>OY987292.1:13971046-15260038 GCA_963920785.1 Sphagnum contortum | reverse complement strand
CTAAACCCTAAACCCTAAACCCTAAACCCTAAACCCTAAACCCTAAACCCTAAACCCTAAACCCTAAACCCTAAACCCTAAACCCTAAACCCTAACCCTAAACCCTAAACCCTAAACCCTAAACCCTAAACCCTAAACCCTAAACCCTAAACCCTAAACCCTAAACCCTAAACCCTAAACCCTAAACCCTAAACCCTAAACCCTAAACCCTAAACCCTAAACCCTAAACCCTAAACCCTAAACCCTAAACCCTAAACCCTAAACCCTAAACCCTAAACCCTAAACCCTAAACCCTAAACCCTAAACCCTAAACCCTAAACCCTAAACCCTAAACCCTAAACCCTAAACCCTAAACCCTAAACCCTAAACCCTAAACCCTAAACCCTAAACCCTAAACCCTAAACCCTAAACCCTAAACCCTAAACCCTAAACCCTAAACCCTAAACCCTAAACCCTAAACCCTAAACCCTAAACCCTAAACCCTAAACCCTAAACCCTAAACCCTAAACCCTAAACCCTAAACCCTAAACCCTAAACCCTAAACCCTAAACCCTAAACCCTAAACCCTAAACCCTAAACCCTAAACCCTAAACCCTAAACCCTAAACCCTAAACCCTAAACCCTAAACCCTAAACCCTAAACCCTAAACCCTAAACCCTAAACCCTAAACCCTAAACCCTAAACCCTAAACCCTAAACCCTAAACCCTAAACCCTAAACCCTAAACCCTAAACCCTAAACCCTAAACCCTAAACCCTAAACCCTAAACCCTAAACCCTAAACCCTAAACCCTAAACCCTAAACCCTAAACCCTAAACCCTAAACCCTAAACCCTAAACCCTAAACCCTAAACCCTAAACCCTAAACCCTAAACCCTAAACCCTAAACCCTAAACCCTAAACCCTAAACCCTAAACCCTAAACCCTAAACCCTAAACCCTAAACCCTAAACCCTAAACCCTAAACCCTAAACCCTAAACCCTAAACCCTAAACCCTAAACCCTAAACCCTAAACCCTAAACCCTAAACCCTAAACCCTAAACCCTAAACCCTAAACCCTAAACCCTAAACCCTAAACCCTAAACCCTAAACCCTAAACCCTAAACCCTAAACCCTAAACCCTAAACCCTAAACCCTAAACCCTAAACCCTAAACCCTAAACCCTAAACCCTAAACCCTAAACCCTAAACCCTAAACCCTAAACCCTAAACCCTAAACCCTAAACCCTAAACCCTAAACCCTAAACCCTAAACCCTAAACCCTAAACCCTAAACCCTAAACCCTAAACCCTAAACCCTAAACCCTAAACCCTAAACCCTAAACCCTAAACCCTAAACCCTAAACCCTAAACCCTAAACCCTAAACCCTAAACCCTAAACCCTAAACCCTAAACCCTAAACCCTAAACCCTAAACCCTAAACCCTAAACCCTAACCCTAAACCCTAAACCCTAAACCCTAAACCCTAAACCCTAAACCCTAAACCCTAAACCCTAAACCCTAAACCCTAAACCCTAAACCCTAAACCCTAAACCCTAAACCCTAAACCCTAAAACCCTAAACCCTAAACCCTAAACCCTAAACCCTAAACCCTAAACCCTAAACCCTAAAACCCTAAACCCTAAACCTTAACCCTAAACCCTAAACCCTAAACCCTAAACCCTAAACCCTAAACCCTAAAACCCTAACCCTAAAACCCTAAACCCTAAACCCTAAAAACCTCAAACCCTAAACCCTAAAACCCAAATTTGGTGGGGACACCCATGTAACCCTAAACCCTAAAACCCTAAACCCTAAACCCTTAAACCCTAAACCCTAAACCCTAAACCCATATCTTCCAAATGGTGATAGATTAAGGGAATGTTTTTGCACCATCTTGTTTAAAACACTTGAGAATGGGGGGGTAGGTCACGTCCAAATCCCTAAAAAAAAACCATAATTAGGTCAAAATGCCCATGTAACCCAAAAACCCCAAATCTTTTATATCTTGCAAACCCTAAACTTTTTGGCAAAACTAACTTCACCATTAGCTTTAAAACATTTGAAAATGGGGGGGTAAGTGACCTTGAAACTTTCTAATGCTTTAATAATTAACCCTTCATGCCCTCATCTATCCGGCCCCCCTGAAATTTCATACCCCCCATATCTTTCAAATGGTGATAAATTAGGGAAATTTTATTGCACCATTGGACTCATAACCCTCAAAAATGGGGGGGTAGGTCGCATCAAAACCCCAAAAAAAAAACCCAATTTTGGTGGGAACACCCATGTAACCCTAAAACCTTAAACCCTAAACCCTAAAAAGCTTTAACAAAGTTTTTAAGAATGTTCATATTATTATTGAATTAAATAACATTTTTAAGTTCAATATATCAAAGTTTACTTATAACTACTTTTTATTTATGTTATAATAAACATGAGTGGTCTAATTTACCATGCTTGGACCATGTGGCAAGTTATGATAAATTGTGGTCATATTAAATTTAATTAAATTTGTGGGAAAAATTTTGTTTTTCCAATATCAAATGAAATCTATTGGTTAAAATATTTCAAACTAAATTTGTGGTGAAACAAAAATTTTAATTTTTCATTGTTGATTTAAACGTGGTTGGGTTTAAATCAACAATGAGGAATTAAAAATCCATGAGATGACAATGGAAACAAAAAGTTTGATGACGAAGGAAACTTGCATGAGTATTGTTGTGTTTGAAGAAGTTGTGCAATACACAAGTTCATTAAAAGTTATTGTTAGAGGTTGAAAACCAAATATAAAATTTTGTTCAAAAGCTTAATTATTCAAATTTTGATGAAAGATTGTGATAACAACTTTGTGGAAGCACAAGCAACTCATGATGTTGATGATGGAGTTAGAAAAACCAAACAACCTAGAATTTTTTGATGTCATGAATGTGTGAATGAAGTCATTGCAAGATGTTGATGGTTTCAAACGCCTTGCAAAACATGAAAAACAAATATGAAGAAATATGTAAAGATTGTGAGGGTAACAAATATAGTAGATCATATGATTTAATAAAAAAAATCAATTTTTGTAAGTAAACTCATGACAAGTTACAAAACAACTTCTTTATTAATTACAAAAAGGATTGGGTCGTTAGAGCAATAGTGTGACAGAGTAGCACAAAACAGCCTTAGACAAATATTCCACACTATTTAATGCCTTACTTGACTTGTATCAGACATAATATGGAACGTACAATGCTGCATGGTGCTTTAACATTTGGGCCAAAAACAACACCTTGAACAAGGTGACACAGCAGGCCAAACAACCCCAATAAATATTCTACACTTTTTAGTGCCTTGTCATAGACATGATTATTATTGCTAGTGGGTACCCGTTAATTGTTTCAACCAATTAATAACTCTGATATTGTATGATGTAGATTAGCCAAATTTGAGAGGTGATTTTTGTCAAGGGTTGAAAGAAGCATTATATCACCTCCAAGCCTTTCTGCTTAGCAGTCAGGGAAAATACTATATACACTGGCAATTTCTTTGTTCCCTTTTTAAAGGAGTCCATCTGTAGTTTTTTCTAGACAAATTGCATCTTCAGTTCCCTGTATAGTAGTTGTTGAAATTGTATCCGAATATGCAATTATTTGTCTCAGCTCAACATGGTAGATCAATTGACTTCAAAATGTCTATGATAATAATGAATATGAACAGGAGGGTGACACACTGTTCTCTTTGTTGGGATGTCAATGAGCATTGTAGCTGTCTCTTGTCAAATAGGGTCTCACCAAGCATATGGAGCTTCTGAACATTTTATCCTATTTCAATCAGTTGGTAGGGGAAAAGGGAAAAGATGGCAGGTGGTGGATTGTTGCCCCTATTATATTTTGTATTGAAAAGTTCAGCACCTTTATGTGGCTACTCCTCTGCATTCTGTTTCTTTGAGAAGGTGGTTTTATTGTGGTCCATTGGAACAAAGGATGGTTGAACAAAGAATGAAACACAAAAGACACAACCCAAGAAGAAAGTCTAAAAGCTGTTTCCACCTAAGGAGACCGGAAAACTCCAATTGGTGAGCAAATGCCTTGCATGTGAAAGTTGAGTGAGTTTGCTATCACCGTAGGATACATGCCCTCCTTCTCTACGCTTCTTGTCATCACCTACTAATGCACTAATTACATTTCCGAGGGCTAGAAGTCCCTTGTTTATGTGCACCCCTGAAACAAATAGGAGAAATAAATCCTTTTAGAATGGTACCCGTGATTCTTGCCTGCTAGTTGATAGGCAAATACAACTCCATGGCTAGACATAGGGATAGAACTTGCATGTAATCAAACCTTCTTTAAAGCGTGCACCATCAGCTCCAGTTCTTTTTGCCCTTTCTGATCCAACCAGGTCCACAAGATGAAGCTTTGCACAAAGATACTCCTCACCACAGTCTTCCAATTTATCCCATTTTCGACGTTGTTTTAGGGTTATGGTGAATATGGCATGTGAACGACTGACACAACATGTCGCAACCCTAGCTTTGGGCTCGCGACCAAGGCAAGGGGTTGCAAGGTTGTGGGAGTCAAGAGGAAAGAAGCTCGGGAGTCAAAGGAAGGAAGCCCGGGAGCAAGGGCAAAGGCATTGGAAGGGTGCGGGCCAAGAGGAGGAAGCCTAGGAGTCATCACATACTCCCGGGAGTCTAAGGAAGTGCGAGGGAGTGTGAGGGAGTGAACACTCACACTCCCAAGGCAACTCCCATTTTGGGAGAGGGAGTCCCGGTGGACTTCCGAAACTTCAGAGTGCGAGTTGGAGAATCAAATCTCAATGGATTGTTGCGCTCTTGGTACCATTGGAAAGCTCTTGAAACGTAAATGTCTAAAATGGGCTCGCATTGCTCATTTGGACATCTGAAACACAAGTTATGGGCAAAAGAAGGGCCGGGAGTCAAACTGGCAGTTTGACTCCCGACCACTAAAAGTCGGGAATCGAGGTCTTTCCGAAATCCGATTTGAGAGTGCGACATGGCGTTGGAAAGCTCTCGACGAGGGCTACAACTTTGCTTCAGACCGCGTTGCGATCGGACTCTGCAGTCGGGAGATATTTGCGTCCAAAGTCCCGGGACTCCAACTCGGGACAATTTCGGGACTCCCACGCGGGAGTCCCGGGAAAAAAGGCCATTTGGATGCCACCTCCGCCACGAGCTGCAGAGTATATTATAAGGGGGAAGGTGGTGGCTTCCCCCAAGTCTGGGCCGTGGTGAGTCTTGTGTGTCCGTGTTGCCCGTGGCTCGTCCTAGCACCAAAGGTGCTCTAACTATGCACTAACCCCTTTGTGTGGGTTGTGTGCAGGCCCGTGTGAGTGAATAAGCTTGTCAATTCTTCCTAGTCCCATCCCGGAGCTCCAACACGCCCCTCTACCCTTCTAAGTGTTGTGAGCTAGGGAGCGGCTCCAAGTTCCAACCGCTTCCGCATTGCCGCATACTTGGACCCTAAAGTGGGTCTACAAGGAACTTGGGAGCGCGTCACAACAACCCCAACACCCACAACAAAAACTTTGTGAAGACATTCTTGTGCTCTTAAGTACTATAATTTACACCTCAATATTAAGAATCAGTGCAAAATTTGGATGCAACTAAAATAATAGACAAAAAAGAAACTCAAAAATTGATAGGACTTCTTCATTTTTCAAAAGAGTAATTGCTAACCTCGAATGTGAATTCATGTTGGTGCTACCAGTAGCACGGCAAAGAGATCCTCATTCCAAACAGGTTGACATTTCCTCTAGACTCTTGACATTGACCTCCATTACACTAGACAACGTTATCCCTCCACTAATTGTTTCTCGAATCTGTATAGGTGGTTTTCCATTACCCAGTCCCTTAATACCTGCCCCAAATGCTACACCCATTGTCCTTCCCATGTAGCCATACTCTGCTGAGGAAGGGTTTAGATCCAAAAGGTCATGCACTTCCTCCTTTAGAATCTGCAATGCTCAAGAACAGTCCCACTGGTAAATTGCAGAGCTCCCCCTTTAACTTTGCAACAATAAGCACGGTGTTTGGGGCCACACTATATCTGATGTCTCCAAAGCTATGTCAAAGAAGCTGTCAATCTGCAATGCAAGAAAGCTGATTACCTCAATGAATGAGAATTCTGGTCCCATGCGCATACATGAATCTCTCTTTTTCCTCACAACACAAATCTGCACAAATGTGCTTGAAGAATTCTGGTCCCATGCACATAAAACAGTCTCTCTTCTTCTTGATAGCACAAAATGCTAGAAGAATTCTGGTTCCCATGCACATACATCAATTTCTCTTTTTCTTTTTCCTAAGAGAACAAATATGGGCTGGAAGATTTCCAACTCCCCTGCCTGCAGGAAATCTCTAACACCCACCTCCTGGGTGATAGTTTCAAACCCATAAACTCCTTGTATGGCATAAAACCTTCGGTGTTTGGATTGATGTGTAACAGAATCATGACAATTTGTCTGAGCAAAAAAATTGTCCATCTCATCTCCAGAAAAAGCTTGTTGCAAAGGCATAGACAAGAGCCCACAACCATAAACTAGAAAGGAATGAAACCTCATACAAAAGCAAAAGCACAAACTGTTTGTGCTTACTTGTGGTTCACTAGGGACAATTATTATACAATCCTTGCATCCTTGTACACGCTCCATGGCAATGAGAGGCTGAATGTTGACGACCACTTGCACCGCCTGCGTCGTCACTGCTTCTTTTTCATTCCCACCATTCTTCTCCGCCTCCACCAGTGAAACCACAAAATCCCCATCACTGCTCGTCTTCATCGAAAACAAACCCCACTTCTTCTTCTTCTTCTTCTTCTTCTTCCTTAGTACAACTCTTTTCAATCAAACAAAGACCCACCCACCCACTCACTGCACCACCTAACCGCTTTTGACACGCTCCCAAGTCACGGGGTGAAACCCACTTGAGGGTTTCACAAAGTCAAGTTGCAGAAAGTTGAAACTTGGAGGCATGCTTCCGGCTTCCAACTCTAGAAAGGGGTAAAGGGTCGAGTTGGGAGCCCAGGGATTAGACTAGGAAGAGGGTTTAGTAGATCAAGCTTAAATTTGCATCAAAATAAACCACCCACATGGTTAGTTCACGTTCCGAGACACCCTTGGGTGTTGGGACTTGCCACGGGCACTTGGACACACAAGACTCACCACGGCCTGGACTCGAGAATAAGCCACCACCTTACTCCCTATAGTATACTCTGTGACTCCCTGCAGCACCCACGCCCGAATGTCATTTTTTCCCGGGACTCCCGAAATGGAGTCCCAAAGTTGTCCCGAAACTGTTTAGGTTGGAGTCTTGCGACTTTGGGACTTCGTAGCTCCTCGCCCCGACCTCCGATTGGGACGAGGTCTGAACCAAAGTTGTAGCCCTCGAAGAGAGTTTTCCAACGCCATGTCGCACTCCCAGAGCGCACGTCGGGAACAGGTCGATTCTCGACTTTTAATGGTCGGGAGTCAAACTGCCAGTTTGACTCCCGGCCCTTCTTTTGCCCATAACTTGGGTTGCAGATGTCCAAATGACCAATGCGAGGCCATTTTCGATATCTACGTTTCAAGAACTTTTCAATGACACCAAGAACGCTTCAATGCGAGGTGTTTTGGGCCTTGTTCTTGAGCTCTGAACATTCGGGAGTCCCAGAGGACTCCAAATCCCCATCTTTTCCAAGTGTTGGGCTTCACCCCCACACTTGGCCAAAGTAGGGTTGCGACATCTTTCAATTCGCTGAAATCAAAATCAAAACCAAAACAACATCCCCAAATACAACAACAGCGGCTGCAGCATCCACATCTTCCCTAAACCCTAAAAAATTTCCGAACCCAAAAACAACCCAACATGAATCACATCAAAATGCCATCAATTTTCACATCTAGAAAATACAAATCAAGCATTAATAAAAACCGTCCTTCAACAACAACAACAATAACCACAGACCCGCACAAACAGAGATTCTACGATCCCTTCTTGCTTCATCATACATAAATATTGTTGAGAAATCCAAGCGTGTAATTTAGAATCACAAAATTCACATGTAAGATCTTTGAATGTCTTTAGAAATAAGAACTTCAGGGCCAAGAATCTAACAGCTTCTTTTACGTGTTTGGCAGTTTCTGAAGTTTTGTGGGCAGAATGACTTTTGACTTTGCAGTTCAGTTTCTAAATTTATAACATCTCCAACATCTTAGATGTTTATATTCATTTGTCAGTTCCACTGGATGCTTGTGGAACATTGAACAAGCACACTCCGACATGCAAAGAAACTCGAGATGCAGCTTCTCCACGATAACACTCTTGGAGATTTTCAGAACGAACTGCAATGGCAGTGAATTTGAGCAACATCGACGATGGCAGTTGTTGCGCAGAAACGGACGTGAATGGTTCTTAGAGAGAGGCTGCAGGTTCTCCAGTAGAACGACGGTAGTTGTTGCATGGAAACGGACATGAATGGTTCTTGGGGAGAGGCTACAGGTTCTACAGCAAAACGCCATGTCACAGACAGACAAGACTAAGTGAATTTATATATAAGATATAGAGCCAGGTGACGCTTTAGCATATAGGCTTCCATTTTGTCCTTTGAGGCGTACCCTCCACTAAAGAGTTCAAGGTTTGTTGGGGGAGCTTTATGTTGTTAGCCTATATGCAAACACGCCTACGCTATTGCTCTTTAAGTGACTTGATACGAGCAAACACATCATTTCTGGGTCCGGAGATGAGGACTTCCACGTGTTACATGCACTGGCAAGGTGCTCTCTGTGGGTACCTGGCGGGTGCCGTCGTAGGATGCAATGGCCCTCACGTCGAACGCATTTGCATCATCATAGATGCCATTAATACGGTCCTCGGAAGGCCGATCGACTCCATCGATCCGAGTATCCTTCATGGTGTATGTGAATGGGACGCGACACTTTGCTTTCTGGCACTATACTTTCACGCGTGCCTGTGGTGCAAAAACGGCAAATTCAGTTAGCAGTGTTCCCACAAAGATCAGAGTCCATGGTGGCATCGATGATCAGTACTGTTTGTCGGTGTTGTAAACAGGAATAAAAATGAAGCGTGAAAAGAACATACTGTTACACCAGGTGGCACTTGCGGGACGGTATAACTTGTTTGGAATTCGACGGAATTCTCAGTGCTCCTTCCGAACTCAGAGGTGTGAGTGAAGGAAGAGCTCACGGTGATTTCGCCGGACACAGAACCCACAAAGGGCACTGCCGCTTGGAGCTTGGTCATCACTCCTAGGCTGAGCGTGACGGAGTTGGACCAGCTCTTGTGGTCCGTGACAGACTGCTTCAGAGTAACGGCCAGCTGGAGCTCTGCGGGATTGGGGGTATTATTTTGCAAGGCGCCTTCGCCTACCAATAAAAGTTCGATGTCACTGGTTCTGCGAGGTCCACTAGGTAGCGGATGTTGGACAGAGTGCCGTTACTGACAGCCTCGCTCATGATCAAGTGGGTGGAAGGATCTTCTACACTAGTTCCCACAGCGCAGAGGCCGTCTTCCCAATAGTCGGTATAGCGCTTGAGGTACTGATTGTTGGCCATGGACTTGAGGGCAAGCATGGTGTTGCCGAGCTTCACAGGCTCGTATTGGCAATCCACGTTGGAAATCGGGGAGGTTGAATCATCCCATATCCAGTTGGGGCTCCGCCTGAGGAAACGGTCGGCGTGGATGCTTCTCAAGCTTAGGGAGCCGTCGAGAAGAGGCGCCACCTCGTAGATACACAACAGATCCGAACTGGACTTGTGGAATTTTGCCAGTAGTAATCCCGCTCCCAATAAGTGGCCATGAATTTGTCGTTGTTGCCCTTGAACATGAGGTGGCGTGGGAGCGTGAGGGCGGTGTCGCTTGCCGCGCTCACCTCCACTTCGCAGTGTACATCGAGGCTACTTATGATAGCACTGTAGCTGTCCGCAAGGGTGTCCGTGTATCTTTTGGCATACTTCCCGTTTCGAACACAACGAAATGCTATCACCCCTTCTCTGACCATAACAGTGGTGAAATGGCATGCGGTGTCGGCCACGTCGGGTATGCTCTCCAAGTCCGCCCGGATACTCGAATCGCTCTCGTTTAGCCGCCAGAATCTCCCATTTGCACAACGGAGCAATACAACGCCGTCGGGCAGGCCCGTCCTGTACACAACCTCGTGCGTCGCCAAGCGCGCCTTTTGGCTCGCAGTGAAAGTGAGCTGCCCGTCTTTAAGGAGCGTCAGGTACTTGAAGTTGGAGCGGGAATAGATCGCGATGTAACGGGCATCCGGAAGATTAGGGGTAGAGCGAGTCGCCATGCTTGATTGATTCTGCAGCACAAACCACATGAACGTTAGTATCAGATGTAAGCGACGGACAGACCTACTTAGCTGTAACGTCGACGACATTACCTCTAGCCATAGTGCAGAATTGGATTACATGCAGGGGCAAGATGTTGAGCTGCTGTTGCCAAGTAGAAGAAGAAGGGCACTCACATTTGTTTCAGGAACAGCAGGTAGGTATGGCCGAGTCGTGCAGAATCACCACCGGCAAACTTGCAAAGGCTCCTATCTTTGTTTAAGAATGCCCCCAGCACTAGATATGCGCACAGGGCCGCTCGAAAAGTTCGATCAGAGACCTCAAGAAATCAGACCGAGTGATGAACATTCTAATGCTACCCTCTTTATATAGCTTATTCATGTGGCTGCAGCTGAAATGCTACAGAAAACAAGTGTCATCAATTGGTTGCAGCTCAAAACGTGCAGAAAACCAGCTTCATCAGTTGACTGCAGCTGGGTTATTCGAATTCGTGATCAAACGTATTGACTGTGCCATATACCTGGTGTTGAAAGTGGCAGCGGATGTGTGGGGGAGGCAGCAGGCAAGGAGTCCGCCCGCTGGGGTCTTAACATTGTCAGGAGCAGCACTCGAATGGGCATTGACAACTAGTGCGGAATCAATGAAACCCATGGCATCCAAATGCCACTTAATATATGCCAGAGGAGACAGTGTGGATACATTTGGAGACAAATAATGGCAGCACAAATTTTGTGACTTGAAAAGATCAGTTTCTATAATTGGCAAAACCAGCTGGTAATATCACTTGTTTTTCTCACTAAAAACCTCAAATATCACCTTTTTTTGAGTTTTGAATTTTTATTTCTCATTTTGGCCATAATATATTATCAGCGAAAACAGGCTGAAATTTCTCCAAATGACATATATTGTGAAACGAGGACATATTCTCCTCGAGCTCAAAGCTTTATCAACGCTCACAAGAAACCTTTATGGTATTTCCTGGAGGGAAAAGTTCCAAAAACATCTGACAAATAAAAGTTGAATTATCGAAACAGAGCCAATTTAGCTATCCAAGGGAATCATGGGAACAATAGTTTAATACTTTCTTCTAATTTTGCAATTGTAGACAGGAATAATCATTGTATTTTCCCATTGTCAAACAAACGATTTCATGTTTGCATCTGGGAATTTCAAGTTCTTCTTTATCAGTGTTTTTTTTTACTGAATAAAAATATCGAAAAAAGTGATTTGGAGGTTTCCAGTTGCCAGAAGTGAGGAAAAATAAAAGTTAAAATTTCCAGATTCATATATGTCATTTTCATTGTGTAGCCAGTTACATAGAATGATGATTAAAAGATTTCTACTTTATTTATTGTTTATAGCCATATTTGACTAAATCTTCCTGTGGATAATGCTACTTTAGCTACAAGCAGAAATTCCTAAAAGAAAAAAAACACTTAAATCTTGATACCTTGCCTTAAGGTCAGTTTTGTCATTAAATAATCCTCAGAATAGTGAAATGAAATTTTGTGAAAATATGAAGTTGACATGTTGAAAATCATCATAATTATGATAGGCTACACTCTGAATAATTTCACTACTCATATCACAATATTGTAGTAGATGATGAAAACGAATATAATTTCAAATTTGAAATATGAATTCTTTTTTGTAAGAAAATAATTATTTGTTTTGTCAACGTCCGAAAGGGATTCCCAAAAAATTTCTTGTCGGTAAAAGTACCCATCATGTAACTTCCTATAAGAAATACCGTAAGCTTAGTCTCTCTTTACAGTAGGAGTCCGGGCTGCAAAAACTTTGGCCCAACATTGAGCATTTTTAGCTTATTGTTTAGTTACTAATAAATGCTGGAACATTGACGTCAGGATATTAATAAATGCTGGAGCATTCACCTCAAGGTTAATAAATGCTGGAACATTGGCTCCAAGGGTTGCAAATTGACTTCCCATATTCAATGGTATTCTTTTGTCACCCTTGGGCCCAATACAAGGCCATAAAGTTCAGCATTTATTAGCAACTTGGATTTTTTTCTATTTCAACCTTGACTCTGAGTGGAAACCATGAACTCAGTGTGATTTTTAAAAACCAGATTGAAAAGATTTTTCTATTTCAGCCTTGACTCCTAGTGTAAAGCCCTTGAGGCTAATTTCAACTTTTGCACCAATACGAATGCTTGATTTGAGTTGAACACTGTGCTTGACTCCTTGTGTAAAGTGGGCATCAGTTCCATGTCTTTCACCTACACACTATGCAATTAATTGAGTCAGATAATGAGTGATACTTCAATATGTTCCCTTCACTATTTCTCAACCCACTATGAAAAAACCCACACATGGCAGTTTCAAATGAAGAGAGCTAATGTGACCTATACCAAGTTAGCAAATGTTTGCACTTGTACACCCAGGTTTTTACATAAGGGGATTCGCGTTTAAGAGTTTGGTGTGTGTCCAGGGTGGACGAGGAGGCACCCCAGAAATTGTGATGAGTACAAAATACCAAAAGAGTCACACAGACACCACAAGATGGAAACACTTCTTTTGGCTTAAAGTAGAACCATAGGATTTATGATTTTTTTAAAATATAAGAATGTACAATATAAAATAGAGGAAATGCCTAAGGTCAGCATAATGTGGTCTCTAGGTATAAAGCTAGGCTTACACAAATTGACATAAGATTTTAACCTTTAGTTTTTTTTGAAAAATCAATATATGCTTCAACGTTTTAAAGGTG
Organism: Sphagnum contortum; assembly: GCA_963920785.1. Lineage (NCBI taxonomy): Eukaryota > Viridiplantae > Streptophyta > Sphagnopsida > Sphagnales > Sphagnaceae > Sphagnum > Sphagnum contortum. Next base: position 15,247,031 of record OY987292.1, on the reverse strand, counting down.
CATAAAGAGGGAAGAACTTGGAGATAGAGCATCTTTTATTTTGAGATAGTTGGAAATGATTAATGCATGCAAAAGGTTTGAAATATTGATGAGTGAGCTTGAACATAAGAAAAATTGCTTAGACCATACGACTAGGCTTGGACCATAAACAAAAGTGCTTGCACCATAAGACCAAGCCTCAACTATAAGCAAACGTGCTTAAACCATAAGACCAAACTTCAACCATAAGCAAAAGTGCTTGGACCATAATTGTCATTATTGTTCAACACGTGTAATATTAACCATAATGCAAAAGTTTAACCACACATTATTTAAGATACATGTTGTTTAACACACGTAGTTCTTGTCATTATGCAAAAGCTTAACCACACTACTTGGAATACATGTTGTTTTACACATGTAATGCTTGTCATTATGCAAAATTTTAATCACACGTTATTTGGAAGGTGATGGCACATTAAGGTGTACCAAAATGGACAATTGGGAGTCCATAAAATCAATCCCTAATGATTTTACTTTTGAATAATGAGTGACAAATATAAACCATTGGATGTTATTACGTGGGAAATTATCTTGGCCATTATGTGTATGCAAATTTGGAAGGTAAATTTTTTGAATTATATTCATTTCTCATGTAGGGGGTCAATGTTTTGAACTTAAAATCTATGTGCAACAAAGGTAGCCTAGGTTAATTAGAATAAAAAACCTAGTTTGAACTAGGAACCCAAGCTAGACCTATACTTTAACTAGGTTGCAAATATGAGGATTTGAACCCTTCACCTCCATGAGGTTGAGGGGCCAAACCCTTACCAATGTGTCATGTCTTTTTTGTGTAATGTACCTTGTTACCATATTACAATAAAACATTTTTCTTTAAATTATTTAAGTAGCCTATCCAACCTAGCTTAGAATTTTTTAATTATGAGGTAACTTTAAAGTACCTTAATCTACTACAAGGTCATTACTTGGTAATCGAGGTTACCTCAGGCTATTATTACATTATTCCAAAGTATTTATAACTCTAGGCAATTTTAAATATCTAGGTTACTTTAAAGTACTATTAAGGTACTTTGCCAAGCTATTTCAAGCTATTTTAGGCTATCTTACATCACACTTACAATATCAGAAAATTTTAATAAAATTCATGTAAAAATCATAAAACAATATGTTTGCAAAATCTATGCGTTTAAAGTGTAAAAAGGGCATGAAAAAAAAAAGAATTATTTTATATAAGTAATATATCTTTTATACTTGTGATGTAATTTTGGATAAAATTATGCAACTTTTGTGTATTAAACATAAACATTCACGTATGTCATTCAAAAACAATGTTTCATTTGTTTAAATATTAAAAATATTGAATATGTATAAATATCATTCATATTAACCACATATAACATAAAATTTGTGCAATTTTGTACGAACCATTGAAGCATGGTAAGTTTGTGATGTAGGTTATTATAAAGTATTTGTATGCTACTCTTGACTATTTTAAGTTATCTTGGGCCTTACTATAAGGTATTATTTGGCTACTTTAAGTTACTTGAAGATACTTGAAATTATTTTTAAATACCTATGTTACTCTAAGCCACCCTAGGTTATTTGAGGTTATTTAAAAACAAATTATACTCTAAACTATTGTAGGTTTATATCCTAGGTTACTATAGGTTACTTTATATTTATCTAGAATGTTACTAGGTTACTTCAAATTATTTTATGCTATTATTTGGTTATTTTAAGCTACCTTAAGCTATTACATGCTATTTATTATTCTAAATTAATACTAGGCTACCCTAAGTTAATATTTGAAAAATATTAAATACATAGTTAGTTAACTATCTTGTAGTTAAACTAGGTTGGCTAACCTACCTAGGTTATCCTATATAGGTTAACCTAATAGAATAATTTATATTAACATACTTAAGTTAATTAAGTCTACTTAGTAAACCTATTGATGGTTCACTACTCCTTGTCAAAAAAAATTACATGTAGCCATGATTTTTTTTTTGATGTATTGAAAGTAGAATTTTTTTTGGGTACAATAATTAACATAATAATAATTTTTCATTTTACGTTTAAATACACAAATGTGCTTGCTTTGCCACCCAAACATGAGCTCTTTCTGCAACCTTCCATTCCAAAAACTCCAATCCCCTCTAGTTGGACCTCCCTCCCCCTTTTATCCTTTGTCCCACACTTGGGTTCTCCCCCAATGCACATGGTTTTTCTGTCTTTAAACCTGTTCAAACTCTGCAATCAAAGTAAAATTAACTATGACTTTAAGTAGACTCATTTATCCTGCACAAGAAAATCTGAACCTACACCTTGCAGTGGAGGATGAAAACAAACATTAATTCAGGCCCCTCATGTTTGCAATCCTTGTTGGTGACTGCAACAAACTCTCAAGAGTTGTTGGTCATAAAAATTGACCAATATGTCTGAGCTACTGTATATGCATTCAGCAGTGATGAACCATTGAAAAAACCCAAAGCCTAGGAACTCTAGGAACTCACTTTGTATACACCCTGGCCTCTATAATACAAAAATATCCCTTTAAAGGTTGCGAAGCACATGGGAATTTTGAAGCTAGAGAGTGAATTTCCTTAGAATCCAGAAAAAGAAATATACAGTAATCTAAAATTTATGTCCAAGCCTTCAGACCCTTTTGCTAGATGATATGCAGGGAGGGTAGATGGTGCTACAAGACCAATGGAGAATATCAAGACTTTCATACTTGTGAGAAAGAAAGGTACAGAGACCTGCCAGACATCTGAGAGGCACCACGAAGCACAGACTCAAGCTCTGCACCGGTGAGTGATACAGGATAATCATGCAAGGTGTCAAACCCAACTGAAGGAGCATACACCACCATTGATTCCATCATGGGCCCCACCATCTACATCATGGACCCTTTGTCATGAACTTAGCTGAATGGCTTCTCTTTGAGCTTGCATAGCCTTGATTCAATCAAGGAGAAGCTTGAGATAAGCAAAACTAATGAGAATGGTTCACACTAATGATTCAGCACATGGTCAGTAGTAGCCCTATGTTGGCTTAGCTTTCAACATAGCAATGAGGCAATGTCATCTCTCTGCCATACAGATAAAACCACCAAGTGTCCATCCCTGTTGGATATAAACAAGGAATCCAGTTTCAGTGACACCGATAGTCTCCTGTAACAACACCCTAGAGGAATGAGAATAATGGAAGTTTCACATACTGGCTTCATACCATATGAAGAAGATTGGTAAACTCCATATGTCTGTGGTGTCAAGACGTTGTAAAGAAAAAGAAAGCATATTAGGAACTGCCAACAGATGTTTTGTTGACACACAGAAATGGCTCATCTGCTTGTACATTTCTAGTGTCTCATTGTTGCAGCCTATCACCTGATTCTAGACTCACAAACAGTAAACATCCAAAATTAGAAGTGTGCACACTTTGCCAGTCCTGTCCATGAGTTCTCTTCTATTCTTCCTCATCAAGACAACTTGCCTGTTTGCCACACCAACAGAAGAGACGCTGTTGGAAGGGCATTGAGAACTTACATGGCCAAAAAAAGAACCTGGTGTCTCATTCTCTTGAACAGGGGAAACAGAACATGATAAGCTTGGTGTGCCATGGTCAAGGGGAGGAAAAACAGAAGATGATAGGCCAGTTAGACTGCATTCAATATGTGTGGCCTCCAGTTGGGTTCACTCTTACTGTTGCTGGAGTATGCATTAGGATTGTTGGTTTTGGGAAAAGATAACTGGTGAAAGTCAGGGCATGTCAAATATTCATAGTCATGAATAGTGGGATACTGTGGTATTCTGTTTTCATCAGTCCCATCGATAGCAAGGTTGAAGCTTTTCATACCTACAAGGGATGTTCCAGGCTTGTGAGAAGAGGCGAGGCTACTTCGGGCAATGGAGGAATTGTCAACACCTTTTGAGTCAATGAGAAGAGAGACAGGAGGTATTGCATCAGATGCTGCAGTTAAATCCATATCAGATTGCTCAGAAGACATTGACCCTACTACAAGGGTCTCTGAAGTAACAACAAATGACTCGTCTGAAGATCTGAGGCAATGTGTTGAGTATTCTCGAACCACAAATGACCTTGCAGTAACACGCAATGGTGTCCCAGAAATATTCATGAAAGTTGACTTTAAGACCTCCACATTCTATGTCAGCTGGGCACTAGATGAATCTGAACCATGTGGCATTGTCACAATGGGTGACATGGATATAGGTTCAAGCATTGGGACTGGCTGAAAATATGTACCATGTGATTCCAGTGAGATGTGATGTGGGAGAGTGGGCGCCAAAGCAGTTGACATTGTCAATGAGGTAAGTGTTGGAGTTGGATAAGCCAGTGCTCCTGATTCTTGTGATTCTGTTGGTGCGCATGTGAGTGTTGAAGCACGTTCCATTGTTATGGCACTTTCTACTGTTGGTACAGGTAGTGGAGACCCTGGCTGCACACTTCCATGAGTATGAGCAGGTTCATCAGGTTGTAGTGTGCCCCTTGCCAAGGCAAAAGAGCAATTTACCCCAAGGTCATCAGCAATAGCCATATGTGCAAGTAAATTCAAGTACATCTAAAAGATGTTCTCTCTTATGCATAATACTGGTAACAGCAAACAAAGAACTTCTGGACTGGAAAAATGTCACTAACAGAAATAACTAAAACTCTTCCATAAAATGCTGATTAAAAAGCACTGCACAACTCACCCTCAAGTTCATTGGCATGTAAGTATTCATCAACCACATTTGAAAATAAATCCCGTTGAAGTCGCTGGACACACATGCAAATATTCTCATCCAACCTTGAGAATTGAGGTTTGAGAGGCCCACTTGCCTACTTAGAGATTGAACAATTCTAAAGTAGTCGAGCAATGGATTAGAGAGAGTTTAAAGTCTTGTGGTCATAAAATCAAGTGCAAAAAGAAAATATTAGTGGAACTTTGAAGGAAGATACTTACAGTTGATGCTATCAAACTAATTAAGTAGAATTTTTTAAATAATTTTTACTTGCACAAAATGTTCGATCTTGCAAAATGGGCTACATGTAGATGAAATAATGATTTTTTTAAATTTTCAACTTAGTGGAGCCCTAAAAAATATTTATGTATTATCAAATTATGAATGTTATAATTATAATATATTAGTTTTTTTAATATGAAGTAAGTTTGAAAACCATTTTGACCCAATTAATTTTGAACATACTTTCAACTTACTTTTATGACACCAAAGTTGTTCAAATTTTATATCCAACTTTTCATAAACCAAATGTAGGGCCCTATGGTTTTATATTTCTACTTCAAAATATTTTGAATATATTTTCTTGTGTTGATATAAAAAATTGTTCCATATTTTAATTGGACTTTCGGCAAATTACTTTTTTTTTGTCTATTTTACCTTGTTGACACCCACTAGGTAACCTACCTAGGGTAACCTATTAGGTAACTAACTTATGTTAGCATATTAAATAATTACAAAGTTAAAGGGACATGTTTCACATCTTTCAATGACTACTAGTTATGTAATCATAACTACAAGTTAGAAAGGAATTACTTACTATGCATACACATGTTGTGAATGCATGGTTTCAAGAACCTCATGGAATTAAAAAAATCATGGCATGACATGACAAATATTGATGTCATGAATTCACAACACACAAAAGTTCAATGGCACATAATAAATCATGGCATGCCATGAATTCATAACACAAAAAAATTCATGGGGGTGAAGGCATGGTAAATTAAACAAAAATATATATCCATCTAAAATCCCATTTAAAAATATGATAGTTTTTATGTAAACACAAAAAAAATAAAACTAGACAACTTTTTATGATTCATTTTGAAAACATTTATGCCTCCATCAAGTTTATGGTAAATTGAGTATAAAATTTGAAGAAATTTAGTATAATAAAATTAAGTAACAAGTATGTTTGAAATTGATTTGTATTTTTTTTAAAACCTACTTTTACCTTATAAGTTAGATATATTTAAATTAAAATGTGAAAAAGATGAAAAATCACAAGTATAATTTAAAACCCCATTAATTCAAAAAATTTAAGTTCTTAACATTAGGTGAAAGTATGATTGGGTGGTACCATTAGGAACATCTTCAAGGAATGGTAAGAACAAAAATTGGTCAAATAATATTCCTGGGCCCTTTCCTTTAAATATTTTCACAACCATGGATTATTATTTTTTCATGTTTATCCATTGCACTTCAAAGTATATGGCTTTAAGTTTTTATTGGAATAAAATAAGTGAAAGTCATTCTGATTTTGTATTCTTAATTATTGTGACCCATTCAAAGATCATGTCTGAGGGAGGCATTAAGTGTAAAGTTTGGGATCTATGTGTGTCAAATGACCATTTTTAAGGGGGGTATTAAATAATTGTCCAAATTTTTTTTCGCCCTATTATTATCTAATTTTCTAATATATACATATTAAAGTCACCTTGTATGAATTATAATCCATTAATTTATATTATTACATACCATATGTTGTAATTAAATTGATTATTTGAATAAAATGTACCCTATTTTTAAAACTTATTTTATATTTTTTACCCAACAACCAATATATTGCACCTTATATTTTTTCTCATTTACTAGTGTCCCCCCCCCCCCCCCCCCCGAGGATCATGTTCTTAAACTTTGAGAATTCATAATTAAATTACAACTGTTCAATGAATTATCAAATTTAAAAATCAATTAAAATACCATCTAAACTACTCATGAATATTATATAAACAAAAAAAAAATTCTATTTATTTCAAAAATGTTCTTAACCAAAAAGTTCCAAGAATGTGAGCTTCATAAGATTGTTGAAACTTTTTTTTTAAATACAATGATTAGGAACATCAAAATTCAAAATATTATTGATATCATTATAGTTTCAAATTTTATAGAACATGAGTAATGTATTCATAAAAAAAATTAATGAAACATTTTTTTAAGTGTTTCCTATATTTTTAAAAAGTTCAATGGGTCTAGTCAAATTTATTGTGAAGTTCGTTGTGTCCACCCAATCATACTACTTCAACCTTATTTCATTTACAAGTGTTTGTACCTACTTAAAAGCTAGAAGGTAGATTGTGAGATTTGCTTGAATTTCAATGAATCTATTTAAACCTAGTTTAAGCATGTGGTCTTTATTTCAAGTATAAACAAAGTTGAAAAAATTGTTCATATTAATCATTGAACTAAATAATATTTTTAAGTTCAATATATCAAAACTAATTTGATGATTACATTTTATTTATGTTGCAAGAAACATGAGTGATTTAATTTATCATGCTTGGACCCATGGCATGTCATGATAAATTGTGGTCACATTAGGTTTAATTAATATCAAATGAAATCTATTGATTAAAAGATTTCAAGTTCAACAAAAATTTCAATTTTTCATTGTTGATTTAAACTTGGATGGGTTTAAATCAACAATGAAGAATTGAAAATCCATGAGGATGACAATGGAAAAACAAAGTTTGATGACAAAAGAAATTTACATGAATATTGTTGTGCTTGAGGAAGTTGCAATACACCAAGTTCACTAAAAGTTATTGTTAGAAGTTGAATAGAAATAGGGCCTAAATAAACAAGTCAGATATACAATTTTGTTCAAAAGCCTAGGTGTTCAGAATTGATGAAAGACCGCGACAACAACTTGGTGGAAGCAAGAAAGCAACTCATGAGGTTGATGACGGAGGTAAAAAAACCAAATGACCTCAATTTTTTTTGACATTAAGAATGAATGAAATCATTGCCAAATGTTGATGCTTTCAAATGCCTTGCAAAGCAAAAAAACAAAGTATGAAAAAATATGTACAAATTGTAAGGGTAAGAACTATAGGAAATCATATAATTACAAAAAGAAATCAAATTTTAAAGTAGAAACATGATGAATTACACAACAATTTCTATATCAATTACAAAAAGGATTGAGTCATTAGAGCAATACTACGAAACAGTAGCACAAAATAACCCCAAACAAATATTCCACACTTTTTAATGCCTTACTTGACTCGTACTAGACATGTCACATAATATCGAACATATAGTGCAGCATGGCGCTTTAACATCTAGGCCAAAAACAACACCTTGAACAAGGTGACACAGAAAGACAAACAACCCCAACAAATATTTCACACGTTTTAATGCCTTGTCCTAAACATGAATACTATTAGGTATATAATGTTACATGGCACTTTAGCATACATGCTTCCATTTTGTCGTTTTAGTCGTACTGCCACTAAAGAGTTCAAGGTTTGTTGGGGGCAGATTTATATTGTTAAGCTATAATGCAAGCACACCTAGGCTATTACTCTTACCATACTTGATTTTGATCAATTGTCTATATGCAGGCAATAGGTGTGTATAACAAACTATGATTTCTTAAAGCTTGAAAAAATCTACCTAACTTATGGTTACCTATACTGTACCTAGGAATTATAGAACTTTATATTTAGCAGTAGTACAAAAACTTCTTGAATTTTTATTGTAAAGTTCAATTATTGCGTCCCTTTTTAGATGCCCCCTTGCTTCCACCCTTGAACCTTTGTTTTCTCTCTCTTCTTTGACAACACTAAAATTTAATTGTTGATGATCATGCTCTTATAGCTCCTTTTCAATTAGTGTAATGTGTGTAGTTTCTTGGTCTACTTCTGAAAGTTGTTTTTTGGTTACTATAAGTTGTAAAGTTTGTTCTTATTGATCTACTAGGACGTGTTTTTTATTTAAAGTTCTTTAATCCTTTTATGTTGTTTCGCCTCTTTTGATTTAACCCATATGTTTTCAAAATCTTGATGAATGACTTGAGGTTAGCTTTCTCACAAATTGGAACCGTTGACATATTATTTGAGTTGTGCTTGTATATTTGTAAGATTGAATTGTGTGTGCAGACTTGAAACATTACCTTGTGAATTTGATGGTTGTAATTGTTGGCCAAAATGGGATGTGCAAACAATTGGGGGGAAATTAGAAAGGCTTCTTCAATTAATGTAAAGAATTTGAATATCCCTTGGATTCATGTAAACCCTAAACCTTGTATATGAACTTAATGTAAAGAATTTAAATAACGCTTGGATTTGTGTAAACCCTAAACCTTGTATATGAAGGATCACAAGGAATGTTGCAACTGATGTTGCAAGAGCAGACTTGTCGCACCCCTACTTTGGCCAAGTGTGGGGGTGAAGCCCAACACTTGGAAAAGTTGGGAGTTGGAGTCCTCCGGGACTCCCGAAGGTTCAGAGCTCGACAGTAAGGGGAAAAACACCTTGCCTTGGTATGTTCTTGGTGTCATTGGAAAGGTCTTGAAACTTAGATATCGAAAATGGCCTCGCATTGGCCATTTGGATATCTGAAGCCCAAGTTATGGGAAAAAGAAGGGCCGGGAGTCAAACTGGCAGTTTGACTCCCGACCACTAAAAGTCGGGAATCGCCCTGTTCCCGACGTGCGCTCCGGGAGTGCGACATGGCGTTGAAAAGCTCTCTTCGAGGGCTACAACTTTGGTTCAGACTTTGTCCCAATCGGAGGTCGGGGTGAGGAGCTATGAAGTCCCAAAGTCCCGGGACTCCAACCGGGACAGTTTCGGGACAACTTCAGGACTCCATTTCGGGAGTCCCGGGAAAAAGTGACATTCGGACGTGGGTGCCGCAAGGAGTCACAGAGTATACTATAAGGAGTAAGGTGGTGGCTTACTCCCGAGTCCGGGCCGTGTGTGTGTCTTGTGGTCCGAAGTGCCCGTGGCTTGTCCCAACACCCAAGGGTGTCTCGAATGCTAAACTAACCTTTTGTGGTTGGTTTTTGGATGCAGATTCACACGAGATAATCTAGTCCCTCTTCCTAGTCTAATCCCAGGGCTCCCAACTCGACCCTCTACCCCTTTCTAGAGTTGAAAGCCGAGAGCGTGCCTCCAAGTCTCAACGTTCCGCAACTTGACTTTGTGAAACCCTCAAGTGGGTTTCATCCCGTGACTTGGGAGCGCGTCAAGACTGATGGGATCATGACAGAGGAGAACTCGGATGGGGATGACTATGCCGATTGGATTAAGTGGTCATTTGATGCAGAGGAGAACAGACCATCCATGTGTGAATCTACACGCAATGTACTTGGGCTAGTGCCGTTGTAGCAACACAAGCCCGATCATGACTTTGTGACCCCAATGATACTTCAAACCGCCCAAGTGATAACTGAGGAACCTGATCGCAAGACCAATAAGGGGTGCGTATCGGGCAACCACTATGAGTCAGAGATTAGATGGAAGGAGATCTGTGAGCGGATCAAGGTCGACACCGAATTGGATGAGCATGGGCAGCAACAGCTCTGGGCAACCTTAGAGAAATACAAGGATGTCTTTGCCTGGAACAAGGGCGAACTGGGCTGCTGCACCATCGGTGAGCATGGCATTGATACGTAAGGATTCCCACCTTGCAATGCATCTCCTGGACGATTGTCTTACTGGGAGGAGGCAAAAGTTAAAAGGCAGATCGATGTTCTAGTTGACCTAGGTAAAATGCGACCTAGCAACTCAGAATATGCCTGTAGGGTAACGTTGCCAGTGAAGAAAGATGGGAGTAGGCGTTTCTGTGGAGACTATAGACCTCTCAACGCTCAAACGCGTCGAGACATGTTTCCCATGCCCCTCGTCGAGGATGTAATTGATCAGCTAGGCAAGTCAATATGGTTCACTACTCTCGACCTACAGTCTGGCGTTTGGCAAATACGCATGGCTCCAAAAGATATGAAGAAGACAACGCTGATCACCAAAACTGGATTATATGATTGGACTGTGATGCCATTCAGACTCAAGAATGCGACGAGCACGTTCACTCGAACCATGTTAGAAGTCTTCAAGGATTTAGGGAGCACGTTTCTGAAAATGTTCGTGGACAACCTCGATGTCCATAGTGAAACATGGGGCGACCACATTCGACATTTGGATGCAGTACTCTGCAAACTAAGGGAAGTAAATCTGAAGTTCAATCCTAGCAAGTGTTGTTTTGCTGCTAAGAGATAACCTTCTTAGGTCACGTTGTGAGCAGAGAAGGCATACAACCTGATCCTGGAAAGATTGAGGCGGTCTCACACTTTCTGACTCCAAAAAATGTCACAAGTGTCAGATCTTTCCTAGGACTGACAGGTTATTACCGGAAATACATTAAAGGTTATTCGAATCTAGCAGGTCCTTTGTTTGAGTTGACAAGGAAGGACATTGTATTTGCATGGGATGTGAACTATGAGCAGGCATACCATGCACTGAAGGCAGCTCTGGTGAACGCGCCTATACTCACACAATCAGATTTTAGACGAACCTTCTGGCTAGACGTGGACTGGTCACCCAAGGGAGTTGGAGCTGTCCTGTCCCAGAAAGAAGGGAAGTTCGAGAGGGTGGTGGCATATGCTAGTAAAAATTTGACTGACACACAGAGGAGGTTTCATCCGATGGAGGGAAAGTGCTACGCTCTGATCTGGGGTATAATGCACTTCAGATAGTACTTGCATATGAAGCACTTTATCCTACGAACAGACCACAAACCACTGGAGTGGTTGGCGACTGTATCTGATACACATGGTCGAAGAGGCAGATGGGTCGGTATGCTGCAAGATTTTAGCTTTAAAATACTGCATCGACCAGGGCTAAGGCACATGAATGCTGACACCTTGAGCAGAAACCCAATCGGATTGGCTGTAGAGGATGAGGATTTCGGTGAAGAGATCCGAAACATCAAAGGTGCTCAACCTGATGCACCTGACGAAGGAGCAGAACTTCTCTGTGCCATGGCAGGCAAGGAGATGGAATGGATGGGCGTCAGAAGGGAGGACACAAGGTTTGTATAGCATAATGCCTGTTGTTTTGGCATCAATCACCAGAAGAATGTCCACAGCCATCAGCTGTTCATGTTGGGTGTTGAGTCAAAAGAGGAATCTTTGGAAGAATCTGTCCCGGATGAAGAAACAGTGCCAGTGCATGATGGGCCAGTACAACATGAGGAAGAGCAAGTGGTCCTGAAGAGGAGAAGGCCCCAATATTACGATAAGTGACAACAATTGGAATTGGTGTTGGCAGCTCAGGAGCTGTTTGAGTTCGGGGACCCTGAATTGACCCCCACAGAACTCGATGAGGAGGAAGACCAGGGAGTGAAGCACGCTTGTGCTGACATCTGGCGAGATGTAGAGTGTCTAATGCTGATAAGGGAAGGTATACTGTCTGAAGCAGTAGACCTTGATGAAAGCAAGAGGATTCGTAAGAGGGCAAGCAATTATTGTTGGAAGGAGCAGAAGCTCTTCTTCAAAACATTGCTTGTGCCCAAACCCGAGGAGAGGCTGTCTCTGGTAAAACAGATGCACGAAGACCTGGGGCATTTTGGTGAACAACGAAAATTGGCAGAAATTCGACGCAGGTACTTCTGGCACAATCGAACTACATAAGTGAAAACGGTGATCAGAGGTTGCCAACGGTGCCAATTAGTGAAGAGCTCAAGAAGCATCCGATCAGGGGACGAGCAATTGAAGAGTATCCCCATTTGTGATCTTTTTCATCAAGTTGCCCTAGATATTGTAGGGCCATTGCCTGAGACTAGGTCAGGCAACAAATGTATCCTGGTGGCGATCGACCACTATTCCAAGTGGTGCGAAGCAAAGGCGATTGTTGATCATGGAGCCAAGACAGCAGCCAGGTTTTTGGAGGATGACATAATCTGTAGGTTTGGTGTCCCAAAATTCGTACTCACTGACAATGGGGGGGAGTGGGCTACAGAGTTCGATGTGATGTGTAAGGACTATGCAATCCAACACCAACGCATTGCACCCCAATGGCCTCAGTGCAATGGGATGGCCGAGCGTATGATCAAGACCATCAAGCATGGCATAACTGTGCTTGCTACTGCTCCTGCTAACACACATTGTTGGGATGAGCAATTAGCCAAGGTTCTGTTTGGATACAGGTGTGGAATCCAGGCAAGCACTAATTCTCTCCGTTCATGATTCTTACCGGCCGCACACTTCGTTTGCGGGCTGACAACTACTTGCAGGCTTTCATTGCTGAGATTGACGATGGGGATGGTATAGAAGAGGCTGCAGCTCAGTTTCTGCAGAAAGTGGAACTCATTGGAAGCATCCACAACCATGTCCTGTGCAATGTGGAGCAGGCGCAAAAATAGCAGAAGAAAGTCTATGCTGCTCGAAGAGGTAAGCATTTATTTGAGGGATTGATTGCAGGTCAAACCATGGTGAAGATGAAAAAGCCAGGGAAGAGAAGGGCTTTGAGTGTAAGTTGGGAGGGACCCTACCAGTTTATTGGACACACAAATGGAAAAGGGAACCTCGATTTTGAGGAAGGCTGCCGACTATGCATCATCCAAGATGGCGAAGGTCACCAATGGGAGAGATCTCGTCGGGACCTCTAGATCTTCCACATTCCACCAGACTAGATGGAGCTGAGGGACTTAGCTATTCAAGAAGGGAGGGGTTACATATGTAATGGGAAATTAGGTTACCCCAACTTTTGAGCGCCCACTGATCAGGGAAATTAAGCTGTTTGTTAATTGAGCCGTTTTGTTTCTGAGTGGCGGCTGCCTACTCTTTACCTCTGCATGGGGAGCCCTCCTGTTTCTGGAGTAAGGTGCTACACTGAAAGATCTGCATGACGACTGCACTAAATGAGGAAGGAGTCTTTGTGGCGGCTCTGAATTATGACTAGGGTCGGTGATGCGATTATGGAGAATGGTGGTTTGGGAGCGTAAAGGAAAAGCTTCTGGATGCAATGAATGGCGTTCAGGAGAAAAATCAGGGAAGGCCATTTTGGAGGAGGAGATGGTCTTTTTGGGAGAAGATAGTGTGTAGGAGAGGGAGAGAATTTTGTAGAAGCGAGCTTAACTATATTGGAGATCTTCTGCTGCGTCTGGTGAATAGGAGAGCTTCTACTACAGAAGGATGGAGGAGAGGAATTAGGGAGAGAGAGAGAAGGCAAGGCGTTGAGAAACTATCAAACCTTTCTTTTGTTTTTGGTGAGCCTATGATGGCAGAAAGCGCTTGTGCTTTCGGGATGTACACATTCTGTGAATAAGAAACAAGAAACTCTTTGGATTGCATCAGTGTGCAAGTGTTGTGGGAATGCTATGTCACGTTTGTCAGTCCTTGAATCGAAGTGGACCAAAGGGAGAATGCAGTTAATTCGGGTGTTGGAGAAGTCGAGGAGTTAGTAGGTGTGAGGATCGGTCTGCAAAGCTCTGGACGCAAGGGTCCACAGAGGAGGGTACATGTGTTGTTAGGGTCTGGACCCTCTCTTTTTTGGTTACACTTGTATTTGGTAAATCTAGTAGATGAACAAGTAGTCAAGCAAGGTGTATTTTTTTTTAAAAATGGACTATTAGTCTTGGTGTTGGTTAAATATTGTTTATAATGGTTAATCATGATTGTTGTATTTGAAATAATTAATATAAGAACTAGGAGGACAAACATGTTAAAAGCTTTTGGATTTCATTTTGGATTATGTGTTCAATCTTCATTTATGGAACATGAACCAATTATCCTTTCAGCCAATTTCCTTTAAGCTTTGAGCAATATGTGTACATGTTAGTTGAAGATTGTAGTTAGTTCAAGTTTTATTAAAACGTTGTGTGTACATGTTGTTGTTTTAGGAACCTTTTGCTGAAAAATTTAAAAATTGAACAACCTTAATGGAAATAGAGAAAAAACCTGTTAACACCTGCCAATATTAGTTTATATTAATGTTGGGTGGTTTTTTATTTTATGAAAAACCTTTTGGTTCTAGTTTTGAAAAATAGACTAAGAATATATTGGTTTTAGTTCTAGTTTTGCACATAAATGGAATTAGGAGTCTGTGTCTATTTTTGTGGAAAAGAAAATAGTTTCAATTTCAAAAATCAAACACAATTCTAATCCATTTCCTCTTCACTTTGATTAAAATTAGTAGTTAACTACCACTGGTTCTAGTCATTTTTCTTCAAATTTTCTTTTTCAAAAAGTTTGATTCCAATTACACACCTAATTAGAACTAGGAAAATGAACATGGATTTGATTCTTTAAGACAATAAAAACTAGTGTTAGTTGGTTATTACTTCTTGGCAATAATTGACAAGGCATGTTATGAAAAAAGTAATTTAGATTTATTGATTATCAATATCAAAATAATATCCCCAATTATCAACTAACCCAATTTTTAAAAAAGTAATAACCATTGGTTTTATATTTATTTATTTATATATTTATATATTTATTCTATATTTTAAATTATAAAACTATTTAATATTTTAATATTGATAACCTACTTGAATAATGCCCAGGACCATCCAAGTAGGTTATTAAAATTTGAAAATTCAATAGTGGGTGAGTAAGTTATTTGTTAGGTTTCAAAAAAATCAATACCTAACTAGAAGTTTCACATAGGAATATTTAAAAGATTTTTTTTTCAAAACAATATTGTTTAAATGTTTGAAGTTATAAATTTCAAATATATTTTCAGTCAATTTTTTCTTTTTAATTATTTTAAATATTAAAGATATGTATAACTTGCAAAAATGTTTTTAAATGAATTTTTTTTTTTTCACTTGGACAAAATATTAGAAAGATGATAATGGTTAAAGAAAGAATAAATCTTCAAATTTTAATTTTTGAAATGTATTAAATTACAATATTCAAATGCATTTTAAGTCAAATTAAATAGTTATTGTTTTATTTAAATTGCTAAAGACATCTACATCTTGGAAATAATCTCCTATAATGAAGTTAATTTTTTTCCTTTTGGACAAAAATGAAAAAAAATTAATAATAATAATTGGTTTTGATAAAACGTTTATAATAAACAACATAATAAATCCAAACATCACCTCATTTGTTTCATATTAAACAAGTGGTTGGATGGCAATGGTAATGGGTTATTACCTTAAAATTCAAAGTTGAAACCTTGATAAAATTTTGCATGTGGTCAATGGTGCTTATTGATTGTAAAATCAACATTTTATGTACATAAAATGATGAATGTACATAATATAACAATATTATATATTTTTAATCGAAATAATATTAACTAAATATATAATTTTTATTTAAAAATAATAATTAAAAAATCAATGTGATGTGGCAATTTTCTAATTTGATTAATTCTTAGTGAATTTGCTTATGTGTACCAATTCATTGTTAATCACTAAAAGATGTGGTGAATTCACTAAATTTTTAATATAATGAATTAATGGTGATTTCATATAAATGATTATTGAAACTTCTAATGAACTAGGGACATCCATATTAATGTAATGCAAGGTAAAATAATTTGAAATATAAAAAAATGCATATTATATCAATTTATAATAACCTAAGTTGGATTAACTTAAGATATTGGATGTGATATTTGGGTAGAACAACAAAAAATAACACAAGATCAAAATTTTTTAAAAACATTTAAGGTGAAATGATTTGAAATAACCAAAGATACCCTAAGGTAGAATAACATAAAGTAATTTAAGGTGGAATGGCCTAAAATAATTGAAAATAACATATAATAATTAAAAATAGCATGTAATAGCTTAAGGTGGAACAACTTAAAATAGCCAAGAAGAGCCTAAGGTAAATAGCCTAAAATAACATAAATCGAAATATGTTAAAATGACATACAATGAATTGGTCTAAAATAATTGAAAATATCCTAGGTTGGAATAGCCTAAAATAACCAATAATACCTTCTAGGGTACAATAGCTTAACATGAAATAACAAAAAATAATTGAGAATAAGGTAAGATAAAATAACTAAAAATAACCTAAGGCAAAATAATATGTATTAGCTTAGGGTATTTAAAATAACAACATCAAAGAAAAATTATTTATTATAATGAATTATTTCAATTAGTAATGTATTATGTCAAGTATTAGTATGAATATGATGATCATTACATAATGACCCTATAATGATATAACTTTAGCAAGGTGAAATGATTAAAGTGGGGTGGACTTATTTCGCTTTTAAGGTCTTATAATGTTTTAAGTTAATGAATTGCACCCCATTTTTGTACTAATGAATGTCGTATTGGAAGTAAAAGTCATTTATTTCTTTTGCTATAATTGTATTGGTAATTAACATGGTGTAAGTAAATTTAAGCTAGTGACATTGGAACCTTGTTAAGTTTTCAATATTCATTATGATTTACAAACCTAGCATTACAACAAAATGCATCCATGTACATCCAGTGATTTCATTGGTCCCACTAAACAAGGCCTAGTGGGGGTCCAATGGGTTCATTGGTCCATTGAACCTAGACCAATGAACTACACCAACATTTTGTAATAGTGTAGGCACAACAATTTGCCCATCTTCTAGCTTCTAACTTTGTTATTGGAGACAATTTTCTTGTGCTTGCAAAACTAAAGAATCTTATATGTGTGGACTTTTTTTATTTCAATGTGTTAAATGTATGGAAATTGTTCAAGAGGACAAGGGGCTGGACAATTATGGATCTTTTGTTGAACTATATAGGGATGAAATAGGGGATTGTACTACCAATGGTAAAAACAAAATGAAAGTTACTATGTGTTATTGAAAGACGAATGCACAACTTTTATATACTTTCATCTTGTTATAGGTTCAAAATTTATTATGATTATGCCTAGTCGCAGGTAAAAAGGTGGTGCAAGGGTTTATAAACTTCTCTTTAGTGCCTTATAATATATCAAAACTATTGTAGCAAATTACTTGTAAGATGATGAAGATGATGAATAATTTCTTGGGTTATGTAAATTTGGTGGATTGCATCTTTTTTCTAGGTTGTAACTTCATACATTTGACCGAAAATTGGGTCCTTTTGATTCTACTACAAGGTGTGAAGTATTTTTGATAAATGAATATATGAATATTTATGTTATGGGAGTGCATTTTTATACTTGGATGGTTTTGTACCATTGTGGTGTTGAATTTGTTCAAAGTTTGTGATGTTTTGGATAGTACCTAAATAATATACATATGGGTTTGGGTTGTAGAAAGAACCTACATGACGTATTTATATTCAAGGCCATTATAAACAACTATCTAGTTCCCTTTTGTTTTCTAAATGAAACATTTTATAGGATTCATTGTGAAGTGTAGGCAATTTGAGTTACAAAAGGGCAACAACCTATTTATTGTATTATACAATTCTTATGTTAATTTTAGTGTAAGATTAAGTTCACAAAATTGAACTTAGCTTGTATTTAATGGTACACAATAATATATTCTTTAAAATATTACATAAATTTCTCCAACATAAAATTTTCGTGAAGCTTACTATTATGTCTTATTTAGGTTTTTATTTATTTCAATATTGTGGTTTTGGGTGAAAGCACATTAGGGTGACCCCTTTTGGGGTGTCACATTGTACCACTTTTCAAGGATGTGCATGTTTGAGTGTATCCCACCTCAAATTTTCAAAAGATTTTCACAATATTTTTGCATATTATATTATAATATAACCTAAGCAAGATATTAGAAAAAAATTATTTCATTTCATTTTATAAAGTGGGAGATTGGATTATATTTGTGAAAATGAATGTAATGTACTTATGTATTCAAAAACACAAATATATTTCAAAAATAATTTAAATGATTTCTGGTCTTTATGAAAATTGAAGGTATATTGAACCCTTTCATTTCACATAATATGAACCATGTTTGGATAGCATGTGATTAATTTGAAAATTTTCATTTCAAAAAATGATTTTTTCAACAAAGATGTGATAAATGTGTGGTCAATTGGAAATTTAACAAAAAATCACATCCACATAAAAGATGACAAGCATAGTTAAATGGGCCATTTTTTTATTTCATTAAAATTGATTATTTGATGACTAATCAAGCCCTAAAGTTAGTGTAGTCAAAATGAGACTATGGCCCTATTATACTAATGTATATTATAAATATACTCATGGATCCTTCAATATAGATAATGAATTTTTAAAAAAAATATACTACATAACGTTAGTTTTGTAAAATAATTGCTGTAGGGCCCAAAAACCAAATTTGATACCCAAAATTAAATGTACTATGCTTTTGGAATAATTATAATTTATTTAGAATAATACTAAACCCAAAAGTGCCCCAAAGGGGGTCACTATAATATACTTGCACCCTTTTGAAACTTTGGCAAAATTTCCCATATTTTGAAATATTTTCCCTTTAATTTACACATAAAAATGAAAATGTTGAATTTGTTCCAATTTTATTTGAACCACATTGTGGATATTCACTAAAAAACACTCAAGTTTGAACCTTTGTTCAATGGTTTATTTTGATGAAAATATTTTCCTCGAACTTTTTGACATTAAATACTGATATATATTCTTGTTAATTGTATCCACATGATTTCAAAAGAAATCCACATGCCCCAGAATGGCATTGGTTTGCAAGTTTCCACATATTGGGTAATTAAGAGTATAGAGTTTGATCCAACGTTATTAATTAATTAAAATTTTATATTTATTATTTTATCAAAATATTTGGTCATACAACTTGTGAAAATGTTATAATTTATATTAAATCACATTTAATGAATTGAAAAGACCTTCAAAAAATAAGATGGAAATTTATTATTCATAATAATATTTAATAAAAAAATATGACATTAAAAATGTGTATAAATGAATCATTATGAAATTTACATAATTTTAATAATTTATGTAAGATTAAAGATGTGGTACATAATATTATATATTGAATATATTACTTTTTTTGAGTTAAATTTAAATATTTAAATAAATATAAAACATATTTATAAACCATTTATTCATTCACTATGTGTTTAAAAGGTGGGGAATATATAATATTTAATTTTATATTATTTTTAAAATATATATTTTTGATTTAAAATATGTTTATTTACAAATGCTTTTATGATTTTTATTTTATTTTTTCAAGACATCATTATTGTTTAAATGTATGAAATAATGAAGATTCAAATGCATTTTTAGTCAAATAAATGGATAGTTTTTTTTTTGAATTACATATGTGTAAAGCTTGGAAAAATAATTAAAAATTAAGTTTTTTTTTTTTTTTTGTTTGAACAAAGTATGAAAAAAAGGGATAAAGTTGGCTACCTTTGTATGGGACAAATGATGATGTGGGATAATGTTGTAATGTTTCCCTTTCCTTATATTTATTTCATATCCTTTGTCAATAAGTTCAATTTTGTAAACTATACAAGTATATGAAAGAATAATGGTCTACACATAATACATGAATTAATTATATTCAAAATGCAAGTACTACTTATGATGAACCAATCAAAAAAACTTGTGACCCAAAAAAAAGGATCCTATTTACGTACTTATTCAGGCATATTTACTTACCCTAAACCTACCTACCTAAACTTTTAAGCTACCTAGGCTTAAACTACTTAGTTTAGCTAGCTTAATTTTGTAGGCTAGCCTAAGTTGTTCAAGGCTTTAAAATAGGCAAGGTTCATAAGTTATGTTAATAAATAGGTAGCTAGATTGTCAACATGGTTTTATTATCCTTAAACACATGTTTACATGTCATAAGTTAATAAATACCTAATATTGAATTATATTTGCCAATTGTAGTTATAAAAGTCACATGATTAATCACATGAATTAATATGACCATAATTATTACTATTTGCATAAGCCACAAGTTTGATTTCACTACATATTTATGTAGTAATATGTGACCTACATTATCAGAGACACAATAAAATGTGAAGTAATATATGCCATGTTTTTAACCAACTATTTATTATTTTTGATATGAAAAATATGTTGATTTTTTCAAACACCACATCCTTGTTATTAAGCTTCTTAATGTTATCATCATCATTCAAAAGGCCTCTATGTGCTAAAAACTAGATTACATTCATTGTAAGTATCCAAAAGCTTTCAACAAATCCCAAAACAAACCATAAACTCAATAATGCACAAACAAATCTAACAAGCTTTCAAACTTTTGAAATGGGCATTGAGAAATAACCATGGGTTATCCAAATCCAATGTAAACAATGATAGTTCAAAGCAAGAGCAAGTAGGCACACAAACTTTATGTTTCAATGGCGGGGAATTTGAACAAAGTTCAACACATGTTCAAAGCACTAAATTGTTGAAGGAATTACAACAACAAATGCTTAAACCTTGCACATGAACAAGAAAATGCAGAAACTACATCTAAGTGAGAATCAACAAAATAGTACACACAATAAAAAAAGTTGAGCACTAAAAGGTAGGGTAAATGAACCCTTACTTGTGCATTTTCAATTTCAAAACTTGATTAAAAAGATTTCAAATAATATATTTTGTGCCATGTGGCTATGGAGTCTTGAACTATTTGGTGCTATGGTTATTGGGGATACTTTTAACATAATTGTGCCCATTGCCAAAATTGATTAATATATTTATGGACTATTGCCACTTGAACAACATCACAAAATTGACAAAAAGAAACATTAATATGAGGTAGGTATCTTTCATGCATAATTTACAAAACTAAAAAATTCATGGATCTATAAAGTGAACTCATGGACTTTCACCCCTTGATAACAAGATTTTGCATGGATTTTATATGGATTTCATGGTATATAATTGATTATGGAATATGGTATACAAATATAATTTAATCATATAATAAATATACAAATCATGTGCTCTTGAAATTGGATCCAAATCTTTTTAATATCATGTGGAAATAGTCTTGGATCGATTTGGTATATGCTTTTTTTTCCATTCAATTCTTCCAACATTTGTAAAATTTCTTGCATTCATGGTCTTTTATTTGGGTCTTCCTATAAGAAACATGACATTTGTGGCCATAAACAAGTGGCATGAAAGTTAGATGTCTATTATTTAATTGCTATACATTGCAATCAAACTATAACAAAACGTACTCCAATAAATGGGACTATATGTCATGTTTCAATATTCAATGACAAGATTTGAACATATCTTTCAAAAACAAATGTTGAAAGCAACCTATGCCTTTATTCAACATCATTTTATTGACATTGAAAATAAGAAATTTGTTGACTATATATCAACATGAAAATGGTCTAAAAGAATTCCAAATGAAATATGGTTTCTTGAATGTACCACTTACATTTATAAAGCTTTTTAGGAAGTTTCACATATTCATTGAATAATCCAATTTTATTCATTTCAAATTGTTTTAAGTATTCCATTAACCCTCGACTTTAGGTTTTTGAAATTCACTTGACCACAAATTGAATGATAAACATAAAAGACTTGGCACGAAGATTACTTGGATGCATTTAAGGGAAATGTGTAAAAATAATTTGGCTTCATTGTTAGAAAACCCCACAATTGAATTTTTGATTATAACATTGAAAATTTGTTGAAATCCATCTTCTTCCACATGAATATTTCTTAGCCATTGGATAAATTTGAAAATTTTATCCCTATCCAAAGTGAATGGTAATCCATTCACAAGTTCAATCAATAATACTCCAAAGCTATACACATCACACTTTGGCAACACATGCATGTCTTTGTTTTCGTTCTAGTATAATCTTTGGTGCACTATATCCAAATGATCCTGGTGTGGAAGTTTAAGCCAATGCAATATTCTGAATTTTAATTTGCTAAACAACATAATTGATCATTTCAATGGGTTTTGCATCATTGAATATACATGTTGAAATTCATAAAATCCACATTAAAAGTATTGCAATACCAATAAATTGTTTAAATTTATTTGTAAATTTATTTTCAATCACAAAAGTTTGAAAACCTAATTCTATATTTGTGTAGATATAATGGGCATGCACATAATTAATAAATGAGAAAAAATGGCAAGGCACATACCAGATTTTCACTAGTGCCATTAAAAAATTTTGCCAACCCAAAATTAACCAAATTTGGGGTGTAATCCTTATCGAAAAGGATATTTCCTGGTTTGATGTCAATATGAACAATGGCTAGATTACATTTGTGATGTAAGTATGCCAATCCTTGAACAACTCCTATAATTATGGACATTTGTTTGTTCCAATTCAAAAGCTTGTCATGGGAAAGCCATTTATCAAGAGATTTATTTAACATGTATTCATACACCAACATGTGTTCTAAGCCTTAAATACAATAGCCCAAAAGTTGAACCAAATTGATATGTTGAATTAACCCGAAAATGCAAACTTTTGATGTGAAAGAATTTTTTGCACCTTCATTGTGAAAGCCATTCCAATTTAAAACTTTAATTGCAATCTTTATGCCTTTCCAATGACTTTCATACACTTCTTCAAATAATCCTTTTCCCAAAAATTTCCAAAAATTCAATTCATCATATGTGAAAGTCGAATACTCAAATTGCATTGCAAGGATTTTATTATAGGTTGGTATTCAATCAACATCCATTTCAACCAATTTTGAATTTGTAATATCAAATGATTGTTTGGTTCAAGAACATGAACCTTTTCCATAGTCTCCAATGCGATTTGATAATTATTCAAACTCCAATTTGTGTAGGCATGAGATATTAAAGTGAATACATTATTTGGTTCAAAAACATCAGCCTTGTTAAGGTCCTTCAAAATCCTTTTGACATCTTCATGCCATTTCAAAGTGAATGCATTGTTTGGTTCAAGAACGTTAGCCTTGTCCATGTCCTCTAAGGCTCCTTGACAAATGTCCAACATCCTTTTGACATGTCCATGACTTTGCAAAGTGAATGCATTATTGGGTTCAAGAACATCAACCTTGTCAAGGTCCTCCAAGGCTCCTTGAGAGTCCTTCAACATTTTTTTGACATCTCCATGACTTCCCAAAGTGAATACATTGTTTCGTTCAAGAACATTAGCCTTGTGAAAGTCCTCCAATGCTACTTGATAATCCTCCAACATCCTTTTGACATCTCTATGGTTTTGCAAGGTGAATGCATTGTTTGGTTTAAGAATATCAACCTTGTCAAAGTCCTCCAAGGTTCCTTGATAGTCCTTCAAAGTCCTTTTGACATTTCCACACCATTTCAAAGTGAATGCATTGTTTGGTTCAAAAACATCAACCTTGTCAAGGCCCTCTAAAGCTCCTTGATAATCCTTCAAAATCCTTTTGACATGTTCATGCCATTTGAAAGTGAATGCATTGTTTGGTTAAAAAACATTAG
The DNA here is from genome assembly GCA_963920785.1 of Sphagnum contortum. Classification (NCBI taxonomy): domain Eukaryota; kingdom Viridiplantae; phylum Streptophyta; class Sphagnopsida; order Sphagnales; family Sphagnaceae; genus Sphagnum; species Sphagnum contortum. Next base: position 15,222,919 of record OY987292.1, on the reverse strand, counting down.
CCTTTTCAAGGTCCTTCAAGGTTCCTTGAGAATCCTCCAACATCCTTTTGACATTTCCACGACTTCACAAAATGAATGCATTATTTGGTTCAAGAACATAAGCCTTGTTAAGGTCCTTCAAGGCTCCTTGAGCGCCCTCCAACATCCTCTTGACATGTTCATGCCATTTAAAAGTGAATGCATTGTTTGGTTCAAGAACATCAGACTTGTCAAAAATTTCCAAGGTTTTTAAATAATCTTTCAAAATCCTTTCGACATCTCCACGCCATTTAAAAGGGAATTCATTGTTTGGTTCAAGAACATCAACCTTGTCAAGGTCCTCCAAGGCTCCTTGACAATCCTCCAACATCCTTTTGACATTTCCATAGCTTCGCAAAGTGAATGCATTGTTTGGTTTAAAAACATTAGCTTTGTCAAGGTCCTCCAAGGCTCCTTAATAATCCTCCAACATCCTTTTGACATTTCCATGGCATTGCAAAGTGAATGCATTATTGGGTTCAAGAACATCAACCTGTTAAGGCCCTTCAAGGCTCCTTGATAGCCCTTCAAAATCCTTTTGACATTTACACAACATTGTAAAATGAATATGTGGTTTGGTTCAAAAACATTAGCCTTGTCAAGGTCCTCCAAAGCTCTTTGACAATCCTCCAACATCATTTTGACATCTTCACGGCTTTGCAAAATGAATACATTGTTTGGTTCAAGAACATCAGCCTTGTCAAGGTCCTTCAAGGCTCCTGAACAATCCTCCAACATCTTTTTTATATCTCCAAGGCTTCACAAAATGAATACATTGTTTCATTCAAGAACATCAGCCTTGTGATGGTCCTTCAAAACTCCTTGATATTCCTTCAACATCCTTTTGACATTTTCACGCCTTTGCAAAATGATTGCATTATTTGATTCAAGAACATCAATGTTGTTAAGGTCTTGCAAGCCTCTTTAATGGTCATCTAGCACCTTTTGGACATTTCATGACTTCGCAAAATGATTGCATTGTTGGATTCAAGAACACAAGCATTGTCAATGTCCTGCAAAGCTCCTTGATAGTCATCCAATATGCTTTTGAACGAAATTCATGACTTTTCATTCTTGCACAACTATTTGGAATAATTGGATTAAACTTTTTAATATAAACCCACTTGAAACCTAGGAATGTTGCGTTCATGTTTTAATTATTCACTACTTCAACTTTGAAACAAATTGCACGTACTATAACCTTCGTACCATTCAATAAAAACACAAACTTCGTTTTGACATTACAAGACATATTGAGTTCAAGATGATAAATGTTAAAATGTGAGGCACATACTTACAAGTTTTGAGAAATTGCAAAAAAGGTGGCACTTGAATGACCTTAATAATTCTTGTTGTCCTTTCACATTAGTTGCTAGCCCAAAATGCATGTGAAGACTATTGCACATAAGAGGATTGAATTAACCCGCATGAATATAAAATCATAGTAGATGAACCTTTACGCGAATTTGAACCATTATGCATCTAGGTCCAATATGCATGGTATTCTTATTGTTTTAAAGGACATGGAACCAAAGTTTTAGACATACTAGGGTTGACCATAAAAACATGATGGTATGTGAGATGCACTTACAATTGGCAAGTGGATGACGAATACTCTTCTTGTTGCATTGAGCCATCAAGCCCTCTAAATGCATGTGATGTTGGCAATGGTGGAACAAATGAACCAACCTTGATAGAAATTTGGAGCAAGCTCCTTGATGCAAATCTAAGCCAAGGGAGAAATAATTTGTTGGCTTCCTTCCATTTAAGCTAGACCGGTGAAAAACTTCTGGTTTTTGAAGAAAGGATGCAAGGGATCGTCTCAATGCGAATCTGAGCCAAGGGTGAACTGGTCCATGGGATTCCTTGCATATAGGGTCGACCATGAACAACTTGGAAGGTGGTTATGACGAGAGGTTAAGAAAAAGGATGCAACTGGTCCTTCTAGGATGGTGCACTCCATGTGGCAGCAAAGATAATTGAGGCTGGTTAAAGTTTTTCGCAGTACCTACTCAGAACTTTACTGTGGAATATATTATTTCAAGTGGATACTTTGCTGACTTTCTCTCTAGTTGTTGTCTGCTTTCACGCTGTTTAAGATTGGAAGTCTTAATAAAGTTATGTGTTGCGTCCTGGACACGGAACTTCCTCTGATCATTGAAATATTTGGCGTTTAGACAATGGAGGCAACCGGTTCATCATTGATGGACAGGTGCCCACCATGTGTGTGTCAGCAGAGAAAATTGAGGCCAGTTAGAGTTTCCCAGAGTACTGTGTCCGAACTTTCCTCTTACATAAATTATATCAATTTGTCCAACTTTTTCTCCTTTGACTACACCTACTGGGAAACATTGTTCATAATGTGTTTCCCATAAAGTCATGGCACATGCAAACCTCAAACTTTCGCAAGTGTAGGTGCTAAGCCTAGACTTGAAATTTTTGTTGGACTTGCCTACCAAGGCAAGGATATTGTGTTTAGATTCATTATAGAGTACACCACTAGGTCATTGCTTGATGATGCACACAGCCTGCAACTGCACATGTCAGCAGAGAAAAGTGCGTCTGCTGTTGTGCTTCCAATAAACACACAAAAATTGGTGAATTCTTTCAATTTTTTCAAAAATGGTGAATTTTCTCCAAAAATTACAAAAGTGACAAAATGTTCCAAATATGAAAACCAAAATATTTACTTATCCTTCCATAGTTTTGGCTACATATGGAAAACCAAACTCAGAAATCGGGCAATTTTCTCACTTTTGGTGATTGAAACCCTGAAAAATAATTCAATTTCAATTTTTAGAATTTCTTTTTGGAAAAATTTGGGCAGTAAAAGAAGGGTTGATGCAAATAAAGATGCCTTAGTTACTCTCCACATGCCACAGGTTTCTGCCTGATTGGGCATTAGGATTTCTTGGTGCTAAAACTAACTTTCTCCAAATCTCAAAGGTGACCTATTCAAACATCAATAAGCCATCTGTCATTGTGTGAACATGGCTTGGGTAGCAAAGGGTTCTGGAGGTCAGATGATTTAGCCAGATTTGGAAATTAAAAAATTGAAAGTAAATTTCTTGTCACATCCTATATTTTTGGCGACCTAGTAGAATTTAGTGCAGCATTTGCAATTTTTTATTAGATTTTTCGAATTTTTTGTCGAACTTTGGCGACTTAAAAACCCAAAAAACACCCAATTTTTGTCATTTCGAAAATAAAATTCACCATTTGACGATTTTTCGCCCAAAAAAAACATTGATCCCTACTTCATGTGTTGACATTGTGGTTGCTAGTTGTAAGGTACTACCTAATTAAAAGTGGGTGGGCGTCTACCACTCAGCCCTTTTTTTTACTGGCGACATGTCGCCGGAGAGAGAAATTGAATATCAAAAATTGGTAAATGCAATCTTTTTGGAGGTTTTCAATCGCCAAAAATGAGAGAAACAGATTGCAACATTTGATTTTCACTATGTAGCATAATTAAAGAAGGCTCATGAAAGATCTTTACTTCATATCTAGTTTATTGCCCGATTTTGGCTACATCTCCCTGTGGATGATCGCCATTATTTGTACATCACTGATAGCCATTTTGGCTCCAAGAGATTTCCCTAGAAAAAACCCTGCTACCACTGGACCATGAATTACTCCACATACACATGGCGCATCTGCCAAGATATTACCGTAAAACTGCTGCATTGATGGGAGTTCACCAAAACTATGAACCAGTGTTTTTTTTTTAAATTTTGAGAAGTAGGTGGACTGGCCATCATGCAGGAGAGGACTTCGTCAAATTTGGTGACAGGTCAGACAAGCAGGTAGAAAATTCAGGAAATCCTTCTACATACTGGCGACAAGGTGGGACTAATTGTCTAAAACTGGCCAGTCCCAGAAAAAATTCTTCGAAAACTGGCGAATTTTCTTGATTTTTCCGAAATTTTTCCATTGGGGTCTTCATAGCCTTTTTTTTTTGTCGCAGATTGGCGAACTTTAGGCAAAAAAAAAAACACACTGATATGAACGCCTTGTCTCAACTTGGAACACAAGTGTCAAAAGTCTACAGATAGACCCTACTCTCCTACTACCTAGACTCTAAGTGTGCACCAGGATTCCGATTTTCTAGGAAATATTTTTGGGAGTTAAATGGGCTATCATTAATGGGAATTGGAAGCAGAAAAATTGGCGATCAGCCCTAGGAAGATTTAGCCCAATCTGGTTATGGACCAGCTATGACTTGCACAAATAATTAATCAGCCTTCTACATTTTGGCTAATATATTGAAAACTGAAAACTGAAAATCTGGCGATTTTTACTTTTTTTTTGTTCCCTCAGTTCTGGCGATTGAAAAACTCCAGAAACACTTCCATATTCGGATTTTGAATATTTATAATGCTTTTTGGCGATCTCTCCAGTAGAAAAGAGCCTTCAAGAAAGTTCCGACAGTCTGGAAAAGAGGTTCATGAAGTTCATCGGTTTCCGAAGGCATCATTTGGGTTTTGTTGCAATCGTAAGCAAACTGCTGCAACAGCCATTTTGCTCCTTGGCTTCTTCATAGTCGCCTTCCCAACAATCGTCTTTGCAGGCCATTTTAGTGCCCGTGAAGTAGCTCCTGTTGAAGTATAGAGAGAGCTTGAGACAGAGATTTTGCATTAGCAGTGGAGTCTCAACAAGACAGCCCCCAGAGAGCGTGTAGTAGATAGCAAAAAGCTGTGCCAGAAAGAAAACCCAACTTAGAGACCATGGCTGCAGTACCAGGGATGTTCGATGTTTTCTTGAACCATCGAGGACCTGATGTGAAGCAGAACTTCGCTGCTCATCTCCACCAAGCACTTCAAGAAGCAGGGTGCCGTCCATTCCTAGATATGGAGTCTCTCGAGAAAGGGCAGCATGGTCAAAAGAAGATCTATGAGGTGATTGGATGTGCTAATGTGCATGTGGCCATCTTCTCCAAACACTATGCTGACTCCAACTACTGTCTCGACGAGTTGTGCGCCATGCTCGAAAGGAAGAAGCTCATTATTCCTGTTTTCTACGATGTTTCACCAAATGATCTGCATTGTAAGCTCCACAATGGACTGTACACCAAGGCTTTTCGCCGAACTCATGGGAGGAGACCGGCAAGTGAAGTGAAGAAATGGAAAGACGCACTTTGCATGGCTGCTCAGTTGTCTGGATTCCAACTTGCTGATTACAATGGGTGAGACAACCAAAACTCAAAATACTCATTCTATTTCATATTACTTGGATCCGAGCTTTCAAAAAATCCATGTCATTTAAACTAATTACTTGTTGTGTGCCAAGAGTGGGTCAATGTTTGATGCAATCTATCATGTTTGAAATCTAATAATGGGTTAAAAGGAGCGCGATGTGGGTGGTTGCAGGGATGAAGCTAAATTGAAGACCGCAATTGTAAGCAGAGTTCGGGAGCACTTGCGTGCCTCCCAACTATTGCCAGTTGCACCCTATCAAGTGGGATTAGAGGAGACATCCAAGGAGTTGATTGAAACTCTAAACCAGATGGAAAAAGATGTTGGGGTTTTGAGTTTGGTTGGCATGGGTGGAATTGGGAAAACAACTCTTGCCAAGGAGATATACTATCGTTTTGAAAAGAATGATACGTTTGAAAAAAGGAGCATTCTTATGGATGTAAGAGAGTGTGCAATTTTGGATTTGCAAACACAATTAGCCCGTGATTTGTTCAAAGAGGATGTAAGAAGTATGGAAGAATTCAATAAATGTTTTAATCGCGTCATGGATTGCAAAGTGTTGATTGTTATTGATGACGTAGATCAAAAGGTTCAATTTGATCAACTCATACCTAACATCAACAAACTTGCTCCTGGTAGTCGAGTCATCATCACATCACGTGATTCAAACGTGGTGAACAACATCATGGAGAAAGGAAATTGCAAATATTTGAGGCATGAAATGGCAGTGTTAAGCACCACAGACTCTAGACATCTCTTCAACTGGCATGCATTCCATAGCATTGATGCTATTGATGACTTCCAAGAGCTTGCAAAGAAGGTGGCGGATGCTTGTTGCGGCCTCCCACTAGCATTGGAAGTTATTGGATGTTTTTTGTTTGACAAAAAAGAAAAGTGTGATTTAAAAAGTTCTTGGCCGGAAACAATCAAGACATTGAGCGAAGATAAAAACATTCTTGACAAGCTTAAGATCAGCTACGACGGTCTTTCTAAAGAAGCAAGCAAGCTAATGTTCTTGGACATAGCCTGCTTCATGATCGGCCAACGTGAAGATATAGCGATGCAAATATTTAGAGCATGCAAATCCGACTACAAAGGACCAACATCATCCTTCAGCTCACTCAAGGACAAGTGCTTAGTGAAGTTGGATGAAGATAGACGAATTGTAATGCATGATCTTCTTCGTGACATGGGACGTCAAGTGGTCATGAACCAATCACATCACATGGAGAAAGGAACACCAAGCCATTTGTGGGATCCTAAAATGGTACTACAAGTGCTACAAAACAAGGAGGTTGGTACCTAGTTTTTAAACTTGAAGCTATATAATAATTTTTTCAACAAGTTTTTGGGGGTTGGGGGTGGGATAACCATAAAAGATTTTGAACTTCAAGTTTCATGTATTGTAACTTAGGGTGAATATCCACATTGAGAAAATGAACAATTAATCAAATTTTGAGGAGAATAATTTTATTGTTTAGAGTTCAAACTGATTTTTTTTCTTTTGTGATCAAACATACTCTAATTTAATATTACATCATAAGAGTAGTTAAAATTATTCATATTGTCGTTGGCCATAGTATTCAAGACTATTTGCATGACATGAATGCCATGTATTTTGAGCCATTTTTAAATACATGTATCGAAAAGGTTGTGTAATGATGAAACTGACCCTTGGGTAATGTAATTCTAAAAAGGTCAAATTTTGCAACCATAGAACATTCACAAAAATATGTATTATGTTGTCTATAAAAGTTTTCAGCCATATTTGTCATTTTTTGGTGATCTATATTCAAAGGTCCTTGTAATATGCATTAGATTCTACCAAGTGCCCAACATTATACATGTCAACTATCCCACGTTATTATCTTTTCCTCATACATTTGTCTTAACAAAAAAGATGCACATGGACCATATGTATTTTTTGTCAAATTAACACTTAACCCTTGAATGTCCCAAGAGTCCATTTTAACACTAAAATATCAACCAAATTTGTTTGTTGGGGCATTTAAGGTTAAACATTTCATTGGATTGTGGTTTTGGCATGTGAATTTTCATCAAATCATTCCTTTGCACACTTGTGTGGGATTTGTAGGGTACAAATAAAGTTCGAGGGCTTTCAACATTTGGAGTTGGCCGTGGTGGCATTGGTGCAACTAATGTGGCTGAAAATTACATAGGCATGAATAGATTGCATTTCCTTTTATTGGATGGTGATAATGTGAAGGGTGACTTTTCTTCTTGGTCACGAGAATTGAACTGGCTCCAATGGATGCACTCGGATCTTTCAACACTACCTTTGGAACTAGACCTTCAAAAGTTGGCGGTGCTCGATTTGACTTCCAACAAAAAGTTAATGCAAATTTGGCCCAATGACCTTGAGGTATAATTCTTTTGAATATGCATGGGAATGCACCGATAGAGGTTATGTTGCACATATATTTTAGTTTTGAATATGTAAAACTCATTCACTATCAAACTAACAGACCACATGATGGGGTTTTTATGTTCAATGCATTATAAACTAATGAAAACATTTTACCTTGTGCAATGTTGGATTACAGATCACTTGTAAGGACTTGCAAACATTGATCCTTTCAAATTGCAAAGCTCTTAAAGAACTTCCCAAGGATATTGGAAAATTATTCAAGCTAAAAGAGTTGAATTTGGCATCTTGCTCAAGTTTAAAAGCATTACCCGACTCCATGTTTAAACTTAAGGAACTCAAACACTTGAATCTATCTGGTTGTTTCAAGTTGAAGTGTTTACCTGATTCAATTGTGAACTTGTCACAACTCGAGACATTTCATTTAATTTTGTGCCAAAATTTGGAGAATGTACCAATGGAGTTTGGGACACTTCAAAGCTTGGTGGAACTAGACTTATCTTCTTGTTCCAAATTGGGGTGTTTACCTCCTTCAATTGTGGACTTGTCACAACTCAAGACATTTCGATTATCTAGGTGTCACAAATTGGAAAATTTGCCAATGGAGTTCGGGAAACTTCAAAGCTTGGTGGAACTAGATTTATCTTCTTGTTCCAAATTGGGGTGTTTACCTCCTTCGATTGTGGACTTGTCACAACTCAAGAAATTTCGATTATCTAATTGCCACAAATTGGAAAATCTGCCAATGGAGTTCGGAAAACTTCAAAGCTTGGTGGAACTAGACTTATCTTCTTGTTCCAAATTGGGGTGTTTACCTCCTTCAATTGTGGACTTGTCACAACTCAAGACATTTCGATTATCTAGGTGCCACAAATTCGAGAATCTACCAATGGAATTCAGGAAACTTCAAAACGTGGTGGAACTAGACTTATCTTCTTGTTCCAAATTGGGGTGTTTACCTCCTTCAATTGTGGACTTGTCACAACTCAAGACATTTCGATTATTTGGGTGCGACAAATTGGAGAATCTGCCAATGGAGTTCGGGAAACTTCAAAGCTTGGTGGAACTAGATTTATCTTCTTGTTCCAAATTGGGGTGTTTACCTCCTTCCACTGTGGACTTGTCACAACTCAAGACATTTCGATTATCAAGGTGTGACAAATTGGAGAATCTGCCAATGGAAATTGGGAAACTTCAAAGCTTGGTGGAACTAGATTTATTTTCTTGTTCCAAATTGGGGTGTTTACCTCCTTCAATTGTGGACTTAACACAACTCAAGACATTTCGATTATCTAAGTGCCACAAATTGGAAAATATGCCAATGGAGTTCGGAAAACTTCAAAGCTTGGTGGAATTAGACTTATCTTCTTGTTCCAAATTGGGGTGTTTACCTCCTTCAATTGTGGACTTGTCACAACTCAAGACATTTCGATTATCTAGGTGCCACAAATTGGAGAATCTGCCAATGGAGTTCAGGAAACTTCAAAACGTGGTGGAACTAGACTTATCTTCTTGTTCCAAATTGGGGTGCTTACCTCCTTCAATTGTGGACTTAACACAACTCAAGACATTTCGATTATCTAGGTGCCACAAATTGGAGAATCTACCAATGGATTTTGGGAAACTTCAAAGCTTGGTGGAACTAGATTTATCTTCTTGTTCCAAATTGGGGTGTTTACCTCCTTCAATTGTGGACTTGTCACAACTCAAGAAATTTCGATTATCTAGGTGCCACAAATTGGAGAATCTACCAATGGAGATTGGGAAACTTCAAAGCTTGGTGGAATTAGACTTGTCTTCTTGTTCCAAATTGGGGTGTTTACCTCCTTCAATTGTGGACTTGTCACAACTCAAGACATTTCGATTATCAGGGTGCGACAAATTGGAGAATTTGCCAATGGAGTTCGGGAAACTTCAAAGCGTGGTGGAACTAGACTTATCTTCTTGTTCCAAATTGGGGTGTTTACCTCCTTCAATTGTGGACTTGTCACAACTCAAGACATTTCGATTATCTGGGTGCGATAAATTGGAGAATTTGCCAACGGAGTTTGGGAAACTTCAAAGCTTGGTGAAATTGGACTTATCTTCTTGTTCCAAATTGGGGTGTTTACCTCCTTCAATTGTGGACTTGTCACAACTCAAGACATTTCGATTATCTGGGTGTGATAAATTGGAGAATTTGCCAATGGAGTTTGGGAAACTTCAAAGCTTGGTGAAATTGGACTTATCTTCTTGTTCCAAATTGGGGTGTTTACCTCCTTCAATTGTGGACTTGTCACAACTCAAGACATTTCAATTATCTGGGTGCAACAAATTGGAGAATCTCCCAATGGAATTTGGGAAACTTCAAAGCTTGGTGGAACTAGACTTGTCTTCTTGTTCCAAATTGGGGTGTTTTACTTGATTCAATTGTGAACTTGTCACAACTTAAGACATTTCGATTATCTAGGTGCCACAAATTGGAGAATTTGCCAATGGAGTTCGGGAAACTTCAAAGCGTGGTGGAACTAGACTTATCTGGTTGTTCTGAGTTAGAGCATTTACGTGATTCAATTGTGGACTTATCACAACTCAAGACATTTCGATTATCTAAGTGCCACAAATTGGAGAATTTGCCAATGGAGTTTGGCAAACTTCACAGCTTGGTGATACTTCATTTATTTTATTGTTTCGAGTTAGGGTGTTTACCTGACTCAATTGTGAACTTGTCACAACTCAAGACATTTCGATTATCCAAGTGCCACAAATTGGAGAATCTGCCAATGGAGTTTGGGAAACTTCAAAGCCTAGTGGAACTGCATTTATTTTCTAATTCCAAATTGGGGTGTTTACTTGATTCAATTGTGGACTTGTCACAACTCAAAACATTTCGATTATCTAGGTGCCACAAATTGGAAAATCTGCCAATGGAGTTTGGGAAACTTCAAAGCTTGGTGGAACTAGATTTATCTTCTTGTTCCAAATTGGGGTGTTTACCTCCTTCAATTGTGGACTTGTCACAACTCAAGACATTTTGATTATTTAGGTGCCACAAATTAGAAAATTTACCAATGGAATTTGGGAAAATTCAAAGCCTAGTGGAATTGCACTTATCTTCTTGTTCCAAATTGGGGTGTTTACCTGATTCAATTGTGGACTTGTCACAACTCAAGGCACTTCGATTATCTAGGTGCCACAAATTGGAAAATTTGCCAATGGAGTTCGGGAAACTTCAAAGCTTGGTGGAACTAGACTTATTTTCTTGTTCCAAATTGGGGTGTTTACCTCATTCAATTGTGGACTTGTCACAACTCGAAACATTTCGATTATTTGGGTGCCACAAATTAGAAAATTTACCAATGGAATTTGGGAAAATTCAAAGCCTAGTGGAATTGCACTTATCTTCTTGTTCCAAATTGGGGTGTTTACCTCATTCAATTGTGGACTTGTCACAACTCAAGACATTTCGACTATCTGGGTGCGACAACTTGGAAAATTTGCCAATGGAGTTCGGAAAACTTCAAAGCTTGGTGCAACTAAACTTATCTTCTTGTTCCAAATTGGGGTCTTTACCTAATTCAATTGTGGACTTGTCACAACTCGAGACATTTCGATTATTTGGGTGCCACAAATAGGAGAATTTGCCAATGGAGTTCGGGAAACTTCAAAGCTTGGTGGAACTAGACTTATCTTCTTGTTCCAAATTGAGGTGCTTACCTGATTCAATTGTGGATTTGTCACAACTCAAGATATTTTGATTTTTTAAGTGCCACAAGTTGGAGAATTTGCCAATGGAGTTCGGGAAACTTCAAAGCTTAGTCGAACTAGACTTATTTTCTTGTTCCAAATTGGGGTCTTTACCTGATTCAATTGTGGACTTGTCACAACTCAAAACATTTGGATTATTTGGGTGCCACAAATTGGAGAATTTGCCAATGGAGATCGGGAAACTTCAAAGTGCGGTGGAACTAGACTTATCTTCTTGTTCCAAATTGGGGTGTTTACCTGATTCAATTGTGGACTTGTCACAATTGAGGACATTTCCATTATTTGGGTGCCACAAATTGGAGAATTCGCCAATGGAGTTGGGGAAACTTCAAAGCCCGGTGGAATTGCATTTATCTTCTTGTTCCAAATTGGGGTGTTTACCTGATTCAATTGTGGACTTGTCACAACTCAAGACATTTCGATTATCTGGGTGCCACAAATTGGAGAATTTGCTAATGGAGATTGGGAAACTTCAAAGCTTGGTGGAACTAGAGTTATCTTCTTGTTCCAAATTGGGGTGTCCACCTCATTCAATTATGGACTTGTCACAACTCAAGACATTTCGATTATATGGGTGCCACAAATTGGAAAATTTGCCAATGGAGTTCGGGAAACTTCAAAGCTTGGTGGAACTAGATTTATCTTTTTGTTGCAAATTGGGGTGTTTACCTCATTCAATTGTGGACTTGTCACAACTCAAGACATTTTGATTATTTGGGTGCCACAAATTGGAGAATTTGCCAATGGAGTTTGGGAAACTTCAAAGCCTAGTGGAACTGGATTTATCTTCTTGTTCCAAATTGGGGTGTCTACCTTATTCAATTATGAACTTGTCTTAATTCAAAACATTTGGTTGATATGGGTGCCACAAATTGGAGAATTTGCCAATGGAGTTTGGGAAATTTCAAAGCTTGGTGGAATTAGATTTATCTACTTGTTTCGAGTTGGGGCATTTACCTGATTCAATTGTGGACTTGTCATAACTCAAAACATTTGGATTATTTGGGTGCCACAAATTGGAGAATTTGCCAATGTAGTTCGGGAAAGTTCAAAGCTTGATGGAACTGGATTTATCTAGTTATTCCGAGTTGGGGTGTTTACTTCATTCAAGTGTGGACTTGTGCATTATCGCGAAAGAGTAAAAAGGTACTCCATAGATATTCGACCACCTAAATGGAAAAAAACTATTTGCTTGGGGACATATAAGACGACTCATGAAGCCAGTAGAGGCTTCAATGCAAGCATTTTTTACATTGGGAAGAAACTCTACTTCAATTTTTAGGAATCCAAAAGCACCTTTTCACCTCTACCTTAACATCTGTCACTTATCAATTTTCACACCGATGTCATGAAGGAAATCATATGTTTTGTGCAAGTGCAAGCGCAAAAAGCAACCAAGAGGAGGGGGCGTTGGCACCAATTTTGCAAGAAGTAGTAGCACCATAAACAAATAATGAAGGAAGAAATTGGATGGAATCATAATATGAATGCACAACATTGTTCTCTGGCAAGGAAACCCATGGTGGACATGTGAAGGATGATGAACAACATGATGATTGTAACCCTTTTATCATACATGAAAAAAAACCCAAAGTTCAACATTTTGAACTCAAAGGTCAACTTCATACTTCTACCATCCTCAATCAAAGATAAATTTGGTGAGCTTGCTTCATTCCTCGAAACACAAGCTTCAGGAATAACAAGGAGTGTTTTGCTATATGATACAAAAGGTTCTAATTCAAGGTTAGTTTTTTATACACTTAGTGTTTTTAAACTCAAACAAAATCAATAAGATGCATTGATCACAAAAATCCATTAAGGCTTTAATCTTGTGGGACTTATATTAATATGATTGATGATAATTACTAGATGATTCGTTTGTGGACACATATGATTGTTATGTTGAATAGTGGTGAAGATTGGATTTAGAATTCTTACATTGCAAGTAGAATAATTTATGTGCAAAGTATATAAATAAAATTTGAACACTTCATACATCCTTAAACTATTTTCTTCCAACAATTATGACTACCTATGCTTTTTGCTAAGTATAAATATCTCGAACTTAAAGCATTGAAGGAAGGAAATACAACTAATTTGAATCTTTCAATTCATATTGAAGTTGAGTTATACTTTAACCTTAATGGCAACCATGACCCAAGGATTACCATGGCATGCTTATAAGTGATTTCTAATGATAGTTTATATAAGTTAATCCCTTGGGAAATTCATTCGAACATGTGTTGAAGAGGGTCTAATTGTTATTTAATTAAATTTAGAAAAAATAATGGTGGAGATCATAAACAATGTTGACATTTAATTGTACAATAGTTGTTTCAGTTTCATGGAAATTGGTCCACCTTGTGGCCACATGAGTTTCTTATTTTTTGAATGTAATGTAAATAATTTTCAAATAAACTAAGTATTATGTGGTTGGGTGCCCACCAAGCCATCAATGAAATTGAAATTAAAATTAAATTACATTGGATGTACAAGAACAATGATTTATGTACAGAGAAAAAATTAATTCATCAACCTTGATAGTAGACTATGTATTAGATGGTTAGGTGGCCACCAAGCCCACAATGATTTGACTTTTAAAAACACTGGATTTATAACCAAAATGGGTTTTGAACAAGAAGGAAGTTATTTAATATCCATTGATGAATTCCTATAAATATATATAAATTAGATTAATAATCACAATGGGTGTACAATTTAGAAAAATTTCAGTAATATCCATTGAAACATTTAAAGAACCAACAAATATTTTGTGATGAACATAAACCTTGCATAGATTGCAATATTACTACAATATAAAACTCAATGTAATGCAACATAAAACATGCATACAAATTTAGCAAAAGTTAAACCCACTAATTGCATTTTCCTAAGAAATACACTTCCATTAATTTCAAGTTGGAATCCTAACTACAAATTAGTCAAGGTTGCATTAAATTTCTTGAAATTGTCTTGGGCCTTTGCTTCATGGCTAGGACTAATTGTCATTATGCTAATGTTTGTAATGATGATTTTTAAAAGGATAGGAGAAAGCCACCAAATCAATGTCAAACCAATATTTTGGATCCTTTAAATTGCACTTTCATTTGGCTACCCAACAATCTTTGTATAATGTTTTTTTAAATTCTTAACACCTCTTTTCACGAGCACCCACCATTGAACAAGAACTTTTCTATAATGCTCACTTTCTACATCCCTCACAACCTCATATTCTATCCGTCCCAACCACACATGATACATGGATGGATTTGAAGAATTCACCAGCACAAATGCCCAAGGAACAAATCTTGAAATGGGGTGTCTGTAGCTATTCTCAAAGACGGTCACTTATTTTTTGGGCCACAATGTGGAGAAACAACTAGATCTTCAGGATCATCATCAACACATGTTGGAATGGAGGCCTGAACATGATTAGCCCTCCAATTGCTTGAAGGCCAAAAGCCTTCCAAAAGCACTGGGCTTTTGGCGAAATAAAGCTCTTGCCAACAACCCCAAAATGTTCTCCCAATAATTCATATAAGGGCCCATTGCTCTTGCATAAATGTCATCTTTTGACACTCCCAACTTCCAAAACTCCAAATAGTTAGAAATCCCTCCCCTAATGAACTTCTCTCTCTCAAAAAATTTGGATGCATCTTCACCCGATATTGGATGGAATGGGACAGGTTTTGGAACTCCAATTGGGAGTTTAGGCCGCCCTACTATAGCCAGGTCTGTCCGTACCTCCCTTCCAGGATCCCTTCTTTCACTGTTTGCATATGGCCTACTGACATGGACACTACAACAAGATGCCATTAAATGAGGTATTCATTTTCAAGCTTCAAAGCTGCAAAAGGCACATAGCTCAGTTCCAGCACTGAAGGCACATATTTGATCGCATAAGGAGGGGAAACTGTCACCAAGAAACACATTCTCTGACCTATTATTTGTCCTCCCTACTTCAAATTATGCAGGTGCACATAATTGAAATGTTGAAAATTTGGGAAGATTGACTGAATGCAGTTGGACTGCAAGATGCTGAAAGTGACAGACACTTCCATACCATAGCTGTAGTCATGATTTCTAACATTTCCAATACAAGATATTTGACCTTTGACAAGATTTGTGAACACTGTAATGATGAACAAAATCAAGGGCAGTACATGGGATCAGGTTTTCATGGTCATCCTTGCATTGAAAATCAGATTGAAATAGGACAAAATTCTAGTTAATATCTAAATAGATGTTAACTAACTGAACTAAAATTTTTACATGTGGTTTGCATTGCACAATAGCTTTTCCTTTTTCTCTTGTTCATTGAGATTCCAAGAATTTTTAGCCTGGTCATGAATTGCAACCGCAAGTGCATATGTTCCATAGTAGGCCTTGTGTCTCAGAACTGTTGAACTCATCTTGATCACCCAGATCAAGATTTCCTTCTCTGTTAGTGCATATTTGATGAGACAACACCTTGACAAGAGATCAAGAGATCTTTTAAAGTCTTCAGGGCAGTGTGCTGGTCTCTGTCAAATTTGTGGGTTTCAATCAAAGAATCCTTCTTGAAATTGTGCTCCATGGCACACAACAGTGTGCATGTGCAAAGCCATTCAACCCACACAGGACCTTCTTCACATATAGTGGGATCATTTTATGTTGCTATGCATGACTGCAGATATAACAGAAAGTTTGCTTCAAAAGTTGTAAACATCTCAAAAGAATAAGAATCCATTGTAATTTTCTCAACATACCAAGATGTCAGCTTCAAAACTTCTCCTTTCAAGTGGATCTTATAAAGTCCTACACCTTGAAGGCAGACCCATGAGAATATTTTGAGGAACTTGATAAAAATGCAAGGCACTAGAGGAAAACTAAAAAGTGAAACAAGTTTAATCCTAGATACATCCTACAAAAATGCAAGTAAATTCTTGCAGATTGACACTTTGAGAATATGGGGTTGGCCTGGTGTCAATGTGCTCAAAAATATTTCTCCAGAGCAAACTCCATGCTGACACTGGTCATGTCCTTCCAGGTCACTGGTCCTAGGGGTTTGCTCTAAAGCTCTAAGACTAGTCTGAGAACACATGATGGGAGGAGAAGAGAAATAGCTTGTGAGATAGATGAGGGACAAGCTTACCAATAAAACAAAGTAAGTTTCACGTGTAAAATACGATTCACATTTCATATTCATTCTCCTATGCTAAAAAGAAGATCTGACTGAAGCAAGACAGCCTCACAATGTGCATCTTTTCTGCAGTGAAAATTTTTGGAAGAACACTGAAGCCATGATTGGGATTCAGGCGTGGATCTGGATGGGGCAGCATTAGATGGTGCCCTTCTGGCCCACTTCAAACATTCATTCCATGCAACCAGTCCATGACTTTAGTGCCTATAGTGTGTTAATAAGTATAGCTAGAGATAAAACGGGAATGGCAAACAGTATCAGAAATAGTAGGTTAGGATCTATTTTCTACAGGTGAATTGGATGTGAAAACAACATAGACAGTTGAAATTTGTGCTAGTAACTACATTATGTTAGAACTAACAGAGGCATTGGCTGGATTATATTTTTTGTTGATGATGACATGTTGATAAGTATACCTCTCTGAAGAGAAAGTTCAACTGACAATGTACCTCAGCCATGAACCTATGTACTTGCAAAGGTGAAAATCATGAACATGTGACATAATTGGATAGGAGGATCACTAGAATCATTCACACAACAAAGCTCTAATTGTCTACGTATGAGGACTACTGATGGTAAAAATATGTCTGACATGCTTGATGTAGTGCCCCGCTCGATGTTGGCTGTTATGTTCCTAGAGTACATGCAATTTGCTTGCAAGCTTTAGGTCTTTGGCCCAAAATCAAGACCTGAAATTTCTTTGATATGATTGAACCAGACTCCAGATGGAATCTGTTGTGGAGACAATCACCGCAAGGATGTGGAAATTCCAGATACACTCATTTTTACTCTAACTCTACAGAAATCTGCCCCACTTTTGACCATCTTTTGACCAAGACCTCATTGGACTCTAAAAGCCAGAAGACTGCAAGGCTTTCATGTACCTTTCCAGAAGTGGAGAAAACAAACATGGAACTGTGTTCTGACAAGAGACTGTAACCAATATCAAGATCTGCAGGCAGGTCACATCCACATGGAAGACTTATTGTTGAGCATTTCAGTACATTGATGAGAGTGTCTGCACCATCACACTCCTCTGCAGCCTCTTTGCAGAGTGAAGTGAGTCATGATCTCCTCTACGCAGACTTCTGTCTCACTCTGTCCCTCATCAGCTCTATTCAGGTACTTGTAAGCTACTAACAGTAAGAAGAAATGACCTTTTGTCCTTAAACTTTGCTGCCAACAACTTGCTGTTGAACAGATCAAAAGGCCCACTCCATAGCAACAGATTTTTTCTCATGATGACTTGTCATCATCTACCATGCAGTAGATGATGCAATCCAGGTTGATTTTGCCACAGAACTAGAGACATTGTTCATAGTTGTGGGAAAGCCTGAGTAGTTCAGAGGTCTGCCCACCCCCTACCCTCAGTGCCCTTTCCCTTCCCAACAATATGATGATTCCTTTAACCGGTAAAATGGTTCATTCTCTTGTGGCACCATGATTCATACAAATCAGTAATTGTTTGGACTTAGTGACCATCTTTCACTGTGCTAGGCAATCCACAGCAACAGAACAGAAGTGTACAAGCATCCATGACTTAGTGCAGGTAGTGCTTGTGCTTGCTTGAGGTCAATCCTGGATTATTGCAATTTTTGTTTGCCTCCCCATCTAAATTCACATATGATTTGTGGATGTACAACTCAACAAGCCTTTACATTATCCTCAAGTTTGCAAAACAGATTGATAGCAACATCAAATGAATCAGTGGCTTTCTCAAACTCTATTGGGTGAGAATAAGCTAAACTGAGGTGACACTGATGATAATGAACTAACTTTTCATCAGGTCTGAATCTTCAGGCAACCTGCCTAATAAGTCAAAGGTCTGATGACTACTGTCCAAAATAAGTTGAGTATTGTACATTATCCCCAAATAGGCATGATTCAACCCATACATGTGCATTTGCTATCATTTGGATCTTCTTTTACAGGTTCCAGGTGGTATTGGTCAGATCTCTTGTGCATTGGAGCATTTCAGTTCTCAGCACAGCTAGTGGACTGCAATTGTGCAAACTGAGCAAAAAGTGATTTAAGAATTGTGAGATTCATGGGTTTGACAAGTTAGCCTAGAGAGATTGTTTTCACACCTCTTTTCAAAAAATTACTTTGCATAGTACATATTGCAGACTGTATGGTAGTATTGTGAATATTAGTGACTCAAATGAGCTTTACCAACAAAATTTCATACACAGTTTCTTTACAAACTGAAATCAAATTTGGATGACATATCAATGCATACATGACAGTCCTAGCTCAACTTCTTGGCCAGTGCTAGTCCTTTCCTGTAGTACTTTTGTGACTTTAGGCCGTTATGTGAGTCAAGAACTGCTTTGGCAGTAAGTGACTTCTGGGTGCCATTTAGAATTGTTGATCAACATAGGCCTCTGGCAGGCTCCCTAGGCAGCTACAACATCATGGGACATGGCTGGTAATTCATTGGAGAATGTTGTCTTGTGTTGGCTCTCTTTCTTGGACAGTTTCAGTGCTCTTTGTCTTATATAGAGAAGATTCTGGCTGGAACTGGAGATTAAGTTTTAATTTCTTTTAACATTTGGATTGTTAATCCATTCTTTACTAGATGCCTGTATTTTGACAGTCCCTTCTTGTTTTTACAGCCTGGCCAGATGAGTATAGGAATTGGAAAGTCTCATTAAGTTAGTTCATTCGAGTGCAAGGTGGTGTTTGGATGATGAAGCTCATTGCATGAATCAGATTTTGACTGATCAGCATGTAATCTCTAGATGTTCCACAATTTTCTCCATTTTCTAGAAGGTTACTAAGGAGTGAAATTCCAAATAAAGCCATCATATATATAGATATATATTCATGTTGTCAAAATTTGTTCCTATGTCCTGCCATTTGTGTTTCTTCTAAAGAATGAATTCTGACAAAGATGATGGACAAGAACGACCTTTACTACTCAGATGAGTTTGCAATTGCCTTTCATATGCACTCCTACCATCTGCTAAAGTGGCTCATATCCCTTCTTTCCTGGGGATGGGCAGCCTCCATATTCTTGTACATCAGTCCTGTAGATCTTGTTTGCATCAACCATCTACAATGCATTTCCCACTTCTTTGTAAATTGATGAGCATAATATATCAGATCTTAATTATATACATATATTCAGTTCCCAGGTGTCACATTTTAGCAGGGCTTTGTGAAGTCACTTCTATGTGCCTGTTTCTTTGTCATCTTTCTTGTGTTCCAAAAAGGCATTTGCTGGCGGTGAGTGGGGAAGTTCTTTGGTTGATCGTCAAACTTTGTGGAGGAACCTGCACAAGGGCATCCACAGCAGTATGTCACGGCAACTCTACACGCTCACTCTACAGTGAATGGAAATTATTCTGAAAATGGTACACCATTCAGAATTTGCTTCTTCATAGAAATACATGCTTTCCTGAATCATCACATAAACCTCGAGTATTACCACTTGCACATCGCACAGGTAGCTAAATTTGTTGAATTCTCAGGTGGCACACTTATTTGGTGGTCAACTTGTCCCAATACTGGAGACTACTATATCAGTCGCAACTGAGTTTCTGGAAAAGAGTGGTGTACACATATAGACACATGACAACTGATGAGCACTTTGTTCATTCACCTGAATGGTTTTCACTAATTAGCCTGCTTTGCCAAGCTAGAATTTATACAGAGTACCCGTTTGTGATGGGTGCTTGTGATACTGTTGTAGACTGAAGATCACAATTAGCAGTGGAGCAAATATGCGCATGCTTATCACATGAGCATTTGGCTGAAGGATGTACTGGAGGTACCATTTATTGCAGCTCAGTTTAAGAGCTTTACAGAGAAGAGGATATTGAGAGCTATAAAAAGCTATAGATGTCGGATGTGGAATGGGCAAGTACACTGAGATTGCTACAAGCAGGTGAGGTGGTGACTAGCTGCAGCAGTTTAGATTGAAGAGGCTCCTTTGTTTTACAGCTTTGACCACATTTAAATACATGAATGTGACCATCTAAGATCTTTCTTTCTAAAATTTCCTTGTCTTTCTTGTTTCCATAGTAAAGACTTTATCAATGAATTTGTGCAAACCAGTGGTGGAATGAAACTAAGCATACTTCATCTCCTGTCTCAACATAATATCTAGTGAGAATATAAATGCTTAATCATGACTGATGTTCAATGGAGTGAAGGAAGGTTCTTTTGTCATTAAAATTTGCTCTGGACCCATAGTAGTGACATACTCTCAATTCGATTCAAACATACGCGTATTATACCTTTTTTTGGGCTTTTTAAAAAATACTTGAAAATACTTGAAAATACTTGATCATCGTTAAGAAGGGTTTGGGCACAACTTAAGCTTAGCTTGCTCAGCGTTTTGCTCATCGTATTCACGTATTTCCCGTATTCACATTTTCAAATTTTAAAATACTTGAAAATACTTCTTTTTGAGGACCTTTGAAAAATACGTGTATTTCGTATGTCACTACTATGTCTGGACCCAGTGTGGGATTCTTGAGAGGTACTTGTAAGATAATGTAGGGTCATATTTTGATCTTGACTTGATGTTGACGGATCATAAATTGAAAATTTCTTAGGTACCACTAGGCCAACAATAGTCACGCAACTTTTCTAGTCTCAGTGTAGGGGCAACTTATGTACTTTGTCGATCATACCTTTATCAATACCACTATCACATAGTTTCTCAATTTTAACCTTCTCCCACTGTTCAATCTAGAATTTCTACAATGATGAGTTCTCTTTAATTCCTAATATAAAGTAATTAGTGTACATGAGTATCTTGAAAGATACATGTGTTCAAGATACTCATGAGTACATGAGTTCCCTGCAATTTTAAACATCAAAGATCATTGAACTAAAATCAACTTAAGATTCATAAACAATAGCATGACAGTGTAGTTATTGTATCCCACATTTAGTGTAGAATATGTTCATAGGTTGTTTCATCTTCAATTATGTGTGTAAAATTCTCCACTCTTTGCTACCATTGAATCTCAATGAACCCCAAAGATGCACATTTTGACATGAATTTTGAATTGGCATGTCAAATGATGCAATGTGCAACATGTTGAGTATCCAATGTGAAGTAACTACAATACAGCAGGCATTTTTTTGCAATTTGGAAACAATTTAATCTTGATAGTAAGTTCATGTTCTATGAGCTGCATGATGTAGAATATGTGACTTTAAACAATGCTAGACAATTGAATATCTACCAAAAGAAGATGGCAAGGTGTACATGTATTTTGAAGATGAGGGAAGGTCAAGGATGGTTAAGTAAACACCTCCCAAACTACAGACTGCTTCTCCTCATAGCATCAAATATTAAATCTGTAGTTTGTTGGGGAAAGTGTACACATTACACAAAATTTTGGAAGATGTGTATTCTTTAAGAAGATGATGTGTCGCAACCCCACTTTGGGCTAAGTGTGAGGGTGAAGCCCACACTCCCAAAAGTGGGAAGTTAGAGTCCTCCGGGACTCCCAAAAACTCAGAGCTCGATTGTAGGGGTCAAATCTCCTCGCATTTGAGCGTTCTTGGTGTCATTGAAAAGTTCTTGAAGTGTAGATGTCCAAAATGGCCTCGCATGAGCCATTTGGACATCTACAACCCAAGTTATGGGCAAAAGAAGGGCCGGGAGTCAAACTGGCAATTTGACTCTTGACCACTAAAAGTCAGGAATCTACCTCTTCCCGACGTCCGCTGACAAAGTGCAACATGGCGTTGAAAAGCTCTTGAAGAGAGCTACAACTTTGGTTTAGACCTTGTCCGATCGGAAGTCAGGGCGAGAAGTTATGTTCCTCCAAAGTCCCGAGACTCAACCCGGGACAGTTTCGGGACTCCTCCTTGGGAGTCCCGGGAAAAAGAGCCATTTGGATGTAGCCTCGGCGAAGAGGTGCAGAGTATACTATATGGGGGAAGGTGGTGGCTTCCCCCGAGTCCAGGCCGTGGTGAATCAAGTGTGTCAAAGTGCCCGTGGCTTATCCCAACACCCAAGGGTGTTCTCGAATGTGAACTAACCCTCTTGTGGTTGGTTTTGGATGCAAATTCAAGCTTGATAATCTAGTCACTCTTCCTAGCCTAATCTCCGGACTTCTAGCACGCCCCTCCTACCCCCCCCCCCCCTTCAGTGCTGGAAGTCAAGAACGGCCCTCAAGTTTCAATTTTTCGCAACTCAACATAGTTTGACCCTCTAGTGAGTCTAACAAGGGATTTAGGGGTGCATCATTGTTGGTTGATTTTGGATGTAGGACCGAATAATTAAATAGTTTGTCCCTCTTCCTAGTTTTATCCTAGAGCCTCAACATGCCCCTTTACCCCTTTTAGTGTTGAGTGCTGGGAACGTACCCTCAAGTCCCCATACTTCCGCATTCTTGAAGCCGAGGCCCACCTTGGGCTTAGCTTGGGACTTGGGGTTGCGTCAAGTTGGTTAGTTCACATTTTGGAGCACTCTTAGTGCTAGGACAAGCCATGGGCGACTCTAGACTCACTTTACTCACCACGGCCCGGACTCGGGAGAAGCCACCACCTTCCCCTATATAGTATTCTCTGCGTTACTCCACCGCACCCACACTCGAATGACTTTTTGTCTTGGGACTCCCAAGATGGAGTCCTGACATTGTCCTGGTTTGGACTCTTGGGACTTTGCGACGTCATAACTCTTTGCTTAGACCTTTGATTGAGATGCGGTCTAAAGCAAAGTTGTAGCTCTCCTCGAGAACTTTTCAATGGTGTATCACACTCCGCCTACACACCTCGGGGTCAGGTCGATTCCCGACTTTTAGTGGTCGGGAATCAAACTTGCAGTTTGATTCCCGACCCTTCTTTTTCCCATAATTTTTGCTGCAAATGTCCAAACGGCCAATTCGAGGCCATTTTCGACATCTACACTTCATTAGCTTTCCAACGATATGAAAAACATTTCAAGGTGAGGTGTTTTGACCCTTGCAATCAAGCTCTGAAGTTTCGGGAGTCCCGAATGACTCCCAAGTCCCCATTTTGGGGATGTGAGTGTCATCCTCACACTCCTCCAAAAGTGGGGTTGTGAGATGCTTGGTGGTGAATGGAAAGAAATGGAGAAGCTTCTTTTCACCTCTTATCATTTCCCCCCGACAAATTTACGCAAACCTTCATCTCTTCCTTTGATCTCAAATTTTTACTTTACCATGGTTTTAGGTCGTTACTTACGCATCCTTCCTTTTTCCTTCACCTATAAATTACGATCGCACATTTTGATGTCACAAGTCCCCCACACATTCATTGCTAATTCGATTTGGTTGAAGATCTTTTCTCTTTTCGTTGAAACTATGGTATCACGTATGACCCCATCTTACGGGCCTCAAGCTACACAAATGCATAAGGAACTGGCTTCGGAGTCATCCTTGGATTTAATGTTGATGTAACATCCTCGTGATGAAGACCTCGAATTGTGAGAGGTGCACGCTCGTCTTGAAATCGATCCCCTTCAAGTTTAATACTATCGCATTTCTCCGAACTCTCGCACCCTGGTGATTTTGCTGCAAATTGACCCTGCTTCCGACGATGAACTTGAAATCATTTGTGAAGGTTGTTATGAGATCGAAAACACCTCCATTTTTTCGTGGTCTTTGATTCTCAACGTTGGACACTATCGTTGGTTGCACGACCCAATTTGTCGATTACATCCTAACAACAAGGTGGACTACCTAGTTAGCACCATTCGACGCATCCTAGATTTCTTACATTTATGAACTATCATTGTGGCATAAACTAGGATTTCACATGTAATTACAGCTCCTTGCTGAGCTTTACCCTAATCTAAATAAATATTCCATTCATCATGAAATTTGAGTTTGCACTACCACCCTAAGCCCCTTGTTTATTTAATCGCTAAGTTTTTTTGAATTAATTATGTGCTTATAAGGCTGGAAGATTGTTCTATCTCTATTGGACCTTTCATTGACGCCTTCTCACCTATTTCATAATTCCGAACATCCTTACTACTCACTAAATACTAGAACAAGACCAATGTTTTATTGCACACCATGAATTTTGTTGTTTATTTCTACCCCCAACCTTTCAGAGATTTTGCACCCCTAATGTCGCAACCCTAGCTTTGGGCTCGCAACCAAGGCAAGGGGTTGCAAGGTTGCGGGAGTCAAGAGGAATGAAGCCCGGGAGTCAAAGGAAGGAAGCTCGAGAGCAAGGGCAAAAGCATTAGAAGGGTGCGGGCCAAGAGGAGGAAGCCCGGGAATCATCACATACTCCCGGGAGTCTAAGGAAGTGCGAGGGAGTGTGAGGGAGTGAACATGTGTTAAAGTTGTAGTAACATTATCAGACTTATATTACATCAGATTTATTGTTAAACCAACAATTACAACTTGTATCAAAATTACAACAGCAAGAATAATCTCACCTCACAACAAATTTGAAATTTTAGCAACAACTACATGTGATAACAGAGTTGTAGCCATAAAAAAAAAATGTAACCCATAAATAAACAATTACAAAATTATTAATAAAGGCATCAGAA
Organism: Sphagnum contortum; assembly: GCA_963920785.1. Taxonomy (NCBI): domain Eukaryota; kingdom Viridiplantae; phylum Streptophyta; class Sphagnopsida; order Sphagnales; family Sphagnaceae; genus Sphagnum; species Sphagnum contortum. The sequence continues at coordinate 15,197,894 of OY987292.1, read as the reverse complement.
GAACAACAAATTCTATATACAACAAAAAAATTAGATAATGTTTTAATCTGAAGTACAAGTAGAGCACATTATAAAATAGATAGAGCATATTGTTGTACAAATAGATTAGAATTTTTGAATCATAAGATTAGAAACAATAAAACATTTAAGTTTCTTAACACACCTTTTATCTAGAATTTTGAGACGTAATTTAGAGTATGTGAGGCGACCTTTTTATCCCTTTACTCTCGGTTCTATGAGGTGACTATACTTGGAAGTACATATGTTATTGCTGAAGGAAAAAATGCAAAGTTTATATAGATATATTTTCCAAGCTCAAACACTCCAAATCCTAAAATTGCTTTAGTTCATTAGAAAGTTCTCTACAAGGCGCATCTACCTACTAAATTGTAGGTTTTATACCCAAAGTAATAAAAAGTTATGCTACCAAACTTAAGAGGGTTTTATGAAGGTAGAAAGTTCAACTTGGCTACAAACCACCATTCACTTAAAATATTATTCTTATCACATATGTTGTCCCAATCTACCTTTCCCTAGTTCATTAGAAAGTTAACTACAAGGCGCATCTGCCTACTAAATTACAGGCTCTGCACTTAAACTAGTAAAAAGTTATGCTACCAAACTTGAGAGGGTTTTATGAAGGTAGAAAGTTCAACTTGGCTGCAAACCACCAATCACTTAAAATATTACTCCTATCACATATGTTATCCCAATTTAGCTTGCTTTAGCTCATTAAAATGTTAATTACAAGGCGCATCTGCTTACCAAATTATAAGATTTGCACCCAAACTAATAAGAAGTTGTGCTACCAAACCCAAGAGGGTTTGTGCAATTCTTCTAAAATTTCAAACTCCCAACACTATCCCTATTCACTTCCATTCTTTCAAAAGTACTACAAACATTCAATCCATTCCCTCTCTATCCACCATCTACTAAAAGTAATCATTCTTCTCCTCCCAAGGAAGGTTGTAGGAATAAGTATTCTCAAGACTCAAATCAAAAATTATGTTCGGAAAAGAGAGCACTAAATGATTCGAATTTGCCGTTTAAAGAGAAAGAAAAAGAAAGAGGTGGAGGAAGATCCCAATTCAGTGGCTAATGGAAGGTTCAAATGCTTGGTGGCCTTTGGAAGGTTCAAATGTTTAGTGGCCCTTGAAAGGTTCCAATGTTTGGTGGCCTTTGGAAGGTTCCAATGTTTAGTGGCCATGGAAGGAAAAGGAGAAGCACCTTTTCACCTCTTCCCACCTTCCCCCCAACAAATTTTATTTAAACTTTCATTTTTTTCTTTGATATTAAAATTTTACTTTATCATGGTTATAGGCCATTACTTACACATTTTTTTTTCCTTGACCTATAAATTATAACCACGCATTTTGATGTAACAAGTCTTCCACACATTCATTATTGATTTGATTTTGATTAAAGATCTCTTTTCCTTTCTTTAAAATTATGGCGTCACATATGGCCACATCTTATGCGTTTCAAGCTACACAAATGAATGAAGAATCGGCTTCGGAATCATCTCTAGATTTGACCTTGATGTAGGATCCTCATGATGAAGATCTTGAACTGCAAGAGGTGTGCATTCATCTTGAAATTAATCCCCTTCAAGCTTAGTATTATTGCATTTCACCAAACTTTTGCACCTTAGTGATTTTGTTGCAAGTTGACCCCGCTTTTGGTGATGAACCTGAAACCATCTATGAAAGTTGTTATTAGATTAGAGACACCTCTATCTTCACATAGTTTTCAATTCTCGATGTTGGATGCTATCGTTGGTTTCGCGGTCCCATTCGTTAACTGCCTCCTAATAGTAAGGTGAATTACCCAATTTGCACCATTCGATACATCCTAGATTTTCTATAATTATGAACTATCATTATGGCATAGCCCAACACTCCACATGTAATTGCAACTCCTCGTTGAGCTTATCCATAATTTGAATAAATGTTTCATGCATTATGAAACTCATGCTGTCATTGCCACCCTATCACACTATTTATTTAATCATTAAGTTGTTTTAGATTAATCTTATGTTTGTAAGGTTTGAGGATTATTCTATCTCTATTGGACCTTTCATTGACACCCCTTCAACTACTTCATGAATCTTAAACATCCTTGCTACTCATTAAATATTAGAACAAAACCAATGTTTTGCTAAACACCACAAATTTTGGTGTCTGCTTCTACCCCAACCCTCTGAAGCTCTTTCACCTTTAATTACGCAATTGAGGTTCTAAAACTATGGTTACTAGTTTTTTGTGGAAGAGAAAAACTAACTTAACACCTTATTCACCAATATCATATTTCAGAAAAGAAAACAACCCCTCCATGCAACCATGTGCATTCATCATTCCTTATTTTAACATGAAATTACTAAAAACATTTAATAACTTACCACACTTGAATATCCTTGATGCAATTCTTAAAAATTGAAACTACCACACATGCTTATGTTGGTATGGTTCACAAAGTGGTATCTTGCCAATAATCAATGATCTATTTGTCATTGATTATTAAAAAATAAATTGAAGTGATAATATTGAGTAAGGCAATTATGTACGCAAATTAGTAATATTAGGTTGGAGGCTAAAATTGTTTAGTTTAGGTATTAAGATTATTTGGATTTCCAAAAATTAAGAATTTTTGGATTTTTTAGGAAGCAAAATCTTCTTTTTCAATTTCAACCCTAATTCATATCAAAATGTCTAATGAACAAAAAATTAATGAAAAGAATGGTATTTTGGTTTCTTCATCAATTGTTGGGACGTCTTTTTTTCCAATTATCATAGACATCTCATGGTTTCAATGTAGGACTTGTCATCTAACGATTCATAGGTTGTTTTAACATTTTGTTCCTAAAATCTTGTGGCACCCAGGTTTGCTTGCCCAAAGTTGCATAAAGTTGACTATTGGGTTTCATAAATTTTGTTGATAAGAGGTTGTGAAGGGAAACCAAGTCTTTTGTTGAAAAATCATACAATAAATTTGTGAAAAGATGTTTTGAAATTGGTTTTTAAAAATTTGTGTGCACTTAAAAGAATTCTATGGCATGTGTAAACATTACCAGCTAGTGGTAGTCTTCCACATCTTCCTTTGGTGTGTTTATAGTTTCTTTGAGCAATGCAAGATTTTCTTTATCAATTTTTGCATTCACCCATCACCATGCCACCCCATTCAATTGTTTTGTCAAAATTCTAACTTTTCCACTCTATTCCCCATGTCCTAATTTCTAGCAAATTCTTTAGGGGGTTTAACAAAGTTGGATCTCTTGGATATTCCAAAGGTTTTGTTGTCATTTTGCATATTCTATCTAGTATGCTTGAGATTAATGTGTATTCAATCACTATGAGAAATTGTGTCCACAATAATTAAACTACCTTATAATTAGAACTTCAAAATAACTAATATATAATTGCATTGTAATTGTCCCATGCAAATATGACAAATTAATAAATAAAATGCCACATCAGAAAATCAAAGAATTGTATTGTAGTTGTAAATTAGTTGCAAGATAAATATTTATGCAATATAATGTACACATTATATATATGGTTGTAGTCAACCATGTTTGACTTTGTTGATAAGTTGCATTTTAGTCGCATGTAATAACTATATCACAATTAAGATAAATTTAATTACTAATCAACGATTACTTTGCAACAAATGTACATCCTTGAGTAACACATATAATCGTGCCATACGTATACATTTCCACCACTCAATATACATGACATTTCAACTTGTTTGCAACTAGTATGCAATTGTATTTCCACTTAAAATTTGAAATTTGGGTGAAAAACCTTTAAGCAAGTGACACATGGTACTATATCAACAAAATTGCCCTAATGCTTCAATGATTTTCATGCGCTTATGCCTATTGTCAAGAAATTCAAGATGATTTTTTTTTTAAATCTTTTTATATTCAAACATTTTGTGTATTTCCTAGCCTTTTGATGATGTAATTTTCATATCATGTGTTATAATTAAGGTTTTAAAAAAATAGTTTAAAACCAAAACCAAAAGGTTGTTATAAGTTTTATCATTTATTTAAATAATTTGGAGATTGAAGGCATTTGTTTTTTATTTTGGAGGTCAAGGTTCTTATTCTTGCTTTTCGAGAAGTTAAAAACTTTTGTTTTTTTCTTTTGGAGGTTGAAGGTTTTTGCTCTTACTTTTAGAGAGGTTGAAGGCTTTTGGTTTTGCTCTTAGAGGTTGAAGGTTCTTGTTCTTGTCCTTAAAGAAGTTGAAGGCTTTTGTTTTTGTTCTTGGAGGTTGAAGGTTCTTGTTCTTCTTTTTAAAAAGGTCGAAGGCTTTTATTTTTGCTCCTAAACGTTGAATGTTCTTGTTTTCACTTTTAGAGAGGTCAAAGGTTTTTGCTCTTGCTTTTGAATGTTGAAGGTTCTTACTTTTACTTTTTGATGTTAAAGGTTATTGCTTTTACTCTTGGATGTTTAAAGTTATTACTTTTAGTTTTAGATGTTGAAAGTTCTTGTTCTTATTCTTGGATATTGAACGTTTTTACTTTTGTTCTTGGATGTTGAAGGTCTTTGCTTTTGGATGTTAAAGGTTTGTGATTTTTGGTCTTTTGTTTATTTGCATATATTTTTTAAAATGATGTGAAAATGTATTCCATTTTATTTAGAAGTGATTGTACAAGTTTAGTTTAATTTATAATGACAAGAGATTTATGAAAGGTAACTTTTTAATGATAATCATGTTACATATGTCTTGTTTTGTTTTTGAAAATGTGTGATGACTTTTGTTGTTTTTATGTTATAGGGCCAAACTTTCATTATGTTTCAATCCATCAAAATCAAAAATATGTTTACAAGGTAAGATTCTTTCAAAAGTACCTAAAATTGTAATTTAGTCTATTTGATCATAAGCATAATATTTTATTTTATTTGCAAGTGTACAAATTATAATTTAATTTGTATCAATGTTTTACATACGTTACATTTTAATGACAAATAAATTACATGTTAGTGGCAATATAGTTGTAAATTAGTTTTATTCAAGTTGAAGGGATTATTTAGGTATTTTCGATATTACAATGTTATGATATGCTATTGATTTCATTTCACATGTGGAACTAAAAATCATAACATGGTAGATTTCAAGTAGATAAGGTGGATTGAAAAAATTGCATTGCTCAAACTCCATTTCAACAAAAATAGAATAAAACATTCATTTATGAAACATAGTGTTTTAGATGACAATATTTGATTGTTGTGGGTCATATTTTTTATGATTTGACTTTTTTTTTAAATAGAAAAGAATGTTTGTTATAAATATCTTGGGCATTATATTTAAATTCATAGTTAAATTGTCTTTTGATAGAAAAAAATTTTATTTTTATTTTGTAATGTATTCTTCAACATGGAATGTAAATCTATTTAAAGTTTCAAATCCATTTCATGTTTATAAATAATGATGTCCAATGTAATTCAATATTATCTATTATAATTAGGGCAACATGATAATGGTTGTGTGAAGTTTGTATAATTGCATTGTAAGTTATAACTTAATTGTTTAGTATCACTAAAATCAACTACCATACAATTGTTTTGAAACGTAAACTTAAACACCTAGTTGCAAATTACTCATTAAATCTTTTATTTTCATTTCATCTTTAGTTGTAAATTATTTACAAAAGATAGGAACATAATTCATTATTCAAATGGATGAATGAAATAATGAAAAAATATATTTGTTAAATTAGTTATAAAATAATTGTAGATAAGTTATAAAAATAAGAGTAAAATTCATTCATCAAATGGATGAATGAAATAATTAAAGATTATGTTCATCAAACTAGTTATAAATAGTTGTAAATAAGTTGCAAAAGGTATTAACATACGCCATTTGTCGACAAATGGATGAAAAACCACATTAGCATGTGCATGAAAATTTGATGTGGAGATTAGTTGCAAAGAACTTGCATATAGTTGCATGTGAGTTGCACCTTATATACGAAATTGTATACAACATAAGGTTGCAAACCCAGTTGCAAGTCCAATTGTAAAATCGTATATTTTTTCATGATGAATCATAATTTCCAAAATGTTTGGTGTGACCATTCTTATAAATTTTCGTTTTGCCATTGTAAAATAGATGTGTAGCAATTGCAAATGGATGGTAACTATAGAAAAGATGGAGCTAATAAATTCAAGTGGAGATGAGGGAAAGAATGCAATTTTCTTCTTCAAGTGGCAATAATGATTTTAGATGTAAGAGGTTTGATAAAATGAATTCAAATAAAAAATAGTGTGAAATGGTATTGAGAATGTGTGGCCTCATATTATTTCAATTCCCAATGGGAACATACCTCTTAGAAATGAACATGTAGTGTTTCTATCAAGACAAACCTCTTAGTTGTAAAGAGGTAAAGTTTACATTGGCACATAACTTTTGGTTGTGAGCAAATTGTGTTCATCCATTTTAATTTTTCATCCATTTCACTTTTCACCCAATTTATTTTGTTCATCCATAATTATCATTCATCCATGTACATGTGGTAAAATATTCCTCTACATCATGATATATTATACGTCATGTCAAGGAATATTCTTTTGATATTCTTTGGATGTTAACAAATATTTTAAAAAAGATTTTGTCTTGTTCACTTCATGCTCATCTATTCACATTCATGCTCCCATATTCACCATTTAACATCCTTATTACAAAGCATGAACAATAAAAACTTTGTGGGGGATCAATGGTTATGTATTGTAATTCAAGTTTTTGAAGGTAGAATGTTAGGTACAATACATTCAACTGAACTTCAAATGGAGTTTTAATATTGAGCTTGAGGGAGGCGTAATTGTAATTGGAGTTCTTGTAAACATAATGCCACATAACAAAAATCATAACTTTAAAGATAAAAGGGTGTAGTTACATGGCATTCTTTTGTGATTGCTTCCTTTCTTTATGTGTCATGCATTGAGTATATTTGTTGCCTCCAAGATTATTGTGCATCTAATGGGGGTTGCTTCAAAATATAAGAAAATATTAGGAGTTAATTAAAATACATCTATATAATTTGGCCACTTCTATTCTCATAAGGAAAATCACCTACAACATAATTAAACAAAAATAAAAAAAGAATTGTCTATTAAAAGGTTTATGGTCTACAAAATCCATTCATTTCATGGAACCACATTATTAAAAAAACACCTATTCTATTGAATCCAAAGAAAAAATGTTATTCACATAGCCTAGCCACATACTTTCAATTCATGAAATTCATAATGTTTTGAATGAAACTTTTTTTTTGGGTTTCCTATTACACATCACAAATTTATAGGTTTCATAAATTCATTCCAAATCTATGCAACATATGTTGTTTCTTAGGTTCATATTGTTTCAACATGAATGTCATGCATTATTTAAACATGGAAATCATGTGCATGACTTTTATTTGTAAATAACACAAATAAACATACAACAATTGTGTTTAAATAATACAAATAGGCATATGATAATTATGTTTAAACAATGCACATGACATTGATGTTCAAACGATAGAAATAGGTGAATGACTTCCATGTCTATTCCATATGAACCTTTGAAAAAAAAAATTTGCATGATTATTATTATCAAATTATGACCCATGAAGTTTGTTATGTAGTTACCTCAGTTGAGCACTACAACTTTTAGGCTTATACTTTTGTTCTTTCATTAGTTTGTAACTCCAACATTCTTTGTTCTTGGAACTAAAGTTGAGAAAAACAAAATATATAATGGACCGACTCCTCAATACCATGAACCAAGTTTTTCCATGTTTTATTAGTGCAATGCAACATAAAAAATAAGAGCATTCGATCCTCCCATGAAGTAGTTTTACATATTTGGGTCTAGATGTTGTTTGTAATTATTTTATTTGGTAGAATTGCAAAACAAATTCCCCATTGCATATTCATGACCTTCCATTGTTGGTGCAAAATTTCATACAAAAGGTAATTAATTAAAATTCCAAGTTACTGATTTTCAATTATTTTGAGCTTCAACTTGTGGAAATAGAACATGACAACAAAGGAAAAATTCCAACATTCCTTTTAAGACATGTTGGCTCTTGGTTATGGAGGAACAATCAACACAACATATTTCAAACAAGCTAAAAACAATGGTTATACCTGGATGAACTCCAAAATATATTTTAAAAATCATTATAACTATGGACTCTAGATTTTAACAACAATTGAATCCACTCAAGTAAGCAAAAAATATTTTGAATGATAATGTGGTATAGGACTACACAATAATGGATAGTGGTCCATTGATGTGGCACTTTAATCAATGGTCCATATATTTGACAATTTGAACAATCTAGTCCATTGACTTGATGTTTTGAACATTCTAGTTTAAGGACTTAGTTTTTCAAATGATTCGGTTTATCAATACACAAGTTTGATCAATGACATCAAATGTTCTATTTGGCACATAGATCTCCTTCATGTCTTGTTTTTATGGCATTTAAACCATACCTTCAAATGCTTGTCGAAGAAAATATCATGAAACAACTTAAACCTGCATGCTAGATATTTTAGCTATAACAATGTGGAATGTCATAACTTGGGAATGAAATATGGTGCAATTGCCATTGAGTAAAAAATTTTAAATTCTCAAGATCATTAAAGTTCAAAAATTGCTTACAAAAAACAACTTGTTTTGTTATGGTCTTATGTCAATGTGGTTATGTGCATTGAACTTCTTTCCCTTGAACTACATCCTTTGGTTGAATGAAGATGGCATAGGTGTCAAGATATGTTGTCGCTACTTTGGGATAGATGTTGTGATGTTGCTTGCCAATTCATTTGTTAGAATGTTTGACACAATAACTAGAATGTTATTTGATACAATTGCTATTACTTATTTCTTCCAAGTGACAAAAGACAAATCCAAAGATGACCTTAAAAAAACTTCCATATAATGCCCAATTAGAATTTACATTTGCCAAACTTTGTAAGCATACAAACATCAATGACATGTGAAAAAATGTTAGCAAGGGGAAAAAATCAATACACATAGCCACTTTGGCACACTTAAACACATGTGATTGCACATGTTGCCTTAAGCTCTAGTGTGCAAGATCACCTTGAAAAGTTGTAGTACATATGGTCTCCTTAGCACTTGTAAGCCTCACTCTAATATGCTCAAGAGCACATGGTAACTCAATAAAGTTCAATTGCACACCATCATTTTCTAAAGTTTCACAAATTTCTTGAAATGTTTCAAGTTCACAACACTACAAGAAAATAATTAGTTGTAGGTGGTGCAACCTAATGGCATTGCACGAAATTAAGCAAAGTATGTTTCAATGGAAAGAACTTGATGAAAGCACACAATTGTGACATTCAGTGGCTGAAAAATAATAAAAAAATATTAAATTTCTAAATGAATCATTTTAAATCCAATGTCCTAGATCTAAAGATTTAAAGATATTTGCATATACAACATATTCAAAATATTTATAATATACATATTGGATTCATTTGGTCCCAAAAATGGGGGACTTTCATTTCAACCTTCAAGAAACATTATAAAATGAAAGTGAAATGGAAAAATAAAACCATGTCCACATGTAAAATCTCTTCCACTTTTATATGGTAATGGTTTTTCTTTAAAGCAAACAAATTATTTCACCTTTATTGAAAATTAATTAAAAATAAAGGAAAAATGAAAAATTTAATTATTTTTCAACCAAAGAAACCTTTGAATGGACCTAGATTTAGTTGATGTATATCAATATCATTCCCCACAAAAAAATTCGCTACAAAACTCCACTTGTAACTTTAGTTTTGAAGTATATTTGCATTTTTTAACATTTATTTTGATACAAAATATTTCATATGTTCAAATTCGTAAATGTTTGGTTGAGTTTCTTTTTAAATAAACTAGCTTAAGTCTAAGGCTAATACAATATACTTGAAATGAACAAAAACAATCCACAACGTGATGTCCATATGTACCCAAAAAAATTGAATGCAAAATTTTTATGTTCGTGATTACAATGTTGAGGGGGTGTAATGTGTTTTCATCCACATTTGCTTTAAAATTGTACGTAGGATTTAGATTTTTTACTTTGAATGTACATATTGCTATTTTTTAAAAACCTATTATTGATAATAGTAGAAATTCCAAAACTTTGATGGGAATATAGAAAACCCCGTCAACAACCCCAAATACATATTTCACCAAAAACAGCCAAAGACTCGACCAACCTAGTTTCAAGGTTCAAATATCAAAGTGCATACCAATGTTGCATGTTTAGGGTTGCCATTTCCCTTGGTATCAATCTTGTTATGATTATGGGTTCAAGTTGTACCCATTTTCTTATTTTCAATTTGCACTCAACCTTTTCATGAGTGATGTTGGCCTATCCCTTGCTGAACCTTCTTAAACATGTATTTTGTTGCTTCATGTTTTCCAATGGCTACAATCTAGTTTTCATATTTTAACCCTAATTGACTTGGTTATGCACAACATAGAGTGGATGAAACTCTAAAAATTCAACCCTAATGAGACACTGGATTTATACCAAAGTTGAATATTTATACTAATTGGTATCATATTGGTCATATTGATATTGATACCATTACATCATGAAATTGGGTAGCTTGAATTGTTGATATTAGAATGATATATGAGTTTGAGAAATACTCTGGTAATGGTACTAGTTTGGTACCTCATTTTAGGATAGACCTATATACTAGGACTAGGTTGGTATATCAAAAGGTTGATACCATACTGAGATGGCTATAAACCGGCTACTCACCTAGTAGTCACTTATTTTCCTACCTATGTAGGTACATAAGACCAATTTCATTCAAACTAGGTCACCAAGGTGGAACCAGATAGTAACTCAGTTGAGGTTCGTCCACAACTAAATCAAAATTGGCATCCAATGGATTCTGTGCTGGTGGACAACAGGCACCTTCTGACCTCAATTTATGTACGAACCATGAACCTAAACTGAGAATTGGAGTAGTAAGGGATGAAATCAAGAATAGGGAGGAAATGTAGGAGGAATCTATAAATATTTTTGGTTCAATTGAGTCATCTAAATCAATAGAATAGAAGTGAGAACGTTGCAGGGAACATAATTAGTACTTTTTTTGGCCAACCCAAAGGTGAAAACTGAGTTCGACTGTCTTGAAAATTCCTACAAGCTCCAAAGTTTCCAGTGATTATAAGAAAATCACAACACAAGATGGGAGTATAAAAACTCAGATACAGGCTCTCACAATACAAGGCTTTGTCGTGTTTCCTCACTATCCAATATTAATTTCATTACATTCCAACATGATAGTTGATGTTGGCATGCCACCCCAAATGGTCAAGCCCTTGCCCATTATATTGGGGAAGATGCAAGGCCAACCCATTAGAGTAAGCTAAGTGATGTAGCCAACATAATGAGCAAGGGCAAGGGCATTCCATGACATTAAGGTATGGGGGGGCAGATTCAACCATTTAGGACACGATTATGTTCAAGAGTCACATTTTGGTCACTATTGTAGGTGTATGATCATCATCCATAGATTGTGTAATGTTAGGTGGTAAAAAAGATGACACAATCTGCCACCACATACCTTAATGCCTTTGGAGTTGCTGTGAACCCTGACTTGTGAGAGTCTTGCTCTTGAGCTTTAAGACCATAGAGTTGTTCCCCCCTCCAAAATTACCCTGAAAATATAGTATCATTGTTAAAGCCTCACTTGTAATGGTCAGTTACTCAAGTTTGGTTGACATTTGGCTTGGGCCCATTCCTGTTCTGTCACAAGTACATCCCATGTGCTCTCTCTGTTTTAAGTGGCTCTTCCTCTAAGGGGGAGACTACAGAAGCATGTAGAGTTCATTTGGTTTCCCATTTTTAGAAGTATTTCCTATTTGAACAATTGCCGGTTTGGAAGGAATGGCATATAGAGTCGCACATAAAGTGAACCAACACCCATAGTGCACCACTTAGAATGGATGGTGAGCGGTCAGTACACAATTTTTTGTTTGGTTTTAATCTTTAGCTAACAACGGTAGTTAGGCCACTTTATCTCCTGTTACAAGTAGTCACCTACTTTCCTAACTATCTCCTTACACATAGGACCTTCTTCTTATAAAATAGGCTACACGAAACTAGAAATTAATTAAGTTGTGTTTTGTTCACAACTGAGACATTACTGGGCATCTAATGGATGGTGCAATAGTGGATGCTAGTTCATTATGGCCTAGAGCTAGTTCGCTAGCACCAAAAAGTCATGTGCTAAGGCAGAGACATCAAGCAATGAGCTACATGTTATTTACAAGACTTGGAAGTTATTCTCAATCTACCTAATGTAATTATGGAAGTCATGCTTTTACAATTAATTTGACTCCTTTGAATGTACCTTTTTTGACTTGTGAGAACTCCCTACATTATAATTTAAACTTTATAATAATGTAGGTAGTAAGTTGATAAGTATCATAAACAAGTACCAAATGCATGTGCTTTTTATGTAGGAAGTAAGTAGGTGAGGTACTTTGTGGCTACTAAATAGAGAGATGCATGTCAATGGTTAGTACATAGTTAACCACCATGGGTACAAGGAAAAAGTTATCAATATTCACACACCGTCTACCATCCTGCTGCCTGCATGGTGCCCTGGAGGCTGGTGGGTGGTGGTTCACTCCGACCTGAAGACAAGGATACAGGAAGTGGGCAGGACATAATTGGTGTAGCCCCTGTAAAGTGCTGGATCCCCATCTTTCTCCTAAGGTCCAGGACTGATCAGATTATGTCCATCTGATCACAATCTCTTTAACGTGTCTAAGGTGTGGGAGAGGTAAAAAAAATAGCATAAACTGCCAATCGGCCACAATGAACCAGCACCCACCAGTGCACCATCCACTGGATGCCCATTATTACTCAGTTGTGGATGAACCTCAACTGAATTATTATTTGGTTTCACCTTGGTAACCAATTCTGTAGGAAATAGGTCTCGTACATAGGTAGGTAGGAAAATAGGCAACTACTAGGTAAGTAGATGATTTATCCATATGTAAGGGCTATTTTTATTACCTACCTACTAATAACTTGCTTGTGGGTTGTTGGTAGGTAGGTAGTAAAGAAAACAACTGTGCTAACCACCATGGTTAGCTAAGGAACTGGAGCACAACAGAAAACTATTTTCAGACCATTTATCATTCATCCTTTATGTTTCACTGGTGGGTGCTGGTTCAATAAATCTTTGGTTTCACCTTGGTAACCAATTTTGTAGGAAACAGGTCTCATATATAAGTAGATTGGTAGGAAAATAGGTAATTACTAGGTAAATAGATGGGTTTTTACTACTTACCTACTAACAACCAGCTTGTGGGTTTTAAGTAGGTAGGTAGAAAAAAAAACAACTGAGCTGACCACCATGGTTAGTTAAGGAACTAGAACCCAACAGAAAACTGTTTCCTGACCACTTACCATTCATTCTTCATCGTGCGCTGGTCGGTGCTGGTGCACTATGGCCCTGCCGGTCCTGCCTATCACCGACCATGAGATTGTGTATCTTTTAGTATTTATTGTACCGTCTTCTGGACCCGCTATTTAGGTTTTTTTTTTCGTTCTTAATTCTGCAAAACCTGCCTCCTTGACCGATTGTGCGCAGGTAGATTCTGCGACGTTCTCAAGTGTTCCCTCTTGTATTTTCAACAATTCCCTATCAATTAACGCCATGGAGTGGGCCATTAGTGGCGCATTCTGCCCCAAGAGAAAAATATCTTAAAGAACCAAATTACATAAAAGGTTTATCAGTACCAAGTTGAACCCACTCTCATTCTCAGATTTCTAGAATCGTCGCATTGACTTTGACCATGTAATAAGTTATTGTTTCACACTAGAAGGACACATTGTATTCAGTGGATGGAGCACGGTACCTTTGGCGAGTCAGCACGTCAACACCCACGTTGGTACCATGGTAAAAATCCCAAAATCTATTTAAATTATTTCTAAATTGTACAAATATCCAATGCTTAGACTAAAATTTCAAGGTCTCTGAGTTCAAATTTAAACATTTTCTGGGTTTAAATATGGCCACTAAGAGGCCTCGATCATCACTCAAAGAGGTGAAGGTACCAACATGGGTGCTGGTTCACCCTGGCCCAAGCACTGCAATAGGAGAGGAGTGGTTCCCAATGATTGTCAAGAGGGAGGAGTGTAATAATCGTGACAAAAGGACGACTGCACATCCATATTATTTCTATGAAATGAAGGTAGTTGGTTTCGTGGAAATCTCCAAATAGCCTCAAGTTTCCTTATCGACAAACCGCGTGCACCATTGCACAACACGAGGAAACACATCTGCCTCCCTCTTCGGTCAAGTTAGAATCTAGATTGGAGATTGCACTCACACCCAAATTGTCATCCATTCTCATGTTTATAGATCTGGGCTTGCCTTCAAGCTGCTCGCTGGTGTAACGGCACATGCCAAATCGTATTTTGGATTGGCTTGTTGATGATCACTTTCACTTTACTCGAAGTTTTTGTATGTGCAATTTAGCCTGCTTTGATGGCAAGGTCAGTCCACTTCCTATTGTTAGTAAGAAGTAAACGTTAGTCGAGAAAGCTAGTTCAAGGAAGCGAAAGGAAAAACCAACGAAACTCTCCCAGGTATTTTTTTCCCACTAGCATGCCTTTTAATCCCCAAACTCGGTTGGTCCACTTCCTATTGTTGCCAAGAATTAATGCTCACCATGAAATTTGTTGCCCGTGATTGTTTGCAAAAGCTTCTTTTCATGAAAACTTTTCGTGACCTCTACTGTGTTGAGCAGAGGCATCTTATGTATGGTGTGATGTTGCAGAGCAATATCATTTGTGATATTTTTTTTTGGTAGCAGTTGTTGGAAAATGGAATCGGACCTTAGGGATGAAGAGCTAGGCATGAAGAGCCTGCCTTCTAGCTGCAAGGACGCTCGGGGGAAACAGATTCCACCAGAGCCTCCCCCATTCAACATGGTCAGTTGGATTGGCGAAAGATCTCATCAGTCAGAGATAACCATGGTCGAACAAGAATCGAAAGGAGTGGAGAACATCAATGATCCCTCGACAATCCTTGATAACCCTAGTTCTATTGAGACACCCATCTCTTCGGAGCAAGAGCATAAGCTGATATTGCTTGAACCTGACCCAATATGAGAGGTAACCTTTGATGGCCTTTTAGTGCTGTCTTCTCTTGCTAAGAGCTCCTTGTTTGGTTCATTTCGGTGTTTCTTGCCCTTTGTGTCTCGCATTTCTTCGTGGCTTCGTCTATAACTTCCATCGTTTTCGTGAGGTTCTTGTTACTGTGTTGTCTGTCTGGTAGAAAGCAGAAACCAGCATTGCACGGTTAGCGGTAGGAATCGCTAGTTCCCCTCAGAAAGAACCAAACTGGAATCTGGTCTGATTTTCAGAACTGAAATCGGCGCTTAATTATAGGGACTTGGAATCATGTTCTCTGTTCTATTTATGTATGGAGCCTGAACCAGGATCAGAACAGAGACACAAGTGTGACCGGACAGGAAGTCACTTGGATTTTTTTAGTGTGAACGTTATATTCATTTTAGGGTTTAGGTTTTGTCTTGAGCTGCCATCAACTTTCTTTGTGCAGGCGGCAAGGTTTATATTGTTACTGGCTGTTAGTGGCTATGAGTAGGAAATTTTGTTGTTTGTGTGTTCTGTGAAACATGTTGGCAACAAACGAATGGGTGGTCAAGGGTGCTTCAAGCATGCATGGGAGAGGAGAAGGAGATGCGGTTGGACCATGATAAGAAGGGGAGTTTGAAGGCGAAAAAAGCAGGTCTGTAATTTTTTTATTATATTACATTTGTGGTAGATTTATGGAATTAGGAGCTTGCTGAAGTAAGTGGTTATTGTTTGATTTTCGTTGTGCCAATAGCTACACCATGGCAGGCATTGTGTTCTTCCTAGTATTAGACTATATGATGCTGAAGGCTGATAATGCACAAAGGCGGTCTCACTTGTAGATTCTAAAACATTTAGGGGGATTGCATTTGTATGGGACCTTGGTGGAACCATTGCTGAAGTAGTGCACCTGTGATGAGTTAAAGCCAGAAACCTTAGAGGGTATCCTTGGTTTGGGTAGAATGTGTGACGCGCTCCGGGGTGAAACCCACTTGAGGGTTTCACAAAGTCAAGTTATGGAAAGTTGAGACTTGGAGGCACGCTCCCGGCTTCCAACTCTAGAAAGGGGTAGAGGGTCGAGTTGGGAGCCCAGGGATTAGACTAGGACGAAGGTTTAGTAGATCAAGCTTGAATATGCATCAAAACAAACCACCCAAGTGGTTAGTTTAGCATTCGGGACACCCTTGGGTGTTGGGATTTGCCACGGGCACTTGGACACACAAGACTCACCACGGCCCGGATTTGGGAGTAAGCCACCACCTTACTCCTTATAGTATACTCTGCGTTACTCCACGGAGGGGGCACCCGAATGGCTTTTTGTCCCGAGACTCCCAAAGTGGAGTCCCGAAATTGTCCTGGGTTGGAGTCCCGGGACTTTGGACGAACATAACTTCTCGCCCCAACCTCTAATCGGGGCAAAGTCTGAACCAAAGTTGTAGCCCTCCAAGAGAGCTTTCCAACGCCATGTCGCACTCCCCCAGTTCACGTCGAGAGCGGGTCAATTCCCGACTTTTAGTGGTCGAGAGTCAAACTACCAATTTGACTCCCGGCCCTTCTTTTGCCCATAACTTGGGCTGCAGATGTCCAAATGACCAATACAAGGCCATTTTCGATATTTATGCTTCAAGACCTTTCCAATGACACCAAGAACGCCTCAATGTGAGGTGTTTTGGGCCTTTTTGTCGAGCTTTAAACATTCGGGAGTCCTAGAGGGCTCCAAATCCCTAACTTTTGTAAGTGTTGGGCTTCACCCCCACACTTTGCCAAAGTAGGGTTGCGACAGCAACAAAAGGTTCCATTTCAGCTTCCACCACAACTTCTCACCAAATTCCAAATTCATCATTGCCCAGGGGCGGGAGTCGAGGGTCTATGACGCACCCCCAACTCCTTGCAAGACTCAAATGTGAGTCCAATTGAAAGGCAACGGAAGAGGGAGGAGTTGGGGCACGTTCCCTAGTTCACAACACTTGAGGGGTACAGGGGCGTGTTGGACCTTTGGTGTCGCAACCCTAGCCTTGGCTCGCGACCAAGACAAGGGGGTTGCAAGCGTGCGGGCCTATAAGTAGACCCGGGAGTCATATCACATGCTCCCGGGAGTGCAAAGAGTGTGAGGGAGTGAACCCTCACACTCCCAAGTGAACTCCCACGTTGGGAGTTGGTGAGAGTGGAGTCCCAAAAGGACTCCCGAAAGTTCAGAGAGCGTTTTGAGGGGTCAAAACTCCATGGCTGGTTGCGCTCTTTATATCAACGGAAAGCTCTTGAAGTGTAGATGTCCAAAATGGGCTCGCATTGCTCATTTGGACATCTGAAACGCAAGTTATGGCCAAAAGAAGGCCCGGGAGTCGAACTCCCGGGAGTCCGCCGATTTTGACTCCCGATCGCTAAAAGTCGGGAATCGACCCGAAATACTTAGGTGCAGAAGACGTGCGACATACCGTTGGAAAGGTCTCGACGAGACCTACAACTTTGCTTCAGACGGCGAGTCGATCGGAGGTCTGCTCCGAAATTTACGAAGCCTCAAAGTCGCGGGAGTCCCGAAAATGCGCGATTTCGGGACTCCCACGCGGGAGTCCCGGGAGTCCCGGGACAAAATGGCCATTTGGGTGCCACCCCCGCCGCGAGCTGCAGAGTATACTATAAGGGGGAAGGTGGTGGCTTCCCCCAAGTCCGGGCCGTGGTGAGTCTTGTGTGTCCGTGTTGCCCGTCGCTCGTCCTAGCACCAAAGGTGCTCTAACTATGCACTAACCACTTTGTGTGGGTTTTGTGCAGGCCCGTGTGAGTGAATAAGCTTGTCACATCTTCCTAGTCCTATCCCGGAGCTCCAACACGCCCCTCTACCCCTCCAAGTGTTGTGAGCTAGGGAGCGGCTCCAAGTTCCCACTTTTTCCGCATTGTCCCATACTTGGACCCTCAAGTGGGTCCACAAGGAACTTAGGAGCGCGTCATTTGGGATGGGACTAGGAAGAATTGACAAGCTTACTCATTCACATGGGCCTGCACACAACCCACACAAAGTGGTTAGTGCATAGTTGGAGCACCTTTGGTGCTAGGACGTGTCACAACCCTACTTTAGCCAAGTGTGGGGGTGAAGCCCAACACTTGGAAAAAGTGAGGATTTGGAGTCCTCCGGGACTCCCGAATGTTCAGAGCTTGACAACAAGGCCCAAAAAACCTTTCATTGAGGCGTTCTTGATGTCATTGAAAAGGTCTTGAAATGTAGATATCGAAAATGGCCTCGCATTGGTCATTTGGACGTTTGAAGCCCAAGTTATGGGCAAAAGAAGGGCCGGGAGTCAAACTAGCAGTTTGACTCCCGGCCACTAAAAGTCGGGAATCGACCCATTCCCGATGTGCGTTCCAAGAGTGCGACACGGCGTTGAAAAGCTCTCTTTGAGGGCTACAACTTTGGTGTAGACCTCGTCTCGATCGGAGGTCGGGGCGAGGAGCTATGGATCCCTAAAGTCCTGAGACTCTAACCGAGACAATTTCAGGACAACTTCGGGACTCCTGAAATGGAGTCTCGAAGTTGTCCCGAAACTGTCCCGGTTGGAGTCTTGGGACTTTGGGGCTTCATAGCTCCTCGCCCCGACCTCCGATCGGGACGAGGTCTAAACCAAAGGTGTAGCCCTCTAAGAAAGCTTTTCAATGTCGTGTCGCACTCTCGGAGCGCACATCAGGAACATGTCGATTCCCGACTTTTAGTGGTCGGGAGTCAAATTGCCAGTTTGACTCCCGGCCCTTCTTTTGCCCATAACTTCGGCTGCAGATGTCCAAATGACCAATGCGAGGCCATTTTCGATATCTACGTTTCAAAACGTTTCCAATGACACTAAGAACGCCTCAATGCAAGGTGTTTTGGGCCTTTCTGTTGAGGTCTAAACATTCGAAAGTCCCGGAGGACTCCAAATCCTCACTTTTTCCAAGTGTTGGGCTTCACCCCCACACTTGGCCAAAGTAAGGTTGCGACAGTCTCCCCCACTAGAAGAAAGAGGTCAATGTCCTCATTGACACTTAGAATTTTCTTTCATACAATTGCAATTGCTTTCTTTTGGATCCTTGGCCATTTTGCCAACTTTGTGGCTAGACCTTGTCTCAAGTTAACTTAAGCGTCCCCAAGTTTCCAACACTTTTTTGACAAGTCCAAGAAGGTCCTATGGGAAACCCTTCTCCAATGCTTCGCCAAAAGAGACTAAACTAGCCTAATTTTACGAAGCTCCTCATTTGGGAAGAACTTTTTCATTCTTCCCCTCATGAGGAACTTTAGTCAAGTCTACTCTTGACCTAAGCTACTTGACATGACTCCTTTCCCTATCTCGCGCCTCGGTCACAACAACCAAGCCTTATCTAAAAGGTTTGCTTATTAAGGTACAAGAAGCAACACTTAGGTTTGCTAAACCCAAGTCCCAAACTACACTGAAAATATGTGAGCGGAGTCATGACTTCCCGCGTTGGCCACACTACCAACCAACCCTTCGGGATGCACTTAAGGCATGTGCATGTTCCCACAAGCTCACCTTGCTTGCCTCTTTTTTCGGGGTCAAGTTTCCTCAACCCCAAAATAGGAGTCTGATTTTGATTTGGGCCTATGCAAGAAAGTTCCATTTGTCCCATGCCACTTCTCAACCCTATTTACCTTATACGACTTTTCTTATGATACAATCTTTTGGAAGTTTAAAAGCCCTTTTTATTTCACTTCCAACTTGATGTGGTACATTTTATGAAACTCTCCCCCTCTAAAAGAAAAGTGATGTCCTCATCACGCCCTACGTCTTTTCTTTGCCGGTCTTGTGTGGAATTCTTCTACGGCTTCTTGGGCATGTTCCATGTCGGATTCATTCACCCAAGAAGCCTCTATTGCATGGTATCCTTTCCTCTTCACTAAGTATTCCCGCTCTCGTCCTCTAAGTTGCCTTGATTTTAGCACGGCCTCTACTTCAAACTCTGGTTCATTATGAACCAAGTCCGGTGGAGGCCTTGAGTGGTGCTCTTGATTAGGCCTTGACGCATCGCGGGAGACCGGCTTTGACGCACCCCAAACTCCTTGAAGGACTCAAATGTGAATCCAAGTGAAAGACATGTAGCCCTCATCGAGAGCTTTCCAACGGTATGTGGCACGTCTCCTGCAGCCAAGTAAATCGGGTCGATTCCTGACTTTTAGTGGTCGGGAGTCAAACTGCCAATTTGACTCCCGGCCTTTCTTTTGCCCATAACTTGTGTTTTAGATGTCCAAATGAGCCTTGTGAGCCCATTTTAGACATCTACATTTCAATAGCTTTTCAATGATATAAAGAACTTTTCAAGGCGAGGCGTTTTGACCCTTGCAATCGTGCTCTGAAGATTCGGGAGTCCTTTCGAGACTCCAACTCCCAACATGGGAGTTCACTTTGGAGTGTGAGGGTTCACTCCCTCACACTTTCCTACACTCCCAGGAGTATGTGATGTGACTTCTGGCTTCCTCTTGGCCTGCACCTTTGCAACCCTTTTGCCTTGGTTGTGAGCCCAAAACTAGGGTTGCGACACTCTCCCCCACTAGAAGAAGAGGTCAATGTCCTCATTGACACTTAGAATTTGTTTCCTCAATGCAATTGCTTTCATTTGGATCCTTGGCCATCAAATGCCAACTTTTGTGGCAAGACCTTGCCTCAAGCTAATTTAGGCGTCCCCAAGTTTCCAACATTTTTTTGGCAAGTCTAAGGGTGGGTCTTTCAAAAACCCTTCACCCTTGCTTCGTCAAAAGACCTAAACTAGCCTAATTGATGAAGCCCTCATTTGGGAGGCGATTTCCATCCTTCCCCTCATGAGGAACTCAAGTCAAGTCTAATCTTGACCTAAGCTACTTGACATGACTCCTTTCCCAACCTTGTGCCTTGATCACAATAATCAAGCTTAACTAAAGGTGTGCCTATCAAGGTACGAGAAGCAACGTCTAGGCTTTGCAAAAGCCTAAGTCTCGAGCTACGCGATTATAATACGCGAACGGGGTCATGACTTCCCGCGTTGGCCGCCACTACCAACCAACCCCTTAGGATGCACTTTGGGCATGTGCACGTCCTCGCAAGCCCACCTTGCTTGCCTCCCCTTTTGGAACCAAGATTTCTCTTAGCCCCCAAGTAGGAGTCCGATTTTGATTTGGGCTTACGCAAGAGAGTTCCATTTGTCCATGCCACTTGACAACCCCTTTTTATCATACTCACTATGTTTGTGATGCAATCTCTTGGAAGTTTTAAAATTTAGCCTTTATTTCACTTGCAACTTGATGTGGTACATTTGTGTAACTTTCCGCCCCACTAGAAGAAAGGTGATGTCCTCATCACACTCTATGTTTCCTTTGCCTCTTTGCCGGTCTATTGTGGAATTCTTCTATGGCTTCTTGGACATGTTCCATATCGAACTCATTCACCCAAGATGCCTCTATTGGATGGTAACCTTTCCACTTGACCAAGTACTCCCGCTCTCGCCCCCTTAGTTGCCTTGACTTGAGCATGGCCTCCACTTCAAACTCGGGTTCATTGTGAACCAAGTTCGGAGGGGGCCTTGAATTGTGCTCTCGATTGGGCCTTGAGGCATCACGGGTGACCAGCTTCAAAAGTGAAACATGAAATACTGGATGAACTTTAAGATTTTCTAGTAGTTCTAATTTGTAAGTGTCGGGAAATTTCTTTTCCAACATTTTGAATGGGCCCGCATATGGGCCCAAGAACTTATGACTCAAACCTTCGGGCAACCGGAAGTTCTTGATGTTCAACCACACTTCATCCCCTTCTTCAAAGTTCACCTCTCGTCGGGACTTGTCCGCAAAGTCCTTGTACCTTTTGTGCACCTTCTCAAGATTGGCCTTGGCCATCTCCCACAAGCGCCGCCTCTTTTCATCAAGTTGTGTGACCATGGGCACTTCCTCACTCTCATCACTTGGAGGTTGCCCAACCCAAGTTGTAGGCACAATTGGTGACTTGCCCGTCACCATTTGAAAAGGGGTGGCCCCTGTTGCCGAATGTTCCGAATTGTTGTAACAAAACTCAGCCAACTCCAAATGGTCCACCCAATCTTATTGATCCGCCGCCACATAATTCCTTCGGAATTGTGGGGTCACCAAGTTCACCTTCTCGGTTTGTCCGTCCGTTTGGGGTCAAAAGGAGTGTGCCATCTTGCTAAATCGATCCACCACCACCATGATCGCATCAAACCCCTTTGATGGTGGCAAACTCACCATGAAATCCATGGACACACTTTCCCACAGCCCTTTCGGAATCGGTAATGGTCGCAACAATCCGGCTTGCTTCTTATTAAGTACTCGGTTTTGTTGGCAAGTCAAGTGAGTCTTCACGTATTCTTTCGCATCCTCTTTCAAATTGGGCCAATAGTAGGACTTCTTGAGGAATGTGGTGGTGCGCTTTGCACCACCATGGCCTGCAAGGGGCCCATCATGACATTCCTTCAAAAGCACGTCCCTTAACTTCCCTTTTGGAACATAGAGCCGACTTTGCTTATACCACAATAGTCCATTTTGTAAGTGGAAATGGGATTTGATCCCCTTTTGGATGTCTTGCTTCCTTTCCTTGGCAAACTCGTCATGGCGGCTCCCAAGTCGAACTTCCTTTTGGAACTTTGTTTCCCCCACATACACCACTTTAAGTTGGTGTTTTCGACTCAATGCATCCGGCACCACATTTTCCTTCCCGGGCTTGTGCCGAATGTCCACATTGAACAAGGCCAAGGTGTCTTGCCATCTCACTTGTTTTGATGACAACTTTGGTTGAGTGGCAAAGTACTTCAAGGTCACATTGTCGGTGCACACCACCACATCCTTGGAGCCTATGGGATGGCCCCAAGTCTTGAGACAATGTATCACGGCCCACATTTCCTTCTCATGGGTCGGCCACCTTCTCTCCGTCTCCCTCAACTTCTTGCTTTCAAAGGCCACCGGCCTTCCCTCTTGCACTAGGACTCCTCCTATGGCGAAGTCGGAAGCATCGGAATGGATCTCAAAATCCTTGTCAAAATCGGGCAACTTCAACACGGGTGCTTTCACCAAAATGCCTTTCAAGGTTTCAAAGGCCTCATTGCATGCCTCCTCCCATTCATAGGTCCCGGATGACTTCTTCAAAAGGTTTGTCAAAGGTGTGGCTATCTTTGCAAAGTTCTTGATGAACTTGCGGTAATAGGATGCCAATCCTAAAAAGGACCTTAAGGCGGGAACCGACCTAGGCGGTTCCCAATCCAAAATTGCCTTCACCTTGTGGTCATCCATCTTCAAACCTTCTTAGGTGATCCTATGCCCAAGGAAGTCCACCTCCGAGACTCAAAACTCGCGTTTCTCAAACTTGGCATACAACTTGTTTTCTTTCAACCTTTGGAACACCTTTCGAAGGTGTTCCGCATGCTCCTCCATGGAGTTGCTATAAACCAAAATGTCATCTATGTAGACGACCACAAAGTCATCAAGCCACTCTCGGAAAATGTCATTCATGAGGGTGCAAAATGTGGCGGGTGCGTTAGTGAGGCCAAAAGGCATCACCAAGAACTCGTAGGAACCATACCTTGTGCGGTAAGCGGTTTTTTCCTCATCTCCTTGTGCAATTCGAATTTGGTAATACCCAGAACGTAGGTCAATCCTACTAAACACTTTGGCTCCTGAAAGTCGATCAAATAAGTCATCAATCCGAGGCAATGGGTATCGATTTTTCATCGTCACCTTGTTGAGGTGACGCGCTCCTTAGTCCCGGGGTGAACCCACTTGAGGGTTCACCAAACGTCAAGTTGCGGAAAGTTGGGACCGAGGGCACGCTCCCAACTTCCAACTCTAGAAAGGGGTTGAGGGTCGAGTTGGGAGCCCTGGGATTAGACTAGGACGAGATCAAGCTTTTAGATCACACGAACCTGCATCATAAACCAACACGAGTTGGTTAGAATCCATTTGCACTCTTTTGGTGTTGGGACAAGCCACGGGGACCCGGACTCACTTGGACTCACCACATCCTTGGCTCGGGAGTATGCCACTACCATACTCCCTATAGTATTCTCTGCAGCTCCCCACGGAGGGGGCATCCAAATGGCACAAATTCCTGGGACTCCCGGAATGGAGTCCCGATTTTGTCCCGGCGGGAATCCCGGAGATTTGAAGCGCCATAACTCCCGACTGCGGAGTTGGATCGCGACGATGTCTAAACCGACGTTGTAGCCCTCGTCGAGATCTTTCCAACGCCGTATCGCACTCCCGATTCGGATGTCGGGAAGGCATCGATTCCCGACTTTTAGTGGTCGGGAGTCAAACTGCCAGTTTGACTCCCGGCCCTTCTTTTGCCCATAACTTGGGCTGCAGATGTCCGAATTGCCAATGCGAGGGCATTTTCGATATCTACGTTTCAAGACCTTTCCAACGACACCAAGAACACTCCAATGCGAGGTGTTTTGCCCCTTGCTGTTGAGCTCTGAACATTCGGGAGTCCCGGAGGACTCCAAATCCCCAACTTTTCCAAGTGTTGGGCTTCACCCCCACACTTGGCCAAGTTAGGGTTGCGACACCAAGTTCCAACTCCTTCCGCATTGCCACATACTTGGACCTTCAAGTGGGTCTACAAGGAACTTGGGAGCGCGTCAGCAGGTGCTAATTCATCCAAACCCCTTATTGAGGCCTCTTGGTGCATATATTTAACCTGCAAAATCTTAAATTTGGTCTTGAGACCCCCAGTCCATTAAATATTAAAACTAGGGATACTTGTAATGTTTAGAAATGATAGAAATCAATGTTGTAATTGATCTAGAGCATCGATATCCACAATCAGATTTGGATGAGCCTTATCCAGGAAAAACATTTGGACAAAAATGTATATATATGAGAATGTTGTTATTCCAATAAAAGACAACGCCTACCTCTGTTAAATAAAATAATTATTCCATATGTTTTGGAGAGAAAGGCCTCATTTTGAAGATTAAAGGTTTTAGAGACTCATCTTTTCTTCCAGCTGGATGTTAGAGGAAAATGTAATTAATCATGGGCCTTGCTCTCTCTTCAAGAGTAGCGAACGTTATTCGAAAAAAAATAGTTTCATGACAAAACAATTGAATCGACTTTTCAGAGATATGAAAACACATCTTACTTTTGTAACATTTGCAGAACTTGAGAAAGACCCATGATGCCACTCCTCCCTGTTGCATCATACCATAGAGTGTACACCTTTCCATACTTGACCTACAAATCAATACACTGCCATGACTTACCCATTGACTTCATCAGCTCCAACAATGGGTGCAAATAATTCTACTAATTGACCCAAAATTTGGTCAAACATTCAGGTAGTTCTAAGGCCAAAATCACCCAATATGTACCTGCAATTCTTGAGCAAATCCCAAAACATGATTGAAACCCACCGGCAAATGCTCCCTTACTGTTCTGATCCCCCTCCTCGGCACGTTTTGGGAGACCCAAGGTGACGCGCTCCCAAGTTCCTTGTAGACCCACTTGAGGGTCCAAGTATGCGGCAATGCGGAAGGAGTTGGAACTTGGAGCCGCTCCCTAACTCACAACACTTGGAGGGGTAGAGGGGCGTGTTGGAGCTCCGGGATGGGACTAGGAAGAATTGACAAGCTTATTCACTCACACGAGCCTACACACAACCCACACAAAGTGGTTAGTGCATAGTTGGAGCACCTTTGGTGCTAGGACGAGCCACGGGCAACACGGACACACAAGACTCACCACGGCCCGGACTTGGGGGAAGCCACCACCTTCCCCCTTATAGTATACTCTGTAGCTCTCCACGGAAGTGGCATCCAAATGGCCATTTTTCCCGGGACTCCCGCGTGAGAGTCCCGAAATGGTCCCGGGTTGGAGTTCCGGGACTTTGGACGCCGATATCTCCCGACTGCAGAGTCCGATCGCAACGCGGTCTAAAGCAACGTTGTAGCCCTCGTCGAGAGCTTTCCAACGCCGTGTCGCACTCTCAAATCGGATGTCGGGACAAGGTCGATTCCCGACTTTTAGTGGTCGGGAGTCAAATTGCCAGTTTGACTCCCGGCCCTTCTTTTGTCCATAACTTACCTTTCAAATCTCCGAATGAGCAATGCGAGCCCATTTTAGACATCTACGTTTCAAGAGCTTTGCAACGGTACCAAGAGCGTAACAATCCATTGAGATTCGACCCTTCAACTCGCACTCTGAAGTTTCGGGAGTCCACCGGGACTCCCTCTCCCAAAATGGGAGTTGCCTTGGGAGTGTGAGTGCTCACTCCCTCACACTCCCTCGCACTTCCTTAGACTCCCGGGAGTATGTGATGACTCTCGGGCTTCCTCCTCTTGGCCCGCACTCTTTCAATGCCTTTGCCCTTGCTCCCGGGCTTCCTTCCTTTGACTCCCGGGCTTCTTTCCTCTTGACTCCCGCAACCTTGCAACCCCTTGCCTTAGTCGCGAGCCCAAAGCTAGGGTTGCGACACAAGGTGAAATTTCTTCAATGGGTGCTTGTTTTATAACAACTACAACAAATTCCACACCAGCACCTTTAGCAGCAGTAGTAAACCATGAAAACCATCTTTTTCCAACCTTCAGCATGCTTTCCTAGTCTGTCCTCACTTGCACTAATCAAGACGAATGCCTGATTTGCCCTCAACCTCATTTTGGAGATGTGATCACCTTTACTGTGTATTTCGGGATGGAAGAGGGTTCGACTGGGATGAGGTGTAACTCTCTATTGCATTTATTATTTCGTACCTTTATTTACTCACCCTTTGTAATTGTCCTTTGAACCTCCCTCTCCCCCTCCCCACTCTACCAACTCCCTGCACTGTGCGTCTTTGTTTTGTTTTTGCAATTCAAGTGAATTCAAGTGTCTCCTTTGCATGGGCATGAAGCCCACTCCGGATTCCTTTGCATAAGTGATTTTCAAAAAAACGTTCCCCATGATACCCAACAGGTACCTGTCATTTATCACGGGAAAAATATATAACAGCAAGGTGTTGAAATTGATGCCATGTGACGCCCTGAAAATCTAGATTATGTTTTGAGCCCTCAGGCCTACCTCCACTAAAGATTCAACTGATACCTTTAGAGGTTTTCAAAAAGTCGGTTTCCAATGGGAGAAAACCGACAGGCAGGTCATCTCTGTGTGGGAAAACTCCAATTCTCACTCTGAGAATCGGAATGAAAACCTTGACGGTTCTCATTGAAAAAGTGAGAACCACCCAACGCTGGTTTCTACCTGCATTTGCATTCAAGCATCTCCAGCACTACTCTGGAGATGACCTGACGGATTTTTTTCCCCATCCAAGTTTAGTTTCTCTACTCTTTCGCAACCTCGCCCATAAAACTAAAACCGGGATAGCAAATCGGTGCGCGACCACTTATCGCAAACCATGTGTACCGACCATCGTGATGGGGCCAACAATTTCAATAGCAGTGAGATCACATTTAATCCGATATTTTCTACAAGCGCCCTTCACGAGCTAGGGTAGGCAACGTGATTAATTGTGCGCACTCATTGTACAGTAACACTAGGGTTTAGGGTTTACGCATTATCTTACTATCTTACACCTAAAGCCCCTCCCTCCCTCTCCCTCTCTTAGATAACAATAGGGAGTAGCCCAAACTTCAATTTTCCTTTTTAGGCATTTTTGTTTGTAGCCAAACTAGTAGGAAGATGTAGGAAAAAATTGGCTATCATCCCCACTAAGATTTAGCCAAATATGCCAATTGATTTTGTATGATCCATTGTATGGTTATGCTTGAACAATCCCAAAGACATTTGCAAATATAACTATTTCATTCTCAAGCCTAATTATTTACCTAACTTCTTTCCTTAATGATTACTTTTTATCCTTATAACTATCTTCCACTCATTTTTTAAAATAACCATTTAATAACTTATCTTTATAATTATTTCACCCCTTTTCGTAAGTACCCACCAACCATGGATATTGACGCGCTCCCAAGTTCCTTGTAGACCCATTTGAAGGGTCTAAGTATGCGGCAATGCGGAAGGAGTTGGAACTTGGAGCCGCTCCCTAGCTCACAACACTTGGAGGGGTAGAGGGGCGTGTTGGAGCTCCGGGATGGGACTAGGAAAAATTGACAAGCTTATTCACTCACACGAGCCTGCACATAACCCACACAAAGTGGTTAGTGCATAGTTGGAGCACCTTTGGTGTTAGGACGAGCCACGGGCAACATGGACACACAAGACTCACCACGGCCCGGACTTGGAGGAAGCCACCACCTTCTCCCTTATAGTATACTCTGCAGCTCGCGGCGGAGGTGGCATCCAAATGGCTATTTTTCCCGGGACTCCCGCGTGGGAGTCCCGAAATTGTCCCGGGTTGGAGTCCCGGGGCTTTGGACGCCGATATCTCCCGACTGCAGAGTCCGATCGCAACGCGGTCTGAAGCAAAGTTGTAGCCCTCGTCGAGAGCTTTGCAGCGCCGTGTTGCACTCTCAAATCGGATCTCGGGAAGAGGTCGATTCCCGACTTTTAGTGGTCGGGAGTCAAACTGCCAGTTTGACTCCTAGACCTTCTTTTGCCCATAACTTGGGTTTGAGATGTCCAAATGAGAAATTCGAGCCCATTTTAGACATCTAGGTTTCAAGAGCTTTCCATTGATATAAAGAGCGCAACAATCCATGGAGTTTTGACCCCTCAAAACGCTCTCTGAAGTTTCGGGAGTCCTTTTGGGACTCCAGTCTCACCAACTCCCAACGTGGGAGTTCACTTGGGAGTGTGAGGGTTCATTCCCTCACACTCTCTGGACTCTTTGCACTCTGGGAGCATGTGATGTGACTCCCAGGTCTACTTCTAAGCCCGCAACCTCGCAACCCCCTTGCCTTGGTCGCAAGCCAAATGCTAGGGTTGCGACAGATATGAAAAGATAAATTAATGTGTGCCTTTCCATGTCCATGATATTTATATTGATTAACATTAAATTTTTACGTTGACATAAAAAATAATGATGAATTTTTGATATTACATTGATTAAAATTAAACGTATGAATCATATCAAATTTTCTACCCTTATATATTGCCCTTAAAATAAAGCATATTCTTGAACATCAAGTTGTCCAACATGTTTTGGAAGAAGATTAATGAAAATTTGTCAAAACAGGGCTTTTATTAAAAAAATAGCTTGGGCTAAACATTTTTATTCAAGATGTTGAGGGTCACAAAAAGCCATTGCATAGTGTGATGCCTACTCATCGACCCAAGTACACTTACTACTAAGACACATAAGTTATCTTGATTGTGTTTTTTCACATGTCCATGTTCTGTTATGTATCAGATTTGATATTCATAATTTGGTAATGAATTAAGGAATTGATTTCACATTGAGGTGAGAATTTAAAACATTAAATATTAAAATTCATTGGTTTTTGGGAATCAAATTATTGTCAAAAGTATCCATGGACATTAATTTTGTGAAATTTTTTGGCTACTCATGCAAAAAGAGACGATTGTTATTGTGGTTGTCTCCATTTTTTTATGTATGATTTAGGGTTTAGTCTACATCACAAAAGTTGAAAACAAATAATCTATGAATCATCACTTCTAGCTCCATATTTTTATGAACATCCTTTTATAGTTTTTTTTAAGTAACAATTTCATAAAAATGACTCCATCCTTCTACGAACAACTTTTTATAGGGATGTTCTAACTATATATTTGATGAAGAAAATATAAACTAAGAAAAAGTGAAATTTGCGGGTTTTATCACCAAATTTTGGGGGGAAAAAGAAAAAGAAAGAAATCCCAAGAATTCTATGTTAGGTGCCCGAAGTTAGGAAACAATATAGAAGAGTGCTTAAATTGTTCCACTTTCATATCTTGTTTATGGCCCAATTTGGCTAAATCTTTGTTATGGAGGATCACCACTTCAACTACACCACAAAATTAGAAAGAGAGAAACACTAATCACACCATTTAAATAAAAACTATCCTACATAAAAATAAAAATAAAAGGATCAAAGAAACCATAAAAGATGGAAAAGAAACATATCTATTTGTTTTCTTCATAGGCTG
This sequence comes from Sphagnum contortum, assembly GCA_963920785.1. NCBI lineage: Eukaryota > Viridiplantae > Streptophyta > Sphagnopsida > Sphagnales > Sphagnaceae > Sphagnum > Sphagnum contortum. The sequence goes on along the minus strand of OY987292.1, from coordinate 15,167,754 downwards.
TGAGTGATAGGAGGACTTTTGCAACAAAGAAATTGCTTACAAAGAACCTTAGAAGTTCATACTGCAAAAGCGTAAGATCATACAATTGAATGCATTGGAGGTCATGTATTACTACCATTTTCATCGAGTTCACCATTTCAAGATCCTTCCATGATTGTTGTAGACACAAATCCAGTGAGTGAAGAAGCAAGTGGGAATATGAAATTGGGGAAAAGAAAATGAGGGTATTCAATTGAAGAACATGAAGATGATGAGAATCTCATTATTTTTTATTTTTTATTGCATTGAATTTGCAAGAAGAACTACCTAGTGCACGCTCTGAATGGACGACTCCTAAGACTGCTCTTTCACTGTTTGCCCCACCTCTTGCTGTTCCTTTAAGACCATACCACCCTTAGACACTAAATATGCATAGACCTTGAGTGCAATTGTTGCTGTGAAGGCCACCAATTTTGATCTATGCATTTGACATCAAAGGCTAATTTATGGCAAACCCTACTGGATGCATATCACTCTCCAGCACAAGTGAAGCTGTGCAAGTTTAAGACCTTGTGATGTTAATGATACCTCATCCAGACTTGGCAGTCCATGTATTACTACTCTGGCGTGCAATGAACTTTGAAACATATTTTCCTTGGTACAGTCTCAAAACCATTCGTGGAATGGTCTAACAATTTTTGGGCAAAGTGTTGTGCACCTTGACATCTACCATTTCACATAGCTCCACTGTTTCCCAAGGACGCTAAGAAAATCAGATCACACACATGCCAAACGCCAGATCTCTCCAAAAGTTCCTTCACTTTCTTCCAATCACCAAAAAAAATCCATTCTCACCATCATCCATTCACAAAAAATTATACAACCCAATTCAAATTAGAAGTCTACTAACCTTCCAGAAGACAGCCAAGAGAGTTCCTGCCCATGGCACTTCCATGCAGCCAAAATCTAATCTCAATGGTACACAGATAATATCATCCATTGTTACTGATCTGAAATCAGCCATTCCATGCATTTAAACAGACTCAAAATCAAACAAAAGGCTGGTCACCCACTAGATCATGCACAACCGAAAAATCTAGGAGCTATTTAAAAGTCACAGTGGTTCAGTTATAGACTTTGCTATATTTCATCCCTTTGCTCTCTGAGCAGATGGCCAGACGATGGCTCACATGTCTTTCTCCCATATGATATATTCATGCTATATAAGTTTGGACTTGATTGGCCTCCAACAAAATTGCATGCTGTAACCTATCCACTAGAAAGATCCTTCCACTGTTCATTCTTCCTCATCCATTGTATTACTGAATATTCTATTTTGTGTTTTGCAAATCCAGGAGAAACCAGACCTGAAATCTGAGGAGAAGGCTATGGATGATGGCAGCAGCTCTGGTGTGAATGATGGAGGAGACAGCCATGTAAACAATGGACCTGTGCAATACTAGAATTGGGTATCCACTATGTCCAAGCTCCTCAATAAAGATGCAATGTGCATTATGGTGAAGGCATGTTCTCTGACCAAGCCACCAGTTTGCAGAAACTCTGAAGGACATGGTAGCACAGCTAGATATACACCTTCTGCCCTTATAGGCTATAGAGACATACAACGCAAAATTGTCAATCCCAACTTAGTGCAAGACTATTCATCAACCTTGTTATCAAGAGCAGTATGTCCCTTTTCGTAGCTGAGCAGTCAGCCCCATTGATTTGTCTGGTGAGTGATTAACAGAAGACCACCAAGCTAAACCCCCCACCCCATATTGTTTGCTCTACTAATTACTCACCAGAAGAAAGTCCAAGAGCAGCCTTAGCTTCTCTTTCTATTTCTTATATGCTCTACAGAAAAATCAGATCACCTTTAACCAGGATGCTCCAAGCAACAAGGTCTGAGGTCTGGCACAGAAATCTGTTCATATGTCGGACACAAGTCAATCAAAGGTAAGCAAACCTTACCAGCTGCAAGGTGCGTCATGATTGAAGAATATGCAACATTAAACATAGCACATTGCTTAGTATTTGTATGCATCTGGCTGACACTCTCAATCCCAACTTCAGACCTTCTGCTCTGAATGTTTTGCAAGAACTGAAGTCCCTGTAAGACTAGGAAGGATCCTTTGACAAGAAGTTTCAACTTTGTAGCTTTGCCCTGGTCCAATTCGCAAACTTAAGAAACATTCAACAAAGAAAACATCACATAATATACAAACAGCACCTAAGAGCATCAATACAACTTACTAGTAGATGCATTGGTCAATTCAAAGAGACAAAGGCCCAAGACTAATACATCCAACCTTTGTTGGTCCACACTTAAAACTGGCATCAATTTCAATAGTCTCAAAATTCACTCAGTTTCCAAAATAACTCCATCCATTCATAAGAACAAAGAGACACCAGACCTAAGTACTACAGATGGCAGAGGTGTGAAACCAAATATCCTGGGAGGCAAATCTATGGCCACTTTTTCAGTGGTATCACATCTGATAACAGTGTTGAACTTTGATAATGTTAAAAGACCACTAGACCTAAGTGCTACAGATGATAGTGTTTTTTTGCTACTGTAAAAAAAGAGAACTTGATTCAATGATTGACAAGCCAGACTACTGGCATCACCAATAGTCCATGCAAGAACAAACACCATCTTCAAAGTGATGAAAGCGATTGGCATCCCTCACCATGATGGCTCTCCTAACTATTTTTGAAATGAACTTTGCAGAAGTGTGGCAATCTTTGCAAACCCGCAGATTTTTTCTTATTCGAAGAGGAGTACCAGGAGCTGTGTTGATGAGCCCAAATGCAATAGCCAGTTTCTCGCTATGGTGACACAAATGAGATACCTTTTCTTCTTCTTCCACATCATCCAGAACTAATTCCGTACAAGGCACGTACCCTGCATTATGCATGAGCCCTGACAATCTTTGCAGTTCCGCATGAATTTCAATCATCTGGGGGTGGTCTTGATCCTGTACTACAAACGTATGCACCTCATTATTCACTTCAATCCAGGTGCGACCTGGCTGTTTCTTTGCACCATTTTCCTTTCTCTGCCGTTCAACATTCTCACAGAGATGCCTGTTCCCAGCAACAGCATAGATGTTTGACAACAGTACGTAAACAACAGCATTTTCAGGCTCCATTTCAAGAATTTGTTTAGCAACACGTTCTGCCATCCCCACATTACCATGAATTCTGCAAGCACCAAGCAAAGCCATCCAAGCACCAGCATCCTGTGGTTTACAGGGCATTGCCATGATCATATTTTCTGCCTCCTGTAGATGGCCAGCACGGCCAAGAAGGTCAACCATGCAAGTGTAATGTTTCAATTTTGTAGGAATCATGTAGTCTCTGATCATTGAAGCATACAAGCACATGCCTTCATCCACCAGACCTGCATGGCTACAAGCTGACAGAACACAAACAAAAGTGATATCATTTGGCTGTACACCTTCATCACGCATCTGTTCAAAATGCCTAAGAGCTTCCCTACCATGCCCGTGCATGGCACATCCTCCAAGCATGGCAGTCCAAGTGACCACATCTCGAGATGGCATCTTGTTGAACACTCTGCAAGCATCCTCAATGCTCCCACATTTTGCATACATGTCAACCAAGCTACTCCCCACAAAGACATCTGACTCCAGACCACTTTGAATGATCTGTTGATGAACACGCCTGCCCTCTTCAAGTGCAATCACACTGGCACATGCATTTTGCACCCCCACAAAAGTAACAGAGTCTGGCCGCACACCTTCATGTTGCATTTGTCGAAAGAGTTCCAGTGCCTTCTGCCCTTGGCCACATTTCACATGTCCCAAAATCATGGCATTCCAAGTGACCACATCTCGAGATGGCATCTTGTTGAACACTATCCAAGCATCCTCAAGGCTCCCACATTTTGCATACATGTCAATCAAGCTGTTGCCCACAAAGACATTTGACTCCAAACCACTTTGAATGATCTGGAGATGAACAAGCCTGCCCTCTTCAAGTGCAATCACACTGGCACATGCATTAAGCACCCCCACAAAAGTAACAGAGTTTGGCCACACACCTTCCTGTTGCATTTGTTGAAATAGTTCCAGTGCCTTCTGCTCATGGCCACATTTCACATGTCCCAATACCATGGCAGTCCAAGTGACCACATCTTGAGATGGCATCTTGTTGAACACTATCCAAGCATCCTCAATGCTCCCACATTTTGCATACATGTCAACCAAGCTACTCCCCACAAAGACATCTGACTCCAAACCACTTTGAATGATCTGTTGATGAACACACCTGCCCTCGTCAAGTGCAATTATGCTGGCACATGCATTTAGCACCCCCACAAAAGTAACAGAGTTTGGCTGCACACCTTCATGTTGCATTTGTCGAAAGAGTTCCAGTGCTTTCTGCCCTTGGCCACATTTCACATGTCCCAAAATCATGGCATTCCAAGTGACCACATCTCGAGATGGCATCTTGTGGAACACTCTGCAAGCATCCTCAATGCTCCCACATTTTGCATACATGTCAACCAAGTTACTCCCCACAAAGACATCTGACTCCAGACCACTTTGAATGATCTGTTGATGAACACACCTGCCCTCTTCAAGTGCAATCACACTGGCACATGCATTAAGCACCCCCACAAAAGTAACATAGTTTGGCTGCACACCTTCCTGTTGCATTTGTCGAAATAGTTTCAGTGCCTTTTGCCCTTGGCCACATTTCACATGTCCCAATATCATGGCAGTCCAAGAGATCACATCTCGAGATGGCATCTTATTGAACACTATCCAAGCATCCTCAATGCTCCCACATTTTGCATACATGTCAATCAAGCTATTGCCCACAAAGACATTTGACTCCAAACCACTTTGAATGATCTGGAGATGAACACACCTGCCCTCGTCAAGTGCAAGTATGCTGGCACATGCATTTAGCACCCCCACAAAAGTAACAGAGTTTGGCTGCACACCTTCATGTTGCTCGAAATAGTTCCAGTGCCTTCTGCCCTTGGCCACATTTCACATGTCCAAAAATCATGGCAGTCCAAGTGACCACATCTCGAGATGGCATCTTGTTGAACACTATCCAAGCATCCTCAATGCTCCCACATTTTGCATACATGTCAATCAAGCTGTTGCCCACAAAGACATCAGACTCACAACCACTTTGTATTAGTTGTTGATGAACAAGCCTGCCATCTTGAAGTGCTCCTAAATGGGCACATGCCCTAATTGCCTGAACAAAAGTGAATTTGTCAGGAGTTGTTCCTTCTCGTTGCATTTGTTGGAAAAGCTGCATCGCCTTCTCAAGTTGCCCATCCTTCACGTATTTTGAAAGCTTCTGATTCCATGCAAAAAGGTGCAATTGCACAATGCCTGGTGCCATTGCAGCCATCTCTACTGCCACCCATGGCAAGTTTTGTTGGTCATCAAGCCAGAGTGCTTTCCCTGTCTTCTTATGTTTGAAATCCGGGTACCTTTCATTTGTCTACAACAAAGATCCATGTCAAGCTGATCAGCCATGCATTCTCCACATCCCAGGCATAAATGTTATCATAAGAACAGAGAAAGCCGCACTGACCTTCTCCATCAACATATTGCATCTACTTACCTTCGCCTACCACTACTTCCCTCAAGTGCAAAGGATGTGAAAGAACTTCTACAAATGTTTAGACCATGGCAGGATAGCAACCAAGATAGAGCAGCAAGATTGACATCAACAAGACAGGTGAATTCTGACAGGATTGATGCTCAGTTACCTTCTCTGGTCTGTGATCCCACCATTGCGATGGATCCAGAAAGAACTCCTGCCACCGTTTCTCTCTCTGACCTACAGGAACAGCAGAATTTTTTTTTTCAAATCATATAGTTTGATCTCATAGAAGCCACCATGAGGTTCTGCGTCTTGCACAGAAGGTGTCCAATTTTTCGATTTGATTCCGACTTTTTTCAGGTTAAAATCTTTCGGCAAATAAGCCATCCACACAAACTGTGAGAAGAAGACAGTAGATAGACACACAGCAAGGAATAACACAAGAAAGCTTACAATTGCCTTTATCTCTGAGTGCCGCCTGTGTTTCTATCCCGTGTGCTTTGGGAAGAAGTGCGGTGTACTGCAAAAGTTGTCGATGGGTAAAGTCGAATTGCGGGTGCACACAGACGCGTAGCCGCAAGCTCCTCCTGGTCGACCTCCGTCTTCTCCATGTGGTGGTGGAGCTGCTGCTACTGCGACTTTTGTGGTCAAGCAAAGAGCCAGACCTTGCATATGACAATTGCACTTGCTGCATTATCAATAAAGACATTGCAGCTTCGCAGAAAACACTGGTAATTGCTCTCTCTCTAGCACCTCGCGAGCCAAGAGCATCACAAGTAGACCCGAATGCAGTTTCCTTTGGAGCGTCCGCAATTGACCCCAATGCAATCTCTCTCCCACCGGGGCACGGAAACCCTAAACCCTGGATTGGACGTCATTCGGAGGATTCAGCTGCTAACAGCGACCCTAAACCCCTCCAAAACCCTGGCACGCTAAAAAGCTGGAGCATCACCACGATGTTCCTACTGTTTGCTAGGGGGATTGTGTTGTGTTGTGGGGACACCCAATCATTCATACAAGATGTGAGTGCTATACAATTTACTTATAACATTCCATCACTTGCTTCCTGTGCATCCCTTTACATTTGTGATATTTCCCCGTGCTATTTCTGGTGCATTTGAAGTGAATACTGTTGCCCCTCGGAATGTGTCGTGCTTTTGTTTGTCTGCAACACACGTTCCAGAAGACTTTCAAATTTTGCAAAAATTGGATCCAATAGCTGCCTCTATTGGTACGTTGATTTTCTGTACCATTTTAGGTCTCAGCAGATTTGCCAATTTGGTAATGAAAAGAGACACAGGCCAGGATGCAAAGTTTCAGAGGGCTGATGATGTTGCAATTTACAAGAGCTATGGCAGAGACAAGAGAAGCTTGTAAGAATATAACTTTCTCTCTTCACTATCTTCTTGTTCATGCAAACGCAGTTCCAACTAGTTTTTGTTTTTTTATATCGTGTGATAAGATCTCAAGTGTTCTTTACATAGAAAGTTCAGTCACAGGATTCTATGCTGGAAGTTCCTTAGGGAATTATTCAATTCTTGAAGAATGCTTGATCATGGTATGGCACTGAAATGAGATAGCATAAGTTTTATCTGTTGAATTTACCCAGCAATTGATTTCAATCAGCAAACCAAGCAGACTTTTGTCTTTCAAAGATCATGTACTCAAAGATGAGGGGAAGGGTTGTTGAAGTTTTTGCCCACTGGAATCAGGTCCTGTACAATAGAGAACTGCAGTGAAGTGTCTAAAAGACAATGCAATTACATTGAAGCCCTAGACGTTAAATATGTCTTGCAAATGGGCTCTATTGTCAGCTGCCTTGATGTTATTCAAGCAGAAATGCTTAGTGATTTTCAGGTACCCTGAATCTTTTGGTAATATCCAAATAACTAATGTGCCATGCTTGGTCTCGCCCTTTTTCATGGGACAAACTCTTCTCTGATGTTCTCCATCATTGGCACTGAGTAAACAGGAATGCATCCTTTGTATAATGAAAGAAAGAGCTATGCAGCATCAGCTATCAAATGAACCATCTCTTGACTCCTCCCATTCAATACACAAGTCACTCTAACAATCTCCATGTCACTCAAACTGTACTTGGAGGTCTGGAAGATAATCTAGTGTTTTATTTAAGGCACTGGAGGGATGAGTTCATCATCCACCTGCCACACAAAGTTTAGTTCAGGACAGCAGATAGTAACATGTGCCACACATTCATCCTTGCTATGGTGCAAACTTTGCTTAGAAAATGTGCAAAGGAAAACAACTGATGAGCGATGGGAACTTGACAAAAGTCACAAACATCATTGGATGTGTAGTGGTCTTAACAAAGTGGACACATACCATCTGAACTTCACCAGCTTCAGCACCTGGTTGAGTGAGAAGCCATCCCCAATCTTCAAGGACACCCATGTTTTATGAGCACGCAATTCAAGGCTCCAATTCAAGAACTTGTTAAACAATTAATTCTCCCATCACCACATTATAATGAACTGAAAGCACCTAACAAAGCCCTCCATGCAGCCCTATGGTTTACAAACTACATCTCCATCATATTCTCTGCCTCCTGTAGATGGCCAACATCACCAACATGGTGAACCATGAAGGGGTAATGTTCTAATTTTGCAGAAATTATATAAACTGTAGATGGACATCACCAGCAAGGTTGACCATGCAGGGTCATGTTCTAATTTTGCCAAAATCATATAAATAGTGATCATTGAAGTATAGTAGTGCATGCCTTCATCCACCAAACCTGCAAGCCTACAAGCTGACAAAAGACAAACAAAAGTGATTTCATTTGGCTCTACACCTTAACACATCTGTCCAAAATGTTTAAAGACCTTCCTTACCATGCCCAAGAAACCACATTTCCAAAGGGCATCTTGTTGAACACCCTCCAAGCATCGTCCATGCTCCCACATTTTGCACAAATGTCAACTAAGCTACTGCCCACAAAGACATTTCAATCACACCCACCTTGAATGATCTGGTCATGAAAACACCTACCCTCATCAAGTGCAATTACACTGGCAGATGCATTCAGTACCCCCACAAAAGTAACAGGGTCTAGCTGCACAGCAAGTCCTACATGGCATTTGTTGAAATAGTTCCAGTGCTTCTGTCGTAGCCCGCATTTCACATTTCCCAAAATCATGGCAGACCAAATGACCACATCTCAAGATGGCATCACTTGAAAACTCTCTGAGCATCCTCCATGCTCCCACATTTTGCATACATGTCAAGCATGTTATTCCCGACAAAGAGATCAGACTTGCGACCACTTTCAGTGATCTGCTCATGAACGCACTTGCCCTCTTCAAGTGCAATGACACTGGCCCATGCATTCAGCAAACCCACAAAAGTAACAGAGTTCGGTTGCACACCTTCCTGTTGCATTTGACAAGTTCTGGTGCCTACTGCCCTTTGCCACACTTCACATTTCTCAATATCACAACAGTCCAAATCACCAAATTTCAAGATGGCATCTTGTTGAAGATTCTCAAAGCATCCATCATGCTCCCATATTTTGCATACATGTCATAAAGGCTATTCACCACAAAGACATGAATTTCAACCACTTTTAAAGATATCCTAATAAATGCACCTGCCCTCTTCAAGTGTGACGACGCCAGCCCATGCAGTAACCACCTGGGGCACAAAAGTAGTGCACAACTTCCCTTTCCATTTTTTGAAAAAGTTCTGGTGCCTTCTGCCCTTGGCCACATTTTGCATTTCCCAATAAAATGAAATTCCAATTGACCACATCACCTGATGGCATCTTGCTGAACACCCTACCAACATCCTCCATGCTGGCTCAAAATCATTTGCCAATTGCTACAAACAAGCATAAAATACCTTGCTTTGCAGAATATACAAAACTATTAACTGCCAAAGCCACTCAGATGGAACTCTGTCACATGATATTTCAACAAACTCACAATTTGCAAAGATCAGAGAGGAAGGGGGAATTCTCTTGTTATTCTACACAGGTATTTGACATGCACCAAATTTCAAAAGAATCAAGTGCTGTCCATGCTATCATCCATGGCTGTCCTAGCAGCTGGCTGTTCTTTTCTCACAGTCTCACAGGCAGCAAGCTCACTCCTTCCGGCCAAAAGGATGTGTAGAGGTCAGTGAAGTTGAAACTGGATGTGATGTAAATGTGGGAAGATCTGCTTGAGGAGGGTGTGTGGGGTAACCAAACCCAATTGTGACCTCTCCTGGAGCATTTAGCATTGGAGTATTTGCTGCACCGTCACCAAACAACTTGACCTTGTACTCTTGTAGTTGCTGTGCTAGTGGCACACCTACAGGTCCATCCAGATGATTCAATTCCAGCGCATGAGAAGATTTCTTCTGACTTGAACTAGAATGCCACAAGATAAAGACACAAAACCTGAAAGAAACCTAATTCCACCATTCCACACAGGGTGAGTTATCCCTTTGTCTTCACTCTGGAATGCACAAATGGGATCTGCATGGTTAGAATCTGATTGTTTCACCTGAAAAAGAAAACTAGGTGAAGGTAAGACCAGATAATGTACACTCACTGCACACCAGGAACCAGATCAAAGCCAATAGACAATATACTTGATGGCAGGCAGTAGATTCAGCACCAAAAGGAAAATTGCCAATCGCATTCAATTTCTATTTCACCTAGAGTTTGAATTTAGCCTGGAACCCACCTAGGCATCCGTGTACATCAAAATGGCAATTCCTGTGAAGTAGTTAGCAAGTGTGAGGCAGACCTGGTGTTAACTTGATGGATGGTCTGCGGTCTTCCACCCACTAATAACTCTGATGTAGTAGCCATCCATTACAGCACATCAAACATGTGATTTTACTACTGCCAGTGACTTGATTTCAACTTCACAGTCTCATTACTGACCTAATTAACCATGCCATAATAACACTAGAATCCTGCTACAATGGACAAAAATTCCAAACGATTTCAGCAATTGTTTTAGCAGCCCGGAGTATTTTCAAAGTTGTGCAGACTGCCTGTTATAAGCTGGGAATAAGCTGTTTGTACTACATTTACACATATAGGTCAACATCTATTCCCCACAAAGACATCAATCATGCAACCACTTTCAACCATATCCTTATGAACCTCTTCAAGTGCAACTTTGCTAGCACATGCATTCTGCACCCCCACAAAAGTAACAGAGTCTGGTCAGACATTGTCTTGTTGCATTTATTGAAATACTTCCAGTGCCTTCTGCCCCTACCTGCATTTCACATGTCCCAATATCATGGTACTCCACAAGACCACATCTCGAGATAACATTTGGTTAAACGTCACTCTCCAAGCATCCTTGAGACTCCCACACTTTGCATTTATGTCCACCAAGCTACACCCCACAAAGACATCAGATTCACAACCTCTTTGAATGATTAGAGTAATTAAGCTGCATTAACCTTCTCCATTAGCAAGAGAATTTTGTCACAGAGCATTGCATTTACTTACCTTCTCCAACCTGTACCATTACTATCTCAATAGTGAAAAGGATGTGAAAAGGATTTCTGCCAAAGTTTTTACCATGGCAGGATAGCAACCAAGAGACAGCGAACAAGATCAACACCAACAAGAGCTATGGCTGCATTGACATGCGAATTCTGACAAGATGGATGTTCAATTACCTTCTTTGATATGTGATCCCACCACTGCAAAGGATCCAAAAAGAAATCACACCACAATTTTTCTCTCTAACCTCCAAGGGGTTTGTCTTCCAATTCCTGCAATGGCAGAGCAACATCCAGAACTCCCCAGATAACCCATGCATCATCCCCATGATGCTTCCACATGGCTCCTTTCTCAGCCTCTGCACTTAGTGCTCAAGGGTGTTGGTGCGAGTAAACTAATCTTAGAGCTTTGGATTTCTGAGGTGCTTTTGTGCTCCAATTGTCAAGTGGACTTTATGTATGGCACGGAAAGCATTCTGCATCAGTAACGGCACTTTCAACTGACCAGACAAACATATTTGAATCCTATCCACTTTTAATGGTCTATTCATGCCTGCACACCAGCCTGCTTCAAGTGCAAGGATGCTTGGCACATGATGCATTCAGCACCCGCACAAGAGTAACAAAGCTTGGTTATGTACTTTTGTGTCACACCCATTTGTTCAAAACAGTTCCAGCACCTTCTGCCTTGCATGCATTTCACACATGTCCCAAGTGACCCATTTCAAGATGGCATCTTGTTGAACACTCTCCAAGCATCCTCAATGCTCCCACATTTGCATACATGTCCACCAAGCTACTCCCCACAAAGACATCAAACCACAAGCACTTTGGCAGTTCTGTTCATGAACAAGCCTGTCATCTTCAAGTGTTCCAAAACCAGCACATGCCTTAAATCACCTGGACAAAAGTGAATGCATCAAGACTCATTCCTTCTAGTTGCATTTTTTGGAAAAGTTGCATTGCCTTCTTAGGTTGCCCATCCTTCAAATATTTTGTAAGCTTCTGATTCCATGCCAAAATGTTCAATTGCACTGTCTGCTGCCATTGTAGCCATCTCTGCTGCCACACATAGCGGGTTTCCTTAGTCCTCAAGCCAAAGTGCTCCCTGTGTCTTCTTATGTTTGAAATTCGGACCCACTTGATCATTTGTCTGCAACCAGAAATCAATAGCAAGCTGGTCAGCCATGTAAACATCAAAGGCATAAATGGTATTCAATAAGAACATGGAAGAAAACTTCACTGACCTTCTCCATGAGCAAATTGCATTCACCTACCTTCTCCAACCTATTATTACTATGCCCTCCTTCTGCAAAGGACCTACAAATAATTTCTGCCAAATTTGAAACAAGGTAGGATAGCAACCAAGAGAAAGCAAAAACAATAGAAGCTCCATTGGCATGGTGAACTCTCCAATGAAATTGATGTTCAGTTACCTTCTCTGATTTGTGATCCCACCATTTGCAAACAATCCAAAAAGAACTCCCACCACAGCTCTGTCTGACCTTTAGGGACTGCAGAAATTGAACTTCCATTCAAATCATGTAGTTTAATGACCTAGAAACCACCATGAGGTACTGCATAGAATGTGTTCAATCTTTCCACCTCTGAAGATATCAACAACATTTTGCAGCAAACAACGAGAAAAAGGCAGTAGATAGACATAGAGAGAAGAACAATGCAAGAAAGTCTATAATTGCCCAGGCTTAACCGAATTTAACCTAAATATAACATAAATGGCATCTATATTTATAAAAATTCTTGTTTTTATACTTCTAAAACTATATAGGTTTCAACCACATTTGCATTACTAACATCAACCACTTTCAACCCTGTTTTATACTTTCAATAAATTTTATCATTTTCGAGCATTTTCATACTTTCCAAATGTACCATTGTCAACCTCGTTTATCCTTTCGAAAATTTATTGTTTTTCAAAATGTTTATGTGTTTCTCAAAACATTCAAAATTGTCGCTTTGGACCCTATTTTTTGCCTTTGATAATACCTTGTACAACCCCTTAAGAAACTATGTGAATACGGTCAACAAACCATGTTTGAATATTGTTGCATGTTAAAATCTACCATATTGCATCACATTTATCATCTCACTGGGTTTTTAATCTTTAGTGTTGGCTTAAATTTGGGCGAGCTTTCATGTGAAATATTTCATCAAACTTGTAAATTTTACAAATTTAGTACTTTGGGTTTTAATCCCTTCTACATATTGCGCTGCATGGGCTTTTCTCCTTCCTGCACCTATACACATATTTTAATTTCATTAATTTAAATTTATTACTTGTACAGATTTTTACTTGAAATATGTAGTTTTAAATATTATTAACTTTAAATCATTTGAACTATTGCAACCCATTAAAAAAACACAGTGCTAGGTTTCCAATGTCCCAGGACAATTCACAAGAACATGCAAGCATATCAAAGAAAAACCAATTTTCTTGCTATTAGCTAATGTGGTGCCAACAGAAGACACTCCCGAAACAAAATCATAACAAGCATCCCACTTTTGTTTTGTGGGACTGAAATTGGCCAAGTCAGACATTTTTTTAACTGGGCTAGAGAGAGGTTTTAAAAATCCCCAAACAAAACCCCAATCAAAATGTTAATAAATAACTCATGATTTGTTTCCTTTTTTCATACTCAACATAACATTACAAAAACTTGGAACAAAAGTTTTTATGTACCTACAAAGTTGTAGCTCTCAACAATTTCAAGTTTTAGATAGGAGATGTGCAACAAAAAACATCCAATCTTGCAAGCCTCAACCTTTAAACATGTAATCTTGTTGCAACAACACCATGCACACAATAGGAGACAAGGACATCACAACACCTATTCACATAGGAGTCTTTGACCTTACTCAAAATGTTCACAAGTAGATGATTTTTTATTTTTATTTTTGGCATATTCAATGTAACATTACAAGAATTTGTGATGGGAATTTTTATGCACCTATAAAATTGTAGCTTTGAACAATTTCAAGTTTTAAACAAAAGATGTTATTAATCCAAATTTTCACTTATTGTAAATAATAACCAGTTGCTACCAATAGATAACTAGTGAAACATTTTAATTTTGTTTAATTTTGTTAAGTTGTTATTACACAACAAGTAACCGGTTTATTAATTTAATTGGTAAAAAGTTTGTTAAGGCAATCAATATGTTAAATAAATTGATAACAAGTCTGTTAGAATAATCGATCTATTGACAGAACAAGTCTGTTGATCAACTTGCAGCTAGTAAACATTTTAGTTTAATTTTGAACTATTTGACTATTGTACCGGCTAATGATTCTTTAAATGAAAATAACATTATTTTTGGCATAAGTAGAGGAATTGAAGGAAATTAGAAAACCCAATTTTTTTAATTTGATTTTTGGATCTAGTCCAAATTTGCTTTATAACTTGTGCATTTGTAAATAAGCATCTAAGTCATGTCTCCTTTTTGCTTTTTCTTGTTTTTAGATTTGAAATAGAACACACATGTTGATATTTGTATGCAAAACAAACTTTGCAAAGTAAAAAATTGTTTTATTTCATTTGAGGGAAGAAAAAACACCCTTAATATATGTGTAATTAAAAATATATATCATGACCTTCCAAGCACCAAAGGCTTATCCTCTAAACACATAATCTAGTTTGTAGAACTATCATGCACACAATGGGAAACTAAGACATCATCACACCTTTTCACATGTACTAAAAGTCTTTGCTCACCTTGTAACCATGGGTAACAATTCAATTGTCCCTACATTAGTTAGCTTCAAAATCCTTTGCTTCCATGTGTACCTTCACTAAAAAACCACCATGCAACACAAGGAAATTTTCCTCATTATGCCAATTGGTTCAAATTTTTAAATAGAAAAATTTGAAATTTGAATAGTTTACACCATTTATGTTAAGTGCCAAAAAAGTTATCAATTTCAACATCAAGAAAATTCTAGTTGTCAATTAAGTTCTCAAAATCAACATCAAAATTTTTTAGAATGTCAATCAAGTTATCAATGTTTTTATACAATAATTGACAATTATGCACAATGGTAGGTTATCAAATAACTAGATGATAATGACCAAATATCTTGCCAACTATTGACCACTTACAATTTTTAAATTTTTGAATTTAGCTTTTAATTAATTTATTTTTTGTTATTATGGTTCTTATCATAAACATGTTAAATGTTTTAAAATGGATACCTTATTTAGATGATACCTAGGTCATTTGGGTATGTTTTTAAAAGTTGAAAATTCAACAATCAATGGGTAGGTTGTTAGCAAGCTATCAAAAAACAATGACTAATTGGTAGGATATCAATAATTGAGTCAAAAACAATTAATCAACCAATTCCAATACGAAATAACTTCACCATTAGCTTTAAAACACTTGAAAATGGGGGGGTAGGTGACCTTGAAACTTTCAAATTCTTTAATTATTAACCCTTTATGCCCTCATCTATCCGACCCCCCTGAAATTTCACACCCCCCATATCTTTCAAATGGTGATAGATTATGAAAATTTTATTACACCATTGGCTTCAGAACCCTTGAAAATGGGGGGATAGGTCACTTCAAAACCCCAAAAAAAAAACCCAATTTTGGTGGGAACACTCATGTAACCCTAAACCCTAAAACCCATGTAACCCTAAACCCTAAACTCTAAACTTGACATATTTCCATATTTTTGGCAAAACTTAACAAACTTCCATATTTTTGGCAAAACCCTGGCATAACTCCATATTTTTGGCAAAACCTTGGCACAACTCCATATTTTTGGCAAAACTTAACCAACTTCCAAATTTTTGGTAAAAACTTGGTACCACTACATACTTTTGCCAAAACTTGACATATTTCCATTTTTTGGCAAAACTTAACAAACATCCATATTTTTGGCAAAACCCTGGCACAACTCCATATTTTTGGCATATTTCCATATTTTTGGCAAAACCTCATATAGTTCTATATTTTTGGCAAAACCTCATATAATTCTATATTTTTGGCAAAACTTCACATAATTCCATATTTTCGACAAAACTTCCCCCCTCAAATTATGTGAAACACAGGGAAAGTCAACTAAAGATTGAAAAGTCAAACCCCCCCATATCTTCCAAATGGTGATAGTGTAGGGGAATTTTTTTACATCATTGGATTTAGAACACTTTAAAATGGGGGGTAAGTCATCTCCAAATATCAAAAACAACATCGTGATCAGGTCAAAATGCCCATTAAACACAAAAACCCCAAATCTCCTATATCTTGCAAAGTTAACTCTTTTAAGCAAAAATAACTCCACCACTAGTTTTAAAACACTTGAAAATGGGGGGGTAGGTCACTTCAAAACTTTCAACATGCATCATAATTAACCATTTATGCCTTCATCTATCCGGCCCCCTTGAAATTTCACACCCCCCATATCTTCCAAATGGTGATAGTGTAGGAGAATTTTATTGCACCATTGGATTCAGAACCTTCAAAAATGGGGGGGGTAGGTCACTTCAAAACCCAAAAAAAAAAACCCAATTTTCGTGGGAACACCCATGTAACCCTAAACCCTAAACCCCCAATCTGCCATCTAATTTGCACTTGGCATCAAACATTTGCCACAACACCATGAAAAAAGTAAATCTGAGTTAGTTGGCAGTGAGGTGCAACCAAAGTGCAATGAGACTTTAACAGAAACCATAAGGAGGCAACGTAGAGCTCACCTGTTTCACCAGCAAAAAGGTAATGCACAGATGCAGCTACATACTTCTCTTAAGGATCAGATATTGGGGCAGAAGCTTTGAAGCATTGTACATTGCCACGCCCTGGATATCAAAGTTTAGGTTAGTTTAATTAAGTTTATTTTATTTTAACTTAGATTTAATTAATTAAACCAACCCTAACCCCCCTATGAACTTGTAAAAAAAAACCCCCTCTCATCCCTTTTCAACATAGAAAAAAAATAAACTCCCTCCCATCCCCCTTCAACATATTAAAAAAAAACCCTTTCAAGTTCCCCCTGTCCCTAGCCACTCCACAATGAAAAAAAAAAATCATAAAAAAAATCATCCCTTTCCCTTCTTCCTTCCACATGTCAAATGAAGGAAAAAAAAAAACATTACTGTCCACCCCCCTCCCCTTCAACAATAAAAAAAAGAAGAAAAAAAATCAAGGTGCACCCTTTCCCCCGGTGCACCCTTTCCCTTGTCCCATAATGAATTTGTAAAAAAAATTACCCCCTTCCCCTCCCTACCCTCTCCACAATGAAAAAAACATTTCCAGAAAAACCCAATGTACCCCTTTCCCCCCTCCTCCTTCCACCTTTTCATATAGATAGGGAAAAAAAAACATTGACCTCCACCCCCGTCCCCTTCAACAGTAAAAAAAAAAAGGAGAAAAATCAAGGTGCACCCTTTCCCCCCTCGCACAATGAATACAATGTAAACCCTGCCCCTCCTGGCACAGTAAAAAGTAATTTATCAAAGTTACAAGCAATAAAAAAGTAACAAAAAATAACAAACCTTACCCCTTTCACCAGTAAAAAGTAATTTACAAAACTTACAACCAGTAAAAAAAGTAACTAAAAGTAACAAAAAGTGAAAAAAGTCAACAAAAAAAGCCACAACACTATGCAAAAACAGCCAGGCACTCTTGTGTTTTCTTCTTGGTCAAACAGCCACCAGCCACCGGCATTATGCCCATAATGCCCGGATCATACCTATAGGCTCAAGGCTGTTTGACCACAAAAAACCCGGTGCAATGCTAGGCTTTTTGTGCGGAATGCCGAGCTGTTTTTTTTCCACTTTTTGTTATTTTTTTACGTTTTTTACTACTTATAATTTTGTAAATTACTTTTTACTGTTGAAGGGGGCAAGGTGAGTTATTTTAATTTTTTTTTTATTGTTTAGGGGGAAGGGGTGCACCTATACATATGATCCGGGCATTACGAGTGTAATGCCGCTGGCTGAGGAGGGGGGAAAGGGGTTAATGTTTTTTTTTTTTTTTTCCCATATGTATGAAAAGGTGGAAGGAGGAGGGGGGAAAGGGGTACATTTAGGGTTCAGGGAAATGTTTTTTTCATTGTGGGGTGGCTAGGGAGGGGTTCACTAGGGGGTTTTTTTTAGGGTAAAATTCATTATGGGACGGGGGTTTAGGGTGCATTGGGGGAAAGGGTGCACGTTGATTTTTTTAAAATTTTTTTTTATTGTTGAGGGGGGGAGGGGGGTGGAGGTCAATTTTTTTTTTTGGCCTTCATTTAACATGTGGAAGGAGGAAGGGAAAGGGAAAAGGATGATTTTTTTTTTAATTTTGTTTTTTCATTGTGGAGTGGCTAGGGACAGGGGGAACTTGAAATTTCGGAATTTGGTGTTCCTAAATAAAAGTATTCCTTACGATTCCTTCAAGTTCCCACCAAGTGGCCAATGGCTTTTTTGTATGTTCCCAATAGCATCACCCTTTCTCTTATATGTTTTGGCCCCAAATTCCTCTTATTTTAAACCATATAGGTAGCCCAAAAGGGAAGACTACATTGTGTCCATTTTGGGGGTGGCAAAAAAAGTTTGCTCATTGCAACACTTAGGCCATGTGGACAAGCTTTTATTTTAGGAGTCTACAAAAAAGAGGGTGTTTTTTTTTAATTTTTTGGAGGGTGATGATGGACCAATCAAAGAGGTTCATTGCCAAAAGAAAAATAGAATATCTTGATTGACCCTCCATGGGGAATGTTTTGATCAAACTCCCCCAGTGTTTTTCCCCACTAAGTCCACCACACCACCATGCACATGCAAACAAACGAATTGCACAAGAATCTCATCATTCATATTTAAGTATTTCACATGTAAAAAATCCCTTTCTCTTGGAAAAAATAATAGGCATTCAATTGAAAAATAAAAAACAACTTTATGAAATAATCTTTAATGTTGCCTTTCTTTTACCAGTCCTCAAAATTACAATTTGGAGAATGCGACATAGTGATTGGTCCTCAAATTTGCAATTTGGAGAATGCGACATAGTGATTGGTCCTCAAATTTGCAATTTGGAGAATGCGACATAGTGATTGGTCCTCAAATTTGCAATTTGGAGGATGTGACACAATGACTGGTCCTCAAATTTGCCCAGGGTGGAGAATGTGACATAGTGACTGTACAGATTTGAGGCACAAATTGGAAAAGTCTGTGTGCCAACCACCTGATTCCAAGCACACTTGACCAGGAAAGCACGTACCTTGCCCTGAGGTTCTCGGTACCTTAGTATTTGTAACACAGGTATGCCATTACATCGATAGCCCCGTTCAATGTTGGGGATTTGCTTGGTCGGCGTATTATATTGATCAAGAGACTACGGTTCAGCCAGCGGCCGGGGTTGGCGGTTACAGCCCTGTCTCGACTTGTGTTTATTCCAGCCTTCTACTTCACAGCAAAGTGCGAGTCGTAGGGCTGGACGATTGTGCCATGTCTTTTATTGGGCCTCTCAAATGCGAGAGACATTGTCTGCAAAGAATATGCAGATCAAAGAGATGCAACTCAAACATGTACAGATTGAGCAAGAGTGTGACAGCCTTAGAAGAACAGAGGTTCGATTTCAGACATACAAAATGGACCATGAGGAACGACAATAAGCATTGCAGGATGAACAAATCTGGGTGCACAAGAAAGCCAACGGTTTCAGTGTTGAGAGAACAAAGGACAAGAAGAAACATCTATCACAGCAAGAGATGGACAATCCACTAAAAAGTATGGCTGCTGCGGAAGCAAGCATAGCTTCCAAGGATGCCCAGCTGATAGAGATTGAAATTGAGCTGGACTGCAGAAAAACCTCAATTGAAGATCTTGAGCGCAAGCATTTGAAGCTCGAACAAGAGCTTGAAAGGGTACTACTTTTGCTTGACGATGCAAAAAAGCACAGAGCAAAATATGTACGTCAGACCACCAACCTAGAATTGCAACTTGCACAGGCAAGTTTATTTGTAAGAGATGTGAAGGCAGGCAAACGAAAGTTCATTCAAGTCTGAAGGTTTGCAGCAACCCACACGCAACAACAAATGAGAAAAGACGGAGCTAAGGAAGGCTGACAACGATCTTTTTGGGTCAGGAAAGTAGTGAGAAACCATCGTGGCACACAAAGAAGGAGAAACTATCGTAACGCCTTGAGGAGCAGATTCCGGAGAAGGCACATAATCTTGAAAAAACATCGGAATCTCATATTCAATTTAGATTCTAGTTTATCGTCTTGTAGGACACCTCTACTTGTGCAGTCTCTAAGGGCACAGGAAGCCAGCAAGAAACTCGTGGCAGGAAGATTGGATATTGAGAAGCTGCTAAAGAAAAGAGCTCATCTTCTATATAGGTCCTTGATTACTAAAGTTGCAACCGGGGATGTTTCCACTGAGCAGCATAGCATAGAGGGGATCTGCATGAGCTAAAGGCTTTTAATTTACGGAGGAGTTACTGAAGCAGCAAACGTTCAAACCTTGAAGATTGCCTCAATGGAAGACTAAAGATTGCAAGATCCACAGGAATCACAGGACACTATGGAGGAGCGCTTGCGCGCTGTAACAAGAGAACTCAACGAGACTGCAGAGATCGTAGAGGAAGCAACAACTAGCATCAACTGTCCACATGCTGAGCTGCGAAACGTGCAAGAAGAAGCAGAGTCATCAAAAGGAGAATCTGTGAAGCGCCTTGAGGCTTCGAAGAAAACGGTTGCTGTTTGGAAGAAAGAACTAAACGAGGTAATTCATTGGTGGCCAAAATTCTTCTCTCCACCTTCAACTACCTGTAGGTCCTGCAAATGTGGTTGGCACATGAGAAGCATCGCATGAGAACTGAGTACTCGTAAATTTTCCCTTATGGATGCTTCGTTTGTATTTTTGATGAAGCTTATTTTGGTTGATTGTTGGCGACTTACAGGTTGATCTACGATTGGAGGACGTGGTTGCTGGAAGAGACATGTTCGTGCGGGATGTCCCTTCACCCCCTGGCCCTCTTGGCCCAGTAAAAAATAATTGTTGAAAGTTATAGCTAATAAAAAAATAACAAACCTTACCCCTAAACCCAGTAAAAAGTAACTGTCAAAACTTACCACCAGTAAAAAAAGTAACTAAAAGTAACTAAAGTCAACAAAAACAGCCATAATCGTGTAAAAACAGCCGGGCATCGCACTCCTTTTTATGGTCAAATAGCCACTAGCCACCGGCATTACACTTAGGATGCCCAGATCATACCTTAAGGGAAGGTCAGGTTTGCTTGATCATCCAACTCTCCCCTTTTTAGTTTGTCCTTTTTTGCAAAGTGTGGCATGTTTTTTATTTATCGCGGATGCACACCTCCTGACCGGCTGTATGACATTACAGACTGTTTGATCAGTGATGATCGCGGTCTGTACGGGCCAATTGGCGTGGGCTGTATGGCATTACAGATCGTTCGCGGTCTGTACGGGCCAATTGGCGTGGGCTGTATGGCATTACAGATCGTTCGCGGTCTGTACGGGCCAATTAGCATTAAGGAGGTGTTCACCTTCGATTCTTAAAAAATGGAACCTCATGAACCCGTCACCTTAAATTTCTCACCGTTTGTTTGATTTTTATTTGGTAAAGGTATCTTCCTATTTAAGAATGGCTGAGTCTTTTTTTGCTTCCAAAATTATAGTATAAATTTGTGCTGTGACAGCTGTGCTCACGGATTTGGCATCCCGGGTGAGATATTTTTTGAAATCGTAATTACCGTGCAAGAATGTGCAACAATTATTTTGAGCAATGTTAGAGGTGTGCACTCGATGATATATTTCAGTCACACATAAATATAGACTTAACTAATATGAAAGTTGCATCCTCAAATTTCAGTTTTACAACAAGGAACGACACATGTCGATCAGGATGCTTCATAGATACATCTGTGCTTAAGCCATGCTCAAGAACTAGATATTGATCAATCTAGCACCTTGATGCTCCTGTTAATTAGCATATAACTAAAAAACAAAAGAAAGACCCACCACCATAATCAAGTGAGATAGTGCAATATTTGAGACATTGGTATTCACACTTGTGTTAAGCAGATAAGCCCTGGGTCTGATTGGTCATCGAAGGTCACAAAGCTCAATGAGAAAGAGTTCAAAAAATACCATGACTGTAGAGAATGTCATATTTGGGTGTGATGCCGAATATAGGGCTAGTAAATCAAAAGATGGGAAAAGTCCAGCAGCTTTAAAAACCACCGGTAGTTCTACATGTCATTTCTTTCTTCATAACAAGTTGAGGAATGACCAACCAAGACCATGAGATACTTTGTTTTCAACGCCCATTTTTTTAGCCAAGGATTGAGATTCAAACAACAGAATCAATCCTTTGTTGTTTGGCGAAGCCCTCATACAGGTATTGTTCATCACCTCAAGGGGGCGTGTCAAAGCAGTGAGGGAGTGGTGGAGCAATGGAAGATCCTCTTTGTCTAAACATGTTACTGCACCTTCTGGAAACTTTGATCCATATCTGCCTGCTCGACCTACACAAAACACTCCTCCACTCAAGTCAAACTTCAACTCTACAACAATTTGTTGGGTGCTTGATGCATAAACATCCTGCATTATAATCCCATATGTTTTCCCAAAGAAGGCCTCATATAATAGTTCAAAGAACTCATTCAAGGGTTGAAGAAGGCACTGCCACCAACCTAAAAACAACCAAAGCAACTAGCATCTTGAAATAAGAATACAAACACTACAAGTGTCTTGTAATTTTGTTTGATTTCAGCCACAGTCAAAGCCCACATAGAAGTGCCATCAGATTTCCCAAGCGTGGAGAAGGTGACGCGCCTAATATTAAGGTTTAATCCCATCCCAATAGCATCATTAGCCACCAAAATATCCGACCCACTGGCCACATCATTGAAGAGTGCTGCTTGCTAGTAGCATTCAATTCAATGTATGCATTTGGTAAAAGCCCATGGCCCCCTTCACTAGCCATTCAATAATGAAAAAAAAACTTTACGAAAAAAACTAACCCCCTTCCCCCTCCTCCTCCGTCCAAACCGCTCCCCCCCCCCTTTCATAATGAATTTGTAAAAGAAGCCATGCTATTTCAAAAATGATATAATTGGCACAAAGGTCACAATATGCATGTACTCCTTCTAAACAAATTGACATAAACACATGTAACATTGTAAACTAACCTAAGTAATCAATAAAGAAAGTCATGATTCTAGAAGCCAAACAAATGGTGAAGGAAAACAAGGTCACATTCAATATTGTTCTCAGGTGATAAAGTTACAACTGGTCAAGAATTGTAGTTCAAAGGTAGCGTGTCCATGAGCATGGTAGACCAGTTGACTTCCCTAGGTGACGGTTATCCTACATTCAGTGGGGCCATGAGCCTTCACTGGTTTCTCCACTAAAAAATTACACTTGATGCGTGCAAAACAAAAAAAAACCGACTGCAAAGCCATTACAAGTATTTTTTTCACAATTCTTACAATAATGAACAATCTGCATTTTTTTGAGCTTTCATTGCTTTTGCATCAAGTATCTACATCGCAATCAATCCTTCGCAAAAAGATTAACTACAAAACTATCACAAGCATTTTTTCTCACAATGTCGACAAAAATGAACAATTACTATTACGATGACAAATCTATTCGTTTTTGTCATCAATGTCGTCACCATGCGTTTCATATATGTCGTCAGGATGTGTTTCACATACGTCGTCACCATGTGTTTTAACAATCACGAGCATGTTCGAAGGTGGATTGCGGACCAGATTATCAAGTTCTGGGAACCATTCTACGTACATGGGGTGATACAATGTATAACAACGTTCGCTATACCGATTTCTTTCTGTGGCTTCTATGTATGCATGGATGACGAGACGTTCAACCACCCCAAGGTAAACATGGGCCAGAATGTCTGGCATTTGCTTTTCCCACTCATCAGTAACAGGGGCAAGCAACTTATGTAGGTCAACGATTAAAACGCGACCATTCTCCTTATATTCCCATGCATCGTATTCCCCAGCCCACAAAAACTTGAGGATGTTGGATCGAACATGCGAGGGCATGTCCGTTAGGTTGGTGGCTTCGGGTTCTCCCATCTGCAAAAAAAATACGATTGTGAGACTGAAAATATTTTGAAACAAATGGACACAAAATTGATGCCTCTTGGAAGACCATAAATGCCGATAAAAAACTAACAATAATTGATGATCAACAGAATACCATAAAAAGGATTGGTGATGACCGAAAAAACCAATTTCGCACCTTTCTAGACGAACGAGCTTATGAATTGTGCACGGAGGGAAGCCCAGGGCTTTGCGATTCAAATATATATCAATAACCTGCCAAAACAACCTTTACGTGAATGATTCAATGAGTCGACCACCCTGTGCAATCTTTTATATTGCATTGAGTTACCTTGAGGTCTGTTTCATTCAAGGCAAAAAATCTTGGCCCACCTGCAACGATACGTTCGGGATCATAGGATTCTCAGAGCTTATTTACCTCCTTGAAGGAATCGTAAGGAATCGTAAGGAATACTTTTATTTAGGAACACCAAATCCCAAAATTTGACCCCCTGTCCCTAGCCACTCCACAATGAAAAAACAAAATTAAAAAAAAATCATCTCTTTCCCTTTCCCTTTCCCTTCCTCCTTCCACATGTCAAATGAAAGCAAAAAAAAAACATTAACCTCCACCCCCTCCCCCTCAACAGTAAAAAAAATCAAAAAAAAAATCAACTTCTACACCCTTTCAACTTCCCCCGTCGCCCAATGAATAGAACCCTTCACCCCCTAGCCCTTTTCAACAATAAAAAGTAATTGTTGAAAGTTACAACTAGTAAAAAAGTAACAAAAAGTAACAAACCTTACCCCTAAACCCAATAAAAAGTAACTTACAAAACTTACCACCAATAAAAAAAGTAACTAAAAGTAACTAAAATAACTAAAGTCAACAAAAACAGCCAGGCATCGTGCCAAAACAGCCGGACATCACACTGGTTTTTCATGGTCAAACAGCCACCAGCCACCGGCATTACACTTGGGATGCCCGGATCATACCTTAAGGCGCTATTTCCCGCTTACTGCGCTTTACCTTGCTTTCTATCGCTTACTACGCTTTATGCCGCTTTCCCCCGCTTATTGGGCTTTATTTTGCTTACCGCGCTTTACCCTACTTTCTTTCACTTACCACACTTTACCGCGCTTTCTCCCGCTTACCGCTCTTTACCCCGCTTTCTTTCGCTTATCGCGCTTTATCCGCTTTCTCCCATTTACAGCGCTTTACCCCAATGCGAAGCTTATTTGCTTTATCCTGCTCTATGCAAATCCTTTTGCTTTCTCCCCTCCTGATGCAAAACTACCTTATAATTTTTGTCTCGTCGTATTCTTTCTATATTTATCGCTTCACGTTTTTACCGCTCAAATATTCTCCCGCATCGCTTCTACCTTTCATAACCTTTACGCTTCCCTTTGCCCCGCTTCTCCTAAACCTTTTTGCTCTTGCCCATCCTTTCCATAATTTCCCGCTCTTTCCAAATTTTGCTAAACCTTTTTACTTCTCATCCCTTTATGTTATACTTTTGAACTTTTCACCCTTTTATGTCTTTCCTTGTTATTCTCCATTCCCCCTTCCCCCTCCTCCCCCCCCCCCCTTATTATAACTTAACTGAAAAGATTACATCATCCCCCTTGTCTCAAACCCTCTCACCGCGCACAAAAATTATTTTCAAACAAAATTACAAATATTTGTCTCTAAATCCTATACTTTAACACCTTCCTCTATTCCTCTTTACCCCGAACCTTCCATTTTACCCCTTTTTACTCCTTTTTCGCGAAAATATTCCAATTTACCCCGCTCTACTCGCCTTTACCCTAATTATTCCGCACTTGCCCCGTTTTACCCCGATTATCCCCCTTCACCCCACTCTACCCCCTTATACTCTAAATATTTAAACCCTCGCCCGCCCTATTCCGCTTTCACCAAAATTAATTCGAACCAAAATATTCTGCGCACTCCCCCTCTATTCACCTTTGCCCAAAATATTTCGCCTCTTGCCAGCCCGGCTCCCCTTTCACCAAAATTACCCTTTTTTGCTTTTATTTCCTCAAACTTCCCCACTTTTTCCGCTTTTCCAATACTTCTATCTTCCCCCTCTCCCGGCTCCCCCTGCTTTTGTATTCTGCTTGGAGTTTTTTTTGTTATCTGAACATTGTGTCCACATGAGACCCGCAAACTTTGAGTTTCCCTCTTCATCTCGGCTCCCCGCAGGACTTTATTGTCGTCAGCTTTGGTTATACTTCTTTTGTTCCGGACACCTCCTTTGTCAATTGAATTTGAAGACTCCTACAATTTGTGCTTGCCATGTTCGGAACGGTGTTGATTATCATTTCACCCAACATGTGGAAATTCCTTCTAGAAACACCATAAAGATGTCACTTTCTTCCTGAACTCATCTCCTTGTCAAACGGATGCAGTCACTCCCTGCTGAAAACACAAACGACCGTCGGATTTGTTGTCTCACCCGATCCCTCGGTTTTGTTGGAGTTTCTTCCACAAAGCAGGCCGAGATGATTTGACACTGAAACGTAATAGATGTTCTATCTGCTGTCATTCGTAGTGCATACGATTACTAGGTCTAGATTTCTCGTGCTAACGATTGAGTATATAATCGCGGCGACACCACCCACCCCAAGTAGACCTCTGATTCTTCTGGACGAATGGTGCAGGTCATACCAGAAATGTGCATAAATACTTGGCTCTACCGAATGCTTTAGTGGAGAAGGAGAAAGTGGCCGGAATGGATTCCTGTATCATATAGTCAGACCGACCTTTGATGGAGGAGTGGGTGCATGGTTTTGCTTGGAATCTCGTTGAGCCATCCTCATGAGTCGGATTTTTTTCCTTGTCGGCGTTGAGCGGAAGCCCCAGAGTGTTATTACTTCACCGTTGTACATCACCGACTCAAATATCCTGGGTTCCCATTTGAGTCCTGTTGTTCCTTCATGCTTCTGCCAAACTATGAGAATTCCTTTCATCTACGAAAAACGAGGATTGTTGCATCCAGGTCTGCATGGTTAGGGTATGTATCGATGCTCCACGTTAGGATAGGGAGCTGAATCTTTCCGGCGATTGACTCTTTCGAGAGAGGATGTGTCTCTTTAACGGTTAGGAGGGGTGGTATCAGAAGAATTTGATCAATTCATTGTGCACGGAAAACTGGGTTGCTTAGCTGCCTGGTTTTCTAACCTTAAAGCTGAGATTTCCGAAAATCCTGTTTAGATGCTCAAAGCCTCTTTGTCTAGCTCCTCCTGATATACGAATACTTGTGAGAAGCTGAGTCCATCTATTACCAGGAATGAAACCTTATGTGATTCTGGATGTTCTTTGTACACGATTGGAATTACGCCGAGAACGTCTGGCAGCTTACTCCCATCCTCCCATCTACATAGAAACATAACTAAGTTTGATGTTTATATATATTTTTTCTCGTTGCTTCTGGTAGAACATAATTAAGTTTGATGCTTATATAAATTCTTTCTCGTTGCTTGTAACCCTTGTGGCTAAACCTTGAGACCCTGACCCCCCGGGTAAGGGGTCAGACCCTACCCCGTTCTCAGATATTAAACTGTGGTTTGTTTATCTTTGTTTACTTTCCGATTTGTTGGGTTTATTTTCTTGTATTGAGAACTTCGTCTCTGGATGTGGAATACACCCCTGTCACGTTGTGGAATCGATACGAAGATCGGCTTGGGTACCTTGATGCTTTGCACTCCGTCTCCCACCGGTGTTCCTGACATATGCTTTCCAAGTTAGCCTCCCCTCATTTTCTGCCTGCTGTTTCTCGTGTGTTAGTAGGGTACCCGGTTTATCGAGTAAGCTGTGCGAGCGGAAGGAAAAGAAATGATGAGTGCAGAGAGAGTAATGGATGGGCTTACTGTTCCCACTCTTATGTTGCATTCATGTTAAAAACTCTAGATTGATCTACCGAATCCCTTGCATGGCTGCTATATTCGGGTCTCAGCACGTGCTGCTGGAAGTAGCGAGTGGAGAGGCTGTGGTAGGGAAAAAATTCGCGCTTTGTGCACCGTGCCGTACCTTGCTTGTTGATGGTGCTGGCTGCTCTTTTTCCTCTGCGGCGCCGATGGGGAGACCGCATCCAGATTAATTCGTATCTTAAATTCTAAGTCGAATGGGCTTCAACACCGCCGTACGGGACCCCTGAGAGTTGACCGCATCTGACTGATTATGCCACGATGGTGGTGGAAGACCCGACTTCGGAAGACTCGCACAGCCCACCTCTCGACTTACTTGTGAGAAGTATTCTATGTCGGGTTCTCATGCCCGAATGGGCATAATGCCAGATTCATCCTTCTCTTTCTCCGGTGAAAATCTATAATCCGATGCACTACTACTGCATGCTGTTCCGATGTGGGAACAAGATTCTGAGAAGAAGCAATCCTACACATAATTTCCAGGTTCTCCATTTACCCGAGTCTCTCACGACCGGCAGCTGCAGAATTGATCGTGGACAGTGCACTGTCAAACTACAAACATTGTTCAACCAAACAAAGAAATTTGTTTTTCCCTACTTGCAGCGAGCTTCCTCCTCCTCCTCCTCTTCCTCTTCCATAAACATATTCTCTTCTTCATCACCTGAATTCTCTAGCTAGTTTGCAACTACATTGCCGCTAGACAGCCGCACTCTCTCCTCCTCCCTTCTCTGGATCCAAAAAAAAATCATAAATCTCAGACAGATACAAACACTGAAAACAAACAAACTTCTCGGTGAAAGGAAGTGAAGTTTCAGCACCACGACCTCCGGATTCTCATGACAGGCCGAAGTGAGCAGCCCATCATAAAAGAAAAATATGGATGCTTTGAAACACTCTTGCACACAACAGTGTCAGCAAAAACTTAGTAGCACTAGTTCACAGAAGCTCACCAAAAAGCTCATCAAAGAAAGCTCTCTGTTTTTTCTTCTCTCTTTCATGTATTTTTCTATTTGGCAACGAGTAGCTTTCTGCACAACCGCTTTGTTGTGGAATTCTCCCTTTCTGCACAACATAGAAAATAAACTCCCTCCCATCCCCTTCAACATATTTATAAAAAAAACCCTTTCAAGTTCCCCCTGTCCCTAGCCACTCCACAATGAAAAAACAAAATTTAAAAAAAAATCATCCCTTTCCCTTTCCCTTCCTCCTTCAACATGTCAAATGAAGGCAAAAAAAACATTAACCTCCACCCCCTTCCCCTCAACAGTAAAAAAAAAAGAAAAAAATCAAGGTGCACCCTTTCCCCCGTCCCATAATGAATTTGTAAAAAAATTACCCCCTTCCCCTCCCTACCCTCTCCACAATGAAAAAAACATTTCCAGAAAAACCCAATGTACCCCTCCCCCTCAACAGTCAAAAAAAGAATAAAATAAAATAAATCCAAGTGCACCCTTTGTCTGGTCTTTCCTGTGAGGTCTATTGCAGGCCGGTGGGTTTCAACCGACCCCTCCCCCCATAATCGATTTGTAAAAAAAATAACCCCTTTGCCCCCTCCATTGTACATTGCCACGCCTTGGATATCAAAGTTTAGGTTAGTTTAATTAAGTTTATTTTATTTTAGCTCAGATTTAATTAATTAAACCAACCCTAACCCCCCATGAACTTGTCCCACAAAAAAACCCCTCTCATCCCTTTTCAACATAGAAAAAAAAAAAAAAAACTCCCTCCCATCCCCCTTCAACATATTAAAAAAAAAAACCCTTTCATGTTCCCCCTGTCCTTAGCCACTCCATAATGAAAAAACAAAATTTAAAAAAAAAAATCATCCCTTTCCCTTTCCCTTCCTCCTTCCACATGTCAAATGAAGGCAAAAAAAAAAAACATTACCCTCCACCCCCCTCCCCCTCAACAGTAAAAAAAAAAAGAAAAAAAATCAAGGTGCACCCTTTCCCCCCGTCCCATAATGAATTTGTAAAAAAAATTACTCCCTTCCCCTCCCTACCTTCTCCACAATGAAAATAACATTTCCAGAAAAACCCAATGTACCCCTTTCCCCCCTACTCCTTCCACCTTTTCATAAAAAACATTGACCTCCACCCCCTTCCCCCTTAAGAGTAAAAACAAAAGAAGGAGAAAAATCAAGGTGCACCCTTTCCTCGTCACACAATGAATACAATATAAACCTTGCCCCTCTTGGCATAGTAAAAAGTAATTTATCAAAGTTACAAGCAGTAAAAAAAAGAACAAAAAGTAACAAACCTTACCCCTTTCACCAATAAAAAGTAACTTATAAAACTTACCACCAGTAAAAAAAGTAACTAAAAGTAACAAAAAATGAAAAAGGTTAACAAATACAGCCCGGCACTATGCAAAAAAAGCCCGGCACCACAGTATATTTTTCCTGGTCAAACATCCCACAGCCCACGGCACTATGGGCATAATGCCAGGATTATATAGATAGGTGACATGATTTTTTCCGTGTGTTTTTCCTTGAGTGCGATTGCTTCTGTTACCGAATTTTCTCACGAGTTTTAAATTTGATTTTCTATTCTAATAAAGGGAATAAAACTTATATATCGTATCAAATATTTTGTCATGTTTTATGATTGGTCACTCTTCTAAATTTTAGTTACTAACTCCATCTTTCAAATGCGTTCACAATGTGGAAAAGGCCTATATTGGAAATTTGATAATTTTATTATGCGTCTGTAGGTAATGTACTAATATATTATATGGGCTTTTATTCTACTAAGAAATTGAATATCATCAAAATAATCTGTCTAACTAGGATGATGACTCTCTTCTGACAATTGTTGCATGTGAGCTTGTGCTTCTTCTTCATTTTCTCGATGATCAGTCTTTGGAGTAAACTGACCCAATACCTTGCAACCTGTTGTTGGCACCAGAACTTGATCTGTTGTGTCTGGTTCCAATATTGCAATCATGCTCTTGAGTTGTTTCTCGGATGGGTTGTCCCAGGAGACAACAGCAGTTATACTTGTGTTAACAAGCTCTGCGTCTCGTGATGCAGCTCATTTATCTGGGCAATTTTGGGAAGTTGCAGTTAGTCCATCGTTGGAAGCTCTTTGACGAGATTTCTCCTCCAAATTTTGACCTACAGATGGATCCTTACTCGTTGCTTCCCAGTTAGCTTCCCTCTACTTCTTCCTGCTGAACAGAATCTCCCTCTACCACTTCAGCACCCTCTTGGAATGGAGGTGCATCAGCATCCTCTGGATATTCAAACTGGTACACTTCCATTATGGGTGATCCATACTGAGGTAACACCCTATTCAATGTCTTGTAGTGGCTGCAGAATTGATAACTTTGTGAGTACCTGACAGATATCCTTCTGGCAGCTCAGAACTTGAATCAGCTAGAGAATAAACATTCTCAAGGGTCATTGCTGCATTGCCAGTATTGTACTCAAAAATGCTGTTGGTGGCAATTCGTAGTTCTTCTATGGACTTGCACTTTGCACATTTTTTTCAGCTTGCGGGTGGGTCTGTTAGGATGCAGAAGCAGGTGTTGATGCTTTGTGAAATCCCTTGTGAGCCATACCGACATGGCCATGGCTAATAGTCTCAATGTTTAAGAATTGTGTTAGGAATATTAGAGTGTGGTGAGGTTTTTTGGGGGGTTTAACCACTTTGTGTTATAATAGGGGTAGAGGAATGCGCACAGGGTGTGGGGGGGGTTGTTTTGTTTTCCGAAATACGATATTGGTTGGGTTAGTCCTTTCCTTCATCAAAAAATTGGTAAACTATAGTTTAAAACCTTAGTAGCGCATGAAGGAGCGAGAAATTGCTAGGAAGTTTAGGGAAGAAAAAACAAACACCGAAGTTCATGGTGTGCAACAAAACATTGGTCTTGTATCAGTATTTAACAAGCAAGGATGTTGGAAATCTGTGAAGCAAGAGGAGGGGGTTAATGAAAGGCCCAACAGAGATAGAACAATCTTCAAGCCATAGGAACGAAGGATTAATTCGAATCAGCTTAATTGTTAAATAGATGATGTGGTAGTGTGCCAATGATAATAGGAGTCTCATAAGGATTAAACCATTTATTTAGATTATGAGTAAACTCGACAAAGAGCTATGGGTACATGTTAAGTCCTGGCCTATGCCATGCTTCATAGCTATAAGAAGTCTAGAATGCGTCGAATAGTACGAACTAGGTAGTCCGCCTTGCTGTTAAGAGGTAGGCGACGAATCAGACCGCACAACCAACGATAGTGTCCAACGCCAAGAACTGAAGACCAAGCGAAGATAGAAGTGTCGCAACCCTAACCTTGGCTCGCGACCAAGACAAGGGGGTTGCAAGCATGCGGGCCTATAAGTAGACCCGGGAGTCATATCACATGCTCCCGGGAGTGCAAAGATTGTGAGGGAGTGAACCCTCACACTCCCAAGTGAACTCCCACGTTGGGAGTTGGTGAGAATGGAGTCCCAAAAGGACTCCCGAAAGTTCAGAGAGCGTTTTGAGGGGTCAAAACTCCATGGCTGGTTGCGCTCTTTATATTAATGGAAAGCTCTTGAAGTGTAGATGTCCAAAATGGGCTCGCATTGCTCATTTGGACATCTGAAACGCAAGTTATGGCCAAAAGAAGGCCCGGGAGTCGAACTCCCGGGAGTCCGCCGGTTTTGACTCCCGATCGCTAAAAGTCGGGAACCGACCCGAAATACTTGGGTGCAGAAGACGTGCGACATACCGTTGGAAAGGTCTCGACGAGACCTACAACTTTGCTTCAGACGGCGAGTCGATCGAAGGTCTGCTCCGAAAGTTACGAAGCCTCAAAGTCGCGGGAGTCCCGAAAATGCGCGATTTCGGGACTCCCACGCGGGAGTCCCGGGAGTCCCGGGACAAAATGGCCATTTGGATGCCACCCCCGCCGCGAGCTGCAGAGTATACTATAAGGGGGAAGGTGGTGGCTTCCCCCAAGTCCGGGCCGTGGTGAGTCTTGTGTGTCCGTGTTGCCCGTGACTCGTCCTAGCACCAAAGGTGCTCTAACTATGCACTAACCACTTTGTGTGGGTTTTATGCAGGCTCGTGTGAGTGAATAAGCTTGTCACATCTTCTTAGTCCTATCCTGGAGCTCCAACACGCCCCTTTACCCCTCCAAGTGTTGTGAGCTAGGGAGCGGCTCCAAGTTCCAACTCCTTCCGCATTGTCACATACTTGGACCCTCAAGTGGGTCCACAAGGAACTTGGGAGCGCGTCAAGAAGTGTCTTCGGTTTCATAACAACCTTCACAAACGGTTTCAAGTTTGTCACCGGAAGCAGGATCGACTTGTAACAAAATCACCAGGGTGCGGGAGTTTGGCGAAATGCGGTAATACCAGGCTCAAGGGGGTTCAGCTTCGAGGTGAGCGCGCACCTCTCGAGGTTCGAGTTCTTCGTCACGAGGATGTTGCGTTAGAGTAAAATCTAAAGATGATTCCGAAGGCAGTTCCTCATTCATTTGTGCGGCTTGGGGCCCGTAGGAGGTGACTGTGCGCGACACCATGCTTGCAAGGAAGAAAGGAAAGATCTTCAACAAAAATCAAATTGCAATGAAGGTGGAAGGGATTTGTGACATCAAGTTATGTGATCGTAATTTATACGCAAGGAAAGGAAGGGAGTGGGTAAAGAATGGCCTAGGACCATGGTAAGGTAAAACCTTTGTGTCAAAGGATAAAAAATGGGGGTTTAAATAAGTTTGCTTGGGAAAAAGTGGGAGTAAAAGCAAAGGAACCTTATCCTTCTCCTTCCATTGGCCACCGAGCAAAGGAACCTTATCCTTCTCCTTCCTTGGCCACCGAGTGAAGGAACCTTATCCTTCTCCTTCTCTTGAAAGGGCGAACTTGTGTGATTGGGGGGCTCTCTTTTTTTCCGACGGAAGATGACCTCTAATTCAATCTCAAGAGTTCTAGTTCTCACAAGCTCTTGAGGAGGGAAGGATGATCAACTTTGGTAGTGGAGAAGGAAAAGAGAGTAGAAGGGGAATGTGGTAAGAGTTTTGGGAGGAAGGATGTGAGTAAGAATAGTATTGGGAAGTTGGAACTTTAGGGAAAATTAATAAACCCTCTCGGGTTTTATAACATAACTTCCTAGTTATTTAGCTGCAGATCCTGAGATTTGGTAGGAAAGTGCGTCTACTAGTTAGCTTTCCAAAGAGCTAAAGCAAGCCGAATTTGAGCAATCTGGATGTGAGAAATAATTCTCCAAGTGACTGGTGGTCTGTAGTCAAGTTGGACCAACTATTTCCACAAAATCCTCTCGTTTTTTTAGCATAATTTCCTAGTTATTTAGCTGCAGGTCCTAAGATTTGGTAACAAGATGTGCCTTGTTATTAGCTTTCTAAAGAGCTATGGGAAGTCAGCGTTGAATAACATATGTGTGAGAAACAACATTTTAAGTGACTAGTGGTCTGTAGCTATGTTGGACATGGTGTGAGTCTTAAAACATTGGTTTAAATGAATGTCAAATTGACGTGAAGCCCTAGGATGTGTAGTGTGCGAGCTTGAAAAACTTGTATCTATTAGCTCTAATCATAATTGTTGCATAGGAAGTGGGCTACTTTATTTCAATTACAAACGTAATCTAGCATCTAGAATTACACTTGCATTCTTCCCTTCACTAGTAGCATTTATGCTTCAAGCATAATCACCTTGTAGAACCGGGAGTGAAGGGACGAAAAGTCACCTCACATCCCTCTTGGCATATTTCTGTTTTTCTGTATTTTGTGTGTGGCATTTGGTGTGGCTGATGTGGAAATGTGTTTTGGAGCCAGACAACTCTGCTTCCTGCTTCTTTTTTCTTTTGTATGATATTAGAAAAGGGACATGATCTATCAGGTTTCAGTAAAGTGGAAGATGATATGACTGTGAGAGAGACGCGTGGCTTTTTGAAAGCTTTCTCATGTTGTTGCGAGATGAGATGCAATGCTGTGTGGACAGGCTGCTTCTCACGTGCCGGTTTACTTATTACCACTAGCATCTGCATTTGTGTTT
Source organism: Sphagnum contortum (assembly GCA_963920785.1). Lineage (NCBI taxonomy): Eukaryota > Viridiplantae > Streptophyta > Sphagnopsida > Sphagnales > Sphagnaceae > Sphagnum > Sphagnum contortum. Next base: position 15,132,751 of record OY987292.1, on the reverse strand, counting down.
TTGGAAACCTTTTTTCCTTATCATTTTCACCGAATTTGCTGCTTGTGCACAGTTCATGATCTCAGCGTCTCACTCCATTTTGTTGTGCAATGAGTTTGTAGGGGAGAAATGGATGTGGACTGTGTTGGTTTAGGATCTACCTGACTATCCATCTTGTGATTTGAAACAAACTACTGCGGCACAGGCAAAAAATAAATAAATGAATCTGGTATTCTACATGGGAGACTTGTGGATCAAAATGATATATCTGATCGAGACTGTCTTTCCTTGTGAATTGAATTGGCAAATTGTTTTATTGCGAATGTTCTAGATTTTTAGGATTTTTTTTTGAAGGATTCAACTTTTGCTAGTCTATGAACAAAGAGCATTGCTAAGAATGGAATGACGCCTTCTTTGCAAGTTTGATTGTACTCCCATTTTCAGAAGCTCCATAGTTTCTAGAGTGCTTGTTGCTTAATGATAAGTTTTGTGTTGTCCCAAAAGGAAGGATGACATTAGAATGGGCATTATCTTCTGTTCCATGTGACCTCTGCAGTGAGTTCAACATGAAGTGTAGTGTAAAGAAATGGACTGTGGTTTTATTGGTGTTGTCTGAGTTTAGTTGAGTTGAAGTAAAATGTGTTTGCATCCAGAGCAAGTCTTATGGTTGCAAGCACCACCTCCATACAACAGTGGTGTGGGCACCTTAACTCTCCAGTGGGTTGCACTTGGAATGTTTAAAGAGTAACTGTGTCTTTCTAGAGGTACCATTCTTATGTTGTGTTTTTAGTGATTTGGATGATAATCATAGTTATGACATTCTTGGTGCGGGAATGTTATGGAAGCCCAAAAAAACACGAAAATTCGTTAAAATTCGCACCGAAGAATGTTTTGACAAGGTGCTAAATGAAGAATTTTAAAGAATTTTAATGTGCAAAATGAAGAATGTCATCACTAGGATGATAATTTTTGGTTTCATGTCTTCGACGGTGGTAGAATATCTTGAGATCCACCATTGGAGCAAGTCATGTATGACCTGACCTTCTACAGGTGTCCTACAGCCAGTCATTGTTATCCTTGTCAAGGTGATAGTCTGGTACACTCAAAAGGTTATGATTGCACTTGTTCTTGTGAGGTTTGTTTTCATTTGGGTGTGCAACTGACACCACCTTTGTTTGGTTACGAAACAAGCTTTTGGGGAGTTTTTATCCACTTTCACACTTGTATTTATCCCGTCTATCAGTTAGATGTAGGGCACTCAAACTTCGAATCTGCAAGTGGTGTGTGTGCTCATGGACATGTCATTGATTTTGACATGAGATTGTGAGCGTAAAGTTGTCCAATCTCAATCTCGGTTTAGATTCAGGTTCTAAAAATCAGACTCGGTTCTGGTCCAAACTGGTTCCATTTTTTTATGTTTCCAGAAGAAGAGTAAATCAATTAGAGTGCTTCTGGGTTCAGTTCGGTGCAATCTCAGTCTCGGTTTTGATTTAGGTTCTAAGAATTAGACCCGGTTCTGGTCGAAACTAGTTCCATTTTTTTTTATGTTTCCCGAAGAAAAGTAAATCAATTGAAGTGCTTCTGGGTTCAGTTCAGTGCAATCTCAGTCTCAGTATCTGGATTTTTTCCCTTTTTTGACTTACGTGATAGTTTTTGTTGGGTTCGGGTTACTTTTAGTTGACGCGCTCCCAAGTTCCTTGTGGACCCACTTGAGGGTCTAAATATGTGACAATGCGGAAGGAGTTGGAACTTGGAGCCGCTCCCTAGCTCACAACACTTGGAGGGGTAAAGGGGCGTGTTGGAGCTCCAGGATAGGACTAAGAAGATGTGACAAGCTTATTCACTCACACGAGCCTGCACAAAACCCACACAAAGTGGTTAGTGCATAGTTAGAGCACCTTTGGTGCTAGGACGAGCCACGGGCAACACGGACACACAAGACTCACCACGGCCCGGACTTGGGGGAAGCCACCACCTTCCCCCTTATAGTATACTCTGCAGCTCGCGGCGGGGGTGGCATCCAAATGGCCATTTTGTCCCGGGACTCCCGGGACTCCCGCGTGGGAGTCCCGAAATCGCGCATTTTCGGGACTCCCGCGACTTTGAGGCTTCGTAACTTTCGGAGCAGACCTCCGATCGACTCGCCGTCTAAAGCAAAGTTGTAGGTCTCGTCGAGAGCTTTCCAACGGTATGTCGCACGTCTTCTGCACCCAAGTATTTCGGGTCGATTCCCGACTTTTAGTGATCGGGAGTCAAAACCGGCGGACTCCTGAGAGTTCGACTCCCGGGCCTTCTTTTGGCCATAACTTGCGTTTCAGATGTCCAAATGAGCAATGCGAGCCCATTTTGGACATCTACACTTCAAGAGCTTTCCATTGATATAAAGAGCGCAACCAGCCATGGAGTTTTGACCCTTCAAAACGCTCTCTGAACTTTCGGGAGTCCTTTTGGGAGTTCACTTGCACTCCCGGGAGCATGTGATATGACTCCCGGGTCTACTTATAGGCCCGCACGCTTGCAACCCCCTTGTCTTGGTCGCGAGCCAAGGCTAGGGTTGCGACATTAGTTGTAAATATATAGATTTTTCGATACTCATGAGAGTTATATATTTTCAATTTTGGGTGTACCTTGTTATCGGTGATTTATCAATACTTATCAGGTTGTTTGATTCAAGCTCTCTGTAGCCACTGTCCCATGTCCTCCAGAAAACAGGGCTTTAACATTCGTCTGAAGCAGCAGTCAATCTGAGTTTTGCTCTGTTCAGGTTCGTATGTTATCTGATGCTTGCTACAGAATGGGTGAAGCAGGACAGGTAGTAATAACATAATTTAACACAGGAAGAAATGACTCAATGACTTGACTTGCAGGTGCGAGAGAGATTTTTTTCACTGAAGAAAGATGCAAAGGTTGAGGTGGTTATAGAGGCTGAGGAGGTAGTATTGGGTTCTTTTCACCTGTCTGCTAGAGTGGCATCAAATTTTAAGCTCAATTTTTTGTCTTTAATTATCTTGGGTTTTGTGTGTCTTTGGTTTTGACATTAGATTTTGAACGTAAAGTTGTGTTTGTGTAAGTTTTGATCAATGTGGAAATTAGGTCAAGTTGGTGATGATTAATGATTGTAAAATACAGGTCACTTTTGTTTACTTTTGGTGATGTGAGTTTGACCCATCATTGTTTCTCTTCATTACAACAGGATCTGCTGAACGCAAAGTCCCAGTTTGAACAAGCTCGGTTCAACCTGGTAGGTTTCCCTTAGATCTAGCTGTCATTCCACCCTAAGATTATTCATTTCTAAACCTTCAAATGTAAAGGGAGCTCGATGATTAATGTTTGAACCTAGTCAATGGACAAGCTTGAGTTCTATTTTGAATCCTGTTGGAGATTTATGCCCCTGGCATGTGGTTAGAATTCTATGTATTTGATCTAGAGTTTGGGATTTACTATTTGACTTATAGTTGTTGATGATGACAAAGCTTTTGCTTGATGAACTCTTGCAGATGACAACTCTTTCTAACATAGAAGCAAAGAAAAAATTTGAATTCTTAGAAACGGTGAGTGGATTCTTAGCGTGTCCTTTTTTACAAAGTGTGGCATATTTTTTATTTATTGCCGATGTACACCTCCTGACTGGCTGTATGGCATTACAGACCGTTCGATCAATGTTGATCGCGGTCTGTACGGGCCAATTAGCGTGGGCTGTATGGCATTACAAACCGTTCGATTAGTGTTGATTACGGTTTGTACGAGCCAATTGGCGTGGGCTGTATGGCATTACAAATCGTTCGATCAGTGTTGATCGCGGTCTGTACGGGCCAATTGGCATTCAGGAGGTGTTCACCTTCGATTCTTAAAAAACAAAACCTTGTGAACTTGTCATCTTAAATCTTTCACCATTTATAGTATAAATTCGTGTTATGACAGTCGTCCTCATGGATTCGGCGATTGTCCAAGGAATTTGGTGCGAAATATGTGATTGGACGCTTCGACCGGGCACAAGTTTAGAACAACATAATTCTAGACTTGTGCATCGAACGTTGCTCGAGGCCGTCGCACGATTATCGCCTGGCAAGTTTCAAGACTTCAGGGACACGATGACTTTAAGCAGTCGCAAAAAAAGTAAATTTGGACTCAAGCGGGAGTTGCGGAGGTCTGCATCCCAAGTGAGCTTTTTTTTAAATCGTGATTGCCAACACTCTTTTTTTTTGGAAGGTTGTTACCAATACTTATTTTTTTGTCTTTCACATTAAGTCTCTCGACAGACTTGGAAGGCTTCGGCAAGAACATCGTAAGTCTTCAACCAACTTTTGTCCATTTTTAGATAAAGAAGTAATGTATAGACCTTCATACCTTAAGGGTACATCAAGTTTTTGCAATGTTGTGGAGATAGGGTAGTAAACCTTCGTTTACTCGTCTTAACAACAAAGTTTGGGGTCCTTTTAAAGTTCTTCTTGTTGTTGCTGGAAGTTTTCCTCCTCCCTTGCCAGTTTTCGAGAAGACTGGTTCCCCTCCCGATGATGTGCAACTAAATCACAGAGGGGTCCCTCACTTTAATTTATCTTCCCAAAATTTTTGGCTACATAATTTCCAAATGAAGGCTGGTATTCCTTTCTTTTCTTATGTCTCAAGGTAAGTTTTCTATTATTTTTCTCTCCAAGTATACGACCAAGAATCTGGTTCATATGCTTTTGTTGATGTCTCACTTTTCTCCTTTTGTTCTTGGTCTTCATGTTGGCTGGGCTTTACAATTGTCCAAAATTCCGAGTAATTTTATAAAGAGTGATAATGTTCTTCGTTATTTCTCGTCCAGTGCCCTCTTTCGTTTTTGTTAGTGGAGGTAGGCTTGAGGGGTTTAAGGTCTCAAGTCACTGTGCCCTTGTTGGCTGATGGAATATCATTGAAACTACTTAATAAGCTGGATGGGAATTTGTTCAGAGTCCACGATTCTTTTATAAAAACAATCAAGGCATTGAGGCTAGTGTTGCCTTGTTATTGGGGAATTGTTTTTTTTAATAAATATGTTAGGTACTAATAAAGGGCACAATGACAGGCTCTTGCAACCTACATGCCGCTTCTCAGTACCAGCAACAATATTTATTTTGGGAAAAGAAAAAGGTGAGCTAGCTAGAGTTGCACAAGAAGTCCAAGACCATATAATTCACAGGGCTCTTGTGAAAATCCCCCCCCCCCCATGTAGTGTAGGCTCAGTAGTATTTAGTTTTTTGGGCAGCTTGGTCTACAACGTTAGAGCACAACACTCTGGTAAGATCTTGTAAATAGTCCAACTATTCCAAATTACCACTGTTATTTTTTTCCGAGTCTCATATTGTGACTAGCAATCATTTAGTGTGTTTGTAGTTGCTGGAAACAACAGGCTATGTGAAATGTTCGAAGTCCTCACCTTTTCTTAATAGGTAATGACTAGGTAATATTACAGAGGAAGAGTATTGACGCGCTCCAGAGTTCCTTGTAGACCCACTGGAGGGTCCAAGTATGCGACAATGCGGAAGGAGTTGGAACTTGGAGCCGCTCCCTAGCTCACAACACTTGGAGGGGTAGAGGGGCGTGTTGGAGCTCCGGGATGGGACTAGGAAGAATTGACAAGCTTATTCACTCACACGAGCCTACACACAACCCACACAAAGTGGTTAGTGCATAGTTAGAGCACCTTTGGTGCTAAGACGAGCCACGGGCAACACGGACACACAAGACTCACCACGGCCCGGACTTGGGGGAAGCCACCACCTTCCCCCTTATAGTATACTCTGCAGCTCTCCACGGAGGTGGCATCCAAATGGCTATTTTTCCCGAGACTCCCGCGTGGGAGTCCCGAAATTGTCCCGGGTTGGAGTCCCGGGACTTTGGACGCCGATATCTCCCGATTGCAGAGTCCGATCGCAACGCGGTCTGAAGCAAAGTTGTATCCCTCGTCGAGAGCTTTCCAACGCCATGTCGCACTCTCAAATCGGATGTTGGGACGAGGTCGATTCCCGACTTTTAGTGGTCGGGAGTCAAACTGCCAGTTTGACTCCTAGACCTTCTTTTGCCCATAACTTGTGTTTGAGATGTCCAAATGAGCAATGCGATCCCATTTTAGACATCTACGTTTCAAAAGCTTTTCAACGGTACCAAGAGCACAACAATCCATTGAGATTTGACCCTTCAACTCGCACTCTGAAGTTTCGGGAGTCCACCGGGACTCCCTCTCCCAAAATGGGAGTTGCCTTGGGAGTGTGAGTGCTCACTCCCTCACACTCCCTCGCACTTCCTTAGACTGCCGAGAGTATGTGATGACTCCCGGGCCTCCTCTTAGCCCGCACCCTTCCAATGCCTTTGCCTTTGCTCCCGGGCTTCCGTCCTTTTGATTCCCACAACCTTGCAACCCTTTACCTTGGTCGCGAGCCCAAAGCTAAGGTTACGACAAGTATAATAACATCATCCGATCTGTCTATGTCGAATCTTTCTAATGACAAAATGGGTTCCAAATGGGTTCCAAATGGGTTCCAAAATGGGTTCTGATGGTTCCAAAAATTGTTTTGAACTTTCGGTTTTTCTGGCTGGAAAAAAAAGCAAAGATCAATTTGTTTTAAAATCTTTAGCTTTAAATTTGCGGAGGCTTTAGATTTGATCTCTTGGCTGGATTTCATATTAGACAATTTATTTCTCTGTTTTACCAGACGTGTGTATAGACAAATGCATCGGTATCCCCATGGGTACAAATTTTGCGTTCTATTTAGCTAATCTCTTCACCTAGGAGTTGTCCTTTACCCCCTTTATAGATCCTTGAGACTTTATAGTTTCGGAAGAAGTTTTTTGTCTTCCAAATGGTCAATCCTATTCTCTTTCTACTAAAGGTAAAAGGCTACCCTTTTAGAGTTCTTCTAAAGAGAACTTGAGCGTTGGTTCTTAAAGAAGGATTCTTATTTGGGATTTTTGTTTTTGGCAGGTTTCAAATGGTTTTGCTTCGACTCATGCAAGTGGGGAGCTTCCTGTAAGCCCGCTTTGTCCTTCCTTGTTCTTTTCCCTTTCTCTCTTTCTTTGTTTCTTTGTCTGGTTTTTGTGCTGGGGTATGTTGTTGGCAGGGTCAACATCCTAAACCCTTCGCGGTTGCGCTGTGGGAAGAGCCCAAGCCTTTGGCGACGAGAGATCAAGATGCATTCGATGCGGCCAGGGACCCGTTCGGTAGCCTTGTGACGGTGGAACTTCCACCTCCAGAATGGTAAGGGCCTCCTGATGATAAACTCGTATTGTCTTCGACGTAACTATTTGGTCCAGCTCAAGGTTTTTTTCCTTTTTTAACTTGATTGTGAAGGTATTCCTCGTAATTTGATACGGATTGTTGTTAGGAACACAAAATTGACCTTCACCAAGCATTGGGGAGCCCAGGAAAGTGCCTCCATTATTTGACATTTTCGTGTTGCTGGGCATAGTGTCCCAGACTCTGTGCATAAGGTAATAGGCATGGGCATCCCAACCTCATCTCTAGAGGAAAACAAGGGACATTATCCGAATCTCGAGGATTTTCAAGAGATTTGTGAAGACTATGTTGATCCACAATGGGGAGATGGTGGCCATCATTTTGCATGCGTTTGTTCCGTCAATTGAAGCTTCGGAGCACATTCAGACGTTAGGAGATCTTTTTCGGTATGGCGACACCATGCTTCACACCTGTTCTCCGAAGTCTCGAATGGCGTTGTTTGGGCATAGGTTCTGTCGGGGCGATCTCACTGTGGACAGGTCAATACTTTGTAACCAAGATGGATGCTCGTTCAAAAAAAATTATTTGACTTTTTTTTTCCTCATGGCGCGTGAAGTTCTTTCCTTTCAAGTACCGACACAACACGAAAAGAAACGCAGGAGACAAAGGAACCTGGTCGCAAGAGGAACTGGAAGAGTCTGCGGATGCTTAAGCCACAAAATTTGTGCAGACAAATTTACGTCCGCAACTTGCGTCGTGATTGAGAGAGTTGGACAGCTTTTTCCCTGAGGAATTGCCATTTGGCACCTATCGAGTGGGAAGAAGTTGTTTCACAGCCATGGCGGTCACTGAAAACTACCAGTCCACACCGCATACTGACAGGGACTTGTCTAATTCTGTGATCTCCTGGTTTTTGGAAGGTGAGTGTTCTTTGTCACTTTTGTTTGTTTTAGACACTATGAGCCATGTGGAAGGGGAAAAAAAATGATTGCATACCTTCCTACTCACATTTTTTCATCGCGAACTTAGTTGGAGTTGGACAAGAGAAGTAACATTCGGAGGGCAGTTTGTGTTTCCAACGCACAAATTGTATTTTCGGCCGAGGCAAGGGACCGTCATACTCTTCCGATCTCCGTGGCTTCAACATTGCACCATGCCCATCCGAGGGCAAGGACGGCAATTAGGTTGCGCATTGTACCTTCGAAAGCAGACGCTATCCCAATATGCAGCTCAATAAGCAAATATGTCTTGAATCAATCGAGCTCTGAATGAATCTTTGCGAACGGCAAATTCCACTCGAAGACGGGAGAAAGGAAAAATGGGTCCGCTTGAAGGTGCTTTGCGCATCACCTATCGTGGCAATGATGTCCAGGTCTAGGACGAAGATTGCTCCGCGACTGGAGGGTCAAAAGACAGTTACAATTGAGATATGTCTACAGTTTGATTTGGGAGGTACCAGACTAGGTGATCTGCGATTGAGGGTCAAAAGACAATCGCAATTGAGATATGTCTGTAGTTTGATTGGGAGGTAGCAAACTGGGTAACAGTACCAGGAAGAAACCTTCGAAACATCTATGCATTTTACAAAGGGTTCTACATGTGCAAGGAGTTAAGGTCAACCCACAAAATGCCTCGACTTGTTTGTGCTCCAGCTGCCAATGCCAACCCTCTCCACGAGGCCTATAAAGATGGGTGGGAGAATTTCAAGCCTGTTAGGTTAACAGTTTTGAAGAGTGCGCCTTTTGTTTAGAGAAGAAAAGAGTCATAGATTGATTACAAGGTTAGAATGAATGAGTCCAGATTTTGAGAGCGGTGGCCAACAAGGCTTTGTTGGTTGTTTTCAAGAGAAGAATTGGGGAATTGGGTGAAAGAATTGTGTATTGGTGTAGTGAGGAGGAGGAGGATGGTTTGGGAGAAGAATTGAGGCGAGGAAAAAAGGGAGGAAAAACAGGAAAAAGTAGAGTTGAGATTGATTAGGAGGAGCATCATATATAGGTGCTGGGAGAGAGAGATAGAGAGAGATCATGAATTTTGGCACGTTGGGTTCAGGAGGAGATCGAGCTCACAGAATGGCAGGCAGAATTGGGCAGGACCAGATGTGGGAGAGCTATAAAGAGCAAGAGGAATTTGGTAAACATGTGTTGAAACAATTCCAAAACCATCTCTCCAAAACCCCACTTCTTGTACCAGATGATGCACTTGCACCAGTAGCAGCCAGTAGGACTGGAGCAGCAACAACAGGAAGAGCAGCAGAAGCTCCTGTAGTAACAAGCCGGAGTTTTGGTTCCGCTGTTGGGATTGGCAACCAAATGGTGATCAGGGAGGAGAAGACGTCATGGGAAGGGAATCCATTCACAGAAGTGTGAACCAATTTTGACGAGGACAAGCTTTTGTTGAATGATATTTTGCCTCCTAATAATGGACATCAGATAAAAGCTTGGATGTTTGCAAAGAGAGCGAGGGACTCACTGGTCTTTAGCTTTGCTGAAAGCTTCAGAGGAAAGGTTGAACAAGCACTGGAGACAAGTTGTTTGCAACAACAACGACAACAAGTTGCTGGATCCATAGTTATGACATTCTTGGTGCGGGAATGTTATGGAAGCCCAAAAAAGCACGAAAATTCGTTCAAATTCGCATCGAAGAATGATTTGACAAGGTGCTAAATGAAGAATTTTAAAGAATTTTAATGTGCAAAATGAAGAATGTCATCACTAGGGCTGGATCCAACGCTAAGCAATAGTAGCAGCAGCCATGCCCACGATTCACCAACTCACAGATTGGAGTAGGAGGAGCTGCTTCTTCACCAATTACTTCTATATCAAAGCTGCTTCCAGGGCAAGAGTCGTGTTGGGAAGATGATCAGTTCCTCGCAGACTGGTCTTACAAGGACGAGGTTGAAATTTCAACCAGCTTGAGAAAGCTGATGGAAGAAAAAGAAAAAGAAGGATCTGTTGTAGATGCTAATTAAGCTAGAGCCCATCCAAACTCACAGTCGCACAGAAGTTCAGAATCAGCTCCCTCTCAAACAAAAACAACTCCGAGGAGACAATTCTAGTGGGTATGTTGGAAGTATGTGAGGTGACTTTCCGTCCCTTCACTCCCGGTTCTACAAGGTGATTATGCTTGAAGCATAAATGCTACTAGTGAAGGGAAGAATGCAAGTGTAATTCTAGATGTTAGATTGCGTTTGTAATTAAAATTAAGTAGCCTCCTTCTATGCAACATTTATGATTAGAGCTAATAGATACAAGTTTTTTCAAGCTCGCACACTACACATCCTAAGGCTTCACATCAATTTGACATTCATTTAACCAATGTTTTAAAACTCACACCATGTCCAACATAGCTGCAGACCACTAGTCACTAAAAATGTTGGTTCTCACACATATGTTATTCAAAGCTGACTTCCCATAGCTCTCTAGAAAGCTAACAATAAGGCACATCTTGCTACCAAATCTTAGGGTCTGCAGCTAAATTACTAGGAAGTTATGCTACAAAAACCGAGAGGATTTTGTGGAAGTAGTTGGTCCAACTTGACTGCAGACCACCAGTCACTTGGAGAATTTTTTTTCACACCCAGATTACTCAAATTCGGCTTGCTTTAGCTCTTTGGAAAGCTAACTAGTAGACACAACTTCCTACCAAATCTCAAGATCTGCAGCTAAATAACTAGGAAGCTATGCTACAAAAACCGAGAGGGTTTATTAACTTCCCCTAAGTTCCAACTTCCCAATATTATTCTTACTCACCTCCTTCCTCCCAAAACTCTTACTAAATCCCCCTTCTACTTTCTTTCCCCTTCTCCACTACCAAAGTTGATCATCCTTTCCCTCTTCAAGAGCTTGTGAGAACTAGAATTCTCGAGATTGAATTAGAGGTCATCTTCCGTCGGAAAAAAGAGAGCACCCTAATCACCCAAGTTCGCCTTTTAAAGAGAAGGAGAAGGAGAAGAACCTTTTGCTCGGTGGTCAATGGAAGGAGAGGAAGAAGGTTCCTTTGCTCGGTGGTCAATGGAAGGAGAGAGAGAAGGTCCCTTTGCACTTACTCCCACTTTTCCCCAAGCAAACTTTCTTAAACCCTCACTTTTTAACCTTTGACACAAAGGTTTTACCTTACCATGGTCCTAGGCCATTCTTTACCCACTCCCTCCCTTTCCTTGCGTATAAATTACGATCACATAACTTGATGTCACATATCCCCTCCACCTTCATTGCAATTTGATTTTTGTTGAAGATCTTTCCTCTCTTCCTTGCAAGCATGGTGTCGCGCACAGTCACCTCCTACGGGCCCCAAGCCGCACAAGTGAATGAGGAACTGCCTTCGGAATCATCTTTAGATTTTACTCTAACGGAGCATCCTCGTGACAAAGAACTCGAACCTCGAGAGGTGCGCGCTTGTCTCGAAGTTGAACCCCCTCGAGCCTGGTATTATCGCATTTTGCCAAACTCCCGCACCCTGGTGATCTTGTTACAAGTCGATCCTGCTTCCGGTGACAAACCCGAAATCGTTTGTGAAGGTTGTTATGAAACCGAAGACATTTCCATCTTCGCTTGGTCTTCAGTTATCGGCGTTGGACACTATCGTTGGTTGCGCGGTCCGATTCATCGCCTACCTCCTAATAGCAAGGCGGACTATCTAGTTCGTACTCTTCGACGCATTCTAGACTTCCTACAGCTATGAAGCATGGCATAGGCCAGGACTTAACATGTACCCATAGCTCCTTGTCGAGCTTACTCATAATCTAAATAAATGGTTTAATCCTTATGAGACTCCTATTATCATTGGCACACTACCGCATCATCTATTTAACCATTAAGCTGATTCGAATTAATCCTTCATTCCAATGGCTTGAAGATTGCTCTATCTCTGTTGGGCCTTTCACTAACCCCCTCCTCTTGCTTCACAGATTCCCAACATCCTTGCTGCTTGTTAAATACTGATACAAGACCAATGTTTTGTTGCACACCATGAACTCCGGTGTTTGTTTTTTCTTCCCTAAACTTCCTAGCAATTTCTCGCTCCTTCTTGCGCTACTAAGGTTCTAAAATTATAGTTTACCAACTTTTTGCTGAAGAAAAGGACTAACCCAACCAATATCGCATTTCGGAAAACAAAACAACCCCCCACACCCTATGTGCATTCCTCTACCCCTATTATAACACAAAGTTGTTAAAACCCCCAAAAAACCTCACCACACTTTAATATTCCTAACACAATTCTTAAACATTGAGACTATTAGCCATGGCCATGTCGGTATGGCTCACAAAGTACCTCAGGCTCTGGTGTCTTCTACTCATCTTGTTCCAGCTCCTGTCCAACTGCAGCAGTCCACGAAGCTCTTGGAGCCCAAAGCTCCTGTGGCAATTCGATCTACATCTCGCAGGTGCTCTACTTTCTCTGAAGCTACAGCAATGAGTTTCATGTCAAAGCATCAAGCTGTGCATCCTTTTCTCCAGCCATCAATGATCGGCAATTGGCCTGGGATTGATCTGCAACAACAACAACAAAAGTTCCGATTAGCTCAGAAGCAAAACCAAAAGGTGGAGTTGAAGGGGCTCCATAAGCACATTAAATCCACATATAAGGTGCCGGAGCCAGTACAGGTTGAGCAGCAAAAATTGGATGTGGATCATCACACATGTCATGTTGTGGGAGGAGGAGCCATAACTGCAAATCCACCACAGAAGGTAAAACCCTGTGCTCCTCAGCGGTAGAAGCCGCACTATAGAGGCGTACGTGAGACGAAGGCCATGGGGGAAGTTTGCAGCTGAGATTCGAAATTCGGCTCGCCGAGGTTATTCAAGTATGGCTGGGGACATTTGGTAGTGTTGAGGAAGCAGCTGAAGCTTATAATGTAGCAGCATTCAAAATGCGAGGCTGTCGAGCTCTTCTCAATTTCCCTCTCAGGGCAAGCTCCCTTGCTCAAGCCTCTTTTAGTCCAACTCCAAATGACAACAACGCAACCAGCTCAAGTCAAGCAAGCATAATCAAGTCCAAGTGCAGCACAAATATTTCAACCCCAATAGCAAAACTTAGTTCTGGATCAACTTTTGCTACCTACAAAACACTGACAATTGCTAAATCTGTACAAGGTGGGGATCAAATGGTGGCTACAAATTCGAAGGAGCTTAATGGTGATGAACTTCCTGATCTGCTACAACAATCAAGAAGTGATGCAACCACACCAAAAAAAAAATCAAGGGTCGATTAGCCGAGCAATAATGGAACAGGTCTGTCATCATTGGAAGCAGATTGTCTTGAGCTCGAACCTTTGCCTTGCAAGAAGGAGATGATGACAAGCAATAGCTGCACGCATATCAGCAATGAATTTGACTTATCAAAGATGGAGACAATCTAGGAGACACTAGAGTTGCAAGATCTGGGTGCAGAGTATTTGGAGCAGCTATTGATGTCGATAGCTGTTGTGAACCTGAAATTGAGATGTCAAACATCAATCTCCTCTCTTACAATCACAAATCCCAGTATCGCAAACTATATTGTAGACAACTTGGAATTCTTTCCTGATCTGTTACCATGAATCTAGTAGTATTAAGCAAATTATTACTACATATTGACATGGTCGTTTGTACACCCCATGATTTTTTTTGATGCTACTGGTTCCATCTTTCCACCAAAGCTTGGGAAGAGAATTTGAGCTTTGCAACTGGAATTAATTTTCTAGCTTTCTCTGCAAGTGATTCTTGTTAGGAAGCCTTTTAATTTCTTATAGCTCATGGGTACAGTAGCGATCTCTTAAGGGTGGATTCATATTTGAACTCAGCAAGTCAATGTTTCATCAACTCATGGGTGTACTGTTTTGCCTGCTATTTGATAAAAGATGAGCAGATTTGTAGCAAGTTCTCAAGCTTAACATTGCTAACACACGCACATTCTACCGGTCATCTCAAATCAGCTAATATGCTCATTCCAGGCTTGATTTTAAAAGCTTCTAGAATAGTTCCACTTACAATACTCACACCTACTCTTGGTAAGAAATTATTTCCTTTTTTTCAAGAAAACGATTTGCAGGACAACTTTTGTAGATCTATTTGTGCCAAATTTAATGAACTGCTTCTCATGCTGTTGCATTCACCATCCAGCACAAGTGCTGCTGCTAAACAGCCAATTTCTGTAGACCTCATCATCAGCAGGCCTTGCCTATTCTGTGAGACCTAACTGTTGTTAATGCCAAGGTCTGGACAGGGTTTGGCTGATTCTGGCTCATAGTTTGCCCATGGCCTCTCCCTGCTGGGCTCTGCCAGAGGCTTGTTAGGAGTTGGAATTGGCCAAACCTCACTGGTTTAGCAGTCGTGGGGTCCATACGGTATGCACAAGGGCCCTATGGGGAGGTCCCACAAGTGAGAAGAAAAAGAATTCCCCATTAGCTTACCATCTCATTTACACTAACCAGGGAATGCACACCATTAGGGATCAATGGCACAGTCCTGTATCCTTTCCCATTGATATTTTGATGGGGTAGAAAAAGTTAATTTCACGTATCATAAAATAAAAACATTTGTGATGTTGATTTGCAAGTAAATGATGCAGGAATAACACAAAATATCCCACCCATTTTCACTAGCAAATAATGTTGTAAATGACACCACATTCCCATGTAATAGAAGCGGAAAAATTCTAATTTATTTCACATCAGAAATTGGTACATATGGTGTAATTCAATTCTTCAACACCTAGCTTATAGAAATAACCTATAGAAATAACCTAGGCGAGGTGACAACATTCTCTGATCATCCGGACGCTCGGCAAGACTCGCGCCGTCCTCCTCGGAGGAACTTGAGTTCGAGCTTGAGATTAGCGGGAAGTTGTAATCCCTTGAAGTCCAGCCACCAGGAATCATGCTATTTATTCCATTCCAATGTCTTGTTCTTGAACCATAGCCAGCTTCCATGCCGTTGTTGTGTTCCTGCAAGAGCCTCCTCCTCCACTTCCTGCTCTTCCTCCTCCGCTTCCTATGCTTCGAGTACCTGCACCAGCTCCTGCTTTCCATCGTGCAAAACGCCATCGCCATTTCCTTCTTCTTCAGTTTCTTCTTCGTTGCGACTGAGAATACTGCTCCTGTAAACGCATTTGGTTTTCAAGAAGCAGTTCCGTGCGACGAATGATCTATTGGCCGCTGCACTTGCACGGTTCACCGTAGCTGGAGCTACTCTTCCTCTGCTTGCAGCACGAGACCACCGCATGTTGCGTGAGCTCGATGAAACTGGACATTACAAGCCACAACATGGAATGGTGGTTGTTTCATTTGGTTTGTTTTCTTTGACAATGTTTAACATGACAAAGACGTTCTATTGAATGATTTATAATTCATGACATTATAACATATTTAAAATTAAGTTTTTTATGCGATTTAAATTTGATTTTTAATATTGGAAATTATTGAGATCTCCGATGAAACATTATTGACATATTAAACTAATTTCAAAAAATAGCTTAAATCACTAACTGCACTCGGAGGCATCAAAGCAAGGTTTTTTCTTTTTTCCCTCAACCATGCCTTTGTGGGCACCCATACCAAAGAAAAAAATTATTTATTCTTCCCGTTCTTTGCTTTTGTTGCTACCTAGGTAAAGGTTCGAGCAAGTTTTCTTTCTTTCCCTTTTTCCCCTTTTGTGGTTGTAAAGAGGGGTTCAAGCAATATTTCTTTCTTTTTTTCACCCTCCTTTTTTCCTTTATGGTTGGTGAAGGGTTCAAGCAAAGACTTTTTTTTCCCTCTTTGCCTCGTGTTCTTTCGTTGTTTTCATATCAAGTTGTCTCTCATTTGAGGCAATTACATGTTTAGTAATGAGTCAAAATGGGACTTGGTGAAACAAAAAAGGTTTCATGCATGCAATGTCTTTTTGGGTCTTCTACCAATGCCCTTTTGTGTTTTTCAAGCATCCCTTTTCTATGTTTACAAATAAATAGTTTTTGTTTTGATATCATTAGGAAAAATATTGTTGCCAATAACTAGATAGTTTTTGTTCTAATACCAATGTCGTGAAAATATTGTTGGCAATAACAAGGGTGGTGTGTGTCTCCTCACCATTGCTTCCTTTAAACTCCTTGGTGGCTTGAAAGTTATGAAAGCTTTCCATTTGAGTCCAATTGGGGAGCATATTGGTCACAACGAGAATTCTCAAGTTCCATAGGAGGTTGTAAATTCTTCTTTCACTTAAAATTTTTCAATCTTTGTTGTTTACTTGAAAGATTTAAAGATTTTGTCTTGATGATGATGTTTTACAATATGTACATGGTTTGTAATGTTTGAATTCATAAGGTTATTCTATTAGAGGTTATAAAGCTAAACTTAATTTAAATTTGGAACTATAAAATTTTGTTATCAAATTGTTGGCTTTTGAATTTTACCAAAACATCTACATTTCAATTTTTTTCTTCAATTGCCATTAATTATATTTTATTTTCCCTTTTGCATTTCATTTGGGCATCATTGTTCTCCCCATAATTTCCACTTCATTGGATTACCATTTTGACTCGTATTACGTTGGGTGTCCATTTATTTGTTAGTTGCTCATGGATAAGTTTTTCTTTTTTCTTTTTTCCAAGTTTATAAACAATGGCTTGTTCTTACCACAAGAATGAAAAACCATGAACTTAGAGCTAACTTGAGCCCTGAACTTTGGTTTGGGAAAATGGATATAAATCATGGATGAAAATTAAATGTTGGATGAATGGGCACAAATGGTCAATAGATAAAAAAACATCCAATCAATTGTTGGAAATCATTTTATTAGAAACATCTATAAGGAAACCATGAAAGAATTAAAATTTGTATCACATTTCATGTGAAATATTCCATTCATCACCAAGGACAAAAACATTGCATCTTGTTGAACTACAATGAAATATATTCAATGGAAAAACAATAAATACTCCAGAATTCAAGTAATTGGAAATGCATCGAAAATGTAATAAAACAAGGAGGTTGCAACAAAACCACAAGAGTTCAAAATAGTGTCAAATGAAAATTTTACATCTTTTGAAAGGAATCCAACGATCGGAAACATTCCATGCAAGAAATATTATGTGGTCAATATCCGTATGCAATCAATGTGGAAGATCTCACACAAGACCATTTTTTCCCAATCCGAGCGCACGTTGTAGGAAAAATGTGTAAGAGGTTTTCTCACGTGTCCTTCACCCTGGTAGGTCTCATGTGAAAGGAAATAATTCAACAGCCAGAATCTGATGAAAGTTCGACCATCCACACAGTCATAAGGTTCGCTCGCACCAATCTCGCTCGCCACAGGTCCTGAAACTTCCGCCATCAATTCAGCATGCAAAACAATGGCTAAATATCACACATACACAGCTATGGGAGTGGTTTCATCCTGGGTGTGAACCTCTCCTATTAATACGTACACAAGTACGAAAGTCATCTCATCCTCGTTAGTCAGCTCTCCTATCAAATGGATGCGATGCCTCCCAGGTTCAATTTGTTTTCTACAACAAGCCAATTTGATTAGCCAATCGCTCAGAAAGACCAGACTTCTATTCCAAAAACTTGTTGGTGCCGTTTTTAACCTTGACTAATACCCCCATTATAAACCGGGGGTACTTATTATTTTTTCAATTAGGAGGTTGCACACAACATCAGATCTGTAAAAGCCTCCTTTACTTTCTTTTTCCTTCTCAGATTTCTTTTTATTCTTCTTGGTTTTGGTTTTCCCCTTGATCTCTCACTTTTCGGTGATTTCAAATCGGCAAAAATCCCTATATTTCGAATTTATTTATTTTTTGGGGGCAAAATCTTCCCACTAGAAAAAGGACACCATAAACCTTGGATAACATTTTGTTTTTCCAATTTTGCGATGTAGCCAGTTTGGCAATGATCCACAGTTCAATTCAGCAAATTTTGATTATCGACAAGATGAAGTAAGAAAGTAACAAATTAAAAGGGAATTTTAGTGTTTTCTAAATATTTGTTTCCAAGAGTTGTAAAGTTTCCATTTTCGTGGGTTTTCTATAGATACTTTCCCCTTGGTTTTGCTATTTTCTATATTATTCTTTTTTATTTGTTGTGCTTTCTAGAAAGGTTGGTTTCATATTTTTTATTTCATTCGTGGTTTTCATTTTCTACAATGTTTGCAAAAAACTATTTCTCTGTTGTGTATTTTTCCTTTTTATTCTACATGGTCAATTTTTAAATTTTGGGGGATTTAAGTTTTCAAATAAAACGTAGTTTCTTCGCCTTCTTTTTCTTCTTACAATTTTTGTTGTTTATCTCATTTTGTATGTTTTTTTTTCTTTTACACCCTTTTTTTGAATATTTGTAACTTTTGACAACCTTTTTTTTTATGTTTTTGGGTTTCTTTTTTTCTTTCATTTTGATTTTTCAAATATGTAACTGGGTCGATAATACTTGTAAGATTTTGTACAGGTAGCTACAATAATTCCTCTCAACTATGCTTTAATTTGTGATTGCACATAATCCTTTGGTTTGATTTGTCGTTCGCATGGGAACCAACGAGCATTTCGATTACGACATAAATCATATTCAAAGATCAACCTGGATTACAAGATCTTTTGCGCGGCTCCTGCGTCCTATTCCTTCTGCCCAACATCGAGCATGTCGTGTTTATGAGCAAATCTTGACAACGTTCATGTTGATATTTCTGGAAATAATCCAACACCAAAAACGTTGGATGTAAGATTTACATCGTGGTGGAGATAACGGTAAAATCAAAATGGATGATCTCACGTGAAGCATTTTCTACCAACCGCAGTTGAAAGAAAATGTGCATGAGATCTTGGGCTTGTCCTTCACAATGCCAAGATCTCACATTAAAGGAGGTAAATAAGCTCTGAGAATCCTATGATCTCGAACGTATTGTTACAAGTGGGCCAAGATTTCTTGCCTTAAATCAAATAGATCTGAAGGTAACTCAATGCAATATAAAAGATTGCACAAGGTGGTCAACTCATTGAATCATTCATGTAAAGGTTGTTTTGGCAGGTAATTGATATATACTTGAATCGCACAGCCCTTGTTCCTTCTATGCACAATTCATAAGCTCCTTCGTCTACAAAGGTGCGTAATTGGTTTTTCTAGTTATCGCCAATCCTTTTGATGGCATTGTGTTGATCATCAATTATTGTTGATTTTTTTTGGCGTTTATGATGTTACAAGAGGCGTCAATTTTATGTCCATTTGTTTCAAAAGAAATTCAGTCTCATAATCGTATTTTTTGCAGATGGGAGAACCCGAAGTTACCAACCTGATGGACATGCCCTCGTTGGTTCGATGTAACATCCTTAAGTTTTTATGGGCCAGGGAATACGATGCATGGGAATATAACGAGAATGGTCGTGTTTTGATCGTTGACCTGCATAACTTGCTTGCCCTTGTCACTGATGAACACGAAAAGCAAATGACGGACATTCTCGCCCATGTTCAACTGGGGGTGGTTGACCATTTCGTCATCCATGCATACTTGGAATCCACAACAAGAGATCACTACAACGGACGTTCCATGACATTATATTACCCCATAGATGTAGAATTGTTCCCAGAACTTGATAATTTAGTGCGCAATCCACCACCGAACATGCTCGTGATTGTTAAAACGCATGCTAACGACATTGATGACAAGAACGAATAGATTTTTCATCGTAATGGTATTCGTTCATTTTTATCGGCATTGTGAGAAAAATGTTTGTGATAGTTTTGTAATCAATTTTTTTACGAAGGATTGAGTGCAATGCAAAAGCAATGAATGCTCAAAAAATGTTAATTGTTCATTGTTGTAAGCATTGTGAAAAAAATACTTGTAATGGCTTTGCAGTTAGTTTTTTCCTGTTTTGCACGCATCAAGTGTAATTCTTTAGTGGAGATACCAGTGAAGGCTCATGGCCGCACTAAAAATGCAAGATAGCCGTCACCCAGGAAAATCAACTGGTCTATCATGCTGATGGATACACTACCTTTGAACTGCTATTCTTGACCAGTTGTAACTTTATCACCTCAGAGCAATATTGGATGTGACCTTGTTTTTCTTTGCCATTTGTTTAGCTTTTAGAATCATGACTTTCTTTATTGATTGTTTAGGTCAGTCTACAATGTTACATGTGTTTATGTCAATTTGTTTAGAAGGAGTACGTGCATACTATGACCTCTGTGCCAATTCTATCATTTTTGAGATAGCATGGCTTCTTTTCTTTACCAGATGCATATATTGAATTGAATGCTACTAGCAGGTAGTGCTCTTCAATGATGTGGCCATTGGGTCGGATATTTTGGTGGCTAGTGATGCTGTTGGGATGGGATTAAACCTTAATATTAGGCGCGTCACCTTCTCCACGCTTGAAAAATTTGATGGTAATTCTATGCGGGCTTTGACTATGGCTAAAATCAAACAAAACTACAAAACACTTGCAGTGTTTGTATTCTTATTTTAAGATGCCAGTTGCTCTGGTTGTTTTTGGGTTGGTGGCTGTGGCTTCTTCAACCCTTGAATAAGTTCTTTAAACTATTATATGAGGCCTTCTTTGGGAAAACATATGGGATTGCAATGCAGGATGTTTGTGCATCGAGCACCCAGCAAAATGTTCCAGAGTTGAAGTTTGACTTGAGTTTGGGAGTGTTTTGTGTAAGTTGAGTAGGCAGATATGGATCGAAGTTTCCAGGGGGTGCTGTAACATGTTCAAACAAAGAGGGTCTTCCATTGCTCCACCACTCCCTCACTACTCTGACATGCCCCCTTGAGGTGATAAACAAAACCTGTATGAGGGCTTCACCGCACAACAAAGGATTAATTATGTTGTTTGAATCTCAGTCCTTGGCTAAAAAAGTGGGCGTTGAAAGTAAAGTATCTCTTGGTCTTAGTTGGTCATTCTTCAACTTGTTATGAAGAAAGAAATGACATGTAGAACTACTGGTGGTTTTTAAGGCTGCTGGACTCTTCCCATCTTTTGATTTACTGGCCTTATATTCGGCATCACACCCAAATATGACATTCTTTGCAATCCTGGTATTTTTTGAACTCTTTCTCATTGAACTTTATGACCTTCGATGACAAATCAGACCCATCTATTATCTGCCTAACACAGGTGTGAATACCAATGTTTCAAATATTACACTATTTCACTTGATTATGGTGGTGGGTCTTTCTTTTGTTTTTTGGTTGTATGTTAATTAACAGTACCATCAAGGTGTTAGATTGATCAATATCAAGTTCTTGAGCATGGCTTAGGCACAGATGTATCTCTGAAGCATCCTTATCGACATGTGTCATCCCTTGTTGTAAAACTAAAATTCGAGGATGCAATTTTCATATTAGTTAAGTCTATATTTATGTGTGACTAAAATATATCATCGAGTGCACACCTCTGACATTGCTCAAAAGAATTATTACACATTCCTGCACTGCAATTACGATTAAAAAAAATATCTCACTCGGGATGCCGAATCCATGAACACGGCTGTCACAACACAAATTTATACTATAATTTCGTGGGCAAAAAAACGACTTAGCCATTCCTCAATAGGAAGATACCTTTACTAAATAAAAATCAAACAAATGGTGAGAAAAATTTAAGATGACGGGTTCATGAGGTTCTATTTTTTTAAAATCGAAGGTGAACACCTCCTGAATGCTAATTGGCCCGTACAGACCGCGATCAACACTGATCGAACGGTCTGTAATGCCATACAGCCCACACCAATTGGCCCGTACAGACTGCGATCAACATTGATCAAACGGTCTATAATGCCATATAGCCGGTCAGGAGTGTTCACCTTCGATTTTTAATAAAAAACATGTCACACTCTATAGAAGGACACGCTAAAGCGGAAAGTTAGATGATCAAACAAACTCGACCTTCTCTCAGGAACACAGGGTTGACAAATACAGAGGGAAATCATACAATTGGTGAGAAATTCAAGATGACGGGTTCATGAGGTTCTATTTTTTAAGAATCGGAGGTGAACACCTCCTGAATGCTAATTGGCCCGTACAAACCATGGTCTATAATGCCATACAGCCCACGCCAATTGGCCCGTACAGACCGCGATCAACACTGATCGAACGGTCTGTAATGCCATACAGCTAGTTAGGAGGTGTACATCGGCGATAAATAAAAAACATGCCACAGTTTGTAGAGAAGGACATGCTGAAGCAGAGAATTAGATGATCAAGCAAACCTGACCTTCTCTCAGGAACACGGGGTTGACAAATAGAAAGGTCATATAACAGGCACTGCTGGAGATGCTCTGAGATCATCAAATGCCCAACCCTACTTCTCTTCACGGGTTTGAATGGGTCCTTGAATGTGACGCGCTCCCAAGTTCCTTGTGGACCCACTTGAGGGTCCAAGTATGCGACAATGCGGAAGCGGTTGGAACTTGGAGCCGCTCCCTAGCTCACAACACTTAAAAGGGTAGAGGGGGTGTTGGAAGCTCCGGGATGGGACTAGGAAGAATTGACAAGCTTTACTCACTCACACGGACCCTCCATTAGCCACACCAAGTGGTTAGCCCAAATAGCACATTTGGTGCTAGGAAGAGCCACGGCCCAGACCTTGGGAGTAAGCCACCATCTTACTCCCCGTTTGAACTCATTCGGGAGCCTTCTCGTGTTGGGACAAGCCACGGGTGAACTCGGACTCACTTTGGGTCACTACACTTCGGGCTCGGGAGTAAGCCACCCCTTACTCCCTTGGGGAAGCTAGCATCTTCCCCCTTGGGGAAACATCACCTTCCCCCCTTATAGTATACTCTGCAGCTCGCAGCCGAGCCTGCATCCAAATGGCTTTTCTCTCCCGGGACTCCCGGGACTCCCGCGTGGGAGTCCCGAAATCGCGTAACTTTGGACTCCCGCGACTTTGAAGCCGTATAACTTTCGGAGAAGACCTCCGATCGAGTTGCCGTCTGAAGAAAAGTTGTAGGTCTTGTCGAGACCTTTCTAACGGTATGTCGCACGTTTTCTGCACCCAAGTATTTCGGGTCGATTCCCGACTTTTACTAGTCGGGAGTCAAAACTGGCGGACTCCCGGGAGTTCGACTCCCGGGCCTTCTTTTGGCCATAACTTACGTTTCAGATGTCCAAATGAGCAATGCGAGCCCATTTTAGACATCTACTCTTCAAGAGCTTTCTATTGATATAAAGAGTGCCACGAGCCATTGAGATTTGACCCCTCAAATCTCTCTCTGAAGTTTCGGGAGTCCCTTTGGGACTCCAACTCTCCCCAACTCCCAACGTGGGAGTTCATTTGGGAGTGTGAGGGTTCACTCCCTCATACTCTTTGCACTCCTAGGAGCATGTGATATGACTCCCGGGTCTACTTATAGGCCCGCACCTTGCAACCCCCTTGCCTTGGTCGCAAGCCAAGGCTAGGGTTGCGACACTCTCCCCCACTAGAAGAAGAGGTCAATGTCCTCATTGACACTTAGAGTTTTCCTTTTGCACAATTGCACTCCCGGGTTTACTATTAGGCCCGCACCTTGCAACCCCCTTGCCTTGGTCACAAGCCAAGGCTAGGGTTGCGACAGAATGGGTCCTTGGACAATAGAGGAGGAAGAAGAAGAGCAGGCTAGATTCAATCTTGTAATACTTTAGTGTAGCTTCACCTTGGTCTTTGTTTTCACATAATCCTGGTGAGGCCACCTTCACCAGTGTTGCTAGAGACTTTCAACAAAGTTATAGGTAGCACTGAATAAGTCTCGAAAGGAGGAAAGGCAGAAACAACTCACATTTCCCCTAAACCTCAAGCTCATCTTGATATCTCACCGGCTGCAGTCCTCCCTCGACTACCAGACAATTCCCGCCGCCTCGTTTGTTGTACGTCCAGTAGCTGTTGCTTCTTCTCAAGCTTCAAGTTGAGAAGCTACAACATGAGCCGTAGTTGTTGACCTTATTCTCGAACACATGAGCTGCAGTACTTGTGGAAAAAAACCCCCTAGCTTCTACAGAGTATGTGCTGATCGTAAACCCGCCAGTTGTAGACACCCTTGACCTGCATCCATAGACAGATACCAGGGTCAAGTAGCCGAGCCACCTTGTAGTACAAAGGCGCAAGCCTACAACAATAAACAGCAACAACACCCAGCACTATACACAAACATAGCTCCTCAACGCATCTCTAGAAATGCTCTGGAAGCTAAACATGGTGGTAGTCCAAACAAACACTTATGAGAGGCATAGTTGCAAGTTGTTCGGAAGTTGCCGCATCGATATCCTCCTCCACCAGCGTCCCACCTGCACTTCCCACCACGGCGCACATAGAAGAAACCGCTTCAATGCGTAAAAACAAGATATTACAATATATTTCCAGTACACATTTTTGGCAGAAGAAACTAACGACAAAACCTAGAAGCTGCAAAAGACTACAGATATTTCCGCCGACGGAGGTCGCAGAGGGTGCAAAGAACTGCGTTGTCGCAACCCTAACCTTGGCTCGCGACCAAGACAAGGGGGTTGCAAGCGTGCGGGCCTATAAGTAGACCCGGGAGTCATATCACATGCTCCCGGGAGTGCAAAGAGTGTGAGGGAGTGAACCCTCACACTCCCAAGTGAACTCCCACGTTGGGAGTTGGTGAGAATGGAGTCCCAAAAGGACTCCCGAAAGTTCAGAGAGCGTTTTGAGGGGTCAAAACTCCATGGCTGGTTGCTCTCTTTATATCAATGGAAAGCTCTTGAAGTGTAGATGTCCAAAATGGGCTCGCATTGCTCATTTGGACATCTGAAACGCAAGTTATGGCCAAAAGAAGGCCCGGGAGTCGAACTCCCGGGAGTCCGCCGGTTTTGACTCCCGATCGCTAAAAGTCGGGAATCGACTCGAAATACTTGGGTGCAGAAGACGTGCGACATACCGTTGCAAAGGTCTCGACGAGACCTACAACTTTGCTTCAGACGGCGAGTCGATCGGAGGTCCGCTCCGAAAGTTACGAAGCCTCAAAGTCGCGGGAGTCCCGAAAATGCGCGATTTCGGGACTCCCACGCGGGAGTCCCGGGAGTCCCGGGACAAAATGGCCATTTGGATGCCACCCCCGCCGCGAGCTGCAGAGTATACTATAAGGGGGAAGGTGGTGGCTTCCCCCAAGTCCGGGTCGTGGTGAGTCTTGTGTGTCCGTGTTGCCCGTGGCTCGTCCTAGCACCAAAGGTGCTCTAACTATGCACTAACCACTTTGTGTGGGTTTTGTGCAGGCCCGTGTGAGTGAATAAGCTTGTCACATCTTCCTAGTCCTATCTCGGAGCTCCAACACGCCCCTCTACCCCTCCAAGTGTTGTGAGCTAGGGAGCGGCTCCAAGTTCCAACTCCTTCCGCATTGTCACATACTTGGACCCTCAAGTGGGTCCACAAGGAACTTGGGAGCGCGTCACTTGGTATCAGAGCTCGGGGAGAGCTCGATCCACTTCTTGGAGAGTCCCGATGGCACCAAAGAAGACCCGCAAGCTAGTCCAAGAGACCGTGGTGGAAGAAGCCACCCAAGACCTAGATGTTCCTCCCGAACCTATGAGGGAGGGGGAACAAGACCATTCCGAAGATGAGGAAGACCGTGCTAGCCTTGAGGAGCATGAGAATGAAGAGGAACAACCAAATGGAGTCCTCTTCACCCCGGAACAATTGGAGGTCCTACTCAAAATGAATAGGCCCGATTTCACCGAATTGGTTGCGGCCCTCAAAGGAGGTTCATCAAAGAGTGTGGGATTCAAGCCCGCTAGGCCCGGGAACTTTGATGGGGCCCGGGATCGAAAAGTTGTGGACGCTTGGCTTGCAGAAATGGAGGACTACCTTCATGCCGCCAAGGTTGGTCGGCACTCGGCCGTGGAACTTGCCCAATCTTACTTGAAGGGCTATGCCTCCACATGGTGGAGGACGGTGAGGCAAGAAGAGGGGAAGACCCATGGCTACACATGGGAATTCTTCAAGGAGCGTATTGAGTTGGAATTCATTCCCAAGAATTCCGACTACATTTCAAGATGCAAACTCCGTGACCTTGTGAATGGGAGCAATGAAAACTTGCGTCAATATGTGAGGGCTTATTCCGAGCTAATGCTTGAGATTAGGCATATGCATGAGTTAGACCGGGTGTGCCACTTTGTGATGGGGCTTCCAACTTGGGCAAAGCGCAAACTTGAAGAGAATTGGCCCACCTCACTAACCGAAGCCATCATGAAAGTGGAAGGCTTTTCGGATGTGGGGCGAGGTGAGAAGTCCGGGTTCAAGAGGGATAGCAAGTTCCCTCACAAGAAGGCACGCCATGAAGGGGAATGGAACCGAGGCCAAGACACTTCAAAGGGGGAAAAGCCCAAACCATTCCAAGGCTCGGGTTTTAAACCCAAGGGAAATTTTGTCAAGAAAGGGGCTCCTTTCAAAGGGAGCCAACTCAAGGGAGATGCTAGTGGGAAACCAAAAGGAGTATGCTTCAATTGTAATGAAGCGGGGCATTATTCCAAGGATTGCCCCAAACCCAAATCCGGGAATGGGGCTTCGAAGGTAATTGCCCTTTCCACCAACCTAGTCCAAGGTGAATGTAATCGGCTTATCTTCTTGAAAGGGAAAGTTTCTAAGCGGGAAGTTTTATGTCTTTTGGACACAGGGGCTTCCCACAACTTCATAACACAAGAAAGTGCCGAAAGAATGGAGCTCCCCTTGGAGGAGCTCAAGGCACCCATCGAGGTGCATTTTGCGGATGGGATTCCCCATCCCACCAAGTTGCAAGCAAGAGATGTGCCTCTCCAATTGGGGAATTGGAGAGGCAAGGTGGACTTATTAGTTTCCACCTTAGGGGGAATGGATTGCATTTTAGGAATGGAATTCATCACCCGTAACAATGTGCTCATAGAAGGGCACAATAGGCTAGTTAGGATCCCATCCAAGAATGGGATCGTGCGAGTGAAGGCACATGAAGTGCCTAGTGTGGGTGGGACCACCATCCACTTGATGTTGGGAAAGAACTTGGAAAAAGAATGTGGGGGAGGCCATAGCATGTTATGTGTGATGCGGGTGTTGGATGAGTTTGAACCAAAGGAGGCCACCAAGGTGGTGAGCCCCCACAAGTGCATCAAGCAAGTGTTAGAGGAATTCTCGGATGTGATGCCCGAAGAGTTGCCCGATGAGTTGCCCCCGAGAAGACAAGTGGACCATGCCATTGAGGTGGTCCCGGGAGTGGCACCTCCCGCCAAGGCCCCGTATCGAATGAGTCATGAGGAGTTAAAAGAACTCAAGGTTCAACTAGAGGAACTCCTTGCCAAGGGATACATCAAACCTAGCAAGTCACCATATGGGGCACCCGTCCTTTTTGTTCACAAAAAGGATGGGACTTTGAGGATGTGCGTAGATTATAGAGCCCTCAACAAGGTGACGGTGAAAAATCGGTATCCATTGCCTCGGATTGATGACTTGTTTGATCGGCTTTCGGGAGCCAAAGTGTTTAGTAGGATTGACCTACGTTCCGGGTATTACCAAATTCGAATTGCACAAGGGGATGAAGAGAAAACCGCTTGCCGCACGAGGTATGGTTCCTACGAGTTCTTGGTGATGCCTTTTGGGCTCACCAACGCACCCGCCACATTTTGCACCCTCATGAATGACATTTTCCGAGAGTGGTTGGATGACTTTGTGGTCGTCTACATAGATGACATTTTGGTTTATAGCAACTCCATGGAGGAGCATGCGGAACACCTTCGAAAGGTGTTCCAAAGGTTGAAGGAAAACAAGTTGTATGCCAAGTTTGAGAAATGTGAGTTTGGAGTCTCGGAGGTGGACTTCCTTGGGCATAGGATCACCCAAGAAGGTTTGAAGATGGATGACCACAAGGTGAAGGCAATTTTGGATTGGGAACCACCTAGGTCGGTTCCCGCCTTAAGGTCATTTCTAGGATTGGCATCCTATTATCGCAAGTTCATCAAGAATTTTGCAAAGATAGCCACACCTTTGACAAACCTTTTGAAGAAGTCATCTGGGGCTTACGAATGGGAAGAGGCATGCAATGAGGCCTTTGAAACCTTGAAGGGCATTTTGGTGAAGGCGCCCGTGTTGAAGTTGCCCGATTTTGACAAGGACTTTGAGATCCACTCCGATGCGTCCGACTTTGCCATAGGAGGAGTCCTAGTGCAAGATGGAAGGCCGGTGGCCTTCGAAAGCAAGAAACTAAGCGAGACGGAGCGAAGGTGGCCAACCCATGAGAAGGAAATGTGGGCCGTCATCCATTGTCTCAAGACTTGGGGCCATTACATAGGCTCCAAGGATGTGGTTGTGTGGACCGACAATGTCACCTTGAAGTACTTTGCAACTCAACCAAAGTTGTCATCCAAGCAAGTGAGATGGCAAGACACATTGGCTTTGTTCAATGTGGACATTCGGCATAAGCCCGGGAAGGAAAATGTGGTGTCGGATGCATTGAGTCGGAAACACCAACTCAAAGTGGTGTATGTGGGGGAAACAAAGTTCCAAAAGGATGTTCGACTTGGGAGCCGTCGAGATGAATTTGCCAAGGAAAGGAAGCAAGACATTCAAAAGGGGATCAAGTCCCACTTCCATTTGCGAGATGGACTTTTGTGGTATAAGCAAAGTCGGCTCTATGTTCCAAAAGGGAGGCTAAGAGATGTGCTTCTAAAGGAATGCCATGATGGGCCCCTTGCGGGTCACGGTGGTGCGAAGCGCACCACCACATTCCTCAAGAAGTCCTATTATTGGCCCAACTTGAAGGAGGATGCGGAGGAATACGTGAAGACTTGCTTGACTTGCCAACAAAACCGGGCACTCAATAAAAAGCAAGCGGGGTTGTTGCAACCATTACCCATTCCGGAAGGGCCGTGGGAAAGTGTCTCCATGGATTTCATGGTGAGTTTGCCACCATCAAAGGGGTTTGATGCGATCATGGTGGTGGTGGATCGGTTTAGTAAGATGGCACATTTCATTCCTACCAAAGATAGTGCCACGGCCCAAGAGACGGGAAGGTTGTTCTTCACCCACGTGTTCAAGCATCACGGCCTCCCAAAGGACATTGTGTCGGACCGAGACCCCAAGTTCACAAGCAAGTTTTGGAGAGCCTTGTGGAAGCGCATGGGGTCCGAGCTCAAGATGAGCACTTCCTTTCGGCCCCAAACCGATGGACAAACCGAGAGGGTGAACTTGGTGATCCAACAATTCCTAAGGAATTATGTGGCGGCGGATCAACAAGATTGGGTGGACCATTTGGAGTTGGCCGAGTTTTGTTACAACAATTCGGAGCATTCGGCAACGGGGGCCACCCCATTTCAAATGGTGACGGGCAAGTCACCAATTGTGCCCACAACTTGGGTTGGGCAACCCCCAAGTGATGCAAGTGAGGAAGTGCCCATGGTCACACAACTTGATGAAGAGAGGCGGTGCTTGTGGGAGATGGCCAAGGCTAATCTCGAGAAGGCGCACAAAAGGTACAAGGACTTTGCGGACAAGTCTCGTCGAGAGGTGAATTACGAAGAAGGTGATGAAGTGTGGTTGAACATCAAGAACTTCCGGTTGCCCGAAGGTTTGAGTCACAAGTTCTTGGGCCCATATGCGGGCCCATTCAAAGTGTTGGAAAAGAAATTTCCCGACACTTACAAATTAGAACTACCGGAAAATCTTAAGGTTCATCCCATATTTCATGTTTCGCTTTTGAAGCCGGTCACCCGTGATGCCTCAAGGCCTCATCGAAAGCACAATTCAAGGCCCCCTCCGGACTTGGTTCACAATGAACCCGAGTTTGAAGTGGAGGCCGTGCTCAAGTCAAGGCAACTAAGGGGGCGAGAGCGGGAGTACTTGGTCAAGTGGAAAGGTTACCATCCAATAGAGGCATCTTGGGTGAATGAGTCCGATATGGAACATGCCCAAGAAGCCATAGAAGAATTCCACAATAGACCAGCAAAGAGGCAAAGGAAACATAGAGCGTGATGACGACATCACCTTTCTTTTAGTGGGGCGGAAAATCACACAAATGTACCACATCAAGTTGTAAGTGAAATAAAGGCAAAATTTTAAAACTTCCAAGAGATTGCATCACAAACATAAGTGAGTATGATAGAAAGGGGTCGTCCAATGGCATGGACAAATGGAACTCTCTTGCGTAAGCCCAAATCAAAATCGGACTCCTACTTGGGGGCTAAGAGGAATCTTGGTCCTAAAAGAGGAGGCAAGCAAGGTGAGCTTGCGGGGACATGCACATGCCCAAAGTGCATCCCGAAGGGTTGGTTGGTAGTGGCGGCCAACGCGGGAAGTCATGACCCCGTTCGCGTACTATAATCGCGTAGCTTGGGAGTTAGGCCTTTGCAAAGCCTAAACGTTGCTTCTCGTACCTTGATAGGCATACCTTTTTGTTAAGGCTTGGTTGTTGTGACCGAGGCGCGAGATTGGGAAAGGAGTCATGTCAAGTAGCTTAGGTCAAGATTAGACTTGACTTGAATTCCTCATGAGGGGAAGGATGGAAAGTGCTTCCCAAATGAGGGCTTCGTCAATTAGGCTAGTTTAGGTCTTTTGACGAAGCATGGGGAGAGGGTTTTTATGAGACCCTCTTGGACTTGTCAAGAGAGTGTTGGAAGCTTGGGGACGCCTAAGTTAGCTTGAGACAAGGTCCAAGCCGCAAGGAGTCGGCATTTGATGGCCAAGGATCCAAAGAAAAGCAATTGCATTGAAGAAAGAAATTATAAGTGTCAATGAGGACATTGACCTCTTCTTCTAGTGGGGGAGAGTGTCGCAACCCTAACCTTGGCTCGCGACCAAGACAAGGGGGTTGCAAGCGTGCGGGCCTATAAGTAGACCCGGGAGTCATATCACATGCTCCCGGGAGTGCAAAGAGTGTGAGGGAGTGAACCCTCACACTCCCAAGTGAACTCCCACGTTGGGAGTTGGTGAGAATGGAGTCCCAAAAGGACTCCCGAAAGTTCAGAGAGCGTTTTGAGGGGTCAAAACTCCATGGCTGGTTGCTCTCTTTATATCAATGGAAAGCTCTTGAAGTGTAGATGTCCAAAATGGGCTCGCATTGCTCATTTGGACATCTGAAACGCAAGTTATGGCCAAAAGAAGGCCCGGGAGTCGAACTCCCGGGAGTCCGCCGGTTTTGACTCCCGATCGCTAAAAGTCGGGAATCGACTCGAAATACTTGGGTGCAGAAGACGTGCGACATACCGTTGCAAAGGTCTCGACGAGACCTACAACTTTGCTTCAGACGGCGAGTCGATCGGAGGTCCGCTCCGAAAGTTACGAAGCCTCAAAGTCGCGGGAGTCCCGAAAATGCGCGATTTCGGGACTCCCACGCGGGAGTCCCGGGAGTCCCGGGACAAAATGGCCATTTGGATGCCACCCCCGCCGCGAGCTGCAGAGTATACTATAAGGGGGAAGGTGGTGGCTTCCCCCAAGTCCGGGTCGTGGTGAGTCTTGTGTGTCCGTGTTGCCCGTGGCTCGTCCTAGCACCAAAGGTGCTCTAACTATGCACTAACCACTTTGTGTGGGTTTTGTGCAGGCCCGTGTGAGTGAATAAGCTTGTCACATCTTCCTAGTCCTATCTCGGAGCTCCAACACGCCCCTCTACCCCTCCAAGTGTTGTGAGCTAGGGAGCGGCTCCAAGTTCCAACTCCTTCCGCATTGTCACATACTTGGACCCTCAAGTGGGTCCACAAGGAACTTGGGAGCGCGTCATGCGCACTGTCATCACCAACGCACTGGAGGCAATGACGATGTCGAGTGTTGTCGCTTCAACGTCGCAAAGAAAATAACTTCATGTGCTCTAAGCAATGACGTTTCTTAACGAAGACAACGACTCCACCAGGGTGTTTTTGGCAACGACATTAGCCCCTATAACAACGTGTACAGAACGTCTACAGAAAAGAGGCTACAAATGAAGTCCTCCTTGTTCGGGAAAAACAGAGATCGGGACAGTTTTCCAACGATATGCACAACAAAACCTGCTCTCTGTTCAAGCAGTGCGCCCGACTGTAAAAGGAAGCGAAGAAGCTAAACTAGGCAGGCAGGAGGCTTTGTTGTTGTCGAAAACAACTCAGTATCTTCCCAGATCCTGGAATGCAGCAAAACAGTCGCTACAAAACTCGTCAAATATTTCTCCTCTCCCTCCTCTTCCCCCCTTGCCAAAAACAGAAAGCTACACAAATCAGATTATCGGTCATCCAAAAGCAACTACATCGTGGTCCATGATCCCGCAACCCCGAGGAAGGATGCCGACAGCTACTTTACTAATACGATCAGATTGCACACTAAAAATTCCCTGAGCATCTACAACTAAGTACAACATAATACTTACGGAGATGAAAAGGTAACCCTTGAGGAACCCCCGCAACAGCACACACCATGATCATAGGTCGTCCACACTCACCGATGCAATCCAAATACTTAAAAAAATAGTCATTCTTGCTGCTGCTCTTCTCTCTCTCTCTCTCTCTCTCTCTCGATGATACTCGATGATACTTACTACACAGCTTCAAAAGGGGCTTTCGAAGGCGGCACCACGGGAACCAAAACGGCCGTCATCAATCCAGTGCCATGAAGAGAGAGAGAGAGAGGGCGAGTGACCGAGCGATCGAGGCAAGCTCTCTTTGCAAGCGAGAAGGCGAGAAGCAAGAACGGCCATTTATTGTCTGCGGAGCCCGGTTACTGACGCGGGCGTGCTAGGATTGTTGCCAAAAAAATTTGCCACCAAAAGAAAAACAGTGGTTCATACCTTAGGGCATCATCCCATTCAAGCCTTCCTCTTCTCGCTATTTCTAACCGCGTTGGGTGGTTCTCACTTTTTGTGAAAACCAGCGCCTCCGGTTCTCCCAACCATTTTTAAAGAACCTTTAAGGTTCTTAGTATTAAAAAAGACGAAAAGATTTCGATAATCTTGAAGGGTTTCAAGGATTTGGAAAGAAAAAATTCCACTGGCTTTCAGTCTTTCAAGGTCCCCTAAAACTACAACCCTCGATTTTCAAAAGCGGTTCTCAGAAGCCGGTTCTTACATTTGCAAAAACTCGAAATATAAACATATATTTGAAATGAATTAAAACTGCCCCCTTTTGTGGAAGAGCCCGACGCTTATTTATGAAGCTCCCCGGAAGGAGCCATTGAGGAGGCTCGCGCCACCTAAACCAAAACCGAAGCCCCACGAAACGTTGGAATTTTCCCTAAAGTCATCCCATCTTTGGGCCTCTGTTCACCCCCCCCCTTCCCCTCTTCGAAGGATGTTGCAAAGAAAGGAAATTTGATTAAATATGGGTATGAACTGCTAAAACCCAGCATTTAATGCACAAGGTTCGAGGTAATTATGGTAGCTGTATATGAGGAGTAGCAAAAATGCATCGAACAGTAGTGGAGGCTTTAGGAAAAGGGGAAGACGGGGTCAAACTGGGGTCAAACTCGGTCGAGCACAGAATGTGGTGCGTTTTAAAGTTTGACCCCCAATTGAAGGCCAATGTATTGTTTTGGAGGTTTTTCTTTGATCTCACCCGGTTTTCGACCAAACTTGACGATACGGGTGCTGTTTTTCCCTGAATTTGTGGAAAACACTAGGAAACACCCTGAAAATTGGTGCCCGCATATTTTAATACCCCGTCAAAAACTAGTTAGTCCCTTCGCGGACCTGGAGTGGAGGTAGGCCTAACGCCGTCTTTTATTGACTACGTCCGTCTCTCTCTCAAGTAGAGTCTTGCAGCACTAACCTAAACGTTGTCTACTACTACTCAACCTACCACATTGGGGGCGGGGGGGGGGGGGGTGGGTAAACAAACCAGCAGCTGCTGCAAAATCACTGGCATACATAAGTCTTCTTCAACACCTGGACGCTTTCTGCAGCTGATGTCCACAGACATATGTCTAATGGATTCAATGATACAAATGAGATCGGAGGTTATTTTCACAAGAGCCCTATGAATTGTATGGTCTTGGACTTCTTGTGCAACTCTAGCTCACCGTTTTTCTTTTTCCAAAATAAATATTGCTGCTAGTGAGAACCGACATGTAGGTTGGAATAGCTTGTCATTGTGCCCTTTAATAGTACCCAACATATTTATTAAAAAGCAATTCCCCAATAACAGGGCAACACTAGCTTCAATCCCTTGATTGTCTTTATAAAAAATTGTGGACTCTGAGAAACTTTTTCAAATTCCCATGTAGCAATTAAGTAGTTTCAATGATATTCTGATTCCAAGAAGGGCAGAGTGACTTGAGAGCCTTTGGGTGAACCCAAGTTAGTCCATTTAAATTATTTCTAAAGATTACAAATATCTCATGCTTAGACTAAATCAGGGTGTCTGAGTTCAGATTTAACATTTTTTGGGCTTAATATGGCCACTAAGAGGCCTCACTCAAAAAGGTCAAGGTACCACATGGGTGCTGGTTCACCCTGGCCAACTTGCGACCTACACTGATGACTGATTGGTCACCTTCAGCTTCTTGAGTGAGGCAGCTTAGTGGCCAAATTAAACCCAAGAGATGTTAGATTTGGAATCAAAGACCGTGATTTTGTCTAATCATGGGATAATTAAAATATTTAGACACAATTTAAATGATTTTTTGATTTTGACCATGGCACCACCTTCATCCAAGGCATGTATTTATAATGTTTACAAATGTTTTTACCGCAGTACCACCGCAAGTGCTAGTTCATCCAAACCCCTGATTGAGGCCTCTTGGTGCATATATTTAACCTGCAAAATCTTAAATTTGGACTTGAGACCCCCAGCCCATTAAATATTAAAACCGGGGATACTTGTAATGTTTAGAAGTGATAGAAATCAATGTTGTAATTGATCTAGAGCATCAATATCCACAATCAGATTTGGATGAGCCTTATCCAGGAAAAACATTTGGATAAAAATGTATATATATGAGAGTGTTGTTGTTCCAATAAAAGACAATGCCTACTTCTGCTAAATAAAATAATTATTCCAGATGCTTTGGAGAGAGAGGCCTCATTTTGAAGATTAAAGGTTTTAGAGACTCATCTTTTCTTCCAGCTGGAATTCATAGGAAAATGTAATTAATCATGGGCCCTACTCTCTCTTCAAGAGTAGCTAACGTTATTCGAGAAAAAATAGTTTCATGACAAAACAATTGAATCGGCTTTTCATAGATATGAAAACACATCTTACTTTTGTAACATTTGCAGAACTTGAGAAAGACCCATGATGCCACTGCTCCCTGTTACATCATACCATAGAGTGTACACCTTTCCATCCTTGACCTACAAATCAATACGCTGCCATGACTTACCCATTGACTTCATCAACTCCAACAGTGGGTGCAGATAATTCTATTAATTGACCCAAAATTTGGGCAAACATTCAAGCAGTTCTAAGGCCAAAATCACCCAATATGTACCTGCAATTCTTGAGCAAATCCCTAAACATGATTGAAACCAATCGGCAAATGCTCCCTTACTGTTCTAATCCCCCTCCTGGGCACGTTTTGGGACACCCAGGGTGAAATTCCTTCAATGGGTGCTTGTTTTATGACAGCTACAACAAATTCCACACCAGCACCTTTAGCAGCAACAATAAACCATGAAAACCATCTTTTTCCAACCTTCAGCATGCTTTCCTAGTCTGTCCTCACTTGCACTAATCAAGACGAATGCCTGATTTGCCCTCAACCTCATTTTGGAGATGTGATCACCTTTACTGTGTACTTCGGGATGGAAGAGGGTTCAACTGGGATGAGGTGTAACTCTCTATTGCATTTATTATTTCCTACCTTTACTTACTCACCCTTTGTAATTGTCCTTTGAACCTCCCTCTCCCCCTCCCCACCCTACCAACCCCGTGCACTGTGCGTCTTTGTCTCGTTTTTACAATTCCAGTGAATTCAAATGTCTCCTTTGCATGGGCATGAAGCCCACTCCGGATTCCTTTACACAAAAGATTTTCAAAAAAACGTTCCCCGTGATACCCAACAAGTACCTGTCATTTATCACGGGAAAAATATATAACAGCAAGGTGTTGAAATTGATGCCATGTGGCGCCCTGAAAATTTAGATTGTGTTGAGCCCTCAGGCCTACCTCCACTAAAGATTCAACTGATACCTTCAGAGGTTTTCAAAAAGTCGGTTTCTAATGGGAGAAAACTGACGGGCAGGTCATTTCTGTGTGGGAAAACTCCGATTTTCGCTCTGAGAATCGGAATGAAAACCTTGACGGTTCTCATTGAAAATGTGAGAACCACCCAACGCTGGTTCCTACCTACATTAGCATTCGAGCATCTCCAGCACTACTCTGGAGATGACCTGATGGATTTTTTTCCCCATCCAGGTTTGGTTTTCTACTCTTTCGCAACCCCGCCCATAAAACTAAAACCGAGACAGCAAATCGGTGCACGACCAGTGATCGCAAACCACATGGACCGACCATCCTGATGCGGCCAACGATCTCAATAGCAGTGAGATCACATTTGATCCGATATTTTCTGCAAGCGCCCTTCACGAGCCAGGGCAAGCAACGCGATTAATTGTCCGCACTCACTGTACAGTAACACTAGGGTTTAGGGTTTACGCATTATCTTACTATCTTACACCTAAAGCCCCTCCCTCCTTCTCCCTCTCTTAGATAACAATAGGGAGTAGCCCAAACTTCAGTTTTCCTTTCTAGGCATTTTCGTTTGTAGCCAAAATAGTAGGAAGATGTAGGAAAAAATTGGTTATCATCCCCACCAAGATTTAGCCAAATATGCCAATTGATTTTGCATGATCCAGTGTATGGTTGTGCTTGAACAATCCCAAAGACATTTACAAATATAACTATTTCATTCTCAAGCCTAATTATTTACCTAACTTCTTTCCTTAATGATTATTTTTTATCCTTATAACTATCTCCCACTCATTTTTAAAAATAACCATTTAATAACTTATCTTTATAATTATTTCACCCCTTTTCGCAAGTACCCACCAACCATGGATATGAAAAGATAAACTAACGTGTGCCTTTCCATGTCCATGATATTTATATTGATTAACATTAAATTTTTATGTTGACATAAAAAATAATGATGAATTTTTGATATTAGATTGATTAAAATTAAACGTATGAATCATATCAAATTTTCTACCCTTATATATTGCCCTTAAAATAAAGCATATTCTTGAACATCAAGTTGTCCAACATGTTTTGGAGGAAGATTAGTGAAAATTTGTCAAAATAGGGCTTTTATTTAAAAAAGTAGCTTGGGCTAAACATTTTTATTCAAGATGTTGAGGGTCACAAAAAGCCATTGCATAGTGTGATGCCTACTCATCGGCCCAAGTACACTTACTACTAAGACACATAAGTTATCTTGATTGTGTTTTCTCACATGTCCATGTTCTGTTATGTATTAGATCTGATATTCATAATTTGGTAATGAATTAAGGAATTGATTTCACATTGAGGTGAGAATTTAAAACATTAAATATTAAAATTCATTGGTTTTTGGGAATCAAATTATTGTCAAAAGTATCCATGGACATTAATGGCCCAATTTGGCTAAATCTTTGTTATGGAGGATCACCACTTCAACTACACCACAAAATTAGAAAGAGAGAAACACTAATCACACCATTTAAATAAAAATTGTCCTACATAAAAATAAAAATAAAAGGATCAAATAAACCAGAAAAGATGGAAAAGAAACATTTTCCTCTTTTTTTCGATTTTTTTTTTTTTTGATGAAAAAAATTCCTTTGATTCACTTATGTCAGTGATTGACCCATAAGGTGACATTTGGTTGGGTCCTTTTAATTTACACAATTTTAGTACCTTGGACAGCTTCAGGGGAAGGAACTTTCTTCCTTTACAATATATGATAATCAAGTGAGTTCGGTGAGCTTTGCATCGGCCTCCTGAGCACCTTTTTGCCCCCACCCACCAACCAATGTGCCATCTGTGCACATTACACAAACACCAACCATCTGCAAGCATCGACCTACTTGCCTTCGACCTACCAATCCCTGACACACTTGTTCCTACCAACCGCCCATGAAGCCATTTTGATTTTCCATAAGACTTTCAACTAGGCACAATCTTATCCAGTCAATGGGGGGCAAAAATTGATGTGACGTGTCAACTTTTCATTGGCAATGATGTCAACATTCCAACAAATTGCATTGGTTCCGCCATCATATTTGGCACCCATTCGGACTTCAAGTCCCTTTCAAATGCAAGCAAATCAACCGAGGCCTGGTATAGAAAATAATACCAATACAGGCCATGGATCGGTGACCAAATATAATCTACCCCATGTTGGGGTTATATATCGATGATGGATGTGATCCAAAGGCTTTGGGAAAATGAAAATGATCTGCGCAATTGGTGTTTTTCCAGGCAGTTAAAAATGATCTCAATAATGTATGGATGACCAAAAATGATCCACATCATCCATGCCTTACCAAAAAAGGATCCACCCTATGTAGTGAATATAAATCATCTCTCTCGTCCACGGGTGATTGAAAATGATCCACGACATC
This sequence comes from Sphagnum contortum, assembly GCA_963920785.1. Taxonomy (NCBI): domain Eukaryota; kingdom Viridiplantae; phylum Streptophyta; class Sphagnopsida; order Sphagnales; family Sphagnaceae; genus Sphagnum; species Sphagnum contortum. Next base: position 15,094,175 of record OY987292.1, on the reverse strand, counting down.
CATGAATGTTTGGAAATGATCTACCCCATCCATAAACGATTAAAAAAAATGATGAATGTTTTTTGGGAAAGTGATTATGCATGATGTCCGCCATTCATATGTTAGAATTATTACCAAGATTGCAATCCGACTCAAATTACCTTTTGAATAGGCTCTTAGAATGTTGGATTTGCGAATGTTCAGTTAAGTGCACAATATCAAGGATCCACATACTCCGTGTTAGGCTTTAACTAACCCTTTGTTGAATTCTTTCCTTTCATTAAAGATTTTGTTTGTTGCTTGTTAGTGGACTTCTTGGTGCATCTATTGATTGTTCATTCATTCTTTTCCATGTGACTAGGAAGTGCATGTTCAAGAATGATAAACTTACAATTAATATATCGAATTGGTATTGTTGCACTTTAATTATATTTGTGTACAAATGTTGTGAGAACACTAGTTAAGTAGTAGTAGTAGTAGTAGCGGTTTTTTTTCCTTGTTTTTTTTTTTTTTTTTTTTTTTTGTGTGTCTTCAATGGCCAATTTTGTGATGTCACCAAAGTGACCATCATCCCCAAAAAAGAAAAAAGAAAAACAAAAAAAAGGAGCCAAATTCGCCAACGTCACCAACTGTGAAAGTTTTTTTAAAAAAAAAAAAAGGAAAAGGGGGTCCTTCCATATCATTGGCTACCTAATAGAACTTATCATAAAAGTTTGGTGTTTTAGAAACCTTTTTTTCCCACAAAGTCTAGCCAATTTGGGACCATTTATTTTCCATGAAAAATCCTTCAAATAGGTTGAAATTTGAAATCATATATTTCAGGTGCAAATTGGCAAAAATATTTGGCAATAAAAAAAATCAAGGAACTGCATGTAGGCAATGGTATGTACATCACTACACATACTGAGTAGGCCAATCATGTGGCTGCCCAAAAAAGAAACTAAAAAAATATAAATAAGTAAATAATAAATAAGTAAATATAAATAAGATTTATTTATATAAGTAAGTAAATAAGTAAATATAAATAAGATTTATTTACTAAAAAAATATAAATAAGAAAAATAAATCAAAAATTGCTTTTTATCTAAACCCTAATAACAATTAGGGTTGTTTTGGGAAAATGAACATCATGGCAACGCCGCAGGGCATATCTAACCAAATAATAATTAGGGTTGTTTTGGGAAAAGGAACATTATGGCAACGCCGCAGGCCATATCTAAAGTATGTCATCGTGGCGAATCGCGGTTAATTTTAATTAGTAAATGCCCTAGGACATTTTTGGTAAACAATATTAGAGTTTTCATGCTTGCACAAAGTTTAATATATCGCACATCCTTTTTAATCTATAAGCATTCATTATAACAAAGCTTTGTTGGGATGGAGGACGAATTAAATGTTTATTAAACAATGACCATAAGGATCAGATCTATTTCCCTCCAAATATACAAAAGATAAATTGGCCATGAATCATGCATGTCCGTAAATGTCCTGTGATGGCCCACGATTTTGACACCCCCCCCCGCGGCCCCCCAAAAAAACAATTTCCATATGCTCCTCCATCCTCTCCCAATGGCCCTTGTAAGCCCTTTAGTTTCTTCTTATTTTTACATATAATGTTCTGTAAAATTGTGTCAATGTCGACATTTTGATGGGTAGTCAAAAGCTAAATAGAATACAAACGTAACCATTGAAGCTGCACACAAAAACGTAAAATAATTCGAACCACGTCCTGCAAAGTTATACTATAATGGAGTATAGCAAAAAAATAGGAAAAGGAAGTCGATTAGCGAGTCAGGGAGTGAGCTTCCATTGAGAGGTTCTTTCAAAAGTTAAAGGGTGGTACCCTAAGCCCCAAATTGAACTTTAAAATTTCGCGAATTTTGCCATCAAAATAAGTTTTTAAAAAAAAATTATAATGTGTGGTTTGACGTGATATAAGCAAAACATGATGTGTGATAGCACTGCGGGGAAACGTTATGCGGGTTCAGTTTAAAGAACATGTAAAAATTATAAAATATGCTTCGTATATGGTGCATAGGATTTTTGTACAGGCCAAATTAAACACCTAAAACTATGTTCAACATTTTTCCCAAGCATTATCAATGAATACATGATTGTATCAAATCAACCACAAAGTAATTTACCTTTTCATAAAATTTATTAGATTTCATTTATGAGGATAAATAATATATATGCATGGATGGAAGTAAAAGGCTGCGCAACGTGCTACGAAGGCCGAAGTACATTTAATCACGTCATTTATCAAATTTTCCAAACATAATGAAATTGGAGTGGGGCGCAAAATAAACATACGGGGTTGGAGATTTATTTTTTCCAATTTTTTAGTGTGAAGCAGGAATTTTTCTTGCAAAATCTCGTGATTTGGAAACCAGGAGCTGTTCTGTATGTGTCACCAAGAGAGCTTCATATTGCCGAACTCTTGTTCCTAAGGTGAGCAACTTGACATCGGGCTCCATGTAAATTTCAAAAATACATCTTATAATCTTGTACGCAAGGTCGGCCCGTCCTTCAAATCATGAACTTTTGGATTGTCATTTTTTGCACATGTTATGCTCGTAGGGGGGCATTACACCACAAATGACACACGTTCCACTTCACACACATGCCAGCTTATTTGAGCGCGGGGAGTAAGTGCAGGTATCAAAATTTGAACCTATACCAGCATTTGCATTTGCTTCCTTCCGAAAATTTCATCTGTTGTCGTTGTGGCTTTCCAGTGTAGCGGATCATATCTTAAGGAACAGAAAGTTCTTTTGTGAATCATGCAGCATGTTACAAATTCTAACTTGTTCTCACTGTGAGATCGCAACGAAACTTGTATGACTCACCTTGAGAAATTTGTAGAATTTTCTGGTGGTTCAAAAACGTTATCTGTGTGGGCGAAATGAATGTTTGTCCACACAATACCAAATTACCGTAATGTGCAAACATTAGTTCAAGCTATATTGGTTTGCGCAGCCCCAAACATTTGAAGTGCGTGTATTCGGAGTCTGCTGTACGCACGGAACTTGTGTTGTTTTCATCTGGGTTTCATCTCCCGCCCTTCACTGTTATACAGGAGCAAGGAGGCGGAAGGAGCACAGTTGTTAGATCACATCGCAGGTCCGACTCCATGTATGTGCAAACTTATCCAAGTAAGCACATGTGCAGAACATCCTTGCCATTTGCATGAATTTGAACACCCTCCTATTGAGGGGATGTCGGTGTCGGGTAAGATCATCAACACCTAAAATTCGATTTTGTGTGTATGTAGGGTTCGAGTGGATTCAACAAAGCCGGTGTTATTGGTCTATTGACCTGTGATTTTCAATTGTAACCCTGATGCCTGCACAAACATCTGTTAGAGCACAACGAGCAATATGTATAAGTATCGAAATACCAACCTTAGTAGACCATCATCCACATTCACTTCCCTCTCAAAACTTGATTCGGGGTCGTTGTCACAGTGGCTTTGGAGCATAGTGAAAAAATCGTCGGGAACGGAAAGCTCTCGTGTGAACAGTGTAGCATGTTGTAAAATTGAACTTGTTTTTCATACATAGAATTATGAGATCGCAGAAAAAATTTGTGTGATTGCACCTGATATCTTTGCAGTGATTCTTTCATGTTTCAATGAAGTCACTTAGTGTCGGCGAAACGGATGTTTGTCGACCCGACACCAAAATAACACAGTGTGAAGACATCGCTTTAGGATATATTGGTTTACAGAGCTCTAAGCATTTGGAGGATAGAATCAATGTTGTTTTCGTTTTTCCATTCGCGCACTTCCATTGTCGCAACCCTAGCTTTGGGCTCGCGACCAAGGCAAGGGGTTGCAAGGTTGTGGGAGTCAAGAGGAAAGAAGCCCGGGAGTCCAAAGGAAGGAAGCCCGGGAGCAAAGGCAAAGGCATTGGAAGGGTGCGGGCCAAGAGGAAGCCCGGGAGTCATCACATACCCCCGGGAGTCTAAGGAAGTGCGAGGGAGTGTGAGGGAGTGCGCACTCACACTCCCAAGGCAACTCCCATTTTGGGAGAGGGAGTCCCGGTGGACTCCCGACACTTCAGAGTGCGAGTTGAAGGGTCAAATATCCATGGATTGTTGCGCTCTTGGTACCGTTGGAAAGCTCTTGAAACGTAGATGTCTAAAATGGGCTCTCATTGCTCATTTGGACATCTAAAAGGAAAGTTATGGGCAAAAGAAGGGCCGGGAGTCAAACTGCCAGTTTGACTCCCGACCACTAAAAGTCGGGAATCGATGCCTTCCCGACATCCGATTTGAGAGTGCGACACGGCGTTGGAAAGCTCTCGACGAGGGCTACAACTTTTCTTCAGACCGCGTCGCGATCGGACTTTGCAGTCGGGAGATATCGGCGTCCAAAGTCCCGGGACTCTAATCCGGGACGATTTCGGGACTCCCACGCGGGAGTCCCGGGAAAAATGGCCATTTGGATGCCACCTCCGCCGCGAGCTGCAGAGTATACTATAAGGGGGAAGGTGGTGGCTTCCCCCAAGTCCGGGCCGTGGTGAGTCTTGTGTGTCCGTGTTGCCCGTGGCTCGTCGTAGCACCAAAGGTGCTCTAACTATGCACTAACCACTTTGTGTGGGTTGTGTGTAGGCCCGTGTGAGCGAATAAGCTTGTCACATCTTCCTAGTCCCATCCCGGAGCTCCAACACACCCCTCTACCCCTCCAAGTGTTGTGAGCTAGGGAGCGGCTCCAAGTTCCCACTTTTTCCGCATTGTCCCATACTTGGACCCTCAAGTGGGTCCACAAGGAACTTGGGAGCACGTCATCCATGCTTTGCAAGGGGCTATGGGGTAGACGGATCACGGTGGTTAGATGCCATCGCAGATTCGATTACATATATACGCCTGAACCTTTATTCCGGCACTGAGACCTAGTAAGCGCAAGAACCTGACATCCTTGGTGTAGGCAAAAATTTGATCTTGTGTAGATGTTGCATTCGGGAAAATCAATGCGTATGCTAAAATCAGAACTGCATTTTCCTATGTATACAGGTTGTAGGTTGGTTTGACTGAGCTCGAATTATTCGTGTATTGACCTTTCATTATCAATTACAACTCTTATGCCTTCTCAAAACATCTGTCTGTTATCAACCGATATTCATGGCCGACTTCCCATGCCCCGAATGTAACATTTGTTTTACCGTTCCTCATCAACGCAATGGACATCGCCGAATGGTGCATCAATCAACCTGTAAGATCCGTGCCGCCACCGGTCGAATTATTGTCAATCGATCGATGGACGACAAATATCCTTACCCCGTGGAGGGCTACATGAGCACATTTGAACGCAATGACAGGCTCTAGGGCCATTTCAAAGTGCGACATCCGGAACAAAGCAATTCCACCCTAAATTAAGATCTTGACGACGATGCGCAAATTAAGGCAATGTCCTTGGGCATGTTAATCTAGCCACCCATCGAACAAACACCGGAACTGCTCCGTGATGTCGGCCTTGCGGTTCTCAACATCGTGGATGGCATTCGTCTCCTGTTGTGCAAGGTTTGCGACGTATGTCTGGAGCCCGAGGCCCGCCGTGTGCATAACCACTTATTGGGGCACGACAATTGGAGAGCTCCCAAACGACATCGTAACGGTGGCCTCTGTCGCGTGACTGGGATCCCACCTGTTATGGATTTCGCATCGTCGCTCGATGAGATCAAGTTCACCCAGTTGCAAGACCCTCGCCTGGAAAGGTATACCACATCTCCACGACAGGAGCTTTTGCCGGTGGTCCCAGGGATAAAGGTTGTGAACAGATATCGATGTGAGGCGGATGGATGTGCGTATTATTTTGCCACTAAGAAGATTATCGGCAATCATCGTCGGACAAACATTTCTTCTTACCGGTTCATGCCAACGGTCAACCGTGTCAGGTGCAGCGCCTTTTTAGAAAGGTCGGGTACACCACTTATTTTGGTGTGGACCACCAGAATGTGGAGCTCGAAGGCAATCTAGCAGGGCTCCATCTGAAGGAGCAGGTGCACGTTTCGTTACAGGCCCACGAATTATCTGTGCGAAATGCGGCACCAAATCCATCCATTCGTGAATTAAGTCCATGGCTGAGAGTGTCTTGTTGGCACGAGCTCGCCGTCAACCACATCATTCCGGAAGGTACGTCGTTCGACCGCATCAAGCGAGCGAGCGTGCTTCCGAACCCGATCGGCGGGGAATCCAATTTGGATCGTTTACCCTCGATGGTCCGAGCGTATTTGGAAAATGCGCAGGCCATGATCGGTCGTGTGCCATACCATCTCAGGCAGTTGGTCGTTTCAGTGGTAGATTCCCCCCTGGCCGCGATGGGGCTCAACCAGCTTTGGGTGCCATCCACCATAAGTAGATATTGTATGTTGATGACCAAGTTGCTCACTATGATGGTCCGATTTAGCGACAACGCCCCGGTGGATGACGAGCCATTCATGAACGTCCTCGGCGATTTGCATTCAGATCTCGGAGATGCGTTGAAGAATCTCATCTCTCACATCCGAAGTCGAAGAGACGCAGACGGGGATGACGAATATCTTGTTCCCATCCACACGGTGTTGTTGCACATTTGCAGACTGCCGACGTGTCCGGTTGTTCAACATGGGCTCCGAACCGGTTGTCCGATAATCAGGTTCTTGATCGTGAACAGCTTGAAGTCGGACCCTTCGTCGACCAACCTCGCTTTCGAACACGTTCGACGTGTGTCGGGTCCCATCGACGCGCTCCTTGGTCCCAGGGTGAACCCACTTGAGGGTTCACCAAAGTAAAGTTGCGAAAAATTGGGACCGAAGGGGCACGCTCCCGACTTCCAACTCCAGAAAGGGGTAGAGGGTTGAGTTGGAAGCCCCGGGATTAGACTAGGAAGAGGGACTAGTTTAGCTCGTGAGAATTTGCATCCAAAAACCAACCACAGGAGGTTAGTTTAGCATTCGGGACACCCTTGGGTGTTAGGACTTGCCACGAGCACTTGGACACACAAGACTCACCACGGCCCGAACTCGGGAGTAAGTCACCACCTTACCTCCTATAGTATTTTCTGTAGCTCGCCATGGAGACTACATCCAAATGGCACAAATTCCCGGGACTCCCGAAATGGAGTCCCGAAATTGTCCCGATGGGACTCCCGGAACTTTGAACCGCCATAACTCCCGATTGCAGAGTTGGATCGCGACGAGATCTGAACCAAAGTTGTAGCCCTCGTTGAGATCTTTCCAACTCCATGTCGCACACTCAAATCGGATGTCGGGAAGGCATCGATTCCCGACTTTTAGTGGTCGGGAGTCAAACTGGCAGTTTGACTCCCGGCCCTTCTTTTGCCCATAACTTGGGCTGCAGATGTCCGAATTGCCAATGCGAGGGCATTTTCGATATCTAAGTTTCAAGAACTTTCCAATGACACCAAGAACACCCCAATGCGAGGTGTTTTTCCCCTTGCTGTCGAGCTATGAACATTCAGGAGTCCCTGAAGACTCCAAACCCCCAACTTTTCCAAGTGTTGGGCTTCACCCCCACACTTGGCCAAAGTGGGGTTGCGACAACCGGTCTACCCCTTCCTTAACATTTGGCGCATGGACACCGCATCTTGTCCACCCCATGTTGTGTGGCCCATGTGAACTCCCGCTTCCACAACTTGTCATCCCTTGTTTTTTGCCTTCTTGGGTCAGCCAAAGACATTGACATTATGTCTTCCCTCAAATAATGATGGAATGACAAGCAAATCTTGACCATCATCCTCTTGATCATTGACCTGTCTATGTAATGTATTATTTAAAATAGAAAAAAAATGCAATGGAAAGAATAAGATCTACCCTTTAGAAAGTCAATCACCATCTACTATTGGGCATTCTTCCCTTCAAAGCAAATTTGCGAAAAAACTACACACACACACACAAAACAAGAGTGGATACTTAGCTTCCAAAATCAATGCCTCCTTATAGTTGAACCACTCCCATGCTCCACAGCTTGCATCGTTTTCCTCCACTCAACAAAAAAACAACAAACATTATACTAAACTTTCACATAGAATTAAAAGTGAGCTTATCACCACCTCAAAGTTTCCTTTCAAAAACCTTTTCGAGAATGACAAGACGACAAAAGAAAACAAACGATTTTCAGCAATATGAATCAGATGAGCACATCTAAACCTAACATCTCTTATCCATAATTTTCAGTCACACCTGTTCATTTGGCAGGAAGGAACATTCAGATGGTTTAGATGGTTCTGACACTTCTTCAATAAAAAATTGGAATAAGTCTAGGGTTTAGGTTTTAGGGTAAATGCTAGGTTCTAGGTTGCGCCTCGACTATATTCGGTAGTCGGCTCCTCTCCCCTACCTAATACGTAACTTGCCCTCCACTTATGTTAAAAACCCAAGAGCAGGTCTTTGTGGCGGTGAGAAAGTGTCCAAACCCAACAGCAGCTCTAAAAGTGGCGAGGACACTGGAGATTTTTCATTGTGTCAGTTCTTGTTCGCGTCTTATGTCTCCTCATTCTCTCGCGTGCTTTTTTAGATCCGTATTTCTTTCTGTGTGCATGCTCTCCAATTTGGTGCGAAGGCCACGGTTATGGTATCAATCGACTTTTTTTATCTAGTCTGCTGTAGTTGTTCCGTTCTTTTCGTGACTGTTGTGTCCCCGCAATCTTCCTTGCTTCTTTAGATTCACCGCATGTTCTTTTTTCGGCGTGCTTACTGTATTGTGACGCTCTCCTGTTGATCCGTCTCACTAGGAGCTGTGGCGAGCTCTTTGAACTTTGAACCAGTCTGCTCAAGCTGTTTTCGGTTGCGATATTGGTGCCGTGACTGTTCTCAACTCGCTCGGTTGCATCATCGATTCTTAGATAGATGGCAGAATGCTATCGGCTCACCTTTGAATCATGCCGCTTACGACATATATTGACTTGGAGCCACAGAGCGCTCGCAACTTCTTCGGGTGGAAATGTTCGCGCAGTAGCAGCAGGTCGTATAGAGAAACTCTGGCGGCAGTTCTTTTCAAATCCTTCGCAGTGGTGGGATTGTAGACCGGAGAAGGTGAATTCGAACTACCCGGATTTCAAGCATAAACATACACAGGACGGACTCTGGCTTGTGGACCGGAGAAACCCCACGTGGGTGAGAGCACAGCTTGCTGCAATGGCACTGGGGACTGTACAATTGGACATGTTTTCCTGGAACAGAAGGCTTGCAAGATATGTGAAGGCTGGGCAACATGAGAAGACAATTGAGCTTTACCAAGAAATGCAACAAAAAGGCACGAGTCGTGACAATTTCACTTTTGTTCCGGTGCTCAATGCATGCGCTAGTTTACGAGCACTTGAAGCGGGCAGGAAAGTTCACGAAGAAATAATTCAAAGCGGTTGTAAGGCTGATGTCTTTGTGGGGAATAGCTTGGTTGACATGTATTCCAAATGTGGGAGCATCGAAGATGCTTGCAAAGTGTTTAACAACATGCCATCTCGAGATGTGGTCACTTGGAATGCAATGATATTGGGACATGTGAAGTGTGGACAAGGGCAGAGGGCACTGGAACTATTTCACCAAATGCAACAGAAAGGTGTGCAGCCAACTCCTTTGACTTTAGTGGGAGTGCTGAATGCATGTGCAAGTGTAGTTGCACTTGAAGAGGGCAGGCAAGCTCATGACTGGGTTATTAAAAGTGGGTGGGATTCAAATGTCTTTGTGGGGAATAGCTTGATTGACATGTATGCAAAATGTGGGAGCTTGGAAGATGCTCTGAAAGTTTTCAACAAGATGCCATCTCGAGATGTGGTCACTTGGAATGCCATGATTGGAGGATATGCCATCCATGGGCATGGTAAGGAAGCACTTAAACAGTTTGAACAGATGCATGAAGAAGGTGTACAGCCAGACGATACCACTTTTGGTTGTCTGCTGTCAGCTTGTAGCCATTCAGGTTTGGTGGATGAAGGCCTGCGCTTTTATTCTTCAATGAGTACAGTTTACATGATTTCTGCGAACTTGCAACATTACACCTGCATGGTTGACCTTCTTGGCTGTGCTGGCCGTCTACATGAGGCAGAGAATATGGTATTGGCAATGCCCTACAAACCACAGGTGGCTGCTTGGAGGGCTTTGCTTGGTGCTTGCAGAATTCATGGCAATGTGGAGATGGGAGAACGAGTTGCCAAACAAGTTCTTGAACTGGAACCTGAAAATGCTGCAGGCTATGTGCTGCTATCAAATTTATATACTGCCACTGGTAACAGGGATCTCAGCAAAAATATTGAACGGCAGAGAAAGGAAAGAAGTGTGAAGAAACACCCAGGTCGCACTTGGATTGAAGTGGATAATGAGGTGCATACATTTGTAGTAGATGATCAACACCACCCTCAGATGATAGAAATCCATGCAGAATTGAAGAGGTTGTCAGGGCTGATGCATGATGCTGGATATGTGCCAGATACTAATTTTGTGCTACATGATGTGGAGGAAGAAGAAAAGGTGTTTCATTTGTGTCATCATAGTGAGAAACTGGCTATTGCATTTGGGCTTATGAACTCAGCACCTGGTACTCCACTCTGCATAAGAAAGAATCTGTGGGTTTGTCGTGATTGCCACACATCCACAAAATTCATTTCAAAAGTAGTTGGTAGAGCTATCATGGTGAGGGATGCAAATCGCTTTCATCACTTTCAGGATGGTGAGTGTTCTTGCAGAGACTACTGGTGATGCCAGTAGTCTGTCTTGCCAATCACTAGATTAAGTTCATTTTGTTTGTAGCATGTCTATTGCTTTTATTACACCACCGTAGTTGAGAAGACAGTTCAGGGTTTGCCTGCTGTGACAACTGTGTACATAGGAAAGAGGCCAAAATACAGCTGACACATTTTTTTTGACATATTTGTTTGTAACTATTCTGCTCAACATACAAGTCCTGATAAGGTGAATTGAGCAGTCTCTCAAGGATCACCAATTTTTCTTGTGGTGTCAACTGCACTTTGCATTGAACAATTTGCTGCTGAAAGGAACACACTTGAACTATGTTAGTCTGTTATGGGACTAGGTGACAATCTTGTGGAGAGATTTAACTTTCTGTGAGAAAGAGTGTTACCACTGTTTTGAAATGTTCATACATTTGCAATTGAGTCGTTTGATGGCTACTGCAGGTGGAGTGTAAGTGTAGTATATTGTGAAGACACCATCTTGGAAGCTTGAAATGTGTTGAGCTGTAAACATGCACCCATAACTTCATAATGCAGACTTCAATAGTGCCATTGCTACTAGATTTAGGAATTTTACTTGTTGAGGAAGTACAGCTAGATGTGCAATGGAGAAACTCTGCTAGTTGTATCCTGAGATGTCACTAATGCCAAGAGCTTGATGAGAAGAGAATCATCGATTGATATTACAAATTCTATTTAATTTTAAATGCGTTTTTTTCAAAATGACTTCAAAGCAAATAAATATATAAAAATGTAATTCTTCAGCTTCTTCATGTCATTCATGTGTACAGGTGCAAATTCCTTTTTTTGCAATTGTGTTACAAGCATCAATGTCAATGCTTGGGAATCTGTTGATAAATGACAGAGCTGCCATCATATCTGCAATTGGCAGCCACAACATCCAGATCTTCAGCATCCTTTGCTGTTGTTGTAAGTCCAGAAACAAGCAAGCTGCTGCTGCTTTCTGCCTGCCAGGTAAGTTGATTTGCTTTCTCTCCCCTCAATTTTTTGTCCCCTTGTGACGTCCAGCATCTGTAATCATGTCAACATGGATGTGGAAAGGAGAGACACTGGAAGGGAATGACACCTTCTTCAATTTTTTCCAGCACCAAACTGCAAGGGTTCATCACCAACTCTTAGCATTGTCAAACAGTTCATGGCTGTATGGGTGTTGTGCATGTCATCATTGTAAGGGTTATGATCTTGCCAGTTTTGTCTGTGAGGAGGGCAGGGCCATGACAGATTGATTCTCTTGCAAGCACAAGAGGAGTGTCGCCTGTTTTCAAGATAATCACTTGCTTCTTCAGTTTCTGGAACTTGGGTGCCATATGAACTTTTTCCCCTTTACATCTGGGCATGGTGAGAAATAACAAGAAATTCAGCTCCTGATGACTACAGGTGCGTGGTTTTACAGAATTCAGCCCGAACTCCAGTTTCTGAACCCTTGTCAACAACCATATGAAATTCATGAGACCTTTTCCTGACCTTAAAACTTCAACAGATCACCAGGTAAAAGCTTCTTCAACTTTTTTAGTCCTTTGATAACACAGGAATAGTAGTGGTATCAGGAAAGTTCTGCACCATTGAGGGTTTTGTGGTCACAGCCACCGCACTTGACAACAGCCACACATGAGCAGGAGTGATGACATTTCCTTTACTGTCTTCAGCCGGTCTGATTTTCACAATGTTCAGCAGGTCCTGCTTTCAAGGTTGACTGTGTGTGGACCTTCTTTGGGCCTGCCAGATCCATCAGAACTCAACATGGGATCTCTAACAGCTGAAAGAAGAAACACACTTTGTGTGAATCATTTTCCTCCATATCTCTGGATGATCATGTGCACAATTCACACTCTAGCTACATCCATGCCTGCTACAAGGAGGCTCTGAGTAAGCCTGTCATCATCTTCAGCTTTTGATGGTAAGGTGACCATCATCACTTGTGTATTCGTTCCCTTAGGGGAAGGTCTTAAGAGCATTGTTGCATTGATAGAGAGTGTGCTTTTGAGTCATTGCAACATTGTGTAACTTGTCTATTGGGAGATCTGACAAACATTCTGCACAACTGTCATCTGCCACCAACTCAGGGTACTTCAACCACCCACTGAGAGCTTTGTTTTGTACTCTTGGAGCCAAGAGAGGTCAAACCATCTTGAACTGCAATTGGGTGATGCAGCAGTAATGATTGGGGGACTGAAATTGACAGTAGCAATTGTGTGAGCTTCACAGCTCTCCGGACTTGATAAACCAAGAAAGGCAAGAGTCTCCTGCAGTCCAGCAATGTCAAATGACCAAAAAGCCAGATAATGGAATATGTTTCTTGCACTCTCTATGTCCCCTGCACCAAGAACCATGAAGAACATCACAATTCAAGTCAACTCTGGTATGAAGGCTGCAAATTTTGTCTCATTCAAAACACAGGTACCCACAGCTATTCAAGATTTATGTGGGGCAGCATCACCAATTAGGAAATCAAGAGACCAAGGTTCAAAAATTCTGCTTGAAGTCAAAGAAAGAATTCCAGATAAGGACTGAAGAACTGAGAAGAAGAAAGTACTGGAGGGTGGAAATTTTCAGACCCATAAGCAAATTTTCATGCTCATCCAGAGAATCGGAAAAGAGGCCTCCAGTTGTGTTGTCAGTACTTTCTGCAGTGTATGTACTGAATCATGTAACCTTGGTCCTTATCCTTGCCTGGGTGAATCTGCAACCCACTCTGGTCAAGTCTTTCTCTTCTTCTTCTTCTTCTTCTTTGATATCTTGATCCTTTTCTTCTTAAGTAGATGTGTCAGATCTATGGCTTCCATCCACAAAGTCCGAACATTTGAATGTGGGTGGTTGCTACTTTCTTCAACATAAGGAGGTTTCCTCAGAGATTTTGTTGACAAAGGCTTTAAAGCTGTGGGGGCCAGTTCCATTGCCTCAGTAGTTGCTGCCATCATCTTCACTTGGCTATTCTGTGGTTTTGACTCTTCAAGTGAGCTTGAACTTTTGATGAACACAACCTGATGCCCACACCTTGAAACTGATAATGTAGCTTTGAATTTGCAGGTCGGGCATCTTGCTCCCTTTCAGAAGAATCACTATCTCAGTCCCTATGTTCAGCAACTCCCTTGAACCATAGAGCAGAGTTTGTGATATTCTCTTGCAGTCATGAAGATTTGATTTCTTAAGCTCTGGAGCTACACCATGTATTGAGCAATGGCAAATCTCAGAAGCAAACCAGAAGTTGTAAGAACTTCATGTCACTTGTTCACAGGTACAAGCAAAACAAATATGACAGAAACTCTCTGAAAAAGCAAGACAATGTTCTGCTGTCTCAAGTATCATTTCACCTTGGAGTTTGGGAAAACCCAACATCAAGATCTGCTCCTTGGTATGGAGATCATCGCCCTGGATAACTTTGCTCTATAGTTTCTGCTGATTTCCTTCTGGTGACAACTCAAAGATTCATGAGCATGCAATAACTTCACAGAAGCTCAGAAGTACCTGATGCCCACACAAGAATAAGAAACTGTCATTACCTGAAGCTCCCTTGTGCAAAACAATCATCAGCACATCACTGAAGAAATCAGGAGCATTCAGTGCCACACCCATGACTAAATTGCAGCAGGGAGGAAAACAAGGAAAGCAGCTTGCTCACCATACGAAGTCCCTATAGCAACCTCCATACCTTTTGTCCTTGTTCATCCCCGAAGCTTGTCTGCCACCAGTTTTGCTGGGTGGGATTTTGACCAGTGCGCTTTCTTGTTTTTGGACTTGGATTTAGGGTTTAGGGTTGTGAGCGTTTAGTTGCATTTGCTGGCTGATGGGTTTTGTTTGCCGTTATAAACTTAGTTAGCAAAATCTGACCCAACATCTCACCTGGTGGTGTTGAGTTTCTCCTTGCATCTAGTGTGAGGACTACTGATATTGCGAGAGTTCCTTCCTGGTGGGCATTTTTTACTGCATATTATAAGTGCCTTGATGTGTTGCAAAAAGATCCCGTTCAGGGTTTTTTCCTAATTTGTGATGATGAAGGATCTTTGAGAGGATGTGGAAGCAATGGGATGTAGTGGGAGCAAGGAGGATAGCAAAGCAACCCAGAAAACTGCTTCCACAAGGTGAAGATCTGTGCCATTGCTGTCAGCAGCGACAGATTCAATGTGAGACATCTCAGCCTCAGCAGAGTAGGTGAGCTACCACACTTCACGGCACCAGCAGCAGCCAGCAACTAGGGCTCAGCCACAGCACTGAAGGTGACCCAGCACCCAAGGTATGACTCAGTTCCTCACTGATAACCTATCCTGCAAAACCTCCTACTTCCACCTCACATTAATAAGGTAACTACCAGTGTTGGGCAGGTATTACTGAATGGGGTGAGAACTGGGGTGAGAACTGGCACTGGCTCAGCACAAAAACCAGTGGGTTCATGTCACATTGTATTTTGTGGTTTCTTTAGCCCTAGTGGGGATTTTCTTGTTTACTATGGCCTATTTTTTTCCCTTGGGCTTTGACCCCCTGTAACCAAAAATTGGGGGAGGTTGGAAACTCACAGATCCACTATCACCATCCCTACAATCTCTTCTTCCAATGGTTCTGGGAAGAGAAACAACTATTCCATTGAGAACACCTGACCCATAACCAGAGATACATCAAAAAGCTCCTAAATGGACAGATGAGCCTGCAACCATCTTGGGTTCATAGATGCACAGCAAAAATGAAATTGTGAATTCCAAAATTAGATCACAACATTGACATGCTCACACAACTTTCTTCACACAATGCAGATTCTCTTCTCACGCACACACATGTGCCTTTCTGCCATAGTACCTGAGAGAAAAAATGTATCTTCACCCTCTTACTCAAATTTACAACTATGCATCCTCTTTCAAAAAAAATTCCATGCACTCTTTACTTCTGATCAGAATACCCATTTAAAAAAAATGCATGTTGAGATCCCACCTTCTCCTGCGTGTTACACATGATCCTCAATCTTTTTCACCGTCACCAAAGTTTCAAACTGGCCAAAAAAACAGTCCAGAAGGCAGCACTATTACATACATACTACCATGCAGAAATTCAGTGCCGCTAAATTGACATTCCTCAGTATCCAAAAAAAATTCACCAAAAATGCCTTTTTTTAGAAGGAACCAGTGACAAATCAATCCACCCCTAGAACAGCAGTAGACCTCAAAATTTCCTCTCATCCATGTTTTTCCATTACATTATGTACCCACTCCTGTATAAAATGTATAAAATTTGGGTCCTCCCAAATCCAGCTCAGGCTGTAGATTGCAAGACCTCCAGATCCCTCCTGGGCCACTTCCAGACTTGTTCATCATCATCTTGCAGCAAACATACCTGGCATCCATCAAATTCCGAGAAGCCTTGTTCATCTTTGTATCTCAGAACTTTTTAGGGGCCTTCCCATGATAATTCCAAGCCCTTCTTTTTTCCAGGACGTCTCATCTTCATCAAACTACCCACCTGCAATCCCTCAAAGAATTGCTTCCCTTTGTGGACCACAGATGCATGCTTTTGCTTCTTCTTGGCCTCCGCAACATTGGTAAGAACAGCAACATGAATGCTTGAGATCAAATTAAGCTTGTACACCATCTGGTCAGCAATTTGATCAGCACTCCGGTCATCAACCGTGGGCTCACACAATTCAGCAAGCTTGTTGTCTACAGTCAGCCTAGGATTCCTTCCTGTCAAAATCATGAATGGTGAAA
This sequence comes from Sphagnum contortum, assembly GCA_963920785.1. Classification (NCBI taxonomy): domain Eukaryota; kingdom Viridiplantae; phylum Streptophyta; class Sphagnopsida; order Sphagnales; family Sphagnaceae; genus Sphagnum; species Sphagnum contortum. Next base: position 15,077,798 of record OY987292.1, on the reverse strand, counting down.
ACTTTGTGCTATCCTGTACTCCACATCAATAACCAAAGAGGATGCAAGGTAGTTTGCAAATCCCAACTGTTTTCACGTTTGGGGACTGTTGTAACCACCATCAATCCATGCTTGATTGTCTTGAATAGTCTTTCAGCCATCCCATTACACTGGGGATCTGAAGTTGAGGTACGTTGCTGCATTATTCCTTAGTTTTCAAATAGAGCAGAAAATTCTCCAGCCTGCTCAAAGCCATTATCCGGCAACAAATACTTACGAACCCCATGTCTACATAACACCTCAGACTCCAGAAATTCTGCAACAGTAGCAGCATCATGGTTTGTCACTGCCTTTGCTTCCACCGATTTAGAGTACTGATCTATGGCAACCAGGAGATACTTATTTCTTCTCTTGGTTTCTAGTAATGGGCCAACAGTGTCTAGAGCCACCCTGTAATAAAACTCACACATTGGAATGTTATGCAGCTCCTCCATACTTGACTACATAATATGCCAGTCCACTTAGCTTAGCTGAGATGCTTGGAATTTGTCTTCGAATCACAAAGTCTCTAGTGGTTTATATTGGAACAACAACTTGCATGCAATTGCAATGTTTGTTGGAAATCTGACCATCACATGTCATCTCACACCATTCCATCTCTCTTCCAACAATGGAAATTGCCATCACCTTCAAATCATCTTCAAATCTGGAACCTCAACCAAAAAAATTTGGGTTGAACCTTATTTAGGGAGTCAACATTGGTATGTATACATCACAAACTTCTCATCCCATGATTTGGTAATGGAAATCATGTGAAAGTCATTATTTCACATGTTTATACTTTTGGCACATGAATGTTGTGCATTCAAAACACATATGATGCACAAATAAATAGGAGAATTTTTCATTTTTCATTTTTGCTTTACTCCAAACAAAAGAATATTTTGTTCTCATGAATTCAAATAAAAGATTGGTTATATTTGCATAACCCTTGATAAAGTTCATGTAATACTACTAGCCTATCAATCCCTAGGATGCCTTCACATTTGTTGGTGTGGCAAAAATTAAAAAGCCTTGTCTTGCTACCACTTTGCTTTGGTGAGGTTTAATCCTAGCAGCATCAACCGAATGACCCAAAGCCATTCTAATTTGCCAAAAAATAGATTGTAAATCCAATGCAAATAACACCATTGATTTGCCCAATTGTGGTAAAACATTTTCAATAAGGGTACTAAGTAGGAATTGCACCTAGTTTGTTGATTAAAAGGCCTATATTCATTGCAAAAAAAATTTAACTCATTCTTTTTGGTTAATAGAATTATTTTCATTAGTACAAAAGTGGGGTGCAATTTATTAATTTAAATCAATATGGACTTTAAAATATATATATATTCATCCGACCCTAATCATTTCACCTTGCTTCAAGTTATGTCATTCTAAAATCACTATGTAATCATCATGTTTCATTATTGGTTGATATAATACACTATTAATTGAAATAATTCACTATAATATATATATTTTTAATTCATGATGTTTTTTGAAATATCTTAAACTATTTTATGTTATTTTATCCTAGGTTATTTTAGATTTTATCTTCTATTATTCTAGATTATTTTCAAATATTTTACCCTATGTTATTTTCAATTATTGTACCCTATGCTATTTTTGATTATTTTAAGCTATTCACTCTAAGTTAAAATAATTGACCTTAAACCTCTTAAATTGCATTAATAAAAGAAAAGAAAAGAAAATATTATTATTTTTAAAATATAAAATATGATCCCTTATGTGCTAAAAAAGAATTTAACCTTGCATTAGCTTTCATTTGGCACACCAATATATATATGAACACCCAAATAATGAGATTATTGAAAAAAACCATGTTCATAAAGTTCCAACAAATTGATTTTTTATTTTTTACTAACTTTGGTGGGCTTTAAAAGTTCTATTGGTTTTAAATATTCCAAAAACATTCAAAAACACATTACAAAAAAATTTTGGTCAAATTTTGATTAATTTATTTCTTTATTTATTTGTCTATATGCATGTGTATGAATGTTATGTTGTTTTTTTCTTTTCTTTTTTTTTCCTTGCATACATCTATTAAGGGATTTCCATTTGTTACAAGTGAATTTTATTTCTCATTTTCCATTTTGGGTGTGATTTGTTTATCACATTGCAGAAGATGGATTGCCTTTATGTACATTCATTTGATGGACAAAGATGTGCATTCTTTTCATGCCATTGAAATGGCATTGATAACAACTTCTCCATTTGTGGAAACAATTTTTTATTTATCAATGGTTGTTATATTTCAACTAACACCACAATTTGTTATAAAACACAATTGTAAGAAAAATAAGTTTGGAAGGTTGAAACAAACAAAATAAAAAGGTCATTGATTGATGTTGCTTTTGCCAACATGTTTGATTTACATAAAAAATGTGGAGGCACCTTGACAAATTGTGTCATTTGAACATGGAACAAATATTTGCACGAAACAAGTCATCATCATTTGTTTAAAGAATATTGTAGGAAAAAATCTATATTAAAATAAAATTAAAAATGAAAGGTGAATTTTAACATATATATTTTTTCAACTAATAAAAAAAACCAAAAATTTAATAAGTCAATGTGGCCATGATTTAGTTGCATGACAAGTATTAGAAGAAGGTTAAATAAAGGACATAATGCACAAATAAAGATTTATCAAGTTACTATCAAATTCACCAAAGAGGATGAACATGTCATATTTATATTCAAGAATTTTTTTCTACACCATTGAATGAATGAAAGGTAAAAGATTTGCTCTCTTTTGAACTTCTTATGCAACACTAGAAATGGGCATAATAAATTATCCTTCTACTTGAAATAATGTTTAGTGTAAAATTTCAATTTGTCAAGTAAAATGACATTATCATAAACAAACATTAATTTTAAATGGTAATTATTTAATGAAATCATTGAACAATTTTGCAACTAGTTTGATTGAAGTTGAAAAACTTAAGATGGAATTCAGAAAAAAAATGATGATTTTATTTATAAGTTATATCTTTTAATGAAGGGGTGGCTAAATCAAATAATGAATTTGAATTTGAAAGTCAAACAATAAAATTGGAATCTTGTGTGCAAATCAAACTATTCAATTTTGCAATTTACATTAATGTGTTTTAATTTTAAAATGGAAAGACATTGGATTAAAATTATGTATTTAGTTGATATTTTAGTTTTGATTTGGGTTCTAAATTCAACCATAATTTTTTAGTTGGATATGATATTCATATTTATTTATTTACTGTACTATAATGTCTTTAATTCCAGATATTTAAAAATTATATTAATTCCATTTAAAATGCCATATATTTAAGTATAATATTTTTATCAAATGAATTGCTTTCTTAAATCTCACGATGAAATGAACATCACATGTAAACTTATATAATTAAATTGCATGTTTTAAGTTTCATAATTTAATTTTGTAATTTCAATTTCAAAGACATATATTAGTACAAAAAATTATTTCAAAATTCAAATGCAATATATTTTATGACAATAATGCAATTGTATAGTTTCACAATGAAAATTATTTCAATTGCTTCTACAATTTTGACAAGTATTTTTTTCATTAATTAGTTTAATTCACTTGTTTGTTTCAAAATTACATTGAATTGTGTAAAATAATTAAAATACATTAGATCAATTCTCAATATGTATTTCCATAATTCAGTTATTAAATATTAAATTTGGTTGTAAATTCAAATACAATTTTTGAAATATATTGAGTTTTAAAATTTATTTAGTCTCATCATTTAATTTAAAACACAGTATTTGTTTTATGCCTTTCATTGAATTTGATTACAATTACTTCAATTCTTGTTTCATTTTGTTTGTCTCTTAAACCACCCCTCCTTCTGGACCTCCATTTGCAACTTTTTGAAGTCTTTGCTATGCAATTTGACCTTCTTCGCTCCTAATCAACCACTTTTTTACTATCAAAATTTCACCAAAAACCAAAATTAAAGGAATTTTTTGAAATTGAAGTGCTTTTAGAAGCTTCCAATAGCCAAAAGTGAGAGATAGAAAAAAAAGGCAGATTTGTGTATATGATTTTCAGCATTTAGCCAAAATATATGAGATTGATTAAAAATTTGGTTTAACCAGATTTGGCTAATTCTTCTTGTGAAAAATCACCATTATATCTATGTCTTCCTACCAACGAAAGCAGTATTGATTCCCAAAAATAATTATGAGGAAAAACATTGCTCCAAATCTACCATAGTGGCAACTATGACAAAATCCAAAACAACAATATGTAAGTTACAAACCACAAGCCCAATCGCCAGGGTTTTGAAAAGAAGCCTCTATATCCTTCAGTGTCATAAACGTGTCTCAAAAAAAAGAGTGGGGACTGTCCTACAAGCAACTATAACCAAAAATTACATGTGATCATAATGGTGGTTTCTAGAATTTAAAAAAAAAGAAAAAAACACACATTTGGTTGCGTTTACAATTAAAATTTATTTCAAAAGTTTAAATGTAAGCGTAAAATGTAGTTTCTTGATGAAAAGTTATACTACAAGATAAAAGATATAATATGTTACTTCAGATGTAATGTTACTCCCATATAGTTTTGTAATGTGTTTAGTTTCTGAGTGTAAAATATTTACTTTACTTTAATAAATATATTTAAACATTCCAATGTATTGTAACTTTATACAATAATGTACTATCAAAATTCAATCTTTTCCTCTAATATTTTCTGATTGAATAATTGGTCAAAATAAAGTAAATATGACATGTCCTCCATATGAAAAAAAATAAAATTGCTTTGTAATGGGGTGCACTTTAAATTTCTGATCTTATTTGCTCATTCTTAGAAATTAGGTATTCAATGCTGTGTTTTATTTATTTTGGTCAAATGATGTGAAAGTGATATCTAGATCCTTAAACCACCTTACCCATGTCACGGTCACAATGATTAGTAGAGGTGGACCGCGTGACTAATGATGATTAAAGAGGTTGTTTGTGCACAAGCAGATGGCACACATGCTTACATGATTACACGAATTAAGGGATACTTGCAAAATGTCTTAATCCTGAATATTGGGTTTGGCTAGCTCTTTTTATATTGGCAAAATTTCACCAAAAAGTGAATTGAGGATCAAATTTGAAATTAAAGTGGATACTTTTGGGGTTTTAGTGACTAAAAGTGAAAAGAAATGTAGTGAAAAATCACTAGATTTTTACATTTGATTTCTAGTAAGTAGCTAGAAATCCAGAAGGACAATTAAAAATTTGAACTTTATATGTGATTGATAGCCAGATTTGGCTTAAATTCTCCTAACAATGATTGCCACTGTTTCTATTTTTTTTATATTGAAATTTCCAACCGTGGCTAGATCTTTAGATCCTTGAAATTTTTTGCTGGTTTTGGCCTAATGATATGACACCTTTTCTAAGATAGAAAGGATTCCCTTTATTTCCATATCGTTATGAACAATGTTTTATCTTAGGGATTGTCTTTTGGAGCCAAAATGGTTATCATGGATAGGAAGATGTAAAAATAGGAAGATTTAGCCAAATCTGGTTACAACCAAATATGAAGTACAAATCTTTAATTGGCATTCTATATTTTTGGCTACAAATTGAAAATAAAATATAGAAGTTTGGTGAATTTTTATTTTTGTATGCTTCTCAGTTCTGGCAATTGAAAAGCTCCAACAATGTTTCATTTTCTAATTTTTGATATAGAAAATGTTTTTGGGTGAAATTTTGTCAATATGAAAGAAAAGTTGGTTATGAACATTCATGAGTCCATAAAGAATGCGATTTCAAAGAATGCACATCACAAATTCATTAGGTTTCATAAGTTTGTATAAAAATCACACAAATTTTATGCTATAATTCATATGAACGATATTTGTCCAATTCAATATTTTAAATAATTAAATAATTAAAAAAACATAAATGTTCATGTTTAATACAAAAAAATCACATAATTTTGTCACAATTACATCACGATAATTACAAAATTTTAATTAAAATATAAATTATACATATTTCATATCAAAACATCATAAATATGAAAGACATATCATTTATATAAAAATTATTTATATTTTTTGTGTCATTTTTACATTGTAAAACTTACAATTGTTGCGCACACATATTATTTTACGATTTTCACACAAATTTTATTAAAATTTCGTGATATTGTAAATATATGATCCTTTGGCTCACCCATATAGATAAAAAGAGAACACCTTCTGGTAAGGCATGTGAAATAACAATGACCCCCACCCTAACCAAATAAAAAATATAAAATCAGCAAGGACATACATAACGCCAAACCAGCAAGTCCCACCCTTACCCTCAAAAGAAAAAAAATGAAAAGAAAGGGAAAACCCACACGACCCCCTCCCAAAAAAGAAAGAACATGTGCCTAGTTGGTGCATGTTTCATTGACTCATTCGTTTGAGCACATTCTGTATTCCTACTTTTTTTTTTAAATCATCATTTTCAACCTAGGTTAGTGCTAGGGACTAGCAGTTGGGGCCTTATTTCAATTGCCGCTAGTGTGGGCTGTTGAGTTAGCCAAAGTGTGAACTTGTCCTCAAATGATTTTTACTTTCAAAACCTGGTTTTCTGGAATTTATTTGAGCATCAGAAATCACTTAAAAATCAATATCTCCCACGTTCTGAATCCAAATTTTATCAAATAAATTTCATCGAATCTTTCTTTCTTTCTTTCTTTTAATTTAACGTCAATACCCGGACTAGAGAGATCCATTTGACGACTATTACCTAGTTGATTTGAGAAAAACACTTCTGTTGTCTAGGCAAGAAACTAAGTACAAAGCTACTGCTTTCTGAGTAGTCGAATGCATCAATTCACGCAGTAAGCTGCACGGTGTCAATTGTTTCCCTAGCTGTTGACCAAACTTGCACCAAATGTCATGGTGAGCTGGGCACACTAACAACAGGTGATCTTCATCTTCAACAGCTCCTAGGGGACACAGGCGACAAACCCTATCTCTCCTCGATACACTCTCAATGCAAACACAGGCGACAAACCCTATCTCTCCTCGATACACTCTCAATGCAAACACAGGCGACAAACCCTATCTCTCCTCGATACACTCTCAATGCAAACACAGGCGACAAACCCTATCTCTCCTCGATACACTCTCAATGCAAACACAGGCGACAAACCCTATCTCTCCTCGATACACTCTCAATGCAAACACAGGCAACAAACCCTATCTCTCCTCGATACACTCTCAAGCTTTGCATGCCTGCCACACTCTATCTCCAAACGATGGTTTGAACATCTGAACCTTGACAAAGATTGCTTGAGCTGAACAGTTGTGATCGCTTGCAAATAACTCTGATGTGCATATGAGTACCCAGATTTTGTTGTACAGCTCGTGTTCATCAGCTGATATGTACGCAATCTGCTACTTCTGGCTCTGGCCTGTTCACCATAAATGCTCATCAAGATCTTCCCAAGAACACCAAAGCCACATTCCAATTCCTCTGGAAATTTCAGCTACAATTTAATTTAGTATTCAGTGAAAAAATCATTTAATATTCAAAAACTTTTGCACCACAAGTCCAAAGGTCAGGGAACTAAGCCCATGCACTCCTCCTCATCGAGAGCTTTCAACAGACACCAAGAACATGATCTGGAGCATCCTGGTTCAGTGGATCTCATAACTACAAAACAAACTACCTTCCTTCACGGATAGATTTCTTTAAAAGGACTAAAGTGCTTTTGCCTTTGCCTAGAGAATCCTTTTGCAAGAAGAAGGGTGCTGCAAGTTGCAAGCCTCCCAAATAAAGAAACGGGAAAAAAAGGACACTGGTTATTGGTGTGTTTTACTTATCATAAATGCAATGAAATGCTCTAACTTTCCACGTCCAAACACTATTTCTCTTCCCTCTAGGACTCAGGTCAGGCTTAGCCAGATTGGGCCAGGATTGCACCGCCAGCACTCACAGGCACCTTCACTTTCACTTCCCCATGTTCAACTTCTCATCAAGTTCGAAAATTCGTGGGTGGCACCCCAACTAATTAATAAGGATACACAATAAGTACGCCCAGTGAATAACAGTCCTCAGTTTGATAATGACATTATTTAGGTTTAACTTATATTATTTATTTGGCGTCACATAATGGGGTTGTATACCCAATATAATAGAGCATTTCCAGAAGGGTTTTACATGTAGGGTGAAGCTTGCTTGGGGGAAGGCATTACTGAAATCAGGGGGTACCAAGTGAGAGGCAAATGCAAGCTCATTTTTGGCCTTTAGGTGATGTGATTATCAATGCTAAAGAGGTGTGGTAATGGAGGTGGGGCTTCACGTCTTCCATCCAGTTCACCATGGAAACAAAATGTCTACTCTCATATGGATGAAAATTTTCACATTACAACACATTGCTCTAGATTTACACTCATAAAAATTTCCAAGGTTCTAACCAGTCATGGCAGGTCCTTCAGATTTAAGTGTTAAAATCAAAGGTGAAGGGTAATGTTATTGTGATCGGAACCTGAACCGCTCCCCGTCCATGGAATCAACACAGAAGACCAGACTGTGGAACTAGCCTTTTTCTAGAACTGCATGTGTGACTGAGCGTTTTTCAAAAGGGAGTAAGAAATGTGAATTGTTTAGAAAAATTGGTGAGTAGATTGAATTTTTATAATTAAATATTCTCTTCCTATTTGTTGTCAGACTTGGTAACTTAGGATTTCAATTTTAATTTCGTTATCAAATTTCATACCTAAACAATTTTCAATCTCAAATAGTGTGTAATGTGTGGTGGAACCCAACCCAGTTTTCAAATCAGGCCTGGGGGTTATTGAATTTGAAAAATGACGCCCAAACTGAAAGCATCAAGCTGGGAGCTACACCCAGAAAACCAACCAAAATTTTTTAGGTGTCAAAACCTGGACCAGAAGTTCTCTTAGAAAGAAAGAACCACCCAACATTGGTTATATTGATAAGAACAGCTTTTTTTCTGTGGTGACTTTTTGCAACTTGTGAAGGGAAAAAAAAGGAGGGAGCAAAACATCCAGAGGTGTTTTTCCTGGAAAAAAATAGGCCCAAGTGTTTTATGGCAAAAGGTGCAAAGTCGTTTGATGGTGATTTCGCATCATGAGGAAAAAAAAGTGTAAAATCATCATATTTAGATGATAGACTCCAACGAGTAGCCAGTGTATAAAGGGAATCCAACTTCTACTTAAATTTGGCAAAGTCCTATTGTGGAAGATCACCAACCCACTTCACAAATTTGGAAAGAAAACTCTAGTGCACAATATTTTCTTCAGGAAGTACTCTTTGATGTCAAAGTGACAATCATTAACATCAAGATGTAAAGAAAGTGGCACACAACTAATACCAAATCAAGGTCTCTTAGTCCAAATCTAACATCTTTTAAGCTTAATATGGTTACTAAGAGGCATCACTCAAAATTAGCAAGGTATCTTACTTACTTATTTACAATTTAGTGTCATTAAGTGGGCTAAACAGCGCCCGGGCCAGAACCCAATTGACATTAAGTTTGATGAAGCAATTCAGATCTAATTGTCTGACATTGCACTACGAATCTAGCAAGGATGCCTTGCTGCTGACAGCTCAGCAATTCAGCCAAAGGTGTGATGGCAATTAGTGGTAATGAACCTCTAAACCTCTTTCGAACACTTTGATAGGTAGGGCAAACCAACAAGAAGTGGTCCTCATCCTCAACCGCACCCAAGTTGCATAATTTGCAGTAACGTTGCTGCACCGGCATCTTCACTGGCTTGACTTGCCTTCCTAGTTCAATCTGCAGCTTGTGATTCGCACAACGAAAATGTGCCAAGCTTCTCCTAAGATGTGCATTGTCTACCCTGGAGAGGTATTCTTTGTACCCATATTGTGCTGAGCTATTCAACCCCAAATAGGTTATCACCCTACTGGAGTCAGCTACAGCCACTTGATGGTGTACAATGTATTGCCTTTCAGCCAACTACTTGAGGCGAGCACATGGTGGCAGCTGATCGCTATCGATGCACAAATTGTACGTCAACAATCGTTCATCTACTTGTGCTAGCCAACAAGCAAGCAATCGGTTCTTTCTACCCATAGCACTTTGGGTCCCCAGTAAGACTTTTCGCCTGACTGCAAGCAAGTGCAGCTGTACATCATAAGCTAGCCTGAGCATGCGATCTGAGTCTACCTTAAAACTGACACGTGAGAGAAAGCGCATGGTCTGTTGCCACCAAAATATTTATAGGGGAAACTTGCCAAACTCTACCAACACGACGTAACTGGATGTCGTGGTGCTGACCCCCAACGACCACTTCAGAAAAGCCCGATGAACCACCTCTAACTATTCGTGTGCCATGTGGTCTGACCATACTTCACACCCATAGCTAAGCACTAGTTTGACTAGTGCATCAAATAGCTTGCATTGTAATGCTGGATCAAAGATGCGCAGCTTTGCGCATCTGCGCCGCAATGCAAAAACTGCCTTTTTCCTTGACATTGCTAACTGCTATATTGCAGCTTGCATACCTTTTGTGCCATGCAGTTCAAAACCTAGATACTTGAAAGACTTTAGTTGCTCTATAACTTCGCCCTCATACTAAAAAGCCTAGCACATAGACTTGCGTGCTTCAAACACAACAACCTTGGTTTTCTTAACATTCACAGTCAACTGACGCTCACAACAAAAGGCTTGCAAGACATCTAGTTGTTTCTGTAATCTAACAGGAGTGTGTGACATGGGAGCTAAGTCGTCTACATACAAAAGTAAGTGAACAGCTAGCTGTCCCAACATTGGTGGTGCGTCACCTTCCAAAGCATTCAGCTATTTCTCTAGGCCATCTACGAAGAGGCCAAACAGGAACGAGCTGAGGGGGCATCCTTGCTTCACTCCGATGTGACAGAGGAAAATGGGCGTGAGCCCCTCCTTTGGATGGTGCAGGCAGGCCTGGTCTTGATGGTACATGGAGCGCAAGAACTCCAGTATCCGCCCACTGATGCCAAGTCCCTCCAGCACCTGCCACAACAGGTCCCTTAGTACTGTATTAAAGGTTTTTTTGAAGTCCAAAAAACAAGTGTATAATTTTTTTTTTCTGAAATCTGGCTTGTTTGGTCAAAGTGCGAAGAATAAACAAGTTATCTGTTGTCTTAAAGTCTTTTCTTAAACCAGCCTGTCCTTTTGTGCGTAAATCATTGGTCTCTACCCATTGATTAATGCGAGACTCAAGAATCATTGCAAACACCTTGGTTAAGATTAGTCCTACTGTGATCCCCTTGTAATTGTCAAACTGACTACAGTCACCCCCTTTGTATAGTGCATGTATGATCCCAATAGAAAATGATTCACAATAGCCCTCACGCAGAATTTTGTTAAAAACAATCAATAGTGGTTGTTGCAGGGCAACAACCGCATCCAAAAGGAACTCTGGTTTGATGCCATCAATGCTTGTAGCTTTGTGTTGTTTTAGCTTTTTGAACGCTTGTTGTACTTCAACTAGTGTGATGTCAACATTCAATTGTTCGCAATCAATACCATTGGGTGGAAAGGAAACCATTTGGGCTTGAATAGCGGTACTTGCCACAACTCCTGTTGTGGTTGGTGTTGTCGGAGGCTGTAGCAGTTGTTGGAAGCCATCCCTGAGCGCTTCGTTGATGATGCCATTGACACCCTCAGCGTGCTTGCGGTACCACTTCCAGAATGCTGCAGGATTCGCCTTCACTAAACCACATAGTTGTTTAGCCTTGAACACATCATAAGCACGTTTTTTCCTTTTGTACAACTATTTCATTTGCTTAAGTTTGACTTGCCTATCTGGTTGTGCATGTGACAATTTAGCAAACTAGCTTTTGGTCTGGCGACATTCTGTGTCAAACCAGGGTTTGTGGTTGTGTTTTATTGTTTTTCCTAAGGCCACTTGTTTATTTCCAAACACTTCTTCTGCAGATTGTGTGATGCACCGTTGTAACATATTGACTGTTGTTTGTACGTCAAATGCATCAAGTACATCTGGGCTTGCCCAAACACCGATGTTGTGTTGTACACTCCTGTTAAACTCTGTTGCTTTGGCAGTGTCATATTTGAAACGTGGTAGGTGTTTGATTGCCTTTTGCTGAATAGGAGGGGGTTGCCACTGCTGTGTGATTGTAAGTACCAAAGGTCTATGATCAAAGTGCGCATCTTTGTGACTTGAGTACTTTTCATCACAGTTACCCTCTAAGCGTTTGACACCCTATAATTGGTCAGTTGTCGTAAGAAAATAGTCCACAGTGCTAAAACCTTTATTGGATAGGCATGTGTACTCCCCTGATATGTTTCCTGGTGTGCGGCCATTGAGGATGAACAGCTTAGCAGTTCTGCAGAGATCCAGGAACTCACGATGCCAACCAACCGTGACGGTGTCACGGTTTTAGTGCTCCAGCATATCGTTGGGCAGGGTGTCCTCAATGGCCTATGGCACCAGCAACACATTTGTTGGTTGACTGCAATCAATGAAGTCAGTGTTTGTGCCTGTCCTTGCATTGAAATCCCCAACAAGAAGCACACTGCCTAAGCTCATGGCTTCTCCAACCTCTTGGCATATGTGTTCAAATAGGCTGTTGTCCGCATATGGCGAGCCTTGTGGAGCAGCATATACTATGCACAGGAACAAAGGCCTTTGGAAAGCATTGCCCAAGCACAGCCAAATCCTAGTCCCATCCCTTGTAGTTTTCCAAACAGTAGTACTATTTGCCCATGTTTCCTTGACTAGTATCGCAATGCCTCCACTGTGCTTTCGAACGACACCCTGTGTAGTCACATGCTTGGCAACATCAAAACAGCAGAACCCTAGTAAGACCGGGAATATATCGCCCGGAAAGTGATGTGTTTTTGTCAAAGCAACAACGTCAACATGTTGAAATAGGTCAAGCAGATGTTCATGTGTTTCTAGCTTTGCGATAGCGGCCCCATAGATGTTCCACAGGCACACCAATTCTTTGACTTTTGGGAAACCATGGTTATATATATATATTGAAGAGTTGCCCTGAAACCCACCCAGTATTTGGTGTGGTTACTTTCTCTTGGAGAACCAACTGCCTTTTAAGAAAACATTTTGCAATCTTGGTCCCTCTGATAGCCTGCACAACCTAGATGTCACTAGTGAAAAGAAAAAAATCACTAGGAAATTTTTTACCAAATTTTGATCTGAAAAATATGACTTCGATTGATACAGAGGAACAAATGGCCAAAATTGACCAGATTTAAAGGAAAACATTTCCAATTCTCCAGACATTTTAATAATAATTTCTCATAAGTAGTCAAGAATATAGAAGGATTTTTTTTTAAAATGCGCTCATCGCTGGTGTATAGCAAAATTTGGAGAAATCTTTTTCTGCATGATCATCACTTTGGCTACATATCTAAATTGACTAAAGACCCTTCGGATCTCAGGAGAATCAAATAATCAGCCTGTACAATAAGTGAGCATTCACAACAAATGTGCACAAAACTTTCAAGAGTTGTACATGGCTCAGCTTGTGGGCTTGGGTGATGCGGCACCCACATTGGTACCATGGCATATCCCACAAATTTCATCTAAATATCAATGTGGTTGCTGGTTCACCCTGGCCCATCACAAACAAACCCAAAAAAGAAAAATAATAATAGAACACACCCAGGTGGGTATCTAGTACTTAGAACCTACCTTCCATATATTGGAGGGAGCCACAAAAGGTGCTGTCCTAGAGAAACTTGGGGGACCTTCGGCCCAAAGAAAAAGAAAGAAAAAAGAAAAACCTAAAGCAAGGCGAGAAGCATCACTTGAAGTAAAGATTTAGCCAAATCTGGCTATAAACCAGATATGAAGTCTTTAATCCTTTTACAGTTTTGGCTGTACACACTGAAAACCAAACATATGAACCTGTTATTGGGCCCGCTTTACACTAGGAGTCAAGGCCAAAAAAACTTGGGGCCATTTTGAGTATTTTTGGGTTCCAAATTGGTCCCAAGGTACTAATAAACGTTAGAACATTGACATCAGGATATTAACGAGGGTTTGGCCTTGCCCTTTACATTAAAAATTATCTTAAGGCAAAAGAAGAACTATGCAAAAATATAAATTTCTTAAAAAAAATCCTCTTAAAGAAACCAAAGTCCTTCAAAGATATTATAACCCTATAACTAATCTCAAGTTTCGACACAAGCCAAAGTACCATCTTTCAAAAATCCTCATATAAAAATAGACCTATCACCTTGGGGCCAAGACAAGGCCATAAAGTTCAGCATTTATGAGTAACCTGGGGCAGACTGAATTTTTTTTTCTATTTCAGCCTTGACTCCTAGGCAACTTTTGCACCAATGGGAAGGCTGGATTTGGGTTGAACATTGACCCTGACTCCTAGTGTAAAATGGGCCTTATTTCCCCACTTCTGGCGTTGAAAACCAAATTGTGAACTCATTACTCAACTGATTTTTCCTTCCAAACCCAAATTTTTGTACTTATATTGAATTTTAAAGGACAAAAATGACTCAAAGTAAATATTTACAATAATGTAGGGACAGGGTGAAATATTCACAGAGTGAGATCTCTAAATGGCCAAATTAAGCCAAGAACATGTTCGATTTGGAGTCAAAGACACTGATGTAGTCTTAGCATCAGGGTTATTTTTAATGTTTAGAAACAAGTTAAAAGGATTTTGGGACTTTTACCATTGGGTACCAGCGTGGGTGCTGGTTCACCCAAGATCAACGTGTACAGATACTGCCCAAGTGGCCAACTTGTTTTAGATGTTTGATTTTAGTGGTAACTTGTTCAGCACGTTTTGTTTATGGTCCTCTCTATTGATGCCTTCATGGCCAAGTAATCTTTAAGGCCTTTTAAAATAGGCTTCCGGCCAGTAACCACAAAGGTTCTGAACATACTTAGAGCATATTAAAAGGTAGTGGCTTCGAAAGTCAATTGTAATCACTTTTGTGTGGGCCGGGGTTGTGCAATGGGAAGTGTAGTGATTTGTCAAGTCGAATACCTTAAAATAAAAATCTGGAAATTGTCAAATTTCACCTTATATTCCTCTTTTAAAACAACTTTATTGATTCTCTTTTCAACAGCCAACCACAACTTTTTGTTCACATGGTCTCCTGGATTTTACTCCATAGCGGTAGGCGGAAGGTCAGGTAGACCATGAGCCCTCATAGTTATGATTGGTTGTCAAGAAAAAGAGTCAACAAAGCTGTTTTCCAACCTCTTAAAACCTTGCTCATATGTTTGGAAGTCATGTAACATGATGAGAAAGCAGTTCAAAAAGGAAAATGCCCACAATGGCTTTTTTGCTTCTTGAAATGCCCACCTTACTTTTATTGGTCAAGTCATTATTATTCAATATCCATTATGGAATCATGGTCAAGTTGAATAGCCATTTACCATGATTCCTGAAGACGTAGTGAATGATACCGATCAAGTGTCACAAAAGAATTGTATTCTTAACTATGATACTCAAAGACCCAATTGGTTCCCACCAGGTACCATATTCTCAAGATTTTTTTAAAAGGCAATGATTGTTTGGACTCTGGCCAATTTTACTTTTATTTGAATTCAGATTGGAACAATCTTTACCAGATTTTAATTTGTAGCCCAACTTTGTCCACTTAGTTACCATTAAAATTTCAAAATTTACTGTCAAACATGACCTCGTTCTGAATTGATGGGTGCCCATTGTCATAAGGCACAAAAGGTAGTAATTTAACAACTTTAACGTTAAATTAGACCACCCTTCAATTGTATGGATCTGGAATCTGCATCTCTGTGTCATAAAGATTATCATTCCAGGGTAAAACACGAAGTTGCCATAGCGCAGAGATGGAGGAACAGCGAAATCCTGTTCTAAATGTCTTCTCAGTTAAAAATTAATGTATTAGAGAATGGTCAAGCTCATTACCATTATGTAATCACGTAAGCCTGTAGACCAGCCCGGATAAAGGAGTAGGAAACAAAACCATAAAGGATAAAGAGCATGCGCATTGTCTTACATAAAGGATTTTGTCTCCCGACTATATGGATTATGAAGATTATGTTAAACTATGGTCCTTAATAGTGTGTTTTGTCCAATTTTGTTGTGTAGCTAAGGTGGTGATCATCCCTGATGTGATTTAGCCAAATTGGGTAATTAAAGAAATTAAAACTAATTTTTTTATAGCCTCCCTCTATATTTTGGACGACGAATCAGAACTTCGTGTAGCATTTGGAAAATTTTCTGTCGAAATTGGTGACTTAAACGACCCAAAAAAAAACATCCAAATTTCGCCATTTTGAAAAAAAATCTGGCATTTGACAAAATTTCCAAAACAATTCACTAGTACTTAAAACCAGGATGTATGACTATTTTGTTAAATCATGGATTGAAGACAAGGACATGGTAGTTTCTTTACAGGGTGTGCTCAATTGTGTTGCCATTGCGTAAGTAACACAAATGTGTAGGCAGGACCGAATATTTTTCAATTACATTATTTGCCATTTTTTTGCCTATAATAAGCAGGCCTGCCTCCTTCCACCGGCGTTCACAGTTTGCTTGCCTTACTTGCATGTTTTGCCCAGAGCCCTCCCCCTCCTGCTCCTACTATCGTTCTCTTCACGTCAAGGACCTCGCAAGATTCTCAAGCTTGCTTTGAGAGTGTCTAGAAGGGTTCAGAGTGGGCCTCGTGGTAAAGATGTCGACGATCCCTGAAATTGTTCCATTTTATGAAACGATCGGCCAGACGGCCCAAGAAAGTTTGGGAGTTGGGGGCCAAGTGATCACGCAGTCGGAGATGCCTGAAATTGGACATTCTGTTGAGACCAGCCAGCCGGGCCAAGTGATCACGAAGTGGGAGATGCCTGAAATTGGACATTCTGTTGAGACCAGCCAGGCGGGCGAAGAAGGTTTTGGAGCTGGGGGCCAAGTGATCGCGAAGTGGGAGATGCCTGAAATTGGACAATCTGGTGAGACCAGCCAGGCGGGCGAAGAAGGTTTGGGAGCTGGGGGCCAAGTGATCGCGAAGTGGGAGATGCCTGAAATTGGACATTCTGTTGAGACCAGCCAGGCGGGCGAAGAAGGTTTTGGAGCTGGGGGCCAAGTGATCGCGAAGTGGGAGATGCCTGAAATTGGACAATCTGGTGAGACCAGCCAGGCGGGCGAAGAAGGTTTGGGAGCTGGGGGCCAAGTGATCGCGAAGTGGGAGATGCCTGAAATTGGACATTCTGTTGAGACCAGCCAGCCGGGCGAAGAAGGTTTGAGACTTGGCCAAGATGTGAGGATGTCGACGATGCCTGAAGTTGGACAATCTGATGTAAAAACCAGTCAACCGGTAACTCCTACATCTATTGACAAATTGACTGCCCTTCAATCATTGGATTTTTCAGAGGGCTTAGAGTTGAAGAAGTTACTTACATTTATTGACAAATTGGATTTTTCAAAGTGCTTGGAGTTGAAGAAGTTACCTACTTCTATTGACAAATTGATTGCCTTTTGATCCTTGGATTTGTCGCAGTGGCAAGAGTTGAAGGAGTTACCTACAGTTCTTGACAAATTGACAACCCTTGAGTCGTTGAATTTGTCAAGATGCTCATTGTTGAAAGAGTTACCTACATCTTTTGACAAATTGATAGCCCTTGAGTCGAATTTGTTTGGCTGTTCGGAGTTCAAGGTTCGGAGTTCAAGGAGTTACCTACATCTATTGACAAATTGATTGCCCTTCGATCCTTGGATTTGTCGGGGTGCAAAGAGTTGAAGGAGTTACCTACATCTATCGACAAATTGACTGCGCTTCGATCATTGGATTTGTCAAGGTGCCGGCAGTTGAAGGAGTTACCTACATCTATTGACAAACTGACAGCCCTTCAATCGTTGAATTTGTCAGGGTGCGAAAAGTTGAAGGAGTTACCTACATCTATTAAAAAATTGACAGCCCTTGAGTCGTTGAATTTGTCAGGGTGCTTGCAATTGAGGGAGTTATCTACATCTATTGACAAATTGATAGCCCTTGAGTCGTTGAATTTGTCAGGGTGCTCAAAGTTGAAGGAGTTACCTACATCTATTGACAAATTGACAGCCCTTGAGTCATTGAATTTGTCAGGGTGCTTACAATTGAAGGAGTTACCTACATCTATTGACAAATTGACAACCCTTGAGTCGTTGAATTTGTCAGGGTGCTCAGAGTTAAAGGAGTTACCTACATCTATTGACAAATTGATAGACCTTGAGTCGTTGAATTTGTCAAGGTGCTCGAAGTTGAAGGAGTTACCTACATCTATTGACAAATTGACTACCCTTCAATCATTGGATTTGTCATGCTCGAAGTTGAAGGAGTTACCTACATCTATTGACAAATTGACAGCCCTTGAGTTGTTGAATTTGTCAGGGTGCTTGCAATTGAAGGAGTTACCTACATCTATTGACAAATTGATAGCCCTTGAGTTGTTGAATTTGTCAAGGTGCTCGAAGTTGAGGGAATTACCTACATCTATTGACAAATTGACTACCCTTCGATCGTTGGATTTGTCATGCTCGAAGTTGAAGGAATTACCTACATTTATTGACAAATTGATAGCTCTTGAATCGTTGAATTTGTCAGAGTGCTTGCAATTGAAAGAGTTACCTACATCTATTGACAAATTGACAGCCCTTCGATCTTTGGATTTGTCACATTAGCGGAACTTGAAGGTGTTACTTAAACTTATTGACAAATTGACAACCCTTGAATCATTGAATTTGTCAGGGTGTTCAATGTTGAAGGAGTTACCTAAATCTATCAACAAATTGACTACCCTTCGATCGTTGGATTTATCAAGGTGTTTGAAGTTGAAAGAGTTACCTACATCTGTTGACAAATTGATTACCCTTCGATCCTTGGATTTGTCAGGGTGCTGGCAGTTGAAGGAGTTACCTATATGTATTGACAAATTGACAGCCCTTGAGTCGTTGAATTTGTCAAGGTGCTGGCAGTTGAAGGAGTTACCTACATCTATTGACAAATTGATAGCCCTTGAATCGTTGAATTTGTCAGAGTGCTCGCAGTTGAAGGAGTTACCTACATCTATTGACAAATTGACAGCCCTTGAATCGTTGAATTTGTTCAGGTGCTCACAGATAAAGGAATTACCTGCATCTATTCACAAATTAACAGCCCTTGAGTGGTTGAATTTGTCAGGGTGCTGGCAGCCAAAGAATACTTACATCTATTGACAAATTGACAACCCTTTGATCGTTGGATTTGTCATAGTGGTAGGAGTGGAAGGAGTTACCTACATCTATTGACAAATTGACAATCCTTGAGTCATTGAATTTATGAGGGTGTTTGTAATTGAAGGAGTTACCTACATCTATTGACAAATTGACAACCCTTCGATCCTTGGATTTGTCACATTAGCGGAACTTGAAGGAATTACTTAAATTTATTGACAAATTGGAGTCATTGAATTTGTCAGGGTGCTCAGAGTTAGAGGAGTTACCTACATCTATTGACAAATTGATTGCGTTTCGATGTTTGGATTTGGCATGGTGCTCGAAGTTGAAAGACTTACCTACATCTATTGACAAATTGACATCCCTTGAGTCATTGAATTTGTTAGGGTGCTGGGAGTTGAAGGAGGTATTTACATCTATTGACAAATTTACAACCCTTGAGTCGTTGAATTTTGTCAAGGTGCTCAGAGTTGAAGGAATTAGTTACATCTATTGACAAATTGACTGCCTTTCGATCATTGGATTTGTTAGGGTGCTGGCAGTTGAAGGAGTTACCTACATTTATTGACAAATGGACTGGCCGTGAAAAGTTGAACTTCTCAGAGGTTGAACTAAGTGATGAAGGATCTAGTAACAGTGACTTTAAGCTTGATGGAGATGTTGGTATTGGTACCTTGCAAAGCCAAGCAACTTTTAAGTTTGTAGAACATAACACAATCTTGAAAATCACTGATGGTGGAAAAAAATTGTAAATAAATGTTTGATGAAATATAATTATCTTCATAACTAGTTGCATACGTAAAATTATTATGCATGTATGCCCACATTCATCTTGAAAAATACCCATTTTGCAACCCACAATTTTTTTGGGATAATGTAAATAGTGTTACCATTATAATGAGTTTTTATCAATGACATTGTTTTGGGGTTTAGTTTAGGAAAAAAAATTAGAAATAAGAAATCCTTTGAAATTTCTCTATGAATATCACAAAGGACTTGAGGGCCAAAAAAAAAGGTGATACAAAAGTTCTACACCATGGATGGACAATGACAGAGGTAAGATGAAATTCAAGGACTCATGCAAGAAGCACCATTTCATCTTTAGGTGTGTGCTAC
Source organism: Sphagnum contortum (assembly GCA_963920785.1). Classification (NCBI taxonomy): domain Eukaryota; kingdom Viridiplantae; phylum Streptophyta; class Sphagnopsida; order Sphagnales; family Sphagnaceae; genus Sphagnum; species Sphagnum contortum. Next base: position 15,057,479 of record OY987292.1, on the reverse strand, counting down.
TTCCATGACATTGTTGTCACCAAACTCATTTAAGCAAACCCATTTTTGTGTGGTATCACTAGGAACCACCTAATGGAATGGTTAAAAAATCAAAAGCGGTCAAATCATTGTCTTAGACTTTTTCCTTTAGTTTTTTTCACAACTATAATTGTAATTTTTTCATGTTTATCCATTGCATACACTTATTGTGGCTTGAAGTCTATATTGGAATAAAAAAATGGAAATTGTTAAAATTTGTATTCCTAATAAAAATGGCACCTTTAGGAATCAATAACTTTAATTTTGGAAATTCACAACTAAATTATACTTATTCAATTTATTGCCTAATAAAAATAAAAAATAAAATGACTTCAAAATTACTTTTGGGAAAATAATTCCCTAGAAATTTTTTTAATTCAAATCATGTTTCAAATTTGTGTTGGTAACTAAAAAGTTCAAGGAAAACAATTAAAGTTGTGTTCTTACAACTTTTTTAAAATGCAATGATTAGGAACATTAAACTACACAATATTTTTTATATTATTGAAATCCCAAAATCTAATAAATGGATTTGTTAAATAAAAATGAAAATATTTATTTATGTGTTTCTTATGATATTTCAAAATTTGATGGGTCCAAGAAAATCAAGGTGTGATGTTTTATATGCTATAATGCCTTAAGCTACTATATGTTATAATGAATCTGAACACAATATCCTTGCTTTGGTAGGCAAGACCAATAAAGTTCTCATGTGGTCACATGCATTGAAAATCCATGTGCAATGATGTAGAAATGTTCAATATTTTTGCATAACATTTTATTTTTCATAATTATTTTTTTTGTTAGAATCCATTCCAAAGTGAACAGGGTTCCAACTTTTTCATGACATTTTCATGTTCAGGGAACCCCTTTATTCAAGTGTTGGTTGGTTATTATATTATTCAATAATCATTAGGTAGGTTTTTTTATGAATTTGTTTTTGAAATCACATAGGTTATCAATATCAACATTTTAAAAATGACTAATAGATAGATTTTTAAAAAATTGTCACAACAATTTACCAAATAAAAATAAATCTTTTTATTAGATTACTAGCAATAACACTATTATAAAAGAACATAATGGGTAATCACATACAAAGGTTAATTGTCTACTAACTGATTAGTAGATTATTAATAACCAACTTGATAATGGGTCCATCAAAACTTCACAACTAGCTAACATTGATTTATTTTGAAGGTTCGTTTCACCTATCTCATTTTTGTGTGAACATTTTGTGCGTGTGATTTTGTTAGTTTGGATAGTGTTGGGTGTTCAAAAAACAGCACACAATAGATGTTACACAACTAGCTACTTGTTTCATAACAACATTTTAACAAAATGTGCACCTGAACATGCTTTTTTATTTCTTTTGCATGTCCATCTTGCACATGTCAAAATAATGTGCCTTGCATATTAACCTTGGCAGCTCTAATTTTTGTCTAGCCTTAGCCAAAAGGAATGTTGAATCTTGATCAAAGGGTTACAAAAGATAATAATAAATTTTGTAGGTGGATAAATGATCTGTGAATAATGTCACAAGATGAGTGGATGAAAGAATCCAACCCATCTTGTAACATGTTGGTTGGACACATGGTAAAGTTGAATATTTGTAATCAGGCCTAATGTGTACAAACCATGAGGTGTCATTAGGTGCAAAACAAAATTTGCATGCAAGTTCATATTTAATTTTGCACAACAAACACAAAGTTCAAGAAGTTCAATGAGGGGCACCTGGCAAAGCTCAAACCTTGACCTCTTAATCCTTTGAATTTCAAACTTGACAAAGTAAAATATGGAAATGGCAAAGTAAATTGTGGAATTGGCAATGTCACCATGGTAACACATGTTCATTTACATCTTAATGGTTTCAAATACTTTATCTATAGGTGCAAGCCAACCCTTCCATATGTCACATCTTTAGGGCAAGAGTGAACCATCAGCCACCAATGCACCAGTTGGTTGTTCTATCCACTGGATGGGCTATGTTTTTTCATTTAGCACCAAACGGGGAAAAATACTTTTTCCCCTGGACCCCAAAAAACAAAAATAAATTCCCCCTGGACCTGACCTCACACATCCCTATTGACCTAGCTACCCTACATACACAACCACTCTATTGACATAATTATTTTACAAACACAGTCACCTTATAAGGTAACTTGTTTCTTATGTATTAACTTGCCTATTTACTTAACTACCTATCTTACATAGTCAAATATCTGATTAAACTACCTAGTCATTTTTTTCCACCTGAACTTCCTTCACCCCTCAATCCTACCTATCAATTTATTAAGGTTCATCTTAGTTCATAGATGATGAACATAGGTCCCCATATGTAAATATCACAGACATTTATATTGGAAATAATGCCATAATTATAGCCTTTTTGGTTTAAATAATGCATATTTTACTAAATTTTGTTTACCTAATTTATTATTGAATAGACATTACAATACATCTTTTCATGTAATTATTATAAGTATGTACTATCGGATTATGGTTTCAATTTAGGGTTGGGACACATACATTAATTAATAAGTTTTTCACAAATGTATAATAATTAACATAAAGTAGGCTAAATTTGGGGGGGAAATTTTAAGGTTTACACATATGTGAGGTAATAAAATTACATTTTAGACATTCTTCAAAAAGAATGGAAAAAATTAAGTTGGAGAGATCACACAAAGGGAAAAGACATATCTTTTCTTTTGGTTTTGTACGAAAATTATTTGATTTTTAAAAAAAGATTAAGGTATTTTCTTTTAGTCAATAAATATTTATAGTTTGAAACCTTTAAATTTTGGTTTGTAAATTTTTTCCAATGTTCTTTTGAATTTTTTATTTTGCATTATATAATTTGTATAGTTTTTTGGGTTTAGAGCATTATCATTAAGTCTTTTTTTGTTAGAGTTTATATAGTTAGGGTTGTAATACTGTTTATGGTAAATTATCATTTGAATTTTTAGGGTTACAATTTATGATTTAATGTATAGGAATTTTGTTCATATATTTTAGAGCCTAAGGTCTACACTCTAAACTTTGTTAATTATATTGGTTTTCAATCTTGTCATTTAAAAAAAATTATACCATAATTATGAATTTCCTTTGTTTCCATATGTTCCATAGTTGTTAAAGTTTAATATCTTCTAACCCATTTTTGTATGAGTTATGATCTTTTAGGGTTGCGTTTTCAATTGGGACTACAAACTTTGGTGGAACATTGTCATCTTTTATTCCTAAATGTATGCATTTGTCTCTTGTTACTTCTTTTTATTATTATTAATATGTTCATAATTCAACTTCGTTTCATTTCTTAATTATTAAATATAGAAAGGCTATCAAGTTTCATTAAATATACAACCATAAATAAAAGTTTTACACCTTTACATGAATATTTCATATTCAATATTTCTTTGTAGTTTGATTTTTTGATACCCATATGCAAATAATGCATTAACTCCCCACGACCAGCATAGGTTTTATGGCCCAAAGCAAGTATTACATTTTGCACCTCTCAAACAATGTGAATCAATTATCATTATGTGGGTATTGTTACATGGGGTTTTTAGACATTGTGGGTCTAAGGTACAATTTGGGAATTGCACATGTGAACATTTCAATGATGGAAGGTTCAATAGCTCAATGTGGGTATTGCCAAAGTTTGTTTTAATATATGGGTTCATAATGCAAGTATTGTACATTATGTACATTAGAACAATAGGTATTTTATATCATGATATGGGTATTGTAATGGGAATTCCAAGTCACAACATTGATTTAAAAGGAGCCATGTATGTATTGCATTTTGGGTTTTTGTTTAATAATGAATGATATAAAATTATAAATTATCTTGGTGCAGGAATTTTCATAATTCTTTCAATCATGGGAAAGGTTCCAAAGTCCCATTCCAATCATGTCCAAAACCCCAGCAAGTCCCTTTTTCTCAAATAAGGACTTGGTGTGGAGGTCCAGGATACACCATGGAGGGCAAAATAAAGTGACTGTTTAATTTGCTTATGTTCCATAAGCTTGCATCTTAAAATTCTTAGAAGGTGAACGAAGGGATACGAACATCCCAGTGAAATGGAATGTTTACAAAACATTTCTGAGCCAAACGAATGTCAAGCAACCAAATATCAAAAACCACCTCAGGCACATGTGCTAAACATTTATGGCATTAACCTTTTTTATTTCTTTAATTCATATACCAAAGATGTAATCATTTACGTTTTGAAAGTTTTTTGGTCCAGGTATTAGAGCGAATATGGATTAGAAGACTATTGGGAAAACTCAACCCACATTCGATCTATTAAACGAAGATGCCTAGCATCATTCTCAATCAAATGTCTATACATACAACTTGATGTGGCTAAAATCACAATTTATCATAAACCCATGCACGAATAGATGAATCATTTGCACATGGTGAACATGACCAAGAATCCATTTTTCATATGTTTCATTATGTTCCACGCATGTCACAAACATTGAAGGACCACATATGGGCCTAACTAAGTTTAAATTACACAACTAAATAAATATATTACAAGCACAAAACAATTTGGTGGAAACATGTGAATGCGGGTCAAAGCATGACACAAGATGATTTCATTTGACTTTAAAACATTATATATTTAGATTGGAAACATAAGAAAAGGAGGGAGCATTTACACACTAACCCTACAATTTCAATTTGATTTTAAGCTTTTAAACATCCATAAAATATGTTCTAAGATGTTGATGAAATCAATGAGACTCAAGTCCATTCACCATAGGTATTCAAACACCAACTCAATGTGAATCCATGTTATCATATGGTCATAATGGTGTTGTCACAACCTTAACATTGAGTTCGTAACCAACACAAATGTCTGTAAAGGTGCGGGCCAAGAGGTAACTTCGTGAGTCACATTTCGTGCTCCCAGAAGTGTAGGAAAGTGTGAAGGAATGAACCCCCACACTCCCAAATGAACTCCCACTTTAGGAGTTAAAGTCTCGATGGATTAATCTCTAGAGAACAATTTCAAGGTTAAAACCCATTGGATTAAAAAAAATTTAATATTATTGGAAATTTCTTAAAACATAGATATCTAAAATGGGTTTGCATAACTCATTTAGGTAATTAAAACAAAAATTATGGCCAAAAGAAAGGTCGTGGGTCAAATTTTCAACCACTAAAAGTTGAGAATCGCCTTGATTTCCTTGTGTATAAGTGGCAAGCCACATACTGCTGGAAAACTCTTGATAACAACTACAACTTTTGATTCAAACCTCACCTCAATCAAAGGTCTACACACAAAGTTATGGGCCTTCAAAGTCGCAAAAGTCCCAATTTTAGGAATTTCCAGACTCTCATTTCGGAGTCCCAAGACAAAATGACATTTTAAGTGTTGGCTCGTGACCAAGCACATAGTATACTATAAGGGAGAAGGTGGTGGCTTCCTCCAAGTCGAGTCATGGTGAATCTTATGAATCTATGTTTGTTCGTGGCTCATCCGTGCACCAAAGGAATTCCAATTGTGCATTAACCAACTTCTTATATGGTTTGTGCAAATCTGTGTGAGTAATTGACTTTCTTGTCAATCTTTTTAGTCTTCATCCCAGAGCTCCAACACGTCCCTCTACCCTTGAAGTGCTACGTTCTAAAGAACACGCCCCACTCCTTTTCCTTCCATTGTCTTTGTCTTTGCATTCATAGTTAAATCCATCAAGGAGTTTAGGGGTGCGTAAGGTGCCATTTATATGGATGCTACATTTGGCACAAATGTAAAAAAAAAAACCCCCCGGTGAACCCCTCCCTAGCCACTCCATAATGAAAAAAACATTTCCAAAAAAAATTTAACCCTTTTCCCCCTCTTCCTTCCACATTTCCAATGAAGGGAAAAAAAAAACATTAACCTCCACCCCGTCCCCCTCAACAGTAAAAAAAAAAAGAAAAAAAATCAACATGCACCCTTTTAAGTTCCCCCATCGCACAATGAAAACCCTATAAACCCTGGCCCTTCTCAACAATAAAAAGTAATTTGTCAAAGTTATAACTAGTAAAAAAAGTAACAAAAGTAACAAACCTTACCCCTTTCAACAATAAAAAGTAACTTATAAAACTTACAAGCAATAAAAAAAAGTAACAAAAAATAACAAAAAATGAAAAAGGTCAACAAAAACAGCCCGGCACTCCTGTGTATTTATCCTGGTCAAACAACCACCAGCCACCGACATTACACTCGTAATTCCCGGATCATACCTTAAGGGCTCTTCCTTTCCCCTTTTGTCCCATCCTTCCGCTTTGCCGTCAACCTCGTGCTATGTTATGTGACCGCAACTTCCGTATACTATAGGTTCGCCTTCCGACATGGGCGGAGGATAGGAGGGAAGTGAAACAAAACCTCCTTCGACACAAACTCACTGTTGCCACTCCACGTCCACTGCGATAGATTGCTGATGATCGGAACAAAACCTGGTTTGCTCGTTTGCTCTGGAGGTGATCTTCACGACTTTTCCTCCCTCCTGGCTTTTGCCCCAGCTTTCCTTATGAGCGAGCCTTTCTGGGAAGCCTGGAGTTACTTGGTTCCCGATGAATTTACCTGCTTTGTGTTAGGCTCCTTTGGGTTTATTCTAGGTGCTCGACGTAGTAGGGCGACGAGCTGAACTGATGTCAACCTTGGGTCGTCCGTGTCCTTGGGGGAGGATCCCGAGCTGTTTGCCTTGTCCATCGCTCAAAGGATAGATTGCCCCAACTATCGCCCGAGAGACGCTGTAATTCGTGTCTACACCCATAACGTGGTTCTTTGCCTCTTCGGTTGTGTTGCGATGAAATCCGCCCAGTCTGCGAGCGCGGATACTTTATCTGCAAAGGTCACTTATATCAGAGGATTTGGGGGTTTTCGGTGTGTAGGAAGGGAAAGAATGTTCTTGTTCCACCAAGTCCGGTGTTTATGGTCCCGCGCATCAAAAAGGAGAAGAAAAATAGACGAGTTCGTTGGACCCACGCCTGTGTCCCCTCAGGCCCCGAGGGGATTATATCTCTATGGCCGTGTGGGCTGTCGTAGAAGGCATATATCTTTTTTTTTTCTTTCCGGTTACATAGATGTCCATAGTTAATGTTATTTTGTACTTACGATGTCGGGAAAGAACTTTTCGGCATGTTAAAGACTGAAGCTCTGGGTTTAATAATCTAAACTTCTAGTGCTTATCGAATGTTCGATCCTTTGCAGGGAAAACGTTACTTCTGGACTTGTTCTTTCCTGCGTCTGAACGTGTTGTGGAACGCGCACGTACCGTGCCCTTTTCGTGCTCTACCTTCTCCTATTCCCTTTGGTCTTTCGCTTTTGAGAGTTCCGAACGTGCTATGTTCACGTTACCGCTTCCCCTTTCGATATTATCTGAGTTGTTTGGATTTGCTCCCCTGCTATTTACCATACCTCGTGCAACTTTTTTTTCCCTTGATGTTTTTCAAAACATTTTCGGCGATCAACGTTTGTCTCTCCTTCAGAGGTTATTGGAGTTTCCTTATCCGAGCCATACACCATCTTTTTTCTCTGTAATTAACTTTCCCTCTTTTGTTTCTAACAACGTCGAACCGTGCTAGAGGTCCCCTGGCCGATGCACGAGCCTTGGAGCCAAGGAATTACACGTAGGAGATCACATCGTCTGGAACTTGGTCCAAATTCTTCCAAGGATTTGTCCGCTTTGACTCTCGGGCATGCGATTCGGCTTCTGGCAGAGACCGGGTACAAACACGAACCACGGCCGGAAGGGTGTGGTCCTCTGCATGCATGCCCCCTTATGCTCGCTTTTGCTCACTTCTGCCAAACTTCTCACGTTTTCTCAAACTTCTCCCAAACTTATCCATTTATCCCCGACTATGCCCGTTTCTCAACTTTTCTCAATTCTTTCAACTTTTTGCCCGTTATGCCAACCTTTCAACTTTTTCCTTGCTTGTCATTTTATGCCCCGTTATGCCCGACTTCTCCGGTTTTCCTAACTTATGTTCGAGTTTCCCATATTTCCTACCCTTATGCCAAAACGTTTTTCCCTTTCCTGCCGTTATATGCCCATCCTTTTCACTTTTGCCCTGCTTAATGAAAGCACTATGTACCTTCTCCTGTTTTTCTCCAAACAACCAATGTACGCTGCACTACTTATTATTGTTTTCGAAAAAAAATTGCCAAGTTTTTTAATAAAAATTTAGAGATTTTGGTGGAAACTTTTGTTTTTCTAGCAAAATTTTGACTTATTTTTTCCTCGTTTGCGCAAATTCTGCCAAATTTTCTATGTCACAAAATTAAATAAATCCTCATGTACACTGTGCCATGTGGCCTGCTGTAAAACCACCGCCACCACCACTGACTTATGAAAAACTGTTAAGTATCACAATGTTTTTGTCGCACGTAAGTTTTCGTATCGCTTTAATACGCTTCGGCAATTCATGCACGTTGTCAGCTTGTATTGAAAAATAAGCCCTATGCCCATTGTCTACCACAAGTTGGTACCAAATCAACTAATTCCTAACAAGCTTTCTTGGCATCATATATGTATGTAGTCCATAACTTCCGTAAAAGTAGAGCCATCTGATTTTGAATGCCTCTATGCCAATCTAGCCTCACTAATCTCGATTAGAAATCGAGCTTAGCCACACTAATCGCAAGATTAGAAATCAAGCTTTATTAGCTTCACTAGGTAATCAAAATTTGCAAATGAAGCTTAGCCTCACCGATCGAGATTCGATCCAACTTTGGGCTCGCTAATCAAGATTAAAAATTGAGCTTAGCCTCACTCCTCTCGAGATTATAAATCGGGCTTAGCCTCCCTCTTCGAGATTATAAGTCAAGCTTAGCCTCACTAATCGCAAGATTAGGATTCAGGCCTAGCCTTAGTAATCAAAATCTGGCGATCGAGCTTGAGCCTCAGTAATCAAGTTTAGAAATCAACTTAGCCCTACTAATCGAAGATAGCTAGTAGTCCAGCTTCATCCTGACTCGTCAAGATCAACCATCGAGCTTAGCCTCGCTGATCGAGATTAGCCGTGCCTGATTTCTAGCTTACTGGACTTTAACCTCCTGGTTTGTCTCCGTCTCTCTCTCTCTCCTGAACTCTCTTTCTATACCTCCCGCGCACCCGCGTTGTGGGTCTCGTGACTTTGTTGTCGCAGAGATTTTTGTGATTGTTGTGAAATTCCTTGGAGCTTGGTGATCAGTTTATATACTTCTGTAGTTTTTCTTCTCTTTCGGAACTAAAAGTGGCAGAGCTTTGACTGCGACGCTTACGCCGGTGATGGACTGCATCCTGGACGGTTTGCCGCACCTGGGTCGAACGTTGCGGACAGAGAAATCGAACTGCTTCGCAAGGGAGATCCTTGGTAGCAGCTGGAACGTTGTGCACGATCCGTGGCGAGTGATTGCAGCATACGCACCGCTAATAGCAGTGACCATGTGGATGGTGCTGGGTCTCTGGATTCTGCCGTAGCAGCGGAGATCATCCGGAGGAAGAGGAAGAAGAAAATCATCTTTCGCAAGACCCATTCGTTGGCCGCTCTTAGGAGCCGCTCCGGAGGTTCTGTGGAATTACCGCGGACTGAACGACTGCATTGTCTCTTGCTTGAAGAAATCTCCCACCCTGCATGTCCAGCTTCCGAATGCCACTTTCACTTACGCTGCTCTCCCTGAAAACGTCGAGCGCATCCTCAAGAACGATTCCTCCGACTACCCGAAGGTACAGAACTGCTGTAATCCATCGGCTGCAGATGTTGTAGCAGGCCCATTCGCACCTCTGATCTCATTGTGGCAGCTGGTTTGCTAGACTTGTGCGCAGAGAATTGCATTTCGAACTTTGTTCTTGAATTCTCCGTGGTGATGATCTGCTGCATGCTGCATCTGTTGTACGGGTTTAATTATTTCCTGAAGCAATGGACATCTTTCTAGGAGATGGGATCTTCCACACGGACGGGGAGTTGTGGCGCAAACGGCGCAAAACGGCCGGCTTTGAGTTTGCCTCCCAAGTGCTGCGTGAATTCGGCACTCTTGTGTTCCGGGACTACTCCTTGAAGCTTGTTGCTATCCTGACCCGTGCTGCAACATCCACCACTGCCGCTGTGGACATGCAGGATCTCTTCCTGAGGCTTACGTTGGACTCGATTTGCAAGACCGGCTTCGGAATTGAAATGGGGACGTCCGAGCCGTCTCTTCCCGACATCCCCTTTGCAAAAGCTTTCGAGACAACAAATGAGATAGTCTCCCATAGGTTCATGGATCCCTGGTGGAAGCTCAAAAGGTTCTTCCGGGTGGGTACTCGAGCCGCTGTTGTCCAGAGCGCGAAGGAGGTCGATGATTTCGCTTACAATGTTATCAAATTCACCTATGGAAAAAAGTCATAACACTCAGAAAATAAATCAATACATCATATAAGTGTACAATTGTCTCGATATCACATGTTATACAATTGGACTAAGGTGACATCTAGCTGTGAGAAAGAGATCTCCAAATCAAACTTTGGACTTTTTGTGTAGGGAAAAACATGTAATGGGAAATCCCCATGACGAGGGGCTTATGAAGTGATAATTACAAGATGTTGTACTCCCCCTGATCCAACTCCATGAGGCTTGTCGTTTTGCGCCTTGCATGGTTTTGTGTAGAACCATGTAACTCATCTTTTGATGTTTTGGACAAAACGAAAGAATTGATATGTTTCCAATTCTTCGTGAGATTCGAATTGACTGCCATAAGGAAGTAAGATCTAATTATTTTCACTAGTTTATTTCCTACTACTTGAAAGTTAAGTATTTATTTCTCACTTTTCAAGTTATGAGTCAAAACCACATAGTGCATTGTATTCCCTTTTTCTACCCCCTACCCTCCAAAGTTTGATGGGGCGTTCAACAAAATTTGCGGTAATTGAATCTAGCCCCCACTCATGTCATGCGGATCATGTCATATGGATCATCCATAGTAAAACCCATAATGGGCTGATAATATCATCAACTTAAACATACTTAGATCTCGAAACATAAGAAGGGTAATGTGTCTTCAGTTCTTAGCCTTTTCCTTTTAAATTTAGCTCGGGAACAAGCCTCTTCCCTCAACAAACTCACCAGATATTGGAACACTATAACTCTATCATTTGTGCGTAGAACTAAATATACAAGTGTTTTTTAACGTAGGTATTTAGCTGCCACCAATGCCACTTGTCAAAAAATTCTCAAAGAAAAGACTACAACCAACCGTTGGTTTTGGTAGTCTCTGATGCCTTATGGAGACATTAAATGGCCCCCAACAAACTCTATCCAACACATTTTCAAGTTGGTTTTTTGGCACCCTTTTTGCATCTTACATGGTTCTATGTAGAATTGTGTAGTGTGATTTAATTATTTTGCAACAATGTTCCAAATCATTCTACTAAAATTTCAAATCATTCTATTAAAATCAAATAATAATATGGCCCTGTCATTACCAAAGGATTTTCCCATGTGTCTATGACATTTTAATAAAATAAATGAAAGAGAAACTAAAAAAGAAAACAAATTGAAAAAGAAAAAGGAAAGAAAGAATCATCAGAAAACCTATGTGTTCTTTTTCGTTTTTTGGAAATGAAATTTTATTTTCTAATTATTATTTAAAAAACCTATTTGAAAAAAAGAAATGAAAGAGAAACTGAAAAAGAGAAAGAAAAGGAATGCAAAAGAGAAAGAAAGAAAGAAAGATAGAAAGAAGAAAAAGATAAAGAAATGGGAATTTGGATTAAAAATGGCGGACTTAAACAGTAAGCCTACTAAGAAAACGTAGTTACCTATAATGTAGCCCGACGAAAGCGAGGGCAGGGGAGGGTTATCGGGTGAATGAACGCGGGGTGGGGGCTTTGCTGCTGCCGCTCCTGTTGCTGCAGCTTAGCTTGGCTTAGCGTCTTGCGTCGTCGGTCGTCTTCATCGCTGCCCTAGCCCCCAATTTCTTGCTGAGTTTTCTCGTGCATCGATCAGCTTGAAGACCACTGCAAATGCGTAGCAATCTGAGTAAGTTTTCTCCTCTCGCTCATTCCCATAAATCGCTTGATGGGTCTGTGCTCAGAACTGTTGTTTTCTCGGTCTGTCGGTTTTGTGGCGATGGGTTTGGGCACATGTAAAAAGCTTTTGTTGTTTTTGCTGCTGTGATTGGTGTTGCTTTCTTCTCTAGTTTTTATCACTTCCTTCCTTCCTTGCTTCCCCGAGCACCATAAAAATCCAGAGCAGAGTGGTGAGACAAAAGCTCTGAGATTTGCAAAAATGATTTCTTTTGTGGCTGTGAGATCGTCAAGGGATGTCGGACATATGGGCGTGTTTTTTTTCTTTGGAAAATTTGGTCCTTGGGTATCTTGATGTTGAAGAATTTGAGTAGCAAAGTGTTGGGTCTAGTTTCGGGTTAGACCGGTTTAGGTTAAAGATCCCGGGTTTTTTTTTGCTCTTGAATTTTGAATTGAAGGGGAGGAGGAGTGACAGACAGAACAGAACGGACGGACGAACGGACAGACATCTGGGTTTTGTGGACACCAGAAGAGTGAGAAAGACAGCAAATAAAAGAAGAAGAACTAGAAGATTTTGAATTTTTTTGTTGGTGTGTGTTGGGGGAAGAAGGGATGTGGGGCTTGCTGGGTTTGTGTTTTTGGGTTTGTGGGTTAGGGTATAGAGAAAGAGAGAGCAACGAGGAGGGGGTTTTGGATCTGGAACTTGTGGTCATCAGATTGGCAGCCTGGGGACACACCCATGTGAAAAATATCCAGAACTGTAAGGAGATTTTGAAAATTCTCTCAGCAAAGTCTAGCTAGTGTAATTGAATTGAGATCATCGACATCGTGATGAGTTCTTCTTTGCATTTTTTTGGCAAGGATTGTCATCATCTCCAAATTTAGTGCCCTGCCCATTTCGGACCATGAATTCCCAATCACAGATTGAAACCTAATTTGTAGCTCCCAATCAATAACATTGATGGGCAGATTTCGTTTGTTTGCATTGAGAGTTCGTTACCCTAAAATAGTTTTTGTGGTAGGAATTGCTTGCTTGCTCTAGGGTTTATGCATTGCTTCTGCTGTTGCCAGATAATTTCACAAAGCAAGTTTGTGATTATAACTCTATGAGCAAGTTCATCGCGTAGGCAAGTACTACTATAAGGACTGCTACAGTAGTCCAGATGTATTTGTATTCGGTGCAGATCTGAATTCACGGCCCATTTGTTGTCTTGCTGATATCACCAAATTATTATTGTTTGAAAACATGCAGGTCTTGAACTCAACATGCAAATGATGTGAAAGTGTTAACTTGGCAACTGGGTCTTGAGGAGAGATAGATAGATAGCCTTTTGAATAGCAGAAAGAGTAAATGAAAAGACTGATGATGATTACAAAACAGAAATCAAGCATCTCTCCTCCTACTGCATGTAACTTTCTTGCCTTGTCGGTGAGGACACAAGTCAGGAACACTTTGTGTTGTGACCCATATATGTCGTTGAGGTTTTTCTGTACTTTAGAGGTGACTGGGTATATCACCGGTCTTGATCCTTGGATGCGTTTGTCTTGGTGATTAGTGGCAAAAGTTCCGATCATTAACAACACTAGTTTTCCATAACTATTCACAGAATTTTGTTTGTTTTGGATGTGGTTGTATTCTTGGTTGATATGCTGAATGTCGTTGCTGTTGTGGATTTTGTCAGGTGCACAGCGAGGAATTGGGGCTTCTGGTGAAGGTTGCGAATAGCAGGATTATGATAGGCAGTAAAGGAAGGCAATGGCGAGTGGAGCTAGAGGCAAAAGAAGATATACTCTGGGTAATGTGGCGTGTCCTTGGAGCTAATCCAGCAACCAAGATTGTGTTTGGGGAGGCCAAGGGCTTTTACCTCCTCTTGTTGGTCTTAGAAAGTATTCAAGCTGATGAAGAGGGTTCCAGGATGCAGCGAACAGATGTGTTGTTTGGTCTTGATGAGTCACAGGCATCTTCCACTGTCAACCCATCGTCATCATTGCACCAAAAACCTGAAACCCAGTCCAATATGGAATTGTTTACCTCCTTGATGCACGTGCTGACTGTAGCTGTGGCAGATATGTCGGTGAACCGCAACTTCTTGCATGAAAGTCTAGTGTCACTGGCATTCAAGCGATTGCTGCTCAAGTCCAGACTTTTATGTGAGCAGCACGAAGACAAAATTGTTGAGCTTTTATTTGATGTATCACTTGAGAGGGTCCATTCTCCCTCTTTGAACACACTGGATGAGCAATGCAAGTGCTCACAGTTTCAGGTGATCTAAATGAGCTGCTTGTATCATGATCTGAAAGTGATCGTGCTTTTGGTTGATTGCAGAAAATAGTGGATGAGCGCAACCAGAGAGTAACAGGCATGGAACACAAGTTAGCCATGCTTGAGGTGAGACTGTTGGTTCTGTTAGGACAGTTTCTTGGTCTCAAGAACCTAAACAGGACTTAGATAGGGCTTGCAATGCTTAATGGACTGTGTCCTGTAAACTCTTTTAAGCTGCTCATTGTGTGTTTGTAGCAGTGTTATTGGTATGCCGGTTGTACTTGTGTTGTTGCCAACTTGCAATCCTTTTAACCTGACTATGAACACTATTTTGAGTAGCAATGGGACAAGACATACAGAAAACTAACATTGTGGGCTTTGTAGGTGGAGTGTGCTACATTCAACCAGGAATTGCAGGAGTCTCAGGCATGCCAAGGATGGGAGCAAAAGTGGCCTAATGAAGAAGTTGTGTAGACTGCTCAGGTACAAGTTTATGAGAAAACACAGTTGGGTCATGTTTTATCTGTTTTGATTTTGTGAAGGGAACTTTTCTTGGGTCTACTGCTTACTGTAATGATTAGGATCCATGGAAATTACTTCAATGTTTTTGGAATTTCCTGAACTCACGCAAATGCAACCCGTGTAAACAAAAAATTAATTATGCTGAAAAAAACTAACCCCCCTTCCCCTCCTCTTTGCACATGTCCAATGAAGGAGAAAAAAAAACCTTAACCTCCGCTCCCTCCTCTTCAACAGTAAAAAAAATCAAAATAAATAAATAAAGGCGCACCCCCTCCCCTTGAACAATTCAAAAAAAAACTAAAACAATTCACCAAGCCCCCTTGAACAGTAAAAAGTAAAGAAAAATTTAAAGTGTAATAGCTTATTAAGTAGATGGTGCTGATGACATCTGAAAATAATAAATTAAAAAAACACTAATGAATTAAAACCCATGAGTGCCTAGTATTTTGGAAATAGCCACTTTCAACCAACCCCTCCCCCCATAATGAATTTGTAAAAAAAAAAAACCTTTCCCTTCCTTAGCTATTCCACAATGAAAAAAAAATTGAAGAGAAAAAATAACCCCTTTCCCCTCCTCCCACATTTCAAATGAAGGGAAAAAACCAACCTCCACCCCCCTCCCCCTCAACAGTGAAAAAAATAAAATAAAAAATCAAGGCGCACCCCCTCCCCCTAAACAATGAAGAAATATAACTAAATGATTCCCCTGGCCGTTCTCAACAGTAAAAAAAGTAATTTATGAAAGTTACAAGCAGTAAAAAAAAGCAACAAACACTGAACCTTCAACATTAAAAAGTAATTTGAAAAAATTACAAGTAATAAAAAAAGTAACAAAAAGTAACAAAAAGTGAAAAAAGTCAACAAAAGAGGCCTCAGCATTACACTAAAAGGCCTCAGCACCACTGTGTATTTTTGGTGGTCAAAGGGCCTCAGGCCTCAGGCATCGCGAACGTAATGCCGGGATCATATGTATAGGGCCAATTACACGAAGGCCCGAGCCCAATTTAAAACTGAAATAGAGAATGATCCTATTGGGGCCAACGTGCAGTGATAGTGCCCTTTGCATTGTTATTCATCGCTTGTTGCTAGAGTCTAAACGAGTCTGTTTGTTTTCTTCATAGGCTGTGAGTGATAGGAGGACTTTTGCAACAAAGAAATTGCTTACAAAGAGCCTTAGAAGTTCATACTGCAAAAGCGTAAGATCATACAATTGAATGCATTGGAGGTCATGTATTACTACCATTTTCATCGAGTTCACCATTTCAAGATCCTTCCATGATTGTTGTAGACACAAATCCAGTGAGTGAAGAAGCAAGTGGGAATATGAAATTGGGGAAAAGAAAATGAGGGTATTCAATTGAAGAACATGAAGATGATGAGAATCTCATTATTTTTTATTTTTTATTGCATTGAATTTGCAAGAACTACCTAGTGCACGCTCTGAATGGACGACTCCTAAGACCGCTCTTTCACTATTTGCCCCACCTCTTGCTGTTCCTTTAAGACCATACCACCCTTAGACACTAAAGATGCATAGACCTTGAGTGCAATTGTTGCTGTGAAGGCCACCAATTTTGATCTATGCATTTGACATCAAAGGCTAATTTATGGCAAACCCTACTGGATGCATATCACTCTCCAGCACAAGTGACGTTGTGGAAGTTTAAGACCTTGTGATGTTAATGATACCTCATCCAGACTTGGCAGTCCATGTATTACTACTCTGGCGTGCAGTGAACTTTGAAACATATTTTCCTTGGTACAGTCTCAAAACCACTCGTGGAATGGTCTAACAATTTTTGGGCAAAGTGTTGTGCACCTTGACATCGACCATTTCACATAGCTCCACTGTTTCCCAAGGACGCTAAGAAAATCAGATCACACACATGCCAAACGCCAGATCTCTCCAAAAGTTCCTTTACTTTCTTCCAATCACCAGAAAAAATCCATTCTCACCATCATTCATTCACAAAAACTATACAACCCAATTCAAATTAGAAGTCTACTAACCTTCCAGAAGACAGCCAAGAGAGTTCCTGCCCATGGCGCTTCCATGCAGCCAAAACAAATATTTATGGTACACAGATAATATCATCCATTGTTACTGATCTGAAATCAGCCATTCCATGCATTTAAACAGACTCAAAATTTTGTTGATCATCAAACAAAAGGCTGGTCACCCACTAAATCATGCACAACCGAAAAATCTAGGAGCTATTTAAAAGTCACAGTGGTTCAGTTATAGACTTTGCTATATTTCATCCCTTTGCTCTCTGAGCAGATGGCCAGACGATGGATCATGTCTTTCTCCCATATGATATATTCATGCTATATAAGTTTGGACTTGATTGGCCTCCAACAAAATTGCATGCTGTAACCTGTCCACTAGAAAGATCCCTCCACTGTTCATTCTTCCTCATCCATTGTATTACTGAATATTCTATTTTGTGTTTTGCAAATCCAGGAGAAACCAGACCTGAAATCTGAGGAGAAGGCTGTGGATGATGGCGGCAGCTCTGGTGTGAATGATGGAGGAGACAGCCATGCAAACAATGGACCTGTGCAATACTAGAATTGGGTATCCACTATGTCCAAGCTCCTCAATAAAGATGCAATGTGCTTTATGGTGAAGGCATGTTCTCTGACCAAGCCACCAGTTTGCAGAAACTCTGAAAGACATGGTAGCACAGCTAGATATACACCTTCTGCCCTTATAGGCTGTAGAGACATACAATGCAAAATTGTCAATCCCAACTTAGTGCAAGACTATTCATCAACCTTGTTATCAAGAGCAGTATGTCCCTTTTCCTAGCTGAGCAGTCAGCCCCATTGATTTGTCTGGTGAGTGATTAACAGAAGACCACCAAGCTAAACCCCCCACCCCATATTGTTTGCTCTGCTAATTACTCACCAGAAGAAAGTCCAAGAGCAGCCTCAGCTTCTCTTTCTATTTCTTATCTGCTCTACAGAAAAATCAGATCACCTTTAACCAGGATGCTCCAAGCAACAAGGTCTGAGGTCTGGCACAGAAATCTGTTCATATGTCAGACACAAGTCAATCAAAGGTAAGCAAACCTTACCAGCTGCAAGGTGCGTCATGATTGAAGAATATGCAACATTAAACATAGCACATTGCTTAGTATTTGTATGCATCTGGCTGACACTCTCAATCCTAGCTTCAGACCTTCTGCTCTGAATGTTTTGCAAGAACTGAAGTCCCTGTAAGACTAGGAAGGATCCTTTGACAAGAAGTTTCAACTTTGTAGCTTTGCCCTGGTCCAATTCGCAAACTTAAGAAACATTCAACAAAGAAAACATCACATAATATACAAATAGCACCTAAAAGCATCAATACAACTTACTAATAGATGCACTGGTCAATTCAAAGAGACGGAGGCCCAAGACTAATACATCCAACCTTTGTTGGTCCACACTTAAAACTGGCATCAATTTCAATAGTCTCAAAATTCACTCAGTTTCCAAAATAACTCCATCCATTCATAAGAACAAAGAGGCACCAGACCTAAGTGCTACAGATGGCAGAGGTGTGAAACCAAATATCCTGGGAGGCAAATCTATGGCCACTTTTTCAGTGGTATCACATCTGATAACAGTGTTGAACTTTGATAGTGTTAAAAGACCACTAGACATGTTACTATAAAAAAAGAGAACTTGATTCAATGATTGACAAGCCAGACTACTGGCATCACCAATAGTCCATGCAAGAACAAACACCATCTTCAAAGTGATGAAAGCGATTGGCATCCCTCACCATGATGGCTCTCCTAACTATTTTTGAAATGAACTTTGCGGAAGTGTGGCAATCTTTGCAAACCCGCAGATTTTTTCTTATTCGAAGACGAGTACCAAGAGCTGTGTTGATGAGCCCAAATGCAATAGCCAGTTTCTCACTATGGTGACACAAATGAGATACCTTTTCTTCTTCTTCCACATCATCCAGAACTAATTCTGTACAAGGCACATACCCTGCATTATGCATAAGCCCTGACAATCTTTGCAGTTCTGCATGAATTTCAATCATCTAGGGGTGGTCTTGATCCTGTACTACAAACGTATGCACCTCATTATTCACTTCAATCCAGGTGCGACCTGGTTGTTTCTTTGCACCTCTTTCCTTTCTCTGCCGTTCAACATTCTCACAGAGATGCCTGTTCCCAGCAGCAGCATAGATGTTTGACAGCAGTACATAAACAGCAGCATTTTCAGGCTCCATTTCAAGAATTCGTTTAGCAACACGTTCTGCCATCCCCACATTACCATGAATTCTGCAAGCACCAAGCAAAGCCATCCAAGCAGCTGCCTGTGGTTTACAGGGCATTGCCATGATCATATTTTCTGCCTCCTGTAGATGGCCAGCACGGCCAAGAAGGTCAACCATGCAAGTGTAATGTTCCAATTTTGCAGGAATCATGTAGTCTCTGATCATTGAAGCATACAAGCACATGCCTTCATCCACCAGACCTGCATGGCTACAAGCTGACAGAACACAAACAAAAATGATATCATCTGGCTGTACACCTTCATCACACATCTGTTCAAAATGCCTAAGAGCTTCCCTACCATGCCCGTGCATGGCACATCCTCCAAGCATGGCAGTCCAAGTGACCACATCTCGAGATGGCATCTTGTTGAACACTATCCAAGCATCCTCAAGGCTCCCACATTTTGCGTACATGTCAATCAAGCTGTTGCCCACAAAGACATTTGACTCCAAACCACTTTGAATGATTTGGAGATGAACACACCTGCCCTCGTCAAGTGCAATTATGCTGGCACATGCATTTAGCACCCCCACAAAAGTAACAGAGTTTGGCTGCACACCTTCATGTTGCATTTGTCGAAAGAGTTCCAGTGCCTTTTGCCCTTGGCCACATTTCACATGTCCCAAAATCATGGCACTCCAAGTGACCACATCTCGAGATGGCATCTTGTTGAACACTATCCAAGCATCCTCGAGGCTCCCACATTTTGCATACATGTCAATCAAGCTGTTGCCCACAAAGACATTTGACTCCAAACCACTTTGAATGATCTGGAGATGAACACACCTGCCCTCGTCAAGTGCAATTATGCTGGCACATGCATTTAGCACCCCCACAAAAGTAACAGAGTTTGGCTGCACACCTTCATGTTGCATTTGTCGAAAGAGTTCCAGTGCCTTCTGCCCTTGGCCACATTTCACATGTCCCAAAATCATGGCACTCCAAGTGACCACATTTCGAGATGGCATCCTATTGAACACTCTCTGAGCATCCTCGATGCTCCCACATTTCGCATACATGTCAACCAAGCTATTGCCCACAAAGACATCAGACTCACAACCACTTTGAATGAGTTGTTGATGAACAAGCCTGCCATCTTGAAGTGCTCCTAAACGGGCACATGCCTTAATTGCCTGAATAAAAGTGAATTTGTCAGGAGTTGTTGCTTCTCGTTGCATTTGTTGGAAAAGTTGCATTGCCTTCTCAAGTTGCCCATCCTTCACGTATTTTGAAAGCTTCTGATTCCATGCAAAAGGGTGCAATTGCACAATGCCTGGTGCCATTACAGCCATCTCTGCTGCCACCCATGGCAGGTTTTGTTGGTCATCAAGCCAGAGTGTTTTCCCTGTCTTCTTATGTCTGAAATCCGGATACCTTTCATTTGTCTACAACAAAGATCCATGTCAAGCTGATCAGCCATGCATTCTCCACATCCCAAGCATAAATGTTATCATAAGAACAGAGAAAGCCGCACTGACCTTCTCCATCAACATATTGCATCTACTTACCTTCGCCTACCACTACTTCCCTCAAGTGCAAAGGATGTGAAAGAACTTCTGCAAATGTTTAGACCATGGCAGGATAGCAACCAAGATAGAGCAGCAAGATTGACATCAACAAGACAGGTGAATTCTGACAGGATTGATGCTCAGTTACCTTCTCTGGTCTGTGATCCCACCATTGCGATGGATCCAGAAAGAACTCCTGCCACTGTTTCTCTCTCTGACCTACAAGAACAGCAGATTTTTTTTTTTCAAATCATATAGTTTGATCTCATAGAAGCCACCATGAGGTTCTGCGTCTTGCACAGAAGGTGTCCAATTTTTCGATTTGATTCCGACTTTTTTCAGGTCAAAATCTTTCGGCAAATAAGCCAGCCACACAAACTGTGAGAAGAAGACAGTAGACAGACACACAGCAAGGAATAACACAAGAAAGCTTACAATTGCCTTTATCTCTGAGTGCCGCCTGTGTTTCTATCCCGTGTGCTCTGGGAAGAAGTGCGGTGTACTGCAAAAGTTGTCGATGGGTAAAGTCGAATTGCGGGTGCACACAGACGCGTAGCCGCAAGCTCCTCCTGGTCGACCTCCGTCTTCTCCATGTGGTGGTGGAGCTGCTGCTACTGCGACTTTTGTGGTCAAGCAAAGAGCCAGACCTTGCATATGACAATTGCACTTGCTGCATTGTCGATAAAGACATTGCAGCTTCGCAGAAAACACTGGTAATTGCTCTCTCTCTAGCACCTCGCGAGCCAAGAGCATCACAAGTAGACCCCAATGCAGTTTCCTTTGGAGCGTCCGAAATTGACCCCAATGCAATCTCTCTCCCACCGGGGCACGGAAACCCTAAACCCCGGATTGGACGTCATCCGGAGGATTCAGCTGCTAACAGCGACCCTAAAACCCTCCAAAACCCTGGCACGCTAAAAAGCTGGAGCATCACCACGATGTTCCTACTGTTTGCTAGGGGGATTGTGTTGTGTTGTGGGGACACCCAATCGTTCATACAAGATGTGAGTGCTATACAATTTACTTATAACATTCCATCACTTGCTTCCTGTGCATCCCTTTACATTTGTGATATTTCCCCGTGCTATTTCTGGTGCATTTGAAGTAGTGAATATTGTTGCCCCTCGGAATGTGTCGTGCTTTTGTTTGTCTGCAACACACGTTCCAGAAGACTTTCAAATTCTGCAAAAATTGGATCCAACAGCTGCCTCTATTGGTACGCTGATTTTCTGTACCATTTTATTTGCCAATTTGGTAATGAAAAGAGACACAGGCCAGGATGCAAAGTTTCAGAGGGCAACCAAGTATATATGAATGCAGCCTGTGCCAGAATAGATCTCTAAATCCATAAAGTTGATCACAGCCCTGTTTCTATTGAGTTTCAGCTGTGAAGTGTGGTAAACAAAGTGACCTGCAAGAACTAGAATGTCACAGTTGTTTAATTAGCATGCAATCATATCAAAGTGCATTCCAAGAAGATACCGCAAAAAGAGGTCGACCTTGCCAACCCAGCAATAGACACCCATCATCCTCAACAAGGTGATAGCCCTCTGATGGATAGTGAAGTCTCAGGAGAAGTCTGGCTTGAGAGAGAGCAAATTCGCTAGTTGAAAGTAATTGAAAGCCTGCTGTCTCCATAAAAATCCGCCACTGATGGAACTTTTGGTACCGCATGAGGTGTTCAGACTCCTCACATCCCACAATGTTGGCAATTTCTTTCCAAAACCATAGTTGTTCTACTCTAATCCTTTCTGAACTTGAGGGAGGTAGTGTGGCATCAAGTGAGTCAAAAAGAATGGAGTAATGGTTGAGTGCACCAGGTCATTGCTAGAATTGTACCCATCATAAACAATTGATCTAATAGAGCTTCAATGGGGTCAGCACACATGGCCACTGTGAGTTTGTGTTGTTCTTTTGTTGTTGTCCGGGTGGTGTTGTTAACCTTTCTGAGTTTTGTTCCTTCGTCCTCCAAGTTTTGAAGGCAACATACTCATAGACACATATGAGAAGATAAAATCAAGACCTAACAATATGTCCAGGCAATGGGCTGGGCGGAACTTTATTGATGAGGGATCACTATGAAACCACAATAGAACTCAAGCTCTGAAGCAAAGAACTGAGCTGCTGATAGAGAATCAAACACATTGAGAATATGTGGAATATGATTCTTAACAGTCCTACAAACATTTACTTGATTGAACCTGTTGGTTGTGTTCAGCTACAGATTTTGAATCAAGCTGAGTAGAGAAAAGGAAAAAGGGCCTAGTTACAGTTCCTTCCTTAAAGAGAGTCTGGTGCAGCACATAAAGCTACTGGAAGAACAATTTTCCAAACTATCCCAAATGTATGCAAAGGTGTGAAAGTAGAGGGTAAGGCACTGACATCAGTGCCTTCCTTGGCATAACAACCTAGGAGCCTTATAAAGAGCCTCCAGGGATCTTCCATGAAATCTCCTGCTCCAGGCTGGAGCAGCAAGAACACCGACTGAAGTGAACAAGCTGACAAGCTTCACAAAGGCAGAACTTACATGTTATAAAATTGCCACTAGCAGACTGATTTTGTGGGGAAGGAATTGAACTGTTCAAAATCTTTGGAACAGTTGACCATTAAAAATATTTCAGGATTTGCTTGCGCATCACTTTGTTTTCCATATCAATCCTCCCTAGACAGATCCCTTTGCATGTTGCTACACCAACCTCTCCATCTATTGTACAGTTTTGCTTTGGGAGGCTAATTACAGAGCCAAAAATGTCAAGTGAAGAAGTGGTGCTAGGCTAGTCAACTGCATGAAACACTTCTAACTACAAATGATTTGTGCAATTCTTAAGGTCCCTCAGAACCACTACTGAAGAAAGGTATACAAATGTTGATTGGCAACTTTGAAAGCCTACCTCTAAGAAAACCAACATGTTTTCAGTCCTACATTAGCCTTCTCGTTCCCCCTCACGGATCTTGTATCTCAAATTCAGCACCTTTTCAAGCTCATCCTGGCCTCCAACTTCTTCCAATTCCTACCCAATCCATTACGAGGATAGTGAGGTTCTACGAAACTACAAACGTTAATCAATACAGATTTGCATATGCAAACAAATGCAAGATACAAATTCATGGGATGAGATTCACACCTTGGGACCAAGGAAGAGACCATAAGGAATGCCACCAAATAAATCAGCATGATGCAGCTGGGACTCACAAACAAAACCCAGTCAGTTCTCAGATTGGTAACAACAATCTGCCAATGAAAAACAATGCAAAAATCTTATGGAATGTCTACTGGATTCATTTCATATACAGAAGACTTTGTTCTCATAGCAGATGTCCCATACCCAAGAATCAAGGAAAATAGTAGAAGTACCTGATGTGCTGCAGCCACCTTCTGGAGATATGGGAAATCTGCAACAGGCCCAACAGCAAAGCGCCGATGCACTAAGCCATCATGCACAAACATCTAGGCCATGCCAAACATGGTAATGCCTAAACCCTGTTACACAAACAGAAATATCTTTTTATCTCAGCCAAAGTCTGCACCACAAGATATTGAACAAATTGGCCAGAAAAGAGAACTTGCCAGGAAAAACATTGGAAAGGTTTTGCAGTGTGAGTTTGCTGCAGCAGATGTGTGCTGTATACTTGCTTACCCCTCCAAAGCAGAGACCAGGAACAAATCCATGGTTGAAGAATCCAAATGCCATGAGTGTAATGGCTGGTACAGCATTGATGATGGCAAAAATGTCATTGAGCTCGAAGGGCCCCTCCCTTGGTTTGTGGTGTGACTGCAATTTTTCATACATAAAAGATTCGGGTAAGAAATTGTTGTGCACAGCTGAGAGTTGAGCACATAAAAAACTTCCCACAATAACTCATCATTGCATTGCATCACATCTGAGGGTTGAGCACACAAAGGCTTCCCACCATGGCTCATGCTTGGTTGGCTGTCAGGTGTGTAAATCGGATGAATGGAGTCACTTGGTTCAGTGCCAAGTTTGCAGCCCGCACCTCATCACTCCCAGGTGGGTGGATCAGCCCCAATGGCAAACTGACCTGCAGGCACCAAATCACACATCTCTGAGCAGCTCTTCAATGTTCCCTATCCTAAATAATAAAAAAACTCAGTTTCACTGGGACTGGGTGCAACCTGTCTACATTCAGAATCCAAAGGCGGTTAGCACATAAGGAGGATCTCCAAAGGATCTGCAATATCTCCAGGAAGCCCATACCATCAGAACGACTCATAAATATGTTTCAGCTCTAAACATGGGAGCAGATCCTGTAGTGAGTGCCCACAAAGTCAGCTCAAGGACACTTACCTGTGTTCCTGTAGCTCTTGAAATACGTGTGGCAAGAGCTGCCAGATCCCCATAAGACAACTATTCATTCAAGGCCAACTTCATCATCACCAGATGACCTTCGAAGCTCTTCGGCAGCTAGAATTGCATCAGCTCCAGTCAATTCAATTGCACCAACAAGTGCCATGTTCCTTGGTACCTCTGGAAATTCCAGAGGCGCATCTACTCCAATTAAGTTGTCTAGCATGGTAACTTCATCACTATCAGATACTAGGATGCGTTTGGACCTTGGTTCTTTGTGGAGGACAACCTTCCATCCTGGCATGTTAGGGTCATCTGCATAAAAAACCTGCTGCACCTGGGCTGGAAATACATAAGGTTCATCAACCCGTGCTTTCAATTGTCGAAAATTTACCAACAAAAACCCATCATCATCGCGCTTATATGTGGCATTTCCCCATCTGTCCAATCCATTTCTTACCCAATCACATTTGAACAATATCACTGGTTGGGATATAGGGCCATAGTCTAGCAAAATTATGTCCTTCAATATCCCCACATATTGAAGCGCCCCAAGTCTCATACCCTCTGTTGACTGCTACTCTTGATGGAAAACTGATGCAACTCCAGAATCGTACGTGGCACTTGTGTTGCCAGAGGTATCTATAAAAACTTTGTAATGATTTCCATATGCCTTCATTTTTGTGTACCTTGAAGCAAAAAGGGATGGCAGAACTGATAGATGGAGTGCATCTTGGTCTTCAAGCACACCCCCTTGTGCGATATGGCTCCGAATTGCTTCACGCACCCAACTTGCAAAGTTTTGCACCTCTTGGAGCTCTGGTGGAAACTCCACATGCCTGCTTGTTGTTCTATGCCCCCTCCGCCATTGTGCTTCAAATTCCAATCTTAACTGCCTTATCCAAATTGTTTCTTGCTCATACATGCTACACCCCCAATAGCCAAGCCCCACATTAAGTTTATTAATTCTAGCTAGTTGTTCAACAAGAAAGTAACTTACCCATGCATCTATGACCTCTTTATAGTTTTCTAACAAGGGTTTAAGGGGTTAAGGGTTGTGTACCAAACCCATGGTGCTAAACATGCCACATTTGTGATAACATATTGATGTGCCACCTCTCGTGTTACAGGGTCCATAGTCAACCTTGTGGCAGCCCCTTCCAGAACTTCACCATAAACCCCCTCCTCTTCATCTGCATCCCAGATTCTCTGTCGAACATGGCGGAAATCTTGTAGGTACTCGGTGACAAACCCAATTGTCTCGTCCACCATGTAACCTTCTGCCATGGAAGCCTCTGGCCTTGACCTATTACGGACATAACCTTTGAAAACCTTCATGGTTCGTTCTATTGGGTACATCCAACGAGTATGAACTGGGCCACAAATGTCTAGTTCTTCTACAATGTGCAATGTTAAATGTGACATCACATCAAAAAATGCTCTCGGGAATTCCCATTCAAGCATGCTCAGAGTGATTGCTATATCTTCCCTTAGGGTTGGTAGGTCAATTGGATCCCAAACCTTTGCACATATGTTACGATACACTCGACTAAGGCGCATCAAACTTAATCGTACATGAGCATCCATTAGGCCCCTTAGAGCTAGAGGCATTAATTGTTGCATTAAAACATGCCAATCATGGCTCTTCATTAACCCAAGTTTCTTATCCATGATATGTTTTCCTAATGAGCCACAATAATCTGTTGGCACTTTCAAAGCTATTCATGAAAGTTTGGAGCTCTTCTGGTCTAAGGACATAGGGGGCAACAGGTTTTAAAATCTTGCCCGGCCTTTGAGGATCCCGTTTCAACCATAGATGTTCTTGGATTCCGCACACTTCCATGTCCCGTCGAACCTTGACTATGTCCTTCAATCCAAATATGAATTTGATCATACTCTCACAAACGTTCTTCTCAATGTGCATCACATTTAACGTGTGCCTAATGAGTAAATGCTGCAGCAACCACCATTTCGGTTAAACAATGGTATTATTAACACAATTTGTGCCTGGGAACTACTATACCAAGATGTAAACACCCATATAATGATGCCACCCAATAATTGAAATCTCACAAATTGACAAATTTAAACAAGGACCAAAAATGTGTTTACCTAATGCCTTGTACAAAGGCTGACATGCTTCCCGTAGATAATTGGCCTCCATTGAGATGTCATCATCACTTGCTACTGATGGGGCCCCTGTTTCACCTAGTCCCATGTCATTGTCCACACCCCCTTGTCCCCTATCATGGTTATTCTGGCCGGGCATGCTTTCAGGCAATGCTGCTAACTCTTCCACGATCTGGATGGCATTCTACACCATGCCTGCTACCTCCATTCCCTCTACATTATGGTCTGAAGACAAGCTTGCAACCCTCTCACCTTCATGTTCTTCCTTTGGCATTTGGAATAGGTCATCCAACAGTTGGTTCACATTCACAGCCTCATCCACTACCTGCACCTCCACCTCTGTTTGCATTGGGTTTACTGCCTCATCCACTACCTGCACCTCCACCTCTGTTTGCATTGGGTTTACTGCTGCCCTGCTTGCTTCAACCCACTCTTCATCAGAGTGGTCAGTTTGGCCTGGGCCTTTCCACACTCTAAATAATGGATGCCTCCCGTTTAGGACTAGATGGTCTCTAACTGTCCTAAGTAAAACCGGTCTGCCCCTTCCTTCACATTTGGCACATGGACACCGCATCTTGTCCACCCCATGTTGTGTGGCCCATGTGAACTCCCGCTTCCACAACTTGTCATCCCTTGCTTTTTGCCTTCTTGGGTCAGCCAAAGGCATTGACATTATGTCTTCTCTCAAATAATGATGGAATGACAAGTAAATCTTGACCGGAACTCTCAGGCAAAATTTTGGAAAAGCAAATCAGAGATACATACTCAACTGATCAAGAGCTGAAGGAGGCAGGACCACTGAAGTGCAACCACAGCCACCAATCACCAAAATTAACATTGAAAACACATCCAGCAGCTCCCTCTGTCACAAAGTGGAGATCAGTTCCAGACAAACATCTTTCCTTCCATTGACCTCAATTCATCACAAAACTCTTTTACAACTGTGCATCTCATACCTTTATCTCCATTTTCAAGATGTGGTTGTCACCTACATTCCAATGACAGGTGTTCTGATCCTCCAATAAGCAAAGTACAGGACATAAGAGAACTGATCTTTCCAAACTAGATGTAGAGAACATGCCAGGGTGAAATCAGCTACAGTTTAGGGGTTCATGAATGACCTTGTCTATGAATGAGGCTGAGTAGCATCAGTAGTGAAACCTTGTTTCAGTGTTGTTCAAAGCAAAGAAAGGTATAAGAAGAACCGTAAAAGGGACAGAGAGATTATACAAGATGGAAGCACAAATTCCATGACACCTGCAGATGGTGCTGGAGTTGTAGAATGAGGTGAGAGTATGGGAGACAATGAAGAGGTGATGGTGATGTTGGGGCAGACAAAGGTGGTGTAGTTTAGGGCGGGGTAGATGAGTTTGGGGTTAAGACAGGTGCAAAGATGGGTGTGGGTGCTGGTGCAGATGTTGTAATATCATCATAGCCTGCACATATGACCCAAAATGATAAAGTTTCAGCAAGCATCATATATCACACCTGGAAAAGCGCAAGTTTGAGAAAACAAAATGTCAATCATATGCCAAGCCCAAGCAAGTTCAAGAAAGAATTATGCATGTCAAATGCGAAGCTCAACTTCAGGCCTCTTCCCAAAGCCGGATGATCCTATCAAATGCACAACAATTTAGTTAATTTAATTAACTAAATTGTTGTGTGCCACTAGATTTGTGCCTAACACTCTTGAATCTAAAGTTACACACATAAAAACATGTGTGCACAGACACTCCCTGAGAATAAACGTTCTTATCACAACACATAACATCCACACCGTTTTGTTCTCTCATTTTCAGAGTAAACAGAGAATCCTTTGGTCCTCTTTTAGAAGATAATTTATGCTACATGCAATTTCCCTAGAGAGTGCATTCAAGTAAACAAAGAGGAATTAAGAAAGTTCATGAAGCTATACATAAGGACTGTCTATATTATGATACAGATCTAGGATCACTGGACAAGTACTGGACTAGATAAGATGCCAAATAATGAACAAATCCTGACACTAGTAAACCTTGCTATGAGAATATGCACAAAAAACATAAGTGGAAAGGTACCTTCAGGGCACCGAAAACTCTGTTTCCAGTTGTAGTCCTGACCAAACCCACATTAAGAAGAGCCCTAAATGGCCATTTGCCCCACCCTCCTCAACATTGAAGTCCTCACCAGTAGCCTGCAGACAGGAACAACCAAAACATCAAAATATCAACCTAATTATGGCCTGCACATGGTACATATTGCTGTGGCTGCCACTACTATTAAGTGACTTTAAAAAGCTGTCATTGCAGCTAGAAACCCAATGTGCCCATGAGTTAGAAGCAATTCTACGAACATCAAATAACAGAATGTTTGCATACAAAAACCAAATAAATCACAAACCGTTTCATTGCCTTGGTAGAGTCCTCATCAAGCTCAAACTTCTTCAAATGACGTTGAGCCAGCAGAAGACCTGTGCAGTAAGCAGTGATGGACCACCATAACCTACATCCGACCCATCCATTAATAAAAGTGGAGCTTGGGGAAGGTGATTACAAGCATTGCTTGCCAGGCACAGAAGTGCCAATAGCTACTTGCTCCAGGTTCTTGCAAAGATATTTTGGACTGGCACACAGAAGGCATACCAGCAGCATAATTGGTGAGACCACCCTTCAAGCCATAGTGTGGAAACTCATGGGCATAGGCAGCAGTCAGCAAAATGTCACCAGCAAGAGTGGCATAGATGATTTGAGCCACAATGTCTTTGTTGGTCTGGACAAATAAATGTAAAGGAACAGATGCATATACTACTCAGGTTCCAACATACACAAGTAGTAAAGCAGAATTGACATAACACATTAGGAACCCAAAACTGGAGACAGGCAGTCATGCAGGGGCACTACAAATCACTTTTTCCTGCCACTCAGATCAACTATTAATGAAGAGATTACAAAGAAAATTGGACTTATGTGCAGACATTGTCAGTCTCACTCAAAATCCAGAGAGTGCCACCTAGATCAAAAGGAACAGAATCCCTATCAGATTCCAAAAGCTTCCACTAAGCTGATTTCATTCCAAGAGTACTGGGAGTAATTGGTTATGGACAATCTGCTGATTGGTACTTCCAAATCCAAAAATCATTCAATTTTTCACAGATTTTAGCAATCACCCTAAGAAATTGTGCTAATAGGTTTTGTCACCAAGAATGTGCAAAGTGTACAACTCGGGCAAAAATCACTTACAGGTTGATGGAATCCAGCCTAGCAACTTCTCTTCCTGGTTGAAGGTGAAAGAGTACTCATACATGGAAAGCGCTGTATGCCATGACAACAGACAAACTACCATCATCAGTCCCTCAACAGTGTAAGAGGCACAACAAATACAACAACTCAAAAAACAGGTTTTCTGTTTCACGAGGACTGGAGGAGTTCAGTTACAATTTTTTTAAGATGACATTAGTTCACAGTAAGGTATTCATCTGATTTACTTTGGAGGTATATTTAACTGGAAAGAAAAGTAATAATAGAAAATTAGACTCATGGAAAATCAAGATTTTTTTTTTGGGAGTTTAGGATTTTATAACTTGCAAAAATTTAACCATATCTATAGATATATAAGAATAGATCTATTGACCTTCATCCCATTTATTATAAATTAGGTAGCAAAATAAGAACCCTCCAATCCATAAGAGGTGCCCAATAATTGCATACACAAAGAGTGATCTCCTTGTCAAGAAGTAACCTAGCACCATTCTCAATAGGCAGGTCTGAAATACTCACACCCAATGACAATCTCTGGCAACGTACTGTTTTGAATTCCCAGACAGAATCCATAAGTTTGAGTCTGCAAAATAGAAAGTTCCAGACAGTTCAATCAAACAATAAGCAAAACACAGTGGGTTTAAAGTTTAACGGGCTTGCTACATTCACAAAGTGCAATGGGTTTATGGTTTAATGGGCTTGCTTCATTTGCAAAACACAGTGGGTTTAGGGTTTAGAATTCAATGGGATTGCTTCATTTGCAAAAAGTAGTGTGTTCAGGAGGGTTTAGGGTTTAATGGGGTTGCTACATTTCCTACATGAATTCAAGAGCATGAATTCCTTGTTCAACAATTGGTTTTTGCTTTTGACAGGATGATGATGATGGATACAGTAGCCAGCAAGCCATGAAGAAATTATGGAAAAGTTGGTTTTTGCAACATCAGAATTGCAACATTACCCCAGAGGTAATTCCCAGGAATGCAACTGGCTCGAAGGTTTGACCATTTGGAAAGATAAAGCTCACTGTAGGGAACTCAATACTGAGATTGCTGCAGCAGCAGCAATTTGCACAAATCCAACAACACAGTCCCCATTTCAAGATCAGTGAGTACAAACATGATTTCAATCAAAACCCACCAAAGAAGAATCGCTTGTCTGCTGCACTGATCACAAAGAATCCAACAAGAAGGTTTTCACAATAAGGACTTGTTGCAAACATGAAATACTATGTCAATGTCTGTGTTGAGCTGATCTCTCAGCAGCAGGAATATACAACAAATTCTAGTGATTCACATAAGTGTGATAATCTTGATGACTTACGTTGTCTTGAAACAAAGATCAAGATCAAGAGGTCCTAGACCAAGTGCAGTCAAATTGGTAAGTTGATGAGCGACCTGTACTGCAGAGACCCAAAAGAAAAAACCCAAAAACCACAAGAAACAAGTTCCAGGATTAGGAACTTATTCTTGAAGCTCGAGCTTGCCCTAAACCCTAACTCTCTGGTGGCCTGCAGGAAGGCCTTGTAGCTAGAGAGCAGCACCAGCTAATCAGCGAAAACATCTATGATAAGCACATGCTGCTGCTGTTCTCGTGTGCGGAGATCTCAGCATGTGACCTAGCGCTAGGATCAGGTTGTAATATTGCAGCTTGAGAAGAAGAAGAAGAAGAAGATCCCAAGGTCAAGGCAGCTGCAGCAGCAGCAGCTCGAAGAAGACTCACAGTGTTCGCAAACTGAGTATAGATGGCGGATGGTAAGTAAGTGTAGTAGACCAGAGTGTCCAAGCTGGCGTTCAGTCCTACGGGAATACTTTTGTTTCCGACCTCTAGCGCTGTGACCTCCACCAGATTCTCCTGGCTGTAACAACAACAACAACAACAACCAGATTTGGATTTGGCAGTTTTGATCGGTTCAGGATTTCATGATGAGTGAGAACTTTGAAGCTGCCGGCAGATCAATGGGAGACTTGCATCAGCAACAGCAGGTACAAATTGATCCGATGAAGACTTGCTTGCTAGCTACATGAACAAAGCTCTTCGAGCGGCAGGGGGCCCGGGGCAAAACTGCGAAGTTCACGAGAAATAAGAAGTTCTCACCTTGAATTGCTTACGAATGGAGTGGTTTGCTGAGTGATGGGTCCCTTGTCTCCGAATGCAATCCTGCCTGTTCCACTGAAGCTGGTGCAGATGGAGAAAGAATCCAGCAGCCCCAGTTCTCTCTTCAGTGTGCTTAGCACGGAAATGTTTTCACGTTCCCAGACCCAAAACGCCGTCCGGAGCAAGAGTCCCGTTCAGAAAGTCCCCTGTCTGAGTCTGCCACATCTGCAGCAGCAGCAAGAACAAAATTATTCCAGGACACGATTTGAACAAGACGACATTATCTGATCAGAAATTGATCTGTCGACTAGTCAGCGCCTCACAGGGAGCAGCAGCAACAAGCACCGAGACTTTCGCAAGATCCCGACCAGCTAGTACATAACCGGATTTATTCTTCATCGTGCAGCTAGCTAGCTAGGGGAATGAAGAAGAACAACAAGCGAATTCGAATATCTCAGAAAATACGAATTTGAGATATTGAAAACCATCACATAATTTTATCAGAAGATGAAATTTGAGTAATTTCATTCTTCCTACGACAACTTATCAATTTACTGATCATGAAAATAATAAAGTTAAGTTTAAGTTTATATATATATATATATATATATATAGAAAAGTAATGGTAATTCGTTTTATCAACATGGAAGCTGACCTTAGGGTACAATATGTGAGTTTCCCTCCCCCCACCAGTGATTGTTTTGGGAGCAAATTGTTTCCTTTTTTGGGAACAAAAGTAGGGCAATTTTTTAAAATTTTGTTTTTCTAGTGTAATGTCGACCAATTACATTAATTTTTGGGGCAAAATTTGATACAATTTGGACATCACAAGGTGTGCATCACACCATGGCCTTGCCATTTACATTAGAAATTATCTTGAGGCAAAAGAAGAATTATGGAAACTCGAATAGTTCACCATGTAAAAATATAATTTTTAAAAAATCCTCTAAAAAAAACCAAAATCCTTCAAGATATATTATAACTTCATATCTAATTTCAAGTGTCAACACAAGCCAAAATGATCATCTTTAAAAAATCCTCATATAAAAATAGACCTATTATTACCTAGAGGCCAATATCCCTTAAGTTACTTATAACTCTACAATGAATCTAAACACAATATCCTTGCCTTGGTAGGCAAGGCCAACAAACAAAAAACATGGATGGTTTTTTAGTGGAGGAGAAGTAAGTGTGAACAGAAGTAAACTGAACACAGCATCATTGGGGTGAGAGACACCCAGACAAGACAAGAATCCACCCCCTGTTGTCATTCATACTTTGGCACAATAATGAATGCCCACTTGTAAAGCCTTGCAAATCTGGCTCAAAAGGCCAGAGACAAATAACTGTGGGAAAAACCAATTTATAATGATCAAACCTTCCATGCCAAGGCAAGGCTTACAGGTCATGCTCTTTTTAGTCATTTTGGACGGGTTTTCTTGTCTGTTTCCAAGGGAAGACAAGAGGGTCTCACACCATGGCCTTCCCATTTACATTCAAACGTATTCCAAAGCAAAACAAAACTTATGGAAACTCAAATATTTCCATGCAAGATGTAATTTACAAAAAATCCTCCACAAGAAACCAACATGCTTTCAGATATTATAACTCTGTAACTAATCTCAAGTTTCAACACAAGCCAAAATATCATCTTTCAAATCATATTAAAATAGGCCTATTATTACCTAGGGGCCAAAATACCTTAAGCTACTATACTATATAATGAATCTAAACACAATTTTCTTGCCTAGCAAGGCAAGGCCAATAAAAACATTGCCTCCCACCTTTCTCTTTTCCCATTGTACTGCAACACTCCCAGTGCCGACTCTCTAGTACATAATACCTTGTGAACTTCGACACAAATGCTCATCAAATCCTTAATCAATTCTGACATTTTCATTTTGAGAAATGGGACATATTCTTCAAGGTTCAATCTTTAATGTATCTTTTTCTTTGGGAGATCACTTTTGGGTGAAAATTGCATCATTGATGAAAATATCATAATTAGTGCCAAAGCTGCATGCCATGGTAGCCTACTAAGTAATAGTAAAATTCCCACATAACATTAAATTTTGGGGGAATTTGTGATGTGACGAAAAAGTGACATGGGTGGGCATTATGTCACATACTTTTGCTAGAAGAAAATTGTTTAAAACCATAATTTTATTTTTTAGTGCAAATAATGAACTTGAAAAAGTGGTAGGTTGACATAAACCAAATTTAACTCTATATATATATTTATTTGTTTAGTTTATCTACTAGTGAATATTTTTTTCGCCAAATTTTAGACTTTGTCTACAATATATATATATAAAGTTGTAAATTTTCGGTTTTTTTGTGTAAATTCAACATAAAGCAAGCCATAAGTTTTGAAACCATGAAATTGATAAAGGAAAAAAATAGAAAAGGACATGGTTACCTAGTGGTATGTAATGTATATAAATCACAATGTTTCTCAAAAATATGATCGCTAACCCCACCTTCCCTAATCTTTCCTTTTTTCTTATTTTATTTCTCTATCTAATGTAGTCAAAGAAAAAAATGCATGTTCAAAGCCAACTGATATCATTTACTCTCCACTTGTCATTATGATGTGGATTCTTCTAAACGTATCATAGTCCCCAAATGGATTTGGCAAGTGTTTGTCAATTAATATATTTCTTTAAAGTTTGAACTGTGTATTTGTAGAATTCTGAAGTTTTCGACATAGGAATATTACACCCCTCCCCCCCTTCAAGCTATGAGGCTAAACTCAATCCTGAATAATTGAGAGGATCCTCCTCAAGGGCCCACAAGAATTATGGATCTACAACTGTTTGGGTTGGTGGGTCCTTGTCTAAAGAGCTATGGTTAAATGATTTTGGGAAGTCTAGATGCTCCAGAAGAGGAGTGTGGTCCGTGTTTGGTTTTATTCACGACAATGAAGATGATGACATGTGCCACTCTTGGTGCCCCACATGATTGCTTGGAAATAAATAATCTAAAAATAATATTAAAATAATATTTATTTTAAAATATTTATATTTTAAAAAAGAAAACACCTCCTGTCTTCATCTAGAGCCTATAACCAAACAATCAGTTAGTTGTGTGACAAACTCACACCCAATTGTGCAACCGTTGTATTTGGAGTGCACCTTCTTTGTCTATAGATATTACTCCCATACAAAAGAGAGAGAGGATGGCAAATCTTATGCCTACTCCTGAAGAGTGAGAGGGAAAAAATGATTAATTATTTATATATTGGTGCAAAATCCCTCTCTTAAGGATAACGTGTAGGAATTCCTTCCTCTTGCACCTTACAAATCCCCCTATCCACTCTTTCAGTGGTATCCACAAAGTACGGAAATTTTATTAAATCCCCGTTTCAGCATTTAATGCACAAGGTTCGAGATTATTTATAGTACTTGTACAGGGAGGAGTAGTGAAAATATATATAGCAGCAGTGGAGGCGCTCAGGAAAAAAAGAAAGACAGGATGAAACTCAGTTTATCACCAAAATTGGTGGAAAAAACTAGTTAGGGTCCTAGTTATTTCGCTTTCTATAAATTTCATTCCCAGTTATGTTGAAACTGGCCGTTCTCGTCCCCTAATTGGGAAACTATACAATAACTCTTATATTCCAAATTGACTTTGGGCCTCTTTAGAGTAGTGAAATTTTAGGATCATTGTTTTTGGGGGGAGGGGGGGGGGTTTGTTGTCCCCCCATTGTAAAAACCTTCAAGATTTTTCTTAGTGTAATCGGCTGCCACTTACTTCTGGAACTCCCTGCTCTGAGAGTGTTACACTACATGAAATACACCTGATTTTTGTATAGGAGAAGGGCCTTTCTTGAGAACCTTTTGAGAATTTAGGTACTTTTCTGCAGGCAAGTATGCCAAATAGAAGGTACGGAATATGTCGGAAGGTTTGGAATTTTGTTTCTAATTGGCTGCCTCTACACATGCAAACCAATGAAAATCATTTCTCCAGCTTGCCTAATCTAAACATGAAAATTGTGGATCATCCTGCAAAATATGCTAAAGCCAATAGTTGTAAGTGTGACTACACTTTTCAGACCTATATATTTCATTACATGTGTATTTTTTTCATATTTCTTTTTGCATTTTATGACCTGTGTTTGAGTTTAAGATCACTCTTCACTACCATATGTTGCATGTGTACTTATTTCACTTTCCATTTGATGAAAATGTGTATAATGTAACTCGTAGGATTAAACTGTGTTTCATTAGTTTTTGGCTTGAAGTTTCAAGTAAGGAAAAAAAGTTAAGAGTTGAGAATTAGTTATTTGTATTATTACCAAAGGAAGAACAAAATTCTCACCCTAATCTTTTCAAATTTCTTCACAAACCTCTCAAATATGTTTGAGAATTTTGATACTTACCCACATATACTTAGATGATAAACATTGAAAAAAAAAACACATATGTATTACCCATGTCCTTATCCTATCAAAAGGGTGAATGATGGTCTTTTACCCTTACCTGGGAATGAGAATTCTGAATAGCCTATATACCTTTTTCCTTACTTGAATTACATTTTTTGAAATCAGTTTCAACAACAAACTGCTGAATAATTAATTATCTTTTAATTTTTAATGTTGGCACTTGGTTTTAATTTTGAAATTTTCGGCAGACAATGGGTATATAAAATAATAAACAGTCGCTTTTCAAGGTTGTGGAAATCTAGGGTGTCGTTAAGATGGTACTTGAAGGTTTGTGATTAAAACCTGATAGTTGAACTTTTGATTTTATGTAAATTTCGGCACAGATACTAAATAATTTTTCAAAAGTTTGACAAAATGAAAAAGAATTTAATTTATGCCAAATCCATTCAAGTATTACAGTAACCTAACCTGGCCGATATATTAAAAATCAATATACTCACCCAACATGCGTATATACGATTATACTTGCTCCATAGCAATCAAAAGTCCGTGTCTTGAAACTAATAGCTAGACCAGACGGGTATGAAAGTACCCAATACCAGTACCGGCCTGGAATGGGAAAGGGGAGAGGAGGGGCGGGGAAAACCCATACCTTTTCCCCCCTATACAAGGACTAGCTAGTCTATTCAAAAGTCTATACCACACCAAGAAGACCTACTTATATTTCCAGTATAGAATTCCATCACGTTCTTAAACTGTTGTTCACCTAGAAAGTGGACCAGAGCCGCCTACTCCTTCCCTTCTTCTTTGTCTTCTTCTTGTCAATGCTCATAGGACCTCTGGGCTGCATGGCGAAGTTGTAAGGAATGATGATGCTAGACACACTAACATGTGCCAGGTGCCACGAATCAAATGCAGCTCAGTCTCCCGTGCAAAGAATACCTGAGAAACTCAATAACCCAGTTACCCAAAAAGTCAAACGTGCCTGCAGATGTCAGTCTCCGACTCAAGAATATATGAGGGACCCATGAAGTAGTGTGATGATGAAGGAAGGATATGAAGAAAGGGTGCGTGAATATGTCATGTGCTGATTTACTTCAAACTCCATCAGCCTTTTGGTCGAACCAGTGTCTTTCTCTTTTGTTTTGAGATCGATTTTGTGATATAGACAAAGTGACGATCGTCCATACAAACAATTTATCTACATTTGGCTCCAGAAACAATATGAAAAGGAAAAAGAAATTTTAAGAATCCTTCTACATTTCTGGCTACCTACTGGGAACCAAATATAGAAATCTGTTGATTTTCATTAAATTTTCTTCAATCCTAGTGATTGTAAACCCCAGAAATCAATTCATTTTCACACTTTTAATTTCTTAATGTTTTGAAAAAAAATCTTGCCACCAAAAGAAAAAAGTTGCTTTGTCCATGCACAAGCAACATTATTGTCACTGCAGCTACATCCCAAAACTGAAAAAGGAAAAACAATGGTTCTGCAGTTGAAATTTACAACAATTTTGGGGATATATGTTTGTTTTCAGAATATATTCCTCCCAAAAGATCAACTAAAAATGTCTTTCTCTCTTTCTTTCTTTCTTTCCCGCCTGCACATATGAAAATAAAGGTCTTGCTATCAATGTACTTAGGGAGCAATTTCCTTCCCATTGATCCACTGTGACCGAACAATAGTTCATCACACTAGTGTGAACACAACATGAATTTGAAATTTTAATTTTGTTTTATTAGCCGTCATTAGTTTGGCTGCGAGGATCGCTCCATTATTGCTGCAACGTAGGCATGGGGGGCTTCTCTCCGGGTGGGTGTGATGTGAAGGATAGGAGAGAGGCGGCACGCATAATGGTGAGGAGTGGAGCCGCATTGATGTGGAAAGAAAGACGGCGAGCAGAGTGGGGGAAGGACAAAATGTACATAAGAAGCGCTGGCTAATGATGAAAGGGGGAGAAGAAGGAGGTTTTGGGTCTAGCTTGGAGTAGTGGATAGAAGAGCAATGCAGGAGGTAGTGGAGGTGAACTGTGAGGAAAGATAGTTAGGAAACGAGCTATGTTTTGGGCAGAACTTGGCTAGTTATGGAACTTCCGCTGCGCCAGCAATTTGGCCAAGTAGTTGCAATTTTTTTCATGAAAAGTTGGTGCTTAGACCTGACGAGGAATTGAGGAATCTGAGCTTTAGGATGGGGAAAAGGGAAGCAGATTGGTGAGAGTAAACATCCGGGATGGGAGTTTGGGTTGCAGCATTCAACGTTTGTGTTGACAGTTGTTATCTGAGTGAGTCACAGAGTGGGAGTTTAGACTAGAGGTCTGCTGATCGTATCTGCATGAGAATTAACCCCCTTGAGTGGCTCTAGCTAGCTTGGTTTGAGCTGTTCCATATCAAGGCTAAACTTTAGAATGTGTTTTGGTCTTCAATGAGCATGCTTACGTAAGGAAGTTTTGTACTCTCCGACTTGTTCCTGTAAATGAAGGGGTAAGCTCCAGAATTCTGCGATCAGAATCTGCCGATCTTGTATGAGTGTAAGCAGTGTCTGTGTGAAGATCAGCGGATGTATGCAGGAGAGTTTTGGATGCATGAGAAAGAAAAGATCAGAGGTGTTGGTTTGTTTTAGAATCGCAGATAATCCAATTCTGTGTAGGCGCATCAAATTGTCAGGTTGATTGTTTGACCCTCTCTTTTAGTTACACCACAATGTAGTTTGTCTTCATATATCTACACATGAAACTTTAAACTGGATCTTGCCAAAGGATTGAACAAAATTAAACTAACTCCAATATCAATAAGAAGGTTGTGTAACCAAAGTTAGCCACTTTGGAATCAATCCTCATCGATATACTAATCTAGCAAGCATCAAAATTAAGGATTTGTCTGCAAAAGGTGACAATTCTGAAAATGACGAGGAAAAATAATAAGAATAATGATTCTTTTTAAATTGAGAAAGTATTTTTCTCATTTTTAATCATTAAATCACCACATATTGTCTTGTTTGTGAGTGAATCACAATATGTAAGGTCTAGTGTTTTCACAAGTTAGTTGAAACTTTTTCTTTTTTGGGTTTCTCTTTCTTTTTCTTACATAACCAAAAATAATTCATGGATCTTTTTGTTTGCATCATAACTTAAAACACCATTCCTAAATAGCTAAAGACACCTGATGGAAATTTGAAAGTGGGCTAGTTTCATTCTATAATCTGTGTACAAAATAATCTAGTCAGAATATCTTACAAATTACAACATGTGCATTATACTATTTTAGCCTATTTTGGCTAACTAATGGTAATTTTTAAAATTGTGATTTTACAACTTCAACATTGTTTACTGTCTAACCATGTTTTTTCTTTTGACAAAGTGCCAATGCATATGCCAACTCCAATTTACTTGCCAAGTATTGATTTTGAACATTGAAGTGAATTTTTAACTATATTTTTTGAACTAGACAAATCTGCACATTGGAGATCATACCTCCAATGCACAACATCTACCTTGGACACTACCCCATGCACAACAAATGTTAGCATTATGTTTGAACATCATGAAATCATTGTTAGCCCTAAACTCACACATCTCATATATTGATGAACTACAAACTGCTACAAACTGCATGAACTTTACCTGGACCAATTAAATGTGCAGATTGAAAAATGAGAAGTATCAGCCTAATGTGCAAAACATGCTCCTTGTTAGGCTCCTATTCACACCCTTGTAAAGAAATAAAATTGGTTGCAACTATCTAAAAGGTACCCCAGAATAAATGAGGGTTTGTATTATACATGGGAATTTGCAGCTACTAAATGCTTGTGTGTGGGCTTAACATGTTCAAGTTCAAACTACAAAGGTTGTTAGGTTTTCCCTAAAAACCAACTTTTCTAGACTTGGAAAAGTAGAAGCATTGGGGAGGCTTGTGGCATAACATAACAATTAGCATTTCTAAGGCAAGACCAACATAAGGTTAGTTGTTTGAGTAAAATACAGATGGAGCATGACGAAAATGTAGTCATCAGTGATGTTGATGGTACAGTGGGTCACGATGAAGGACCAGTGGATGTTGATCCCAAAGAAACAACGCCAAACCCCTACATTTTAGCACGTAACATGCGCGTTGCTCAACTCAAACAACGACTTGCAGAAGTTGAAGGAAGCACCCAAGAATTGTGAATTCTTCTTAGACTTGTTTTCAGGTGCATAAATGGAGAGGCCCATACAGAATTCAGTAATGGATCGTGCAATCTCCACTGCCTGCACTGTATGAAAGAGTTTGGAAGTTCGACTATGTGCGTGAGATTTGTGTATACGCCTACCAAATAGTTTGAACACGCTTCAATAATCTTTGTTCTAGTGTTAGGTTGTAGCTACTCTCCAAATTCCAATCTATTCTAAAATTTTCATGGGGTTAGGGTTTAGGGACTGAAATCGATGTGTTCGGTGCTACCATGAAATAGGGTTTCTGGTGATCTTTTACTACATGCATAGCTTAAAATTAGGTTTGTATGCTAGTTAGTGGTCATGTGCTTATTGAGACAATCTTAGTCCAAACTAATTACTCCTTTGCTGTATTTTGGAAACACTCGGTCACTTGGCAGTCGTCACTTCATGAACTCAGCAACCATGCAAGGGAGGAAGAAGACAAGTAAGAAGTCCACCCAAAAGGTGGTGGATGGGAGAACGTTTGGACAACAAAGCAAGAGGAGGAGCACTAGGAATGCTGGAAAACCACATCGTCATGTGGTGGAAGAGGAAGGGTCATCGACATCAATAGCATCTAATGAACGTGACACTTCATGTAGCAGCGACTACAACTCAAATGCAGAGGAATCAGAAGGTTCTGAGCTGCCAGTTGCATCTTCAGTTATGAAGGAACAGAATAAGGCACCTAGCAAATGGACCCCCACACCAAATGTAATATACCCCTCCCCCCCATCAAATATTGTTTTTGAGGTCCATTTTGATGTCAAAGATACTAGAAGTAACAACATTATTGAAGGCACAATATCTGTGAAATTTGTGACTGGTCCTATGAGCCTTGCTAGTCCGTATTGAGTTGAAGTTTATTCTAGCAAATGAAACTGAAGCAGAATAAAAACATGTAGGCAAGATCTACAACAAAACAGACAAACAAATTCTGGTAAAATGTTAACAAACATTAAAAAGACTCCCCCCCACAGGCTTTGTGACTCAGCCTGACTCTGTGCCCCGAGCTCCCTCCCTCTGTGTCTGCTGTGTGTTTTTTTCTGCAATCTGGTACTATGTGATTTTGTGTCTTTTGCTGCAATTTTGGTGTCTGATTTTGGTAGCCTGGTATGTGATTTTTTGTTTTTTGGTGTGCAAAATTGTGTTTTCCTGCAGTCTGGTGTGTGTTGTTTGATGCAATCTCATGTGTGACTGATTGTTTTTTCCAACAATCCAATCATCCAAACGTCATGTTTTTGCTGCAGTAGTGTATTGTTTCCTTACATATTCCTTAAAGATTTTCAGAGATCTTTTTTCTGTTTTATTTTTGACAGATGGATTGTTTTGCTAGTGATCTGAGGGGAAGGATCATGGAATTAATGAAGAGGGTGAGATGGGTGGCAGTACCTCACTCTCTTTGTTTTTTTTGGGTCACCTAATTTACACATGGTCTCATCATATTTTGTGGGGTCTTTGGCAGCTCTTTTGCAGTGTCTGTCGTACATAGCATATATAGGTCATGAAAGGGTGAAAAGATATGATCATCAGTCAGTTCAAGTCAGTCAGTCATATATGTAGTTG
This sequence comes from Sphagnum contortum, assembly GCA_963920785.1. Classification (NCBI taxonomy): domain Eukaryota; kingdom Viridiplantae; phylum Streptophyta; class Sphagnopsida; order Sphagnales; family Sphagnaceae; genus Sphagnum; species Sphagnum contortum. Next base: position 15,014,984 of record OY987292.1, on the reverse strand, counting down.
GCAGGCAAAACTTCGGTGTCATTCTTCTTCTGACATGTTATGTATATGCTTTTCAGCCACACAGTGGAACATTGTCCCAAAGCTTATTTGATGACGACGATCTAGGAGCATGACAGACTAAACTTCCAACTCAGTTAAAATTCTCCAGAGTTGCACATGGATGGTCAAAGAGATAAAAATCCTCTTGGCTCTAAAAACTTACGTTATTCGGTCAAAGAAAGAGCTCAACTCAAGCTCCACATAAGGTTATCAAAAAAGCTGCTAACAAGTTCAACTCAAGCTCCACATAGCATTATCAAAGAGCTAAAGAACTCAAATCTGGATCACGAGCTTTGGGTGCTTGTGGGTTTTGATTTGCAGGGTTTATTTTGTTTTGGGTGCTTGGTGGGTTTTGATTTGCAGTTTTGTTTGGTTTTGGGTGCTTGTTGTTATTCGTGTGCTGTGTTGTTTTTTTGTCATTATGATTGGCACTGGACAACAAACAGTATGGTAATCTGTACAAAAATGTACAGTCAACTTCAGCTTGAATTTACTCAATTATCAGTCAGTGTATAATGGTGAAAAGAAAGGAAGGAAGGAAGGAAGGAATAATAATGTAAATATTGTTAAGGGGTTTTCTTTTGGGGACAAGAGTGGTGATGATGGATGTCATCTTAAATCAAAGGGCATCAACATATCCAGGCCATGATGATGAAAGGTAGACAGACTTGATTGATTGATTGATTGTTTGTTTGTTTGATTGATCGATTAATTCATGGATGTATGACTACTTTGTAAGACCATTTCTAGTACTTTCTAAGTACACCCATCATGTTTTATTATGAAAAATGACTGTTGAATTTCCTGGGTTGAACACTGAGCTCCTTTGCATCGTTCGCTATCATCTGTGGACTTGGTGCACACCTGTTTTGCATTCACCATCATATTTGATATAACACAAACAGAGACAAACAAAACTTTCTTCTCTTCTTTCTCTTCTGACATCATATCTGAACTGAATGCTGCATTTTATCCCCCTCCAAGATTCCTCAAGAAGCAGTGACATTGCATCTGATTACTGTAGATGCATTATTGTGAAGATTGTCTTCCAACTGCACAAGCCACACTGTAAAGAGATGTGATGCTCTGTGGGCTTTTGTGCCTGAAGAATGTGAAGAAGTATAATTACCAAACTAGAATTGTCTCCCTGATGAGTTTGCAAATCACTTTTTTCTTTAGGGATTGCGTGCTTGTCTTACTGGTCCAAATGCCCCGTTTGTTACAGGAGAACTGATATGTGCTTACTGGCCCTTAAACTGCACATTAGAGATAGCCACTTGTAGAACATCTAGTATTGTCTTCTGGGTTTACATGTTACAGCACATAAGCTCCATAAATTTGGAAATGGAAACATAAAATGGGGCCCAGTTAAAAAGGTAATTGCCAATACTCATTTTGTTTCTCAAGAGAATTGTTTGAAAGATCTCAACTTCACACCCTAAACCCCTAGAAGCTGTATGATTCACAGATGCTTAGATTGGGAAAGTGGGGAACTTACCAAAGTCCCGATGATGGGTAGGATCATCCAATGCTGTTAACAGTGATCCTAGCATGAATTCTTCAGAAACACATGCATGTATTTCAAAAGCATTGGCCCAGTCCAGCTCCAGAAATGACTGCAACACTAATCGTCGTACTGCAGCAGACCACAGAACACACCTCAAAACTATCCTGCACAACAAATAGCATAAAAGGGCACAGTTTGCAGAAACAAGCAAAACACCACCTTAGGAGGCTACCTAATCAGGAAGTTTCTGCTTTCTCACCTTGCAGATTTTTGTGATTGAATCCACGGTCGAAAAGGATCAAAACCCATGTAAAGTCCACGTCAATCCCTTGGATGATGATGTTCCTCCTCCTATCTCTGGTATTATTCTCCTCAGTCTGGAATTCTTTGCTATTTTGTGACAGTGGAGACAGCAGCACCATCTGTTCAAAAATGCCAAAAAGAACTTCAACCTTGTGACTGCCTCCAAAAAACTGGAATCACAAGAAAACTGAAGAGATAAATTTGACATTGCATTCTCCTAAACCCACTATCTACTGCAGAACCCTAAGCCCTAAAAGCAATATATGACCATGACCATCACATCAGACCACCCAGTGCTTCATTTGGTAACTGCCATGTTGCCTACACCACCATAACCATTTCCCCATCCTACATTTAGGGATACCTAAAAAGCCAGATCTGACTGCCTCACTCATGGGAAGAAACCCGGATTCTTCTCCTATCACGATTGACTACATGGGGGCAAAAGGAAATCATTGTAAGTCATTTTTCACACCTCATGAGCCCAGACAGCTTCAACTAAGTGACTGCCATATTCCTCAAGAGTTTCATAGAGCAAAATGAAGGCCCTCCATGCATGAGGAGGCTGCTGATCTCTACTACTGTTGGAGAGTTCTTCCTCCTCTCCATTTCTCCTGTTTTGCTGTGAACAAGTCACATCCTTCTTTGTAGTATATGCTTGAAAACCCAGCATTCCTTTTTTCTGTCTTCCTGAAGGATGCCGCTGCACCTGCTCTGCTGCTGTGTTGAGTTGTAGTGCCAGCTTTGGGAGAGCTTGCTTCAGAAGATACAAGGTCCTCTTTCTTGTAAGTGGGTCTCCATCCACCTGTATCCATGCACCACTCCCCCCTACTAATTGTAACCGAAAATCACATCACTGTGACTTGAGACCAGGAGAAAAACTAGGAACTTTAGCTGTTATCTTTCTTACCAAGCCTGCCTTGAGCTCCTCCCAGAACAAGGGATCATCACGGATGTCAAAATTCTCGGCACTGAACTTCCATGGAGTTTGATCAGTTGATGGTGATGATGAGTTTTCAAGAGTGAATTGCACACAAGGAAAGAAAAGTTCTGCAAACACAGATAGTATCATGTAAGCATCCCGACGCTGCAGAGCGCCATGCATAAAAAGTGCCTTGCAGCACTGCCAAATCTCTTGCACAATCGATATCCTGCACACTGCCAAAGAACATTTTTTCCAGTTCAAAGATGCCATGGGTCACCCTCGTGAGGTAAAGATATATATTTCATAGTTGAACTATGTACTATACAAGAGCATCTCCAGCAATGCTCAGTAGGTGACCCTGCAAAAATATTTCTCACATCCAAGTTTAGTTGTTTACATTTTCCAACCCCAACCATAAAACTAAAACTGGGACTGCAAATGGGTGGGGGACTACGAATAGCAACCCGCCTGGACCAAGCAAACTATCTAGCCAATCAACAGCAGCTGTTAGACTTTGCTGCGCCTTTTACCAGCCTCAGCAAACAGTGCAAAAATGCTGGGCCAACAAACCATTTTGCTGAGCAAACTGACATGTTTTGACTTTTCTTCATCCAATTTTAATTTGCAGGGTCACATACTGAGCACAGGTGGAGTTGCTCTAAAAAAGCTCTTTAGAACATCATGACGTGAAAATGGTTTCTCACCTAGCATCATTACATTTAGTGTCTTCTCCAGGCTTTGGATCGTCCCAGTTTAATCTGCATCTTGCCCTGATGAGAGGTGGTAGAAGGGTTAACATAGCATCATGACGCATGCCAACATCCAATGGCTGTGAAAGCATTGAGATTGCGGGAGCCATGAATAGAGAGACCATTTCTTTGCAAAAAGTTGCAGCTGTACATTCGTATCCTTTTTCACTCCCATCCCCAACCAATGATGACTTTTTGGGTACCAAGTCCAGAACTGCTGTCAGTACAGCTGCCACAATTTGGCATGCTACTGCTACAGCAAGCTGTCTCAGGTCTGCATCAATTACACTCACCATATGAAAATTTCTTCAGCATTCTCTACGAGGTTGCCAAGAAAAATAAGTCATTGACATGAAGACAAAAAATAACCATAAAAATGCTACACAATATCATCAAATTCGAGCAATTCGAAACAATAGAGATAAAAGCTGGATATTCTGCATCATGAGGCAGATAGAACAGTGTCACATACTAGTACTAGACAATTGCAAAGACTTACCCTTAATATCCAAATCAGCTAGTGGCAGCAGCGGCACTCTTGGTTCAAGTGCAGTCAAGCAGTAACAGACCAGAAACAATCTGATGAAATTCCATGCCTGCCTTTCTACCATAGCCACAGCCAGACCTTGAATCACCTAGAGAACATCAGTTGACATATATAGCATCATGATTTTGGGTCAAGTCAAGATGCTTGCTGCAAAATCAGTTACAGAGCAAACAAGACTTGCAACCATAAAATGAAGAACTTTGGTTTACCATGGGTAGAAAGGGGTTCGATGTTCAACACAAGTTGCCATGCCACAGCATATGAAATCAGGATGCTTCAATATCACTCCCTAAACCCTAAAACACTTCAGATATCATAATTTCCTCAAAAAAGAAAAAAAGAAAAAAAGGCATCATCCAGGGAAGAAGAACCCCAAACACACTTACTTCAGTCTGCAGACACAAAAGCTTTGGATCCTTGTAGTGCAAAATGGGCATGAAAACAGTTGATACTACACGCGAGATATCTTCTTCACTGTTATCTGCATTCCAACAATCGCATTTGCAACAACAACAACAACCAATCATGTAGGGTTTAGGGTATTTTATGGTATAACCCAGGAGATCATCATGTAATAGAGAGATAGTCCAATTGAGATGTGTATCAAGGGATTTTCAAACTGGAGGGATTTTGCTATCAATGTTAGGTGGTAGTTCAAGGGTGGTGCTAATTGGGAGAACAACAGCTAAAACTGGAACCCATAATAATGTAACACTAAAAGCACATTGCAAAAATTTGCTAATCCCCCTCATGTGGTTGAGTTTGAATCAGGTTTGCAAGAATCCAAGCAGACCTTGCGGAAGGACCTCCACCCAGACAGACAGGCTGCCAGGCAACACTGTAGGAGAAACTACAACAAATTTCTTCTTCCCCTTCTTCCCCAAGAATCCAGTTGCTATATCCCAAGCACAAATGCCAAACAGTAAGTTACCTGATAAAAGGAGAAGATGTAGCAAGGATGCCACATATGCTCTGGAAAATTCCAATTCCATCTCAGAATACACTTCAGCTGCTATTGTTGTATCTGGATCCCGCCCCTACACAATAACAAGACAAGCAAGAGAGAAAAACCCAAAAAACAAAAAAACAAAAAACACCCACTTTCAGAGATCTATCTATATGATCGAGAAGAAAAGAACCAATGAGTTTTATACTAGATTGATGATGAGCTCTTGTTCTCTTTTAGCAGACTGCTCTTATGGGTTTATAAACCCTAAACCCCTTTATGATCCTGCTGTTTTCAAGCTGCTATTCTGTGAAAACGACCCATTTTCAGAGATCTATCTGTATGACACAAAAGAACCAATGAGTTGTATACTACATTGATGATGAGCTCTTGTTCTCTTTTAGCATACTGCTCTTTATGGGTTTGTAAACCCTAAACCCTAGACTCCTTTTATGATCCTGCTGTTTTCAAGCTGCTATTTTTTGGCGATACACAAGCAAGCGCTTCCGAGAGATTGAATGCGATGAAACAGTTACAAGGATTGAGTGAGTACACAGGTGTGGGTTGGTAGTTGGTACCTGCTGTTGTTGCAGAAAGGGAGGGACAGAATGCAATAAATGGGTGAGGAGAGAAGACGCATCCACTGCTGTGCAGTCCATCACTGCTTCCAGCAGACCTGGCACCGCCTCACGCCGCAGTGTACGCAGTCTGCGCATGATCACCGCTCCTGCCTCCATCGCTGCGCGCAACGCCCCCAGCTCTCTCCCTCTCAAACACTGCTGTCGGTCTGTGTGTGCGCGGGGGAGGGTTCGGAGCTCACCCGGAGGTTATCATCTCGGGTATCAATCTCAACCAGCACACCAGGAGGAATGGATGAATAGATGGATGGATGGATGGATGGTGGCTGGAGAAAAGAGATTAGGAGAGTTTCTTTTAAGGAATTTGTGATGTAGTCAAACTGGCGATCATCTAGAAAATAATTTAGCCAGATTTTTGATGTGAAAGTAGAAATTAAAAAACAAAATCCTTCTACATTGTTGGCTACATACTAGAACTTATTATTTAAAAATATGGCGATATGGATTTTGTTTTCTTTAAAATCTGGCTAATTTGGGCCATTTTCTTCCCCCAAAAAATCTTTTGTATAGGTCAAAATCATATTTTTCAAGTCAAAATTTGGCTAAAATTAGCAAGTAAAAGAAACCCTCATCAAAATTAAGCAAAAATAAAATACCATAGTAACCTAGAAAGTTCAACACTAAATATTATGAACAAAAAAATAATTCAGGACTTTTGAGAAATTCTCAAGTTTACTTCACAAATAAAAATACACCTTAAATTTTTCTTAATTATTATGCCAAATTATTAAGAGAAAAAATATTAAATATTCGGCACAACGTGCCAAACCTTCTAGGCTACTACAATAACCAACAAATGTGATATCTGAAGGGTTATTCATTTAAGAGACAAACAAAATGAAACAAGAATTGAAGTAATTGTAATCAAATTCAGTGAAAGGCATAAAAAAAATACTGTGTTTTAAATTAAATGATGAGACTAAATAAATTTTAAAACTCAATATATTTCAAAAATTGTATTTGAATTTACAACCAAATTTAATATTTAATAACTGAATTATGGAAATACATATTGAGAATTGATCTAATGTATTTTAATTATTTTACACAATTCAATGTAATTTTGAAACAAACAAGTGAATTAAACTAATTAATGAAAAAAATACTTGTCAAAATTGTAGAAGCAATTGAAATAATTTTCATTGTGAAACTATACAATTGCATTATTGTCATAAAATATATTGCATTTGAATTTTGAAATAACTTTTTGTACTAATATATGTCTTTGAAATTGAAATTACAAAATTAAATTATGAAACTTAAAACATGCAATTTAATTATATAAGTTTACATGTGATGTTCATTTCATCGTGAGATTTAAGAAAGCAATTCATTTGATAAAAATATTATACTTAAATATATGGCATTTTAAATGGAATTAATATAATTTTTAAATATCTGGAATTAAAGACATTATAGTACAGTAAATAAATAAATAAATAAATATGAATATCATATCCAACTAAAAAATTATGGTTGAATTTAGAACCCAAATCAAAACTAAAATATCAACTAAATACATAATTTTAATCCAATGTCTTTCCCTTTTAAAATTAAAACACATTAATGTAAATTGCAAAATTGAATAGTTTGATTTGCACTCAAGATTCCAATTTTATTGTTTGACTTTCAAATTCAAATTCATTATTTGATTTAGCCACCCCTTCATTAAAAGATATAACTTATAAATAAAATCATCATTTTTTTTCTGAATTCCATCTTATGTTTTTCAACTTCAATCAAACTAGTTGCAAAATTGTTCAATGATTTCATTAAATAATTACCATTTAAAATTAATGTTTGTTTATGATAATGTCATTTTACTTGACAAATTGAAATTTTACACTAAACATTATTTCAAGTAGAAGGATAATTTATTATGCCCATTTCTAGTATTGCATAAGAAGTTCAAAAGAGAGCAAATCTTTTACCTTACATTCATTCAATGGTGTAGAAAAAAATTCTTGAATATAAATATGACATGTTCATCCTCTTTGGTGAATTTGATAGTAACTTGATAAATCTTTATTTGTGCATTATGTCCTTTATTTAACCTTCTTCTAATACTTGTCATGCAACTAAATCATGGCCACATTGACTTATTAAATTTTTGGTTTTTTTTATTAGTTGAAAAAATATATATGTTAAAATTCACCTTTCATTTTTAATTTAATTTTAATTTATATTTTTTCCTACAATATTCTTTAAACAAATGATGATGACTTGTTTGGTGCAAATATTTGTTCCATGTTCAAATGACACAATTTGTCAAGGTGCCTCCATATTTTTTATGTAAATCAAACATGTTGGCAAAAGCAACATCAATCAATGACCTTTTTATTTTGTTTGTTTCAACCTTCCAAACTTATTTTTCTTACAATTGTGTTTTATAACAAATTGTGGTGTTAGTTGAAATATAACAACCATTGATAAAAAAAAAATTGTTTCCACAAATGGAGAAGTTGTTATCAATGCCATTTCAATGGCATGAAAAGAATGCACATCATTGTCCATCAAATGAATGTACATAAAAGCAATCCATCTTCTGCAATGTGATAAACAAATCACACCCAAAATGGAAAATGAGAAATAAAATTCACTTGTAACAAATGGAAATCCCTTAATAGATGTATGCAAGGAAAAAAAAAGAAAAGAAAAAAACAACATAACATTCATACACATGCATATAGACAAATAAATAAAGAAATAAATTAATCAAAATTTGACCAAATTTTTTTTGTAATGTGTTTTTGAATGTTTTTGGAATATTTAAAACCAATAGAACTTTTAAAGCCCACCAAAGTTAGTAAAAAATAAAAAATCAATTTGTTGGAACTTTATGAACATGGTTTTTTTCAATAATCTCATTATTTGGGTGTTCATATATACATTGGTGTGCCAAATGAAAGCTAATGCAAGGTTAAATTCTTTTTTGGCACATAAGGGATCATATTTTATATTTTAAAAATAATAATATTTTATTTTATTTTCCTTTATTAATGCAATTTAAGAGGCTTAAGGTCAATTATTTTAACTTAGAGTGAATAGCTTAAAATAATCAAAAATAGCATAGGGTACAATAATTGAAAATAACATAGGGTGAAATATTTGAAAATAATCTAGAATAATAAAAGATAAAATAATCTAAAATAACCTAGGATAAAATAACATAAAATAGTTTAAGATATTTCAAAAAATAACATGATTTAAAAAAAACATATTATAGTGAATTCAATTATTTCAATTAATAGTGTATTATATCAACCAATAATGAAACATGATGATTACATAGTGATTTTAGAATGACATAACTTGAAGCAAGGTGAAATGATTAGGGTGGGATGAATATATATATATATATTTAAGTCCATATTGATTTAAATTAATAAATTGCACCCCACTTTTGTACTAGTGAAAATAATTCTATTAACCAAAAAGAATGAGTTAAATTTTTTTTGCAATGAATATAGGCCTTTTAATCAACAAACTAGGTGCAATTCCTACTTAGTACCCTTATTGAAAATGTTTTACCACAATTGGGCAAATCAATGGTGTTATTTGCATTGGATTTACAATCTATTTTTTGGCAAATTAGAATGGCTTTGGGTCATTCAGTTGATGCTGCTAGGATTAAACCTCACCAAAGCAAAGTGGTAGCAAGACAAGGCTTTTTAATTTTTGCCACACCAACAAATGTGAAGGCATCCTAGGGATTGATAGGCTAGTAGTATTACATGAACTTTATCAAGGGTTATGCAAATATAACCAATCTTTTATTTGAATTCATGAGAACAAAATATTCTTTTGTTTGGAGTAAAGCAAAAATGAAAAATGAAAAATGAAAAATTCATCCTATTTATTTGTGCATCATATGTGTTTTGAATGCACAACATTCATGTGCCAAAAGTATAAACATGTGAAATAATGACTTTCACATGATTTCCATTACCAAATCATGGGATGAGAAGTTTGTGATGTATACATACCAATGTTGACTCCCTAAATAAGGTTCAACCCAAATTTTTTTGGTTGAGGTTCCAGATTTGAAGATGATTTGAAGGTGATGGCAATTTCCATTGTTGGAAGAGAGATGGAATGGTGTGAGATGACATGTGATGGTCAGATTTCCAACAAACATTGCAATTGCATGCAAGTTGTTGTTTCAATATAAACCACTAGAGACTTTGTGATTCGAAGACAAATTCCAAGCATCTCAGCTAAGCTAAGTGGACTGGCATATTATGTAGTCAAGTATGGAGGAGCTGCATAACATTCCAATGTGTGAGTTTTATTACAGGGTGGCTCTAGACACTATTGGCCCATTACTAGAAACCAAGAAAAGAAATAAGTATCTCTTGGCTGCCATAGATCAATACTCTAAATCGGTGGAAGCAAAGGCAGTGACAAACCATGATGCTGCTGTAACCAAAAAAGGAGGGAACCCAGAAGACAATCGGATCCCTCTCTCTGCCCTAGCAGGAGCACATTCGATCGAAACCACAGATCGACTGAAATGCACGCAAACACAACACAGACTCCAGACACAGAGTCTCTACCTGCTCAACTTCTGATCGAATCGCACCACAACATGAATGCAGGACTCATTCGACTGAACTGTCCACTCACACAAAGCAACAGAGGCATAAAAGAAACAATGCAATTCCTCATTCACAGTTTGATATTTACAGCTTCCTCGACAGTGCAAGCGCCCACATCCCTCTTACTACCAAAATCTACCAGTTCTGTGGTACTAGCCGAGCATCACCATGACAGAAGCCAAGGTCTGGCCGATTGCAAATCGCAGCGGAAGAGAAAACAACAATCAGCCTAACCTCCTCACAGAACTTCTGTCCCATCACCTAACCGTTCTCTCAACACTCTCTACCCTCTCTACTTAGCTGCCTCGCTTGGCTTCATCCCCAAGCTATCTTATTCGCGCCCATGCTCCCTCATGAATGCAGCGCCGCACTGGAATTCATGAAGCGCCGTCCTCTAGACAGCTCTTGCCATGCAGCCCATGCATACCCTAGCCATCCGAATTTCGAAATCGATCATGATCCGCCGCCACTCATGAATGAGGCGGCGAGTCTGATCATCGTCTCAGTTCGCATCCTCTCACCGGCTAGAAGCAAAAAGAAAACCAGTGACCCGTTGTTCGGTCACACTGCTACTGCTGCAGAATTTCTGGAGTCCGAGGTGATATGTAGACATGGGGTTCGTAAGTATTTGTTGCCGGATAATGGCTTTGAGCAGGCTGGAGAATTTTCTGCTCTATTTGAAAACTAAGGAATAATGCAGCAACGTACCTCAACTTCAGATCCCCAGTGTAATGGGATGGCTGAAAGGCTATTCAAGACAATCAAGCATGGATTGATGATGGTTACAACAGTCCCCAAACGTGAAAACAGTTGGGATTTGCAAACTACCTTGCATCCTCTTTGGTTATTGATGTGGAGTACAGGATAGCACAAAGTTTTCACCATTCATGATTTTGACAGGAAGGAATCCTAGGCTGACTGTAGACAACAAGCTTGCTGAATTGTGTGAGCCCACGGTTGATGACCGGAGTGCTGATCAAATTGCTGACCAGATGGTGTACAAGCTTAATTTGATCTCAAGCATTCATGTTGCTGTTCTTACCAATGTTGCGGAGGCCAAGAAGAAGCAAAAGCATGCATCTGTGGCCCACAAAGGGAAGCAATTCTTTGAGGGATTGCAGGTGGGTAGTTTGATGAAGATGAGACGTCCTGGCAAAAAGAAGGGCTTGGAATTATCATGGGAAGGCCCCTAAAAAGTTCTGAGATACAAAGATGAACAAGGCTTCTCGGAATTTGATGGATGCCAGGTATGTTTGCTGCAAGATGATGATGAACAAGTCTGGAAGTGGCCCAGGAGGGATCTGGAGGTCTTGCAATCTACAGCCTGAGCTGGATTTGGGAGGACCCAAATTTTATACATTTTATACAGGAGTGGGTACATAATGTAATGGAAAAACATGGATGAGAGGAAATTTTGAGGTCTACTGCTGTTCTAGGGGTGGATTGATTTGTCACTGGTTCCTTCTAAAAAAAGGCATTTTTGGTGAATTTTTTTGGATACTGAGGAATGTCAATTTAGCGGCACTGAATTTCTGCATGGTAGTATGTATGTAATTAGTGCTGCCTTCTGGACTGTTTTTTTGGCCAATTTGAAACTTTGGTGACGGTGAAAAAGATTGAGGATCATGTGTAACACGCAGGAGAAGGTGGGATCTCAACATGCATTTTTTTAAAATGGGTATTCCGATCAGAAGTAAAGAGTGCATGGATTTTTTTTTGAAAGAGGATGCATAGTTGTAAATTTGAGTAAGAGGGTGAAGATACATTTTTTCTCTCAGGTACTATGGCAGAAAGGCACATGTGTGTGCGTGAGAAGAGAATCTGCATTGTGTGAAGAAAGTTGTGTGAGCATGTCAATGTTGTGATCTAATTTTGGAATTCACAATTTCATTTTTGCTGTGCATCTATGAACCCAAGATGGTTGCAGGCTGATCTGTCCATCTAGGAGCTTTTTGATGTATCTCTGGTTATGGGTCAGGTGTTCTCAATGGAATAGTTGTTTCTCTTCCCAGAACCATTGGAAGAAGAGATTGTAGGGATGGTGATAGTGGATATGTGAGTTTCCAACCTCCCCCAATTTTTGGTTACAGGGGGTCAAAGCCCAAGGGAAAAAAATAGGCCATAGTAAACAAGAAAATCCCCACTAGGGCTAAAGAAACCACAAAATACAATGTGACATGAACCCACTGGTTTTTGTGCTAAGCCAGTGCCAGTTCTCGCCCCAGTTCTCACCCCATTCAGTGATACCTGCCCAACACTGGTAGTTACCTTATTAATGTGAGGTGGAAGTAGGAGGTTTTGCAGGATAGGTTATCAGGGAGGAACTGAGTCATACCTTGGGTGCTGGGTCACCTTCAGTGCTGTGGCTGAGCCCTAGTTGCTGGCTGCTGCTGGTGCCGTGAAGTGTGGTAGCTCACCTACTCTGCTGAGGCTGAGATGTCTCACATTGAATCTGGCACAGATCTTCACCTTGTGGAAGCAATTTTCTGGGTTGCTTTGCTATCCTCGTTGCTCCCACTACATCCCATTGCTTCCACACCCTCTCAAAGATCCTTCATCATCACAAATTAGGGAAAAACCCTGAACGGGATCTTTTTGCAACACATCAAGGCACCTATAATATGCAGTAAAAAGTCAGATTTTGCTAACTGAGTTTATAACGGCAAACAAAACCCATCAGCCAGCAAATGCAACTAAACGCTCACAACCCTAAACCCTAAATCCAAGTCCAAAAGCAAGAAAGCGCAGTGGTCAAAATCCCACCCAGCAAAACTGGTGGCAGACAAGCTTCGGGGATGAACAAGGACAAAAGGTATGGAGGTTGCTATAGGGACTTCGTATGGTGAGCAAGCTGCTTTCCTTGTTTTTCTCCCTGCTGCAATTTAGTCATGGGTGTGGCACTGAATGCTCCTGATTTCTTCAGTGATGTGCTGATGATTGTTTTGCACAAGGGAGCTTCAGGTAATGACAGTTTCTTATTCTTGTGTGGGCATCAGGTACTTCTGAGCTTCTGTGAAGTTATTGCATGCTCATGAATCTTTGAGTTGTCACCAGAAGGAAATCAGCAGAAACTATAGAGCAAAGTTATCCAGGGCGATGATCTCCATACCAAGGAGCAGATCTTGATGTTGGGTTTTCCCAAACTCCAAGGTGAAATGATACTTGAGACAGCAGAACATTGGCTTGCTTTTTCAGAGAGTTTCTGTCATATTTGTTTTGCTTGTACCTGTGAACAAGTGACATGACGTTCTTACAACTTCTGGTTTGCTTCTGAGATTTGCCATTGCTCAATACATGGTGTAGCTCCAGAGCTTAAGAAATCAAATCTTCATGACTGCAAGAGAATATCACAAACTCTGCTCTATGGTTCAAGGGAGTTGCTGAACATAGGGACTGAGATAGTGATTCTTCTGAAAGGGAGCAAGATGCCCGACCTGCAAATTCAAAGCTACATTATCAGTTTCAAGGTGTGGGCATCAGCTTGTGTTCATCAAAAGTTCAAGCTCAGTTGAAGAGTCAAAACCACAGAATAGCCAAGTGAAGATGATGGCAGCAACTACTGAGGCAATGGGACTGGCCCCCACAGCTTTAAAGCCTTTGTCAACAAAATCTCTGAGGAAACCTCCTTATGTTGAAGAAAGTAGCAACCACCCACATTCAAATGTTCAGACTTTGTGGATGGAAGCCATAGATCTGACACATCTACTTAAGAAGAAAAGGATCAAGATATCAAGAAGAAGAAGAAGAAGAAGAAGAAGAGAAAGACTTGACCAGAGTGGGTTGCAGATTCACCCAGGCAAGGATAAGGACCAAGGTTACATGATTCAGTACATACACTGCAGAAAGTACTGACAACACAACTGGAGGCCTCTTTTCCGATTCTCTGGATGAGCATGAAAATTTGCTTATGGGTCTGAAAATTTCCACCCTTCAGTACTTTCTTCTTCTCAGTTCTTCAGTCCTTATCTGGAATTCTTTCTTTGACTTCAAGCAGAATTTTTGAACCTTGGTCTCTTGATTTCCTAATTGGTGATGCTGCCCCACATAAATCTTGAATAGCTGTGGGTACCTGTGTTTTGAATGAGACAAAATTTGCAGCCTTCATACCAGAGTTGACTTGAATTGTGATGTTCATCATGGTTCTTGGTGCAGGGGACATAGAGAGTGCAAGAAACATATTCCATTATCTGGCTTTTTGGTCATTTGACATTGCTGGACTGCAGGAGACTCTTGCCTTTCTTGGTTTATCAAGTCCGGAGAGCTGTGAAGCTCACACAATTGCTACTGTCAATTTCAGTCCCCCAATCATTACTGCTGCATCACCCAATTGCAGTTCAAGATGGTTTGACCTCTCTTGGCTCCAAGAGTACAAAACAAAGCTCTCAGTGGGTGGTTGAAGTACCCTGAGTTGGTGGCAGACAACAGTTGTGCAGAATGTTTGTCAGATCTCCCAATAGACAAGTTACACAATGTTGCAATGACTCAAAAGCACACTCTCTTTCAATGCAACAATGCTGTTAAGACCTTCCCCTAAGGGAACGAATACACAAGTGATGATGGTCACCTTACCATCAAAAGCTGAAGATGATGACAGGCTTACTCAGAGCCTCCTTGTAGCAGGCATGGATGTAGCTAGAGTGTGAATTGTGCACATGATCATCCAGAGATATGGAGGAAAATGATTCACACAAAGTGTGTTTCTTCTTTCAGCTGTTAGAGATCCCATGTTGAGTTCTGATGGATCTGGCAGGCCCAAAAAAGGTCCACACACAGTCAACCTTGAAAGCAGGACCTGCTGAACATTGTGAAAATCAGACCGGCTGAAGACAGTAAAGGAAATGTCCTCACTCCTGCTCATGTGTGGCTGTTGTCAAGTGCGGTGGCTGTGACCACAAAACCCTCAATGGTGCAGAACTTTCCTGATACCACTACTATTCCTGTGTTATCAAAGGACTAAAAAAGTTGAAGAAGCTTTTACCTGGTGATCCGTTGAAGTTTTAAGGTCAGGAAAAGGTCTCATGAATTTCATATGGTTGTTGACAAGGGTTCAGAAACTGGAGTTCGGGCTGAATTCTGTAAAACCACGCACCTGTAGTCATCAGGAGCTGAATTTCTTGTTATTTCTCACCATGCCCAGATGTAAAGGGGAAAAAGTTCATATGGCACCCAAGTTCCAGAAACTGAAGAAGCAAGTGATTATCTTGAAAACAGGCAACACTCCTCTTGTGCTTGCAAGAGAATCAATCTGTGATGGCCCTGCCCTCCTCACAGACAAAACTGGCAAGATCATAACCCTTACAATGATGACATGCACAACACCCATACAACCATGAACTGTTTGACAATGCTAAGAGTTGGTGATGAACCCTTGCAGTTTGGTGCTGGAAAAATTTGAAGAAGGTGTCATTCCCTTCCAGTGTCTCTCCTTTCCACATCCATGTTGACATGATTACAGATGCTGGACGTCTCAAGCTCTTGGCATTAGTGACATCTCAGGATACAACTAGCAGAGTTTCTCCATTGCACATCTAGCTGTACTTCCTCAACAAGTAAAATTCCTAGATCTAGTAGCAATGGCACTATTGAAGTCTGCATTATGAAGTTATGGGTGCATGTTTACAGCTCAACACATTTCAAGCTTCCAAGATGGTGTCTTCACAATATACTACACTTACACTCCACCTGCAGTAGCCATCAAATGACTCAATTGCAAATGTATGAACATTTCAAAACAGTGGTAACACTCTTTCTCACAGAAAGTTAAATCTCTCCACAAGATTGTCACCTAGTCCCATAACAGACTAACATAGTTCAAGTGTGTTCCTTTCAGCAGCAAATTGTTCAATGCAAAGGGCAGTTGACACCAAAAGAAAAATTGGTGATCCTTGAGAGACTGCTCAATTCACCTTATCAGGACTTGTATGTTGAGCAGAATAGTTACAAACAAATATGTCAAAAAAAATGTGTCAGCTGTATTTTGGCCTCTTTCCTATGTACACAGTTGTCACAGCAGGCAAACCCTGAACTGTCTTCTCAACTACGGTGGTGTAATAAAAGCAATAGACATGTTACAAACAAAATGAACTTAATCTAGTGATTGGCAAGACAGACTACTGGCATCACCAGTAGTCTCTGCAAGAACACTCACCATACTGAAAGTGATGAAAGCGATTTGCATCCCTCACCATGATAGCTCTACCAACTACTTTTGAAATGAATTTTGTGGATGTGTGGCAATCACAACAAACCCGCAGATTCTTTCTTATGCAGAGTGGAGTACCAGGTGCTGAGTTGATAAGCCCAAATGCAATAGCCAGTTTCTCACTATGATGACACAAATGAAACACTTTTTTCTTCTTCCTCCACATCATGTAGCACAAAATTAGTATCTGGCACATATCCAGCATCATGCATCAGCCCTGACAACCTCTTCAATTCTGCATGGATTTCTATCATCTGAGGGTGGTGTTGATCATCTACTACAAATGTATGCACCTCATTATCCACTTCAATCCAAGTGCGACCTGGGTGTTTCTTCACACTTCTTTCCTTTCTCTGCCGTTCAATATTTTAGCTGAGATCCCTGTTACCAGTGGCAGTATATAAATTTGATAGCAGCACATAGCCTGCAGCATTTTCAGGTTCCAGTTCAAGAACTTGTTTGGCAACTCGTTCTCCCATCTCCACATTGCCATGAATTCTGCAAGCACCAAGCAAAGCCCTCCAAGCAGCCACCTGTGGTTTGTAGGGCATTGCCAATACCATATTCTCTGCCTCATGTAGACGGCCAGCACGGCCAAGAAGGTCAACCATGCAGGTGTAATGTTGCAAGTTCGCAGAAATCATGTAAACTGTACTCATTGAAGAATAAAAGCGCAGGCCTTCATCCACCAAACCTGAATGGCTACAAGCTGACAGCAGACAAACAAAAGTGGTATCATCTGGCTGTACACCTTCTTCATGCATCTGTTCAAACTGTTTAAGTGCTTCCTTACCATGCCCATGGATGGCATATCCTCCAATCATGGCATTCCAAGTGACCACATCTCGAGATGGCATCTTGTTGAAAACTTTCACAGCATCTTCCAAGCTCCCACATTTTGCATACATGTCAATCAAGCTATTCCCCACAAAGACATTTGAATCCCACCCACTTTTAATAACCCAGTCATGAGCTCGCCTGCCCTCTTCAAGTGCAACTACACTTGCACATGCATTCAGCACTCCCACTAAAGTCATAAAATCTGGCTGCACACCTTCCTCTTGCAATTGTCGAAATAATTCCAGTGCCTTTTGCCCTTGCCCATATTTCACATGCCCAAATATCATCACATTCCAAGAGACCACATCACGTGATGGTAGCTTGTTGAACACTCTTTTAGCATCCTCCATGCTCCCACATTTTGCATACATATCAATCAAGCTGTTCCCCACAAAAGCAACTGATTCATAACCACTTTGAATGATCTGTTCATGAGCGTGCCTGCCTTCTTCAAGTGCAGCCATGCTGGCACATGCATTCAGTACCCCAACAAACGTGACAGGGTCTGACTGCACACCTTCCTGTTGCATTTGTTGAAATAGTTCCAGTGCTTTTGACCCTTGTCCACATTTCACATATCCTAATATCATGGTGTTCCAGGTGACCACATTTCGGGACAACATCTTGTTGAACACTCTCTCAGCATCCTCCATGCTCCCACACTTGGCATACATGTCAACCAGGCTACTCCCTACAAAGACATTTGAATCCCACCCACTTTTAATAACCCAGTCATGAGTGCGCCTGCCCTCTTCAAGTGCAACTACACTTGCACATGCATTCAGCACTCCCACTAAAGTCAAAGGAGTTGGCTGCACACCTTCCTCTTGCATTTGTCGAAATAATTCCAGTGCCTTTTGCCCTTGCCCATATTTCACATGCCCAAATATCATCACATTCCAAGAGACCACATCACGTGATGGCATCTTGTTGAACACTTTCAGAGCATCTACCAAGCTCCCACATTTTGCGTACATGTCAATCAAGCTACTCCTTACAAAGACATTTGAATCCCACCCACTTTTAATAACCCAGTCATGAGTGCGCCTGCCCTCTTCAAGTGCAACTACACTTGCACATGCATTCAGCACTCCCACTAAAGTCAAAGGAGTTGGCTGCACACCTTCCTCTTGCATTTGTCGAAATAATTCCAGTGCCTTTTGCCCTTGCCCATATTTCACATGCCCAAATATCATCACATTCCAAGAGACCACATCACGTGATGGTAGCTTGTTGAACACTCTTTTAGCATCCTCTATGCTCCCACATTTCGCATACATGTCAATCAAGCTGTTCCCCACAAAAGCAACTGATTCATAACCACTTTGAATGATCTGTTCATGAGCGTGCCTGCCTTCTTCAAGTGCAACCATGCTGGCACATGCATTCAGTACCCCAACAAACATGACAGGGTCTGACTGCACACCTTCCTGTTGCATTTGTTGAAATAGTTCCAGTGCTTTTGACCCTTGTCCACATTTCACATATCCTAATATCATGGTGTTCCAGGTGACCACATTTCAGGACAACATCTTGTTGAACACTCTCTCAGCATCCTCCATGCTCCCACACTTGGCATACATGTCAACCAGGCTACTCCCCACAAAGACATCTGACTCCCACCCACTTTCAATAATCTGTTCATGGGTGCACCTGCCCTCCTGAAGTGCAAACATACTGGCACATGCATTCAGAACTCCAATGAGAGTCACAGGGGTTGGCTGCACACCTTTCTGTTGCATTTGGTGAAATAGTTCCAGTGCCTTCTGCCCTTGTCCACACTTCACATGTCCCAATATCATTGCATTCCAAGTGACCACATCTCGAGATGGCATGTTGTTAAACACTTTGCAAGCATCTTCGATGCTCCCACATTTGGAATACATGTCAACCAAGCTATTCCCCACAAAGACATCAGCCTTACAACCGCTTTGAATTATTTCTTCGTGAACTTTCCTGCCCGCTTCAAGTGCTCGTAAACTAGCGCATGCATTGAGCACCGGAACAAAAGTGAAATTGTCACGACTCGTGCCTTTTTGTTGCATTTCTTGGTAAAGCTCAATTGTCTTCTCATGTTGCCCAGCCTTCACATATCTTGCAAGCCTTCTGTTCCAGGAAAACATGTCCAATTGTACAGTCCCCGGTGCCATTGCAGCAAGCTGTGCTCTCACCCACGTGGGGTTTCTCCGGTCCACAAGCCAGAGTCCGTCCTGTGTATGTTTATGCTTGAAATCCGGGTAGTTCGAATTCACCTTCTCCGGTCTACAATCCCACCACTGCGAAGGATCTGAAAAGAACTGCCGCCAGAGTTTCTCTATACGACCTGTTGCTACTGCGCGAACATTTCCACCCGAAGAAGTTGCGAGCGCTCTGTGGCTCCAAGTCAGTATATGTCGTAAGCGGCATGATTCAAAGGTGAGCCGATGGCATTCTGCCATCTATCTAAGAATCGATGATGCAACCGAACGAGTTGAGAACCGTCACGGCACCAATATCGCAACCGAAAACAGCTTGAGCAGACTGGTTCAAAGTTCAAAGAGCTCGCCACAGCTCCTAGTGAAACGGATCAATAGGAGAGCGTCACAATACAGTAAGCACGCCGAAAACAGAACATGCGGTGAATCTAAAGAAGCAAGGAAGATTGCGGGGACACAACAGTCACGAAAAGAACGGAACAACTAGAGCAGACTAGATAAAAAAAGTCGATTGATACCATAACCGTGGCCTTCGCACCAAATTGGAGAGCATGCACACAGAAAGAAATACGGATCTAAAAAAGCACGCGACAGAATGAGGAGAGACATAAGACGCGAACAAGAACTGACACAATGAAAAATCTCCAGTGTCCTCGCCACTTTTAGGGCTGCTGTTGGGTTTGGACACTTTCTCACCGCCACAAAGACCTGCTCCTGGGTTGTTAACATAAGTGGAGGGCAAGTTACGTATTAGGTAGGGGAGAGGAGCCGGACTACCGAATATAGTCGAGGCGCAACCTAGAACCTAGAATTTACCCTAAAACCTCAGCCCTAGACTTATTCCAATTGTTTTTTGAAGTGTCAGAACCATCTAAACCATCTGAATGTTCCTTTCTGCCAAATGAACAGGTGTGACTGAAAATTATGGATGAGAGATGTTAGGTTTAGATGTGCTCATCTGATTCATATTGCTGAAAATCGTTTGTTTTTTTTGTCATCTTCTGATTCTCAAAAAGGTTTTTGAAAGGAAACTTTGAGGTGGTGATAAGCTCACTATTGATTCTATGTGAAAGTTTAGTATAATGTTTGTTGTTTTTTTGTTGAGTGGAGGAAAACGATGCAAGCTGTGGAGTATGGGAGTGGCTCAACTATAAGGAGGCATTGATTTTGGAAGCTAAGTATCCACTCTTGTTGTGTGTGTGTGTGTGTGTAGTTTTTTTGCAAATTTGCTTTGAAGGGAAGAATGCCCAATAGTAGATGGTGATTGACTTTTTGAAGGGTAGATCTTATTCTTTACATTGCACATTTGTTTTGTCAAAAATAATGCATTACATAGATAGGTCAATGATTAAGGGGATGATGAAAATTTCAAGGGTTTCGTGAGCAACCATTGGCAAGGGAACATGTGAGTGATTGTTGTGTTGGGGTTGTTGATTGTTTTGTGTGAAGGAAGATAATACCCATTAAGTTGGGACCTCCGAATGTGTGCTTACAACACTCAATTGGGTTGTCAAGTTTATTTTAGTGAGAGTATGACAACATTTGTCAAACTTCTTTAATCAATACTATAAAGCAAGTGGGGAGTGAATGTTTTGTAGTTGGGTTCCTATGTCTTTTGGAGGTATAGTTGGGTGCCAAAATTGTATTGTTATTAGTGATTGCGATGGAATTTATGTGGGTGAATTGGGTTCTCCTACTCTGAGGTTGTTGTTGGGTTGTGTTAACATTGAAGGAAGCTCTAGACATGCCAAATTGGTTAGTTGAAGCTCGAGAGAAATAAATTGAAGAGACATTACCCATGATGATCTTTGGACATATAGATCTTGTGGGAATAGAACATTGAAAGTTGTTGGATCAAATAATAGATATGTAGATTTTGTGTATTATGAGTATGGTTTATTGATGTATATCCAGTATGATCTCTAGGAATTGACCAAGCCCCATTTTTTTGGTTACACAAGAACAACCATCAACTGTGTTCTCCTCAATTACTTTTTACAACTTGTTGAAAATTTGTTGCAACCAAGATATGGTGTTAGCTTTACCTTACTTACCTTGGCTTTTTGAATTCCTTCAAAGAATGATCATGAAGGAAAGTACAAAAATAGGGGTAATCTTACCTTAAATTTATGACAACCAAATTATTGCAAAAACAAAGATGATCATATATTCAAGTTTCATTTGACTCATGAATCCCCAAAGTTTTTCTCCTTATTTTTATGGAGATAAATTTGGCCTTGGTTTTTGTATAGTAGTTCAAGAGCTTGGAGTTATTATACATTCCATGATTATCGTGTCACCTAAAAAAGAAGGGGAGGTGATTGTGCCATGACACTTTCTAACATTTTGAATGTAAGTTCACCAAGGCTTACTAAATATTTCCAAGGAGTAGAAAGGAGGTTACAACAAATATTATTCCTAAACCACTAATCCTTCTAGCCAAATAATTCTTACAATTTTAAAACTATGGACCACAAGGGATTAGGCCTCTCTTGATTTCCTCTCAAGAGCCAACTAGTTGTTAATGAGTGTGGCACTTCATCATTCAACAACAAAACCCCACAAATGCTACCCCATCATCATCATCATGTAGTTTTATTCAAAAGTTGGACAATGACTCAAAACAAACTAATAATTATGAAAATCAAAACTTCACAGTTTCTTCACATTCCAAATCCCTAGAACTCCCATTATATCATAGGTATTTTCTTCTCAAAATAAACCACATTACACACTCCCACTAAGTTCCCCAAAACCTAACACATATGATGACTACCATCACAACTGCTCCTGAAATTGTTAGATTCTTTCATCACTTCCCTTAAATCAGTCCTTAAATACAAACTTTAGACCTCCTATTCTCCTCCTAACATTCATGGCACAACAAAAAACATGCGCTAGGTAAAGAGAAGATGAATTCCAAAGGGGCGTTCATCCCTAGTTATTCATTATGTAAAATCCAAACAAACTCAACAACCTCACGATTTGAAGAATCAAAACTTAACTTCCTCCACCCAAAAATGTTTGTCTTTCCTCCTCCTCAACCAACTTCATATAGTTTCTCTTAGTCCTCATCTTCCTGCTCCCTTGAAACCATAGTACTAATCATTTCTAAGAATCGTGACTCACACTCACCATAAGGATTGTCAATTAAGCAACAAGGATTTTGCTCCACCACCGAAACTAGCTCACCATAGCTGCTCCATTGAATAACAACATTAAACATAGTAACCTGCAAAACAAAACCAAAAACAAAAAAAAAAACAAGAAACTAAACTTTTAGTGTCCTCAATTCCTAACGAAGCATAATTGCTTCATAATTTGGCGTCATCTACCACCCATGTGACTTGGGGTTCCCACTTTCATCCATGCCCATCCACAAAATATGTTTGACATTGTTTTAAGTCACAAATGTATTTCAAGTTCTTGAGCTATTGAACAAAACCAAGGTAGAATTTGTTGCCATTAACTAGTAGCACTTCCAAGCAAACTAATGGGAGACTTTAAATAGAACCCCATAGTCAATTTCACTTAGTATGGCTATCCATGTTTTGTACCATCAACTCTTGGCCTTGGCCCTAACACCTTTTGTCAATAAAATCACCATGTCATGTCCATTTTTAAGTAACCTTTACTTTGTAAACTTAAGCAAGCCATCAGGTCCATCTAGGTCCAATTTTTTTAAGGTGTGCCAAAATCATGACACAACGTCACCTTTTTTGTGTTTTTTATTTAATATTATTTTACCATGCAAAAACACATTTATAAATGATTATGATGGAATCTAAAATTAAAATGATTTAAAGTATGATACTTATGAAATATTTCACACTCTTTAATTCATTAGTTTTGATGGGGATCAAAATAAAGGAAAAAAATGACCTTAATAAAAACTAACTCCTTTTCATTCCGAATGGTACACCTTAAAAGATTTTCACCCATCCATGTAGGAAGGCACTTTTGGCATAAACATATTATTAACCCAAATTTTCACTTTATGTATATAGTAACTAATTATTGCCAATTAGTAACCAATTAAGCATTATTGTTTTTAAAATTTGTTGAATTGTTATTAAGCAATAGGTAATTGGTTTGTTAAGTAACTAATAACATGTATGTTAAGGTGATCGTTCCATTGATAGAATAGGTCTAAAATTAAGCTATAGCTAGTAGCTACTACAATTTAAATTATGAATTACTTAATAGTTATACTTGCTAATGGCTGTTTAATTTTAAATAACATTATGTTTTGGTATAAATAAGAAGAATTGAAGATGATGAACAAGCTATTCTTTTTAATCTAATTTTTGAATCTAATATGGACTTTTGTTTTTTAACATCTTCATTTTTATTTGCTTTTCTATTTTTCAGAATTAAAAAAAAACACACTTGTTGTTGTTTGTGTATAAGTGTGAATTTACAAAAAAATAATTTTTTTTAATTTTAAAGTAATAGAAAACACCTTTAACATTTGGCAACCACGCAATGGATCAAAATTGTGAATAATTGCATTTATAATCTCTGGTTTTAAATGAAATTTGTAAGTAGAAACTTATTAAACAATTTTTTGAGATTAATTTTATGATTTTCTTTGAAGTAGTTTACTTAGAATCTTGTTTATTTTTTACGTTGTCTTGTTGTTGAATATTATTTATGCTTAAATTTTTTTGATTACTTAAGTTATTTTTGAAAAAATCCAATTGATTTCTAAAAACAACTTCAACCTATTGATCAATAGAATTTGAGGAATTTAATATTCGAACCTGTTAAAATATGTCAAGAATAATTACATGAGGCCTTAGAAAGCAACTAAACATGGTTGCACACAACAATATGTGCCTAAAATAATACTACCATAAGAACAACAATGTTTTCAAGTCAAAGGAATTCAATTGGTTGATGTTCCAAACATTAAGTCTCAATAGTTGGTAATAATATACATACCTCTTCATTAGATACCAGTAGAATATGAGGAAGGGAGGGAACCACAAGTACCTTCAACCAATCATTTTTAAAAACCCCAGTATATGTCCCAACAACCAAGGCTGAACGCACAACTAAGTGGGCATCACACCACACATGTTCCAAATGCTAATGAAATACCCTTTGTAGGCCAACAATGGCAATCTATAACACCTAGGTACTACACTCCCAAAGCTATAATACCATCATGATTAGCACTCATTCTTGGGTATTATATTTTAAAACCAATCCCTATTTTGAATCTAACCACCATATATTCAAAATCAGAGTGCAACCAACTACTAAATTGATTGAAATATCTATGCAACTTGGAATGAAAACCTTCACACTAATTTAGTTCTCAACCACATGTAGAACTAGTGGAAATAGTCATTCTACCTATTGATGTTTAAAAACACAACCACTTAGCCAAAATGTTCGACCAAATGAGTTTCCAAAATTAAAGCTATCAATTTCTTAAGGGGCCACTTTAATTAGGAATATAAAATTTTAACAATTTACACTTTTTTTATTCCAAAATAAATTTCAAGACATATATTAAGGCATGTAATGGATAAACATGAGAAAAAAAAAATATAATTGTGAAAACATTTAAAGAAAAGGACCCAAGAAAATGATTTGGCCACTTTTGGTTCTTTGAACATTCCTTGAAATGATTTTTAGTGGTACCACCCAAGCATGGATTCACCTAAAGAAGGTGGAGAACAAACTTGGATAGGCTACAAATTTGCAAATCCTGAATGTGAAGCTTGACATGCTCCCAACTATTCGTTTCCTACAATAATCATTTCCTAATGTTGTAATTCTTTCTTTTACTCGTGAGCAATGCAAGCTTCTTCTTTCTTTTTTGTTATTTTTTTGAGCTTTTCAACTAAACTTTTCGTTCATTTTGAAGAGCAAAAAACAATGGAAAGTGGTATAAACAAGTGAAAATGATTATTCACAAACATTGTCATGATAAATCAATGCCATTAACTTTCACATCCCATGATTTATCACTTTACCTTTTAGGGTTTCCTCTTTTGAAATGTTATGCCTCTTGTTGCCATTTAGCGTTGGATGAAAACAGATGTCATCCAAGTCCACTATTAAGGGAATAATTAATTGCAATAATTATTAGTTAGTATATTTCTATTTACTTAATTACTATTTTAGGAATTACTAGCTAGATCACATAATTTATATCACCATTTGAATTCGAATATAACATATTTGAATTTGAATTAAACATAGGACTATTTTTATTTTTTTGGAGGTATATATTTTGGAAAAGAGGAAGAGATAAAAGACCATTATGTCATTGTAGAACATGGAACTTTAATGGAGTATAAAAGAAATATGTTTCGATTTTTAGACTTTGTTTCCATAGTTAGAGTTGTTATTTTGATGTTTTTTTATCATACTTTCATTATTGGATTTTAATTTTGAAGCTAGTTCTAAGAAGATCTAAATGAACAAATTTTGTTAGTATTAGCTTTATTATATTTTAGTCCATATTTCAAACTAGAATATAGGATTAGATATTCTATATTTACCATTTGGCAACCATCCCAAGGTTTGAATTCAAAGTGAATTTCAAGATATTGTTTGTCTTGTTGTTAAATTTTTTGTGTCTATAGATAGATAGTGAACTTCAAATTTTTTTTCTGCATTTACTTTTCAAATCTTGATCATAAATTTTGTTCAAGAAATAGATCTAAGCAAAGTAACTATTAGACTAGCTAATTGCGAGGATTTTGTTTTAATCCAAAAGTTTGTTTAGATTTGAATTAGGATGTGGAGAGATGGAAAATAGAATTATAATTAGAAGTCTAAGGAGACAATTAGATCAAGTTGCATTACATGCATTGCCATTAGCAACAATTTGAATGCAGATCAAGTAGATCAATAGTTTGAAACACCTAGAAGAGTTTTTTAGATAGAGCTCAAAAATCTGTGGATAGAAAAGAGACCTGTAGGCCATGGAACGCCTTAGGCAGCATCGATTATTCCTCATGAAGTGCAAAGTGGTGAAGCACAAAGGTGCACCAACACTTTGTAATAAAACTCCAGGAGAGAAAAATGTTAAATTGAAAATATAGACTCATAGGTTGAGTTTATACAAAGGAGTTGGGAATCTAAACCTTGACAAAAAGTTGTGTTGGAATCACTAGATTTGATGTAGCAACATGACTTTAATGCTTTAATTCAAGAAGAACAATAGAGACTCAACATGTTAGAAAAGGAGGAAGTGGTACTAAAGTATAGATCTATTTCACCTCTTTATTATCAAGAAGGCTAGGAAAATGACGAGTTTGAACAAATAATTTATAATTTTAACCTTTGATTCATTATATTGTTGAACAAAAAACCGCAACCTAGGGTATTAGAATATCCAAAAAAGTTGAGCCAGTACTTGTAACTAAACAAAAAATTGTAGTCTTACCAAAAACAAAACCAATAGTAGCAAAAGGTGTTCTAATGGTTGTAAAAATGAAATACAATGAACCTAAAGTTAATTAGCATAATGGCAACATTAATAATGGAGTTCCAAGGGATTAGAATAAAGGAATTCGTAGTGTTAACATAGTTCCAAGACCAAATTCTCCATGTTGCACATATTGCCATAAGATTGGACATTGGATCAATGAATGTCCATTTATTAAAAATAATGTGAGGTAAGGATTTGCTGAGCATTTCCAAAATCTAAATCCAAAACCTGCAAGAGTAGGGAATCATGGACATATCGAGTTAAAGGATCTATACCATGAGAGGGACAAAATTCTAGATAAATTTAGAAAATAGATGTGGAGAAATAACATAGTCAAAATGAGATCTTAAACTATGGCAGATATAGTACCTATCTCTATAGCTCATGTACAAAGTCTATTATAGCAAAACAATATTGGAGTTACCTATGCAAAAATTTCAAATTTCAGAATGGAATTAGTAAGATCCATGCCATTGTATTTTGTGGCATTGCCCTAGTCTATAATTGTAGTTATTGAAGTTCCATTTGTGTCAACACCAATTACTATTGTTGGTGGTATCAAATATAGACCACACATTCCAAGGCGAACAAAATTTATGAATTTGCATGAAGATCTTCTTAGAGAGGTGAACAAATTTTTTGCTAATCAGCCATTAAATCAAGGAGGAGGTGGCTTAAATCCACCAAGACCTCCAAAATATTTTGGATTGCTATTGGTGCATCCAGGTAGACCACCATTACCACCAAACAAATCTTATCATCGGCCATTTAACTATCTTGAGTATGTCAAGGATTTTGACCCAAATGCTCATGTTAGAGTATTTAAAGCTGCCTTTAGAACAAATAATGAAACAAATGATGCAAAAATGATTGATATGTTTAGTTTTACCCTCAAAGATATTATGTTTGATTAGTGTAATAATTATCTAGGAGATTACCCATATTGTACTTTTGTTGAATTGTAAATAATGTTTTTGTAAAAAATATAGAAAAATTCAAAATGATGAACGAATTTACCTACAATTGAAAAACATGAAGTAGGAAAATAATGAAAAAGTGGAAGTCTATTATGAAAGATTATTGAAGTTAGCTAATAGTCTTAAACATAAGACAACACGTAATTTCTTAACTATTGTTTTCAAATCTGGATTACAACCACATCAACATGTAGCAACAACAAGTATGAAAAGAAAAACTCTACAAGAACAAAAGGAAGTAGCTTTGGTTTGTGAAGAAGGAATTTTTGAAGTTGAGGCCATAAACAATCTATTAGTACCATAAAATAGTAAGACATTATTAGCTCAAAAACCTTAAACAATTCTAAAGAAAACAAAAATATATTACACAAATTGTCATAGGACAAATCATAATGTTGAAACCTATAGAATCAAAAGGAAGGAAGATCTTATTCTTGCAATTTTTGAAGTTACTATTCAACAAATTAAAGTATAAAGGCTTATGAGATATTCTTGTCATATTTGTGGTGATACTAGACATGAGATCATAGATTGTCCTAAGTACAATGATATGCAAAATATGTTTAAGAATAAAGGAATGAAGCCAATAGATAAATAAATTGTGGTAGAACCCAAGGTTTCAAATCCTTTAGTCCATATGGTGGATGTGAATATGGCCATCACTAGGAGCAAGGTTATTGAAGAATAGGTGTTTAAAAATAGAGAGGCAATAAAAAAGAAATATGTTGTTGACTAGGCAGAGGAATAGCGACTACAACAATCTTTTGTCAAGACTATTTAAGAGATGCAAGTAGAGGACCCACCATAGAATTTGATTCCAAAGGAGAAAACACAATGGAGTACAAGTTGGGTGAGATTGCCAAAATTTGAGGTCTCCATAGAACCAGTTGTGTCACCAAGTTTGTATTTTAATCCTATCAACAAAGTTATGTTTATGGAACAAATATTCCAAGATATCAATAAATAGATGTTCGAGACTACCTATACTTTGTGGTTAGGTCAATTGTTGAAAATATTACAAAGAATATGTGGCATAAACTAAAGGTAGAAAAACCAAATATATTTACCAACCAAATATTAAAACCTAGTGTAGCCATAGTGGTTGAAACACATTCTGAACTAGACACAGTAGTTATAGAAGTAAATAACCAAATGGTAGTTATCCAAGTACAAATGGGGAAGAACATTGTTGAGGATGTTTTGATATATGGACGAGCAAGTGTGAACATTATAACAAAAAACCTCAAAACAAAATTAGGTTTTACCTAAACCAAAACTAGTTCCGTACCACCTTAAAATGGCATATCAAAATATGACTAGACATTTAGGAATCATTCGGAATTTGAAGATTCACATACATGGTATTCCTTATATAGCCACATTTACTATTTTGAAAAAAAGTGGTATATTCTAACTATTTTATGTTGCCATGAAGACTATGGTTCAAAGATGCAAAGGTTACACATGACTAGTGTAACAATGTCATTATTGTTTAAAGTAATGGAACAGTCAAAATGCTATCAGTTAGTAGGAAATTGGGAGTAAAACCAAAAAGCCCCAAGTACTTGTTTGTTATGACTTAATGGAAGGGTTAACAGATGAAAAGGAAGATTTGACCTATACATATGATTTGACCACTATGCCCGTAAGGACGCAGGCTGGAGGCTGTTTGACCACACAAAAAACACCACAGTGGCAAGCTATTTTACTGTAGTGGCAAGCTGTTTTTGTTGACCTTTTTCACTTTTTGTTACTTTTGTTACTTTTTTACTGCTTGTAACTTTTGTAAATTACTTTTTACTGTTGAAGGTTCACTGTTTGTTACTTTTTTACTGATTGTAACTTTCATAAATTACTTTTTACTGTTGAGAGGGGCAAGGGGAATTGTTTTATTATATTTATTCATCGTTCAGGGGGAGGGGGTGCGCCTTGATTTTATTTTTTTAATTTCTTTTACTATTGAAGGAGAGGGGGGGTACAAGTTAATGTTTTTTTTCTTTCCTCCTTCATTTGACATGTGGAAGGAAGAGGGTTTAAGGGGTTAACTTTTTTCTTAAAACTATTTTTTCATTGTTGAGTGGCTAGGGAGGGGGGGTCAGGGGTTTTTTTAAATATATATGTTGAAAGGGGATGGGAGGGGGAAAGGGTTGATTTTTTTCAAATTCATTATGGGGGGTTTGGTTGGAAGTCTCCATTTTCAAAATAAAAGGCACTCATGGGCCTTGATTCATCATTTTTATTTTATTTTTTTATTATTTTTTTTTTGTTTTTCATATTTTGTGTATGAAATGTTGAGATGCCAGAGCACGAAAGGCCAATGGACCAACGAGAAGAAAGGAAGAACCCCAAGTTTGTAAGGTTGGGGGGGCTCCTAAACTCTCCTTTGTTTTATAAACAAAAATGCTCATTGTGAAGGGTAGGGTTCAGGGGGTTGAGGGTTAGATTGTAAGCTTATTGGATTTGTCTCCGTTTCCTATTTCTTTTTGTGGCAGTTTAGGATTTTCTTCTTCTTCAGATGTCTTCTATCTCAGGTCCTTTTTTCGTGATCATGAGGATGATGACCCCCTCAAGTGTCTCAAGGCTCCATTGTTTAGGGTTTTGTTATGTGTTTATTTCATGCTTTCTAAGTTGTCACTCTAGGATCAGCTTTCAGTGATGTCGCGAAGCAAGGTTTTAGGTTACTTGCACTCAGGGAGAGACTTGGTGTGCTTTAGAGGCTCCTTTGTTCATCAGAGCGGTTTGCTCGAAGGTCTCACACAAAGTTTTGCCATTTTTTAAGAAATCTTTGATTTTGTGCTATTGTTCTTTTCAACTTCCAGTGCAAGATTGTGTTTTTTACTCTCCCTCTATGTACTTACCACGCCTGCCCGGTGGCTTAGGGAGCACCCCATCCCAACAATTGCACACCAATGGTATTTTTTCTGTTGTCCGTTGCTTGTTGTTCATGGTTGCACTCCAAATACATGTGGCCCAGAATGTGAAATCTAGGTCCATAAAGCGACCTTCTGTTAGAGGTGTCCAAACACTTGGAGTGTTTTTGTGCTTTGGATCACTTTGCCCGAGGACCACCGCTCCATTTTGCCACAACTCAGCTCCGGAACTCATCAAGTGTAGCATTCTCTATCGAGGAATAAAAGGAATTGAGGATTCTTTTTGTTGTAAGGGAGTACCCAGGTCCATGGCTTAATTATCCTATTGGTGCTTATGTGGTCTCCAATCTTGCCCAATTTGATATTTCGAAATTTCATATCTCTTTTAATAACACTACTAGAAATTCTGTCATATGCAACCACCATAATAACACTACTAGAAGTTCTGTCACATGCAACCACCATGTTTGCAACTCGGATGCAACTACCGGTCGCATGCAACTATGCAAGGTTTTTTATGCAAGTACAATGGATTTTTGCCCCTTTTTTGGGTGTGTATGCAACTATGGTGCAACTATGATCACCTTCATCCCAACCTTTGGATAATTTCTGTGAAATATCATCGTATATCATCGTATTTAAACGTTTGATCAAGTGTCAAAAATTAGAAAATTGAACCAGATCGTCACATGGATGGTGGAGATGCTCTAATTACTAGTGTGGGGCAGCTAAATAGAAATAGGAACAGACCCCCAACGGTTATCAGGGTGGTTATTAGGATTTTTTAAAAATGGTGACCACATCTTAGTTGGAAAATAGAAAAGAAGGAAAATAACAATAAAAATAAGGGAAAATAATAGTGAAAAGAAAAAAGAAGATAGACGGATGTGATTAAAGGCAGATAAGACAAATCCTCTTTGGAAGGAAAAAAAAAAAGAGATGAAAAAAATAGCAAGAGCAAAAAGAAGACAGAAACAGAGAGAGAATTGAGAAAAATATGAAAAAAAAAGATGGAAGGATTAGCCATCCTAATCACCAAAACAGGATCTTGGAGGGTCAATTAATTAATTGAAATTAACCCTACTAATCACCAAAATACAATATTTGAGGGTTGGATGAACTCATTTGAAGGTTGTACTTCATCCAAACTATAATATGTGACGGTTGGATGAACTCATATGTAGGTTGTGCTTCATCCAAAATTACAGTATTTGAAAGTTTTATTTCATCCAAAAGCACAAAATTGAAAGGATGTATTTCATCCAAAATACAGAACACAGGCAATGTCTCTGTTGCTGGTGGACTTGCTTGTACTCTGCTACATATCCCAGTTGCCACTGGTGACGAAGAAGAGCTCTCTAACTGCAATTGCAACGAGAGAGGAAACGAGACCAACAGGAAGGAAAAGAGAGAGAGAGAGAGAGTGTGTGTGTGTGTGTGTGTATTTGTGGGAGAAAAGAAAGAGAGGATCTGTTCGAACTGAATTGCTGCAAGCACATTCCATGGATCAGCAGCAGCAGCATGAGGATGACGATGACACGTTCAAGTGCCGCGACCTGGCGGGCCTGCACAAGTCCTTAGTGCAAGAAGCCCAGGTGCTGCATGGGCTGGTGTGCACTATTGTCGCGTCAAAAGGAGAAGTAGAGCCCGCGACTTTCAAGAAAGCTGAGGCCATTGTAAGTAATTTCCGCATGTCTCTCTGTCTGTGTCTCTCGCTGTGTCTCTCTTTCTTTTTTGTTTTTCTGGGTTTCTTTGCCGCACTTTGGGTTTAGGGTTTTGAGTCTTGGGACGGTGATTCACGCTGCATTTCAAAAAAAAATTGGCTGTGGTGGCGGTATCTGTGTAGATAGAGAAGTATCAGGAGCAGGGACAATTGCTGGAGCCGCATTTGGAAAGCTTGATCACTCCTCTCATGGGCATTATACGCGCCATGGTTACGAAAGTGGACAGCAAACCTCTCACTCGCCGTGTTGTTAGATCGTTTCTCCACTTTCTGAGCTCAGGTGTGACAACAACAAAACACATTCCTACTATCTGTCTGTCTGTCAACAATCCTCCTCCTTCGCATGACCTTCCGTCCGTCTCGTTGTTGTTGTTATCACGGTTCTTGTTGTTGATGGCGATTGCACTGCGAAAGCGCACAACCCGATGCATCCCTCCCCTCTCTTTCCCCTCATAGATTGCTATTACAGTAGTGGTGGTAGAGTGCAGATTTTGGGAAAGAACACAGGTCCTGACACTCATGAAATCTCCTCCAAGGCATCATTAATCTTGAAGAGGGTGGAGGGAAGGTTGTCTATGGTTGAAGAAGATGTAGGAGAGCTCTAACTCTTGTGTGTGCATGTGTGTGATGTGTGTGTGTGTGCGTGTGTGTCCTGGTTGATTTTGTGATGGCAGTACAAGCAGCACCTGGTGTTGACAGTGAGGGGATCGAAGTGGCAGCTCAGTGTTTATCAGAAGTTTTCAAGCTCAACCAGTAGCATGATGGAGATGAGGACAACAGTCCACTCCTGTCGTTGCCAGATTTGTTCAAATTGCACACTTCTTCTTCTTCTTCAGGCTTGTGAGTTGAAAAGGATCTAAAAAGACTTCTCTTGTAATTTCTTGGATCTTGCTGTGAGACAAAGTCCTCAAGGTTTATCCTGTGACATTTTTTGACAAACTCTCTCAAGCAGAGTATGCAAATATTGAAATGATTAGAATGCTTCATTCATTCCAATATCTCAATTACTGTGAAGCTGGGGGTTATCAATAGTCAATTTTACAGGTTCTTGAGGCTTTGTAGTTCTAAGAAGCTTTTTGTCTTTCAGATGGTCAATCTTCTAAAAAGAAGTAGAGGGTTGCTTAATGAAGAAAAAGTCCTTTTTGGAATTTCAGCTTTTGGGGTTTTCAGAATGATTTTGTTTAGAGTCTTGTAAGTGGGGAGCATCTTGTAAGCCCACTTGTTCTTTGTTTTTCCCTGCTGTCCTTTCCTTTAAGTTCTACTTTTCCCATTCTGTTGGTCTATATTTCGTCTTGTCCTTGTGTTGTGGTTTGTTGCTAGCCAGTAGTATGGCTGAGTTTTCCTGTTGCTTCTGGATTTGCTGCAGAAACTTGGTTCACAGGTTGGTGCTTTTCACTGGCCTTTACCCACCCTAGGGAGCTGATGAAGCCAGTGGGGAAGTTGTGGTAGTTAAGTCACTATCATACATGCTACTATTGATGGTCCCTGAACAAGTGTGGGACTGGCACTTTTGTTCATACCACTGTTTGTGTTTTGGTTTTTCTAATATTTGTTTATTTATTAGTTTTGGTTTGTTTGTTTGTTTTTGTCTTTCCTAGTTTGGAACTTTATGTGGCTTCTTGAAGAAGTGTTAACATTGCTGTGTTCTTTGTTTGTCATGAGAATGGAGATTTCTCTATTCTTCTGAAAGATATTCAGACAGTTACCAGTTTTATATTCATTGTACTGATGTGATTTTTGGCAGGGTGCAAGAACAGGTGGTCACACATCTACTGCAGGTGTGTAACTCATCTCATATCCTATTTCTAGGACTTGGGATGTTTGTGTTTTGCCAAAATGATTATGCACTCTAGGCTATAGCTTCATTTTGCATGATGAAATCAGACTAGGGGCTTGTTAATACATATGAGTTCGATGTATCTGTTTTGAGAAATAAGGCCCCCAGTTGTGTCAAATGCTGGTGCTGCTGCTTGTTGTCTGTGATTTATGAATGCTCACTCAGTCACGGTGCCTGAAAAGATGTGTTGTTAGGAATGATCTTCCTTCTGACATGAAGTTCATGCCTGCTGCCACTGCAGGGTCATCAAACCCTTGTCCCACAGACTTGTGGGAGCAGTTCAGAGATGGGCTTGAGGTGTGTGGTTATTTTGGTGGGATGTCTGAGGGCTCTCCAGAGCATGCAGCTCGAATGAAAGCAGCTGAAACAACATTTGAAAACTCTTTGAAGGTATGCACAGAGCAGTGTTCCACAAGTTATCCAGCAGTTTGAAAGCAATTGATTTGAAAAAAGATTTATGCATGAACATGCCCTTAACTTTGTATTTTATTTCCATGGAGCAGAAGTTCAGATGTTCTACAACTGAAGAGAAGGATACGCAAATTGTTGCTGAGGCCTTCAAAGTACAAGGTAATTATTATCTTCTTTTGTCCTGAGGCACACATAAATGACACCTAGATTGTTAGTCTTCAGCTCAAGTCGAAGACCTCATAAATGGTAAGTCTCAAGGGGGGAGCAAATCTTCTGGCATATGTTGTGATGGCAGGAAATGTATCAATGAAGGAGCAGAGGTTTTTGGAGGCCATTCAGTTCTACACACTTGCGATTTCTCTGTGCGGTAACAATGCCATTTTCTATGCTAACAGGTGAGATCAAACTTGTTAAAGCCCACATCTCTTTGTAGGTTGCACAAACATTGCAGCATTTCAAACAGTTCCCAAATGTGCAGATGGGCCAAGATTTGACCATTTGACAGCTTGTTGTTTGCAGGGCAGCTGCTCACTCAGAGGTCAATAAGTTTGCCGAGGCCATAGCTGACTGTGAGAATGTTATCCGCATTGACCCAAAGTACAGCAAAGCCTGTAGCCGCCTAGGCTGGGTGTACCATGCTCAAGGCCATTTCGAACAAGCTATAGAGAAGGGGTTTCAAAAAGGTCTGGTGCAAGCTGGATCACATTGTTTTTGTTTGCTCCAAATATGAACAATTGCACAAAAGTCCTGCTCATAGTGGACACTGAAGAAATTTTAAGCTCAGAAATTGCACTGCATCACTGCTAGTCTGTGTTCCTTAATTGAGTTTATGGCTATTAATTGCAGCTTTCTTGTGGGTTGCAGCACTAGATCTTGATCCTAACAATGCCACAGCAAAGGAAAATTCGATGGTACTTCCCTCTACTCTTCACTGATCATGCTGACACATAGTATCTTCAAACCTAATGCCATTGTGATCTGTAGTGTACATTTTAATGTCCATCCAGAGTCATAGTCTTCCTTGCTTTCCAATGTTCAGCTTCATGGTTGTATGTGAACTTACATACCCTCCAAATTTCTTGGTGTGCCTGAACACTCAGGCAGCTCAGCAGAAACTGGCAGAGCAACACAGAGGTCAATCACATCAACAACAAGAGCCAGAGCAACAGAGTCAAAATCCATTCGGCCAGGTATGTGGAGTGCAGTAGTGAAGCTGGAAAATATGAGATTCAAAGTGTTCAGTCATTTTTCAGGAGGAAGATGACCTTGTTTTGAAGTTCTGCTTCTCATGCCTTCACTCAATTCTACTTTTCTCCTTTCAGCAATGCCCAGCATATTCTAAATGTTTCTGCAGCAGGGTGGGATACCTGGATTTGGTGGAGCAATGCCTGAAAATGTACAACTTCCTCCAGAAATGGCAAACCTCATCTCAGGGATGGGAACCCAACCACAGAACATTGACTCCCCACTTGCTTTATAGTATTGATTAAAAAAGTTTGACAAATGCTGCCATACTCTCACTGAAATAAACTTGATAACCCAATTGAGTATTGTAAGCACACATTTGGAGGCCCAACTTAATGGGTACTCTCTTCCTTCACACAAAATAATCAACAACCCCAACACAATAATCATTCACATGCTCTCGTACCAATGGTTGCTCACGAAACCTTTGAAATTTTCATCATCCTCTCGATCATTGACCTGTCTATGTAATGTATTATTTTAAAAAATAAAAAAAATGCAATGGAAAGAATAAGATCTACCCTTCAGAAAGTCAATCACCATCTATTATTGGACATTCTTCCCTTCAAAGCAAATTTGCAAAAAAATGACACACACACACAAAACAAGAGTGGATACTTAGCTTCCAAAATCAATGCCTCCTTATAGTTGAGCCACTCCCATGCTCCACAGCTTGCATCGTTTTCCTCCACTCAACAAAAAAACAACAAACATTATACTAAACTTTCACATAGAATTAATAGTGAGCTTATCACCACCTCAAAGTTTCCTTTTAAAAACCTTTTTGTGAATGACAAGACGACAAAAAAAACAAACGATTTTTGGCAATATGAATCAGATGAGCACATCTAAACCTGAAGGTATGATCCGAGCATTACAAGTGTAATGCCGGTGGCTAGTGGCTGTTTGACCAAGAAAAACCCATTGCGGTGCCCGGCTGTTTTAGTGTAATGTTGTGGCTGTTTTTGTTGACTTATTTCACTTTTTGTTATTTTTTATTACTTTTTTTTACTGCTCGTAAGTTTTGTAAGTTACTTTTTACTGCTGAAAGGGGTAAGGTTTGTTACTTTTTGTTATTTTTTTATTAGTTGTAACTTTGATAAATTATTTTTTACTGTTGAGAAGGGCCAGGGTGAAGGGTTCTATTCATTGTGCGACGGGGGAACTTGAAAGGGTGCAGGTTGATTTTTTTCTTATTTTTTTTACTGTTGAGGGGGAGGGGGTGGAAGTTAATGTTTTTTTTCCTAGATGTATGAAAAGGTGGAAGGAGGAGGGGGGAAAGGGGTACATTTTTTAGGGTTAAATGTTTTTTTCATTGTGGAGAGGCTAAGGAGGGGTTCACCGGGGGTAATGTTTTTTACAAATTCATTATGGGACGGGGAAAAGGTGCACCGGGGGAAAGGGTGCACCTTGATTTTTTTTCTTCTTTTTTTTACTGTTGAGGGTGGAGGGGGGTGGAGGTTAATGTTTTTTTTTGCCTTCATTTGACATGTGGAAGGAAGAAGGGAAAGGGAAAGGGATGATTTTTATTTTTAATTTTGTTTTTTCATTGTGGAGTGGCTAGGGATAGGGGTTTTTTTTTTTTTCTATGTTGAAGGGGGATGGGAAGGGGGTTTTTTTTTTTTTTTTATAATGTTGAAAAGGGATGAGAGGGGTTTTCTTTTTAACAAGTTCATAGGGGGGTTAGGGTTGGTTTAATTAATTAAATCTGATCTAAAATAAAATAAACTTAATTAAACTAACCTAAACTTTGATATCCAATACGTGGCAACGTACAATGCTTCAAAGCTTTTGCCCCAATATTTGATCCTTAAGAGAAATATGCATCTGTGCATTAGCTTTTGCTGGTGAAACAAGTGAGTTCTATGTTGCCTCCTTATGGCACCCAATACTCCAGTCATATTTGACGTTCAATTATTGTACATGCCTAATGTCTCAGACTTTGATGAGTAAAAAGCTGACGACCCTAAGAACCTTCCGATTGACAGAGGATTGGGCTCACTACTCAAGTAGTGCATTCAAAGATCATCTTTTTCTTAACAATGATGTTGTACAAATCGTGTGGATTCTCTCCTGAGGTTCTTTTGGCCATTTTTCAAAAAAAATTTGAAAACATTCACCAGAAATATAGAAGGTTACCTCCCTAAAATCTACAATTTGTACAGTTGTCGCCAACGGATGCTAGATTCTTTTGGGAATGGTCACCGATGATGCTGCAGCAGCAGGACCGAAAAATAGCGGATTGAACTTGAATTGCAGACACATTTTTTTCACCACAGAGCATGCACCCTCTACTTTGCTTTCGTGTACCAGGAAATGCAAACTACGGTACAACTGTACCAGCTTCTTCATCCACTTCGTACTTGGAGCTTTCTTAGTAAATTGAAGACGCTTCAGTGACTCCATTCCGAAAGTTTTCTCATATCTTGCAATCTCCTAGTTTGCTAAACTTTTACTTCGCCTCGATTTATTACGGATCAATACCTTAAGGTTCTATCTGCACTCCAAACTTGATTGTTCAAAAAAGCTGGTTAGTGTTACCAGAATAACTGGCACTGTAAAGGGCGTTACTGGTTATGTTATTCTTAACTACGCAGAATGTCACAACCTTGTTGTGATCACGAACGCTCATGCATGCAACTTCAATTTTGACTTGTGATAGGATAGCCTCACAAAATTCTCGGAGAATTAGTAGACCGTACAACAAAAAGAAGAGCTAGCTTCACGACCAGCGGCAATATTGTCTGAGGTGCGTTCCTTGAAGGAGCCTATTGATTCAAAAAGGTTGAAATTGACTTCAACATGTCATTTTTTATTGGTGAGTAAAAAGCTGACGACCCCAAAAACCTTCTGATTGACAAAGGAATCAGCTCACCACTCAATGCAAATGGTGTATTCAAAGATCATCTTTTTCTTAACAATGATGTCGTACAAATCGTGTAGATTCTCTCCTGAGGTTCTTTTGGCCATTTTTCAAAAGAAATTCGAAAACATCCACCAGAAATATAGAAGGTTGCCTCCCTAAAATCTACAATTTGTACAGTTGTCGCCAATCGACGCTAGATTCTTTTTGGGAAGGGTCACCGACGATGCTGTAGCAGCAGGATCGAAAAATAGTGGATTGCACTTGAATTGCAGACACATTTTTTTCACCACACAGCATGCGCCCTCTACTTTGCTTTCATGTACCACGAAATGCAAATCCATGAATCTACACAATTGTATCAGCTTCTTCATCCACTTTGTACCCGGAGCTTTCTTAGTAAATTGAAGACGCTTCGGTGACTCCATTCCGAGAGTTTTCTCATATCTTGCAATCTCCTAGTTCGCTAAACTTCCACTTCACCTCAATTTATTATAGATCGATACCTATAGGTTCTATCTGCACTCCAAACTTGACTGTTCAAAAAAGCTAGTTAGTGTCACCAGAATAACTGGCACTGTAAAGGGCGTTACTGGTTATGTCATTCGTGTTGTGATCACGAATGCTCATGCAACTTCAATTTTGACTTGTGATAGGATAGCCTCACAGAATTCTCGAAGAATTAGTAGACCATACAGCAAAAAGATGAACTGGCTTCACGACCCGCAGCAGTATCGTCTGAGGTGCATTCCTTTAAGGAGCCTATTGATTCAAAAAGGTTGAAATTGGCTTCAACATGGCATTTGCTATTGAAATCGGACGTTCGAGGGAGTGACTCACATAAACATTCACATTTCACCAAGGTGGGAAAGAGCCAGCAACGAATCAAAGTTCTCGTTCAAGGTCTGAGTAGTACGTCGTCGGGTCAAATGGTAGGCAAGGCAATCTCTGAATCGATGCACCAAGAAGATGCAACCGGTGATCCGATTTCTCGTAACCCCGGTCAACGTGACTTACTCCTTCGATGTGTGCAGTCCCCTCAAGCTGCCATACCGGCAAGGACTAGAGCAGCTCCTGCTCCCAAATCTGCGGCCAATACTGGTGCTCCATACAGTGAACTGCACCCAGTGAAAATGTAATAAACTCGCTGAGTGTCCTTTGGAATTTGTTACATCCTCCCAGGACCTGGTTCAATGCTCACTTTGGCAACATTAACAATATTCTGAAGACGATTAGGAGGTGTCAGATGCTAACAGGCGGGTACACCATGAAGAGAATAAATTCAGATCCAATATTAAGTCTTTGGAGCCTCCGATCTTTATTGGAATGTCAATCAGTCGTGGACGAGAATTCCACCGGATCGAGAGTTACCCACGGAATACACTTTGATTTCCATTAACCAAGTGGCATTAAGTATGCAAAGAGCCTAATTCGAGAATCTTGAGAAATAGGGGAGTTCCCTTAGGTCAAAGTTCGGTGGTGTCGATGACTAGAACTATTTCTGTGCACCCAAAATACACAAGGGAGAGTGCCCACCCGCTGCCAACAAATGAACCTTCAGCACCAATTCTGTCAAATCCACCTCTACTGTCACGTTCACCGTCCCAGGACAAGGCAATCCAGGAGACAGAACTCCGTCTCCCTTGAATGTTAAGAGTTATTGTCACTGGCAATTCCCATCTCCCTTGAGACCCTCTGGCTTTTCCATTAATCGCTCTTTCCTCCCAACAAGGTGTTTCTTGTACCCTCTTCTTGAATAAAATAACATTATGTATGGTTTAATCTAGTGGTATTATATAACTCGTGCATAATTGTTGTTTTGCTTTAAACCCGCCACCCGACAGGCTCGTGGTGGGCTCGCAGCTACCCTGCAAGCAACTAAATTGGCCTTGTGAATGGCTTTAAAAAGACCTCTTTTCAAAGAGACTGCAGCTCCTTTGGAGTCAAGAGACAGTACCGAAACTTACAATCTGTCAGTAGACACAACGTCGTGATCTGGATTCTTCTGCAGCAATCTTGGGTATTAGTATGACGTCCACCGAACTTGTGGCGCTGTGCATATTTAATGCTGCAAAAAGAATCGGAAACTCTGTGTTACAGCAAGTTAAAATTAAGGATTTGGCATGCAATTGTAGTTTTCTTTCCAGTGTCTTACCCTGCTGGTTGGAATGTGGGTGGTTTGAAACTAGTGTGCACAAAAGATATGTCAGAGCAAGAGAAAGACGGATGGAAAAAGAGGCAAGTATCATACGATCCCAAAGACGAGGCTGTCTTGGATCTAATCTTTGCAGAAGCAACGGCAACTGATAACCCCGATCGAAACCCAAGTCAGAACTCCAACGGATCAAATTATTTTGAAGCTTCGGTGAGAGATGTTCCTTTGCATACTACGTTCATAGCACCTGCTTTCTTGGTCCAGTCCGGACACCGGGCTAACTCATCCTTCCATCGACGCATAGTCTTTGTGCCATCGGACTTATTTTTTCTCTTCATACTACAATACTTACACCGTATACGCTGTTACGTTTCTCTTAAAATATATGCATATGAGTACGGGCCGAAGAATCTTCCCTTGATGGGCTATCCTGTGCATGGACTCAGTTTTGACAATGGTTGAGTAGGCTTTCGCTCCCTAATTCCCCGATGAATTTCACGGAACTTCACCAAATGTATGATTCATCCAGGTTGTTATGTAATCGAGGTGTAAACACGAAATGATTCGCTTCTGCAGGTAGGGCTCATGGCCAACTTGGGAGTGGTCGGTGGTCTGAGGTGCATCATTCCAGCCGTCCATCATTCTGAATTGGACTTTGTTCGCGGTGGTACGTGGAATGGACGAGGCCGTGAGTATTCTCGTTTTGGACGGCTGGGCTGCAGGCGTATTACGACCAAAACAATGTTGAGAGGACTCCTCGTGCAAAGAAGAGCTGGATGGTCGTACCTTGAGGAAGAGCTCGCGACACGATCTTGCTGATGATCAATAGGAAGGTCCATCTCAAGTCTCGTTGGAATCTTCTAGCAGGGTTCTTAGATTTCCTGTGACTCGCTCCTACATAGCGATGAACTCCTTTCTGCTTCCGGTTGCTTTCCGGTCACATACATGTGCTCGTGAGCTCTGGTCCCAAGAAAAAGGTTGATATCCAGCCAGTGCTGGAATCCACTTCTGATCGTTCTGCATTACCATGAAGCAAGGAGTCAAATTGACTTGTGAGATGAAAGATGCAAAAGGAAACAAAATTAGATCGACGTTTGTTGCTTCAAATCTTTTGCAATCGAATGAGATATGTCGGTTGTTAGTGGGAATTGGATTACAACGTGTGGGCTCTGCACTGATGACGAGATCATTGTTGATGTGGCATTTCCAAAAGGACTCGGTGCTGCAGCTGGAAGACCAAGAGTTGCACCCAGTGCTCCAGTAATATTTGATGTTCAATTATTGTACATACCTGGTGTCTCGGACTTTGAGGAGTAAAAAGCTGATGACCCTAAGGACCTTCCGATTGATTGACAGAGGAATCAGCTCACCGCTCAAGTAGTGTATTCAAAGATCACCTTTTTCTTAACATGAATGATGTTATACAAATCGTGGGGATTCTCTTCTGAAGTTCTTTCGGCCATTATTCAAAATCAATTTGAAAAAATTCACCAGAAACATAGAAGGTTGCCTCCCTAAAATCTACGATTTGTGCAGTTGTCGCCAATTGACGCTAGATTCTTTTGGGGATGGTCACGGACGATGCTGCAGCAAGATCGAAAAATGGTGGGTTGCACTTTCATCCATCTCTAGCTTGAATTGCAGACACATTTTTTTCACCACAGAGCATGCACCTTCTACTT
The DNA here is from genome assembly GCA_963920785.1 of Sphagnum contortum. Lineage (NCBI taxonomy): Eukaryota > Viridiplantae > Streptophyta > Sphagnopsida > Sphagnales > Sphagnaceae > Sphagnum > Sphagnum contortum. The sequence continues at coordinate 14,972,279 of OY987292.1, read as the reverse complement.
TGCTTTTGTGTACCAGGAAATGCAAACTACAGTACAACTGTATCAGGTCCTTCATCCACTTCGTACCTGGAGCTTTCTTAGCAAGTTGAAGACGCTTCAGTGACTCCATTCCGAGAGTTTTCTCATATCTTGCAATCTCCTAGTTTGCTAAACTTCTACTTCGCCTAATTTATTACAGATCAATACCTTAAGGTTCTATATGCACTCCAAACTTGACTGTTCAAAAAAGCTGGTGATGTTACCAGAATAACTGGCACTATAAAGGGCGTTCCTGGTTATGTTATTCTTAACTACGATAATGTCACAACCGTGTTGTGATCACGAACCCTCGTGCAACTTCAATTTTGACTTGTGATAGGATAGCCTCATAGAATTCTCGATGAATTAGTAGACCGTACAACAAAAAGATGAGCTGGCTTCACGACCCGCAGCAGTATTTTCTGAGGTGCGTTCCTTGAAGGAGCCTATTGATTCAAAAAGATTGAAGTTGACTTCCACACGTCCTTTTCTATTGATATTGGACGTTCGAGGGCGTGACTCACATAAACATTCCCGTTTTACCAAGGTGGGAAAGAGCCGGCAACGAATCAGAGTTCTCGTTCAAGGTGAGAGTACTACATCGTCGAGTCAAATGGTAGGCAAGGCAATCTCTGAATTGATGCACCGAGAAGATGCACCTGGTGATCTAATTTCTCGTAGCCCCGGTCAACATGACTTACTCCTTCCATGCGTGCGGTCCCCTCCGCTGCCATACCCGCAAGGGACTAGAGGAGCTCCTCCTGCTCTCAAAACTGCAGCCAATACCGATGCTCCATACCGAGAACTCCACCCAGTGAAATGCAATAAACTCGCCGAACGTCCTTTGGAATTTGTTACATCCTCTAAAGACCTGGTTCAATGCTCACTGTGGCAACATTAACAATATTTCGAAGACAATTAGGAGGTGTCAGATGCTAACATGCTACTACTTCGTGAAGAGAGTAAATTCAGATCCAATATTAAGTCTTTCGAGCCTTTGATCTTTATTCCAATGTCAATCAGTTGTGGACGTGAATTCCACCATCCATATTAGAATGCGTGACCAGATTGCAACTGTCAATGGTCGTAGATGCCAATTCTCGTACATAATTTTGTCGCGCGTCGGTAGACTTGGCATCATACTTTTGATGCATCGGACTGGCAGATAATAGTTATATGTTGGTCCAACTTTTAAGTCTCCCTTGGAGAGATTCTAAGTCTCTTCGGAGACATCTGATAAAATTGGAGAGATTCTAAGAGCATGTAAGAAAAGTTAAAAGATTGTTTGAGCTCTCATTGGTTCGTTTTTTTATTTTGAGCCACTATATGCTGCCATTGCCGAACAGGGTTTCCATTCCTTCAGATCGAGAGTTTTTCCTATAAAAAAGGTAGATGGGAATTTCTAAGATTCTGAAGGCTGTTTTGCTTTGGAGTAGTTCAAGGTCGTTGCCTCTCGATTGGAAAGAGAATGGATGAGTATTTTGCAGACTTTCTTTCCAAGAGGTCACGACTCAGAAGGCAAGTCAAACCTTAAGGGTACGTTCATACCTTAAGGGTACATCAAGCTTCTGCAATGTTGTGGAGAAAGGGCAGTAAACCTTCATTTGCTCGTCTTAACAACAAAGTTTGGGTTCCTTTTAAAGTTCTTCCTGTTGTTGCTATAAGTTTTCCACCTCCCTTGCCAGTTTCCGAGGAGACGGGTTCCCCTCCTGATGATGTGCAACTATATCATAAAGGGGTCCTTCACCTTTATCCTCACAATAAACCCTGGGCTACAAAAATTCCAAAAGAAGGCGGGTATTCCTTTCCTTTCTTATGTCTTTTGGTAAGTTTTCTATCGTTTTTCTCTCCAAGTATACGACCTTGAATTTGGTTCGTATGCTTTTGTTACTGTCTGATTTTTCCGCTTTTGTTCTTGGTCTTCATGTGGGCTTCTTTCTGTACAGAAAGAAAAAAAACTCCATACCTCCACCCCCCTCCCCTTCAACAGTCAAAAAAAAAAAAAGAATCAAGGTGCACCCTTTGTCTTGTATTTGCTGTGAGGTTTGTTGCAGGCCGGTGGGTTTCAACCGACCCCTCCCTCCATAATCAATTTGTAAAAAAAATGACCCCCTACCCTCTCCACAATGAAAAAACATTTCCAGAAAACCCTATTAACCCTTTCCTCCCCCCCCCCAGCGAGTGGCATTACACTCATAATGCCCGGATCATATAAATAGGTGCACCCCTTCCCCCATAAACAATCAAAAAATAAATTAAAAGAACTCACCTTGCCCCCTTCAATAGTAAAAAGTAATTTACAAAGTTACTAGTAAAAAAGGTAAACCCTAATAACAAAAAGTGGAAAAAAGTTTTTAAAAAAACAGCCTGCCATTACACTGAAACAGCCTGGCATTGCACCTGGGTTTTTTGTGGTCAAACTGCCTTGAGCCTGCGACCTTATGATTGTAATGCTAAGATCATATGTATATGTTGTTTGAGCGTAATGTCATGGCTGTTTGAAAAAGTAAAAAAAAATAGATCATATGTATAGGTTTAAACCTAGGTGAAATATGTTTTAAACCATCACAGAGGTACCCTATAGGTACAAGAAGTTGTCATTCGGGTGAAGTTTTGTAATTCCATAACTGGAGTTGTATTTTTGTTTGACCATATTAGGTGCGCCTTGTGAATTGGCCTCTTGGTCTGCACAACACTAACCACTGTGCTTATAGGAGCTATGGTGATGCATTTGAGCATCCATTCAATGTTGTTTCATGCACAAGCATCCGCTTATGTTGACCTCGTTCCTGTGGCAGTTATGTTGGTGGGTTGCAAAACTGGATATCCTCATGTTCTAAAGAACAAATCTGGCTTGAAAAACTTCCAAACTAGATTTGCTCTAGACTAGTTGAATGCAATGTTTCTTGCCTCATCAATTTAAGGACTTGGAAACACTTGAAAAAAAACCCTAAACCCAAATTGATATAGACATTACCTGTATATATTAATGAAATTCCTGATTTGTACCTGCTGGGCATTTATCAAGAATTTCGTGATAGCCCAGAACTGTTGTTGAATTGTTCTAGGGTTGTATTACGTATGCGCCTTTCGGATTAGGGGTTCCCCCAATCTGCCATCTAATTTGCACTTGGCACCCTAAACCCATTTGCCACAACACCATGAAAAGAGTAAATTTGAGTTAGTTAGCAGTGAGGTGCAACCAAAGTGCAATGAAACTTTAATAGAAATCATAGGGAGGCAACATAGAGCTCACATGTTTCACCAAGAAAAAGCTAATGCACAGATGCAGTTACGTATTTCTTTTAAGGATCAGATATTGGGCCAGAAGCTTTGAAGCATTATACATTGCCACGCCCTGGATATCAAAGTTTAGGTTAGTTTAATTAAGTTTATTTTATTTTAGATCAGATTTAATTAATTAAACCAACCCTAACCCCCCTATGAACTTGTAAAAAAAAAACCCCCCTTTCATCCCTTTTCAACATAGAAAAAAAACTCCCTCCCATCCCCCTTCAACATATTAAAAAAAAAACCCTTTCAAGTTCCCCCTATCCCTAGCCACTCCACAATGAAAAAACAAAATTAAAAAACCCTAAAATCATCCCTTTCCCTTCCTCCTTCCAGATGTCAAATGAAGGCAAAAAAAAAACATTACCCTCCACCCCCCTCCCCCTCAACATTAAAAAAAAGAAGAAAAAAAATCAAGGTGCACCCTTTCCCTCGATGCACCTTTTCCCCCGTCCCATAATGAATTTGTAAAAAAACAATTACCCCCTTCCCCTCCCTACCCTCTCCACAATGAAAAAAACATTTCCAGAAAAACCCAATGTACCCCTTTCCCCCCTCCTCCTTCCACCTTTTCATATATTTAGGGAAAAAAAAAACATTAACCTCCACCCCCCTCCCCCTCAACAGTAAAAAAAAAGAAGGAGAAAAATCAAGGTGCACCCTTTCCCCCGTCGCACAATGAATACAATATAAACCTTGCCCCTCCTGGCACAATAAAAAATAATTTATCAAAATTACAAGCAGTAAAAAAAATAACAAAAAGTAACAAACCTTACCCCTTTCAGTAGTAAAAAGTAACTTACAAAACTTACGACCAATAAAAAAGTAACAAAAAGTGAAAAAAATCAACAAAAACAACCACAACATTATGGTAAAACAGCCAGGCATCCTAATACCTTTTTCTTGGTCAAACAGCCACCAGCCACCGGCATTACACTCGGGATGCCCGGATCATACCTATAGGAAACTGGACCCCATAATTAAACATATTCTTTTGTGTTGGAACAGAAGAACCCATCTTTGCACGATATCGCTGTATGAAACAATCAATCGTGGGCTCTGCATCTGGAATCTCCCACTTCATCCCAAAAAATGAAACCCGACATACTCTTGCACCTAAAGAGTGCAGAGCATCTGACATGGCCAAAATAGGAACATTGACTTGATTTCGTGATAGTGTTAAACTATCGGAACTACAAGTCAATGTCATACCAAAAGCCCGGCGCAATGTATTCACCAAATCATCCTTGAATGCAACCCTCTCATGCTCATCACTCCTGGCATACACCTTGACCACTATGGGGTCAGAAATCACATGGAACCAATCATCAAACTTTGGAAGATCTCTCACCGGCACCTTTCGATTTGCCGGGCGAACCATAATCTCGAACAATGTCAATAAATCTCTCGTAAGCATCATAAAACAAGTTGCATCAAGATCTATAGACTTTGGATCATTGATTTCAAGATGTTCTAATAAATTACTACATGGTCCACTAAGAGGAGGAAATTGTCTTAAGGGAACACATACAGTGCCAGCAAGGGTTGTACGAGGATACAAATGCCTCAAAGTAGGAGTTCAGTGAATCGGAATAGTTGATGGAAGTGTTTGTATTATGGTACTATCTACAAGACGACTTGTGTGTTTAACACGAGGCATAACTTCAACTATTTAAATCTTCTAGATGCCAAATATTTGACTACACCAAATGCCAAATGAACCAAATCCAAATATCAAGATATACCAAATACCAAGGCTACCAAAAACAACACATTTCAATATACTAACTATCAACTACACCAAATGGAAAACATTTCCATACACTAAGTATCACTTGTACCAAATGAAAATATCTCCCTATACCAAATACCAAATAACCCAAAAATGTAACAACTACATTTTAACAACTAGATTTGTTCAATTACATTTGTTCAATTACATTTTAACAACTAGATTTGTTCAATTACATTTGTTCAATTACATTTTAACAACTAGATTTGTTCAATTACATTTGTTCAATTACATTTTAACAATTACATTTGTTCAACTACATTTTAACAACTACATTTGTTCAATTACATAATAATAATTACATTTGTTCAACTACATTTGTTCAACTACATTTTAACCATTACATTTTAACAATTATATACCCGGAATCGGTAAACCCGGTTGACACAAACCCGGATTTGGTAAACCGATTTTCATATACCCAGAGTCGGTAAACCTGGTGGACATAAAGCTGGATTTGGTAAACCGGTTTTCATATACCCGAAGTCGATAAACCCAATTGACACAAAGCTGGATTTGGTAAACCCGGTTCACACAAAGCCGGATTTGGTAAACCGGTTTTCATATACCCAGAGTCGGTAAACCTGGTGGACACAAAGCCGGATTTGGTAAACCAGTTTTCATATACCCGGAGTCGATAAACCCAATTGACACAAAGCTGGATTTGGTAAACCCGGTTCACACAAAGTCGGATTTGGTAAACCAGTTTTCATATACCCAGACTCGGTAAAGCCCGTTGACACAAAGCCGGATTTGGTAAACCAATTTTCATAAACTTGGCATAACTCCATAAATTTAGCAAAACTAACACATAATTATATATTTTTGGCAAAAACTTCATATAATTCCATATTTTTGGCAAAACTACAACATAACTTTATATTTTTGCCAAAACTTGGCATAACTCTATAAATTTGGCAAAACTAACACATAGTTTTATATTTTTGGCAATAACTTCATATAATTCCATATTTTTGGCAAAACTACGACATAATTTTATATTTTTGTCAAAACTTGGCATAACTCCATAAATTTGGCAAAACTAACACATAACTTTATATTTTTGGCAAAACTTCATATAATTCTATATTTTTGGCAAAACTTGACATAACTCCATAAATTTGACAAAACTAAAACATAACCCAATATTTTTGGCAAAATTTGGCATAACTCCATAAATTTGACAAAACTAAGACATAACCCAATATTTTTGGCAAAACTTGATATAATTGTATATTTTTGGCAAAACTTCACATAATTCCATATTTTTGGCAAAACTTGGCATAACTCCATAAATTTGCCAAAACTAAGACATAACTCTATATTTTTGGCAAAACCTGATATAATTCTATATTTTTGACAAAACTTGGCATAACTCCATATTTTGGCAAAACTTGGCATAACTCCATAAATTTGACAAAATTAAGACATAACTCTATATTTTTGGCAAAACTTAATATAATTTTATTTTTTGGCAACAGTTTAGGATAGAATAGATAATGTGATGTCATGATGTACTAGTTTTTACAAAAATGCCAACATTAACATCACAGCCTTTGAAAATAAAGGGGCAAGCCCTGAAACTTTCAAATTATGTGCATATATAGGAGAAGTCAACCAGGAACTACAAAAGTCAAACCCCCCTATATCTTCCAAATGGTGATAGATTAGGGAAATGTTTTTGCACCATCTTTTTTAAAACACTTGAAAATGGGGGATAGGTCACCTCCAAATCCCTAAAAAAAAACCAAAATTACGTCAAAATGCCCATGTAACCCAAAAACCCCAAATCTTCTATATCTTGCAAAGCCTAAATTTTTTGGCAAAACTAACTTCACCATTAGTTTCAAAACACTTGAAAATGGGGGGTTAGGTCACCTTGAAACTTTCAAATTCTTTAATAATTAACCCTTCATGCCCTCATCTATCCAGCCCCCTGAAATTTCATACCCCCATATCTTTCAAATGATGATAGATTAGGGAAATATTATTACACCATTGGCTTCAGAACCCTTGAAAATGGCAGGTAGGTCACATCAAAACCCAAAAAGAAAAACCCAATTTTGGTGGGGACACCCATGTAACCCTAAACCCTAAACTATGTAACTACCCACCATCTCCACTATCAGCCCATCAAAACCTTCTCACCCTTCCAAAATCTCCTCCTCAACACCAGCTGCTAGGTGTTTCAGGCAATGACAACAGGGCCTGCAACATTGCTTACCTTCTACATGGTTTGCATAGAAGACTTAAGTTCAAATTTTCTGGCATTGTGGATAAGTATGTAGAGCTGACATCTTTGCAGTAAGTGAAGGAATCAAAATGCATTGGGTTAGGGGATTTGCACGAATCTACAGAGGTGGAAAAAGAAGAAAGGTTGTTGTACCTTGAGTTGTACCTTGAGAGCTTCTTCAGAAAGGCTATTCTGAGTGAAGAAGCTCGGCAAGTTGCAAGGACATCACAATTTCGGGATACCGAAAACAACACTCTGATTCAATCATAAAGATTTAAACCCTAATCTCTGAGTTCAGACTTTTGTTCCATCAAGCTACATTCAGGGACGTGGAGAAATGCAGAAAGAGAATTGAATATATGCTTTATGTTCCAAATGAGAAAGACAAAAGCAAACTGACTGACCCAGGTTATCTTGAGTCAAGAAGCTCAGCAAGCTGGGAGGACATCACAATTCCAGGATACTGAAAACCAATCTTCTGACTCAATCACAAAGATTCAAACCCAAGTTTCTGAGATCCATTTTTTAAAATGTCGAGCTGAATTCTTGGATGTGGAGGAATGCAGAAAGATGGTTGACACTATGTTTTGTGTTCCAAATGAAAGACACACAAACCGACTGACTGAGGCTATCTTGAGTGACGAAGCTCAGCAAGCTGTGAGGACATCACAATTTCAGGATACTGAAAAACAACCTTCTGATTCAATCGCAAAGATTCCAACCCAAATTTCTGAGATCAGATTTTTGTGATGTCGACCTGCATTCAGGGATGTGGAGGAGTGCAGAAAGAGGGTTTTGAAACTATGTTTTCTGCATGGAATCGAGCTCTGTAGCGAAAGATCAGAGAGGAGGTGTCGTTCTCTTTGGAAATTGTGGAGATTTTCTTGTGAAATCCAATCATCCGTTACTCACCTGATCACCTCCTTTTGGATGTTTGCTTCCCTCACCAGGTCTCGACGCCGCCTTGATCAAGCCTCCAGGACCAATTTCCCTGTTCTTCCTGCAAAGCATTAACAGGCTGAGAAAGGGCAAACTAAGCGAAGCACGAAACTCTGAACCAAGAAGAAGAATTGAACCATGGCATTATTTTCACAAATGTTGAAATTTCCCAAAAATATGTATTTTTCAAACGACAAAAAATTGGGAGCGGAATCAAAGAAATTTTTACAATATTATTCCAAAATATTTGAAGCTAAACCCTAAACTATATGTCAGGTCCCGAACGGAATGTTGAAACGGAGTGCTTAACTTCTGGAACTTTCTTAGGATTCCCATCGCAGTTGCGCCTGTACGTGAAGAACCGAGGTCGAGTATGCTTCCCGCCGACGGAGAGCGATCAGAACCGTGTCCTTTGAGTTGTGCTCCGTTTGAGCGCCGAAGCGGGCGTCGGTTTTGCTGCCTTTGGGCTCGCGTTTTGAACGGCGAGGCTCGATTCCATCCGCGTTGAGCGGTGGCAACCGTGTCGGACGCTGTCGCGCGAGCAAATGTCTTGAAGAGTGCGATTTGTGCTGGGAGGGCGCTTCCTTGGTAGAACGCTCTTTCGAGCCCGAAGGCTTTGATCGGTTCTTACTGTGCCGGCGTGGGGTGCGGAGAAACGAGTGCGAGTCGAAAGGACAAAGGGATGATGCGGGCTTGCGAGGAATGAATCGGTGGATCTTCTTCGAAGCAGACCTCTGCTTCGACCTCTCCTTCGTCGTCTGCTCGGTACCTTCCCTTCTGGAAATGCCGTGTGTGTGTCTCGCCGTCGGCTGTCTGGTCCGGCCTGAACGATCCGCGCCTGTTCGTAGCTTGTGCTTGTGATGTCATGTGGTCCAGCGTTCTTTGACCGGAAAAATCCTCCTTTGTGTTGTTTTGGGTTTGCGGATGAAGGAGTTCGCGTCTTCTGGGAAGTTGGTTTAGGACAGGATTTCTGGAATGTGTCGCCCGGTGGCGATCCTCCTTTGAAAAGCGGAGGAGGAAGCGTAGTGCATGGACGGAGGTCCCGCCTGTCGCAAGACGGCCGTTGCGCCGACTCTGGCACGTAGCGGTCATGTTTATCCGACTGTAGATGGGCTGAGTTCAAATACTTTATTTATACTGGCACAAAGGTTGTTTTCCAGTTGCTCATGAACAGTGTTTCTTCATCGGTCACAGGCGGAGCCGGGATTATGATCATGATCGAGACAGGAGACATCGACACCGGTCTCGGTCGAACTCTCTTGGAAGGTCCCGGGATCGGTCTCGATCACGGTCCCCATCACGATCACAATCGCATGACCGGAGAAGGTGTGCTGCTTTCACTGTACATGTGTCCATGGGTGTGTTTGGAATTTATTCAGGGAAAAGCACAATCCCTGTATTACAGAAGGTCCTTTATTTCTGCTTTGTTTATTAGATTGCTCGGTAGCATGATGAAATAACCTGTTTTCTCTTTCATTAGTTAGGTGCCATGATTTTACTATCAATTTTTAACAGTAAGATCCATGTCTACATCTTGCAGCAAACGAGCAAGTGGGTTTGACATGGCACCACCAGGTGCAACTGCTGTCCCAGGAGCTATGACTGGTGTGTACTTTCTCTAATCTTTTGAATTTTGTTGAAATGAGATTCTCAGGAACTTGCTATCTGCAAGAAATTTCTATAACCGAGAGGTGTAGTCTCCTTTTTTATACCCTGATATGTTCATAGTGACAAAGAAGCACTGGCTGTAATAAAATTAAATGGTAGTCCTGTGTTGCTGGTACGCTTGTTGCTATCATAGTCTGCATGGCAAGCGAGTAAAACTCAATGTAGGCATGGCCATCCCCTCTGACACAGACATAATCTTGTTCAAATGATTACCCATGCATTTGAATCTCTTACTACAGTATCATATACTGTGGAGAATAATCACATCTTGCACTATTTGTGCACCCCATTTAGTATTTGACTTTTTGGTTGTGCAATTCTTTCTTTTAGTATAAAATGCACAACTAGATTTTATCGCAATATCCTTGCACTCAATCCACTTGGATGCAGAATTGTTTATGCAAGGGTATCAAGTGCATACACAATTCTGCATGCTTACACACTTTGCTCATGTTATTTACATTTGATCTCGGCATATCCTTGTGATCTGATGTGCAGTGTCATTTTGGCTAGGTTCAATGTGTCTACTTCGTTCTGGAACTGAGGAAGTCTGTGTGCTGGTGTTGCATGTTGTTTTCTTGTTGTTTTCTTGGCTTGTTGTTGTGTTTGTGTGCTTTGTGCATGCGAATAGGCATCATTCAAGCCCTGTACCATCACTCCACAATTCACACAGCGTACAAATGAAGGGTGGACAAGGAAGTGGTGGATTCCCTGTTGTTGGTGGATCCTTGCCCATCTTCGTCCATTTGTTAGCTAACTCTTTCTGTATTTGGTAGCATGTGCAAATATCCCAAGGTCCCTATGGCTTAAATAATGATATTTCTGACAAGCATTCTCAGCCAGATCATGTAGGTATTAGCATGATTTTTACACCTCATGTGCTTCCAATATTTCAGCTTCAGCCAAATTTGCCAAAGAGTTCTGCATATGTCAAGGAGCAAACTTAATTGATCTGCTGAAGAAATTGTTACTCTTAAAAGTTTCTTTTAAGTTGGTCGAGAGGTTTGCTTAACGATGAAAGACTTCTGTTTGGTGTTTCTGCCTTTAGGATCTTCAAAAGGATTATTTCTTAGGTATCTTAATCCTTAGCGGGGAGCAATTTCAAGCCTACTTTGTCCTCCAAAGATCTTGTTCTTGAAGTTCTTGATCCTTTTTCTCTCTCTATCCTTCTTCTTTCGGTTTTTTTTTCCCTTTCCTTTCATTTTCTCTTCTTCTTTCTTTTTGCGTTCCTCTTTCTTGGAGAGTTTTCTGCACTTCTCCTTCTCTTTTAGGTTTCCATGAGCCAGCTAGTGTCGTGGATGAGTACTGCCAGCTTGTGACAGAAACTCAGCATGTTGGTCCATATTAAGCTCCACCTTGTCAGGAGCTGAGGAAGTCAGTGAGGATGCTATGGTATGTGGTCTTGATTTTGAAGGCCCCTCAACAGTGTATGACCATCACTGTCACTGAAACTGCTTGGTTTCTTCCTTTTTTGGGGGTCATTTCTTCTCTTTTGTTTAGGGTTGGGTTCTCTTGTTTTCATGCTTGCTGATAGGTTGTTGATATGTTGTCAGATCTGAAATATGTAAAGAATTCAACAATGAATGAATTTTTTTGGTCCACAACTTTTGTCATGGATTTCTCCTTTAGGGTGCTGCAATCAACTTGCAGGTGCATGAGTGACAGACTGATACTGCACTGATGAGCCACTATGGGAAATTGCCTGATTTCAGTCTAGTGAGTGAGCAAGCAATGTATCTGCTAAAGAGATTGGAAACAACAGTTAGCTCCTTTATCAGTTTTGATTGCTTAGCGAGGCACTCATTGATGTGAGCCAAAAGGAAATCAGATCACTGATAGAGCTGTAGTCATTCCTAACCATTGGTACTGCATGTGGTGTACATTACATACCAAGCTGGTCATTCTGTATGGTGCACAAGCAGAATCTATTGCAGCACAGAGATGCATGTTAGAGATCTGTTGATTGGCCATTGGAAAGATGGGCATTCGATCAGACATTGTGACTTGCTTGGTCCAGATGTTAAATCAGCACATTTGTGTGTGAGCTGTCTTTAGCATGGTGGTTTTGTCGATGGAGAATCGGACTTCTTGAGGAAGTTCTAGCCGACGCTTTGCGCTGACGAGGAACAGTATCTTGAGGAGGAGGGATGCTCGCCTGACGACCAGCATGCACGCCATTTATGCAGCAAATTTTCTGCGAAGATTTTACTCTGCTGCTGGAAGAGCTATCAAACTTCCAGGAGAGAAAAGGATCTCAGGTTATTACTCTTGCTCCGTTGTGGCTTTCGTATGTCTTTCGTAGCCATATTTGGCTACTGGAGGAACAACAAAATATCGCGCATCCCCAGGTCGTACTGCGTTGCAGGTTGCTGCCTTGCCAATCGTGGCTGTTGCTGTAATCTTTCTTGCAAAGTTCGGATTCTCTGCGATTCTCAACCCCGATTGTATTGTTTGAAGCTTGTTTTCATCTGGCCGTCTATTGCCGCTACGCTCACTTTTTGTGTGTGTGTGTGTGTGTTAGCCAAGGTTGGAAAATTTCCCTCTATTCACGACCCACGTTATCCATACAAAAGCTTCGGTTCCGAGGTGATCTTCCTCCTGCACAGAGCTATGGATTTTTTTAATTTGTTGTCAGTGGACACCTCCCGACGAGCTGTACGGCATTACAGACCTTTTCGTCGATGTTTGTTGCGGTGGTTTGTACGAGCTTATTAGCATTCGTGAGGTGTCCACCTTCGATGCACCTAAAAAAAATATTGCGTGGCTAACTGTTGCATCTCCTCTCTCCTTCTGTATCTCTGGTTTGCTTTTCTGAATTGCGTTTCTTGTCGGAATCCATGTTTCCTACACGAAATTTGGTGCGACCGCAGCACCGGCATCCTCTGCAGCTTGCCCTTATCTATTGCTTTGCCCTCTGTGGCCGCATCGCAAGTTTGCTGCGAGTCGTCGACATTTACCCGCTGTGGGGAGTTGATGAAGTCGGCCGAGGGACACCGGTGTGAAATATGTGCTTGGACTCTTCGGCCGGGCACGGATCTTGAACAACACAACTCCGGATTGATTCATCGGACGTTGCTTGATGCTTTTGCACGCTTGGCGCCCGACTGGTTCAAAGCGTTCCACGACAGCGTCATTCTCAAAGGTTTCAAGCGAAGCAAATTTCGTCTCAAGCAGGAATTACGGGCTGCACTCGAAGTAAGGCATCTTTTTTCTTAAACCGATGTTTTAAGTATTGACGTCGTGTTCGTTTGAGTGATATCGTTCGCGCGTTCTCATGTTCTTCCGCACCAAGGCCCACATCCGCAATCCTTGGCACTTGCGTTGTGGGAAAAGCCTCAACCTTTGGCGACCAGAGACGAAGATGCGCTTCAAATGCTCGACAAGCCATCCTGTACTGTTGTGCCGGTGCAGGAGCCTGCTAATTGGTTAGGACCTCCCTGTAATCCCTACCCCTTTGAAATGTAAAGGTTGGGTCCATAATCAGGTTTTTTATTTTAAACTTGTTTGTAACGGACATGTAAATCTAACATATGTTGGTCGAACATGTAAGCCTACCTTTGAAAGATTCCCCGAGCATATAAGAGAAGCTAAAAGATTGTCTGAGCTTGCTCGTTCGTCTTTTGATTTTAGGTTGCTATCTAATGCCATTTTGCTTTAAACTTGTTCAAGGTTGTTGCCTCTTCATTGGAAAGAAAATGGATGAATATTTTGCACACTTTCTTTCCGAGAGGTTACGACCTGGAAGGTGAGTTGAACCATAGACGTTCTCCTGGGGTACGTGAAGCTTCTGCCATGTTGTGGAGAAAGGGCAGTGAACCTTCGTTTGCTCATCCTAATAACGAAGTCTAGGTTCCTGTCGATGTTCTTCTTCTTGTTGTTCTAAGTTTACCTCTTCCTTCTTTGCTGGTTTTTGAGGAGACTGGTTCTCCTTCTGATGATCTCCGACCAAATCGTACTATTGTCCCTCACCTTTCTCCTCCCAAGCCTTTTGGCTACCGAGATTACAAAAGAAGGCTGGTATTCCTTTCTTCTGGAGGTAAGTTTTCTAATGTTTTTTCTCTCTGAGTATAAGATCGAGAATTTCGTTCGTATGCTTTTGCTGTTGTTTGAGTTTTCTCCTTCTATTCTCGGTCTTGATGTTCGCCTTGCTTTACGTCTGTCTAAAATCTTGAGCGATTTTATTAAAAATATTGTTCCTCGTTTTTTCTTGTCGTCCCGTGCCTCTTTCCTAGGCAAAGATCTCCTTGTCTCCGTTTTTGTTTCTTCTCCTATGGATGGTTTGAATCTCTCTTCCATTTTAAACCTTCCTTTTGTGTCAGATTTTTTTCCTCCTCTTGTTAAAGGGTTTTGGTCCCCTCCCTTAGTTGCACGGAAATATGTCAAAACTTTTGGTCCAGAGTTTTTCGGCCGTGGGGCGTTAGGTAGAACTGTTTGCGCTCCTCAAGTTAATAAAATTATTCCTTCTGGTTGTGCTTGTTTTTGATTCCTTGGTTTTGTTGATTCCTATCCCTGGGCTTCTGCTAACCTTAATATCCTTTCCCGGCTCAACCTAATTGAACTCTTTTCTAGAGGCGCCAAGTTCAGAACTGGCTCCTTGTCTTTGTTGTATATTGAAGAAGCGATTGATCAATTTTGTCTCAATGTTTGTCTCAACATTCTACATTTTAGGACAAATCAATGTTATCATGGAAATCATTACGCTGTCCTCTATCGGTGCATGCTTTGTCTTGCTTTGGACATCCAGATAGTTCACATGTAGTTACTCCCTACCGGAATGCAATGGTTTAGCATGGGTGTTCATGAAACTGAATCTAAGATGCCCACTCTCTTCTGTTCCAAGTGATTGTTATTATGGTGGTGGTAATGATTGGTTATGGAAGCAGGAATGGTAGCCGCTATGGTGACCAGGGAGGCAATGATAGGTATGGTGATCATTCAGGTGGCAGTGACTGCAGGAGAAGCTCAGGTGGGTATGGGAAAGAAGGAAGTTCAGAAAATCGTGACAAGGATAGTGGCCGCAATGGTGCTGGTGGTGACTGGTATGGCAGTGGCAATGGTGGAGACTCCTCACGCTATGAAGGGGGGTCCAAAAATCGCTCTGGTCCTTATGATCGTCCAAGTGGTGGCAGCTGGTCATCCCATGATTGAGGGGGGATGATAATGCACCTGGAGAGTGCCTGCTTGTCATTGTGCTGGTTTTTGTGATGGTGACCCAACTGTGTGGTGTGCACATTGTCATCGAAATTGGTCACATTTTGACAGGAAAGACAATATAACAGGTCACATAAGAATCCTAACAGAAGGAAAATGGACCTATTGTTGAAAAGTTGAAAGCAGACAGGCCGAACATTTTATTGCAAAAGTGAAGCAATTGAACTAATCAGTCAAGGAAGGTACTACCCAAACCAAAGGAGGAATGCTCGCAGTAACAATTTTGTAAAAGACTTACCGACGGCACCAGGTGGTGTGCTGGATGTGACTCAAGGTTCTGTGAATAACACAATTCCCCGCATAGCTCACTCCAACAATTTGCATGTTATTGAAGCTGAGGTAAGTTGTTGGAACCCCTTCATGAGTGTTGGTTACAGGAAGGTTAAGCTCTCAAGTTCTGGAAGATGCCATCAGTCCTGGTGACTTGTAGAAAATGGTGTTAAGTTGGCGATATTGATGATTTTTATCTTTCACTGTGTAACCAAGTAGTAGTGGATGGAAGGTGTCTGCCTGCATGTTCGCGAAATTTTAATGTTGGTGTGGCACCAACATGTCCGCCCCTTGGAGCCTCACAATACAAGGGCACCTAGGATGTGGTTTATAAAATTGCAAGGCAGGTTTGTGAGTTTCAATATTCTTACCCTTACCTGTGGCTACATGAACTTTGCACAGTGCAGAAGAAAACAACTTCTCCAGACATTTGCAGCTTTTAATTGGAAAAAAATTCTATTGGACATATACCCTAAGATTGTTTAATGTCTGCAAGAAGGCTTTTCCCAGCTCTGGACAGGCCTCAATTTTGCCCTTACAATTGCAATAACAACTGTAAGAATTTTGAATCCTGGAGATCCATACGTTGCATCAATATGTTCCTAGTCGTTTTTTAACTTAGTAGAATCGTAGGGGATATCACTCTAAATATTTTGGTGGTAAAAACGTGTAATTTGGGTGAAAACGAAAAATCCCCACTATTGAAATTACAATTTTATGAAATACAAGCAACATTCAAATGTTGGTCTTTTGGGAGTTTTTTAAATTTAACTAGCATATTTCAATGATCCTAAAAATTTTATGGCAAATGGAAAAAGAAATTAAATGTGTGGACTTGAAATGGATTAGAAATGAGTGGTCAAAATTGCACATACAATGGTCATTTACACACAAGCGATAAAAAAAACAAGCTATTTTTATTAATCAACGGCATCTTGTTGAGACCTAACACCTTCCAAAACCTTACCAACTCCACCTTCAAACTAGCAAAATTGGACTTTTCATAGCATGGATAGATAGCGAAAATTGAGATGCTTGAAGATTTTTCTCCATTTTCAAGTTTAATTTTTTTCAGTGAATAAGCTTGAAAGATAAATGTCACATCAAAGGGGCAAGAGAGAAGAAGAAAGGTGCTCTCTATAACATGCAAGTGTTAGTTTTTTATTTGGGATAATATGTGATTATACGTTTTTAAGGAATAATGAAACGTGCTGACACAAATCCTAGTTACATCAAAGAAGAATGGTTTTGAAAATTGCATGTTAATTATGCACTAGAAATGTTGTCTCAGAGTGTTGTTATTTCATATCAGTTTTGAGACACAAAGTAGACATAATTCATGCTCATGATAGGCGGGGATCTATTTGCCATGTTATGACCTCCTTATGGAATCCATAGAGGTATATTTTGACAACCGCATGTTGAATCTGAAGCCATATGCACCCATAGCAGCGGGTTCCATAGCACGATCACTTGCTTACATCATATGTTCTCCAGTGGAGCTTGCAAGGACTCAGATGCAAGTACTTTTTGTTCTATGCTATGTTGATATTTTGTAAGATATGAAATTGTTGTAACCTTATTAATTCCAGGTGTGGAGAAGTTCTCAATACTTATGGAGGTTTTGTCCTTCCCCATTTCCCCCTATGTCAAGTACTTGAACTGAAGTATCTCACACATCATTGCTTCACACAAACTTTGGTTGGCTGCAACTTTGCAGGCACACAAGGAGGTGAGGGGTGGAACACCACCAGGAATAATTTATGTCCTACACAATGCCTTTTCAACTACGGGGTGGTTCCTGTACGTTTCTTATTTCCACTTTGAAGGCCCAATTCTAGTGGTCCAGATGCTTGTGCAGTGACTAAAGTAATATTGACAGTGGCCATGTCACAAATCTTTTGGTTTCAGGCACCAAGGTTAAGGTTATGGTTGTATCCCTAATGTCAAAGATTTTGTTGTTGGCTGTAAGAGCCTGACTTCCTGTAGGTTATGTTGAATATGCTAGTGGTTTGTGTATGGAAGTGAATACAAAGTGGATTTGAAAGGAGAATTGGGGCATTATGGTGGACAGTGCAAAGAGTAAGAATGCTATGGGCAGGAGTGGGAGTGCAATTGGCTCGAGATGTTCCATACACGTATCTGTATCCCATTGTTAGGAGCTGATGAGGTCAGACAGGAATCATGGCAACCAGTCACTGGTATTGGCTTACTGAGGAAGTTTGATGTTTCCCCATATGCATGTACGTTTGATAAGTTCTTTTTCTTTTGTGACCTTGGTTAACTCGTCAGATTCAAGTGTTTTGACTTGATGGGTGGTTTGCAGACGAGAGGATGATGACTTGGAAAGGCATGTGGATAGGATCTTGCGGATTCTCAGCAAATTCTTAGCAAATCCAATCTTGTGTGACTATGTCATAGATGCATTCTGGGACAAGCGTCAAGCAATAGAGGTAATATTTTCCGAACATGTTTTTCATACATACATCAAAACATGAAATACCTGAAAGTGTATTTGAACATCATGGCGAGTTTGGACTCCATATATAGGAGTATTGACCTTAGGTTTATGTGTTGGAGTCACTTGAATGAGTATTCAAAGCCTGGAAATGTTTCTATATTTGGAGAGAGAATTTTTTTTGGGTAGTACTTGATGAAGTCAGTGGGGAAGTTGTGGTAGTTAAATCATTATCATTGTTAGAACACTTCAATTGTTGTTGAACACTTTCCATATCTCCCATACTCTCGTTGCCATCTTTGTTCTGGGGTCTCATGGAAGGGTTCATGATGTGGAAGAGCAACGATTGAAGGCGACTATAGCATTGATTAAGTTAATTATTCTTTACAAGCTGTATGGCATTAAAGATTTTGATCATTGTTCATGATGAACATCTTTACGAGCCAATTGGCATTAAAGAACTTGCAACTATCTTTGCTTTGAAAATTTGATGGTTCTTGCATTTTGTTTTCCTACATTGGAAAATCTAGGAGCCTTAAATGACAAAAAATTAGAGATGTATCTTCTTTGATAGCCAAGTCTTACAATAAGCACTAATGAAAAAAGGAAAAAGTTCCAACTTACTCGATTAAAAGTACAGGGATTGTTTTGAAAAATTCATGAAATAAACTTTTTTTTTCTAAACTTGCATATACTTGTTCATTATTATTCATTCAATGCCTCTTACAAAACTAAGAACATGATTAAGAATAAAAGAAAATATTTTAGCACAACTTGAAAAAAATAGTGAAAAAAATGATATAAAAAAGAAATAAAAATAAAATAAGTAAAATATAAAGAAATAAAAAATGTAAAACTAGGAAATACAATAAAAAAATTAAATGAAAAACATTGAGTAAGAAAAAGAAAAGAATAATATAAAAGGTAACAACTTTAAAAAGGTAAATAAAAAAATTAAAGTAAAAGAGTGGAGGATGGAAATAAGGGGGAAAAATGCCCATCTAAGAGGACTTCATGGCCTATTAGGTAGATGGTAATGATGACATCCGGTAGGAAATAAAAATAAATAAATATCAAGGCCCATGAGTGCCTAGTATTTTGAAAATGGCTACTTTTAACCACTAGCCCCCCCTTCTCCTATTATGAAGTTGTAATAAAAAATCAACCCCTCCCCTTCCTTGACCATTCAACAATGAAAAAAACCCTGACCCCCCTAGCCACTCAACAATGGAAAAAAAAAAATCAAAAAAAAACTACCTCCTTCCCCTCCTCCTTCCACATGTCAAATGAAGGAGAGAAAAAAAACATTACCCTCTAACCCCTCCCCCTCAACAGTAAAAAATTAAAAAATATATGAATTTGGGTGCACCCCCCTTTTAACAATAAAAAAAACAAAATGAAACAACTCTCATGGCCCGCTTCAATTTCCAAAAGTTACAAGCAGTAAAAAAAGTAATAAAAAGTAACAAAAAATGAAAAGAAATCAACAAAAATAACCCCCCACTACGTTCAAACAGCCCCCCACTACATGGCTCGCTTCAATTTCCAAAAGTTACAAGCAGTAAAAAAAGTAATAAAAAGTAACAAAAAATGAAAAGAAATCAACAAAAATAACCCCCCACTACGCTCAAACAGCCCCCCACTACAGTGGGTTTTTGGCGGCCTAATAGCCCCTAGCCCCTGTCCTTACGGGCATAGTGGGGAAATCATATGTATAGGGGGAAAAATGCCCATCTAAAAGGACTTCACGACCTATTAAATAGATGGTAATGATGAGATCCGGTAGGAAAAAAAAACCAAAGAATCAAGGCCCATGAGTGCCTAGTATTTTGAAAATGGCTATTTTCAACCACCAGCGCCCCCTCCCATTATGAATTTGTAAAAAAAAAATCAACCCCTCCCCTTCCCTAGCCACTCAACAATGAAAAAAAGGATTAAAAAAAAAAGTAACCCCCTTCCCTTCCTCCTTCCACATGTCAAATGAAGGAGGAATAAAAAAAACATTAACCTGCACCCCCCCCCTCAAGAGTAAAAGAAATTTTACAAAAATCAAAGCACACCCCTTCCCCTTCAATAAATTTTTAAAAAACAATTCAGCTGGCCCCTTTCAACAATAAAAAGTAATTTATGAAAGTTACAAGCAGTAAAAAAAGTAACAAAAAATGAAAAAAGTCAAAAAAAAAAAAAAACTCGACATTACATTAAAACAGCCTAGCATTACACTGGGTTTTTGGTGGTCAAACAGCTTCCAGCCTCCAACATTGCAAGCGTAATGCCCAGATCATATGTATAGGTTGCTATTATTCCTGTTGGTCTTGGTGGATTTGTTGCCTATAGAGCTTTGTCACAGAGAAATGATAATCCACAGACGGCCTTCAGACCTTAGGACAAGGATTGTGAAGGCTTTGTCATGGGTGAAGGTGCAAGTGTCCTGGTAAGACCTTCTAGACCTTATTTGTTATTTGTTTGGGAGAAGATTGTTGGATGACTACACTCAGCTGCATTTTTTCATGAGTATGGAAGCAAGCTTTCAACTAAACAAGATGGCATTCTAGAGTCTAACACAGTTCCTTCTCCTAAGGAGACACTTTGTGGTGGCAATGTTTGACACTTTGTTTGGCATGGATGCGAATGATCCGCCCGAGACCTTGGCCACCCTAGAGCTTTATTGGTCTGTATTTTCATCAGTAAGCATTATTTTTCAATTACTATGTACATATTTTTCAAGCTGCTTTTGATTTTGACTGCACATTTACTTGTGCAAGAAGCCTACATCTTTTTTGGTGTTATCCTTATGTGCTTTAGATAAACCATTGGTGGGTCTTATGGTCCTTGCCTTTGTTAGAGCTCCATCTTGACCTTTGGTCACCCCTCTTTTTTTTCTCATGGTACCTTCAATCATGCATGGTCTATGTTATCCTCTCTATGGGGGGGAAACCTTCTTCAAAGGCATTACTCACTGTTAACCATGTCTGTGAGTGTGGTCCCCTTATTAGGTATTGTAACTGTCAGAGTTTTCAATGATAGGTGGGAGTGTTGGGAGATCAATCATATGGAGGTTCAGATGTGTTGCCCATTGATTGGTCAGATTGGCTCAATGAATTTCTTTCTCATCTTTTCACTCTATTGGTACATTTGGAGCCAAGCAACAAATCGTAAGTTGGTCCATCCAAAACTTGTGATTTTGCCTTTGCAATTTGCGAATGCAATTGCTTGTGATATTTTGCCTATGGTAGAGTTCAGATACTCTTAATAATATGCAAGCTCTCTGCAAAATTATATTTTTTGTTTGTTCCTTGTTGTCCTTTCCTTTAAAGTTTTACTTTTCCTTTTTTGTTGGTATTTTTTTGTCGTGTCCTTGTGATGTGGTCTGTTATTAACCAGTAGTATGGTTGAGTCTTCCCGTTGCTTTCAGCTTTGTAGTAGAAATTCAGTTCGCAAGTTGGTGTTTTCACTGGCCTTTACCCATTGTAGGGAATTGATGAAGTCAGTGGGGAAGTTGTGGTAGCACTACTAGAAAAGTGGGGTGTAATTCACTAGACTATTTAACTGTGGAACCATAAAAGTGAATTAGTTCACTATCAGTGCTTTTACTTTCATTGATGAAAATGGTTCACTATATGGTGTACATGTTTAGTAAGGGTGAAGTTTGTTTACTAGGTTTGGTTTTTTTAGGGCGACAGAAGCAGCGCGCAGAGTCCATCATTCTTCTTCCTCTTCAAGCTCTTTCTGCCACTTCGCTCATTTTTCATGGTGTTTTCTCCGAGAGGTAAAAGAGGATCGGTCCAAGGTGGACGACCTAAGGGGATCTCCATGAGCGTGGGCAATTTGGAGGACAAAATTGACGAGAATCACGCCATTGTGTCCTCGTCAATGGGGCCTGAGTACTATGTCAACGTCCTATCGTTCGTGGACAAGGACCAACTGGAGCCAGGCTATGCTATTCTGATGCACAACAAGGTATTCTTCTCCTTTTTTATCTGGTTCACATAGCTTTCGAAAAGGAGCAATGGTGGCCTGACATGTTTGCACGTTGTTGCCATGTTATCCAGCTCCAGAAACTCCTCAAGAGCCCATGGAGTTTTTGTCTCGCTCATGGAGCATCTCGTCTCTAGATATAGCTCGAGCTCTTGCTTCCAAAACCTAGCTTACAGGAGGAGGTGATCAGCAGGAGCACCGCGTGAGGACGACTGCTATCGAAGCTGATGAGCCTATTCTCCAAACTGTACCTTTCACATTCGTTTCCTCTATCACTTCCCAGTTAGTGATGGAGCGCATCATGATTCCTAGAGCTGTAAGTTTCCACCACCCTCTTCTTCTCACAAGAAGAAGACAATCGTTGGTACATAGGAGTTTAGGGTTTAGGGTTTAGGTGCTGTTGCATTTTTCCGTTTGCATGTGCCAAGCATGCATGGCAGTCTTCTTCGTCCTTGGGTCTGATTCTGGGACACAAGTGTGTGATTTGGGGGTATATGCTCTGTGGTGGGAGCAGGAGCTTTCTCCAGTCACTTCACGGAGAAATTCACACAGCAGTGGACCATTGGGTTTGGCCAGCCCTCCCCATTCTCCTCACCCAATGGAAACTACAGGGTATGTAACTTCTTCTGATTTTGCCCCTGACCCTTTTCCTTTCTCACTATCTAGCTGATCATTTTTCTTCACAGATTCTCATGACAACCAATTGACAAAAGATTAAGGAAAATTGGGATTGTCATGAAGAGATCTATCAGTGTATGTGAGAAGATGGTTGTGGCATCACAAGAATTAGGTTACAGCAGTGGACCCCTCTCAGTGTTCTCTTCTGATAGTAGTGGTGCTGCCCAGTCAGAGAAAACCCTAGAATTGTTTTTAGGATTTCTGACTGTCCTTATCTGTCAGTATATGTGAGAAGATGGTTGTGGCATCACAAGAATTAGGTTACAGCAGTGGACCCCTCTCAGTGTTCTCTTCTGATAGTAGTGGTGTTGCCCAGTTAGAGAAAACCCTAGAATTGTTTTTAGGATTTCTGACTGTCCTTATCTGTCAGTATATGTGAGAAGATGGTTGTGGCATTAGGAGCATTAGGTTACAGCTGCAGACACATCTCAGTGCTCTCTTCTGATATAGAGGTGTTACAGCCCACTCAGAGAAAACCCTAGAATTGTTTCCAGGATTTCCACTATCACTGACTGTCCATATCTATCAGTGTATGTGAGAATACAGTTGTGGCATCAGGAGCATTAGGTTACAGCAGTGGACCCATCTCAGTGTGCTCTTCTGATAGTAGTGTTGCTGCCAAGTCAGAGAAAACCCTAGAATTGTTAGCAGGATTTCCACTATCACTGTTCATGTTGATTAGTCAACAAATGGTAGAGTGGGGGGCATGTGTACTTAGCATTTATCTCTTGTTCTCTTGTTGTGTGCTTTCATCTAAAACATTTTGCGTGATTTGATCTGCATAGGAGCTGATTAGGAAGACTCATTTTGAACTTCTATAGAAGTGCATGGACTCAGGAGTATGCTGATTCAAGAACATGGAGAAACATTTCACTCATTGGTTCTTGAGGGCCTTGTTGTTGCTGCTGCAGCTCAAAAGGAAGAACAGCAACGACTTCGTGAAGCTCTGAAAGTTTTAGTAGAAGCAGAGAAGCAGTTGCGGGTGGCAAGTGATCAACCCACATGGCTTACAGCTGCACTTTTGCAGTTTGCTCCAGATCGCTCATTTCTACCCTCCTCTGTGAACACGAGCATTGCCCCGAGTCTTGCTGCTTCGAACATGAGCCAGAGAACAACAACATTTCTCAGGCAACATGCAAGATTTGAAGAAGAGAGTCAGACTCACCATCGTCAGAAAATGGAAGAAGCTCCACACCATTTTGGTCCTGCATTAGGACGCAAATTCTCTGCTTATCTTGATCACCGAAAAAACAACCACAACCCTTCCAGCATCCACTTGAAGACCAAAGTGCACCCTGTGTCACCATTGGATAATCACACAAATTTCTCTGAGTGGAAATTGGAAGCAGCTTGGGCAAGGGGGGTGGTGCATGCTGAGACAGATGATGGTTATGATGATTCTTTCAATCCAGCGAGCTCTTGTCTATTGCGAATGATGGACCGCCAACATTTGGAGAAGACTTGGACCCGTGTTCTACAAATCTGAAAATCCAAGGTGCTCAGGCATCTGCTGCAATCTGATGGAAAGCTGATTGCTGTGGGCATTCAGGATGGTACGTTGTCAGTGTCGTTTCTCCCTAAGGTGGCCTATCTTCTTTCTCAGGCAGCAGCAAGTGCATGCTTCCATGGTACTCATGAAGAAAACAGAAAGCATTTCAAGGGAAGAGTTTGGGTCCTTGCCTCCATTTCTTGCCCAACCGCAAAGCTCACATGATATCAATTCTAGAGGACTACTATCAGGTTTAGATTTCTGATGAGAGTTGTGTGCTGATGTGGGTAATTGATCAGAGGATATGTATGCAATTGCCCAACTGGAGTTTCATCATCCAGAGCCCCTCAAAATGGCTGAGAGATCAGAGAGCAGCATCCAGCATGCTTTTCAAATGGTTTTGAGTTGTCCTGTTGAGCTCAGGATCAGCTTGAAGGGTGTTCAAAACAAAACAGTCAGGAACAAGATGGGAGTCTTCCAGAATCAAAACTCTTCTGAAGATTTGCAGACATTGCTTGCTTCCAGACATAAAACAGATCATAAACTGAAGAGAAATTTTGAGGAAAACACCTTCGAAGTTAGTGGGTTAGCATTTCTTGATGATATGCAGGGGGTTCCGTGGCACAATCATTACCATCGGTCAAGAGCAAGGAAGCATCGAAGAGCAGGAGGAATGAAAGAACAAGAGATTGAAAACCAAACTCCTGTGTCTCAAGTAGGAACAAGTCGGAGCCATAAGAGTCATATCAGGAGGAGCAGTGCAAGTGTAGCAGAACGAGGTGAATCGGGGCAATTGCAGGACTCACCATGGCCACAAGCATCCGAGAGGTATTCTAGCAGCTCACATGGATTTTCAAGTTCATTGGCTAGCTTGCTTGAAGCTGAGAGTAAAGGTCGGCGAGCCTTGCCTAAGACAATGATGGAGGAGGAGCCAGATACACAATTGGAGACATTGGATGAGAATTGGAGCTTATGGAGCATGCAGCAGGGCAAGCACAAACATGTAAAATTCAGAGAGGGTGATAACCTTGCTGTCAGCATTGAAGAAGAAAACTCTCAGTAAGTGATGCTCAAACCATACACACACAAATCAGTGCATCCAAACATCTTCAGGAAAAGTTTTTTGCTGGGCTTACATGATCCCTGAGTTTCAAGCATTGATTTCACCTGCAACTCCTATATCTGTCAAGAAATTACAGCGGTCTGCAGAGCTAAGTTGCTGGCAAGAATCTAGCACAAGCATGCAAGAATGCTTACAGGATTGAAAGCAAAGTTATGAAAGATCATATTATTAGCAGCAATCCTCTCAGCCAGCAGTGTATATCATGTAGTTTGAAGCACACCTGGTGCAACAAGTGATTTTGTGTTTCTGACAAGGTCAGTTCGGAGCATACTCTACCTGATCAATCACAATTCTTTGTATATATTCCACAGCAGGACTGAGTCTCAACTGAAACCCACAAGGGAAGTCCTGCACTCATGGAAAGCTCCTCAACCTGAAAAGCTCAAGGTGTGTCTCTTACAACCATCATCATCCACTCCTGTCTGAATCACCCACAGCTTTGAACCTATATCCCAGCCGCTCTTTCTTTGCTCCCTCCAACTCCTTGTCCCTATTGGGACTTTGGCAGCCTATGGCTTGAGGTTAGCTTGGTTGTAAAGAGAGCTTCAGAGGGTGGAGTTTACCTGATTAACATGATTGGTGTGTTCTATGTCTGATAAATTTGTGTTTGGGGTTTGGGATGGAATTTCTTCTAGTTCTGGAGAAGCTTCAGCATGGTCCAGAGACCATTAAGGGGAAACTCAATGGGGCGCTGGATCAAAGACTTGAAAGAGAAGAGGAAAGAAGCAAATCGCTCTCAAAATGCACAAATACATGCAGCTGTTACAATTGCAGGTGTGGCAGCAGCAATTGCTGCAGTTACTACTGCAACAGCAGCATCTTCCTCAGAGGATTCATTGTCCAAGACATCCATGGCAGTGGCTTCAGCTGCTGCTTTGGTCGCTGCTCAATGTGTGAAGGTAGCAGAGAGTATGGGTGCAAACCATGAGCATCTGGCTGCTATTGTTAGCTTTGCTGTCAATGTGCGGACTGGTGGGGATATCATGACTCTCACAGTTGCAGCTGCCACTGGTGAGTGTCTCATCAACTGATTTTGACCTCTTATTGAAACTTTTAGTGTTCTGTCTTCAATGTATTCCTGCCACTATATTGAGTTTGTTTACCTGTATTGGATTCAGTGATATCTATCTGATAAGTCGGTTCAAATGGTGTTGTTCTTTCCTGCCAGAATTGACTCTGTAATTTCTTTGTTTGCAGCACTGAGAGGTGCAACAACCCTCAAGGCAAGGACAACAAAGGATGTTTGTAGCCTTGCAGCAGTGACACCCTATGATCAGGGAACTAGTTGTCAATCTATTAGCTTTAGTGGTGAGCTGTCAAGAACATCTGGCACAGGGTAGTGGTGACTCTTCACTTGTATAAATTGCAAGCACACTGAAAGTTCAAACAAGGATCATCAAACCTTACAAGTTTCTATGCATGTTTCTATACTTGTCATCTTGAGTTCTTAGATGGACACATGGAAATTATAAGATGAAAATATTATGGAGTAAATTACCCATATTTAATGGTTAACAGATGGAAAATCTCCCTAAAGCAACCAACCATAATTTGTGAAATAACTCTCCTAAATTAACTAAACACAATATGAAAAAAAAAATTTAATTAATTAATCACACTAGGTGAAAAAACCCTCTTAATTGATTAGTGTTGTAGGTTGATTTAACTAATAGGTGTAATTTCCACCTGAATTTGGACATCACTTGTTTCACTAGCTTAATTGACCTGTCTGTAGCAACTGGTCCCCGGTCACTGGGGGATTAACTTGCAGTTAAGTTGTTTTACCATGATTGGCATGTAATTAATCTGTCCTAGTTCATTCAAATCTAAGTGAAATACAAGGTGAACTTGGCCACATCTAGCTAGTAGTGTAGTTAAATCATTATCATTGTTAGAACACTTCAATTGTTGTTGAACACTTTCCATATCTCCCATACTCTTGTTGCCATCTTTGTTCTGGGGTCTCATGGAAGGGTTTATGATGTGGAAGAACAACGATTGAAGGCGACTATAACATTAATTGAGTTAATTGTTCTTTACGAGTTATATGGCATTAAAGATTTTGATCACTATTCATGATCAACATCTTTACGAGCCAATTGGCATTAAAGAACTTGCAACTATCGTTGCTTTGAAAATTTGATGGTTCTTGCATTTTGTTTTCCTCCTTCCTTGTTTGCATTTTCTTGTGTTTTATTATAAACTCCAACTTACCCAATAAAAAGTGTAAGGATGGTTTTGAAAAGTTTATGAAATAAACTTTTCTTTTCATGTTTGCATGTACTTGCTCCTTATTCTTAGTTTGTTTTTCTTTTAGAGCTATGTTATTAGATTTATTGGTTTGTAATTCTTAGTTTGTTTCTCATTTTAAAGCTCTATTATTAGATTTATTGGTTTGTTGTAATGTTTGTTGTAAATTTTTTTTGTAAGGAATAATTTTAGAAATTCATTTCAATATGAGTACACTTACATGCATAATTTTTGATGTCATTAGATGAGGCCCCATGAACATTGTTTTTGGGCTGATTTGTTAAACGATGTTTCTGGGGGCTATGCTTTACCTAGTGCTTGTTGACAATTTAGTTGGTTGATTAGTCACTGAACTTGTTGGACAACCGTTATTTTGTGACATCATGCATGTAATTTAATCTCGCCAAATTGATGTTCGGGTGAAATGGATTTCTCAAATTTTAGTGGACATTGGAACTTATAAACATTTATTAAATTTGTTTATCCAAAAACAAATATAGAGGAAATGAATTTGTAAGTTCATTTGTGTTTTAAAGTATTTCACATCTTTGTAAGGTTTTTAACAACTTACATCCTAATTTATAAACAAACAATAATTCATAGCAATTTTCCTTTTAGGCTAATCCTTTTAATGTTTTTAAAAATTGTGGATTGACACCTCGTGACGAGTTGTATGACATTATTGACCTTTTGATTAATTTTGATCAAGGTCTGGACAAATCAATTAACATTCAAGAGGTGTCCACCTTTCATGTAAAAAAAAACATCACAATAAAAGTTTTTTGGTTTTTCACAGTTAACATTTTTGTTTATAAAACAAAGGAAGGTTTCATAGCCATTGTCTTTTTAGAATAATATTTTGATGTTTTTTAAAACTATGACATAACAACTCTTTAAGGGTTATATGGCCTTACTGACCTTCTAATCAATCTTGATCATGGTCTTTGCGAATCAACCGACCTTCTAGAGGTGTTCACCTTTAATTCGTAGGTTACTAAACTTTTTATTCTAAGACCTTAGGTTATTTAGGCATCTTATTAAAAAAAAATTAAAATAAGGCATGGCCATTTTGGTGATTCTTGGTGAGAACCATTTTTAATGCTTACAAATGGTTCAATCCTAAAAAAAAAGTGAAATGTTTGTAAATAACATTCAAAGGATGAAGAACTTCCATAAGTTTATTTCATTCACTAAATAGTAATACAATAGGTGCAATCACATGCCACCTAAGTAGATACTTCAAGATGGTTAAAAAAAAATTAGAACATTCAAGACTTATAAATTGTATAAAAATTGAAACTATATTTTCTTTGCCAATCGAGTTTTACGATAAGCATTGATGATAAGGAAAATCTCCAATTTACATAATTAAGAGTGTAAGGATGGTTTTCAAAAGTTTATAAAATAAAATTTTCTTTTTGGGTTTGCTTGTACTTGTTTGCTATTATTCATTCAATGCCTCTTACAAAGCCAAGAAAAAGGATTAAAGAATAAAAGAAAATATACTAGCACAAAAAAAAATTAATAGGAAAAGAAAAATAAATGATAGAAAGAAGAAAAATAAATTTAAAAAACAAAGAAAAGAAGAGATAAAATTAAGAAATATATGAATTTGGGTGCACCCCCCTTTTTTAACAATATAAAAAACAAAATGAAACAACTCTCGTGGCCCGCTTCAATTTCCAAAAGTTACAAGCAGTAAAAAAGTAATAAAAAGTAACAAAAAGTGAAAAGAAGTCAACAAAAAGAGCCCCCCGCTACGGTGGGTTTTTGGCGGTCAAACAACCCCCAATTCCTGTCCTTACGAGCGTAGTGGGGAAATCATATGTATAGGAGGAAACAAAAAAACATTAACCTACACCCCCTTCCCCCTCAAAAGTAAAAAGAAATTAAAAAAAAAATCAAGGTGCACCCCCTCCCCCTGAACTATATTAAAAAAAAAAAACAATTCACCTCGCCTTTTTCAACAATACAAAATAATTTATGAAAGTTACAAGTAATAAAAAAAGTAACAAAAAGTAACAAATAATGAACCTTCATCAGTAAAAAAGAAATTTACAAAAGTTACAAGCAATAACAAAAAAACAAAAAGTAACAAAAGTGAAAAAGGTCAACAAAAACAGCCTACCACTATGGTAAAACAGCTTGCCACTGGTACTACAATGGGTTTTTGGTGGTCAAGCAGCCTCCAGCCTGCGTCCTTACGAGCGTAGTGCGGAAATCATATGTATAGGTGATACAAAAGAATCCAAGTTCTTCTTCTAGACCTATAGTTACAACCAATATAGGAAACATTGGAAAGGAATTGTAATATATATGTAGATGGGGATAAATGGGTTGAAAAGGCAAAAATTCAGGAGTTTCAAAATCCACCAAAAACAATTAGATTTTGCACACTACATAATGACATACATATTGAACATTTGAAAAGATCCCCTTAATTTGAAGCTTTTGAACCATTGTAAATAACTTCATCACTTGTTTGTCAACGACAATAATTTCCAACAAAAATGTTGATAAAATTTACTTTTGATTTTTTATTTCATTTAAGTCTCATGAACTTGAAGAACTTGATAAAAGAGAAATTGCAACTAGGTTATAGGTGAAAATTTTAGGAACTTGAAAAATGTACATGCAAAATATTGGATAATATTGAAACGGATGAAATTATCAAATGATTTAAATTAAGTATTGAAACTATGCAAAAATCCATCTTGTTTGTGATTTGATGCACAAACACTTTGCCAAACAAATTGCCAACTTATGTATCAAGAAAAATCACTAAATTAAAAGCACTAGTGCTTTAGAACTTCACAATGTTATAACACCCAACTAACATTTGAACACTACTTAAACATCCAACCACCACTTCAACATCAGGTGGAAGAAGTGGATCTCCTATGACAAAAACAAACCACACATTGGTGTTGTGTTACTTATCTATTGATTTTCTTATGATTTAACTATGCTGAATAACACTTATCACTCATCATTCAACCACTAAAAAAAATGAGCAAAAATAGTCGGGTGAAAATCCTTTAAGGTGTACCACATAGGACGAAAAGGGCCTAGTCCTTATTGTAGTATTTTTTTACCCTATATTTTGATCCCCATAAAAAATAATGAGTCAAAAGTTGTCAAAAAATTTAGGACTATATTTTAAACCATTAAAATTTTAAATTCGCATCACAATCATCCATAAATATGTTTCCATATGGCAAAAAAAGATTAGGTGAAAAAGATAAAAAAGGGTGACGTTGTGACAAGATTTTAGTACACCTTAAAGAATTAGTCAATAAGTATCATAACACCTTAGCACTCACCACTCATAGAATTGACACCTTAGCATCTTAGCACTAATAACTTAGTACCTCAGCACTTTAGCACAAACAACTTAGCATTTGGACACTTTAGTGCCAACAACTTAACACCTTAGCATTCACCATTCCACATCTTAGCACAAAACTTATAAGAAATTACCAATTTAACACTCACATTCATTAACTTATTAACTTAAGTTCACCACTTAACAACATGAAACTCAATATTTAACAACATAACAACTTAGCATTCAACATTGAACAACCCTTGACAAATCATGCATTTAAGCACTTTGATGCACCCCAAACTCCTTAAAAGACTCAAATGCAAGTTTGAAAGTGAAAATAATGAAAGGAATTGAAAGATGTTCCCTAGCTCGCAACACTTCAAGGGTAAGAAGGGTGTGCTAAAGCTTCAGGATGGGGATTGGAATGAGTGACAAACAGGTCAATTATTCACATGGACCTGCACAAACCAAGCAACAAGTTGGTTAATGTGTAGTTAGAGCATTTTTGGTGTACAAACAAGCCATGGACATACATGAATTCACAAGACTCACCACGGCCTAGATTTGAGGGTAGCCACTACCTTCCCCTTTATATTATTTTCTATGAATTGGGTCTCCTGCGACTTTGGAGGCCCATAACTATTTTTGTAGACCTTCAATTAAGGTGAAACTTGAAACAAAGTTGTAGCCCTCATTGAGAGATTTCCAATGATTTGTGGCACACCACCTGCACTTAAGTAAATCAAGGCAATTTTCAACTTTTAGTAATTGAGAGTCCAATTGACACTTTGATTTTTGGCCTTTTCTTTTAGCCATAACTTGTGTTTTAAGTACTCAAATAAGTCACGTGAGACCATTTTAGACATTTAAATTTCAAGAAATTTTCAAAAATATAAAGAAATTTTCAATCTAATGAATTTTGACCTTTGAAATCTCTCTCTAAAGATTCAAGAGTCCATTGAAACTCCAACTCCCAAAGTGGGAGCCCACTTGGGAGTGTGTGGGTTCATTCCCTCATTCTTTTTTACACTCCCGGGAGTGTGAATGTGATTCCTAGGTTGCACTTTTGGCTTGCACCTTTCTAAGCTCGGGGCTAAGGTCGTGACACACTTAATTAATAAAAACAACATGGTAGATTGTATGGAAAAAATACCAAGGCTAGCTTAGTATAATTTTCTTGAATTAAAATTAGATTTATAGTTGTAGCAAATATTACAACTTTGTTAGCAAGTTGTAGCAACTATTAGAACTTTGTTAACAAGCTACGATAGGAAATATTACAACTTTAGCAACAAGAAAATTTGAAAATTACATAGAATTAAAACTACTAAAATGACTAAAAAGAGAAAGCAATCATGATACAACTTGGAGGTAGTGGAGGAGTTACATGTAAAATTTGGAGGTAGTGGGTTACATGCTCTTCATACACCTTGACAGCAATGTGACGTTTGACAACATTTTTATGATTGGGTGAAATTGTGGTTTGTCCAAAATTATATTATAAAATCCTTCGAGGATTGAGTTAGAACATTTGAACATTTAGCCTACCTCCTTGTAATCCAAAAAACATCCTTCATGGTGTCTAACTATACTCGTTTCCCCAAGGCCTTTTGAATGTTATGTTTATCCACACCCAAAATTCTTGTAACAACACCTTTGTTACTACCATTGGATGAACTAGATGTTAGCATACACACAATCTCCTTAACAACAACTAAATCAGACTTCCTTGGACTTGTTAAATGTTTTGTAACTCCTGCCTTCATGTTTGACAATATCATATGGTTTCGCTTAACACATTTTAAATCCCTAAAATAATCATGAACCATACCATTAAGTAATGGATGGGAAAAATAAATTCAAGCATGATCTGTTGGGCATTGGAATCAAAATCTTTGATTTGTTCAACTACAAATACATCAATCTTCTGGGACATATTTGTAGTGACTTTCTAAAATTGGGTCTTGTTACAAAGAAAAGTTTTGGAGGGTTTAGGGTTTGCATATAGAATTCGTGCTTCTACATAGGCCATTGTCGCATTCATCATCTCTTCACTTGTTCTTGATTGTCTACCTTTTGTTTCTCTATATTCCAAGCTTGATAAAGTTCCCTTTTTTGATCTAATCCACCTTCTGCACCTTCCCCCCTTCCCAATCTTCTCTTATTACTTCTCCTCTCCAATTTGTCCTTTCTTGATCATCATGTTCATTGTCTGCACCACTCACCCCCACTTCATTTGTGGTCCTCAACCATGTAAAGTTAGTGTTTTTTTTACGATGAACCATGCTAGGTACAACTACTAGTTTAGAACTAGGATCAATGAAATAGTGATCAAACTTGACTTCTGAGTGGAAATACGAAATGAGCTTGGAGTGTATAAGATTAAATGGAACCTAAAACAAAGAGTAAATCATGATGTCAAAATTAGATCCATAGACGAAACATAGTTTTTTTGATACTTACCCTTAATCCTTCAAAACAACCAACATTAGTAGAAGGCATTTGGGTGCATAATGTTTTTCAAGTGATTTCCTTGCAATTTCAAGGGACACTTGCAAGCACATCCGGTAGTCACAACTTGAGTTATAATAGTTTCATGAGCGTCCAACAAAATCTTTGAACACCTCCTACCACAATCTTCATTCATACATGATTCAAGCTTTGCATAAATAGGTGGTGATGGATTCTCATGATGTGTATAGAAAAACTTTAAATCAAGATCATTGTTTTCAACTTCCAAATAATTTAATATGTGCTTTGAAGCATCCCAAATAACCTTTTCAATTTGTTTGAACTCTTTGTCAAGCGTATGTTTACTTCTTGAATTCCCCATAGATGCAACATTCTTGACTTGACCAAAGTTAGAAGCTATGAAATGCCATCGCCATTCCTGGGTGACAATGCTTGGAATTCAAAGCTCAACAACTTGGTAGCAAATTCCCATTCAATCCTATGACTATCCTAATGAACAATTGTTCAAAACATTTATTTCCCTATAAACCCTAAACCTAATGCATTGATGATTGAAATTAGTAAATATATTTTGACATAACCATATGTTCATCAATGATTATCATTTGTGTTCCATCCATCCATGTGAACTTAACTTTTTGACAACAATTATAGACGTGCCTCATACAATTACCCACAAAGATCAATTTTAACAAATCCTTACATATTTGAATGAATAAGAATATTATTTTAAAGTTTTGCATTCCATAAAAAAACATAACTCAATTTATGCATTCTTATTCAAGAAAAACTTAGATGAGATTTTAACAACAAATATGACCATTTTTATTTTATTTAAACACCTATAAATGATATGAAATTTATAGTTTATGAATGGTGTGTTTGTAAATAACTAATCCAAATTATTATTATTATTATTATTATATCTATGCAAATTGTGAACAACTCCAGAAGAAAACATGCAAATCAAGCCTAGATCAAGTTCAATTCAAGACTAATTCATAATTTTAGAAGTGGTTACACTATTAAATTGATGTTTCTAAACCTTTTTTTGATAATGAAAATTATGAAATTTTTACATCTCATAAATAACTATATGTTACATAACATACATAATCATTTTGAATATTACCAAATTTGGAGTTGAGTTGGACCAAAATTATGTTTATTTATGAATGGTTACGCTTGCAATGGGTCACTATACAATGAATGGACCTTGGTCCATCTTGTCATGGATGATACAAAGATATTCCCCTTTGGAATGGATTGACTCAACTCTCCAAATGTAAAAAAGTCCACTATTTTTTATGAATGTTGTGCTTTTGTAATTTCATTTCATGTTTATTTGCACTTGCACTATTTTTCCCAACTTTGAATATCAAATAATCAACTTCAATGATTCACATGGGTGCAATCACATAAACAAAGGCCATAAAAAGTGTGACCTTTGCTTAGTTTTTCATAAGTGGTGATTTAATTTAGTGTTGAAAGTTTTCAAAAACACTCATTAATCATTGTAACGTTTGTTTTTAAGCACAAAAAGGACTTGTAAATGAGTTTTAAAAACTTTTGAAAATGACATTTCTTGAAGCTCTTACATAAACCTTGATATAACAAGCCAAAAAAAAATGAAGATTTTTGTGCGAATATTCCCCTGAAAACAATCCCTTAAATAGGTGGGTGTGGTTTGTGTTATCCCATTGGCACCCAAACTTGGCAAAGTTGGAATCATAATTCTTCACATCAACAAGTGATGTTTCTTCCTCAAACAACTCGTCAAAGATTGAAAAAATCTTCCAATTCTTAATTCCTTACTAATTTATAATCCACAAAACAATTAGACAATAATAAATTAAGAATGTTTGCAAATCCAAGATCATTTTCTAACACCTTTAATACATATTTCAACATGACTAAATTTGGGAATATAGATGAAGTTTTAACATAAATAGGGGTCAAGATTGCCTTTTGCATCTCATCACTTCGTTACAAACATTTTTTCATGTTTTTAAAATCACAAGTCAAACATCTTGCCAACAATCCATAATGCCTTCCATTTGATGAGGTAGAACATATGCACATTTCATTATGAGGGCATTGACATTTGACACCACTTGTTTCCCAACACACCATTGTTTTTTTGTCCTTTTGTTTCCATGCAATTAAAATTTCCAACCATGTCGATTTTTTCGCTTGTATAACATACATGTTGCTTATGCCAAACCCACAACTTTTTACCAAGTTTTTTCACAAATCTTGACACCATGAATAGGGTTGAATTTTTGTTTCCTAACATCAACTCTCAAATACAATATCAAACAATGTTTAGACCATAAACCTTTTGATCTTTATAAGACATCTTCTCAAACTCCTCTCTTATCAATGTAGTTTTTTTCATGGAAAATATTGACAATAATTCAAGGAACAACAAACAACACCACCAACATTGTGAATGGATTTTTTAGACAACAAATTTTCCATCTTTGACATGGAAACATTAGAATCCAAGGCCTTTTTCTTTCTCTCATGAAAGGTATATTGTTTTTGAATAACAATGATTTATCCCTTTGCATTTATATCAAATATATGATTATCATAATAATGATTTCAGAAAAGTTTTCAAAGAATGCTGACAAAGAATTGCTTGAGTGACGCACCCCCAAGTTCCTTGTTAGAACCAAAAAGGGTCCAATTATGTTAAAGAGTGGAAGTAGTTGGAACTTGGTGCCATTCCCAGTTTCCAGCACTAAAGGGGTGAGAGGGGCGTGCTGAAAGCTCTAGGATTAGACTAGGAAGAGGGACAAAATATTTAGTTATTCGGTCTTGCATCAAAACCAACCAACAAGTTGGTTAGTTCACATTCAGAAGCACTCTGGGTGTTGGGACAAGCCACGGGCAACACGGAATCACTTGACTCACCACGGCTCGGACTCAGGGGAAGCCACCACCTTCCCCCATATAGTATTTTTTGCATTTGCCCACGGCACCCACATCCGAATGGTTTTTTGTCCCGGGATTCCCAAGGAGGAGTCCCGAAATTGTCTCGGTTTGGACTCCCGGGACTTTGGGAGCTCATAACTCCAAGCTCAGACCTCTAATTGAGATGAGGTCTGAAGCAAACTTGTAGCTCTCCTCAAGAGCTTTCCAACATGTGTCACACTCCACCTGTACACACCGGGATCCGGTCGATTATCGACTTTTAGTGGTCGGGAGTCAAATTGCCAATTTGATTTTTGGCCCTTCTTTCGACCATAACTTATGCTGTAGATGTCCGGATGGCTCATGCAAGGCCATTTTCGACATTTAACTTCAAGACCTTTCCAACGGTATAAAAAACACTTCAATGTGAGGTGCTTTGACCCTTGCAATCAAGCTTTGAGTTTTCAGGAGTCCTCCCACTTTTGGGAGTGTGAGTTTCATCTTCACACTTGCCTCAAAGTGGGGTTGCAACATTGAGACAATGACCACCTCCAAATATTCATTGTTAAAGGTGTTTTCTATGTCTTCCAATTACACAAAACTATTTTTTATTTTCAAAATCCTATTTGCATACAAACATCAGCATGTATGTTTTAACTTCGATTTAAAAACAAAAAATAAACTTATAGATGTTCATAATTATAAGTTACATGAAAATTACATGAAAAATCCAAAATAGATCAAAATCATACTTAAAAAAACTCCCTCAATCTTCCTCAAATCCTCCTACTTATACCAAAACATAGTGTTGTTTGATTTAAACAATCATTAATTAGTATAACAATCTAGTAAATTCAAAATTAAATTAGAATGGCTACTGTCCATAGGTTGATCAACATACCCTAACATACTTGTTATTATAACAAACCTATTATTGGTTAACTTAAAAGACCTGTTAACTGTTGGTTAATAATAATTCAAACAAATTTTCAAAATAATAATGCCTCATCAGTTACCTATTAATGACCATTGTTTACTATTTACAATAATGATAATTTGTGATAACACTCACGATTGCCAATATGTCATCAAGGCATACAAAACAAACAATCCATCCTAATTTTCACCCAAAACATCATCAAGCATTGCCTCTTTTGGGTCACATGCAATTATTCACCTTTTAGCAACGAAAACACCCAAGTGTCATCTACAACATCACATTTAATTCCTCTCCAACTATAATGTCATAATGAAAGAACATTTGTGTTGTTATCATGACCACTTTTCCTAAGAGTCTACACGTCGATGGTTGCAACGCTATTTTGTTCGTCAAAGTTGTCATCATTATTGTGGGAAAAATATATGGAACATTTTTCTATCTTCATCAAATTTGATGAAGGTTGCTTTGTGTTTTCAATGGAG
The DNA here is from genome assembly GCA_963920785.1 of Sphagnum contortum. Taxonomy (NCBI): domain Eukaryota; kingdom Viridiplantae; phylum Streptophyta; class Sphagnopsida; order Sphagnales; family Sphagnaceae; genus Sphagnum; species Sphagnum contortum. Next base: position 14,934,740 of record OY987292.1, on the reverse strand, counting down.
GATGTTGCGACATGTCTTCGGATAAGAAATGAAATTCTCTTTGCCCCCAAAATCTTGAATCCTTCCACGCGACTTGAGTCCATGCATCCCCATTCCATGGTTGGTGATGTTGATATTTTTCCACCTTCAAAAACACATCCTTTACCGGCAAATAGCAATCAATGCCCATTGATGCCCCACAACATCTTGTTCTTGGACATGCGCAAAATAGATTTATTTGCCCTGGATTCAAACACCACCGATGGTAAAAAAATAATGCAATATTTAAGTCCAGATGGACCAAATATAGGAACAAATGTGGGATCCCTACACCACCCACATTTAATCTGCATTGTTTCATCTAAGACATGGAATCCCATAAATCAACATTATTTCCAACAATGAAGCCCCCTTGACCATTAACTATTTAGTGAATTTGATTGCATCAATATGTGAAAGAATATGATTGTAATCAAGGACCAACTTGGGGCCACCATTTACTTTTAAGGTTAAATTTGAAGTGAAGGGACCGCATGGTGACCACCAAGGTTTTCTCAAAATACTATTAGGTTGCCCCCACATGGGGTTAAAATTTTGTAAATGACCTAGTGGTTAAAAGGTTAAGAAATTGTTAAATTGACTAAAGAAAATAAAGAATCAATACAAAAGTATGTACATGCAATTTTTCCCCATTCTACTTTTTTTTAATCATATTTTTAATAAAAAATTGGGTGATACTACTAAACACACTTTGCATTCATAACCTTCCATGTTATGAATGTTCCAAAGAGTGCATAACATGCCTTAATACCTTTAACATGTTCAAAACATACATTGATTTGAAATCCTTTAGACCATAAGGTCAAAGGAAGTTTAGATTTCAAAAGGCCCACATAACAAAATCTTCACCTATGTAAAGACAAACCATTTTTATATATCTATTTAAATAAAAAAATAGAAATTGGAACTTCCAAACCTTAGTAGGCCCAATACAAGTTAAAGGTAAGTTAGGAAAAGTAAAATAGGAAATATACAATCTTCCAAATTTAGATCCTAGCCCAAGGCTACTAGGAAAACGAACAAGTCTAAAATCTAGAAGGGTCTAAACCCCCTACTAAAGACTAGCATCATTTTTTTTGGTGAAAAAAAGAAAAATCAATGCAAATATGCAAAATATAAAATACTAAAATTGAAGATTATACCTTCCAAATTGGGAAGCCCTAGTATATATGGCCTTTTTGACATGTTATACATTTTGGAAGGTACAATTTATAATTATTGCAAAAGAGAAGACAAGGAATGTCTAGAAAATACAAAGCAAAAAATCAAACTAGTGTTTTAGGCTTGGGAACATCCTTAAAAATACAAAGATAATTTAACATTTAAGCTCATTAGGATGGTGGATTTTGTTGAAATAAAAAATAAGATGGTGAATCATATGTTACCACAAGGCAACACGTTTGTGATCTTGCTAATTAATGATCATGCGCACCACAAAGTTCCATGTGCCTCCACGATCATCATTTGATTGCGATTTTATGTATTACCACTATAATTATTTTTGCAATTATGGAGTATAGTTGCATATAAATGTTACTTTAATTTTTCACTTATTGTAAATAGTAATTAGTTATTACCAATAGGTAACATGTGATGCATTATTATTTTGAGAAATTGTTTGAGTTGTTATTATGTATCGTGTAATAGGTTTGTTGAGTTAACAAGTTCTAAATAATTGATAAGAGGTTTGTTATAATATTGGGTCTATTAAGGTAACCGGTCTATTGATCAACCTATGGCTAGTTTTTTGTATTATTTGATTATTGTACCAATTAATGATTATTTAACACTATGTTTTGGTATAAGTAAGTGGATTTGAAGGTGATCGAAGGAGCTTTTTTTAATCTAATTTTGATTTATTCTGGATATTTTCGGTAATTTTTATGCATCTTGTAAATATGAGCATCTACATGATTCTATTTTGTCTTAAGATCTAGAAATTAAAACATACCTATTGATGTTTGTATACAAATAGAATTTTGAAAATAGAAAAGAATTTTGTGTAATTTGAAGGCATAGAAAACACCTTTAACAATGACAAATAACCCAATGGTTAATATGAAACCACATGGGACTTAAGTGTAAATTATGCAACTTGGCATTTAATATGCATAGGTTGTGCCACATGGCACTTATGCTTAGGTTGTGCCATGCAACATATGCCTAGGTTATGCCATGTGGCACATAAAAAAAACCCTAGGCTTAGGCTATGTGACACCTAGAGCTATGCTATTAATTAGGATAATCCTATTTCTTGCTTTTGGGTTTAGCCTTTAAGGTTGAACCATTTTAATTGCTTCATCCAAATAGCAATCCCATTTAAACTTTTTAAAAATGTTCTTTCAATGTTCTTAGTGCACTTCTTTAATATACATTTTAAAATATTAAAATGTAAAACATTGGGGCAAAAAAAATCTAGTGTATTTTAATGGCATGTTATCAAGTGGAACTTTTCCTTTACAAAAGGATAGGCATTTCATTTTTTGAAACATTTGACATCTCTTTTTTTACCAAGAAAATAACTTTTCTTTTTGGCCAAAGCTTTATTTCAAATAATGCCTCACTTTGAAGGATTTACCTTATTCATAACTTTTTATATATACACACTTGGGCACAACATTGCTTGCATAATACTAATGATAATCAACTGTTGTAAGATCAAAATATTAGTTGAGTTTCATTTATTCTTTCAATTTCACAATATCAAAACAATATTCCATTCAATCATATGCATGTTTCATGAAACCATATCAATTTCCAATTTAAAAAAAAAGAGAATTAACCTTTATTCAATGTGATGTGAGAAAAAAAAAACATATGCGACAATTGACACGTGATGACATGCAAAGGCAAATACGAAAAGGTTCTAGCATGGAATTGTAAAGTTGAAAACCATACAATGGATTATGCAAAAACCCCTTTCATATTAAGTTCAATATCTTGTCATTCAAATTTGATCCAATTGATGCAATATTGTTATATTTTCCAGAACTAGACAAAATGTTTGTTTGGGTTTATTTGATAACTTGAAAAACCAAAGAAATTATTCATAAAGGATAAGAAGATGTTGTTATTGGTTGGGTTTTGGAAGTTTAAGGGCAATTTACAAAAAACATCGGTAATTTGGTTAAATTAATGTGGTGAGGGTATTCAATTTGCGAGGTTAAAACCAAGTGTTCAGGTACATAAATTTAAAAAATTGGTAATTTGGTTAAAATTGATGTTGTGAAAATATTTAGTTTGCAGGTTTAAAACTAGGTGTCCAAGTCTAGGTTAATGTGACCTAGACATGAGTTGACACACTTTTATTTGGAATTAACACAAAAATAAAATTGTGGAACTAATATTTTGCTACATCCAAAATCAAAATTGGAATTATGAAAAAAACTTCTTACATATGGTTAACATCATGGTTTTTTTTTTTTTTTCAAATTCCTTAAGTAGGTGTATTAATGAGGATCATTAGCATTAATTAACAATAAATGGTGGTTGTCTTGGTGGACTAGTAGATCTTTTTTGGAATCTTGCCTAGTTTTGGCGACTTAATGGAACACATTGTTTAAATCTAGCGATTTCTAATTTTTTTTTCCGAGATATGGCAAATTTTTAAAAAGAATTTTCAAAAATCTCTTTGTTGGATTCACTAGCCCATTTTTTTTGTCGCTAGGTGGCGAAAACTTGCCACAAAAAAAAACCCTGGTTAACATTTTTATGTAAAAAAACTGATTTTTGTTGAAATGTTGATAAAAATAAATTACAATTTATGGTTAAATATTACTTTTAATAATTTGTTGAAATTCGTACTCATATAGACTCTTCTCTTAATTTGTTATAAAACTTGGTACCCATACAATTTTTAGGAATGAGAAGTGTGTAATGTGTACATAGAACCAAACATGATTTTTAAAATTGAGCCTAGAAGTTCTTGAATTTCAAAATAATGTGTTAGAATTGAAAGTAAAAGGATTAAAATTTTAAAAAACCAAGCTGAAACCCCCACCTAGAGAACCTCCTAAATAATTATATAATGTGAAAATCAAGACAAAAGGAAGATTTGCACAACTCCACCCACACCCTTTCTTTGGGCTTCAATGAATGTTTATCACGTCCACCATAAAGTGTTAATTATTTCCTTGGTCTTTGCCATAAACATGAATAAACATGAAAAATTGAACAAAATTAATTGAAACAATATTTAGATGCCACAACCTAGATCCATCATTATGCCTTGCCAATCAAAAGCGATTTTTTTCTTTTGTTTTTAAAAGAAGACCAATTTTGTTTTTAATTTTTCCCCATGATACCTACTGGCAGGTTACAGGGGGGAAAAACCAAAAGTTTTGGCATGATGTTTCAAAAAACAGAATGCCCACTCTGATAATGTGCCCTCTGATAACACTAAAAATAATTGGAGCAGGGCTTTATGTGACCCTATCAACTTCTAAACCTCCGGTACAAGAAAGAGATACAGATTCCCTGGTATTTCAGGTCGGTAGAAGTGATTATGTAGATGCATAATTTTGATTACATAATTAGGTAATTATGTGAACAAAAATTGGGGCAATTTGGTAAGACACAACAACAAAGTAAGTGATATGTGCACCTTGTCTATGTGATAAGTAGGTCTTGTAATACAAGGTGGATAAATATATATATATGAAGTAGTATTGTTTGTAATAAAAGACCAAAAAAAGGACTTTTTACCACATATTACATTTTTCTTGGTCATTTTTGATAGCCTGGTATACACTACTAGCATGCGAGGAATCTAACAGGGTCTGATCCATCAAGAGCAAAATTTTTTTGCTTCACACATTGGTTAAAGTTCCATACAAGACACTCACCATGAGTCATGTTCTTGAATAGTAGAGCAAATAGACCACCCACCAATCCCATGTAGTAAAAAACCTACAAGAGAACTGAACAAGACCCCAAAACCAGTTCCATTTGTGTGAACCTCTCTTATCAAGCAGGTGGGGGAAATTTCTACCTAGTGGTTCACACCAGGTAAAGCACCCCATTGCAGGCACTCACCAGGGTGCAAAGTTAGTTTGAGACCAAGAGGGTGGAGCTCTGGTTTTATCTGTTAATATGGTGGACGTGAGAGTTAGGGCCATGCCGTGTAGCTCCTTTGAGAAACTGCACATATTGCAACCCAGTTAGCAGGAAGTCAACACAAATAATACAACCACAAAAGATGCATTGAAACAGTCTACACCAAAACAATTTCTATGCTCAGCAGTGTATTTGATTTCATTTCCTATTCAGAGGACAGAATTTGTAATGTACCCACAAATCAAAATAATCTACGAAAGAATTCCATAGAAAATTTAAGAGCTCTGAGTATGGAATCACATATTCTTCATGGTAAGACACCTTAGTAATATTAAGAACCTTGTACCCTTTGGACATGACGCTCTTCAAAGTCCTTTTCTCTCAGAAGAAACACATTCATATCTTTGAGAATGGATGTGTAGGCGGTTTCTGTTGGGAATGTCCCCACCCTATGGCTTCACTCATTGTAAAGCATGTGGTGAAGGTATTCATGGACCTAAACATATGTAGATCATGAGGTGTAGGAGGGGAGGGTTCTTCCACCTACTCCTTAACTCTGTGAGGGATCTGACACCTACTTATAGGCAAAAGATTCCTCCACTTCTAAGGAGTAGGTATGATATCCCTCCTCTTTTACAGGAGGGAAATTCAAGGATTTAAGGTACCCTCCAAATTCACAAGGAATTTTCTCTAAGTGCTTTACAAATAGAGATGACCTCCTCAGTTAAACACACACAATGATAGGGAACCTGAATTGGATAACATGTATCCTGCTTCATGTGTCTTGAGGCCACTGGTAAATAACAAACATATCTATCCATATTGCAAAAGGAGAATTAACATTTATCCACTGGTCACATCCATGAAATTGCAGAGAAAACTGCACAATAACACTTTGAAGGTGGCAACCATTATGTCAATTCCTACAACCCCAAAACAAAGACTACAAGATTGAGTTGCAGTCATAAACCTGTTGAGTGTCATTGCTCCCAAGGGTATCAGACCAGCACCTTCTTCATGACTGGTAGTGACTACCCTGCAATTACACCCCATTTATTGACTTCATCTTCCGAACTGACTGTGGGTGTTGCTAATTATTATTATATAACAATCTGCTTAATATTATTTCAGGCAAAAGCATTCTACAAAAATCTGAGATAACACCATTGGACAGGTGCATTCCCAGTGCAGGTCCCTTCCTCAGCTGCCACCTCAGGGGCGATTACTTTGGGATCGCCCTGTCCTCAGCTGCTATCCAACACTTAGCTTGCCTTGCCCTGGCTAAGCAAGCAAGCATCTGAGCCTAAGGAATAAGAGAGGCCTACATAGAGGATAATGGTTGATGCCTCTTGCCCCCTGAACATCTCCTTCTAAGCACACCAGTAAGTAACTGGTCACTGCTTGGATGCAAATCTATGAGATTGCAGAGAAATCTCCACAACAAGACATTGAAGAAGGTAACATGACAATGAGTCTATGCATAATATCTATGAGATTTGAAGGGAGGTCTCCACAAACATCATGACTGTAAGATGACACAATGAGTGCAGTCATAACCTTGTAAGAGAGTCACACACAAAAATGTCAGACCATCATCTGAGATGATTGCAGAGAAACTCCACAACAAGAAATTGAAGGTAACGTGACACACAACAAGTGCATGCATATCTTTGAGATTTGCAGGTAGGTCTCTGCAAACAACACTTAGAAGGTAAGCCCAACACAATTGAGTGCAATCATAGTAACCTTGTGAGAGAATCACATACAAAAATGTCAGACCTATCATCTACATTCAACATGAATAGCAATGACAAGCTGCCATTCATGACTCCCCCTGCTGACTTCATGGAGCACCTGACAGTGGTGGGACAATCTTCACACAATTTTGGGCAATCTTCCCATTCTGCGAACATCTGCATCCTGAGTTTCTGTTGCATTCCTGTAAGCAACAGGAAGAAGACTCAGGAAAGAAGTCATGATGTTGGCTACTAGGATGTAATAGAGATTTGCTAACTGTGCCACACAAAAAGTGTCGGACCATCATCTAGTTTCATCATGAACGGTAATGACAAGCTGCCATTCGTGACTCCCCTACTGACTTCATCGAGCTCAAGACAGTAGTAGGACAATCTTCCCACAATTCGGGCAACCCATTATACAAAGAAATCTACTTTCTGTTGTATTCCTGTAAGCAACAGGAAGAAGACTCAGGAAGAGATGTCATGATGTTGGCAACTCGGATGCAATACAGATTTGAGGCTGCTGATTTTCCCAAGGCATTTACACCCAAGAAGCAGTTGAATGCTCTGGCATCTTGAAGAAGCTTACTCATCTTGAAGAAGAGAAAAGAGGTTGAAAAAGGAGGGTTAGTGTTAGGAAACCATGCTTGTGGTGGAGCAAGCAGAGAATCACAGCCAGCAGTACTTCGACTCCCCCTTCTGTTGTGTCTGCCCAGGTTCTTCTTTTCCAGTGCCTCTCAATCAACAGGCTGTTCTCTCGCACAATTCCTAACCTCGTGACGTTTTGCAAGCTGCTAAAGCACAGTCGTGCGCCATTTCCACACATCTAGTGTGTTGCTCAGAAGCATGCACATATCATACTCACATCATTATCTTCCATGGAAATTGACAAATGAAGCAAACCTGGTACTCACACTACGCTGCTTCCATGCTGAGCCTTAAACCCTAAGCACGAAACTGTAGTCTGGCGTTGCTGCTGCTCTTGCAGAATTTCTAACCTCGTGACGTTTTGCAAGCTGCTACTGCACAGTCGTGCGCCATATCCGGACATCTAGTGTGTTGCTCAGAAGCAATGCACATATCATCCCCACATCATCATCTTCCATGGAAACTGAAAAAGGAAGCAAATCTTGTTGTTTAGGGTGTAGTCCGGCGTTTCTTGCAATCTGGAAGGTGCGAAAATTCAGGTGTGAAGAAGCACTTGCACGAGAGAGGAGAAGAAACAGAGCCAAAAAAGGGGGGCGATGACGACGTTGGCCGCGACGAGGAGTATGGGGAGGCAATCATGGCGAGTTTTTTCAATGCAAGCTCCACGATGTTCTGTGGCGCACAACCACACTTCAAGTTCTGATCCGAAGCTCACGAATTTTGGTGAAGCTTGGCCCAGGTACCCACCGTCGTCTGCTTTGATTCTGCTATCGTCAATGGATTTCGGATATCATTTGTGTCTCGCTGTTTTGCAACTGTGAAGAAGACGAAGAGAAAGTCTCCCATAGCCTTAAGCCCTGGGCGTGTGAAGCGTGAGAACCCGAAAGCAAAGCTTGGGTTTTGGTGATTCTGGATCCGTGGTGCAGCAGCATTGCCATTAAAAAAACCGTCAGTGGCATATCATTTGTCGCAGAACTTTTGCTTCTGAAATTGGAGCAACAGGAATCTGCGATGTCGGCTGCTTGAAATAGAGCTTGGTTTTGGGAAGGACTGCGATTTGAGCTTCTCCAGGATCATTATTAGGGTTGGAAGCCGCTGCCAAGCCTACAGAGAGAAACTCCAGCATTTTCTCTTGCTCATGATCTTTCCATGGTGATTGATGATGGTTCATTCGCCTTGCTGGCATCATCATCTATCTGAGATCAGAAATTCTCCCTGTTCCAGATATCTGAATGCCACTGAAATTGGGTGCTGAAATTGGGCGATCAAACTGTGTGTCTGGATGCAAGCAAGAAATTCTCAACTCTTTACATACAAAGAAGTTGTTGTCTAGATTTCAGAGATTGTTTGTGTTGTTATTATGATGATCCATGGGTTTCCTATTACAACACTTTGTGAGAAATGAGCAAAACATGGAGTGTGCCGTTCCTTCATGGGGTGAAACTCTGGATGCACTCACTGCATTGAAAGGTAGAAGAATACCAGTTGAATTGATTGCCATCATGTTCTTTCTCCTTCAAGGGTATTCCATCGCTAAGGCGTTCTGGTGTTGATTGTCCAGGCTACAGGGAGGTGCCAGAAATTGAAAAATTGAAGCTCATGGGCAATGTTTTTACAAGTGTGGCAGGCAACTATGACTTGATGATTGATGTCATGAGCATGGGCTTGCACCGGCTGTGGAAAGACAGGTTTCTCTCTCTCTCCCTCTGCATTGCTCCTCCTCCTTTTGACTTTCTGAAATATAAAAATGTTCACAACATGTCTTTCTTACATCACATCTATATGCATGTCAACAACATTCTATTACCTTGTAAGTGAATCCTAAGCACAATAACATAGATCACCACCAGATGGGTCCTGATTGACCTCCCAAGAGTCCATGGTTGGCATCATGCAAATTGTAGAATCCCAGTGTCATACATTGCAAATTTGAGTCTGATACTGCTGTTCATTTGAGTCTCATGACTGAATTTGTGTCAGAGTTTTCAGTCCCACCTCACTGTACTAGAACAGCACCCCACTCTTCTCAAGATCAGGGCAATTGAGCTACTTTTCAATTCTAAGCTTCAAATTGTTTTTTGTCTTTTACCCTTGCAAAACTTTCTGGCTTGTGGGCCTGTCATTGAATCCATATGTCATATCAGTCTTTGCCCTTGCAAAACTCTGGTTGCAGGCGTGTTGCCAAATCTGTAATTTTGTAGTGTTAAACAGTTTCCTCTTGCTGATGGCAGTACAGGCTTGTTTCAAAGTTGTATTCATTTCCTGGCATGTGACATCTGGATGTTTCAGGTGGCACAGGTATCTAGTCTTCCCTTTACATAAAGCAGTACCGAAGTTTGTCTTAAACTTGCAATTGAACATTGCAAACCTTTCTTCTGCAGATTTCCAAAGAATGTTTTGTGGTGTCTTTCTGTTGAGTGTCTTTCTCTGATTAATCCAGTTGGAAAACCTTCTTCAGTGTAGACATCCTTAAATTTAGCTGACTGAACCTAGTTTCCGATAATGGTACAGAATACCTTCATATGTTATAGCAGGTCCCTCTTGAACAGTGAAGAGAGATGATGTAGAACAGAGCCAGTTTTTGAGGTGTTCTTATGCCACAATCCCAGTTTCTTCAGACTTTTTGTCTATCTCCAGGCAGCCGACCACACTAGACTTCAAAAATTGTTGCAATGCCATTTGGGCAGATAAGTGTTTTTAGGTCTTAGTTTTTGTTACTGTATGCAAATCCCAAATAACAATTCACTGAGAGGGTGGGCAGGCGATGTGGCATTCTGTGTTCTGCATGCAATCCACCATGCCATTGGAAAGGTGGGGGCTGAATCCAAGGCAAAGAATGAAACCCATGTACATGTTTGTGACATTTATCCAAATATGCTGGAGGTTGGCAAGCAGCATGCACACAAGCTAGGTGATCTCTTTATCCCTGCATCTATTTGTTCAATCCTTGAAGAGGAAAGTGGTGACGGCACTCATACTCTACAATGTGCTTGTCTGTATGGGCAACATTGGAGGATGGGAAGCAGGTCTGGTGAATGTGGAAGACTTGGTTTGGATGGAAGGTGATGCAGAGGCCCTAAGCTTAGAGGATGACAACATGGATGGCTATACAATTGCTTTTGGCATTCACAATGTCACACATATTGATCATGCTTTGAAAGAGGCTCACAGATAAGTTTCAACCCCTTGCAGATATTTTGTATCTTTCATCACATGGGCTGTTTGATGTATGGATTGCAAGGGAGAAAATTGGCACTCTACTGAATTCTTTTATCAAATTTTCTGTTGTCATCAGTTGGTGTTTTTCTGGAAGGAGATTAGTAGTGGAGGTAGGCCTGAAGGCCCAAATGCAAGCTTCTTGATTAGAGCGTCATGTGGCATAGATTTTGGTGTTAAAAGGTATCATTGGATTTTTCCTGGTTTCAACGGAGTTTTGAAGGTAGACTGATTACTCACCAAGACTTGAGATTGCAGCTTCCTTGTACTGTCCTGGAGTAGTAGCTGGAAGCAAAACCAATGCACGTACTAGTCTGGGGAGTTTCATTGGCTTTGTGCTACCGTAAAACAAACGAAAGCACAGAAAATCAAAAGCCCCAAACTAGATATAGTGAACCAGTCCTTAGAGAGAGGCTTGAGGCACTTAGAGAGAGTTTGAGAGCAAACACTAAAAAGAAATGCACAAGGGAAGAAGCTAAAAGGAGGATGAAGAGAAGGCTTGTGAGTAGAGAAAGAGTGTGTGGTAGTTGTAGGGGAGAACATGAAACGGATCAGAGTTGCTCTTTTGGGTGAGGAAGAAAAAGGAGCCAATATTTTCTCTTGCACAAGAGAAGATGCTAAAGGAGAATGAAGAGAAAGCTTGGGAGTAGTGAAGGAATGTGGGAGTCTCAGAAGTGATAATATGACAAAGAAAGGAGTCGTTTTGGGTGAAGAAGGAAAACAGCCGACATGTTCCACTTCTATTGTTGTGACAAATATTGTTAGCAAAAGAAATTTCGCTCTACTAGTGTGGTGATGGAGCATGCTCCAAGAAGCCCAGGTTTTTTTCTTTTTGTCAGTTGAGGGTTTTTGAAAATTTTCTAGATTTTGATGTTACCAATGCCTTTCCACCAAGTTTACATAAAGTTGTCAATCATATGTATTTGCATCAAGTTCCCAATGTTGTTTAGACCATGTTCTTAATGCATTTCCAAGATGTTCCCAAGTTCTCAATGCATTTCCCAAGGTGTTCCCAATAGCTCACCACACTTTATCCCATAACTTTTGCCCAAAGTTGAATAATGTATATACCTAGGCTGACGCGAAGCATGTTTATGATTACATTTTGGAAGTGCAAACTTATACTTGGAGTGAGTTTGTTCAAACTTCAAAGTTTTTGATGTAATTTGGGATGAACTGTACAACTACTCAATAGAACTAGCAATAGGGTGCAACCCACAAGCTATACTTCCAATGAATGATGGTTGGACACCATGGACCTTGGCCACTTCAACACATGTTTCTTGAGTAATTACTTAATTTTGAAATTTTCATTTCAACTAACATGATATCTTTGGGTATTTAATATTTTTCTTTATGAGATTTTATTCTTTGAAAAGCAATTTGTGTGAAAATTTTAACATTTCTATAAATATTATTATTAGTGTGGAAGTGGCCAAGTTACTGGGGCATTATTGGTGTTTCACTTCCTGACATTAAGGGCCACACTATTTTCAGGCCCATTATGCTTTGGGTATACAAACATTATGAATTGAGATGCTGTTCAATCAATCACCAAATGCAAAGCTCGGCATCGATAAAAGAGGCTATTGAAATGAAATTTCTATCTTCCTTCCTCACTATGACCATGCATTGCACATCCAGTTTATTTGACTGAACAAAAGGCAAAAATTGAACCCACCAATTGCAAGGAGAAAAAGAAGGAAATTGAACCCATACAATAAAGTTGAAGACCAAATTTATAAATCTTTGATGTATAAAAAAACTTCAAAGTTACATCTGGGAAAAAACACTGGACCTCTTGGTTGCATGCTGCATTATCACGTCACCTAAATTTGTTGGACTCCGTTTTTGCCTAGCTTAATACCCCTCAACAAAAGTGAAGGTATGAAGCACTAAGCTGACCTCCACTCCAAGTCCAAAAAGGGACCAACTAGTTTTATGTATGTTCTCATAAGCAGCCAGAGAGAGTTAGTGAAACAAAGGCACGCTTTTTGAGAATCCTATAGGATTTGGCAGGGTATTGATTTCTGTGCTTAGAACTCAGCCATATTTCTAAATCCTGACTTTCAACAAGTGTAAGCAGAATCCGCTCCAATTTTTCTCACTCCAAAGTTACATTCAGTATCCAGGAGACCTCAATTGTTGGATATGAGGTTTGTGCCTTTTGTGTTTGTCACAATTGGTGCGTCTCTCTCTAACTTAACCTACTGTTTCTGTGTGGGGTTGACTGAAATTGTGTAAGATTGTGGCAGTTATGAACCTTCACCACTAATGTGGTTGACCAAAGTTTTTATTGTTAGGGTTTAGGGTTTATCCTACAAGACAAGTCTGTACTGGTTTTTGAAACTGTTTGATATGGTCAGTATCTGCCTTACCCTGTTGTGGCTAGGTCTTGTTCCAGAATTTCCTTTTTTCTCTTCATTGAAATGTATTTGACAAAGATGATGAAGTGATTGGCAGGCACATTAATATGGATTGTCTTTCCACATTGGTTATGTGCCATATACACCTTAGTTGGAAGCTGATGAAGGTGTTGGAGGATTGTGAGCAGTCTATAATATGCACCAGGAGGTCAATTCATTCCTTCAGATCAAGGTTCATGAAATTGAATCATCGAATAGACAAGGATGGGCTTGTGGAACTAGAACACACAAATGAACATACAACTTCAAACTTCCTGCAAACTTTTTTACTGCATCACAATCAAACTCAAATTGTGCAAACACCAAACTGTCAAACCACAAGCATGTAAATAAATGAAGTAAGAAAGTTGGAATGACATCAAATTTGAATTTTCTTGAAGAGAAGATGGTATGAATTTGAGACTTGGACATGGATAGTGTGAGAAAGAGCTCAATTGAGAAAGAGGGTTACTAGTTACTACACAGATCCTTCATGTTTTTTCTTCCAACCACAGCAGCATACCAGTTGACATTATCAATATGAATATCTCCCACTTAACTTGCTATACACTTCTAAGAGCAACACAAACATAACATGATTTGGTAGTACACATTTTTGTTGTATTTGTAGAAATACTTGCACGTTGTTTGTAGTGACATTGAAATGTAAGACGCATACTCTTATATTTATGCTGGTCAGAACTGAACAGACAAGTTCCAAGAAAATTGAAGCAAGCCCATGTGCCAATGGAACAACTGAAACAAATGTCAAACCAATACTAGAATCTGTCCATGAAGGCTAGGTCAATGACTAATGCACGAGAAAAAAGGCATTATTTGTGTGAATTAATGATAATTAGGTCAGTTGACCACCTTGACCACACATATGGGAGGTGAAGAGTTCTAATTGTGGCCAAACAATTTCAAACTTTTCATTTTCAGTGCTGGACTCCTTCACCTATCCTTGGATGTCAGGCAGTTTACACCTTTGATGGTTGGCTCATGATTACTATTCCCCTGAAATAAACTTGTAGCATCTAGTAAGGTCTGAATGTCTGAACCCAAAACCACAGGTGAGGTGGTGAGTCCAGGATTCTGAGCTTTATGAGGCTTGATCATCCTCTTGACCCCATTATAATTTTCTCCTCAAGTAGACAATTTTCAACCTGTGCACCTTTAAGGTGCAGGAATTTGCCCCCAAATCATCAAAACTCTGATCTGATATTACTGGGCAGAATTTAGAAATGTAGGCCTGATGAAGAACACCATGATTGTCGCACCAGGACAGGATCCTCCTGTGGAGTGATCAAAGTACCCATAACCCATGAGGACCTTGTGACTGCATTTATGATGGGCAGACAGTGCACAAATGACAGGCACAAAACCTCATGCTGCATTTGCACAGCAACAATTTCACAACTACTTTCATGAGGAACTACACCTTCAACACTTGCATAGTCACAACAAGACACAATAGATCATGTGTCTTAAATCTCAAAAACACACCTGCTGTCCTAATTGTATGTGCAAAAACTTCGCATACCAGCAGCAATCCATAGGAACATAGTTCCAATGCAGAACAGAATTTCAATTGTCCTGATGATGACTGTACAGACCCCATCATACAATACTACACGCACTACCCTCAGGCCATTGAATTTCTGAAGGGCTTGTGACAGGAATGAGCTGTTCAATTCCAGAAAGAACCCAACTCAGGTGAAAAACTCACTTGTCAAGGAGATATTTTCCAGGCAGAATGCTTCCTGAAAGCTTATGACCTACCTGGAACTCAGACTAGCCACTGAGCCAGAGATCTCCCAGCCACAGCTTGCGAACTGTGGATATGCCTTCAAACTCTCCAATCTGTCACACATGGTATCACACATCAAAATTGTTCAACACAACATACAAAAAATTACTTAAGTAACCCTAAGAGCTTGCAATTAAGCAAAATTTTCAAGACTCAAACACTCAACAATGCTCAGATGCCAGTCTTATGACCCATTTTTGTAACATGATTTACCATCCAATGTACTTTTCGAGAGCCGTCTTCAAGGTACTTTTCCCAACAGCTCCAATCACAGTGTCCTTCTTCTCGCCTCTGTTGAAAATCATGACAGTAGGTATACTCCTGATGCCATACTTGGTGGCAATGCCAGGGCTCTCATCTGTGTTGAGCTTGAGGCACCGAACCTGGCCGACATATAGTGAAGCCAGTTCATCAATCAGAGGTGCAATCATGCGACAAGGTCCACACCATGGTGCCCAGAAATCAACCAGAACAGGAATATCACTTTTCAAGACAAGTGTGTCCCAAGTTGCTTCAGTCACAACACCTGCTACTGCACAGTTTCAATCCAATAAAAGTATGTGAGCAAACATCCCAAAGTCTGAGATCATTCCAGTCATGACTGACAATGACATTGTGGCTGGCACTGACACTATTTTCACATTCTTGACAACTGATTATAACTATGGCGCTGTATAGAAATCACCAGAACAACAACTTGAAAGTAGTATGACAATGAGTGCAGCCCTGACCCTTACAAGAACAGCTCACAAAGTATCAGTTTTTCACAATTGCTGTAATTGGATGGCAGCCAGTTAAACCTTTTATTCTTTTCTACAGGAGGAGTTTAGTTATGCACATCAAATCATGACACAAATCCTGTAATCCTGTGAAAGCTCTTGTGCACATGTGCAAACCGCATCTGTAACCCCAGTGAATTCCTACCATAGTACATGTCCAGTATCTATTTATGTCCCTTTCACTGCTGCGAATTCTCGACAATTCCATCATGGAGACCACATCCAACAAGAGGAGATCGAGTCTGAAATCACCCTAAACTGTATAGACAAAGGGACAGGTTATGACGAGAGAATTCACAATGAAGACGGTGTTGACTTTGCTTGTGGATTCTAAACAGAAATATTATGGAACTCTAGCTCGTCTAAACCTCGACGATCCGCATAACCCTCTGCACAAGCTCTCGCCCCCTCTTTCCCTTGAAAGAAAGAAAGACGTAACATCTGGATGTTCATGCCTTGGATTGTGCATATAGAATCATTTTATTTAGAATTCTCATGATAAAAATCTGCTGTACAATAGTATACCTCCTGTGACGGTCTCTTGAGACTCGGACACAATCCGTGAAGGCCTTCGCGGCGACGAGAATCCGACGCGCGACCCTGGACGGGCTTTGACACTCACCTTAAGTCCTGAACAAACAGGCAACATGCCAACCTGCTTTCCTTTGCCTCCAAGTCCCGGCAGCAGCAGAGATGCCCGAGACGTCGACGCCGTTAGCACGGAAGACCTCACCATAGAAGCCGTAATCGGCGTTGGAACTCCAGTCTCCAACATCGCCACCATCGCCCGCGAAAAACCCCCGCCCCCAAAAAAAAGAGAGAGAAAAAAAAACACGCACGAAAACACCAACCTCCGAAAATCAACTTCCAGGGGTTTTTCTTCAGCTGGAATTCCAAAGCAGTTCTCTTTTTAGTTTCGCGAGAATGGTGGTGATGCGAGGAGGAACAGGATCATGTTTGGGACGAAGAGAACCAAGCGAGTCTTCCGACGCGGGTTCCTGTCTCGCAGGTGTCACGGCAATTGAGAGTGTGTGGCTCAGGCCCCTGGGTCCTGCGTGTACATCCCGTTCATCGGTCTGGGCTATCTAACGGTCCGGAATGTGGAGCGGATTCAGGTTTCTAAGAACCGACGGGTATGTGGTGACTTGCTATATATACACTTCCAAAAAGATTCTTTCAAACAGATCTCTAGATTGGCACAACGATCGTTGTCAGGGATGCGAATCACTTTCCCTACTAGAGCATCTCCAGAGGTGCCCCTTCTTTGGTCTGGTATCACTATCCAACATTTAGGCAAGTTTTCCACTAACCCATCCATAAATTTGAATTTTAACAAGTATTTTATTGTGACACCATTAAAATAGGACATTTTTAAATTCACACCTTTTTTGGTTAAATTCACACCCTTTCTTCGCACATCCGATTATATGCAGATTAAATTTGAGCTGGGGGGGGGGGGCCAAATTCTGATTCAATCAGGGCACAACTCAAGAACTTCCCCGCAGAAGTATTTGAACTGATAAAGGAACATACTGTTAAAGTTTAATCTGCAAAAAATCAGATGCACGAAGGGTGTGAATTTAACCAAAAAAGGTGTGAATTTAAAATTTTCCTTAAAATTTCAACACCCTAGTCAATCATTGTGATTGGCCAATTAAATAAAGGCAGTCCTTTGCTCATATTGCTCCTATGGAAGAGAGCAATTCTCAGTTCAAAGGTTGGATGTCACAACCGATTTTTACATCATTCATATTGCTATTCCTCTTGCAATTTAGTGATTAGTTCATTGTTGGAGATGCGCTCCAAGGGATGGTGTTTGTTAACCCTGTCTGTATCTAGTCAAGGGTTATAAGATTAATGTAAAAAATACACACAAATGTATGGGGTATGTGGAATAGAGTTGTGCCTAAGGATGAAAAATGTTTCTATGGCCAAACAAATTGTTAGAATGGGAGGCTTGAATTGTTTTGAGGTGTTAATTTCAATGCATTGGCACTTTAACGTTGTAGAAGGATTGTAAGCTTGTCATTAAGTGCAAACAAAAAAATTGTGATCAATGAGATTGTTCAAATTGATGTCTTGAATTTGTTTTTAAGAGTTGCCGTAGTGAACTAGTATTTTCATGTTGCATGCAAATGACATGCAACTTGCAAGGAAAACTTTACAGGAATTTGAAGTGTTTACATGTCATTCCCTTATTTTACTACATATTTAAAGGGCATTCCTTTCCCATTAAGAGACAAGATTTTGGCAATTTTTTTGTGCTATTTGTTTTTATTAGATACATGGACTATTGGTGATGTCACAAGGTGTTGATTAAGGTTTTTTAAACCCTATTTATAGACAAAAGACATGCAAATTGCTAGTAGTTTTTAACAAGAATTCAAAGCTTCTAACAAATTGTACTCAAAATGCACAAACCCTAACAATTTTGTATACAACTTCAACTTCCAAACTTCTCTTACTCATCCAAAACCCACATTACTTTTGTTGTTTGTCTATTGCATATTGTAGGATGTCTAACCACATTAATACCCCCAAAATTTTGTTATAAAGGGCTGTTAATATTTTATTATAATAGTATTTAAAATTCCTTAAGGTTATGACATTGCACAATACTTGATGTGATGTTCATCATGTACATATTGTGGAATATTGTCCCTATTACTTCCATTCCACTTGATTAGATAAATATGTTAGTCCTTTGATCGAACAAAATAAATTGATCATTTCTTTGAATGATCTCTACATGATGAACTCTTTCCACACTCTTTTTGGAAAAATGTGGCAAATGGGAGCTTAGTTTTGGTTCTTTTAGAATGACATTTTGTGCATGCATAGAAGGGATGTTCACACAATTTTTGATGTGTAGGAAAGTCGTGTATGGAATGATGAAGGGATAGAAAGTGTGACAAATTATGAAGATGTTAACATGACCATTTGCCTTCACATATAATTAGAACCAATAAAAAAGCATTCCAAGGTTAAATGATTTAGTTGAAATGCAAAATGGACCTTTAAAAGGATTAAATGTCGACATTAAAGTTAGTCATTGTACCAAATTATAGGTTGTAACTTGTAACAACAATGCATTTATGAAATATTATAAATTAAATTCCTGTGTTTAAAGAAAATCTAAGCCTTTTCAAAAAAAGCATCAGCCCCATGCTACTAGGTGAAAGCAACCAATGAAATGAAATTAGGTTGATTTTCGAGAAAAAAAAGGATTAATGTGGGTTGAGGGTGAATCATTATTGTTCATATATACAATGATGATGGTAGCATTTGGGATATTTATGATGTTGAGAAGTAAGTCTTTTGGGATTTTTGTCATGGCTCTAGTGTGGGTGTTGTTTCATCGAAAACACCATGTGGTATACAAATTGTTTTTCTAATGGGTTTTTGTTTACCACCGTAATTGTTATTTGATAATTGTGAATGTAAGTTTATATGTAATAAAGTCAAAAAGAATTATTCTTTCAATTTTCATATCAACGGTGCTCATTTTGGCTACAAGCCTTAATTATTTTCTTTAAATGATTTGTAAATAAATGGCAAATTTTGATGGAAAATGCCTCCAAAGAACTAGCATCCATCAATGGCACAAAAGGGGTTGGTTTCAAATAAGCAAAAGATTGAGTTTTTGCAAACTCAACGTGGCACAAGATCCAAAAGTTCAACCAATTGATTGTGTGAATTAACATACAACGGTTGTTGCCATTTTTAATGAATTATTGAATTGGGTAATGTATGATTATAGTTTATAATAGTTTTTAATTGATTTTATGATGATGTTTTTGCCTTTTTTATGGTGATTGATACACATATTTCATTTGTCCTAATCACAATCTTAGAAGCTAAGGGCGTTAAGGTTCCAATGCTTTCCCAAGGACAAGGTTGGTCAAATGTCAATATGTGGCCTCCATTTATTGGGACAATCTAGGAAATTAATTATTGTCCATGACAAGAAATAAAACCTTTCATTTTTGAAATTTTAATCTCCTACCTGCATGTGCTATGTCTACCTTAAAGGCTAAAGTTAGTTCTAGCTAGGGCTTTGCAATCTACATCAAATCATGGGTTCTTTGTTTTGAGTCTCAATGTTGTCACCTTTTCTTTCTTCACCTTCACCAAGTTCAACCTTTTACACTCAGAGTTTTTACACACTTAGAGCTTTTACACTCCATCTTACCTTTGTGATGTTTATCTTAATAACAATCTCCTAGTTAGAAATCAAATTCTTCCATTCTCTGAGTTTCTTCACTCAGTCCAAGTTGTTTTTTTAGAACTTTTTTTTTTTTAGTTGAAGTTTTATAAGGTAAGTAAGTTTGCATCTACACTTTGAACGAACTTGCAGTTGCACAACTTGTATGCCTTTGTTAAAAATAATAGTTTAATTTGTAGTGCCAAAGAATTTGAACTCTCTAATTTCAACACTTAGAGAGGTTTCAAAGTTTCAAACACACTATGTAATCCAAGCTACATTTTTAAAACTTTTCCCATGGTTTATGCGATTGAGTCACTTGTTGAGTCACATTGACTATAGTTCAAATTCTCAAGAGGTCACTACATTTATGACCAACAACAAGTCATATTACTATATTCAGATTTTTCATGCGACATGCTTCATGAGGTAAGATTTTGAATTGGTTTAACACTTTGAATACCTCAGGTTTTTTGAGTTAATATAATTCAAATGGTTGTTTTGTCTAAAATTGGTTTCTTTGCCAAACTTGTTAGTCTAGCCTAAAATTGATGCTTATAGGGATATTGTGTAAAGGTCATGATCTTTGAATTCATTTATTGTCTAAATATCAATATCTCAAACTTGAATGTCATTTCATGATGATGGATAATGTGACTATAGGGAAAAATATGATGATGGGACCAAAATATTTTTTTAAAATAATTTTAAATTTTCATTTCCATTAGTAATGTTAAACAATTCAAAAATTATTATCATGGGATCAATTTACCCCCCAACCCCCTTGTTATCAACAACATTACATATGTATTTTGTGAAAAACTAAGGCATCTTGAAAATAAATAGTTATTAAAAACAACCCCATTGTCATCTATGATAGTAGGTTATTTGAAAAAATAAATTAAGGTGCTTAAAATTGAATTTTGGTTTATTTCAAAACTCATTGTCATCAATGACAATAATAATTTAAATATATCTAAAGCATTCAAAACCCATTGTTGTCAACAACATTGTTAAATTTAACAAAAGTTGTGGCACACTCAAAAAAGAATTTGAAAAACAAATCCCCCATCGTCATCTATGATAGTAGGTTATTTGAAAAAATAAATTAAGGTGCTTAAAATTGAATTTTGGTTTATTTCAAAACTCATTGTCATCAATGACAATAATAATTTAAAGATATCTAAAGCATTCAAAACCCATTGTTGTCAACAACATTGTTAAATTTAACAAAAGTTGTGGCACACTAAAAAAAGAATTTGAAAAACAAATCCCCCATTGTCATACATGACATTTACAAATAGGTTTTAGGGAAGTTGTGGCACCTTTGGAGAGGGTAAAAAAAATTCCCATTGTTGTCAATGTCACTAGGTCAATTTGCCCCCCAAGAAAAACAAACCAATGAAGAAACAAAATAAAATAAATTAATACAAAATTTAATACTTAAATTTTTTTCTTAAAACAATAACCATGGGATGGATGTTAGCATGATAATAGTGATACAATCAAAACATATTGAAAATAATGCCACTTTAAACCATAACCATCAAATACATTTATAATATAATTTACATTATATTGTTCAACAAATGTTATGTCATATATAATTAAATTGTGCTCCATTAAGTTCTAATTAATTAAAATTAGGGGGAAAAAAGGTCTATTGACAAGAATTTAATAATAAAATAAAACATTTGTCCATAACAGGCACTACTACAAATCATGGTTTATTTGACTGGAAAATTAGACAAAAAAACTAGTCATTTTGACATTTGGTCAATTTGACCATTTAAATCATACTAGACAAGTTGATTTGAACTTGTCCAACTTGATTGGTGATTTTTTTAGACTGACCATAAAATGTTCATTTTGACTAGTCAAATTGGACAAAAATTTGGGGTGGCCAAAAAAATTTAATTAAAAATAGTTCATTTTTTAATAAAATAATAATACCTCCCACCCACCCACCCACCGTGGTCTCCTACCTACCTATCCACAACCCATCTGAATATTATACATTTACACACATGTACAAGGTATATACATATTCCACAGAATATATGTTGGTAAGGGGGATTAAACCTTAGTTTCTTTGGTTCCACACCAATGTTTTGGCCATCAAACCACCACTCGACTTTGTAAAACAATATGGTACCAAATGCATTTAATATGTTTTTTTGAACTTCAATGAATTTTTTTGTCAATGTGTATAACAACATTTGAACTTCAATTTATTTCATAAATAAATAAATACCTAACCAAATAGATAGGTAAGTACACATGCTTAGCTACCTATGTTTTTAAATGTGCATACCTGTTTATGTAAAATATAGGTAAGTATGTAAGTAAATAATAGGTAGGTAGGTATATATAGGTATGTAGGTAGGTAGATAGGTAGATAAATAGATAAGTAGGTAGGTAGGTAAATAGATTGACAGTTAAGTAGGTAAATACTAAATAGATAAGTAGGTAAATAGATAGATAGGTAGATAAATAAGTAACTTTGGTAGATAGTAGGTATATAATAAGTAGGTAGGATCTAGATAGGTAAATGGTAGGTAAGTAGGTAGGTAGGTAGGTAGGACATATTTTGGTAAATATGTACATGTCAGGTAAATAAATAGGTAGATAGCCTAGTAGGCATAGCAAGTAGGCTAGCTAACTAAGTTAATATGGCCAATTTGACTAAACATGACCATTAAGTATGGACAATTTGACTAAACCATGGGCATCTTCATGAACCATTTAAAATTTTGTCCCTTTTGACTAGATGTACAACTTAACATTTGGTCAAAATGGTCACTTTAATATTAAAAAACCAACCAAAAGAACCATGTGTATTTCATGCCCCATGCCTTTGGTGAATGTGCACATTTTAGTCAAGGTGAGCCTTTGAAAAGCCATGATTTGTAATAGTGGGGATGAATGCTTATATTCATCCCCATGTTTGTTTTTAGGTTTACATGTGTAACATTCCTTTGGTGGTTAAATTTTTAGGTTTTACTTAGATATGTATAAGGTAATTAAAGACATTTTACCATCCCAAGTTCCAACTCTAGACTCTAAGTTCATGCAATAGCTTGCTTCACGTAGATTATATGTTTAATGTTATTAAAAGGCTTCTATTATAAGAATGAATTCCTATTTGTTGTGTTACATGTCAAGGAATATTCAAATTAATATTTTTTTGATGTGTCGACATCTTTGGATATGTTAGATAATATTCAATCCATGTCAAGTGAACATGTTAAAATTTTTTTTTTTGGATATGTTAAAAAATATTTTTAGTTATTCATGTTCATGTTCATATTCATTTACTCACCAAATGATGTCCATGGTTACAATCAACATAATGACCTAAATATGTTTTTTTAGAATCATTTTCACCTTCACACATTATAATCAACCAACCACCTTTACAACTATTCATTTTTTATTCACCTTCAACTCATCTTTTACATTTGTTAATTTTTCATGTTGACGGTTTGTTCAACTCCTCCTCATCTTCCTCCTCATCACAATGCCAACTCACACATACATTTTTTTTCATATTAACCAATCCATTCACAACCCATTCAATCAATTTGTTAAACACCCATTTCTACCACAAGCTACCTCTCCCTGAACATCCAAATAATTAGCTTTCAAAACAATTTTTACCTTCATATCTCACATTCAAAACTTCATTCCTCTAATCTTTCAAAATAATTTTAGCTTTGTTATTTTTCTATTTATTGTAAATCATTATTTCAAACAACCTATCATTGTCGGAGACCATTTGAAGTAGTTTTCAAAAACTTGTTTCCTATTTCTTTTTTCTACATCTTCAAATAACCATGAAACATGTCTTCAACATGACACCACCCAAGACTACAAACTATGGGGCCTTGCTCAAAAAATTGAAGAAGGAGTTTGTTGAATCCACCCCCCACCAATTGACAAGAAACCAAAAAAGACCAACAAATGTATGATTCAACTAATAGCTAGTTGGGTTTCTTGGATGTTTGTGGCTACAATGGATATAACATGCCCCTTACATTCACATTATCAAATGAACCAATTTGTGGACATATATGTTATCAAAATCAAATAAAATTTTAGAATGACACAACAAGTCAATGTTGACATTTGGTATTGGTCTTTGCCACTTTTCATAATTCATTTTATATTTATGTTTTCATATAGAAATTCATTTTTGTTTTATTTTGATTTGATTGATCTATGTTGGGTAGAACATCGACCCATTGTGCAAATTTCAACAGCATCGAACAAGGTTAATTTTCATTGTGCAGATTTCAATAACACAATCCAATGCAAAAAAAAATCAACCTTTCAAAAATCATTTCAAATTACATGTGATCTTTAGTAGCTTTTGCAAATACCTAGTTGATAGATTCGAGTGTAAGCACATAATCACCCTACAACCCACAAAACCTAAGCCTATAATAACCTACGAAGCACACCATCGTTGGACTACAAGTACTAGTGGCTCCATCAACAAAACATTTTGTGACAAATTTTGAAACATAAGTATATCATGTAAATCTCTTTGAACATAGGGGTACATTCACAATCTTGGAGCCACCCACATGAATCGACACTCTTTAAAAGTGCATTTCTACAACTTTGACCAAGCACTGTTTAAACACAATAAATGGGAATGACAATTTCTTTTTTGCAGATTTGAAGAACAATGTTTAGAGTTGAAATATTGATGTTTATATTCAAATAAAATGTGTTAGAATTGGATTAACAAATTTTAGACTCAAATAATGACTTTTAATTAATCAAAAAAATCAGAATGCAAAAAAAATATCAAATTCACATAAATATTTCTTAAATTAAAATATCAATTTAAAAATTCAAATATATGTACATTTCATAATTGAAATATTAATTTTCAGATTTAAATAATAGATTTCAGAATTCAAATATTAATTTTTAAATTCATTATATTAACAATATACATACATACACATAATTAATATACACATAAATATATATTTATGATATATGTAATATATCGTAAATATAATTTTAATACATACATAAGAATACACCCCTATGTCATCGTAAAATACCTTCAAGATGTGACTAATTTGGTGATTATTGTGACTTATGGGACATATCAATATATTCATGGATGAAAATAAACCTAAAAGCCATCCAATTGATAGGATGAAATTTTCAATAATTACATCATAGTTGTAAGAATGACCAAAGTAGTTGAAATTTGCTTTTATAGTTGTCAATATTTCCAAACTTAGTTGTAAACAAATACAAGTTGCATGTAGTTGCAAACGAAGTGGTTACATTTTGCCTAATTTCTACTAGTGTACCAAAGTGATCAAAAAATGAACATTTGTTGAAACAAAAGAAATTCAGAAAATATCACAGTGGATCTAAATGGGATCCAAAAAGCGATAATGGGTATAACGAGCTAGTTTGGGTGGCTTATTTGTTATTGATTAAACAGTTCCACAACCAAACCTATTGTAGGATTTTCTGCACACCTAGGAGTCCACGAAGGATGGATGCATTGGGGCAATTGTTTGTGGTGAGAAGATCACCATTAACCAAACGTTAATTCCTCAACAATTTGGCGTTGAAGGAGTGGTTGATGCAACAAACACATTAGTCAAGGAGACCCAAGTTATTCTCAAAAACATAATTGGGTCAGATGCATTTGTAACAAATAACAGTGGAGTGTCATTCAGATGAAGGAGGAATACCATGCCAAGTTTGTAGTAATTTTATAAATCATTTATCAACAAGAAATATTAGTTTATTTTAGTAACCGCATTGCCATTACTCTTAATTTGGCAAACAGATGGAAGAAAATCAATTGGTCTTTTATGATGTTGACACAAAATTCAATAGAATTAATTCGATGGATTGAGCATTATAAGTAGATCATAGCAAGATTAGCAACGCATGATAAAAAGGCAACAACTTGTTATTCTAGACTAGTGATAAAAGTTTATTTACGACATTGGTTTCCCCAACTAGAAAAAGGTAAACCTATTGACTTTCCAAAACCACAACCAATTTAAGAGAGAAAGAAGAAGGTTGGCATGGAACAATCTAGAAAACCCTTTCATGAGGTTATGACCAAGGAACAATTTATTATTGAATGTCGATCAATGTGCTTAGCTAACATATCGCTTGGAGTAGTTCGGCAGTCACATTTGATGAAAATATGAACTGAACCATCAACACCTAGGGACCAATTGAATCCAAAACCAACCAATTTGCCACCGAAAAAAAAACTCGCACCTATCAATGAATAATAATTATGGAGGGAGGCAACGAGGACATAGAAATTTATGTTACTATGCAACCAGATGACAAATCAATAAGGATGGAAAGTGACCAATTCATGGAAGATCGAAATGAACTTGACTTTGAACAGATGCCAAATCAAAACCTTTACATGTTCAAGAAACCTCTACTCTTACATAATAGGCTAGCAACCCATTATGAACCAATATATAATTAGTTCAACCAATTGAATATAAACCTATTGAACTAATTTAACCTATACTTTTTCTTTTTTTTAAAATGTCAACAGCTTATGCTCAACGCAAAAGCCTGAAAAACGTCACACTTTTCTTTGAGCAAGCAACCATTGTTGCCCAAATTCGACCTCAGATAGTAGATAAACCTAGCTTATTTGAAAACCAAATACAATATTGCTAAGAACATGTTAAAGGACACTAACAACTAGCTATAGGCATGTTTCTTGGAATTGGTTAATCATAAAGAAGCCCTTCAAAACAGAGATAAGGACCTAGCTACTATGAAAACCCAACTCTTTAAACTATAGATAGAGAATAAGCACCTAGTTGCCAAAAGTCTTGAAGTTAAAAAGGCAATTAAGAAGGCTAAAATTTTGCAATAGGAATACATTGAGCTAAACCAAACTCATTTCAAAACTCATAATGACTTGAAGGTCCTATAGACCGACCTTAACTAGTTAATAAAGGACTATGGCAAGATGGAAGTCATTAGTGTACAACGGGAGAAAAATATGTTAAAATAGGAAAACACATGTTTGTAACAAAGGGTACAATTGATGAAAGTCAACATTAACATAGAGAATCGTACCCATGAGCTTCAGGTATAGATCCAATAATTAAAAGGTGAATTAGAAACACTTCATCAAACATTGGGTAAAGTTTCTCAAACTACATATATGGATAGCCGGTTGAAAGAGTTTCAACAATGCATTGCTTAGGTACAAAACCAAACATTGGCTAATAAAAACCCAAAATGGAAGGAATGGTGACAAATAATATAGGAGATTACAAAAGAACAAATTTAAAATATTTTGGAGATAGTTCATGCATATGAAAAAATTGACCTAAATGAATTGGTTGCATATCGGTTATAGTTTGATGGCTATACATATGACCAACTTATTGGTAAAATGGTTGAGGTACCTATTATTATTTTCCAAATGTTTTCACCTATGCATGTAATGACTATAATTACAAGTTTTTGGAATGAACTTGTTGTCACTATCACTGAAGAACCAAAGCCAATCCAACTTCAAAAGAGAAGAACTAGCCATTATTTCTTGCACTTTGTTTTGGCCCGCAAAATCTATGGAAGTACATGTTGTAATTGTTAGCACTTAGGTACAAGGATTAGAAGAACCTATTATTCCTAAACCCATACCATTAGTTATACCAGAGATTGGGGTAGGAATAGAGGTTACTATGATTGACCTTGTTATACATGCTTCTAAAGTTTTCAAGATTTCAAATATAGTATGAAGGACACAACTATTGCTGAAAGACTAGGATCACAATTTGTTTATTTAACCAAACCTATTTATACCACAAGTGAACAACATGTTAATGATTTAACTACACGATACTTTAAATAGGTGGTTCTAGGTGGCCAATTTCGAGGACAAAATCTAGTTTTCAAGGGGGGGTAATGTTAACCCAATTTTGTAAATGTTTATATATTAACTAGTTGTTACCAATTGGTAACGAGTGAAACAATATAACTTTTAGACTTATTATAGTTATTACTTGGTAAAAGGATCTTAAATGAACCGATTTGTTGAAATAACCAATTTCAAGTGTTAGTGTAACCAAGGGGTTAAGTTAACTAATAATTATCCTAGTTGTTGATAATAACATGCTAGTTTAAACCTGTGATTAGTAGTTAGTTTAAATTCAAGTTTTATTGGCTAGTGATTGTTAATCTAAAAACAATGTTATGTTTGGTATAAATAAAAGGAATATGTGATAATTGACAAGGAAATCTTTTTGGAATTTATTGTAAAACTTTTGATCTTTTGGAACTTCTTTTTTTCTTTTATTTTTGGAGATTACTTCTTGCTTATATTTTGGTTATGAATAGGTTCACTTAGAACTTATATATCCTCATTTCCTCAATTTGCTATGAAAGATTAAAATTTGTTTTGTTTTTGCATTTGGAAGAAAATAATTATATTTAATCTTTTTATAACTATTGAACTATAACAACCTGTTGATAAAATTAAAATAGAATTAGAAAGCTTAAAAGATAGGAAATCCTAAATTTAAGAAAAATAGAAGAAACCTTTAACAACCTTGTACCCACACCTTTTAGATGCCTTTTCCTAGGAATGTGTTATAATTTTTTTCAATGCAATAAAAACATTCCACCCACCTTTTGGTGGTTTTGAATGTTTTTTGGCCATAGGGTTTTTGGCATCTTCCACATTAGCCTTAGTTTTTTTAGTGGCACTTGAAGGTTTTATAGTTCCATTAAGTTTCAAAAGTTTGTTAAAGAAGGCCTTGGAAAGTGTCACAATTTGTTCATCATTTTGTGCTTCTTGTATCATGGCATTTGATAACATCTTGTTCAATGAATGGCCTACATCAAGGCTTTTCACATCACTTCTAGTGTCAATGTGACCCTTGTCTAAATATTTTAGGTTGGATTTTGTACATGGTGATTTTCGCATTAGGCTTTGTGATAACTTGTTGGTGGCAACTGATTGTTGGATTGTAGATGTAGTTCCTTCCACCATAATTGTGTAACACATGTCAAAACAAGTTTAGTTATCATATCAAACATTCAAATCACAAATGTCAATGTAAATTCCCCTTATATATTCAAAATTTGAAATTTTTGAAACCAGAAAAACACTTACTTGAATCATCTATTGTGATGGTACATGTAGGATTTCATTTAATTTCCTCTAAAGCTTCATCTTCTTTGCTCGTGGGTCCCCACCTAATTGAACTTTTTGTTGAAGAGATGTATTTAGGATAGGTTGGAGCTAATTCCTTTTTGTTCAACCACCTTTGGTCCATGTGTCACATTGATAATTAAATTATCCTTGGGTAACAAGGTGTTTGAATGTGATTTTATGGGAAAAACAATGGCACCTATTGTCTATGGTTTTGTGCATGAAAATACTTCAATGGGACTACTCTCCTGTGTATTATCACACTTTCCATGCATAATTCCCAATGGAATTTGATCCATATTTTATGCATTGGGGCTCCATGGTCAACTTTGCAAGCATATCATTTAAACATGGCAACATAGCAAGTAGGTTTAAATTGCATCTAAATAAAGCAAGCTACAAAACAATCTACAACAAAACAAAAACACTAACTTCTAATTAGATTTTGTAGAATAGGTATTAACATACTCACCATCAGACTTAACATCAAGGCCACTCCTTGCAACTTCCATTATGTTAGTTGCCATGTCCTTTTGCAGGTCATCTAAACACATTTCTTCTACCAACTTTTTCATCTCCATATTTGCTTCACGAATTTCCCAACTAGACCACCAATCTAAGTAATTTTTGTTTACACACACAACATTTGTTTAAGTTTTAAAGCATTACACAAAGGCAAAAAGGGTGGAAGGTGTGTTTACAACTAGTCATTGCAATGTCATGGCAATGGAAACATTGGTTGCAATTCCCACATGGTTTAATGATGACAAAGGTTCTTGCACCCTTGTCGTCTATAGGGTTCGATGGATGCATGATGAAAATTGGCCGAAAACACATACCATATCCTTTTTTATATCATGCAACTAAGAGCGAATGGTTTCTTCTTCGTCAACAAATTTTCTACCTTCTTGCAAAACCTTTGCCAACTTGATTCCAATATTTCCAATTCCTCACTCACCTCCTTGAATAAAGCTTCACATTGGAAAACCCTTTTGTGACATATTTGTTGTTATTATTCTATCAATCTTCAATTCATCTTCTAGCTTTGACTTATGTTGCTAAGAAAACAAAATTGCCTGTAAGTTAGTCCATCGAATTGGTTGTGGGTGCTATGGATGTCTAGTCCCCACTTGCAATGTCAATGGTTTGTTCCAAACTTGTATTATTAATTTGTTGCAAACTCCAACACTTGAAATAGTTAGCTATCAACATTTTAAAAAAGAAAGCCTTAACTAACATGAACATAATGACCTCAAAACTTGTCACCTTTGGAAGTTAGAAAAATGACAAATTCTTGTAGCTTTTGGAAATATTCATGAAGATTGAATAAAGATAATGATTCATTACATGCATATTAGCAACTTGGGTTATTCTTGTTGGTTGAACAGAGTTTGGAATGCAACCTAATTTGCTATTTTAACTTTTTCCTTTGCTTCCACACATTGCATTTTTTTATCTTCCATATTAAATTTCAAACCAATCAAATGTTCTTGCAATCCTTTGCTTTTATCTTCAAGATGCTTCAATTAAACTTTGTTCAACTTCCATATTTCATGTTTGAGTTCCACAATTTTTTCCATTTTGGCAATGTTTTCATTAGACATTCACTTTTTGAAAGGCATGTTTGCATTCAAGATGTTAACATCCTTTCCATCATTATGATCTACATGTCCCATCCCTATTAGTTCATGTGATGGTCGAGAACCTTCATTAACATATGATTTCTCCCCTTTGGACTTCATTTGATTACCCAAATGTTAAGCCTTTTCCTTTGTTGTTGCAGCAACCACGATAGCCCAATTAATTGGGTGTCCATTCCACTATGTTAACCAACCTTTCACAAATGATACCATCAACTTGTTGTTGATAATGTGGCTAGTGCGATTGATTTTCCAATAGAGGGTTTCAATCTTTTTTTGTGCTTCCTCATTCAATAATGGATTATTACATTGGAAGGTTTTGACATTGCAATACTTTGGCAATATCCATTGTAATGACATGTTCATCTATCAAATCATGCTTGGGATCTAGCCTTTTTGCTAAAAGTTCCCTAACATCCTTGAAAAAATTGGCATCTTATAATTTACAATCAACCCAAGTCCACTTGGGATACTCCTTGTCAATATCCAACTTTGATTTTGATGGAAACATGAAAAATCTCTCTAGACCTAAATGGTTATAACTTACTATGCTTTTGGATTGTTACATCAGTATTAAGGGAAAATGCCAAAAAAAATAGTGGTCAAACCTTGATTTGTTTGAAAATTTTACAACTAACAAAAACCTACTAAATGGAATGTAAATACATACCTACTTACAACCAAAAGGCACTACAACCACTAATTTGAGGGGATTGGTCAAAGAATCATGTAAGCGTTCTAGAAGAACATTTCAATACTAAGTTGAAAGCTTTTAGTTTGAGTTCCACAATATGTTAACTTCCCATATATTATTAAATCCAAACAATCATTCACTACTTACATGAAGAGGTCATAGTGTTTTGTAAGCACTACAACCTACTTTGAAAAGTTTAACATGGAGATTAAAGGGTTGTTCATTACAAGGAATTATAGATGTAGTAAAATATTTTAAAGACAACAAATTGTGAATTGAAGGGCCATAATGTTTTGTCAACAATACCTTACTTTGTAAAAGCACCATAGCACTTTGAAAGTACCTAAGTTCAACCACAAAGTGCTTGGACCTTGTGGTCCATGGTTATGAATGTAGGATTGACCATTGTACAAAGGTGCAAAATGGTTTGTAAGCATTAAAACTTGTTTTACTTAAGCAATACAACAATTTTCAAAGTACTTGGGATACATTACAAGGTGTCAATCCTAAGTATAAGATTTTGCAAGTAATCAATCATTGGATTGAAGGGGGTAAAACTTAGTTTCAATCATAACTACTTGGTAGAAGCACTTTAACACTTTTCAAAGTGCTCACAACTAATTGTAGATGGTGTTAATTTTGCTTTTTAGTACTTTTGAAATGATCAACCACTCAATCTAAGACCCACTTTGGTTGTTATACATGAATATTCCTTCAACAAAAAAATAAAAATATTTAGTACTTCTCAAGCAATTAATTTTTCATGAATCAATTTTCCCCTTACAAAATTAATGTTTTGAACAAAATAACACATCTAATTGAAAGCAAGGAAACAAATATAACAAAAACATAGATTGAGGTCACATTTCATGCCCACTTATTAAACATTTAAATTAGGTCATGTCAATTGAGATTGGTC
Organism: Sphagnum contortum; assembly: GCA_963920785.1. NCBI lineage: Eukaryota > Viridiplantae > Streptophyta > Sphagnopsida > Sphagnales > Sphagnaceae > Sphagnum > Sphagnum contortum. The sequence continues at coordinate 14,902,399 of OY987292.1, read as the reverse complement.
TAGAGATGAAAGCAAACACATTGGTCCTTGTAATTTTCAACACATGGCCTTTCATTTCATGAATCCATTAACATGAATGCAAACACACACACCATGATATATCACATAGTAAAAAAAAATCAATAAAATATCCTTGTCTAAATTGAAATGATGCAAATTGAAACTCATTTAACCTTTGATTTGTGGGTTTGGAACTTTACATGATACAAAACAAAAACTCCCAATTTGGTAAAAAACTTTTTAGAAAGTTGCAGATTCCTTATCACATGAGTGGGTTGTAAACAACACATGGCCTTTCACTTCATGATTCCATTGACTTGAATGTAAACATAGACCATGATGGATCACATATTCATAAATTTCATCAAAAAAATCTTAAATTAAATGGATTGAATGAATGTAAATTGAAACAAGTACTGAAGTTTTGATTTGTGGGCTTGGATTATATAGGATACAAAATAAAAATCCCCAATTTGGTATAAAGCTTCCAAAAGGTTATAGGTCTCCTACACATGAATGGTTAGAAACTAGAAATGCTTATCAACAAGGTTCATTTCATAGTTTTCAAAATTCAAAGATGGCATTGAATGACATAAGCAATATAATAAAAAATCAATGTATTCAAATTTCCAAAACTCTAGTTATTTCATTAAGAAGAAAACCCCAATTCAGAACAAACCACACTTCCATGTTGAAGTTCCATTTACAAAAAACATATAGTCAACAAAAGTTGCAAGTTACACTATGTTTGGGCTACTACTGATCCACCTATTGCAAATGATTTTTGGCAAGTTCATGTTTTCCCTACTTCCTACAATGTAGCTAAGAAATATAGGAAGATGGTTGCTAGGGTAGCCAGCTAACTCAAGTACATAGACCTTTGGACACTATTGGTTCTTGGATTTTCTAGCATTTTTCACATCAAGTGGGGTGAGACCTGCTATTTATCTTGACCATCATGATTAGAACTAGGGATAGGGAGTACATTATGGTGTTTCCTATCCCCTATTTTGATGATCTTTGTATAAGTTTGTACCCTTTTTGTGGTATAGAATGCTTAGGTGTAGAAAACCCTAAGGTTGGAAACAATTCTAAATGATTTGTTAATTGGTTAACAATGTAAGAATAAACAACATCGTTGACTTCTAAGTGAGATCTATTATCAGACACATTAATCAAACTTGCATCATCCTTTGTAGGACTTTCTGGTGGTGTATATAAAATGTTTTCCTCACTTTCCACTCCATCCCATGCCTACCTTTCATCAATATATGTTGATCTACTTAGGATCTTCCACACAATAGTGTTAATATGTTTAAGTTCGATGTGTAAATGAAAAAAATGCAATATCTTCAAGAGAAGGATATAATAAGCCAACACCACATAACCTCACATGTAAATCAATGGGAGATCTTGTTGCAAAAATCATGGAAGCAAACAAGATTACAAAAATGTTTTAGGTTATGGCAATAGTTAATTACAAGATGGGCAATCTAGGATTACAAATCAGTACCTTAACAAATAGATTACTTAGTACAAAGTAGGAGAACCAATAATTACAAAAGTCAAGGAAGAAAGGTGTGAAAGCACAAGCAATTTTAAAGCATGTGGTTAGCACATGGAAAAAAGAAAAATCTAAAGTTGAGGTGAAGATTAATGTCAAGATCATATCCTTATTAGAAAAGAACAAAAAGTTATAGGAGTTAGATCAATTGTAACTACTTTTGAAATGTAGATAGTTTGTCAATACATGTACGTAACTCTTTCAATTGTAGGCACCTTAAAAAATTCAACTTTTCAAGGGTAGTTAATCTATCAATAGTTATAGGTAACTTTTTCAATTATGACCACCCTGACAAATTCAAATGTTTAGTAGCAATAATTTGTCAATAGAAGAAGGTAAATCTTTTTAACTTTAAGCACCTTGACAAATCCAATCATTAAAGTGTGATCAATTCATTAACATATGTAAGTAACTCTTTCAATTTTGAACGCATTCCTAAATCCAAATATCGAAGAGCACTCAATTTGTCAATAGATGCAACTAACTCCTTTAACTACGAACACCCTAACAAGTTCAACTCTACAAGGGCAATCAATTTGTCAATAGATGTAGGTAACTCCTTCAACTACAAGCACTTTGAAAAAATCCAACTTTTCAAGGGTAGTCAATTTGATCAACAAATGTAGACAATTCTTTCAATTACAAACACCCTAACAAACACAACCATTTAAGGTTAATCGAATTCTCAATAGATGTAAGTAACACCTTCAACTACAAGCACTTTAACAAATTCAACTTTTCAAGGGCAATCAACTTATCAATGGATGTAGGTAATTGCCTATGAGCACCTTAACAAATTCAAATATTCAAGAGTATTTAATTTGTCAATAGATGTGGGTAATTCCTTTCACTATGAGCAATTTGACAAATTCAACTTTATATGAATAATCAATTTGTCAATACATATAAGTAACTCCTTCAATTGGGAGCAATATGACAAATGCAAATATTGAAGAGCATTCAATTTGTTAATATATGTAAGTAACTCCTTCAACTTTGAGAACTTTGAGAAATCCAACTTTTCAAGGGTATTCCGTTTATCAATAGATGTAGGTAATTATTTCACCTATGAGCACCCTAAAAAATATAAATATTGAAGGGCAATCAATTTGTCAATACATGTATGTAACTCCTTCACCTACAATTTGACAAATTCAACTCTACATTAATAATCAATTTGTCAATAGATGCAGGTAATTCCTTCAATTGTGAACACCTTGATAGATCCAACTTTTCAAAGCTAGTCAATTTATCAATAAATGTAAGCAAGTCCTTCAACTGTGAACACCCTAACAAATACAAGAATCGAAGGGCAGTCAATTTATCAATAGATGTATGTAACTTTTTCAATTGCGAGCACTATGACAAATCCAACTAATCAAGGCAAGTCAATTTGTCAATAGATGTAGGCAACTCCTTTAACTACGAACACCTTGACAAATTTAAGGATTGAAAGGCAGTCAATTTATCAATAGATGTAGCTAACTCCTTTAATTACGAGCACTATGACAAATTCAATAATCAAAGGGCAATCAATTTGTCAATAGATGTAGGTAACTCCTGAGCACCCTGACAAATGTAACTCGTTAAGGCTAGTAAATTTGTTAATAAATGTAGGTAACTCCCTCAATTGCGAGCAGCTTGACAAATTCAACTTTTGAAGGCTAGTTAATTTGTCAATAGATGTAAGTAACTCCTTCAATTGCGAGCACCCTGACAAAGACAAAGATTGAAGGGTAGGCAATTTGTCAATAGATGTAGGTAATTGATTCAATTGTCAGTTTTTTTTTACATTAAACAAATGGTATGTGTGATCTTTTGAGATTTTTTGTCGGCATTAAGTATTATTATAATTGCTTCTAGAACGAATTTTTTCTTCATTTTTCCAAATGCAATTAGGTAGTAATTATTTCGTCTCTTAAGCTCATTTTGTTTTGCACAGTGACGTTCCAAGGTTCTAGTTATTAAGTCTTTAATAAAAACAATTAATCATAAAATTTATTTTAAAACTGCTTTTGAATTGCTTGATTTCTTGTCATTAATAATTTCGATAATGCATACCTTGCGTGCTTGTTGATTGTTGAACACCTTGACAAATCCAACAATTGAAGGGCAATCAATTTGTCAATAAATGTAGGTAACTCCTTCAACTACGAGCACCTTGACAAATGCAACTCATTAAGGTTAGTCATTTTTTCAATAAATGTAGGTAACTCCTTCAATTGCAAGCACCCTGACAAATGCAATTCGTTAAAGCTAGTCAAATTTTCAATAGATGTAGGTAATTCCTTCAATTGCGAGCACCCTGACAAATTCAAGGATTGAAGGGCAGTCAATTTGTCAATAGATGTAGGCAACTCCTTCAACTATGAGCACCCTAACAAATACAAGAACCTATAACACGTAAACCATGTTAAACTGAAGCAAATAAATGTCTGAGAAAAACGGATTCTTACTTCTTTCAAAATATTTTTAAATAAAAAATTCGTAATATTTTGTCGTATGTTAAACTTACTAAAAACCAATTAAACGTTGGGTTGGCTTTTGATGCATGCGCCTTTTGTGCCTTCAATTTAAGGCCTTTAGTAGTTAGGGCTTTGCCCCCATCAATTATTTCTTATTTGACAAAGGGTACTCATCATAATGTAATTACTACATACAATATCCATCTTGTAGCTGAGCATTGAATTTTGATTAAGTAAGGGCATAGCATAAACTTCAGACAGCCACGGGGAGTGCTTGTAGCAAAAAAAAATATGTATATTTTTTTCAGCCCTTTTCGTTATTTCTTCGACATGGTTCATTCAAAACAAGTAAAAAAAGGAAAGAGGAAACAAAAAATAAAATGCATTGAGGTAGGTAGCAAGCAAAAAATATAAATAAATAAATTATATATATATATATATGCTCGTTATTTGATTTTTTCACGTTTTGTTTTCCCCTACTCAATTCGTTAAGCGAAAATTCAATTACTTTATCTATGCCTTTTAATGGGCAGAAAGCTGGTGCCCTTTCTGCGCCACGCGCCCTTTATTTGCTTGTTATGCGAAGACATCGGGAAAAAACAAACTTCTTTCTTCTCTGGAGTTTACTTTTTTTGGCAAAAATGTTTAATATTGTATTGCATTCTTAGCTCAGTTGGATAGAGCAACAACCTTCTAAGTTGAAGGTCACATGTTCAAATCGTGTAGGATGCTTAAAGTGCATAATAAATAATATATACCAACGGTACATGCATATTTTATTTTGATTAGTCTATTGGAAAGACCAGGGTTACATGCATGGATTGACTGATTTATAACCAAAGTCCCGTGATTTTAGCTAAGAAAGTCAAAGCTTACTTATCATGGGGAGAGTGGCCGAGTGGTTAAAAGCGACAGATTGTAAATTTGCTGAAGTTTTCTACGTAGGTTCGAATCCTACTTCTCCCAATTCGAAATATACTTCGTATTTTCAAAATAGAAGCAAAACACTTGTTTTTGTGCTTATCCTTTCAAGCAATTAAATAGGGTGGAATTTTCCTAGACACATATTAAATGCTTTGGTACTTGAGCCCCCTTCAAACCATACAAGATGGTCGCCCATCAGACGGCTCTCCAATTCAACCTTTCTTCAAATTTGATTTCGGAAGGGCAGTCAATTTGTCAATAGATGTAGGCAACTCCCTCAATTGCGAGCACTGTGATAAATCCAACCAGTCAAGGCAAGTCAATTTGTCAATAGATATAGGTAATTCCTTCAATTGCGAGCATTGTGACAAATTCAATAATCGAAGGGCAGTCAATTTGTCAATAGATGTAGGTAACTCCTTCAACTCTGAGCACCTTGACAAATGTAATTTGTTAAGGTTAATCAATTTGTCAATAGATGTAGGTAACTCCTTCAATTTCGAGCAATTTGACAAATTCAACTCTTGAAGCCCAATTAATTTGTCAATAGATGTCAGTAATTCCTTCAATTGTAAGCATTGTGACAAATTCAACAATCGAAGGGCAATCAATTTATCAATAGATGTAGGTAACTCCTTCAACTCTACACACCCTGATAAATGTAACTTGTTAAGGTTAGTTAATTTGTCGATAAATGTAGGTAATTCCATCAATTGCGAGCACCTTGACAAATCCAACTCGTTAAGGCTAGTCAAATTTTCAATAGATGTGGGAAACTCCTTCAATTGTGAGCACCCTGACAAATCCAACTTTTGAAGGCTAGTCAATTTGTCAATAGATGTAGGTAACTCCTTCAACTGTGAGCACCCTGACAAATCCAACTTGTCAAGGCCAGTCAATTTATCAATAGATGTGGGTAACTCCTTCAACTGCGAGCACCCTGACAAATGCAATGTGTCAAGGCCAGTTAATTTGACAATAGATGTAGGTAACTCCTTCAATTGCGAGCACCCTAATAAAAACAAGAATCGAAGGGTAATCAATTTGTCAATAGATGTAGGTAACTCCTTCAACTGCGCACACCCTGACAAATCCAAGCACTCAAGGGCAGTCAATTTGTCAATAGATGTAGGTAACTCCTTCAACTCTGAGCACCATGACAAATCCAACTTTTCAAGGCTAGTCAATTTATCAATAGATTTAGGTAACTCCTTCAACTGCGAACACCCTGACAAATGTAAGATTCGAAGGGCAGTCAATTTGTTAATAGATGTAGGTAACTCCCTCAACTGCGAGCACCCTGACAAATCCAACTTGTCAAGGATAGTCAATTTATCAATAGATGTAGGTAATTCCTTCAATTGCCAACAGCCTAACAAAAACAAGAATCGAAGGGCAGTCAATTTGTCAATAGATGTAGGTAACTCCTTAAACTGCGAGCACCTTGACAAATCCAACGTGTCAAGTTGAGTCAATTTATCAATAGATGTAGGTAATTCCTTCAACTGTTGGCACCATGACAAATTCAAGGATTGAAGGGCAATCAATTTGTCGATAGATGTAGGTAACTCCTTCAACTGTGAACAACTTGACAAATCCAACTGGTTAAGGCTAATCAATTTGTTAATAAATGTAGGTAACTCTTTCACTTGCGAGCACTCTAACAAATTCAACGATTGAAGGGCAGTCAATTTATCAATAGATGTGGGTAACTCCTTCAACTGTGAACACCATGACAAATCCAACTTTTGAAGGGCAATCAAATTATCAATAGATGTAGGTAATTCCTTCAACTCTGAGCACCATGACAAATCCAACTTTTGAAGGGCAATCAAATTATTAATAGATGTAGGTAATTCCTTCAATTGCGAGCACTTTGACAAATTCAACGATTGAAGGGCAGTCAATTTATCAATAAATGTGGGTAACTCCTTCAATTGTGAGCACCATGACAAATCCAACTTTTGAAGGGCAATCAAATTATTAATAGATGTAGGTAACTCCTTCAACTCCGAACACCTTGACAAATCCAACTCTTGAAGCGCAATTAATTCATTAATAGATGTAGGTAATTCTTGTAACTTTGAACACCCAGATAAATCCAAATGTTGAAGAGTAATCAAAATTTCAATAGACGTAGGTAGTACTTTTAGGTTAATGCATTTTGATAAATCAAGCACACGCAAGTTGGGACAATGACCAAAATTGAATGGTATTTCTTTAATTTTGGCCTCTTGCCAATGTATCCATCGTAATTCATATGCATGTTGGTCATGTAAAAAACCTTCCATAATGTTTGATGAAACTTGATTTGGGGAGGTGTACATTCTTGAAAAGCCCTAAAACCAATTTTTCATTTCCTTCCAATGATAAACCTTGTAGTCTTGAGGCCACCTATCACATGAAAAATTTCAACATATGAGTTAACACAAATAACTTTTAAATTATGCAATAAATTTACTATGTTTTTTTAATGTACTAATTTTTAATTATAAATTAAAAAAAGATAATAATTTGATGTAATGATGATAACCTTTTGTTCATGCAAAATGTGTAAATTTGTTTCAGGATCCCATATTCGATTCTTTTCTTGTTGTATTGCAAAGTTTTTACCCATATCTCGCAATTGGTCATGCATTATTAAATTTCCATCTTTGTTGACTTTTACAAGAGATCTATCTTTTAAGTTTTGCAATTCAAGTGTCGAAGATTCAGAATCCCATATTTGATGGGCTATAATTTCTTTCAAACCAACAAAATAACAAGCAATATCCAAAAACATATCCTTTTCTGGTTGTTCCAAATCTTTGTAAGAAATCTCCAAACTTTGCCAAAGCATATCCTTTGTACCCCCATCCAAAATTTTCCCTGTTCGTAACTTTTTCAAAGCTCCTTTCCAAATTTTCAATCTTGTTTGCATATCCAAGCTTTGTTTCTTGTGCAAAAAACCACCCATGACTTCAAGGCTTAAAGGAAGACCAGCACATGCATCCACAATCTTCTCCAAAATGTTTTTAAAACCTTTTTCCACTTGTTTTGTATTGTGAAATGCATGCGATAGAAAAAGTTCTGTTGCTTGTTTTTTGTTAAGATATGGCATTTCAAATCTTCCATTTGGATCTAATTGACCCTCCAAGACTCCCCAATTTCGACAAGTCACAATTACATTGCTTTTTCTATTTTTTCCTTGAAAAGCAAGAACTTTTGATAAATCATTGATAAGCTTTTCATCAACATCATCAATGACCACTAAAACTTTCTTAGAAATCATGGTATCCTCAATACGCTTAAGATCATCATCATTCACAACTTCCACGCTATATTTTTTCCGACCACAAAGATCTTGTAGAAGTTGTTTTTTCAAATCTTCAATATTTTTTGATTTCACATCCTCCAAGAAACTAGATTTATCATATTGCTCATGGAACAAATGGTATATCTTTTTGCTCAAAGTTGTCTTTCCAATACCCCCCATTCCAACCAAACTAATGATAGATACCTTTTGCAACAATTTATAAGTATCCTTTGCTTTTTCTTCTAAGCTCACTTCCCATGATGGCAGTAATGGAAGTTGTCGTGGATTCTGTTGTGATTCATGCAAATCTTATATCAATATTTTGATTGAAATAAATATATGCCATAGAATAATTATTTTAAATACATTAAAGACAAAAAAAATATGTTTTTGTTAAGAATATATAAATTATGAAATTCCCATGCTATTACATCATATGTCTTGATGACAATTTAAAATCTTATCAACTTTGTATATTTGAAGTGACCACAAATCAATGTTATGAATTAACAAAAAAAATTAGATTAAGTTTTTGTCACCTATACATTTAATGTTAGATCTTACAAAAGTGTTATGAACATAGCTTCCTAAGGTTGTCACAACATTATTAAGTTTGTCACAACATGACATGTCATTTTGAACATTGACATAACCTAACGATACATCAAAATAGGGTCAACTTAGGTCAACTTAAGGTTAACTTGAATCAAAACCTTGATAAGGTTGTCAAGAACAAGGGTTTAATGGGAAAAAAAAATCTATGACAAGTGAAACAATGACCAAAAATGGAAAATATTCAAGTGATCGAAAATGAAAAAAATTTAAGCAACCAATTTTTTTTGGTTACTTGTTTTTTTACTTGTTCTAGGGGACCAAAAGCATTTTGATCGCCAAATCAATGGTGAGAATCAACCTTGCCATTGATTGGATGATCAAAAATTAGTCAATGATAATTTAAAGAAAAAACATTTAATCATTTGATGATTAAAAGTTCAATTGAGTGACCTAAAAAACTTAACATTTGGTTGTTAAGCAATTTAAATTCAATAAATAACTATACAAAAATTTCAATCACCTAGTCAAAGAATAAAAACATGACCATAAAATTTTGGTCATAAAATCAACGTTGTAGATCAATCCATTGACGATGGAACATTTCAAATAGATTGCCTTTCCTTTCAATTGTTATTAATTGATTTTTGGTTGCCTTAGTGATTTTTGGTTGCTAAAGAATTGGCGACCAATTTTTTTTAATAATTGTTTTTTTTCATCAACCAATTTTGATTATCTAATCAACAACGAGGTTGATTTCCACCATTGATTTTGCAATTGAGATTTTTTGATCCCAAAATAAAATTAATTAATTAATTTCAATTGCTCACCTAATTTTTTGATCATTTGATTCTTTTGGTATCAGTTATCATTTCAATCATAATTTTTGGGGATGGGCATATCACCTTTTCTTTGAAAAAACATTGGGCATTTGACTTGACAGGTGTGCCAGGATCTCACGTGGATATTACAATTAACACAAAATCAAAGTGTCATGTGCATCATGACAACCTAAAAATTCCTTTAAGTTTCCTCTTCATATAATGACTAATTAAAACTTTTGCATTGAAGTTGATGTCTCACCTTTAAACAAGTCTTTAAACAATCCACCAATTTTGAATAACTTATGTGGTCCCTTGTAGGTGGTTTGCAAATAGTCAAATGGTTTGCATCTTCAACTTTGTAAAAATTGTTACCAGATAATTGTTGGGCTGATGCATGTGGAACGAGAATTTCCTACACATAATTTAATGAGAGTTGAAAATCAAATACAAAGATCTAAAAGATAAAATTGCAAAAAAATTGAATTTCTACAAAAATATCAATTTGCATATTTATTGAAGGTCATTGTATTGAAAATTTACCTCATCTTTGTTAATGGGTTGTCCTTCAACAAAAGCATAAATGTTAAGATTTTCTTTGGCCTGATCAAACTCCATTGAAAGTTGTTCCATTTTTGGATCTAAAAGTTGAACATTCTTAAGTAAGCTTTGTTGTTTTATTGAAGGGGTCTTGTTCAAAAAACCCATTTCATGGCATATTTGTGCAAAATACGTTGAAAATGTTTTTGTCCCACCTTCATGTGGAGCACCATAGAAAATTACCCCAGTAAGGTTATCATAAAAATCCTTGGATCTTGCATTCATGGCTAATTCCATATCATTTGATGTTTTTTGATTCATGCGTCTTTTGATCTCCACCACTAAACTTTTGATGATCAAGCCACCAAAGCTATGACCAACCAATACAATTGGAGCACACCAAAGGTTTTCATAGCTGTAGATGCAAATAATATTTATAATTAAATTATCTTTTGACGTAATTCTTGTATTTAAACTCCATTTGTGGCATAATTGTAAGGATATTTAAATCTCATAAAAGGTTTAAAATGAAATATAGTTAAGTATGTGTTATCAATATTTTTTATTAGAATATTATCCCAAATTAAAAGAGATTTTTTTAACCATGATAACTACTATAAATACATTAGTAATGAAAAATATTATGAAATTTGAAATCCATTGAAGTATGGAAGGTTATGTTAAACACATGTTTAAACACACACAAATTTCAAATATTAGAGTTGGGAAGGACATTGTTTCACCTTTGATTCACCACCAAACTTTGTACAAGGTTTTTCCCAATGTCTGTTACATCATCATTGACCCCATTAATATTGGCATCGTATGAAAGAGAAAGGATTTGGATATTTTCTCCCATGTCTTCAACCAACCACTCTTTTATCCAAAATGTAGGTTCCTCTCCATTGATGCAAGTAGTTGACGTCCATGTTTCTTTCCATGCCATGGTAATGTCCTTTCTAGAAACAATGCCGTGAAAAAAAATGATGACCAATTTCGGGTGTGTTAAAATGGCATTCGGATACACAATATGAACCGGATTTATTTGCAATTAATAAGATGATCAATATAACACAATTTGTAAAACATATCAACTTCTCTTTCATAGCTTTCAACCTTAAAATGATTCATCCATTCATATCAAAATAATATCCTACTTTCTAAATGAAAAAAATTTGGTGGTAAAATCAAATTCACAATATTTTATACATATGATACATTTTCATGTTCATGAAAACTCATTGGCATAATTAAAAACATCATAAGAAGAAATTTGGAAGAAAAAAAATCTTGCAAACATCCTAAAAAATTCAAGGTCATAAAAGATCCAAAATAATTACCTTTGGGTTTTCCAAATGAAACATTTTCATTTAAGAAATTTCATATTATTAAAAAAGATTAACAAATTAAGTTCAACTTGAATCCAAACACAAGGAAAAAAAAAAGACATCACTAAAAACTTTAAAAAATTGAAAATAATAATGAAAGATGGAAAATTAAAATTAAAAGCCAAATAACTCAAGGAAAAAGTTCACACATTCAATTGTTTTCAACATGATGTTAATAATGACCAAAACCATTTATGTATTGGATGTATATTGAATTATTCTATGTGTATATATACTTTCACCAATTCTTATATGGGTGGATGCTTATGTCAATTAATCACAAAGGTGTTGGTTTCACATAGACACACTAATTCAAGTAGTTGTCTACCAAAATATAACAACATATAGAGAGACAAGGAAACTATGAAGAAAGCTGAACACAACCATATGGACAAACCAAAAAAGAGCAAAACATGGAATGATGAACAATAGAAGATGTAAATAATCTAATTGAAATTCTCATTACTATGTCTTATTTGACCAAGTTAATTGTATCTTAGTAGAATGCTAGACCTTGAACCATAGGCCAATAAAGGATTTTGAACAATATTTTCTTTTTGAAAAGGTGATTATTTTTCTAAGCAAAAATAAGTTTATTCCCATTCCTAAGGATTGTGTCCACATTTGCTTCCACTACAATGGCATTGACATTTGGAAAAACAATACTATTAATAATGACTCATTTTTCGATGTGTGGAAATATGTGAAGATAATCATTTTGCTATGTCGAATAAAAATATATAGTTTTTATTTTGCCCCGTGGGCTTTTCCTTTAGCTTTGTATTCTTTCTCTGCATCTCTGAAAATAAACAAGAAAAGAAAATCGAGGAGTTCTTTTAGTCAAGCCTACTTTGTGGCCTTCGCCAAGCTTGTGAAGGTGGCGTAAAGCGAAGCATACTTATGTTTGTATGATTTAGAAGTGGCAAATATACCAGACCCACATGTGCTTTATGTTGGCATCTTGCTCCTTAATCAAAACATGAAAATTTGACTATAAACTTTAATTAAAATACTAAAAAAAGGCCATAGATCCATAATTCCTCCTAGTTTATTTTGGTCAATCAATCTATGTTAAAAATGATGATTAATTCAATTACCACTTTTGCATATTCATAGAAACTTATCAACAAAATCAAATGCCTCACATGTTGAATTTCATTTCTAAGGCATTACAAGCCTTGGACAATGATCTTCAAAGTTCAAAGTGTATTCCCACTAAGTTGAACAAGTTTACCAATACTTTGTAACAAATGGAATGACATTCCACATATAATACATTAGTTCATGTTAGAGATTTCCCATTACTTATGATGCAAATCAACTTAAGTAAAAACATGACAAATGACCTACCTATAAGATGAGCAAGATTTTCAGTCCAAGATCCAATGTTGAAACAAAATATTGAAAATTACAAACTAGGAAACAAATAACATATGGATGTGGGGGTGTACTTGTGTGCACAATGGAAGAACCTCCAAACAAGTTTTGTGCAAACCATCAAATAAGAATCCAAACACATCCTTCACTCATTGTTGTTGGTGAACTATTTAATGCCAACCAAACCTCAATGAGTTCTGAATTTTAATTTCAACAAGGTGGAAAGTGTGTACTCAAGACAAAAGTTTTGTACAAAGAAAGTTCATCATCAGATCAACAAACAACAGAAAACCCCCATCCTTTACTTCTTGTTCTTGTTAAAGAGAGATTTGAAGGTAGGTCGATCTCAATAGGTTCTATAGAAAATCAGTAAGCTCCAGAAAGTGTGTATTAAAGGAAAAAAAATTTCTGAAAAGGAAAGCTTATCACGAAACCCTCAAACAACAAACCCCCTCACATCACATCCTTGTTGTTGAAGAGGGCCTCGAAGGTTGGTCAACCTCAAAAGGTTCCAAAACATGCTCAACAAGTTGAAGAGGGCCTTGAAGGTCGGTCAACCCCAAAATGTTCCGAAACATGTTCAACAAGTTGCAAAGTATGGACTAAAGTTTTGTGCAAAGAAAACTTATCACGAAAGCAAACATCTCTCTCCCCCTTCCAGCCCCTCAAATCCTTCCTTTGTCATTGAACAGAGATCTGAAGGTTTAGGCCAACCTCAATACGTTCTAGAAATCTTTTCCTCCGCACAAGTGCCAAGAGAAAGTGCCACAAGCATATCACGAAGCGCAACGCTCGCGACGACAGAGGTGCAACATCTCCCCTCCTTTTCTTCTTCGTGCCAAGAAGAACTTTTCCCTTCCTCTTCATATTCTCGGCTCCAAATCCCCCTCCTCCCCAGATCTGTAATGACCTTTTCTTCTACTGTCTTGCCTCCTCTGTCAACAATCTCTTCCTCTACTATCTCGCCTCCCTCTCACAAAAATATCTTCCCCTCCGCTCTTGTCCTACCTCAACAATCATTTTCTCGATTGTATTGCCCTCTACTGACAATCTCATACTCTTGTACTCCCCCCAAAAATATTTTCCTCCTTGATAACCTCATCTTGTGCAATTTTCTTCTTTAGCGTCTTAAACTGCTCTCCTCGAAGCGCGTGGAATGTGTGGTCACGCTGCCTTATCTGTTCCCAACCCTCGCGCGTCATGCCTAGCCATTCGTTGTACGCGTTTTCTTGGCATATTCGCTGCAGAACGTTCCACCTACGCGTCTTTTCCAATCCAGTACAGTGTTTCAGTCGATTTCCGATTCACTGCATTGTTCAGGGCAACATGGCAGAGATGTTATTCTGTATAACACACAGCTCGTTTGAAATTTGTTGCTATCCAGTTGTTGCAGCAACGATTGCAGAGAAAGAAACGAACTGATGCAGGGAGCAGAAAACCTGAAGAGAATTGTAGGCCAGAGGTGTTTCTGAACAGTGGATTTTCGAATTTCTACCAGTCCTAAACAGATGCAAAGGAGGTTATGGTCAGTTCTCAACTTCTTCAGAATACACATGGTGTAAGTGCATCATCAGATTGGGTTTATAGTCTTGGAATTTCACTGATTCTATGATCAATGTTTTTTCTTAGTTTTGTTAGAACATGAGAATCTAGCAAGAAACATTGATATTGCCAGTCAGTTTGAATTCATTGGATTAGGATTCCATCAGGTGGACTGGATTGAAGTGAAAAAATGAGTTGTGGACATTTCCAATACATCAGTATGATGAAGAACATTGAGCACATTGATCTGCAGAAGTCAACATAGAACAAACAACACTTACAGGTTCATTCACTCCCTCCCCAAATGCCAACAATGATCAGCTGAAAGGCAAATCAGATTGTGAATTCAAATCATGTTCAAATCATGATCTTGTGGAGTCCAGTAATTCTGTGAAACCTTGATTGTCAGGTTGGTTTCATTGTTAAATTCATTCTGAAGTAATTGTTTCACAGGATTCTTACTTTGTTGATATTGGAAAATTTCAAAACTGAGAGTTTCTCCATTGAATGTGCTTACTACTGTACGCATCTAACATCCAAAGATAGTTAGATTGGAGTTAAGAAAGAACTTGTATTGGATGATCAGTTTGCAGAGTTGAGCGTTATCAAAATCTAGGCTTCCCCCTTCAAGTGCTCTTGTTTTGGGATGCCTGAGTTTAGGGTTTAGAGGCTCTTGGCACTGATCAGAAAGATTATGAGACAGTTCAGTTCATGGGTGTCAAGAAAAAAAGAAACAGCCTTATACAATGTTGAACTTTTTTCAGTCATGTATGTATCTTCTCCTGCAACCTTGTCAATTTGTTTCAGAGAATTGCTCAGCACTTATTCTCAACTTGGCAGATTTGGAACAGCTTCTGTTCAATTAACAGCAATTGCAAGTGAATTCATGCCTTCAAACGTGTGACTTATCATGCAGTTGGGAAGGGATAATGTGCACTGAGCATAGCATATCATGCAATTCCTTGAGCTGGCTTCAGATGGTGATCAGTCATGATGCACTGCTATGCAAATGCTGTTGGTAATGTTCTGCAGCTCAATGCACTTTACAGTTATTTGAAATTTTGTTTCACTGCATTCCAATTCTGGGCATCAGCACATAAGAAGGCAGTCAGTGGCGGTATTCAATTCTGAAGTTCACGAAGAAGTTGGTTGGTTGACAGGTATGTTACACACTGCTGGAGGAGAAAGCAGACTGCATCTTGACTCGTACTGGTCAAGAAGAGATGGGAGTTGCAGCAGTCATTGACAAGCAGTGCTCAGTGGAGTAGACCAGCTCTGGATTGTGAATGCAGTTGGTTCATGTATGCTAGGAGCTTTGATGGAGACAGAAAAATTGTTAGTGTTGTGTCATTGAGAAAGGTGCTGTAAGTAATTATACTGATGTGATAGTATCACCTTCTATAAAGCTTGTTTTTTCTTCATGACTACTCAACACTGTCTATGTTCAATACTATTCAGGCCAATTGTTGTGTCTTGTTTTTATTACAAAGACAGTCTTGATCAGTGTGTGGCCCTCTATAGACTTTGCTGTTTGGCATAGGTGAGCTTCACATTCAATGGACTTCTTGGGAAGGACTCATTTCACAATCACAAGGTCACTCAGGTGTTTGAAGGGGACTTTTGTTTTCAGGCTGTAACATATATCTATGGTTTCTGTGCTTACAAAGACCTTCCAGTGTTTTCCGAAGGCATGAGTGAAATGTGATCTGATTTGGCTTGAACTTTGAAGGATCACAGAAAAGGGTTCTCAATCTGGAAGCTGTGGTTTTTTCTCTCTTGGTTTGCTAGGCTCCTTTACATTTCATGGGATCTTATGAAAGAGAAGTCTGAACGAGAGGACCTAGTTCAGGCTATCTGAAGAAGCAGCTATCCAAAGGTATTGCATTGTTAGGAGGGTTTGATGATTGAAAGCATCAATTATGTGATCATCCAGCGTGAACACTCCGACAGTGATCTTTCTATTTACCTCATGATTGTTTAGTTGAGGATCACTTGGGGGCACAGGGGTGACAAAGAAAAACCTTTTTAATAAAATCATATGCAACTGCGTGAAGCTTTTAGATCATCCAGTATCTCAATAATGTACTATTGCACCAAAATAATCAATCACATAGCAATTGTTCGGACAGGCTAGATTTTCTGGAACAGGACCCCAAGCTGGAGTGAGAACGAGGTGTGAATTTTTCAAAGCAATTGCACTTATTTTGTTGTCGCCAGATGCAGGAAAGGTTTTTGGAAGCACCGCAACCAAAACATAGTGCCGTTGTGTTCCATGTAGACATCTAACGCCCTGGACTTACCTCCTGTCCCCAGAGTAGGGGTTTCAACACTGTTACTGCCTCAATGCATCGAGAGAGAGAAAGAGAGAGCTTTTCTGTCTCCGGTTCGTCGATGGAGAAACCGGAATTATCTCCCAATACTGGATACTACTATCCTCCGACGATTGTGCTAAGAATATCGAATGGTGATATCTGATGATGTTCATTATATGAACAATGCCTTTCGGTCCTCGACTTCATTATCCCCTAGAAGAACCTAGAGGAATTTCACAAACAGAAAGACAGCGAAGGTCTCAGTAGTTTTGCTTCCACAGAGCTGGCAAGTCTCTGACAAGACTCGCTTTCCGGAACAAAGCATTATCAAACATCACAGACCCATTTCGAGCGCGATCCACATCTGATAACCTACGGCAAAACAGAAAACAACCCCCTGCTGCACGTATGGAAAAGCAGAGCTGCTGGATTGCAAATCAAGCTGGAAGGAAAAGAAATGAAAAAAAGCAGAAAAACTTACGGCTAGTAAGGCCGTCGCCAAGAGGATCTAACAATGTAAAAATTTAAAAAAAACGAAGTGGACAGACACTCCAGCGACCCGGGCCTGTTCTTTTCTTTGCACGCACTAGTATCCACACCGGGTCGACGAAGTTAGCAGGACCCGTAAAACATCTGAGCTTGGATATCATTTGTGCGCACAAGAGTCGAAGTGCGCAGCTACAGCTGCACAACGCTTGAAAGTACTAGGTTATGGAGTTTAAGTTTCACAACATCTACAACCACAAAAACTCAGTCTCGCAAGGAACCCTACTCTTCACATCGACGCAGCGCCAATACCAGCGAGACAACGTCACTCCCAGAAATCAAATCTTGCCACGTACACCACCTATTTATTAAGGACGAGAGTTGTAAGGAGTGACAAAGCTTATGGGTTGTTGGGCGTCCGATAAAAACCGTAATGGCCTCTGCCATATGGCTGGTGCCAACAAATTTAAACGGTGTTGGTGCAGAAATGATCAAAAATCAGAAAACTCCCTATACACCCCCAACACAATTCCCCTTCAGTCTCGCTACAGAGGTTGTCACGAGGGTACAAACTTCTCCACGCCGAAACGCTTCCCCCCTGGTCTAAATACATGAGGTTACGAGGGAAGAATTTTGGGTTAAGGATATAGGAGAAAGTGTGGTGCCATTTCTTGTGATTAGAAATGAGAAGGATCTCAACACTAAACAATCACAAATCAGGTGATCCGGCAGATAATACCAAACAAATGGTGACATTTCAGTAGTCATTGCATGATCTTCTGCGATTTCTGTGTTGTGCAGGAAAATCCTGATGAACAGAGAGAGCCTTTGTAGACCTTAGAAGGTTTTGGTTGCAATTCCTCCCGTGTTCCATAAAGGAGAGAGGAAATAACTTTGGATCACCTAATCGGAGAACACGACAACCTAGTCTTATCTTCACAATCTAGTTCTCATCTTTCTTTCCCTGTTGCAGCCTCGTTGAGACACACTTGCTGGCATCACCAACAGTGCCTGCAAGAACCAAGGACCCGAGAAAAATGGATTAAATTTGAATCCTTGATTGAGATTGTTCTCGAAGGTTTTATATGTGCAATGTGCAGCTAGTGTGGAGGTGGTTGTTGTCCAGATTCTTGAAGACACAAAGAGGAGCTCTACAAAACTGTAGCTGATGAGGCCTATGTGCAAAACTATTTGCCGACCAGCTTTCTTGCTATGGTGACAGAAGCGACAACACTTCTTATATAGCACCAATTCCATACCTCTGCACCGCCAAGCTTGCCAATCATCAAATAAAACACTCACCTTACTCTTTGAATTTTCAGCAGCAATTCCAATCATAAGATGTTCTTACATGGTCTTCTACTTCAATTTGAGATGTTCTTTACAAATGTCTGTAACTCAATTACAGTAGTGACAAGTTAAAACCCTCACAATATTAGTTAATTTTACATGGTGGTGGGAAAAAAATAATTATCCTGACCATCTAAGGGAAGACCTTTTGCGGGAAAATAATAAAATCATATCACCATCATAGTGTCCAGCAGACAGATTCCTGTTGATTATATTTATGAGTTTCAATTCATTATTTTCTCTATAGGAAAAGCAAGCTGCGGGATCTGAAAAATTTAATGAAGGGTTTTGCAGGAAATAAAAAATTGTCTCCCATTGGCATGGGAAAATTATGTGGGAAAATTTAATTATTTGCATTCTTCAGAAAGTCGGGTTTAACATATCTCTACAGTATTCACTTCTTTCAGGCAGAGACCTGACTGTATGTTCACACCAGGCTCTTCTTTTCTGAGAAATTCAACATTTGCCTTGAGATCCCATTTGCCACCAGCAGCAAGGGGCTTGATTGCAGCCCATAGCCTGCAGCATTGCCAGGTTCTAAATCCAGAATTCGACTGGCAACTTGTTCTCCCATCTCCCAAATTCAATGAACTCTGCAAACCATGAGTAAGGCCATCCACACAAGGCCATTTGGTTTGCAGGACATTGTATTCATGAAATCCGCTGCCTCTTGCAGATGACCACATTACCAATCAGATCAACCATGCAGGCACAGTTCTCCATTTTTGCAGAAATGCCATAAACTGACCCTATGGATTCGTGGTAGAGCAGGCTGTCATGAAAAAGGCCTTCATTGCCTGACTACATGCTGACAGAAGAGCAATAAAAGCAACCATATCCATTACTACTCCTTAAATCCTTAAGAATCTCTTGAAAACATACAAGAGCTTCTGTTGCTTGTCCATGCATGGCATAACCTCCAAGCACAGCTGTCCAAGAGAACACATCAGGTGTTCATCATGACTTGTTGAACACTCTTCTGCATGTCTTCTAAGCTTCCACATTTTGCATACATGGCAATGAGACTATTGTCCACAAGGACACTCCACTCATAACCAATTTGAATGATCTCTTCATGAATACAACTGCCTTCTTCAAGTGCAACAACACTTGTACAAGCATTCAAGAGTCCCACAAACATGACAGGGCATGGTTTCAAAGAATGCAAGGGGAAGAAGGGGTGTAGCCAGATACTTCACCTTTTCGGTAGTGTTGCATGCATGTGTTAGCATTTTTGCACTTGAAGATGGCAAGCATGTTCACAAAGAGATCATTCCAAACAATTGTTTGAATTTTGATCTTTGTGTGAGTAATGCCCTCATCTATACGTACACAAAATGCAGGTGCCCAAAGGATGCTGAGTTCAATATGATGTCCATTAGGGTTGCTTGGAATGCCATGATTTTGGGGTATGTGAAATGTTGGCAAGGACACAAGGCATTAAAATTGTACCCAAAAATGCAGCATGCAAGGCTTAATGCAATGTAAAGGGATGTAACCCAACTATGTCACATTTTTGGAGGTGTTGAATGTGTATGCTAGTGTCAAGACACTCAAGGAATGTAAGCTAGCTTATGAACAAATCATATAGAGTAGTTGTGAGTGTAATGTGTTTGTTGGTTGTAGCCTTTTTGACAAGTATGCAAAATGCAAGAGCCTAGAGGATGTTTAGCAAGTGTTCAACAGAATGCCCAAACTCATGGACATTCGATTCACAGCCAGTTAGAATTATTTGTTGATGAACATTCATGCCTTCTTTGATTGTTGATAAACCTCCACATGCGTTCAAGACTGTCACAAAATTGACAGAATTCGGTACCACTTCTTATATATGCTAATACAACTCCAATGCCTTCTACACTTCTCTGTGTTTGACATGGCCAGAGATCATGGTTGTCCAAGAGACCAAATCATGGCTGGACATTCTATTGAAAACTTTGCAAACATCTTCTTTGCTCCCACACTTGACGTACATATCGACGAGGCTAGTGCTCACAAAGACATCATACTCACAACCATTTTACATGATATGTATATGAATGTGTTTGCCTTCTTGCAGTATTCGCAACTTTGTACATGCTTTGAGCACTAGAACAAAACTGAAGGTGTTTGGAGTCATGCATTCTTTTTTCATTTGCTAGAAAAACCCAATGGCTTGCTCCCATTCTCCAAATTTCACACACATTCCAAGTTGGGCATTTGATGTTCATTTGTCCACTCCTTGGAGCCATGGCCACAAGTTTCACTTGCACCCAGCAAGGATTGTGTTTGCAGTTTAGCCAAAGTGGGTGTAGTGTTTTCTTATGTTGGATAAAGGGAAATCTTGCATTCTTTTCCACCATTCTTGATGGTCTATTGTCCCACCATCGTGAAAGATCCGAAAGGGACTATCACCAACGTTTCTATACAACCAATTTCTAGTGACAAAAATGACTAAGGTGGTCTCTTATGCTGATGCTCGGCTCTATTTCTTCCATCCATTGTATTGCGGAAAGAAGATCAACATAATTGCAGAATTGTTATTGTTGAGCATAGTTGGGGTTGCTTGATTTCTCTTGAGGACCACCACTCTTCTTCTTCATCCCCATGAGTGGTCGTGGTCCTCTTATGTAAAAGCTCAAGACAAAAAGGGCTGCTACATGCTGCACTGAACAATTGCACTTCTTGGACCAATGATGAAGATGAACACATTCCTTCCCAATAGACATCATCATCTCCAAAACGGGAAAAACCCTACAGAAAAAGGAGAAATCAAACACAACTAGAGCGACAACACTCATGAGCTCCCATAAATCTTCTGCCCAATAATATGAAACTCTACCAAACACATGCACATAGCCTCATCCACATTACATGCGGAATACGATTCCTAGTTTGTTTTGATTGTTGGAACTTGGCACAGATTCTTCACATCGTTGCCCATCATTCCATCTTTGGAATTATTTGGAGATTTATTTAACATTTTCAAACAAACTTTTTTTTTTGGGTTTCTCAAGTCAAGGATCCAAGGTTTGGGTTTGTGTTGTGTCCTCCGATAAGGGGATGGTGGGGTTCAGCGGAATACGACAGGTATTACAATGGTGTTATGGCTCGTTTAGCCATCTATTTTGTTGAGACCATTTCTGTCCTTCAAGCTCAAAGTTGTTGTTACATACCCAAGATCCATTCACCTCTTGATCTAGGATCATCAACCAAAAGCTTGGACTTGGGTAAGCTCATTTATTCTAACAGAAGCAATTTCCAACAATTTTTGTTTGTAAGTCTTTCCGGTGGGTGTTTTTTTTTGTCCATTGTCGAGTTTTTGAGGATCGTTGTAAAGAGTCTTTTATTCATGGGCTAGATTCGGCAACATCTTTTTCATCATCAAGCATCAACAAAAGCTTTGTTGCTTCGAGTTATTAAATGGTTGTTGGATTCTAATTATCAAGGACAACTTCATGTTGGGTGCTACCTTGAATTGCTAACCCATGCTCAAATTTTTCTTGAAAGAATGTCATGGGTCTTTGGAAAACCAATTAGTAATTTGTGGGATGGGATCAAATTCTTGGGCCTTGCAAGTCTTGCATGGTAGAATTAAAGTTTTTATTCTTCCTTCATCAGTATTTATGGCAAGCAAGTCTATGTGATAGCTATCAATCATATGCTTCTTTTTTCTAGAGTTCACCTCCTCATTGCTTGTGGAATTTAGAAGAATTCTCATGCTTTTTTTTGCAAGATTTAGTGCACAAATTTCCATGATTTCCAAATTGTTTGAGAGCTCCCTCACTACCTAAATGTTTTCTAATAAGAAGTATGGATTTGAGAGATTTTGGATTTCAAAGGAGAGCTTTGAAATTGCATTTTCTTGGGATGCCATTGAATCTTTCAAAGATATACAATCATCTTTTTCTCGAGCAAATTTTCTTTACTAGCAAGTTGTTGATTTTGTGGTTGATAAGCCTGACATTGATGTATCTGGTTTATGGTGGATTACATTTAATTGTTTTGCAATGACACTTCTAGCCTAGGGATTGGTTTTGAAGGTTCCTTCTAGTTGTAACATTCAGTGCCAAGTTTGGGTTGAATAAAATCTCTGCTTGATATAGTGTTTTTTTTTTAATCTTAATCTTTCATTTCAAGTGCAGATGATCCCTATTGACAACAACATAAAGAAGTCAAAGGTTTAGTGCTTCAAGTTGTGTGCAATAGTTTGCAGTATGGAAGGGAAGAGCAACAACACAACAATTGGAAGCTTACATCTACCACAGTCAAACAAGCTTGTTTTTCCATTTTGTACACCATGTGTTGTTGATTTGCAATCTCTAAAAGAAGGTAATTTATGGAATAGAAGATGCAAAAGCATGGGATTTTGGTTTAAGTTATATCACTTTTGATGCTTGTTTTGTAGCGTGTAGTTGTGTTTTAAGGATTCAAGTATAGGAGGATCAAAAGTTGTGGAAGGGATTTCTAACTCTTGATGTTTGAAGATGTAGCCAATATCCAGAGCGAATACTCAGACACCACCAGCAAACTTAGATTGGTGGGATAGAAAGTGTTTATCTAAAGTTGTAGTTGTTCAAGACAATCATACATGGGATTGAACATGAAGATTTGAATATCTTATGTACTATTATGGGTGGGATTCAGATATCTAGGCCAGAGGAGTGACACCATTCAACTTTTATCTACCCACATGTAAAGTTGGCATGGCACTAAGCCAAGATGGATTGTCTTTCACTAGATATAAAGGCCACCTTAGTGGAGGGCCAATAATAGATCCATTGCCAGATTTTGAAGCTTTTGATGCTATTCATTTGGGAATTAGCAATGTAGTTTTTGACACCAATGGAGGTGATTGGTGTATGTATTATTTTGGAAGTAGCTTTGATGAATAATCTTTGCCTGGAAGCTCTACAAAAAATAAATTCAGGTGTGGTTGTCTATCAATCATCTCCTACAACCACTCAAAAAAATAGAACCTTTTGAGGATTCTGCATACACATGTATCACCAAGGCCCATAAGTCAACATATCATATTTGAAAAATGAATGTAGGAGATTTTTTGAAATCAAGAATCATTACCAATTGATACTTGAAACCTTTGGTGACATTCTTGAAACATGAGCCAACTGTCACCATGTTTGTTGGCAAAAGTCATAGTGCCTCAGGTTATAGAAAAAGAATTGGAGATTTTTGTGTTGATGTTTTGTGACTTGGCTTGGTGATGTAGGGGTGTGATGTTGCAACAAGGATTAGCTATGTTTAGAGATGGGCTCTCATTTGAAGACCGAAAGGGTCCAATTCTAGAACTTGGAGATGCAAACTCTTGGGACAAGAATGGAGTTTCCTAGCCACGAGTGATGCCACCCAAAGGTATATATGATCTTACATTCCTATAGTGGTGAAACCCTTTCGCACTCTTTGATGTGTTTGGATCTTCATCAAAACATGGAACACATCACATGCATGAAAACTCTGAAAATTCCTTGGGTGCTAATGGGTTTGGAGGAACTTTGAAATTAACAACCCTAATACTAGTACCTTTTGGTTTTGACATTGAAGTGAATAGTTTGAGGACCCTTCCTTTTAGGTTGTTGCAATATTCCACTTTGATTTAAGTATGGGCTGAAATACTTTCTATGACACATAAATACTAAAAGACTCTTCTTCCAGTCACAGATGACCTATGGAAAGTTCTTTTCAAGTAGAGATCTTTTTCTTTTGGTGCAAGGGAGGTAGGTTTCCTAGAGACTCATATGAGTTGGGCAAACTCTTAAACTTCATTGTCAGGAAAATGCAAACTCACATAACCATGTAGTGTATGTAATTAGGAGGTGAAAATGGGAAATGGTTTATGACCTATCACACACACGAGACAAAAGGACCAACAGGAGTTGGGTGTTTTTCACCTGGTGTAGCCACATCAACAGATGGAAAAAATTGGGTGAAGGGTGGTAAAATTATGTCACTAGGTGCCTGAGGTTCATCGAATGAGGGAGGTGTTTCTATCCGGAATGTGCTTTAAATTGGTGACCGAATATGATGTTATATGAAGGCTCAAATTTCAAGTTCCAGTATGTTATTGGGTTATTGTCTTTGATGATGGAATTATATGGGAAAGAGATCAAAACTATGGAACTGAACCTAGAGGACAAATTTTAAAACCCCAAAAAGAGAGGATTTATGGGATAATGTGCTAGTGGGAACTCCTTGTGTTTTGGCAATGGAAGGTGGAAATTTTAAGATGTATTATTTTGGGTGTTGGAAAAATCGAAAGTGACAATACCTCAAAGGTTTGGACTTGTAGTTAGTGATGGAGAAAATTATCCATCATGGAGGAGGTTCAATGAGTGAAATCTTATACTTGCTAAAAACATGCAATATGTTACAAGATATTGGGTGGTGGGGTGTTTCAACTTAATCCAACCCATGGTACTAATTTTTCTATATCTAGTTTTTAGTTTTTTTCTTAGATTTTTGGTTTAACACTTTGCTTGTCAATCCAGCCTTTAAACAACATTTTCTAGGATCCAATTTTTCAAATTTTCAATTCATTTTCTCATATTTTCAATTCAATGATTCTACTTGGCAATCTAACCTCCAAACAACTAGTTTTGGGACAATGGGCACTTTAGGATGTTAGTGTGACCTCAAATAGATTTAGAGCACTTGCGATTTTGAATTCAGTACTATGTAAATAAACCTAAAATATAATTGTCAAATGTTTTACTGGCTGAAGAACAATTATGGATCCTTCCACCCAAAATCCAC
Source organism: Sphagnum contortum (assembly GCA_963920785.1). Lineage (NCBI taxonomy): Eukaryota > Viridiplantae > Streptophyta > Sphagnopsida > Sphagnales > Sphagnaceae > Sphagnum > Sphagnum contortum. The sequence goes on along the minus strand of OY987292.1, from coordinate 14,877,033 downwards.
CCAACATTGTATCAAGTGTGGAATATTCATGACATCATTAGAAGAAAAATGGGGTTTTGTAATTGACTTTTGCGACTATTTTTGTCCAACGTGACTAGTGTTTTAGTTGCACAGACAAAAATTAATCATCTTGGACAAGTTGAAAAAACCCATTTTTCTTTTAGTGCGTGCAACTATCATGTGAACACTAAGCAAAGTGAATAGAGCTAGCCCATGTGTGGAAGTAGCAATTCAAATCTTTGTTACATAAAAGGATTTAAGCTGGCCATGTTCAAAGATATGTTGTTGTATCTGGCTTCTAAATGTACTATATACACTTTGTTGAAAGACAACAGTCCGAGATGTTATGGACTAAATATTTGGTGACAAGGTGTCATTGATGTCATCCACATCTTGAGGTCAATCTATTTGATTGATATTTTGGAGCTAAGTCTATTTTATTTCAAGTTTCCCGAATGAACTGTAGGTTTGTATGTTTCTTCAAAATTGGAGATGATGTTGGTTTCTTGGAACACACAAAGGTTTAGAATATTATGATCTTCCAGTTTTGTAAGTTTGTCATCTTTGTGCACAAGATGTTGATAGATTGATTTGACTCATTGAAATTTTAAACAAGATTAGGTGTATGTTTCAATGTAATACATATGTAATGTTGTTGAAAACAAGGGGGTTGGGGGGTAACACTGATCCCATGATAATAAATTTTGAATTGTTTAACATTATTAATGGAAATGAAAATTTAAAATTATTAAAATATATATTTTGGTCCCATCATTATATTTTTCCCTACAATCACATTATCCATCATCATTAAATGACATTCAAGTTTGAGATATTGATATTTAGACAATAAATGAAGATGGATATATATAATTTATTTTATAATAATGGATGAATTTCCAATGATTTATTTATTTACTTCAATTCATAAATGAAATTCATCCAAACAAAATTGACATTCATCCGTATGAAATCATCGTCTATGGACACATTCATGTCCATGTAGGTGGATTAAAATAACATTAAGTTTTAAGTTACAAGCTCAAAACTACAATTCAAGTTTTACACTCATGCACAAGCCATCTTTATATTTTCCTTAACATAGCTATTCATGTGAGGATAGACTTCAAAAATGTTTGAAAATTAAATCTAAATGACGTGTAGTGATTGTTTCAAAAAATTGACAAATGTCATCACATGCAAGATCTTGCTTTGAACATATCCAAATATTTTTTGTCCACAACAAATCCATCAAGATTAATAAATTGATGATAATGTTGTGGGAAAAAAAATGAAGTACAATTTGAACACATCTAATTGTGGCATTTAATAAATCCACTAAAAAATAAAGCTAGGAAGGAGAGAGATATTATTTGAACACATTTACTATTTAGGAACCAAAAGGAATAATAATGGGGGAGTTCATTTAGTTGATCCAACTTCATTAATTGTGAAATGACTAAAAAAGGTAGAAGCGTGTAAGATAGAAGTGACAATCCTTCTTGATGAATGTCTTTTGGATGTGTAAGGAGAAAATATATTTGAATTGATTTTAGTCCAATAATTTTGAAATAGTTTATGGAGGTTGAAATGCTTTGAACAAAGGTGCATAGTGTAACAATATATGATATATTAAATAATTTTATTGTCAACTTCCATAGGGGTAAAACAAAGCTATCACAACCCCCAGTAAGAAAAAAAATTCCACCATTTCATTAGTGATTAAGTTAATATTGTTTGAATGTATAAGAAGACTTTTGCATCAACAACATGCAACCAATATACATTACAATTTCAACCCTTCAAAGCAAGCATCACAAAAGCATTACAACCATGTCTAAAGGGAATGAACAATGCTCTTGCAAAACTCTAATTGACCTAGACTTGTATCCACCTATAGATTAGAACGAATTGGCAAAAATAGATGCAAAATACAAATTAGAAGTTGGATATTGGGCTTTAAACAATGGGTTGTAGTATTACAAAAATTATGCAATAGTCATTCACATGTTTATTCCATAATTTGTAAACAACTTGCAACAAGCTTCTAGAAACAATCCACAACCAATGCAATTGACCAATTGAAATTATATAACACATTTTCAGAGGCAATCACACTATCTTTTGGGGATTGAAAATGAAAAACTTGTGGTCTTGAAAATGCAATGTGCAAGAAGTGGCCAAAAAACAATGTGGACCCATAAAACAATTCATACAAGACACCCCTCCTAATCTATAAAAGAGTAAAATATGTTGGTGTTTGGACGTGAAAGGACTTGGGGAGGTGTAAAGACCAAACTAATCCACCATATTCCAAAGGGCCAAAGAATTCATAGATGAAAAGAAAAACACATTAGACGACACCCATGGTTCCTATAATTATATCAATGATGAAATGTCATAAGTTGAAGAAATAAGTTCACCTGAATACATTCATAGAAAATACCATTGACAAAAATAATGACATGAAACAATGTAAGTTTCATCACACAATTATACAAGATTGAAATTTAAAGAGGTAAGGAGAATTAGGAAGTGCATTATCTTGTCTTTAACATGAAGAGAACTACTAATCTAGAAATGTATATTAGTTCTTGGAAGGGTAGTCACATTTTTAACATCAATATGTGCGATAGGAAATCAATGTATTGGTTGGGATAGTAGAGAAATGGATCATGATGTTTGATGATGGGGAATACAAGATTAGAAACTTTGAGAAGCTCAAAACACGAGGATGGAAGTATTGATTGTGGAGAGGATTATGTAAAAATAGAGTGTGACAAGTTTTTCATTTCATTGCAAAGGCCACATGAACTGGCTCTAAATGAATGTGAAAGAAGCCACACTTTTAAGTTTTTTGATTTAAGTCGTGTCATGGAACATTTGTGCATAATAGCTTGATTACATTATTTTGTGCGAGACTGGTTATTCTAAAATGTGAAAAACATAGACTAAAAATATGCATGGTAGATCGGATCCTTCATTAAGAAAGAAGGATATATATAAAGATTTGTTGAATAGATGTTGAAAGAATAAGATTGTGAGTGTAAAACTCAACCTTGTAAGTAAGAGCAAAAAAACTATTGCAATGTGGAAATTCAAATGACAAAATGAGGTTGGGATGAAATCAAGATGTTTTGATTATGTGATGTGTAAAGGCCTTGAATATGATGATAGAACATTGAAATACAAAATATTTGACATCTAGAGTCTACGATTTGGAAAACAAAATTTGAGGAATGTAAAATTATTTGATAATCAAATTTGCCCACATAAGTGTTGGAATTGCCCATAACAAGAAAATGAATGGGAAGGACATATATTCAATTAAAAGACTAATTTTTAAGACCCCAAATGCTTTAATCATATCAAATGAAAATGGACATATAAGCATTTGATTAAAACCTAAAAAATTACTTTTAAATTCTTTAGTCTTTAATTTGTACCATCATTTGCAATCTCTAATTTTGTAGAGACCTTAATTTGAAAATGACCTTTACTATGTACCTTAATATAGAAATAAATAAAAACTCTAATCTACACATTATCTTGAATCTTTAAATAGATTATAGATTTAAATATTTTGTTTTGTTTTGTAATTTGCAATATGTACAAATCTTAATATGAAAATATGTAATGACATTATGTGAAAATTAATCAAATTAAAATGCAAATATTTTTCATTTTATTACATAAAAATTCAAACTTAAGTCTATATCATGATTTATAATTTGTGAATATGGTTAGACCTTAATCTATACCCAAATCCAAAAATAGGAAAAGACCTTAACATGTACCTCATTTGAAATATATACAAAATACATGCAAGCTACCTAAATTCTAATTTGTAAGTTCTACTTAAATTTGTAAATTTGTGTAGACCTTAATTAACATGTACCTCAATATGATTAAATGTACACATTTGCACCTTATTAAAACTTTAGAATTTCCACACAAGATTGCAATCTATAAAACAATTTTGTTTATGTAAATAAGCTATAAATTAAGGTACACATATGTATGCATATAACACTTTTGAAAACAAATTAAAGCACATTATCTTTCACTTGTACTAAAAACAATTAAATGCAAAAATCTATTCCTTTAATCTAATCCAAAAAGTTGACCTCATTCTTTAGCTTTAAATGTTTAGATCTATACATTAATATTTTGGAATCCAAATGTTTGAAATAAACATTCATACAAATCGACACGAAGGCCAAGAGTAGGTTTTGATAATTCTAATCGCACCAAATTGTGGCACAAGAAATCAAAGTTTTATTAGAGCTTTCCACCCAACCTTATGACCACACAATGGGTTCATCAATGTACATGTATATTCAAGTATTCGGTCTTTCCCATTTCCCAACATAATTTTCAAGTACATTCAACTTGAACAAGAACCCCATTAAGGCTAGTCCAAATAACCCCCTTGAGCCTTAAAAAATCTTAACACATTAGCTCCTAATGCTCCGCTAACTAGCTTCAACATAGCAAAAATCCTACAACAAACATGAGTAGTTTAGTTCAAATCACAAGCTTCAATTATTCCTCCTGAAAGTTTCCAAGCTACAAAATGAAATTGAAAATGAATTTGAATAAAAAAACTAGAATGCTTAGCTTTAGTTGTTGTCATGTATTTATTTCATCTCCCCACCAAGCACTTCCTTCCTCCATTCAACGACTCCACATTATCTTCATCACACAACCAAAAAAAATCTAGGAAGCAACATTTCACCACCAACTCTTATTCCGAGCGCTCACATTCCATGAAGAACAACACACCAAATTCCATAACCTGCAAACAACAAAAACACAAGAAAATAACAAAGACATCAAGCCGCAAAATGCAACTCCTTTAAAGTTCATGATCGCCAACCATCCCTTCTCTTGGTGTTTTTTGCCAATACATCCATCAACACAATAAATCATCCATTAGGGCAATCTCACCCCATTTCATCTAGTTAGGGCTTAGTCATCCAAAAAAATTGCTGACACAAATTCCGGTCACAATGGCCTTTTCCAATCCACTCAAGGGTATCCAAGATTTTCCAATTAAAAAGCACGGTTGGCAAATATAAACATCCAGAAGTGAAGACAACCATCGGTCGAGTTCTGTTTATTTCACATGACCAGCCTGAATCAATTCATGCTTGACATTTATTTACATTTGAAGACAAGCCAATACTTATGTGAACACTTTGTTGCCAAGAGCTCCCCATGTTTTGCTCACTACTAAACCGTAAGTAATACTTTGATGCCCCAGAGTTTCATATTTTGGATTAGTTCAAATTGCCCCGGATGCACCAACCATTATGTAGGTTAATGGCACCATGTGAATATTTTTTCAAATGGATAAGTTCAATTTGGTGATGCCCATGCACTTGCCCAAAACAAGCAAATGACAAAATTTAATTCAAATTTTGTACTTTTCAAAAACCTTAAAAGCTTGGTGCACCTGGTGGTATTACCATGTAACATCATTTCTCATTTAATTCGTTAAAATGTTAACAACCAAAGCTAAGATTTATGTTCATGTTGGCCTTAATTGAAGTTACCTATTGTGCATTGGTACATATAATTTCATCCAATTCTTTTCATGGATAATTTTCTTTGCTTTAAATCATTCAGTAAATTTCATATAAGTTGGTTCCAGATTTCATCCATGGTTGTAGGGTTGCCTTTCAAATGCAATAATGTATAAGTGGAAATGTCATTTTGAGAAGAACTGATCATTTCTCTCAAGTGCACCACATTTTTCATATCTCACTACAAATGAAAGTTGTAGGACTTACAGTACTTTGATGCAAGAGAATAATAAATAAAGATGTAAAAACTTGATTACAAATTGGCATCATGGATTGATCTCTGGGGTTTAGGGTTTATGGTCAGGACACAACTCAGTAGAAGAAGTTTTAGCAGATTTCTCCAGATGAACAGAAAAAGGAGGGGAAGAAGCAATGAAATGCTACAGAGAAAACTCCTGCAAACCAGCTCAAGAACAAGTTCAAGAACCAAATACTTCATGAAGAAGGAGAAACCAATTCAAGGACAGATTGGTGTGCAACAGCTTGTCACTTAAGAGCTTGTAAATTCGATTCATTTGCACAGTCTAAAACCAGAGGCAGTTCTACGCTCCCAAGTCCAATAGTGCCATTGCCAGAAATGATTCCTTATAATAAGGTTTTTCAGTAAGCCTCTGCCTCAAACTGCAGTACAACAGGTAAACTAAAATCCTGACATTTCCTTCTTCCAAAACTGCAAAAATTGCCTATAACCGTGTTACAATCAGATGCTTTAAACTCATTTTTCCCAACACAGAGCATCCAACATGCAGGGATGACTATAATACAGAAGTATCACTATCAGGTCACCAGCCTTTTCAACCTTATAATGATACTGAAGATAGGATCAGGGAAGAATCAACTTAGCTGGTTCTTCCGATGCCTCCCAAGGTCAAGGATTTCAAGTGCCTTCTCCTCCAGCAAACCAAAGAAGATGGTCCCAACCACAAAGTCATGACATCTTGACAGGCAGCATTGACATATGCCCAGGGCACCAACTCTAATCCTAAGCCTACCAAATACCGAGGTGTCTTAGCCACAATCCCACTGCTCCAAAGGCTTACTGAACACCTTGCAGCAAGAATCTATGACTGTTGGCATTCATCACCTTTGTTGAGTACTCCATGGGTTCTATGGGGTTTCAGATTTGGAGAAGCTGCACTTCTTGACAATACAAAGTGTCCTCAAGCATGTCAAACTGGCTGTCCCACATATTGAGTTGGAGATCCAGCATCGACTGCTTGCCAAACCCTTAACAAAAGAGCTAATAGTTCCATAATCCCAGCCCTTGGACAAACAAGGCTGATGCAGCAACAACAAGAGCAGCAAAAATAGGGGGCACTGCAATATCTATCCTTGACTTCTTGAAAAGGTTTGCAGGAACACACAGGCCATCATAGGGACCATCAAGGGGCAACCAGAAACACTGCCTACAGGACGGTGAAACCTTGTTCCCTTGCAGGGAGCACGCCTCTGCAATCTCCATGGAGGGTGAAATACTAGAGCTGAATCCCATCTCCAAACTAAGAGCAGCCACTGTCACTGTTGCTGCTAGCATCAATGTCCAAAAGATGGTGTAGAGAAACAATGGCTGCACCGCAATTTTGAAGAAGTACAACAGCCCAGCCTGGAAGAGTGAAACAAGCATCCAAAAAATCAGAATCAGGACCAAACTGGATGCTGATACTGAAATTGCTAGATCGATAAGACCCTGAACAATTTTATTTACCTTGCATTTGCTGCTGCAAATCTGGGAACAATTTAGATGCCTTTTCTTCATGCCATCAAAGGTGTTCTTTGGAACGCTCACAAGATTCTTGGATTAATGTATACCTGGTAGCTTCGCTGTAGCAGAGCAAGGGAGGGTCGTATCCTGTCTATCATTGCATGGTGCTGCTGTTGAAGCACGAGGTTTGTCCTCTCAATGCCTCTTGAAACAGGTACAGCCATGATTTGATCACCTGAATACCCAAAACAGAAGCCGCTACTGTGTCAGCTCCTGTGGTCATAACTCAAAATGCAAACTACCAAAAGTCCTCTGCAATGCCTCCCCCCAACCACTGTAAAAATACATGGGGTGAAGTTGACCTCTTCAAACTAACTGCATTAAGGGGACTTTGTTTGGCAGATACAGATGATGCCCACTGTCTATGCCTTTCCAGGTTGTCTAACAAGTGAGATCATGCATCTTCCAAAGCAAAAAGTGTGTTGAAGTAGCTGGCTCTTATGACCTCTGCTTCTGTAGCTTTATGGTCTTACCCAGATGGAGCAAGTTAGAGATAAAGCTGTCAAGCCTTGACTAAATAGAGACTGCAGAGGAACTCCACAATAACATCAGATCTCTCAAAACGAAACCTAACATGACAAGAATGAGTGCAGTCATAGCCTTCAGAGTGTCACTCACAAATTACAATATATCAGGCCATCACCACCATCATGAGTGCCAGACACTAGCTGCCATGACTACCCACTGACTTCATCAGCAGGTGAAGATAAGCATGCCCAATAATCTTCTCAATATTTTGGGCCCAGTTACACATAAATCTGCATCCTGGGTTTCTGTCACATTGCCAGAAATGCTTGGAGAAGTTAGTTGTGATGTCAGCTAGAACTCAAGTGGTATATCTAAGGAAAAAAGTCAGTAACATCATCATTCAAGCTGCAACAAGCTTGTGAACATAAGCTTCTTTTCATTTCACTTTCCCCTTTGCAAGCAAGAACATAAGCCTAAGGCAAAGAAAGGCCTACATAGAGGGTAGGGTTTGGGGCTCCTGTACCCTGAAAACATCTTGTGAGTTTACAACAGTGAGACAGCAGAACCAGCATTCTGGCCAATGGCCCATTCACTAGTCATCCTGCCTGAAACTTCATAATCAATAAAACAGTGGAGCAGTGCTCCAACAACCAAAAACACATAATTATCTTCTCATTACTGCCAAGAGGCCAAAGACAGATATCCCAAAGACAAAGTCTTCAGCTTCAAAAAACCAGATGTTGGTGAAAGGAATGCATCTCTCTCACTGAATCCCACTGCTTGAGAAGCATCTGGCATGGACAAAGGAAGTTTTCTTTGAGGGTCAACCTTACTGTGTCATTCATCAGACACAGCTACCTGAAGTCACAGTGTGAACTTGTGTACAGCTCAAGAACTTCTTGTCTTTGCATTTTGATTCAGAGAAGTACAGTTGTTGAGAGAAGCAAAATAAAAAGCTAAGTATGGTTAGGCTGTAACACTCCTGGGACAACTACACGTTACCAGACCTGAGCTTGAGTCTGCAGGTCATCACAGCAACCTTGCTTCACAAACACAAGTGAGAAAGTTCCACAAGCTTCTGTTCAAACACTTATCAAATGGTTGAAAATAATAATACTGTGGAAGAATGAACTCCAAGGCAATCCTTTCTGACACAAGAAGAACGATACAATGGATGGATAAACTACCTGCAAAAATTCATCATTTGTCGAAAGAAATTCGCAGCTGCACTAGAATGCCAAGGAAAACAAAAAAGAGCGAAGAAAGAAGTCATAAGCCACAGGAAACCCCGCGAATAGCTGTGGCGTGAAAAAAAATCGAAATTCCAGCGATCAAATTCGAAGAAAAGCGACAACGAAACGAAAAAACAGATGATGTGAGATGGTCCAAATTGTGTCTCCCTTCCTACTGAAATGAAACCTCGAAAAGATGCAAGCCGCAACAAACGAAGGACAGCGACAGAACTAGTAGTAGAGAGGCTTTATTACCTGTGCTCCAAGATGGCTGTGATATGTACAGCTGCACCGTCCTGGAGCGAGCTCTACTGGTGGATGCTTTTTCTGCTAGCTTGCTGTGTATATCCCGTTCTCTCTATCGTTCGTGTTTGTTTTGGTTTGTGGCTTGCTTGATGCTGGTTTTCGTGCGAGCCGTCGCATCCGGCTGCACGTGATATGGAAACGGACAGAAGAAAAGGCAGGAGAAAGCAAGCAAGAAAGAAAAAGCTTAGTAGCAGAATCCCCGGGAACAAAGAGCAGCTTTCTGCGTGGCGTATCCGGCTGCGAATGAGATGAAATCCCCTGCTGATAGCCTAAACCCACGGCCGCAGTCACACGCATGTTGTGGGACCTACTTTGTTCCACGGCCTGAATTACGACTTCGATTGTCCAACACTGCCATCGCTCATCGTCACACCCCGGGCCCTGGCCGGTTGTACACTAAGTACGGAGTCCTCTTCGGCATCGCCAACGTCGATGGCCCTCGACGATGCGCTTTTGCGTTGGTCCTCGGGACCACCGCAACCGGACGTACGCCCCGTCCCCGCACGCCGGGGTTGCACGGTTCAAGACGGAGCCACGAAAGCGTCGTTCGAATGTCGACTGACTGCGCGCAAATTTTGGGCCTCACAACCATTCTACAAGATAAGTGGCTGTTAGCTAGAACGTAGAAAAACCCTAAAATCTCAAAGCCCTAAAGTTCACGAGTTCACATATTGCAACCCAATTTGTGTTCGTTGAGCCATAAAACAGAGGTTTTGGGTCTCACAACAATTCTAACAAGGGGCTTATCACCAGCACTTAGACAAACCCTAAAATCTCAAAGCCCTAAAGTATTAGGGCCCAATTTGTAAATCTTAAAGCCCTCAAGTTCATGAGTATTACAACCCAGTTTGTATTCTTTAAGCAATAACATATTAATTAAGTTATTGGGCTTTACAATAATTGAAAATTGCTTTTCTTAGAAAAGAAAACCCTAAAATCTTAGACTTTTAAAATCATTTTTTTCATATATTACAACTCAATTTGTGTTCATTTAACTCATAACACATTAATGATTGTGCTTTACACTTATTGAGAATTGATTCTCTCGAAAACGAAGACCTTAAAGTTTTAGATTCGTAAAATCCACTTGTTCATATACTCATTGTTAAGTTCATGCTTCTATTAATTAGTGAGAAGGTGCACTCACAATTGTTTTTTTTTAAATAACCATTTGGTTGATGGATCGTCAATACTTTTGAAGAATGGGGCACTCCTCAAAAGCCTAAATATGCTTCTCTCCCCAAAATAGAAGCATCTTTTCTTGGGTTTTTCTTGGGTTAGGTACAAGGTTTGAGCACATTAAAGTAGTATAAAAACTAGTGTGAAGTACATATTTTGTCCTTTCCATAGTGTAAAATAAACAACCATTTCAAATCAACAATCATTCTTTTAAAAAAACAAGAACAAAATGCAAACATAAGACAATTACACACAATTAAAAACACTCACCCAAGATTACAAACAACAACAAGAACAATAAAATGGTTTCTTTGCAACAAGTGAGTGAATGAATGAGGAAGGCCTGAAAAGTATTGTCAGTGAGGGGAAAATGGGAGTTTTGTAATTGGATTCTTAGTTTTAAGCAACGAACGAAAACAAAAACTCTTAGAATTTGTGGAACTTTCTAAACAAAAAATTCAATCAAAAATTTGAATGACATCTTTGACTAGGGATCACCTCAGAGCTTGGATGCAACAATTTTTGGAAGCATAGAAAAGCTTCATATACACTACCCCATCAAACTATTTGCTAATGCATGCTTACAACCAAGTTGGACCGCATGATTTTTTTTGCATCTTATCTTGAAAGGAAAAAAAATGACATGTCCTATCCAATGTTGTTTAGTTCTTTATTTTGAAGAAAACATTCAATTTGAGTTTTGATTATATATATATATATATATATATATACAATTCCTAAAAAATATTCCTTAGATTTATGAAATTTTTAGTTGTAATGATTTTTAAAAAAGAAAAAGAAAATTGATCTAGTGTAAGAGAGCATCCAATTCCACATACATTACACACAACTAAAAATTGTATTTTTGTTGTGACATTAGTTTGCCCAATGAATACACAATGTTCTATTTTCACATTCCCAAGAATAGGGCTTCAAAATTCTGCATTTAATACCCTATTAGATATCACATGTGCATTGCATACACTTGCTTTACTAGCCCCTCACTTTATTTGTGCTCCTACAACAACAATACAAAATTATACAACCATTTAAATGTAAGCACTTGCTTAAAAAATAAGGGCTTGATTTTCATTCTTATTTTTAGAATTATATTTATCACGTAAGCAAACTTGGAACTATTTAAAATGGTTAAATAGCTCGGTCAAGGTTCAAGTAGAAGAAGGTTTCAAGGTTTGATTCTAGATTTGGTTCTAGCAAAACTGTGGACCTGCGGCCGCGTACCCTAGAACTGGACATAAAACTTGGACCTACCATATACCCTGAGCCTCTTGTGTCCTATCTGCATGCACATTAGGTAGATTCAAAGTTCTAACTTCAAGCCCAAAATCAAGTAAGCCTTATTACAGTTTTATTGGCGGGGTGGCCCCAAAAAAAGAGAGCTAGAATTAGACATTTAATTTTATTATCCAGAGTGACATATTGAGAACGGGTGGAGATGCTCTTAATGCAAGAACCTACCACTAGCCCACTTTGTGCTCATGTTCTATGAAAGCTATTTTTCTGTTTCTTTGACGAAACCCTGCCAATCATAAATAAACCAAAGCACCGCAAAAAGTGGGAATACAAGGAACAAAATGGAAGGACCCACATCCAAGAAGACAAAAGAACCACCTAAGGGGGGGGGAGGAACATCAAATATTTTTCATTTGAGGACCAGAGTTTTTTTTTCAATTTCCTGATGGAGATGAGGAAGGGTGATGAGCATCCCTAGGCAGATTTTGAATTAACTGGCGACTTTATGTAAGGAACTCTTTAAAACTGTTCGTAGTAGCCATAAATGTGACGACACCCGCCTCACAAAACAATTTTGAGTCGCCTTTTAGGCGAATTGAAAAAAAGGGAATTTGTGACCAAATATTTCTAATTTTTAGAGAACAATTTTATGCCACTTTCAGACGAATTTTAGGAGAAAAAGGAATTTGTGAAAAATTATTCCGATTTTAGAGAACTGTTAGGCCTTTCGGCGATTTTTTCGGAAAAAAAAGAGAAAAAGACTGCTGAGGACTCAATGTTCCCGAATGGGATCTACTTAGTGACATGAATCGAGGGGACGAACAAGGACTGGACCTCGATTAAGGGACGAATCCACGACGGGACAACGAGAACGGGGTGGTTCCCTTTCTTGAGAAGTGAAATTAGGGTAACCGTGGTCGGGTGGCGCTAGGAGAGACAGGAGGAAGTGGACGGCAGACAAGTTGCGAGCAGGAGGAGCGAAGGGAACTCTTTGAGGAATTAGTTCAGTGCAAGTGTTGTCGCAACGGATCGACTTCATCGGACTGCAGGTACGTAGTAGATTCATTTGTTTTCCTGGTTTTTCCCCCGCTTTTTTTAATGGCTGGAGGAGACAAATCAACGAAGTTCATTTGCGATAAAAGAAGTTCAAACAGGGGACGCGGCAGTAGACTAGGATATAATTCATCTTTTTTTATGTAATTGATGACTCGGTTTTCTGGAACACGAAAAAACAAGCATGCTTTTTCTTCTTCAACCACAAAAAAAGGGTCTTCTCTTTGTTCGTGGTAGGGTTTTTAGTAGAGCCGCTCTGGCAGAGGGACCTATGATAAATGGTTTTGGTATGGAGAATCTGCCAGAAAAAAAGACATGTACGCTGTCCTTGTTCGACAACAAAAAAAAGATTTCTGTGTTGTTCGTGTTAGGGTTTTTGGTGGAGCCGGTTTGGCAAAGTTGACATATAATAGATGATTTTTGTATTAGAGAGGGCTTGCAGTGAGCGATCGAAGGTAACGGGTAGTGGTTTCTACAGTATTTCACATATTTCTAACGAGACTTGATAAGGCGTGAATATTTCTTCGGTGTGCAGTAGCAATGACTAGGAAGGGTTTCCTCATCTGGTTAGGGTTTCGATAAAAGAGCAGAACATGCATGTTGGAGTGAATTTTTCAGACTTGCCCTCCTTGGACTAAATCTCTTCTTGGACTTGATTGCTTCCCTCCCTCTCCCTCTCTGGTTTTGAGAAGCTGGTAACGTTTGTTTTGACTCAGTAGATGCTTTTCTTTCTTCTTGCATTTTTTTATGTGCACACTTTGTGGGAATGATGTGGATATTCAGATGACCTTGTTGTCTGCTCGTTAGACCAAGTATGACGGAGGTTGCAGCTGCCTTGCAGCGTCCTGCTCGTTCTACACGGGGCAAAAGGTACTTCAAAGGTTTTGTTCTCAGCTACATCAGGTTCATAATGTTCAGAAATGGTTGCATCTTTCTACTAGAGTGGGACTGGCCATTTTCTTGCCACTTACTTACAGCTAGAGCTGGCATTTTTGTGAACCATTTCTGAACTGTTCCTGTCTTTGCTTTTGCTGGAATTTGTATTGTATCACACCTCATCTAGATGATAATAGTGGAAGCATGTTTATGTTTGGTTTTCTTGAATCTGTTCTCACCAAGTTGAATTGGTTCTGGATGGAAGTCTTCCCCTGTTCCTCTACTCTGGTTCTAGCAGCTGCTGCAAAATCCTACTGAGGACTTTGTATGGTCTTTGGGCATTTGGATACCCAGGCTTCCCTCTTAGGGTCTCGGTCTCAATTCATGCTCATGTTACAAAAAGGGAGCAACAAAATGGCTCACTGATTCCTGCAATCATGTTAGGTCTTTGTATGGTTGCTGGTTGCATACTCAGGTTTCCCTCTTAGGGTCTGGATCTCAATGCATTGCATGCACCAAATGGCCAACTGATTGCTGTAATCCCATTAGGTCTTTGTGTGGTTGCTGGTTGCATACTCAGGTTTCCTGCTTAGGGTCTGGTTCTCAATCAGTGCATTTGCAGCAAGAAGGGAGCACAAAATGTCACCTGTTTTTGAAAGTGGTACAGGTTTTTAACCTGGAACCCCGTAAGCAAATGCCCAGACATGTCAGTTCTCATGTAATTGGAGTTGTTGTGGAGGGTGCAACAGATTGTCAAAGTTGGTGGATGAGGAGGTAGAAGCTGATGAAGAGTTTTGGAACCAAGATGCATTTAAAGAAGTACACCACTTCCCAGCCCTGTTTGCTGCTTTAGTGTTTTCTATTAATCCAATTCCAGGCTACCATTGTTGCTCAGACAGAGTCTTAGGAAGCCAGATTCAGTTGAATGTGGATGATGTTCTGATTAGACAGTGAAGAAGTGCATGTAATAATGAAAGAACATGATCATTTTTTGAATTTTGGTGCACCCTTCGGTGTCCTCACTTTGCAAATTATCAATTAGACCAATTAGTGACACTGTCAATTGGTGGCATTGAATTGCAGGATGATGCAGACAATGAGTATAAAGAAGAACTGGAGTTTGATGATGAGTTTGACAGTGACTTTGATGATGAAGTAAGTCTAAATTGAGAATGAAACTGTTTAATGCTTTCCACCACTCAAATATTGGTTTCCATTAGAGTTCCATTTTCTTTATTCTCCTCTGATATGGAGTGATGTACGGGATCGGCCTACTATTGCTCAAGTTCTTGAAGTTATGCATGTCAATGGACTCAAATATTCTCGCCATTTTTTTGTCCTTTATACTCCCTGAATTTCAAATTAGATTCCCATGGGATTAAATGTTGCTTGGGAAGATCTGATCTGAAAATGGACTATATCATTGCTCACAGGTTGTATTTGACTGTAGCACACTCTCAGTGTACCTTGTTGTACATGGATTTATTTTTTTGCAGGAAGAAGATTCTGATGGTGGGGAAGCCGACGAGGAAGAAAGGCACTTCTCTCAAACTTCCCTCATTCTAGTTTGGATGTCTGTGTGTTCTTCTGTCTTTGGATTGTTGTGCTGTTTGTGAATGGGCAGTTGTTTCCTAGTCCCACCATTTGATTTCTAGAGGGAACAAGTTTTCTTTTGTTGACATTATGCTGGATTATTATCTAGGCATCCAACAAGGAGGAGGAAGTTGCCTCCTGGGAGGAAACCCTTTAAGAAAGCTGCTTCATCAGGCACAAGCAAGAAAGGTGTTTCCTTTGTGGAAGAAGCTGCAGCAGCAGCAGCTGCTGGGGATACCCCACTCTCTCTCGCAAAACCAGCCCGTCAAATTATTCATCAGCAGAGTCCAGATGACAAGGAAATCGGTGAAACTTTAGCAGTGGATGGAGATGGAGAGAGGACAGTTCGCAAGTCCACTCGAACTGCAGTGATTGTCAAGCAAGCTGAGAGGGAGGCACTACGTGTTGCTCTGCAGGCCACTCCCAGGGTAGAGACCAAAACTTCATCTTGTGTGCAATTTTGCACTTCAACATCTGATTCCCTCCTCCATTTGTTGTAAAGGCTGGTGCAAATGATGACTTTGAAAACAAAACCCACTAGACTCTTCTGACAGTTTTGGCCCCATGGAGTCTGCATCATTCTTGTTCGACATAGAACTGTGATGTTGTTATATGGAACTGTTCCTTTACAGTAGCTTCTCTGCAGGATCTGTGCAGATTATCATTTATTTGTAACATGGTGACAATCAAGGATGTCAGTTAGAATTTGTGGTTAATCACTGTGCTTCTGTGGCCACAAGAGATGCAGCCCATGAAAAAGAAGAAGGGTGAGGAAGAGCGCAAGATGAGTCAGGAAGAGATGCTTCTGGAAGCTGCTCAAACAGGTTGGCTCTGTTGTTCCTGGTTTGTTGTCTGACCACAAGTCTTAAGGCTCAGAGGGTGCAGATCTCTGTGGGGGCAACTGTCTTATATTTTTCAGTATTTAAGTTCTTGCAGATGTCTTCATCTTAATCTAATGACTTGTATATGTTGGTTAACTTGGTGGTAGAGATTCAGAATCGACAATCTCTAGAAATCATGTTGGCACGTGAAGAGGAGGTCAAGCGAAGAGCAATTATACACAAGGAAATCTACAATGGTCCTCAAATTCGTTACATTTCCAGAAATGGTGGGTGAACACATCCATCCTGGAGGAGGAAAAATGTGAATAGTTAGTACTGATTTACAGATCTGCACAGTTGCTTTGCTTGTGTACTAAACTGTGGCACTTGTTGGTTCTTCTCTTGTCACATGCAACAGGGTGTATTGTCCTCATAGATATGATAAATAGTGTAGTACTCCTGGCAACTGGACATTGTAGGTGTTATTATGAGGCACTAGGTCAGTTCAAGTTTTTGAAGTTAAGCTGTTGTTTTTTTGAGTTTGTTGCCAGGTACCAACATTATGGAGTTCACAAAAGTGCCGGCTGTTCCAGAGACCATAAGAGCAGAGGCGGAACCTTGTATGTCATTATCATATCTTTTCAGCTCATGTCTTCTGAATTTTTTCACATGAAGTAGTTACCTCTCCATGGACTTACTACCTTTCTAGTCTGTGTATGTGTGTCTATCTCATTTGAGGAAGCATGTGAAAAAGTCTCTTGTACTAGACTGTCAGAACTTGATTCTTGCCAATGTGAGAAATTTATCATCAAACCTTCTAAAGCTTTGGTGGACCCTGGAGAAGCAGTAGGTATTATTGTATCTCAATCTATCAGCAAACTGACTACCCGAATAGCTGTTAGTTCTTTCCATAGTCCTGGAACATCTATGGAAGTACTAGAGGGTATCCCCAGACTTGAATCTATCATGAATGGCTCATTTAAGAAGTTTTCATCCACTATTTATCTTCTTGACAGTGTTGATCTATCATGTATAGTCCACCTAATGGTATCTAGTATGGTGCTGATATATTATTTTGAAGACAACCAAGGCTCTTGGTGGTGTAGTATAGCAGGAAAGCACGAGCTGTATAAGACTCCTACAAAAGGTCATGAAGGAGTAGTGTTTAGAATGATGATTCGTATGACAAGATGGGAAGCAACAGAGTCAGTCTTAAGACTATCAGAGATAGTATTATTAAAGCTTTGGATCCAGGTAATAAGATACAAATATTGATATCACCAGAGTTCCAATGCATTATAGACAGAGCACTACCCAGATGGTCTGTGAGAAGAGATTCAGAAACTCATTTATACAATCTTGTAAGAGATAACATATTCCCTATAGAGATCTGGGGTATCAAAGGCATAGAAGATGGGTATGTTGAAAATTTCGTTATCTTTACAAAACTATCTGATTTGATGAATACACTAGGATTAGAGCTTGTAGACAAAAGTCTTCCAATGTGTAATGCTGCACTCGATGTGCTTAACAGTCTAGGTGTTGAAGCAGCAAGAAATGCTATTGTCAGAAGACTTATAAAAGTTGAGAGGAGAAGCAGTTTATGATAACAAACATATAAATCTTCTTGCAGACTTTATGACAAGCAGAGGTAAGTTAACACTGATAATTATGTCTCATATGAAAGAAAGAGGTTCCAGCTATTTGACTAGAGCATCAAATGAAAGAATGATATCTGAGGTCCAAGGTGTTGTGTAGAGATGTTCAAGAAGGGATAGTAAACACATCTACCAAGATAATAGTGGGGCTCAAGATCAAGAGTTGGTACTGCAGCACTTGGTTTAGTAGACAATAACATTGTTGAGGACACTCATACGCCTGATTAGACTATGCTGTTGACAGCATAACTAGAGGCATATGTACTGTTTCACAAAAATATTCTCAATGTGACATGCGGTATTGTATCATATGGTACTCATCTGCATCTCAAACCTATCCTAATGTTGGCCATACTTAGTTCTTGGACCAAAAGCTTAAAGCTATATGAGATGCTATGACTCATGATATAAGTTCCCTGACAGTTACTGCAGGGGTTTGTCACACAGATGGTGTCACAACCATGACACACTAGAACATTGTATTCATGTGTGTCATCTCTAAGTTTTTCGAAGTGTAGAAGCTCTGTGGGCAATAATGCAGTCCTTTTCTGTTTCTCCAAATCGGAGTCTACACCCCTCTTAGACCTACCCTGTACTGGTTGCTTTGTGAGACTCTGTATCGTACCTTTGGATACTGAGTGTGCTTTGTCTTTTGCTTGATGTCTAAAAACATGATAGTAGCAAACACCTGTCACAACTTTTTGCTTCTATCTTTGCTCCTGTCATGCCACAATACATCTGTTCTTTAGAGAAACATTTTATCTACTCAGTAACATCTGTGTATGATTTATTAAAAGGAGTTGCATTAATTCACATAATTGTGTCCTTTGGATGTTCTTGACAGTAGACAGGGGTCTCTGACTTTACTATTTAGGCAATTAGGACTATCATTAAAAACAGCTTTCATCTAACAAGACATAGTTTTCTCATTACCATCTGTGTGTATGTGGTGAGATATCTTAGAACTGGATTCGATAATGCTCATGCAGATCCAAAGCGTGCTGTCTGTGTTGTTACTGGGCTTCCTGCTAGGTACAGACACTTGTTTCATTGATTATCTTTTGCTTGACAGCCAAATTTTCAACAGACAAATATTGTGTCCAATTTCTTGCAGACTGATGTATTGCATCTGTTGTGTAACACTATGCTTGTTCACTTGTTGTGCTTGTTGGATGCATTGTGAATTCACCAATTGAGAGAATCATTGATCAAGAACAATGGCAAGGCTTTAGTTCTCAATTTTGCTGATGCATTGTATCTTCTGTCCTGCCATGTGGTGGGATGGGCAGGTATCGGGACCCCCAGACAGGCCTGCCCTATGCCACCAAGGAGGCATTTAAAGTTATTCGTGATCGGTAGGCCCCTTGGCACATATGTTCAGAGTAGTCTCTCACTGTTAAATGTCAGACCTTGAGCAGATTAGAGTAGCACAAGGTTTGGTTTGATGTTGTCTCCAATGATGGTGTACAAAAGTTTTTGAAGTGACCAGCAAAGCACTTAAGAACACAACACAGATGAATAGGTTAGTTATGTGACCTCTGTTAGGCTAATACAAGCAGCTCCTTGGCTATATTTTATTTGGGGTATCCATACTCATGAAGTTTAGTTCCTAAACTTAAGACGCCTGTGGGTTTGTGCAGGCTAGGCAAAGGAGGGCAGTCTTTCCAGAGGGATTCATTGGAAAAATCACATCAACGAAAAAGGACCAAAGTGGAGAGGGAAAAACCTGGACCTGGTGGTCGCACCAGTGTTGCAACAATCAAATTTAAGAAAACTTTGAAATCAAATATCCAGGAATCCACACCATTGGACCCTTCTCACATTGAAAGCTCCCCTTTAGAAAAAGAAACACACAAGACACTCGACTCAAATTCAGGGTCAACACCAGAGGGTACCATTGCATCCCTGACATCACAACCAATTGCAACATTGACACAGAACACTCTTCCTGAGGACAAAGGCTTTAGACAATTTCCTGAAGAGGAGGGGACGTCAGCTGGTCCAGTGCGATTTTTGGGACCACTACCTAAGCCAATGGTGGAGGCAAATGAAGCAGATTTCATATTGGAAGATTTAGAAGTGTCCCTCCCCTCCAACTTGGAAAGTACCCTCTCACTCCCAATGTCAACCATCACTTCCTCTATTGTGCAAGCTGGTGATCTCTCTGGGGAGAATGGAGTGAGGGGGCTTCACTTGGAGCATGGTATACTGGATTTGTCATCAGAAGAACAAGGCTTGCCTCGATTTTCGGAGGGTTATGATATGAGTTTGGATGTTCCAAGTCATAGTAGTTTGTTGTCACTAGATGTATCATGGTTGCAAAATACTTAAAAAAAAAGAAGGTTACAATTTTTTTTTGATGGAACTCTTCCCATGATGAGAAGTTTGAAACCATTTTTTCATTTCTTGCACAATGCATGTGCTTTTGGTTGATGACCCATACTGATAAGTTTTAGTAGCAGTCAGTCTGCAGTCAACAAAGGCACAAAGTTGTCTGGGTCATTAGTAGTCTTCATTGAATATCAAGGGGGATTCACCTGACAATTGTTACAAGTGTACACAAGGTTAGTATTTGACTACACCCCAGCTCTGAGTTCTTCTATGACTTGAGGTGACAATTTGCATCAAAGTTCTCACTTTTAAGACCATGTTCTACTAGATGTGGCTGATATTCTTGTACTAACAGACTCAACAGTTCTCAGCCCATCTGTCTGCATTTAGCACTAGCAGAGTGTTAAGTTAAAGTGGTGGGGAGAAATCTCCAGCAATCTTACGATATAAACACATGGTTTGCAGAATCTATGGCTGGAGTCAGGGAGTGACTTTTCAGTTTATCAGTGCAATCTCTAGGAGGTCCAGGTTTGCAATCTATACATCTCTCTGTGCAGACCTTTTTTTCTTTGGTCAGATGAAGTTGTTATACCATGAAGACCTTTCTATGGTACCAAGGCCTTAGAAAATACTGGATACAATACTTCAATTTTCTCTCCTCCATATACTTGGTGGGGGAAGACTTCAATTACAGTAGAAAGGAAAAGGGTTCTCCTTTCTGACTCTGTCCTCAGAGTTACATTAGGGTTATGCCAGAGAGTATTTGACAGCAGTGCTGCCGTCTATACTAGCCACTAGTATTGTGTCTATCTACATATAGGTTTGTGTGAGGTGGTGGTTTTTCTATTTTGCAGTAGAAGAGGAATAGTAGTGTTTGAAATGTTTAGTGCCAAATCCACAACATTTTTCTATGTGCAGTTATTGTGTAACTCAAATTGGAAGCAACAGTTCACTGTCAGTTAACCTCATGAATTTGTGGGGTTTCCTATACCTAGGGTAAACTGACCGAACACTTTGGCAGCTCTTTCTCAATTCTTTTCCATTTTGAGCGATTTGAAGTGTTACAGGAGTGCCTTCTCAAGCTGAACAAATCATCTTTGAAATGCAAAGCCAAGGGATTAACCAAAAAAAAGAGCAGTAAAAAGAAATATGTTTTTTTCAAATTGCGAAACACGATTTTTTTCATTTTTTTCCCACTTTGATCCCTCTTACTTTCAAACCTTGTAACTTTCTTACTTTTTTATTCATTTAAAACGATTTAAAATGCTATAGGAGTGCCACCTGAAGTTCCTACAAATCATCTTTGAACTCTAACAGCAACAGAGGAACTTACAAAGAAGTTTTTGGATGTTTGGGAAGCTCGCCTTGGTAGTGTTAGGTGGTTTGTTTTTTTGAATTTTCGACCCTCTGTACTTTGGGGGGCCGTGACTTTCTCATTTTTTATCCGTTTTTGACAATTGTTAGTGTGCCAGGTGCTTCAAGAGGAGAGGTTCAAATTTTCTTTGGACACCAGAAACAACAGACCCCTCCCCTTGGATCTGGCCTGCCCTGAGCACTTAAATGTTCGGTCACTGGCCAGTCTACCTTAGTGGTATGAAAATTTAAAACGAAATTCAATACCATTACTGGGTAGCACCTAGGATGAATTAGAAATAATTTTCAAAGATAGAAACAAAGTTAGTTGTTGTCCATGAAGAAACCTAATGGGACTTACTCAAAGTAGGAATTATATGGTACATTTGGAACAAGAAATGTGAACATGAATTTAGACAAGGGAGGTTGCACATTGGATTTGTTTTCTTAAAAAACTGTAGTTAATAGTCAAAATTGGTATGGAGGCATACAAGGACCCATGTAATCACATAAGAGACTTCAAGAAAATGGCACAATAGAGATTTCAACTTACCTCAATATGGACACAATGCAATATCTTTCCTCACAATTGTGCTAAAGCCATAATATGACATCTCACACTACCAACATCCTTCCTACCACAACACCTAGTAGTAGGAGATCCCATCCATCCTAGGCAATCAAAAGTTTTGCCACATCTAATATACATTCTAATAGCTCACAACAAAGTGCATTCGAGGTAGCCATTGAAACTTTATTTAGGCAAGTAAATGAAAGCCTGGAGAGGACTAACAATCAAAAAGGAACGCAACCATTCACAACTTCTAATAGGACAGATAGAAAGGGAGCATGGAGATAACTCACTCTACACCAAGAAGAGAGTCCAAGCAAGCTCCAACAAGGTTGGAGAAAAGAGGAAACTTACTTTCTTCAGCTTTAGATGTCCGCTCCTACATACTATCACTAACAACTGAGCTGAGTGCTAGACCTTCACATGGAGTAAAGCTCCACCATGTTGTACAACAAGACATTATGCATAAAAAACAGTTCCCATGGCATAACCACAAGATGCAGGTGAAACACATAACTCGGCACACATATGTACGTACCACAACAAGGAATACATTCAAAGCTTAGAGGGAATGTTAAGGAGTGGTAAGAAAAGGGACAATAGGCCCTAGAATTGTGGATGACATCAATGAAGCTTTGGAAGAACTTTGGATGACAGAACTCTCGAATCACAACATCCTACTTACTTGAGATCCCCCTCTTGGAAAAAATGCAGCAAAAAAAAACCACCTTCAGGAAAAACTACAAGGGACTAAATCTTAGTGAGATTGTTAGGATGTTTAAGGATGCAAGTGACATAAATTTATAGCCACATTATGGAGAGAACTCAAAACATTGGTTCAACAAATTGATTGAATAGAGTCTTTGGAGCAAGGTATTACGAGAAGACTCGTATGTAAGGAGGATCTTAGGACATGGTTCACTAAGAGCTTCCAAGGTTCTCCCCCTCTTAATCTTAGTGGTCTTTTTCAATATGCTTTCAACTAATTTTTGTTGGGTTTTCTCAACTATTCTTTTCTGGTGTTACCATTCCTCAACCTTTGGCCTCTCTGTATTGTTTTTTTTGTTTTAACTGTGGTGAGATCTTTTGGTCTAGTGGTAAAGACCTACTGACCTCAAAGTGTTCATTACAAGCTCTAAGCATTGTCCATTGCAAGCCCAAAATGTGCATAACAAGACTCAAAGTGTGTATGGGCAGCACCAGACACATTGTGAATAAGCAAAAGGGCAGTCATCAAAAAAATGAAAAAGTAGGACCCACAATAACATCTGTGTGCACATATAATGTTGGGGTAAGACTTCCTCCTCACATTACCTAAATAATTAGTAAATTACTTATGCAAGTGGGTAAGTATCATAGGTAAGTAGGTAGGGTATTTACATAGATATCAACACAGATATCAACAACATCATCAACACAGTTACTACTTAGATAAGGCACTTGCGGTTATTAGGTAGGTGCATGCATGTGGATGGTTAGTACATAGCTAACCACTCTAGTTAGCTATTGGACACAAAAACAGCCAAAAAGAAGGTGTGTCCGGCTCAGGTACCATCTATACTGCAATGCTGAGCTTTGTGATTCCTGGTTCTCTCTGGCCTTTATCCCTGAGACAACAGGATGACGAGCTTCTGAAGCTTCCAACTGTGGAATTGTACCTAGTGCTTCATGCAGGGGATTCACACTCAGGTAATGGTAAGCACTACAGACATGATAATGATTGGAACTTTTTTGTGAGACATGCATTCTGCACTACAGACATAAAATGGATGAAAGATGAGCAAATTGTGTGCCTCCCACCTTTTACTAGCTATGGGTCTCATATCTGGTTCCACCTAATGGTTCAACACTTTTGAAATAGGTTTTGATCTACTAACTTACGGATGCTCTGGATTTCACAGCTTCGTGACAATCTCTTGCAGGAATAGTTGAAATGGGCAAATTCTGCTTCACTTGAAAGATTCATGATATATAAAAGAGATATCCGCAAATTCACCCTGTCTTTGGTTGGGCCTCCTTTCACCCCCTAACCCCTCTTTTAGTTGGTATCTGTAAAGTAAGAAAATTTTATTAACTCTCAGTACGAAATGCTGAATCTCATCATCATTTAATGCACAAGTTCGAGAGGAATTATAGTAGCTATGCACGTTTGAGCAGTGAAAATCTATGTAGCAGCAGCGGAGGCGCTCTCTGGAAAAAAGAAAGACAGGGTGAAACTCAGGAACCATTCAAAATTGATGATTTTCTGAGTTTCACCCTGCTAAGGTGCTTTTTTTGCAGGTTTTTAAAAAATCTCACCCTGTGTATGGCCAAACTCAGGGTACTGGAGCTGTCTTTTCCACTTTTCCTGACTTTACGGATATCTCTAAAAGGTGGCTTGCTAAAGAGAATGGACTCCATCTGTTTGATCCTAAGCCTTGAACTAGTCTTTTTGTTTATGTCCAACATCTCTTGATGAAATAGGTATATCCAACTATTTTGTTGATTTGCCTAGAGACCCATTTCCATCTCCTGTGTTCTTATATAACTGGGATGCTCAACAAGTCAGCCCAAGGTAATGGATTCTAAGTCCATCTGTAGGATTTAACTTAAGTATTGGTGGTTTCATTATGCAAAATCTCAAAAGAAAATCCTCTTTCATTGGTGAGGCCCCTCTAAACATGGGATTTTGCATTTCCCCTTTGTTTGCTTATGCTTTTTTTTTCCCCCATTATTTCCAATGGCTTTTTCCCTTGCCATCATTTTCTGCTCTCCCCCCATTTTTCATTTTCCCTTACATTTTCCTTGTGTTATTGGTTTTGCTTTACTCTTGTAGTCTCTCCTTTTTCTCCTCATTTCTTGATTTTCTTGGTCTTTAAAGTAGAGAAAAAACTCCTCCTGCCCCCTCCTCCTTTCATCCTCCCTTGATGTCATACAAATCACTCTTCGGATATCCCTTGTTCATTATCATTTGTGGTTAAGATCTATGTGGTTCACCATCCATAGTGCCTGTGCTCATAGTCAAGCACCACATTTTGGGCACCATTGCATTGTAAGAATTGGAAATTTGATATTGAGATTGAATTTGATCTTGTACAATGTCATTGGGCAGCGTCTTTTTTATCAGCCCTCCCATCATTGCAACTTCGTTGGTTCAAATTGGCTTGACTAGTATACAAAACCCCACAAATTCATATGAGGTTAACAAGCTCAGGTTGAAATGGTTTTGGGAATGGACGCCCAATAGTGCTACCGTACCGAGGCCACCTTCAAGGGGACTAGGTAATGTATCTATGGCATAAGGATGAATGATATATGTAAGCATGACAAAGCACACTTTTATTTCAGGGAGCTAAACAAATTTCAGCTTCTAGGTTGGGGAGTGTCCAATGTTCCAAAAATATTGGTGATGGACCAATCAAATGGCTCCTTCTTTTGAAAAAAAAAAGAAGAATTTTGGGGGCACCCCCCTCACTAAGTAGTAGGACCATCAATTATGTACTCAAGTTCTCATATTATATACTACCACGAGTGAGTATACCCATTTACACATGTAAATGAACGTGGGTGAGTGAGTTATTGTGAACTCACCTTCTCATTTGAGAGAGTGAGCGAGAAATCACCTCCTAATTTGAGTGCGTGAGTGAGTGAGAACTCACCTCCTCGTTTTAGTGTGTGTGTGAGTGAGAAATCACCTCCCGATTTCAGTGTGTGAGTGTGAGCTCACCTCCCCATTTCAGTGTGTGAGTGAGTGAGAACTCACCTCCTGATTTGAGTGTGTGTGTGTGAGTGAGAGAAAACTCACCTCCTCATTTGTGTTTATGAGTGAGAGAGAGACCTCACCTCCCTTCCGCCCTTCCGTCCAATCACATTTCGGACAATCTTCTAGTCAATAGGATATTGGACGGACGGACAGACGGACACACACGATTTAGTGCAGAAACCTTAAACCCTAAACCCGAACACACCCAAGAGGATACCCTGACAGTGAGGAATACCCATTACGGACACACCCAAGAGGATACCCATTACGGACACACCCAAGAGGATACCCATTACACCGAGTGATACCCATACCCCGAGTTCTCAGAACCCACCCAAGAGTTCACCCATTACACTGAGGTTTTAGCCAATAGGATTTGGCTGGGAAAGGACTGCTGTTTGGCAGAGTTTCAGCATTTCATACTGAGATGTATTAAAATTTCCCTTCTCTGTGGATACCACTGAAAGAGGGGATAGGGAGTGGAAGCAGGCCCAAAGACAGGGTGACTTTCTGGATAACTCCAGTACACAGAAAACAAAAGGGGGACCAAAACTGGTTTTGTCACCTAAAGGCGTCACTGCACTTCGACCCCTAAAGGATCGCCTGACGGACGGACACAATTCAATTCTTTTATATAGTTAGATTAGCCCATGTGGGGGAATATTAACCCATGATGTGAACTTGTCCCTTTATATTGTCATCACCAAAGAGCATGTGAGGAAACAAAGTCCAACCTTCCTCAGCAAGGTGGGCGATTTGTTGTTGTGATGCTGGTTAGAAAGTGGCCACCTCCAAAAGAAAATCCTATCATTATATTGTGTTCTTTTTGGTGAGTAAACACGGCGTAAAAAATACATTAAGTTTTTAAAATAATAATTTAAAGTTCTAATTTGGCGGTAAGTCCAAAACCTTTGCAAGGACAATTGATTTTTATCGTACCTCACAAGCTTAATCTATCTATGAAGGAAGGTCGTTTGTTTCATTTTGTAGTTATGAGATCCACTCAACCGGGGTGCGTCAGATCATGTTCTTGGTGTCTTTGGAAAGCTCTTCTCAATGAGGAGGGGGGTCCATAGGCTTGGTTTCATGATGTTTGGACGTGCAGTGCAAAAGTTTTTGAATATTGAACCATTTCTTCATTGACAATTAAATTAAATTAAATCATAGCTGAAAATTTGCAGAGGAATTGGAATGTGGCTTTGGTGTTCTTGGAAAGAGCTTGATGAGCAGGATTTAATGGAATTTATTTGGTAAGATTTGGATTCAGAATGTGGGAGATATTGATTTATAAGTGATTTCTACCACTTGAAAATTCAAATAAAATCCAAATAACAAGGTTTTGGAAGGAAAAGTCAGTTGAGGATGTGGTAATATCTTACATGCCATATCTTAGTGTGCAAGGTAAAGTTGGTGTGTGGGCATTCACAAGAGACAAGGGGCCATGGTGGGTATTGAATTAAATTATGTCCTTGAAAATACCCAACTCATAATTGGGGTATAAAAAATAGGTGACAAAGAGTTTTAGGAGTAGCATTTAGGGTTGGACATGCATCCAAAGAAAGCCCTTTTTTTTTTTCCCCTATTTTGTTTTGGGGGTAAGGGAAGGTGGTGTGGAGTTCCAGATTTTATTTTTTTGGGTTGTTTTCAATAGGAACCTGCAAAACATCATGGGTAACTTGTGATAGATTATGGCTTACATGAAACTATTTAGATCACAAGATCTAAATATTAATGACATCGATATCAACCAAACAAGACAACCATTGATGGGATTTATCAAAATCATTGTGAGCCTTGCGAGGTAGAGTGCAATAATCAAGAAAAAGTTAACTTGAAAAAGCACAAAACAAATATACACATTGTGCACTTTCATTTGCTATGTAAACAAAGTTGATTCTTTTTGTTTCATGTAAGCCAAGGGAGACATACCTGTGTAATAGTGCATCAATGTTTGTTAGCACTTTCATTTGCCACTTTTAATGTTTGATGCCACTCTCAATTGGCATTGCAATAGAAATTTGTAGATTATGGAGCCTTCAAAAGTGTGTGCTTTTAAATAAAATAACATGTAGATCGTAAATTGTTTATTCCTTGTGTGTCTCTTGCAACCTGAGGTATGTTTTCCCCCGTTTGGGGTGGGGTTTTAGTTGTCAAAAGTTTTGTTTTGCTTTCACTCCAACTTCACATTACAATAAACATTTCTCTATTGAGTGGCCTCCAAAGTGTGTGGGGTTCACTTTGCTAGTTGAAATATATATATATATATATATAGAGAGAGAGAGTGTGTGTGTGTGTGTGTTTCTAAAGCATGGGTTTTTTTTTTCTTTTGAGATGGGCCAAAAAATGGCTCATTTCAACCAAAAACAAAAACTTGAAGTTGGGAGGCACCTCCAAGTAATTAATACGATTCAAAATAGTATACCCTTGTCAATCACTAAAGTTTAAATGATACTTAAACTCACTTCCAACTCCAAAGATCTATGTTCAAATTCTCAATTAAAAAATACAATAAGAATTAAAGCTAGATAGATCAAAAGTTGTGCTAAGACATTTCAATAATTATCCAACCAAAAATGAAGTGAGGAAAAATTACAAATTTCAATTCAAATCTAACACCATCATTCTTCCTCCAACAATGGGATTTTTAAATTTAATAAAATGGGAGTCACACAAATAATATCATGATTTAACAATAACTAAAACTTAAAAGTGAGGCAACAAAATGAAAATGTAGACACTCAATTTGTCAACTAATAAGTTGAAGTAAAGGGAGATGCATAGTTTGCCAACTAACACCTGTTAAAATGTCAAAAACCCTTTGACTAAAATTGAGGAGCCATTCTTGAAACCACAATTTGAGAGTACAAAACCCAATCTTTTAAAAATAAACACAAAGTATTTCAAATAATCTTTAACATAAAAATCATTTAAAATATTATTTATTGTGTTATTTTGCATCATATGTAAAAAAATTATAAAGTAATTTTAACCATGCATTAAAAGTAGTATAACATGCAATCTTACATCTAAACAATGATGATGAACTAAATATCCAACACCCACTAATTAAATTTGATCTCATGTGTCTTGGCTTGAAAACAAATAATGATGATTATCCATTAAATAAGGCAAGTAGTTGAGGGAGGTGATTTGTAGGGTTTATTCAAGTACTTTTGGCATTAGAGGATAACATTTTTTTGGGTACTTAATTTTTCAATTAATTTTGAATTATCTTAGGTAAATCAACTTCAATTTAAAAATAATCCTTGAACTTGCATTTACTGAGCAATTCAAGTGCAAATCATTTGGTTAATATTTTATCACAATGATAATTTGATCAAGATTTTCCATTTGCAAACAACATTTCAAAGTTTTCAAGACACTGCTAAGAAGGTTAAACATTTTTATATATCAATTTGAAGATTGGAAATCCCAAGAATTTGTTTGGCAAGGAAGCCAACATTTGGAAATTGACTTTCGTGGGTTTGTCACGAAACAAAAAGATTTACACATTTCAATTAAAAAATAGATGACCTTTAAGACAAAGACACCTTTCCAATAACAAGTGTGCCTGAAAACTTTTCCATGGATGTTCCAACATACCAAATATGTTAGTACATTTTCTTCAATTTCAATAATAACTCCATTAAGTCCATCAATTGGCATTGTAGACATTGTTTAGACAATAGGGTTCAATCGATAAAAAAAGGTCATCAAAAGGGGGATGTCCACTTTTAAATTTCACATCAAATGCAAAAGGCGAATTACATTTCCATAACTCACAAAGTTTTGCACTACTTGTAAGGATTTGAAGCAAGGATCTAGCATAAAGGCCAACATTTTATGAACTTGTTGAAAATGAAAGGCTTTAAAAAATTCCAAAAATGTTTGATCACGTTCACAACCTTTATTGCACATTTTTACAAGTTCGAGGTGGAGGTTCACATACACTACAACAAAAGGTGTCCTTGTATGTCAAGTGATTTCATTGGATTATCAGTGAATTCATTAGTTATAATGAACGTGACTTAGTCTAGTGAACTGCACCTACATTTTGTATGAGTGATAAAACTAATTCTAATGTTTCATGCCCATCAATAATGAGATTTGTTTTAGCTTTCATAACCACAATTAAATTTATTGTTGTAACCAAAAAAATTGATAGTTACTAGTAGCCAATGACCTTTTGACTAGTTCATCACACATGCAATCACCATAGGATTCAAGCATTAAGTGATAGTGTTTGCAATGCCTCACACTTGGGCCTTTGAAATTCTCTGTTATAAAGTTAGTGTTTTCTACTTCCCATAACATAATAGTATGCATTGTTTAATTCTAGAGTCCTTTCAAACATTATAATTTTTGTTGGCAAACTTTATTTTGATATGAATTTTTGATTTGGGGTGTTACGTCCCCACTTTCAATGCATGCCTTTTCTCACTCCTTTGCATATGAGGTGAACATGTATTTAACAAGTAATTAAAAATGTCCAAAGACAAGTTACATGTTGCGTTCATGTTCACCTCTTTAGTTATTTCACCCACTCCATCCACATTTTCATATATATAAACTTTGTTTTCAAACATTGCAGAAATACCCTAAGCAAAAAACCTTAATTATAAAACTGAAAACACATGCACATGAATTCACAAGAAACCAACCCTAATTGCAAGGCCAAAGACATAAATACATGCAAAATCACAAGATGAAGATGAATAACTTATCATTTGAAGTTTTTACAAAATTCAGAACAATTGTTGCACACAATGTTCATAAACAATTCCATAAACGAAATGTAAGATTGATCAAAAGAATGAAATAAGAAGGAAAACTTGATGCTTTGATTCCAATTTTTTTTTGGAATTGTTGTTACACATGACATGTGCAAAACAAACAACAATAGTATAGTGATTCCAAGCTCAAAATGTAGCAATGACACACAAAATGCGAAACCTATAGCTTGAAATGGACCAATGAAAAACTTGTAACTCAGAATGCAACAACACAAAACCCATAGTTTGAAAAGTAACACCATGAAACTTATAGCTCAAAATGTCTAAACACGAAACACGTAACTGTTTATTGCAACATGAAACACATAGCTCTTTGTTGTAGCACAAAACTTGTAGTTTGAAATGTAGTAAGTTCGAATTGCAGCACATGAAACGTATTCAATTATAACATGACAAGACAAAAACTTTGCATAAAGTTGTCATTTAACAATGACAAAAAGCCATATGTGTTTGACAAAAACACAAAGTTTTGCATAAAATCATTGTTTGGCAATGACAAAAAGTTTCACATTCTTTTCACTCATAAACCCTAATATATGGATGTAAATAATATCCAATCATCTATCTACCATATCTAATGGACATGGTTATCTAGTGTAAGGTTATCCCTACATATATGACTAATGTAAAGTTACTCACTTCAAAACCTCCATTGCTTACAATTAGGGCCAATTTGGAAAGAAATACAAAGTCTAGATATTATTTTATGCATTTTGATTAATGTGCATGTTGATATGTAGACAAAATCACTTATCCGACCAACACCGATGATGACCCCACACACCCACCAATGTTTTTTTTGGGATTTTTTTTCAAAAGAAAAGGTTGAATTTACACTTAACAAATTTCCATGACCTACCTAAAATTTGTTATTAAGATTTGTACCAAAAAATTATGGTGGAAGAAAACAAAAGGAATTCATGAGCTAATGATTTGTTGTTCAGATTTTGCGCAAAAAAATTTCATAAAGAAAGAAAGAAAGTGCATGCCTACTATGTGAAA
Organism: Sphagnum contortum; assembly: GCA_963920785.1. Classification (NCBI taxonomy): domain Eukaryota; kingdom Viridiplantae; phylum Streptophyta; class Sphagnopsida; order Sphagnales; family Sphagnaceae; genus Sphagnum; species Sphagnum contortum. Next base: position 14,845,451 of record OY987292.1, on the reverse strand, counting down.
CCATGTCTATAAATAGCTATTAGATATTGAATTTTTAATTCACTCAAGATCATTTTTCAAAAAAAAATTATATCACTAAATCTAACAATCCCATTGACCTAAAAACAAATATTCAAACCTAGGATGAACCCTATTCTCCTAAACATTGAACATAATAACTTTTTTTTACCATTTTTAGCGGTTTTCAAAAATTCTCACAAACCAACCGAACCTTACACATTTAATTGTTAGTTCACTTAAGGTAGCTAAAAAAACAAATTCAGACAACAAATCTAACAATTTCATTGACCATAACATTTTTTTTTCACATCTACAAATAAACCTATTCAACACCTATATATACCTATTATTAAACTATTGTAGTACCTAAACAATTTTGACAACCAATTGTCAAATAATTAATTAAATTTTAAATTTTAACTTTGGCGCTTGGTTTTGTAATTCTAATTTTTTTGGCAAGTAATGGTTATATAAAATAATAAACAATCTTTCTTCAAGGTTGTGGACTAGTCTAGTGTGTTCAGATTGTGTTAGTTTCAAATCTTAGTACTTGGAGGTTTGTAGTTCAAACTTAACTTTTGATTTTATTAAAATTTTGGCACAAATATTAAATACAATTTCCAAAATTCATAAAAATTCAACCAAACGAAAAAAATAAAAATTATGTTAAATATGTTCAAGTATTATGATAATAGATTTAGAAATATCATTTAGACTTGATGTTAACATTACAACAAAAGGTGCCCCTTGTACGCCAAGTGATTTCAGTGGATTTTGAGTAAATTCATTGGTTGTAATGAATAGGGACCAATGAAGAAGCAGTGGTTCACTATTCTAGTGAATGGGGAGTAGTGAACTGCACCCACATTTTGTAATAGTGTAAGGTATTTAATGTTAAACAACCTAACATAACATCAATAAAAACAAAACCTATGTTGAAGTTACCAATAATTTAAAATATTAACTATCAATATTAGTGTCCATTCACATTTAGGTTAATCTAAAGCTAAATTAAGGTATAAAAACACAAAGCAACTTACATGACAGGATGGATTCGCATGACCATTATGATGAATGTTAATAGCTACAATCAATGGTGATTATTACAATTAATGTTAAATATAATGAATATTGAGTTAAACCCTAGGGTTTAAAGTTGAGGATCATTTAATATTTAAGCAAGTTAAAGGATCATTTTTTAACTCTTTACATAACATTGAGTTAAAGGTCTCAAAACTTAAGCTTTTGAGCTAGACTTGAATATGAAGTATGGCAAATGGTAATGTGAAGTTAACATCACTTGCCACCAAGGATGCCAAATCATTGGAAATGCTACCAAACACAATCTCATTATGCCATTGACAATACTAGACTTAGCACTAGGTGTGAATGTTGCTTGAAACCTCTTTATTTACATAACATCCAGTTAAGATCTCAAAACTTAGGGTTTTGGGCTAGACTTGAATATGAAGAAGTATGGCAAATGGTAACGTGAAGGTAACATCACTTGCCACCAAGGATGCCACATCATTGGATATACTACCCTAACACAATGCCATGTCATTGAAAATGCTAGACTTAGCACTAGGTGTGAATGCTGCTTGTCGAAAAGAACAATACGGTCATGGTGATGATGGCCTGGGTGGTGGTGCATCAGTCCAGGAGCACTAGAACCTAGAGAGGAGGAGGAGGAGCAGGAGGAGGAAGAAGAAGGGTATTGGGAAATCAGATCCTCCGAGAATCTCACTTTTCATTTCGCTTTTGTACTTGAATGCTCCTCCTCGTGCTGCTGCTGCTAGTCTGCCGTTTGCCAGGTGCACTCACACTGGCGCAGTGTCCAATATTTTGGCAGCCGTGCACAAATTCAGCGGATCACGTACTTGATCCAACCATCCTGTAAATTAGCAGCAGCTGCATGGGGTGCCAGCACTGCAACCCGATTTTTGTGGTATAAGCCAGAGCCACGACTCTTGCTTGCTAATTTCTTGCCAGTATTTTAATATTATAAATAGTTTTGTTGCAGTCTAGTGGAGAGGCATTTGGAATGTGTCAAGCTGGTGGGAGGATTTCACAGCTAGCTTGTCAGACAGACTGCTGGAGAAGCTTGATCTAGTGACGTTGCTGCAAGGTGAGATTGATTTGATCACAGTACTAGTCGAAACTTAATTCACAACTAGTTTTCTTACAACTCCCTATGTGCAATGTGGGAGAGCTCTCAGTTATCCCTGTTGCAAATCCCTCCTAGGACCAATGTCAAAGGGAAAATTCATTTGTTTCCCCCAATATATAGATGCTTTCAAACCAGAGAAAAATTGCCAACTTTCCCCTTTGACATTGGTTCGCAGTACCCTTCTTGGTAGAAGGCATAATTGAACTTTCCCTGTGAGGCAGGCTCCCTGGGAGTGTTCAGAAACTCCCTGTGTTGCCCAATTCCCTGTTGCTTGCATTTTTAGTCTATCCTTGGTGGTAAAGTTAGACAATTTTCCCACAAGGGAATTGATCATCCAAGATTAGCTCCTTGTGAGCTTGTGTTATGATTGAGCTCCTTGTGTTATAATTCTTACGTCTAAGCTTTGTTCTGAGAAGCTGCAGTCTTCAGAGAGTGAATATCTGACATGCATTCTCAGCTGCTGCTGGTGGACGTGGGCTATATGCAGAGTAAACTCGTAGCTGCAGATCGCGTGAGTACGTCTTCGCTTACGAGTCCGATCGATCTTCTGCAGAGACTGCTGCTGCACACTGCAAGTTACAAGGCAACAAGCATGGCCACGGCGTACGCAGACGAGTTTGCACCTGGGTCGCATCCCAACAACACAGCCGTTTCATCGTCGAAGAGCACGGTGATACCTCTATCGTCATCGATGGGCTTCGCCAATCCTGCGCCTCTGGGTTTGTTCGCGTTTGCGGTAACCACGTTTGTGTCGTCGTGCTACAACGCTGGAATCTGGGGAGTTCAGGTCGACTCACCGAGCAACGTTATCACGGGTCTCGCGATCTTCTATGGCGGAGCCGGGCAGGTGGTTGCAGGCATGTTGGAATTCGCTTCAGGCAACACATTCGGCGCCACCGCCTTCACTTCCTACGGCGCTTACTGGCTGTCGTACGCCGCTATCTCGGTTCCAAGCTTCGGGATTTTGGAAGCTTACCAAGCCACTCCATCTCATCTGAAAAACGTCGACCCAGCTCTCGGCATTTTCCTGCTTGCCTGGACCATGTTCACGTTCTTCATGTGGTTGGGTACCTTCAAAAGCAACTTGGTGCTGTCGGGACTCTTCTTCTTCCTCACGCTCACCTTTATGTTCCTTTGCAGCTCAGAATTCCAAGGCGCCAATCTCCATGGCAACAGATTGAGGAGGGTAAGCGCGCTGCAAACTTGCGGATCATCATCACTGCAAGCTCTCAACGATCGAGTTCTGCAATTTCGAAACATATTGTGCAGCAGCTAGCCTTTGGGAGAGTTCTTGTGTGAATTGTTTGACGATCGATGTTTGAAATGGGTTTGATTCTGAACATGATCTGCATGTGAATTTGGTGTGTGGATTTGTTTTTTTTGTTTTGTGTGTGTGGCGACGGGATCGTTCTGCATGGATGTATGGATCGATGGAGCTGCATGCAGGCGGGAGGTTTCGTCGGCATCATCAGTGCTCTAATTGGTTGGTACTTGGGGCTTGCCACCCTCTGGACAAAAGAAGTTTCTTACATCACTCTACCTCTAGGAAAGTTCTCTACATCATCCAAACACTAGAGATCTCGAAAACCACAAGCCATCTAGAAAACATCATACCACACAATCTCTTCAATCTTCCTTCTTCTTCTTCTTCTTCTTCTTCTTCTTCTTCTTCTTCGATCTTCTTCTTCTGCAATATACATTAACTCTGATCATTAGTACAATCGTCACTTTTGTATCTCTAGAAATCATACCCAACTAGACTTGAGATTTTATTTTTTCTGCTGGCCAGTTTGATCCTTGAATCTCAAAATCTTTTTCTACAACTTCTGTTCCAGATCAAAAGCACTCCAGATTTTTTATCTTCTTTCTTCTTGAACTTCTTCAAAAGCTCTGATCATAGTCGATTATCAAGAGCAGAATCAGCTTTGTATCTCTGGAAAATCTCTAATAATATATCTATATCTATATATAATTATTTATGACTACAATTCATCTTCACGTAGTAGACTTTGACAAGAGAGTTTCTTTCTAGACTGCCAGTTTGATTTTGTTTCATGAGATCAAAAATGTATTCTAGATCTTTGAATCTTCTGTCTTCTTCTTCTTCTTCTTCTTCAATAACTCTGATGGTAAACATCATCAACAACAACAACATCATCATCAAGAGTATCAAGATTCTTTGTATCTTTAGAAAGCTATGTATGAAATATCATGTTATTGTCAGATCATACATGTAGACTTCAAGAGAATTTTTCTTCTGCCTGCCACTTTGATCCTCAAAATATATATTCCTTTTTCTCTAGATGAAATTAGTCTGGAGTTTTATGAACTTGATAACTCATCAATGTTGGAAGATTTTTTGCCTTCAAGATCCATGAGTCTCAATTGTTGTAAAACAAGGAATTACTTGCATTTGCATGAATAATAATTATATGTGCACTACCATGTATAATTAGTAGAGGACAAAAATTAAATGTTTTGATCAATGGGTCACAATGTCTCAAATTAACACTAGAGTTTGTATAAATTAATTGTCTCTCTATTATTGTTTGAATGAAATAAATGGGGATTAATATTCCACTTTGTTGCATGGGTATAATCTCTCGGCTAGTATTTTAATCTAAAGAGTTCAATTCTTCAAATAGGTCTTGTACTCTTTGGAAAAAAAATCATAATTTAAATTAAATGTTAGCAATCATCCAATTTGGGCTTAGTGCTCATGTGCCCTACCATGATGATCAACTATTTTTATTTTATTTTTCTTATGTTTTCATATGGTTTACAATAATTCATCATTATTTATGTCAATGTCAAATTTGAATTTGAATTAACATACATGTCATGGATATGAAGACACATGTTAATTTGTTTTTTCATATTCATGTTGGTGGCTAAGGAAAAGGAGTGAGGTAGTTATTAGGAAAAGAAATGAGATAATTAAACTTGAAAATGAGTAGTTAGTTGTGTATGAGATATTTGGAATTGTCTTGAGCTACCATATGTAGAAATTGTCTCGGAACTTGTCCAAGGAAAATCATACAATGGATTCCTAAAAGTCACCCATTTGCTAATTCCTCAAAAAAACATTTGTCACTCACCTCTAAACCATGAAATGTTCATGATACCATGCCCTTGTTATTTCCTTTAAAACGGTGGGATATAGAATGATGTTACATATAACTAGTTCATGGGTTCACTCACACTTTCTCTCCTTTTCAGATTTTTTTTTTTTTTTGAGAAAAGGCCACATTGATTGGCCCATCATTGATTTTTTCCACAATTTTAGGTGTAAGGTGTGTTTTATCTTCTACCACCTCATGATCTATCTATGTTTAAAACTTATGATAACATTTCCATTGTGCTTTATGATGGGTAAACTGCACCACTGGTGAGGGACATTCCTAAAATGTGAAGGAGTACTTGGAATCTCTCCTAAGACATTTGGGAACTTTGGGCACTCTCCTCAACAGAAGCACCACTTTGGCTTTGAACCCCAAGTCACAAAATAGAAACAAATGTGCTCCCATATAGCTCACCATTTCAGTTTATATACATGAGAATTAAAAATTTGGGCAAACCATATGGGATAAATTTGAGGTTCTATTGCGAACATCTTGAGGAACAAGATAAGAACATGGGAAACACCATTAGAACATGATAGAAACACATTGGGAACAAGGAAAAAGACAAAAAAAAAAAAAAAAAAAAAAAATCCTCCCTTCCTCCCCCCTAAAGAAAAGAACTGGACCTCTCTCATGAGTGCATGCTGAGCCTTCTCATTGGCCATGTGAAACTCTAATTTCCAAAATTGTTTGTCACCATTTTTGGCCTGGGCAAAATGCCAGGGGCACAAATTGCAGGATATAGTATAGCCATTTGCATCTGTGTTTCCAAACAGTTTTTATCCAAACAGCAAAGTGATGACAGATTTTTTTAGGGGCCAGTTGAAAAGTGGCTACATTTGTTCAAAACAAACACTCAAGGAAGGATCTCCAACAGAATGTTTCAGATTTGTTTCCTTTTGGTCCCCACATTGCAAAAAAAATCACAACAACACTTACGCCCCAATTTAGATGGGGTCCCGGGTTCCAAATTCCTAAGAACCAATTTGGCCTCATTTGAAGTTAATTTGAATCCTTGAGTTGAAACCCTCCCTTGGACCCTATTCTTGCATCTTGGTGCTTCAAATCATGAGCTGTGTTTTTTCTTTCGGGTCTGAACAAATTGATTTTCCTTCCAAATTGGTGCCATGTACATATAAGTTTAGCCTGGATTTGCCACTTTTGGGTCTTGGACTCTCATGTAAAAAACCATGGGTTCAATGTATGACTCTCATCCAATAGGATTATTGCTCTATTTCATTGAACCTTGGAGCGCCATCTAAAGTGGACCTGATTAGCATGCTATTTTCTTTTACTTTGTTTTAGAAATAAATAGCTGGAGTATGTAATATGTTGTAGGTGAGGTTCATGTAGGAGTGCGTTCTCTTGAGGGAGGGGCACTTGAGGGCATGAGCCCAAGGGTGTTCCCAAAACCTTAGGAGAATGCACTCGTACTGGAACCTGCCCTTACGTAAACAACTCTCTTTTTATTTCCTCACTTTTTCCCCGAAATATTTCCATGAGAACATGGGAACATATAAAATTGGGGGAGTTCCCCCAACATAGTGCCCTAGAGTTCTTCTACTGGGGAAGATCTCTCAAAATACACATAGAAATAATAAAAAAGGGAGTTGTTTACATATTACACATGCCCTTGCAAAATGGAAGACAACTTGGAAGCACACTTTTTTTCCCTCGTGTTTATTAGTGACTTTCGTAATTGACCTATAATCTCTTCCAACTAAATCATCATATTGCATTCAATCTTTGTATGAGGTTTGCACATTTGCACATATTATGCATAGTACAAAATATCATGGGGTTGGGTTCTTTGGAAATTATGCATTACAAGGAGTAAGGAGGCTCAAGGTGAATTTTTCAATTTGATTTTGGTTTTCAGAAAGTTGGAGGATGAATCTTGTCATGAGTTTACTGGATCAGCACTAAACACTATCAAAACTAGCAAAGTCACACACAGATGCATGAAAATAAGCACACAAATGTTGTTGAGATTTGAAAGCATAACAAAAGAACATGAGGCACAGTTGTTTGCCTCTTGATTTTGTTGGTGTTGCCTTGGTAGGCAAGGACATTGTGTTTAGATTCATTATAGAGAATAGTAGCTTAAGGGATTTTGGCCCCTAAATAATAGGTCTATTTTTATATGATGATTTTTGAAACAAAATATTTTGGCTTGTGTTGAAACTTGAGATTAGTTATAGAGTTATGATATCTTGAAGGATTTTGGTTTCTTGTAGAGGCTTTTTTCAAAGATTATATTTTTGCATGGTGATATAGTTGAATTTCCATAATTCTTCTTTTGCCTTAAGATACTTTTAAACAGAAATGGCAAGGCCATAGTGTGACACACCCCCTTGTTTTGTGTTTTGAACTTGGATTCTTGGAATTGTTATGTGAGTGAGTATTTTTTATAATAAGATGATACTCCAAAACCACATTTGGAGATAAACCCCCAAACACAAAAAAGTTAGAATCTTATTTGTGTTTGAACCAAATTCCACCATCAAAATCAATCCTATACAAAATTATCTCTCTCCTTTGTCAACTTGACAACCTTTAGGGTTTAATTACTCAATTCTTCTTTTGATAGTTTGACACTTGCTGGAATCAGGCACCCAAACTCCAAAGTAGTGTACGAGGCTATTTTTCGTACTATAAAGTTGACCATCGACAAGCTATTCTCCCATGAAATGTACAAGTAGAATCACCACTCCAATTGCACCACAGTTGGGGACCATGAATAGAAAATTGTTTTATCAAGAGGCAAGCCTTTTTGGTTGTTTTTGAGGTTTACTTTTCATTATACTTGGGTAGGATAATGATGAATGCATATGATAAGAAAGGCGGTAAGTTATTCCTTACCTTTCTTTCCAAACCAAAAAAAACACCAAAGAAAGACCAAAGTTATCTTTCTTTTTTATTATTTTGGGTATCAATTATCCTTCGCGATTTTACACTGAAGAACAAATTTGGGGTGTAAAGGTTTTAAAGAAAGGGTGCAAGTTGTCCTTCCCTTTCTTTCCAAAGTTTTGTTGTGTGTGTCATATTTCGTGATCCGCTGATGTTGTTCATTTAGCACATGTATGCCTTTCTGCATATGGTTCCAATTCACCCCCCAAAAGTGCTAGTAATGATAATCCGTCTCACTTTATTGAATGGAAAGGACACATGAAGAAAGAAAGTTGGAATGAAGCAAATAAAAATCCCATCTGTAAGGCAAGAGAAAGACAAATGTTAACAATCATAATACAACTTCATCACTGGAATAAAGTGTTAACAATTGTAATAAAACTGGACACGAAGAGTAAGGAGTAGTGTGAATTTTGTAGTTTAGCCAAAGTTGCAATTATTGAGCAGAAGATTTAATTTACATTTCATCTAGATAAGTAAAGAAATGTAAGCATTCAGTTATATTTTTGGATAATTACAGTTGGAGTAAAATGTCATTTCGGGCAATCTTTAATCAATTAAAAAATATTGTAACACAAGGTATTTCTCCTCAATCACTCACTTTCTAGGAGGGGAAGGTAATGGAAATGTGGTATTGAAAGTTGATTAATTTCCAATTGATAATGATCTCACAACTTTTTGGTGTTAAGACATTGAAAGCTGTTACCTCAAAACAAGTAATAAGAGGAAAAGGTAGGGGCATGTAACGACAGTGAGGTCTTGTATATGCAAATTTGCTGAATTGATCATTATGCCACTCGAGTTGTTCATTATGTGAACAATTGACAATTCAGATTGACGAAGAGATCTCTTGCACAACGATTGTGGTCGTTTCTTCAGTTTGACTGAAGGGGTGGCTTCCAGGGCTATCAAATGAAAGAGATGATCAGTTTCTGTAGTACAACATACAATGATGAAATTTCCAGTGGCATGCATACCACCCAACAGAAGCACAATGTTGACATGCGCCTATGAATACAAAATGTTGACATGCGCCTATAAAGACAAAATGATGATCATGATGGGGGGAAGAGTGTTGGTTCACATGGAAAAATGTCTTTCAACTAATGGCAAAGGTAACATGGGTGACATCATGGGGACCTCATCACCTCCCAAAGATTATCTGAGAATTGATAGATCATTGGGTTGGTATTAAATACAACTAGGTGAACTTACTTATTGATTGGATTGCCAAATTGGAATTAAACCATAACAGATAAAATTAACAAGGTCAATTAAACACAATGGCATTACATCATGTTCATCATCAAGTTAAAGCATCCATCAAAAAATGGCAAGTGGTCAATCATGATTAGAGTTGATGCAACCAAAGGTTGAACTACCCTACAGTTAGTCATCATGGTAGTTGAAATTAACCAACCTTTTCTAATGAAATTAGCAACATGATATAGTAAATCCCTGCATGGGTTGTTCAAGAAGACTACACACATGCATCAGATGAGGATACTACAGAATGTTTGGGAGTCAAGGAATTGTACACTGGAAGGTATGGATAATTTACCTTCCAAAGGGCACAAGGTGAATGTAGTTGGCACTGGTGCAAGTGTGCTAGTCCATGTTGTGTCATCACCGGTGTAGCTATTGGCCATGGGGCAAGCCTTCTTGAAAGGTGTTGAATATGTGGGTAGTGGTTGGTGAGAGTTGCACAGCACCCCCTGTACAGCAGTAGTACTGAAGTTCATTGTAAGCAGACTGGCATGCAGTTCCTTCTTGCATCGCTGCACCTCATTTCACATCTGAGCAAACAAGCCATGGAATGATCATATTATTAGCTGCTGCTCCAACCACATTAATGTCATGATATTTGAGTTCACACACCAGAATCTTCCTGGCAATAAGCTTGTCAGGTGGACAGGCATGCATCCATTCTATTTGCAAGTTTTGGTCCAAGACTACCATAGAACCTTAGGCAGACCTACTTGTGTGGCAGTCAGGCTCTAATAATATAAACAAAAATATTTTCAAGAAGCTGGGAACAAGACCAAAATATCACTTGGTAGGTAAATCACCCTTTCATGGCACCATAAGCCTTCCTCTCTGCTGAACATGCAAAAATACGCCAGTTAACTTCCATGGTTGATTCCCAGTTCAAAGTTCCACTATCCTTTATGAGAGGGGTCAGCTCTCTTCATCCAGAAATCCAAGAATTCTCTTGAGCTGCTTACATGTTCAGATGCACAAATTTTATCTTTAAAATCCTATCTCTCACACTTACACACATGAATATTAAAGCATTATGAGAGTACCTCCTGTCCTTCCTGATAAGGGTTGTTGAGAGCACTCCAACACTCAGAATTGTGCAGTCTCCTGTGCCACAACTGGCTGCAACAAGTAGTGGGCAAGTTCTATACATCCACTATATTCACATTGTGAAAGTTCATGATACCACTTCCATCATTTAAGGTGATTTCAAAACTAACTGGTGGCTGGAACTACACCTGTGCCCTCACATTGCATCTGCCCTCCACAATCCCTTGTCATCCAATTGCCTTAGCAGCTAATTTCAACAACACAACTGGTGCAGCCCTGGAATCATTCCCCCATCCAGTCAGTGCATAGTATAGACTTGATTTACCCATCTGGAGCAGGAATCAGTATCAATGCCAGAAAGCATACGAATTCTTCTGCTGGAGTTGTGTGCCCACTGGTACCGTAAAGAGACAAATTCATGAAGGTGATCTTGGTCACACAGGTAGCAATCACCAATTTCAACAATGCATCAGTGGGAATGCCTTATCAATATTACCTTGATCAGTGATCTGAGTAGACAGCATTTTCTCACACAGCGTGCAACCTTACCTTACACATCATGACATCAAGCATCTGAATAGGAGGAAGCAGTGACATCCTAATATCTTACCTCCATCCTTGTATTCTTCAGGTGATGGGACATTCTGGCATCTTCTCTCCATCTTGAGTCTCCCCTCCCATTGCTTCTTATTTTCTCTTTGGCTGTAGGCTCTACATTCTTGTCTTTATACACTGCATCATCAGCCTGAACCTTCCTAATTGCATCTCTTAGTGATTAGTATGTGAAGAAATGACCTCATCCACCTCCAAAATACTGCACAACATCTCTCAATCCCTTAATTCACAACTTTGAACACAATGAGACACAGAAGCATCCATCCTTGAATAGTATCTTGCATTCATTTGCCAGCTTCTGTCAACCATCTCTTGACACTAAGGATAAACATTAACACAAAGATTCAAACGTGGAAAAGATCATGTGATCTTCAGCATGTCTCTAGCACTCATAGCATTCAAGAGTTGACTTCATCAAGTTAAGTCAATAATGTCTTTGATTGAACATATTGCCTTTGGAAGACAGGCATGATGCCAATACATTAGTAGCCATGTCTGACTGTCTTTCCCTTGCAGAGGCACAGTTTTCTCACTGGTCCTTATTTGCAACTGCAGTTCCAATCTCAGTTGCTTGCCCTCAAAGCCATTGACATGGCAGTATCCTGTTCTTTGGAAGAAGAAAACTCTCCTCATGTTTTCATTAGCCCTTGCATGGCTCTTTGACAAGCTTCAACACAAGCAAAGCTTAAAAATGACCAAGTTTGCATTCATGTGGGGCAAATCTGCTCCAAGCTGTGGAGAGAAACCCACCTAGATGAAGAGGAAAAAGAGTTCTGTATCCTCTCTATATCTTGGTGCACACATGATCACACCATTTGATAAATTACCTACCTAGTCTCTAAATTGAATGCCCCATTTTTTCACCTTGTTTCAAGGATAGGCTATCCTTCCCTTCGATGGTGAAGTATGCTCTGCAGTTTTTTGCCTACTCAGCCCTGTCCTAATGATATGCATTGAAAGAATGCAAGTGTGAAAAGGGCACAACTAACCACATCACATGGATTTACACAAAGTGCTGAGTTGGATATTCTTTCTGAAATGCATTGTAATCATAGTACAGGCGCTCGCCTTGGGGGATATCTCGGATAGCAATGAGCAATACCCGTGCCTCCCCATCCACATCGTATCTCACACACCGCAAATTCTGTTTCTTTTTCCCTTCCCTGCATGACCTTCCACTTTCCTTGTCAGTCCACTGCATTCATGCATTTTGTCATGTTTTGGCAGTTGTGGCAACTGCCAGTGAAATATTTTAGAATTCTACAAGGTAATTCTGCTGAGATAAATGATCCTCCTCGACACTTGTTGACTGGCAATGATGGGTTCCATCAACTATTCATAAGCCTTCACCCAGCACCAGCAAAAAGATCAATGCTAGAATCACACACAAAAAGTCAGCAATTTTCTTGCCATGAGACGTGTGATAACAAGACTTACGGTGAATGATTGTTAATGCCGGATATAAAGCGGGCAATGTTGCTGCACTTGTCTGGACATATAACAAGCTCCTCATCAGGGTCCTCTGTAAAGAGCAGGCCCATTATGCTGTTTCCTTCATCATGAGTACGATGACGCATGAAGTCCACTTCACCTGTGTATTCACATATGATTGTCATGTCTTTTATATGCCTATCTGCTTCCACAACAAACCTGCATTATCCCAACCAACTTCTCAATTTCAGCTTCTCAATTTCAATTTTCAAATCACCTCACTACAGCTTTGTACCACTAAGTTTCTAAATTCAACATTGTTCCCTGAAACAGTTTCTCACCAATTCAAATTCCTTTGGCAGAGGATGAGCATAAAAACCCAGAACTTTTTAGCAAGGTCAATGCCTGACCTTACCCTAGGTCACATATTACTTGGTAGCTCAGTACATCATATTGAGACAGTTATCAGGAAACCAGGTCATCCCATCTGCAAGGGTCATCTGAAGATGGGATGAGTGTGAGGGCATTATTAATCATAGACATATAAAGGAGAGGGATGAATACCCTTGGCGAGAATCATGTGTGACCATCAAAGGAGGCCATTCACCCCGGCTGCACATAGCCTTACATGCTTCCAGTGTGATCTTGTCTTCCTTCCCCATTGACTGCCACCCACATTCTTTCCATCAAATTCTCCTTCCTTGAATTGCACATTCATCACATGCCAAGCATACAACGGCAATAAGCCTGGAAGAATGAGATGCCAGCTTCTCAAAGATGTGGAGTCAGAGAAGTGAAGGAATAACCTGCATTCCGCCTTTCTCTAGTCTAGCTGTGTTTGACATTCGAGGAGCAAAGCTGTACAACAGCTTGTCAGTGAAACTGACACCCACACTAGTAAGGGCAGTAGCCAACGAGGCCATTTGTTCAAGTCGACGATGAGGATCAGAACATGGGACGTAGGGCAACAATCGCCGGCTCTTCTTTTGCCTGCACAAGCTTCCTCCACTTTGTCTACGCCGCTTCCGTACCTCCCCACATCCTACATCTGAATAAGCACAAAGAAATGCAATCAGGAGATCCCAATCAGAGCTGGACCAAACAGATTCCAGTATCTAAAGAACATAAGTAGCACAGTCTTTATAGTCACTATCAAACCAAGTCTGCACATAAGTGAATAGTGAGGTACCTGGGGAAACCTGGTGAAAGGGCTTAAGAATGCGGAAAAAGTCGACAATCTTCTTCTGCACCTTTGGAAATTCTACACCCAAGGAACATGTAAAATATTAACAATTTGGATCTGTCCTGAAGATCTATGACAGTAGTGGGAAACTGGTTGCACAGACATGCCAAATTATAGATTTTCTCTCCCGGAAGTATGGCAAATCAGGATCCCTGAAAACGAGCTCAAGATTCCTGAAGAAGGCAAACAAGTACAGATAGGGTAAAGTAAGCATACCATAGACAAGGGCAGTGGGAGAACAAAGAGGGCAAAACCAGTCTCCAACAGGCAGTGTCACAAGGACAGGGCAGAGACAGAACATGTGGAACCCTCTGTCACAGCCATCACAGAGAAGCATTTCTTGCTCACTGTCACCACGCCCGCATTTCTCACATACAGTTAGGTCATACTTGTCTTGTTTCGATGATTCTGAGCAACTTTTTGATGCAGGCTTCATCATTGCAGATCCTCGAATCTCATTCTCACTGCTTGCTGACTGATGTGCATGTGGTAAGCACCAATTGTGCCAACCGTTGTAGCAGACAGTCACTCGCTTGACCTTCTTCCCTTTGCCACACTCAATGCCTCCCTCCATCACCACCTCTGATTGCACTTGGTCACTTTTTGGCACTTAGCATATCTTCAACTCCTATGTCCTTGGTGTAGTAGCGTCTATAGACATTTGTTCCCTCTTGCTTTAGTACACAGAACAACTTCCAACATAGTGGCAAGCTGCAGCACTGCAAAACAACAGTAATAAGAAAATTACGCAAACCAAAAGGGAATCGAAAGGGGAAACGATGTTTTTTTCTGGAAGATCTTGCACATGACATTTGCCACAAGCATGACCAAATATTTTTGAAGCAAAAATGTACAAAGGAGACCTGCGATCAAAGCGCCTGCACTTCCTATGGAAGCTCCACACTATGCAAAGCCGAATAGCCGAGAATCCGCAAGTAAGCGAACACTTGATTGCCCGCTACCTAATAATAACAAACGGTAGACAGAAACTACTACCCGTGACGCACAGCCTTGAAATATCCACAAGCTTCTTCGTAGCTGTACAGCTAACCACAAAACCCCCCGGAAAACCTCGACTTCACGGCCTCCCCTATTCTTCCTCCAAACGAAAGTCGAGAGAAACGAATGGAAGTATCTAATGAAAACGTTCTAAAACAGATCACATAAAATAATTCCGAAAAAAAACCATAAAACCTTGAGGAGGCTGAGATGAAGGCCAGAAACAAAATCAAAGATCCCGACAGAAAACAAAAGTAAATAACACATCATAACACTACATCGCATCGCATCGAGAACAATGTAAACGCAGCAACAACGACAACTCAAAAGGCCTACAATCGACTAAGCAGAATGACACGAGCAGAGAAATGCAAGAAAAGACAAAAGAAAGAAAATCACCAGTCCATGGACCAAGAGCTTTTCTCCAGCAGCACCAGCACCCGCAACAACAACAGCGCTCCAGACAAAATGCAGCAGCGGAGCGGACATATGCGAGGCGCGAGAGACAAGTGGGCGCGGGTAAGGAAGAAGAGTGCGCGCGAATGTGCGAGCTTCCCGCGCTTCCAGCTCGTCTGCGTCACACAGCCGCACGGTTCCCGCGCCCGCCCACCCCCTTTCCATGTACGCCACGCGCATCAGTGAACCGGCCGGGGCCATAAATGAGGAGGAGATGAGGCTCACTTTTTCATCGGTATCCAAAGCCCAAAAGAAAACAACAAGGGGTTTGTCACACGGTGTGGCCTTGCCATTTACATTTTTTTTTAAAGTATCTTTAATGCAACAAAAGAACAATTATGAAAATTCAAAAATTATGAAAATATTTCACCATGCAAAAATATAATCTTCAAAAAAAATCCTCTCAAAGAAAACCCAAAATCCTTCAAGATATCATCACTCTATTATAACTAATCTCAAGTTTCAACACAAGCCAAAATATCCTCTTTCAAAAATGCTCATATAAAAATAGACCTAGTAGTGCTTCTTTCTTTCTGGTGTAAATTTGACTAATTTTGTTAAATTTTAGAAATTTTCACTAAGACTTTTATATCACAAAATTAAAATGAAAAAACCCCTAGATAACTAACACACTAAATAAATAAATAAATAAAATCAATTTTGCGATATATCTCAACAAACCATCATCCATAACACAATTTAACCAGATTTGGCTATTTAAATATGGAAGTAGAAAAGATTATGCATCCCTCTATATTTTGGGCCACCTATTCAACTTATAATAGAATCTGATGATTTTTTTATTTTTAAATATTTTTTCAATATTAATTAATCGAAAAACCCAAAAAAATATTTTCAGCAATTTTTTAAAACAATAAAAAATAAACATTTTTCAAAAATGTTAGGGTTTGTACACCCTTGATTAGAATGAGAAGGATATGTCAAAAGCTCCCAAGTCTTATTAAAAGCTCTTTGCAGTTTTGAAGATCTTTTGTGTGGGTCACATGCACATACAAAAAAACAACATGCAGCCTTTAAGCTCTAGTTTCACTAATGCAATGTTTTAAAGCAATCCAAGGGACAAATTTGAACAATCTCATCAACCACAATTATTCTCTTTGCAACCAAGCACTATGAACAAATGTTTGCTAGTTACAATGTTTTAGAATTCGGTGTCGGATGTCAATAGGGCATATTCTTAAAAAAAGAATTAGCAAGAGGTTAAGCATTTAGAGTTTTCGAAATTTTACTAGTCAAGATGGTTATGAACTTCAATGAAAATTTTCAGTCATTGTTGGTTATACATATTTGCCAATTTTGAAATTCAAATTACCTCTAAATATGCCTACATATTATCTATACTCCAATTTCAAAATCTCTTGTTCTCAAAAGTTTTTGCAATCACACACATTAACCTACAACAAGTCATAAAACAAAGACATGAACATCCAAAATCATGTAGCTTGTGGGGAAATTGAACCCAACTCACAAAATAGGTAGGGGGAAGGATTTTGTTTCATTTTTTCCTGGTTCCCAATGTGTTCCCATCATGTTCCCTTTAAGTTCCTCATGAGTTCCCATTAGGTTCCCAATATGTTCCCCAAGGTCCCAATGTGTTCCCCCAACATGTTCTCCATAGCACCTCACTTTTATCGCATGCTTTGGCAAATGTTGTCCTCCTTTCACCTATATAGGTGAGCCAAAGGGGCCGAACTCTACACTTTAAAATAGAACCTTCTATTCTAGGGAGCCTCCCTAGCGTCATTTTTTTTCAGTGATTGGCCAATCAAATTGGCTCATTGGAAAAAAAATAAAAAATAAAATATGGACCTGAGAGGCACCTCATCTAATTAATAGGAGAGGTGATCTGTTGTAAAGGGCTCATTTTACAACATATCACGTTTGTTGGGTTTCATCAACATTCTTGTAAAAGTTTATTGATAAAAAAAAAGTGATGATTTCAAACCTAATCAACCAAACCCTTTTATACTTGGGATAAGCCCATGATGCTATTACAGCATTCCAGTGCCAAAGTTGTGCTACAGTTTACTGGAGAGAACGCCTTAATACAATCCAAGGCTCTCATTCTAACAATCTTGTTTGACAAAATAGGCCTTTTTCAACCCTATTTCAGAGACCCCGTACATTTGTGTGTATTTTCTACATTAATATTATAACCTTTGTCTATTGCTACAGGTAATCCATATCTGCATACAAACAGAGTTTAAAACCTTAAAAAGCTGAACCAAGGCCACTCCTACAGCCACTCCTACAGCCACACCTTTCATCTCGACTCCAATTCTATTTCTAAGATCATCATTTAAGCTAACCATCTAAACAAAAAAATCGCCTCATGGATAATCTAAGCAATCACAAAACTCAGATGATGATTCGGGTAAGAAATGCACAAGCTCAAGGCCATCACACAAGAGGAAGACCCCAAAAATCTCGCATAGATTGCAACTTTTGAGAGCACAAACAGACACACACTCACTCTCTCTCTCTCATGTTCGCATTTTGATGTTATTCTTGCATTGCTTGTTTTGATGCCTATGTTTCACTTTCCAAGGTTTCTTACCCTGCAGCTCTGGGTCTCTAGCAACACATGTAGCAAGATTCAATATGACATGACATTCAGCTTGCAACCTTAAATTTGACATGACATTCAGCTTGCAACCTTAAATTTGACATGACATTCAGCTTGCAACCTTAAATTTGACATGTCATTCAGCTACAATTAGCATGGCAGGAATTTTCCATTAGAGTTTTCCTCACTCATTCCAACTCTAAGCTTGGAAAAGATAAATCACATTTGGTGTAATACAACTATGACTGACTGTGATGACAACAATTGTCACATTCTGAACATCATCCCCGTACTTTGCATAGAACCAGTGAGACCAGGAATGTGAATTCAGCAAATGTTACAAGAGCTCCAAACAGAAATTAGTTACTGCAATCGTTGAAGAAAGAGTGGGATACTATTGATTGCAAGCTCAATGCTTCAGTGTGATACCATGAGGAGAACCTCCTGATTGACAAATAGAAAAAGGCTGGTGGTTCTAGATATGTCTTGCTGTGTAGGTCCTCCCCTTAGTATCGTATACTTTTTCCAACCTCAAAGAAATGTGCTACATGATCTTCAGGTGTTCCCACCAATACACCATGTCCAAGGTTGAGGATGTGTTTGTGTCGTCCTGCCTTCGCAACTGTATCATGTATTCTTCTCTCAATAAACTCCTTAGTTCCAAACAATGCAGCAGGATCCATGTTACCCTGCACATCATGTGTCTCTGTGTAAATACACATTGCTTTCAAAGCCACTAATTCACCTGGCATTCCAAACCATTCATTTTGAGAACCTCCTGACAATCTTAATCTGTTTAGTGTGTGCTTATTCAGCTACAACCACTATAACATAGCAAATATTTTTGTCAACTGCTCAGACCTAGAAAAATTCTGCCTTCTGTGGAAACTAAACTCCTGGACTGACATTCAGACTAACATTTTTGGGGACATGGAAACACAGAGAGAGGAAGATAGAATGTACCTGCACAGCTAGATCAGTGCCAATGCGTTGTCTGGCTTCAGCCATGTCAACAGTCCAGTCGATACTGAGCACATCCACCCCTGTGGATGCCATTCGTTCTAGCAAACCCCCACTTCCACTTGCATACAGAATCAATGGGAGGTTCGGGTGGGTAGATTTCACTTCACTCACAATCTGCTTAAGATAGGGGAGACTGTAAACCTCAAAGTCTATTGGGCTCAGGTGTGTTGCCCATGAGTCAAAAATTTGTACTGCTTGTGCCCCACAGTCTGCCTGATACCGCACATAAATTATTACTGATTCTGCCAACTTCTGTAGCAAGGAGTGGAAAATCTGCAAAAATTGGATATTGTCAGCTTAAATACAGATTTATTGTTTTGGACTAAGAGGCTTTCACTCAACTGTAATCCTGATGTCACTGCATGGTTGAGAAATATTGGTCTTTGTATCTGCAATGGATCACAACCCAACAAATATTCTGTCTCTACCACAAATACACTAGGCAAGTGCTGTTTGTCATATTCTGATCCCAAAAGAATTATACTCTTGGCCAGGTAACTTTTACTTGAGTGGCATTACCCTTTCAAATGATAGGGAACCAATCTGTTCAGGATACAGGCTGGTTGCTTTCAGAACTGTATTGATTCAATAACACAAGCAAAAAAATATAGATAGATTCTCTAGTCAAGTCAGAAGCCAAGACACTTCAAAATACACCAAACAATATTATCTGTGTTTGTATGTGAAAAAGGCAATCCTAAAAAAGAGGGGCAGGAAGAACCTACTGCAGGTGACCCAAAGGCAAGTTGTTTGATCTTTGTAAAATGTTTTGAGGATCCACCCTCCACAATGTAAGATGCCAGTGTAAATGGTGCTCCAACAAACCCTAGCACAGCTGCTGCATTCCCAACCTGGAGAAGTCCATCATCATCCATCATCCACAAATAACAGCAATCTCTGCACTACACGTACGAAACTGAACTCCCAAGCTGTTGAAACCAACCAAGTAATTATTGTGAGATTGGAAATGGCAATGGACTGAAAACCATACCAGAAAATACTCAAAGACTTAGCATAACATGCACAAATCTTGAGAACTAGAATATGGAATAGTAGATAAGTTGTACCTCAGCACGCAAAGCAGTCAATGCTTCACCGACATAAGGAACAGCCTCAGATGGCACCAGCTCTCTCACTTGTGCAACATCTGCATCTGTGGAGATCGGATTGTGAATAATGGGCCCTTTGCCTTTCAGAATATCAAATGGGATGTTCATGCCTGTCAATGGTGTCAGTATATCTGAAAACAATATAACCTGCACAGATCCAGAAAACACAGAATTACCACCATAAAATTCTGGTCATGTGGTGAATATTCTTGGAGTTTTGTGTACAAATTTACAGTCTGATGCAAGAACAGGAAAATAGCATGGTACAAAGATGTACTCCGTCAGGTTGAAACGCTCGCCAGGGCTGGAGTGAGATTTCAACTGCCAAGTCAACATTCTCAGATCGCTCCCTGAATGTAGGATGCTTTTCGCATAAATCTTGATACACCTGTAGAGACCATCAACAGAAAAACATCAATAGGGGACCCTTAGAACTTCTGCATCGTCCAAAACCTTTCCTGTGAGTCTCCACCATACCAATCTAGGATTCAGAGATGCATGGCCACAGCTTTATGTGTATAGCATATTTATTCCAAACCATGATCAACCACACAACCCTTTCTCTGATATTTTGATACCCCACCCCAAGTTTCCACACCAGACTATTCATACACAGATTTCACTGAGGAGGAGGTTTGGTGGGCAGTGGGTTGCCACTCAGCTTTTGCTATTTAAGCTCAATGATAAAGTGTAATAGATGTTGTGCATCGCTCAACCCAGATACTACCTGTTCAATGATGCTAACAATATGCAGATGAGACACCTGCATCTTGCAAGGCCTTTCACATGCACACAGGTCTGGCTGATGATTCTTATGACATTGGAAAGGAGGCAACACAATTCCCAAGTCTTCCTGAGGGCTCAGGAGCCCTCCCCAGACTTCGAAGATCGGTTGAACCAGTGACCTCAGTCAGGATGTCAAGCTGGCTACTATGAGTACCAATGACTGCAACCAGTGGGATTGAACCCATGCAGAAGATGCAAAATTACACACCAATTCCCTCAGAAACAAGGTACTGCAATGAGTTGGAGTAAAAGAGTTGAAGATAGAGTCTAGGGCTCTACTAGAAGATACTGATGAACATGTTGTTGAGACACTGGGGGCTTGTCCACACAACCCCAGTGTGTCAATGCACCTGAACAGAAAAACCTTAAACAAAGGCTAAGTAAAAAGGAGAAAGGATGCCCTCAACAACAACAACAACAAGAGCTTGATCTCAACATGAGCATCTCCCTCTCACTCTTCCAACATGGATGTCCAGTATCCTATTTACCTTCATGTAGCGTCCAGCTTGTCTCATCATCCAGACAGGAGGCCTTTCCACTTCTTCTCCTCGTACAGCTCGAAGGAGTAGAGGCTCAGTAGTGGCATCCACCTCTGCAGCAGCTTCCCTAGGCTCTGCACAGTGGACAGTCACGTTTGTTTGCAACGGAATTCGAACTGCCAAATGCAGCAGCACAATTGCTCATGGAGTGAAAGCTTCTCGTGTCACAACAACGACTACTACCATCATCTTTGGTCCACAACACAAAGAGAGAATCCGACATTCCTGATGATGTTCTCATCATCTTCATCAACTAGAAACAATGCGTCCGCTTCCATTCAGAACTACAGCGAACGATTTACACAAAAGGAAGAATCCATCTTACCAGCAGCAAGAATCTGAGCAGTACATGAGGCTCGTCGAGGACTAGTTCTTCCAGACCTCCAGGTTCCACCTCTACAGAACTTGGCCCCGCTCCGTGTTGTCTTCTCCGCCCACAAAACACACTTCTGTGCGCGCGACAGAGGACTGCCGGAAGACGACGATGAAGACGCTGAAGCCACGGAAACAAAACCACCAGAAGTCGAAAGCGGCGGAGCTGCCATAGCTGCCATAACCATATCAAGCTTCATAGCTTGCATGTAACAAGAAAGAAGAGATGGAGCTTTCCAAGATTTCTCCTACAAGACTTTCTCCTCTCGCAAACAACAACACACTTTCTCTCCACCGAGAGAGACCTTCTCACCTCCACCTCTTCTGATCCCCGCCACACTCCGAGAAGAAGAAAGTGTTCCCAAAAAACAACAACAGCAAGCAAATAGCGCTTTCTTCCTAATGCTCTTCCAAATAATTTCAGCAACAAACAAATGCAATCGGCAGCAACAAGAACAACCGAATTCCCGCAGCAACACGATCTTCGCTGCGACGGATTTCCGCAGCGAAACGAAATCTGCGCGCGCACGGGGGAAGAAGATGAAGAAGTGTTATCTACAAAGGGATTTTGTTGTTGCTAGAGCTCAACAGTGTGAATAGGGCATCCCGAAACTCCCTGTTCACACAATACACGATCCCTCCACAGTGTAAACAGGACATATATAGGGTTGTAAGTTTTTTTGGTCAAGGGCGGTTTGGGTAACAATTAGAGTTTTGATAGTGAAAACAAAAAATAAATAAAATTGGTCATTAGAATTACAACCAAATACACCACATTTTCAAAAAATTACATTTGTTTCAAAATAATGAAAATTAATTTAATCTTTCAACATTTTTTCAAAAATCCTTTCAATTGTTTCATTTATTCAAGAGAACTTTATTTGACATCAAGTTTTTATCACATATGATTACAAATTCTAGCAAAATATGATCTTAAACTCTAACCACATTTCAACCTCAAAATCTAACTACATCTAACTTCAAAATCCAACTATATTTTACCTCAATATATTAAATCAAAAAATTCAACCACATATTATTTCCAAATCTTATCTCAAACTCTAACCACATCTAAACTAAAAATCTAACTACATCTAACCTCAAAATCCAATCACATATGATTTCAAATTCCAACCACACCTAGATTAATCTAACCATGTTTAACTTCAAAATCCAATCACATATGATTTCAAACTACACCCACATCTAAACTCAAAATCTAACCATGTTTAATCTTGAAATCCAATCACATATGACTTCAAATTCCAACCAAATCTAACTTCAAACTCCAACCACATCTAAAATTGAAATACAATAACTCATCCAACATCAAATTGATTCACAATACAACAGATGGAGCTCCAACGTATGATTCCAAATGATGGACAACTCAACTCCAACAAAGGACAAGAGTTCCAACATATGACATAAAATTTACAAATGACTTCAACTAGAAACATATAACTCCAACAACAAATCACAACTAACATCCCAACCCTAATTGAACCCTAACTCAAGGCCATAAGGCCTTGATGCTAGGTTTTGCACATTTCATTGCAAAAAAATTATAATAGATGTGAGATCAAAGAAATATTATATATTACAATGTCATGCAAGTCTTCAACTACAACATAGTGTCACAACTTCAACCAACACTACAAACACACCAACAAAATAAAATCATTAAATTACTTACACAAAAAATAAAGATTAAATTGCCAAAAAAAAACATAATTAAAAATTAAATCTAAAATCTTAACCATGGTCACATGAAATCAAAGCTTGAATCATCTTTGAACATATCATGTTTCCTCAAACATATTTTTATGCACTTCAATCAAACTTACTTCAAATGTTAGAAATTCAACCATGTTTTTAGGCTTCAACTCAACTTGGGTGTCAATGGCCCAATTCTTGATGTTGAGAATGAATTGAACCAAATTATCAATCCCAAGCCTAAAACATTTTAGATTTGTGATGATTTCCATAACACTAAAAATCTATTTTATTTTAGTATGTGATCTCACAATTCCAAGAACTTGATGAATGAAGAATGGGACATGGGGAAATTGCATTACATGATTTGCCCACTAAACTAGTGAATTTTCAATACATGTTGATTACATAGAGAACTATTAAAAAAATTACAATTCACTTTTCGAATGATTGTATCATCACTTGATACAATCTACCCAAAGAAAAAAATCATCATTTTCAATTACCATTAACTTTATTGTTGCCCTAACAAGGTTTAAATGAAAGAACACTTGTAACAAAAAAAGACACATAATGTTAATGTCATACCTTGCCACAATTTGAATGGCAAGTGCATTGCCCATGAAATTTCATATAACCTTTATATTTTTAAAATGAAGGTTGAACATGATAGTCAATGTTATGGGCCTTGGTGTGATTGTAAGTTGAAACAAATGTCAAGAATGGAAACAAAATACTAATGAATTATGTCATCATTCTCAATTTGAATTTTTATAATTGAAAATCAAAGTCCTCACATATTAACAACCGATTAAAACTTGAATTCTAGCCAAATCAACTTTCATGGAAAGCATAAAGTGAAAACAAAAAATAATGCATCTAACATCCAATAATCACGACTTCGGTTCGAAACACAAAGTTTTAGAGCGAGTATTGTTTATGTAATGCCTTAAGCAATAGCCCAAGTTTGGAATATTGAACTCCTACATACAAAGGCACCAAAAAAAAAACTTCATTTTTTTTTGTCTTGCTTGGAAGTTTAAGGACCATTGCTTTTGGTTTTGTGCAAATGATAAATTTAGATGTGTCATGGGTACCAAGCAACCACATGCTTTGGACATATTGCTTATACCTTTAATATGACCTATTTTTGAAAGAATAAATCTAACCTAAAAAGAGGTGTTCACCTTGGAGATGCATGGTTTTCATTGGTAGAAAATAATGACATGTGGCATGTTGGCTTTTTGAAATTTTAAAATATGTCCTACAACTTGCCTTGGGCCCCTTCTAGACATTGATGTCCACCCCACTAAGCAATATATGGCAAGGATATTTGTTGATTTCAACCATGAATTGACCACAACAACAAATGGTCAACCATAGTTTGCATGAATGCCTCCATGAAGCTACCACTAGCACTGGTTCCACCACCTATGTATGGAATTATTTTCTCTTTGGAAACAATAATTCTTAGAAACACAAACAATTATGTGATGACAACTAGAAACTTTCTAAGATGTAATTGTCTAGACTTCTTACGAATGATATAATAACATCAAGCAAGAAAGGAAGTTGAGAAAATTATACTTATTCTACCATTTTATGCATTGCAATTTGTCAATAGATGAGTTCATTCATCAACCAATTTTAAATTATCACAAGGTTTCCTTACTACTCAAATGGGGATCCATCCATATATAACTAGGAAGGTAATCTATATAGGGCCTTTTGATTAATTTGCAATGTGTCACATATGTTAAACCTAATTGTGATTCTTGTAGAAGGCATGCGAATGGTTTCAATTATGAAACTTTTGCATAATGATAGGAAAGCCCTATGCTAAACATTAATGGTGCAATCAAGTAGTGTATGGTTAAACTCTTGGTGTTGCACACATGTAAACAACATTCATAAACAATTGGGGTGTTGTTAAGCTTTTGCATGAGGAGGAGCACTATATGTAATAAACAATTATAGTAATCAAATATGATGTGGTGAAACTTCATTTATGGAATACCACAATGACAACTGCAGAGGCCTTGAGCATGGAGCCTTAAGGCATGAAGCTTCAACATAGTTTTGCAATCAAATTTGTTCTGACTAAATGTATATGTATAATGATAGGTGTTAACATACATGTGACAAACAATTGGATACCAAACAATTGCGATGTTGGGAACTTCCTTATCATCAAATGTTTTAGAAAT
The DNA here is from genome assembly GCA_963920785.1 of Sphagnum contortum. Classification (NCBI taxonomy): domain Eukaryota; kingdom Viridiplantae; phylum Streptophyta; class Sphagnopsida; order Sphagnales; family Sphagnaceae; genus Sphagnum; species Sphagnum contortum. The sequence continues at coordinate 14,819,856 of OY987292.1, read as the reverse complement.
GCAAAAGTGTGTGAATAGTTCATTGCAATGGTAGAAGTTCAAAAATTGAACATTCATATAAAAAATAAATGGAAAAGATGAATTGATGTTGATGAATGATGATGGTGGTTTGGATGGTAATCATGGATGAAATATTGAATGAAAAATTAGGCTCAAGGCTCAAGGCTTTACTTTCACCACTGAAGGCTTAAAATTATACATTAACTATTCAAGGTTCATAGCTCACACAATTGCACATTGTTGAAGTTCAAAATGAGAATAAGACTCAAAACTTTAAATGGTTTTTGACATGAACAATAATAGGTGGTGAACTTGTAAGCAAATTAATGATGGAGGTGAGCAAACCTACATCCTATTCTCGTTTAGTTTTTTATTTTTTTGGAATTCTTACTAGTTTTGTTGCATATAATGATGGCAAGTCTAAAAGGTTCAGTGTGGTTTCACCTTTTCAACTTGGGTTTGATGTTGTTGTGCACTATTGTAATAGCATCTTTGGGAGATTTTTACAATATGATAATTCCTTGGCATTTCCATTTAAATTCAAATTATAGCATAGGTTTTTGTTACTCAAATTCCTAATAGGCTTCTATTGCATTCTCACACACTTATGTGCAAATGTTGTACCCAAATTATTGAAAAACATTTATCACTTTGCACAAGTTTGTTTAAGTTTTTATTTTTTTCCCCATTTTGCCACTTAATTGATTTGGCATGCAAGGGAAAATTATTATTGATGTGCATTTATGAAATTTGTTACCTAATACTAATTGCAATTCTTAAAAAATAACACAACTCATATGCATAATTGTTGATGATATATTGTTTAGGTGTTGCATATTGCTGATTTGTAGTGGGTATAAAAATGATTTTGAATGTTTTCATTGACCATACCAACCTTCTAGCTCATTAACATCATTATGAAGCAATATGTTGATTAAAATTACTTAACATGACTCATATAGTAATCAATTCTATTGGTTACAAATGCTCTCCCTAGATGTTAATGGCTTTGGTTTTTTTTTTACTACTTCATGAATGTTAGGTTAATTTTTAGATATTATAATCATGGAACGTTATTGGGTTATGAGTTTGGAAAATTGAGTCATCTTCTCATCTTTTTTTTCTCACACTTTGTGAAAGCCATTTTGTATTTCAAATCTTTTGTTGGGGAATTGTGGAACATTTTGGGGATTGCATTTAGGATTCAAGAGGTTAATTGTTGAGTTATATGGAGTTTTCTCTTTTTGGATTGGTATTTTTGTCAAGGAAATGCATTTGAAGAGTGAACAAGATGGCCACTAATGTTGGGGGAATGCACGTAGTGAACTTTGTTCCAACTTCTTGGACATCCAAACTAATAAGGTTACTGGTACTTTTGGTATTACATTACAATTTTTTCTTTTGTGTTGCCCTTGTCATTGGTTTGTGTTTGGTTTTCCATGGTAAATTGTGGAGCACTTTGAGGATTGTGTTTAGGGTTGAATTTTTTGGAATATTTTGCAACACATGCAATGCATCGTTGCAACCATGATCATATGGTTGTATTACCTTGTGAAGGTTCACAAAAACTTTCATAAAACCTCACAAAATCCAAAATATCTTTTTCTACAACTCAAACAAATGCATAAATTTTGTAAGATAATGTTTAACTCTAATTAACGTAATGATTTCTGCTTCTCATTGTAATGTCACATACTAGTAAAAATATTTTAACATCTTTCAAGCCATAACCTTCCAAATGTTATGTAATATTTGATAATACACACTTAAGGACAACCTTGAAAATAATAAGTAAATAAAAAATGTAACAATTGACATAGGGTGATTTGTAGGATTTTTGGAAAAAATGATTATGTTTAACATTAGATTTTTAGTCATATTAATAAAAAATGACTTTAGTCATTAAAGTTGTTCTAGATGAATTTTTTTGGACAAGTAGTTATGTTGAACATGATGTGGTAGTTCAGAATATCGAATCGTATTGGATGATCACAAATGTGAATGTTCATATGGATTTACATTTGACAATAGGAAGATGATTTAATTTTATCATGGCAAAGGTTCTATTAGTGAGGGCATATATAATTTAATAAAAGATTAAATAAATTTTTTTTGGGCATGTCATAATTAGTCACATCAATATAGTCATAAATGCCATGTGACTTTTGTGTCATTTGATTATGCACTCATGCAGATAAAAAATATAGATGTCAAAAGAGGGAATTGAACTCTCATCTCCACCAAAAACTAAATCCTTTGTTATCCACCCACAACTTCAATTTGTGATATTATGTCAACATATAAATATAAACATATATATTTCATGTATGGTGCATTATCATATAATTATTCAATTAGGTATTTAAAATTTTATTATTTCATTATTACAATTTTTTTTGTAATGTATTAAAATTAACATTTTTAAAAATTAAAAAAAAATTGGGTTGTAAATTCAACTATAAAGGTTATTAATTTCATAATTAAAGTTCATTTAATTATTTTTAGATTTATTTCAACTAAAATAAAATTAAAAAATATATCAAAAACTTAATTTTAATTCTTAAATTTTGATTTGGGCCATAAATTCAAATATATTTAAGTATTTAAACGAAAGATTGTCATTTTAAAAAGTCAAATGTAAGAAAATATTTTCTATTAACAATTAAAAATTTTGAACCATCAATTCAAATATCGAAATTATAACACAATCCATGAAAATGTTTGGGATTATATAAGATGATGTATGATTTTTGTGTTGGTTTCTCATACAAAGGAATCACTACTACAAAATGTGTGTGCAATTCATTAATCCCTATTCACTAGATCAATGAATTCAATGTTTCCTTTCTATAGGTCTTGTTCATTATAACTAATGAATTCATTCATAATTCAGTGAAATCACTAGGCGTAGACTAATGAATTCAATGTTTCCTCGTAGGTCTTGTTCATTATAACCAATGAATTCATTCATAATTCAGTGAAATCACTAGGCATAGACCAATGAATTCAATGTTTTCTCCATAGGTCCTGTTCATTATAACCAATGAATTCATTCATAATTCAATGAAATCACTAGGCATAGACCAATGAATTCAATGTTTTCTCCGTAGGTCCTGTTCATTATAACCAATGAATTCATTCATAATTCAGTGAAATCACTAGGCATAGACCAATGAATTCAATGTTTTCTCCGTAGGTCCTGTTCATTATAACCAATGAATTCATTCATAATTCAGTGAAATCACTAGGCATAGACCAATGAATTCAATGTTTTCTCCGTAGGTCCTGTTCATTATAACCAATGAATTCATTCATAATTCAGTGAAATCACTAGGCGTACATGGGCACCTTTCGTTGTAGTGAATCATGGTTCACGAATGAACAAGATAACTACTACCACTACTACGAGAATGCATGTGATGAACTCTACCATAGCTTCTTGGACATCCAAGATTGGTAAGACTAATGATCCTTACGGTATTGCATTGCAAAAGTTTCTCTCTATGTGTTGCCAAGTTGTTATGTCAGTTTATGTTTGGTTTCTAATGGTGAATTGTGGAGCACTTTGAGGATTGTATTTAAGGTATAAGAGGTTGAGTTTTGAATTGTGTGGAGTTTTCTCTTTTTGGTTTGGTTTTTTAACAAAGGAATTGTGTTTCTAGGAATGAACAAAATGGGCTGGCAATATTGGGCAAATGGCTGGACAAGTATTTCTAAAACACAGCAGGTTTCTATCTTTTGGAGTGGTATGCTTTCGATCTCATCAATAAGGTTGAATTCAATGTGGGTTTGATTTGGACTAATATACAAGGCATTGAAATTTGCAGAGTTCTTCTTCAATGGGGGATTAGGGTTCTTCGTCACCCATTTAGAGCTTCTGGCTCTACCGCAGGTTTCGAGCTTTTGAAGTGGATGCTTTTGATCTCATCAATAAGGTTGAATTCATTGTGGGTTTGGTTTTGACTTACATACGAGGCAGTGAAATTTGCAGAGTTCTTCTTCAATGGGGGATTAGGGTTCTTCGTCACCCATCTAGAGCTTGACCAATCTAGCTCTACCTCTCCTTTGTGTGGGTTTGGTTTTTGACTTACATAAAAGAGAGCGGAATTTGCAGAGTTCTTCTTAGATGCGGGATTAGGGTTCTTCGTTCTTCACCCATCTAGAGCTTCATCAATCTGTCTCTACCTCTCCTTCCTTTCTGTTGTGGGTTTGGTTTTGACATACGTACAAGACAAGTGGAATTGGCAGAGTTTTTCTTCAATGGGGAATTAGGGTTCTTCATCACACACTTTTTATCCTCTCAGCAGCACGAGAGGATACATTGTTGTTGCCGTAGATCTTAGAAAAGATTCCATCCAAAAAACTCTCGGGGACATTATATCTATGTCCGTCCATTCGATGGAAGCCAACGTTTTCTGTTTTGCAAGAGAGTATCTGCTAGCACCTCCTCCTCTTTGTGCTTCTCTTGTCAAAAATTGGGTGCTACTTCCACAAACGGAAAGGCTTTCTGGCTATGACAACAGCAGCAGCAACAGCAGAGAGATAGATAGCTAGTGGAGGGGACAAAATCATGATGATGATGCACAATGTAACAGCGATCAAAGCTCTTGAGCACCATGATTCCAGAACTACCCCATGACCCTTCTTCTTCTTCTTCTTCTTCTTCTTCCCCTCCCTTGGCAGCAGCCTACCCAAGTGTTTGTTACAACAGCTGCTTCCTTCACTTCACAACCCTAATTCTTTACATTGCTGAAAGTTAAGAAACACCATTTTTTGCACACAACAAAATTGCAAAACACCACTGAACTCTAGATAGCTCTAGATAGGAAGCAAAGTGGTGGAGCAAATTACCCCAAAAAAATTGATTAAAATTTTTTTTTAAAAAAAAATCCACAAAACCAAACAAAAGACTTGATATCCAAAACAAAAAGGGCTCCCACAAAGTGTGAGGAAAAGAAGATGAGGAGAAATGAAAGGTAGGGAGGAGAGCCCTGGAGATAAGAGTGATAACAAACTAGAAACACAGCCATTTTATGCTCCACTTTTGTTTCTTTTAGTGGTTCTGCCTGGAGAGAATCTAAGAGACTAGAGGTGCATTCACACCTTATGTTAAGTCTCAGTGTGAAGTGAAAATCTAGGTGGCATCTTAGGTGGCACCCAATCTAAAATGGGTGATTGTTAAAAGAATGTTAACTTAATGTGAAACCTTCATGGTAATAAAATTTAGGTCCTAAATGCCTAACTTGGGCAGATTGAAAATATTTTTTTCTAGTTCAGCCTTGACTCCTAGTGTAAAGCCTTTGGGGCTGATTTCAACTTTTGCACCAATAGGAATGCTTGATTTGGGTTGAACATTGGCCCTGACTCCTTGTGTGAATTGGGCCTCAAGTGTAAATGAAAAGAATTGGGAAATTTATTTACCCTCTGCATCCACATACCCTTTTCACACTGTTGAGCTTTAGCAACAACAACCGCCCCTTTTGTAGATGACACTTTTTTTTCTTCTTCTTCTTCCCAAGTGCGCGCGCGGATTTCGTTTCGCTGCGGACATCCGTGGCAGCGAAGATCGTGTTGCTGCGGGAATTCGGTTGCTCTTGTTGCTGCCGATTGCATTTGTTTGTTGCTGAAACGGGTTTAGAAGAGCATTAGAAAGAAAGCGCTGTTTGCTTTCAGTTGTTGTTGTTGTTGTTTGGAACTCTTTCTTCTCCTCGGAGTGTGGAAGGGATCAGAAGTGGTGGTGGTGGTGGTGAGGTGGTCTCTCCGTGCAGAGAAAGTGTGTTTGTTTGCAAGAGGGGAAAATCTTGTAGGAGAAATCTTGGAAAGCTCCATATCTTCTTTCTTGTTACATGCAAGTTATGAAGCTTGACATGGTAATGGCAGCTATGGCGGCTCCGCCGCTCTCGACTTCTGGTGGTTTTGTTTCCGTGGCTTCAACGTCTTCATCGTCGTCTTCCGGCAGTCCTCTGCCGCGCGCACAAAAGTGTCTTTTGCGAGCGGAGAAGACAACACGGAGCGCGGCGAAGTTCTGTGGAGGTGGAACCTGGAGGTCTGGAAGAACTAGTCCTCGCCGAGCTTCATGTACTGCGCAGATTCTTGCTGCTGGTAAGATGGATTCTACCTTTGTGTAAGTCGTTAGTTGTAGTTCTGAATGGAAACGGACGCATTGTTTCTAGTTGATGGAGATGATGAGAACATCATCAAGAATGTCGGATTCTCTCTTTGTGTCGTGGAGCAGAGAAGATGGCCGTAGTCGTTGTTGTGACACGGGAAGTTTGCACCCCATGAGCAATTTTGCTGCTGCATTTGGCAATTCAAATTCCGTTCCAAGCAAACGTGACTGTCCACTGTGCAGAGCCTACAGAAGCTGCTGCAGAGGTGGATGCCACTACTGAGCCTCTGCTCCTGCGAGCCTCGCGAGGAGAAGAAGTGGAAAGACCTCCTGTCTGGATGATGAGACAAGCTGGACGTCATATGAAGGTATAGATAACTGGACATCCATGTTGGAAGAGGGGGGAAATTCTCATGTTGAAATGAAGCTCTTCTTCTTCTTTTTCTTCTTGAGGGCATCCCTTCTCCTTTTTCACTTAGCCTTTGTTTAAGATTTTTCTCTTCACCTGCATTGACACTCTGATGGGGTTGTGTGGACAACCTGCCAACTGTCTCAACAACAAGAGAAGAAGCACAAGAGGAGGAGGTGCAAGCAGATGCTCTCTTGCAGAACAGAAAACAGTGGTTTCCATCGAATGGAGGGACATAGATAATGTTTCTGAGAGTTTGTTGGATGGAACCTCTTCTGAGATCTACAGCAATAACAACAATGCATCCTCTCCTACTACTGCTACTGCTGCTGCTGCTGCTGCTGCGGATAATATTGTTGGAGAAGTTGATGATAGCAAGTTCTTGTCATCAATGACCCAGGTAAGTGAGTCATGCCCGAAAAAACCCTAATCCCCCATGGAAGAACCCTGCAAATTCCATTGTATTTTATTGTATGTCAAGACCGAACCCACACACGAAGGAAGGTGAGGTAGAGCCAGATTGATGAAGCTCTAGATGTGTGATTAAGAACCCTAATCCCCAATTGAAGAAGAACTCTGCAAATTCCACTGTCTTGTATGCAGGTCAAAATCAAACCCACAGAGGAAGGAAGGGGAGGTAGAGCTGGATAGCTGAAGCTCTAGATGGGTGACGATGATGATTCTGTATTCAGGGTTGGTGCGATTGTTGGGTTGCAGATGGATTTGAAAGAGAGCATGAAAGGGCAACAATTGCAGTTGCTTTCATCAAGTCTTCATCACAAGAGACGATTGTGGCAAGCAAAGAGGGATCGATTTGGTCTATTAGACCCACTGAGAAATCCGCAACAGACAATCACAAAACTGACCTTAGCTGTGGAAACTGCTCCTTCCAGCAATGCCATTGAAGAGATCATGATGAAGTCTGGGTTGAAGTGTAGTCCTCGGGAATTGAACACTATTCTGAGTGCTTTGAAGGATACAGAAAGGTCAGTCGAGTTCTTCGAATGGATGCGCAGCTGTGGCAAGACAAAAGCAAACACTCATGCATACAATTTCATGTGCAAACTTCTTGTACAGAGACAAGCGTGGTCAAGAATCGATGTCCTGTTGAAGGAGATGGTGGAGGATGATTGCAAACCTGATGACTTCACATACAACACGCTCATTCAATTTGTGGGGAAAGCAAGGTACCCACAACATGCAACAAAATACTTCCATGAAATGCTTCACATGGGTGTTACGCCTAATCGGCAGACATACAGCATGATCATGATGCTGTACCAGAAGTTTGGGAAATTGGTAGAAGCAGAGTTTGTTTATCAACACATGATGCAGAGTGGGTTTATTTCTTGCACTGCATGTTCCGCCATGCTTACTTTGTATACTCGAGGGGGGCTTTATGAAAAGGCGGAGCAAGTGATCCAAGACATGCAGGTGAAGGGTGTGGCGCCTGATAGGGATAACTGGCTGAAACAGCTAAATGCATATGGGCAACAAGGGAAAGTCAAGCAGGCAGAACTGGTGATGTTCGCCATGCAAGAAGCAGGGATGACTCTTGGGATTGTAGGCTACAACTCTATGATCACTGCTTACGGCAAAGCAAATAGGTATGAGAGTGCAGTGGTTCTGTTTGACAAGTTGAAGGAGGCTGGCCTTCAGCCTGATGAAGTGACCTACAGCTGCATGATTGGTGCATGTGGTCGAGAAGGGAAGCTTAAAGATGCACTTATTTTTTTTGACGGAATGAAGGCAAGGGGCATTTGCCCACCATTGTCAAACTTCAACACTCTTATCAACCTTCATGGAAAGTCTAGAAATGTGGTGGGAGTTGTGCGGGTGCTTTCGGATATGAAAAAGTTGGGGTGCAGACCAGATTCGCATACTCTAGATGCAGCTGTGAAAGCATTTGAGAGGGCAGGGAAATCAAAGAAGGTGATGCAAGTGCTGACACTTCTGCGAGATGCAGGATGGTTTCCAAGTATTGCCTGCTATGGAACTTTGCTACATATCTACTTGAAATGCAGCATGCAGCAGGAAGCTTTACAAACGTTTTATGCTTTACGAAAAGTGGAGGTTGCACCAAAGGAGTATATGTGTCGTAGCCTCATTTGCTTGTGTAAAGAGTCAGGAATGTATGATGAGGCTGTCAAGGTGTTCACAGAAATGCAAGCAGCAGGTGTGATGCCAAGCATGGAGAGCTCATGCACAATAATGAATGTTTACAGCTTGATGGGTGAGGTGGCGGAGGCAGAAGCGCTGTTCAATAACTTGAGGCAAAGTAGGCAGAAGCTAGACAAAATAGCATACAATGTGATGATCAATGTCTACATGAGGGCTGGAATGAATGAAGAAGCAACAAGCCTTTTCAATATAATGGAAGAGCAAGATGACCTTGTTCCGGACTCATACACATTTCATTCAATGCTAAGACTTTACCAGAAGTGCAACATGCCTTTGGAGGCAGAGAAAGTGTATTGGAGGATGGTGAATGCAGGAATCGAACTTGATGAGGTCATGTGCAATTGTGTGATCAACTGCTGTGGCAGGGTTTTGCCATTGGAAGAGACTTCTAGAATTTTCCAAGACATGATTGGCATGGGTTTTTGTGCCAACAATATCACTTTTAACGTGATGATTGATCTTTACGGGAAAGCAGGGATGCTTGATCGTGCCCGTAATGCACTGAAGCTTGCACAAAGCCAAGGGGCTGCAGATAAGATCAGTTTCAGCACGCTCATCAATGCTTATGGGAAGCGACATGACTTTCCAAAGATGGAAGCCACCCTTTGGGAGATGCAGAATGCAGGGGTGGGCGGTTCACTTGAGGCATTCAACTCCATGCTCGACTCTTATGGAAAAGCTGGCCTCCTTGACAAATTAGAGGATGTGCTGGAGCGCATGAAGAAAGCTGGGTGTCGCCGAGACTTGTCCACCTACAACATTCTTATCAACATATATGGCCGGAATAATCAGCTCGGCAAGATGGCTGACATCTTCCAGGAGATGCATGTGAGTGTTTTTAAGTCAGTTTTCCTTTTATTACATTTTTTCTTTTGGCACCAGCACTACGCTGATATCATAGGGACACTTTTGGGCCTTGATTGACCCAACTTTTGCCTCTTTGTTTGATGCAGGATGAGGGTTTGCAACCAGACAGATGGACTTACAACACAATAATCAGAACATATGGGTGTGCGGATCTTCCAGACCAGGCGGTGAAGACATTCAAGGAGATGCAAGATGCAGACATCATGCCTGATCGAGTTACGTATATCAATCTCATCGGAGCATTTGAGAAGACAGGCAACCTCTTGGAGGCAGCACGGTGGTCTCTTTGGATGACTCAAGCTGGCTACTCCAAGTGACACCACTACCTCCTGTGGATGACTCCAGCTGGCCAGCTACCCCAAGTGCTGCCACTACATCCTGTCGATGATTCCAGCTGGCCAGCTACTCCAAGTGACGCCACTACCTCCTGTGGATGACTGAAGCTGGCTAGGTACACCAAGTGATGCCACTACATCCTGTGTACTCTTGTAAGTTGACACCCCAGCACCCACCCATTTGCAGATCTGCATCATTTGACAAATCATGACAATCAGGTTTGCACCTCGAAGTAGAAAGGAAGATGCCACAAAGTTGATATAAGAAAAATTTCCTAGCTGATTAAGCTTACTGAGAAGGCCATGAAAGTGCTAGATTAGAGTTTGAAAAATAGCTGCAACACTGTGGGTGCAACTGGGTTGTCCAATTATGTTTTCCAGTGATTTTGGAACCTGAGGTCAGGCAAAGACATCAGGCTTTCAGGATACTATGCAAGTCAGCAACATGCATATGTCTCCTCTTGTGTTAGTAGGCAAAACATCATCAAAACAAAAGCTCAGTAATTTATTCAATTCCAGGGAAACGTCAAGCCCTCTATTGTCAGGGCATCATTGCTTCATATGAAAACAAAGTCCATCCTTTGGCTTTATCCTTAACCCATTTGTAAAATCTGATGGCACTACTACCATTGTGGGTGGTTTGAGAGGCTGTCATTTAGAAACTTGCACCCCATATGCTCGATGAATGCACCATTGGAATTTCTCACCTTAATAAAAACGAGTTGTTGGAATTGATTTTTGTTAGACTTGCAGTTGTTGAGATGCTTGATTTTTTCTACCAAGAACATGATTGTGAACAAAAATCTTTGCTTCAAAATGGTCACAAAAATAGCAGTAGTTGAGGAGCTGTCCATGACTTGCACTAACATGGGTGATTTAAAGATCTTGTGCAGAGATCTGTCCAAGAACAATCTAATCTGGGATCTACTCGAGCAGAAAACCATTTAGTAGAAAACTGCCAATGTGAGGTTGATGTTTTATCTAAACTTGGAAAACATCTTGACTGATGTCTAACCTCTTATGAAAACTAAATATTTTTCTAATACTTCTCTGAAAGGCCTTATCAGGTATCTATTGCAGAACATTTTTTTTGAAAGATTTTATTTGTTGACATTACTCAGTTTAGTGTGAAAGGGGTTTTGATTTCTCACATTGGGGATTGTGATAATGTCTTGAAAGGGTTTGGTGCTAATTCAGTTCAGTATGAAAGGAATTCCATTTGCTTAAATTTAAGGAATGTGACTTTGTTCATATTGATAGTGTTGAGTGTTAATCTGTTGCACAACTTTGCAGAGCTGAGAAGGTTGTAAGATATTGAAACCCAGTTTAATGTGAGAAGAGTTCCAATCTTTTTTTGTTTTCAGGATTTAGTTTTCAACAATTGTTGGACACTAAATCTATAAACACACATTTCCAAAGATTGAGAAGCATTGTGTGCATGTGTGTATGTGTGTGCTGTTTCTCCATTTGCAATTTGGATGCCTTACCCTACTTTTGACAATCTAGGTATAAAAGTTTACCTCCTTACATTGGTTGAAAAATCTTCCCATCTCATCTTCATGTCCGCCTTTCCAATGAAATTATCAACAAGTGCATTTATTTTTCAGTCTTCATAAATGAGCAAAACTACTATGAAATTTGGCATTCTTGTAATTGAAGTTTTGGACGAAGGCATGAGATTATACATGGATGGAAATCATTTACAACAATTCTATACATCAATGATAATATGAACAAGGATTCACAGCACCATTAAAACAAATTAGCACAGAAACAGTAGTACATGAGAGCTATGGAAAGTGGCAATGAAAAAAACCTGTTTTGTTGGAACAGAGTTGAGAACCATGTCTTCCATTACATCCAAAAGATACAAGAAGAAACGAAAGAAGCTAAGATGCATCTTGCACAGGTCTACACTGCCATTGTCTTAACCATCAACAGCAGATGTTTCAAACAAAACTCAAGAAAGATGCAGTCCAATATCTAGTACAATATCAAGTCCCAACACCTTACTACTATTAATATCTTGTGTTTGGAGAGACTTTTTCCCTGCCTTGCAAAAGACCCATCTTCTCCAGACTTATTAATGTGAGCTCCAACAATGCAAGAAGTGCTTGGGAACAAAATTGCAGGCTGTAACTTGCTCTCCAAATAACCTGTCTCAAGAGACCAGGACTTTTCCACCAATAATCTTTCAATACATGCAGCAAAATTGATGAATCAAGAATCAAGGACTCCCATCCCCATACGAAAATGCTAAGACTGAATGCCACTTTCAGGAATGAGAGTCTAAGGAACTCTCACTCATTGAGTGCTTTTTTCTTCTTTTTCTAGTGCCATTGTTGTCTTCCCCTCAAGCCTGGCTACTTCCATTGAGTCCTAGGTGAGCACGAATGTCATTACTGATGTGATGAGGAGCAGTACCTGGACTTGCAGTTAGGTTAAGGTTGGGGGAATACTTGTGATGACTGTGATCCTGATGACCCACTGGACTATGGCTTCAACACAAACTCTGGCTCACACACCTTCAGTATCTGCAGGAACAAGAGAACCATACTCATATTACTGTATTCACTCATGGAGTCTTGACTCACAAGCAGATATGCCAACTTAAATATGCAAGGTAGGATTTAGGACTCTACCCATCATATCTATACCTTTGTCACCTTGACCGCCATCTCAAGAGCAAGGTGGTGATCACCCTGGAGAGGCTGTACAATATCGACAAGCATAAGAATACTGCTGACTGAATCCTCGACCTCTTATTATGCATTTTGAAGCATGCCCTCTGGATTGGGGCTTTCAATTGCAAGGTTGTTAGGGAGGAGATACAGGAGCAGGGTTCTGTGCCTTCACCAGCACTGGGACTCTTGCTCTTGCTTGGTGTCAGGCTTGGGCTTTTGCTTGAACTCTGATTTGGGCTGACAAAATTGGGCTAATACTTGTGCTTAAAATTGGACTCTCACTTTGATTTTGGCTCTGACTATGACTCTGGCTTCTTTTTGGAGTAAAACTTGTGCTCCAGTTCCTGCATGATGCATCCTCCACTAAGATTAGAGTACTTGGAAGCTGAATTTAGATCATGTTCCTAAAACCTTTCATACAACAGACCTGGCCAAGCAAACATCCGACCCTCCTGAAAAGGAAAAGGACGTTAGAAATATCCAGCAGACCTATGAGTCATATCCCCAGGTTTTCCATACACTCATGTGGAAGAAGAATAGGTTACGAAATCACTGATGTCATTTCTCACCTGTCCTTAGAGCTATGCACCAATCTCTTTCATGACATCAGCTTCTTGCCCATCTGGTTCAAACAAATGTTTTTGACGTGGTTGTCTAACATGTCCTTAGTGGCAGATAAAAAGGAGCAGAGGTGCAAGACCACTGCAAAATACCTGGACCTGCTCCGAGGAGGACTGCATGGTGGTGATAAACTTTTCTTTTCGGCCAGCAATACATCAGGCGCCTCTGTCTCCTTGATTGATTCAACTGTTACCTCCTGTATATCAGTGTCGTTATTTCCACCATCATCAACCATTGCTTCATGTGTCTCTGTCCTTTTCTCTTGAACCTTCTCAAAGTCTGGAGACTCATGGATAGAGGTTTCTTCAACAGCCTGTACAGTTGCAGTCAATTCTCCAACTGATTTTTGTGCAACAATGACTCGGGGTCCCAAAATTATAAACCAGGACATAACCAATCATAGAAAGAGCCCTAAGCAATTTTGGTGCACATGCTCTTCAGTGCAAATACTTATCACAGGGCAATTGTGAACTAAACATACTAGTGTGGTTCCCAACCCCGTCTGTCACCTTGGGTTGAATCTTGATGCCTTCTTTTCCTTTGGCAGTCTTTAGTGACCCTCTTAGTCTTCCTCTTTTTCTGGACATTGTCTTCTTCATCATCATCACTTGAAAAGCCATCTCTGCCTGCATGCACATCAATGGTGTCCATTGAGTGATGATCAGACAAAGGCACATGCAAAGAAAACAACTTAGGACAACCTACAAAAGGTCACTAAATTGCATTCTGTGCCACTCTGAATTTTGATCAAAGTCCACATATGTTCATAAAGTATGGAAAATTTCTCCATACTTAGAAGTACATCACACTGAACAGAATTCAGAGATAAACCAGAGATAAACAATACGTGGGTTACAGAGATCTGACATTATATCAACAAACACAAAAAGGGGACACCCAAACTTAAAGAACATAAAAACAAACAAACAAACAAACAAAAAAATTAAAACTGAGGAGCAGTTTGGAAACAGCAATGGTTGCATGTTGAGACATCTTCACATGTTAAGACATCTTCAATGGCAACACATATGGTAGTTGGCCAGCTACCACAACATCCCCAATGACTTCATCGGCTCCCAGCAGTGGGTGGAGGTTAATGTAACACATTCCTACTGAGATTCTGTCATGTGCAGCACAGGCAGTAACATGAAGACTCAGCTATGAATGATGTTGGCCAGGTTAGCAAAACCTTTTAAAAGAGAAGAAGACATCAAGGAACAATGGGTGTGTCATCACACTGTGGCCTTGCCATTTACATTAAAAAGTATCTTAAGGCAAAAGAAGAAGACTTATGGAAACTCAAATATTTCAACATGCAAAAATATGATCTTTCAAAAAACCCTCTAAAAAAGAAACGCAAAACCCTTCAAGATATTATAACTCTAGAACTAATCTCAAGTTTCAACACAAGCCAAAAATCTCATCTTTCAAAAATCCTCAAATAAAAACAGACCCATTATTATTACCTAGCTAGGGAGCAAAATCCCTCAAGCTACTACTATACTCTATAATGAATCTAAACACAATATCCTTGCCTTTGGTAGGCAAGGCCTTACAAAGAAGACAGAGAAACACAAACAGAGAAGCAGAAAGCAAAAGCTAAACAAGTAAAGAGGAAAAATAAGAGAAACTAGACAGAGAACTTTCAGAGCATGATCTTTGGAGGAGAAAGTGGATTTTGAAAAGCTCTCCATTTAGGATTATGAAGTCGTCAGAACAACAACAAAATTGGAAGCTTTGGACTACTTTGAAATTTGGCAGAATCTCGTATATTGTAAGAAGTCCCAGATGAGTCCAGATGAGTCATAGGAATCGTGTTAATGCAATACATGATTTGATCAAAAATTCACAAAGGAACTTAAAAAGCAGGTTTCATCCTCAGAGGAAATAGCTTCTAGTTAATGACCATGATCAGAACACACAAACTCCTTGTTGGTCTCCTCTAACTTTGGTGACAATTTTTTGAGCTGCCCATTAACCTACTCCAAGGCAGATTTTTTCGCAATCAGATCAGTCCTGAGGAAATCAAATGCGGCAATGAATCTTAGAAGACAATAAATGAATTGTTGGGATTCAGTCATAAAGAATATGCAGTGTGGATCCATGGGTAAACAAAATTGCTTTCTTTCATGCAAAAGTGTTTTCCAAACAAATTAGAATCATAATATTTTTGGATTCTAGACAAGGCCAATTACACCCATTGAGATTAAACTTATGTCCCTAAGGAATTTTCCAAAGTGGACATAGTTTTTGTAATTGTGTAGTGATAGGTGATGTATCACCTATTGTTAGACACACTAGTCCATGGGTCATGGGTATCAGGGTTTATGGTATAGGGGAAATTTTGATGGTAACGGGGTTATCGAAGATGGGCAAAGGAGCTGATGCATTTAGGTATGTAAAGTGTGATTGGGTTCATGGGTCACAAGGTCATCGGGTCATGGACAATAGATCACAAGTCATAGGTGATATGTGATGGTTAATGGGACATAGGTGATATGTGATGGTAAATGGGACGTAGGTGAAGGGTCATGCATTAAGAGTAATGCGTGGCAGGTCTTATAGTGATTTCTCATGACTAATGTCGATTAGGTACTTGGTATAGGAAAATGGTGAGTGGGTGAACGTGATGAAAAGCTTCACCAATTGGAGGATACAATTGGACTGCCTTAATTTTGGGTTGAGCATTAGAAGAATGCCAAATTACAACCTCCACCATTTTTTTATTTTAAAAAAAAATCCTCAACAGGTTTTCAAAATATTTTTGGACGAGCCAGTTAATTGACAGATGTTCAAGAGAAGAAGGCAAGGGGAAAGATGGTTGATATGGAGGTTTCAAACTTTAGAAATATGTAAAAAGATTCAAAGCTCACAAAAGCATGATTTAGATTTGAGATAACATTCCAACTATTCACTTATAGTATGTGCACCAGGTTCATAACATCCAACATTGACCATCATGATCAACCAACCCATTTGGACGCACTTCAAAGCACAAGATTAACCCAACCTGACTTCTTCAAAGAAACACACGAGTGTCAGGTATGTTGTCAAAAAATCAAAGAACCTACCTCAAAGAGCAGTTCTTAGAGAAAATCAAAGAATCAGCCACAGAACCTACCTCAAAGGTTCAGTTCTTTGAGGAAATCTGACAATCTTTCAAAGAAATTCAAAAACTCAGAACCAGAGGTTTTAATAGAAACAAGGAACCACCCAACACTGGATTATACCTACACCTATTGTGCAGTATGACATTCACAAAACATTCATTGTTTTTTTTTAACTTGTCCAAAAACAGGCCTCATCACAACTTAAGCTAAAATTATTTCACCCAAAACATCAGGTGGAAAATCGTCAGAAGATACCAAACAGTTTAGGTTTGCATGGTGAAATTTTATTTTTTTTGGTTTCAGGGTGTAAAACAAAGCTTAGGGTTTAGGGTTTAGGCTATCATGGGCAAACTTTGAGAATCAAACATTTATAAGAAGAATCAAACATTTTCAACATGTTCAGGTACTTCAGAACACTGAAGGATCAAACCAAACTGGATCAAACTTTCCATGTTTCAAATCCACCACATTACTTTCAGGTTTCACTTGATATACTACTATCAAGCAAACAGGCACACCGATCATAGACATCAGATAACCACGAGATCAGAAACCAAAAGGGTTGTCTCAGGGATACCAAGTTTGAAAAGACATCTAACAGCAATAAGCTAAGATCGTCACATGTAACAGACAATGGCTAATTCATAAGCATCTCAGATGGTGGAAAATTGCAGTGGAAAAACATGGAGTGAGGTTAAGTTGAAAGATGTTCATACTTGTAAACAGGGCCCCCTGGTAAATGTTCCACATTGCAAAAGATGCTGGTCCTTACTGTTTGCAAACACCTAACCTTCAATTCCAGGATTCCAGCAATTAAAAATGCTGCAGAACTGTGCTGAGCACATAATACTGTTTCCTATTCTGGCCAAGTTACATATCAAAACCCAATTGGTTTTTTTCCATTTGTGTGGGTTGGCCCTGTTGTCATAGAGCAGTCTTGTAACAAAGCTTGTGATCATCATCACTGGTCCTAGGGTTGTACAACCCTAATCCATACACCTATATCAAACACAGCTTTTAATGCTGAGGTTAACTACCTGGTATCAATCACTTTTCTGTCCAAAATGATCTTTTCAGTATTGAACATCTGTGAGATACAAATCTTACAAAACTTGGTGAGTGGTTGCAGGGGGGGAGCAGGGTGGGGCCCATACACAGTCTGGGTATGATGGCAACGGTGATGATGATGATGACTCTTGTACCTAATATTCCTTGCTAGGAAAAAATTTTGGGGCTTTCACAAACCATTATTTCTGATCTAAGTTTCTTCTCTGCATGAATAGGAATAGAGGAGAGGCCAGTGATAACCCAAAACTTTTTTGTACCTAAAAACCCACATCCTGGATCTAACCTTAGCCTACACCATCAAGGAAAGGTTTTGACCCAACAGGTGGTCTCTCTTCCTTGACTAAACAAACACATATGCCTGGGCCCATGTGATATAGTTGGTGGTGCAGGAACCTCCTGTAGACCCATATCATATTGATATTAGGGTCCATTTTAGTCATCAAAGTCAGCATGCTGATACAGCCTCATAGAAAAGAACTTGTGGTTGTAAATGGCCCTTCCGGCAAGTCATTGCCACATCCGCCCAATCTCCTACCACCTGTGTTGAATAATCAGGATGCATCCAATGTAAAAAAAATTGTCCCTGAAAAACTGTAGAAAGTGTGGAGGCATAAAAATCCATGAAATGGAACACAAAATCACAGGGTTGTAGATTTGAGAAAAACTTTGGAGATTTCTTAAGTCACAGATTGCAAAAGATTTTCCCACTTTTTGAAGCAACTTATAGTGCCCAAGTTTTTCAGAGCTTTTTCCTCTTACAAACAGCGACTTGAGAGACAAGGATTGGTGTACCAAGTAGAAAAGGTACCTTGACTGTGCTGTCATCAAACAATACCCATCTTGCAAGCTCCTGATTGTAAGCAAAGCAATGATAGTGCTGCCCATAATAACACACCTGCCATTGCATGGAACTCTACATTATGACCTCAGAGCACAGATCATCACCTTAAATGCACTTGAAAGGAGACAGCTGTTTGACAAGCAGATATAGACATCCTCAAACTTTAACAAACAGTGGGACTTACAACTGAAATGAGCTGGTGCCTGGAACCTTCATCAATGCCTCGATACACGACTCCAATATCCATAGCAACATCAATAGAATCCACTGTCACAGATATGTCCTCAAAACTCTCTCTACCATTCTGCCACCCCAATACTGTTGGCAACATTAAGTCAGTCCCTCAACCCACAGACAGAAAAGAGGGAAAGAATGTTCAAGAATAGCACTAGTCTAGAAAAGACTAGAAGATTTATGTTCCAGCAATAATTGTTACCTGTGGTGAAAACATGGGGTGCTGCACGTAGGAGATGGTGAATGTAATTTTGGCGCCCACAACCTCCAGTGTCAATGTCACAAGCTAGCTGATGATTCATGTCAACAAGTTTCAGAAGCTCATCCATCGCACAGTCCTCATACAAGACCTGTAGCTCAGTCCCACTTCCAATTATAGAGTGTTGGGCACACTTCTCTGACCAATCAAGTAAAACCTATGTGATCATCATTGCAGAGTGAATAAGATTACCAGTCTGCATAACAACACTGTTGCTGTTTCAAGGAACTAATTTCTTGGGCAATTCAGCTCCAGTACTTTTGAGACCCTTTACCTTGGCAGTGCGAAGTGCACTTGCATTGATGTTATGGAAGAAGGCAGTATATTTGAGGTGGCGAGACTCCAACTCACAGCCTTGACAGTTCATCTGCTCCACAACATCGAGCCCGAACAAATTATGAACAATGCAGGGATGGCCATCCTGGCAATCCCATGACTCACCAGCAGTGCTCCCATCTGATTCCCCATCGGATGAAGAAACACTTGGTACAAAAGCCTTATGCAAACAATCAAAGATAACTGCCAGCACTTCTGAGGCATCATTCATTTGTGCCTGCAGCCAGAGACACACATAACTATGTTTTAGCATCCAGAACTAGACACAAAATGAGAGGATATCTCAGGAAGGACAAATAAAAAAACTGAATTGCATAAAAACTCGCAAATTGAACAATCAGCGGACAATGCCATTGATGTGAACAGATATTTCTCAGGGACCTTTGAAGAAAAATCCCCAGTTATCTGAAATCACTGAACGAAACTGAAATACCTCTTGGAAAAAGTTACTATCTGAATACATGGCACTCAGAGCCACCCGGAGTGCAGTTGGGGCAACTGGAGCATCATGGCTTGGAGTGGTGAAAGCTCTAGAACTCAGGCCAACAAATATGCCTCGAAGTGCGCATACAACACATGGCTCTCCAACATGAATGTGCTGCTTGCTTGCTTCAGCCAACAATTCTTCTCGAAACCGCTTCAAATGCCACAGAGACTGAAGCAGGCATACACCACAACACTAAATTGGTGGAAGTGAAAAGATCTCTCCAAAATCTTGAGTAGTGCACTCTAAATCATTGCCAGGACAAACATTGTGCAACACATTTCAAAAATGGACATGCCAGATGTGGATGCAAGACCTTGCCTACAGCATTAGGAAATCACCTGTATGACTACATTAAGAAAGCAGTTGTATTGTCCAATTTCATTTTGTAAACCCTTTCCAACATCCTCTGTTCCTGATGATGTTCGTTCCATAGGTTGCTCACTTCTGGGGATGGAGCCTACAGCAGCCTCTGCTTGAGGGGCCGCAACAGATCCAGATGACTCTAATGGACTCTGCTTCTGAAGAGATCCTTCAGAACTTGCCTCTTCCAGATTCTCCAGTTGCATTTCTGTGACAACCATAGGACCAGAATTGTAAGAAATTGTTCTGCTCAATTTCATGCTATCTCAACCCGAGGAAACACTAACTGAATACTTTAGATGGGGCCAATCTTGATACAAGAAGCTCTCCCCAGTGGCATCCATATCACTGAGAGAAGAATTCCATCAGATACAAAGAGAGGCTTCCTACTTAGGCTTTGTTGTAGCGCTTGTTCAAGGTCTGCCTGGAAGCGCTCTTCATCATCCTGCTCAGCCTGTAATTGCCTTAATGTCTTGCTCTCATGCTCTCCTCCTGAAGGCAGAAAAGAATCACAATCCAGCCCCAGTTTGTTAGCTCAGGAAGGGGGAAACCAGAATAGTCAACTGATTGACATCAACTAACTAGCTGACAGGTCAACATCCAGGCTTGGTACAAGGAAGATATAGAAGGCATCAATGTCAACAGAAGCAACAATAGTCCCAGAATGGCCATTGTGAGTACAATAAAGTAGATTCTATAGAGAGGAGGCACAAAGACGTGCCAATTGGAATGGACAAAAATGGAAGTCTTTGGTTCAGTTGAACCCACCTTCAGCAGTGGAAGCAGGTGCAGGCAGTAGCATAAGAGGTAATGGGTGGCTTCCAGAGGTTGGAAGGCTTAAAGGTGCTTTGTTCTCACTTTGTCCATGGAGGAATTTCAGGCCAAGTGATGAAGCATTAACATCTAAGACAGCCTGCCCTTCCTGATCACCCATCATGCCTTCTTCAGCATGAATTCGAGGTCCTCGCTTCCGGCGATGCCGGCTTTTTTTGGCAAGACCAGTGGGTTGGTTACCATCCAACTTATTGCTTTCTGGTGACATACCTTCCAAACAACCCACCTTCTCTACTAAATCTACTCTTGGATGAGCCTCAGGGTCTACTCTTGAGACTGATCTCATCAAACCTATTGATGGATCTGCAGAATGATTATCATCTGCTTCCGAAGTCTCCATTTCAATTTGCAGCTGTTGTGGTGACATGACTATCACATCTCCTGCATCAGCTGTACCTGTAATCGATTGGGCATATGAACAACTCCTAGAGGATTGCAAAGCTATTGATGATATAGTCAATTCATCTGTGAGCGTATCCACAGGAGGGCTCAAGTCAAAGAAGCTCTTTGGTTTCATTTCTGGCAGAAGCAAACAGCCCTCCGTATGTGTGTCTGAAGGCCCAGGGTGGAAAAACTCTGGTGCAATTGTTGAGGACTTTGCAGAAAGGGAGCAAAAACTTTCAATAACCCTACATCCATCATCCTCAGAGGTTATTTTTTGCACATGAGAATTCTGGGCCAGCTTTTTCCGGCATTGCTCAGCAAGGTGCTGTTCTCTTGCCTCTTCTTCCGCACGCCGCTGCAACTCCAGTGCTTCAGCAAGCTTGCGTTCCTCGGCTTCCAATTCAGCTTGGTGCTGGAGCTCTACTTCTTGCTGCAATAACTCATCGCATTTAGTCTCACCCCAATCCCAGCTGCTGCTGTTGCCTTCTTCTTCCTGATCCTCCTGTGTCACACTGCCAATGTTGCAATCGTCCTGGTGAAGTTTCTGAAAGGTCTGCGAAAAAATACATCTCATGCTCTGCCCCTGAGACTAGACAAATGCTGATGATTCCGCAAGATTTCTGAAATCTCACAAAGCAATTCAGCTATCTAGTTGGGCAGTCATAGCCATGTAAACCCACAGACCCTGTATCCTGATTCTACCACAGGAAGGGCCTTCAAGCACACAAATGACCTCAACATTAGTCCATATTCTCACCTTAGCACTTCACTTCTTGTTTGGCTTTCCTGTTCAATACTGCTGAGTCCATGCTGCAATTTGCAAATTGAACCAAACATGAGCAAAAAACTATCAATCTTATACAGAGCAACTGGGGACATAATCATTTGCAAAGGGGAAATAGTCAAACATCAGCAAAATAGTTTTGAGAAAAGGAGCCAAACTTCTACACAGAATGCCAAAACCCTAGAACTCTGACAAGCCATCCAGAAAAAAGAAAATAGGCTGACTACTACCTTCACATCCTTTGGTCTCTTCTGGTCCTTTAGTCTCTTCTTGTCCTTGGGTTTGTCACGTGACTGTTTCAGGAGTTCAGCTTCTTTAGTGGTTGGACTCTTTTTGTCCTTGGCAAGCTCTGCCAGAAATGCCTCCCGTGCTGCATCTGACTTCTGCATTGCATCCTTCTCCACTTCTCCTTCCAGGTGACTCTGCAGGACTCCATAGGAAGTAAGCAAATGCAGGACCCAGAATGAGTATACCCTGGCAAATGACACTGACTACTAGTGACATTCAACCAGCTGATAAAGAAAAACCCCTCAGATATGTAGGAAATGTCTCAAACCTTTAAAAGGCTCTTGACAAGGGGAAGAACCACTGCTCGGTAATCGAGGACTGCAAATTGACCAACTTTAGCCTCCATGTTTTGGACAGAATTCATTGTCTTCATTATCTTTGCATCAATGTAATTCACCTGCAAAACACCACATAACTTGTGTTACCAGATACAAATGAGGATCAATTTGCAAACAGTATATATCTCATGCATGGTGTAGGATGCACAAGCTTAGTACCATGCACAAGATCTTCAGATGCTTGTGCATCCTACAATCTTACACATGGTACCAAGATAGACTTTCAGTCATCTCAAGAACACTGTGCACACACCTCCTTAGAGAGCTCCTTCCTGCGATGCAAAATTACTGATTCAACATGAGAGTCTGCATGAAGAGCAGATTCTTGCAAGAGACAGTTGCCCTCTTCTTCATCATCTGAGTCATCGAGTCGCACAGTCAAAGTTCCCACAGAGGAGGAGGGCCAGTGAACCTGGCCATTCTGTACATTACGAAGAATGCTGCTTATGGCATCAAGCTCAATCTTGTGAGAGTCTGAAAGGCCTGACATGCGTGCTTCAACAAGCTCCTGATGCCGTTGTTTCAAAACCATCTCATAGGTCTTTTGACATTCATTGTCTGTTGCCTTCCTGCTTTCCTGCACACACAGGTTCTCTGCAATGTTGAGAGCCTCCTCATAACCCATAAGCTCAAGTTTCTTTTCACAGAGGCCCTGACGATGATGTAACTCTTTTTTGAGCAATTTTAAAGCCTCACTCCCCTGGACTGCCTGTTGTTCTCTGAATTGCTTCCAGCCTGAAGGTGAGTATTCATACTCCATACTCCCATAGATCCATGCAAGCTGAAGATCTGCATGAGTCTCCCCATCTCTTGATTTCATGAGCGGTAACTGAGGTCGTGAACATGCATCACCTTTCTCATTCATTATCAGTTTCTTTGTGTCTCCCTCCTCAACTTTCATCTCTGCTGGAACAGATTCTTCTGGAAACTCATGCAAAACCTGCTCGTCTAATAATAGCATTGTAAAATCCTCGTTCAAGAACAATCGGTCTTGAATAATCTCTTCATCCCTGCCCTCTGTGGTGCTTTGGGGACTTGTACTATCTGCTGAGTGAAGCCCGCAAGCCTGTGCCAGCTCCATCAGATATTTGTAAATATGCCGGAGTGGGAGAGGATCCAGAAACCGAATGAAAACAGGAGATTGATCAAACTCATAGTGCATTGTTGGATCTGGAACCATGGATTGGATTTTGCCTGTAGCGAATTGTATGATTTCAATTACATGCTCATTTGCCAAGCACTTATTTCTAATCAGCTCCCTACAAAGACTGTACACTTTCTCCAGCAGCTTCCTTCGCTCCTCATTCTCCATGACAGGTAATTCATATGGATGCATCTCCCTGGTTGACCGCACCATGTCCTTTGCTGGCATATCTCCATTGCACTCAGTATCAATTTGATTTGATGGGTCCTCTGGAAGAGACTCAGCAGGGATACCCTCACTCTTGTCATTGCTATGTGGTTCAGAATCAGTGGTCACTACAATCAGAGAATCTGAGGGAGCAGTCTTATCACTAGGATTATCTGACTGGGCATTTTCAATCAGCATTCTAACAGCTTCAGGCCCATCCACAGGCCCAAAATCATCCTCCAGAAGAAGCACTGCCCAATTCTGATCTAATTCTTGGGGGAGAACATCCTGCAGCTTCTGAGGAAGAGGGCCTATATGCTCATGCGTTAAATGGTGAATGAGACCTTGATACTCTGTGAGCCTCTCCCCACACTCACAGCAAGCCCAAAATCGCCATGTTTTCTTCTCTTCTGCAAATTTGAGAGCTTCAGCAAGGGCTTGCATAGATGGGTTATTCTTAGGAGAACCTACATGTTCCTTCAGCTCAGCAACCAAGACCTCAAGTAATGCTTCCCTCTTCCTAATGTCTGCAGCATGCCAAAATGGTCGAGCACGTTCTACTCTGTCCTCTGAAGACAAAGTCTTTACAAGCCTTCTGGAACTAGATCCACCAGATTTTCTGCGGTCAGATCGAAGCTGCAAAGGCTTTTCAGTCTCAGTCTCTTCCTGAGACTCAGAGACTGAAATTGATGGAAGTTCTGCTCTTTGCTGGAGCAAGCGAGCCGCAGCAACACGCACTTCAATTTCTTGGCGACGCTCTTCAGGAGTTTTTACCACCTTCTTTACCTCATGTGGCCTCTTTGGCTGTGAAACACGCTGCTCCATGGGATCCTGTTCCCGGACTTTGCGCACCTGAATGAAGCGAATTTTGTCTTCTCCTGTTCCATTGCTGAGAGTATGCATCCATGAGGATATCGATGTTAGGTTTGCTAGGTTCGCTTTTTGTTTAAGGCCCTTCAGCTCTTGTTGCACATGTGCAATTCGTGCCTCGGGTGTGGGCAGCTCATGCTGGTATTCATAGTGAAGGCTGTCTTTTGCTGGATCCACCGGAGTATCCACAGAAAGTGCCCGTTCGCACTCCAAGATGACTTCCTCATAGCCCTTGCTATCCTTTGCTGCTTCATAGAGACTCTGGGCATAAAAGTGCGCATACTCGAGAGACTGAGGTGAAAGAGCTGAAGCCTTTTTGGCAGACTCAAGTGCAGCACAGAAGTGCCGTTGTTTCTTACTGTGGTCTTCAATCAGAGAAGCCAAGCGCATGTATATGTGCCCCTGCACTCGCTGTGCTAGTGCACAGCCCTTGTTCTGGTTACAAGCATCCCGAATAATTCGCAAGGCTTTAGTGGTGTTCCCCCTGCGTAATGCCACTAGTGCCTTCTCACATTCTCCCCTAACCCCTGCAGAATCAGCAAACTCTCCTGCCCCACTCTCTCCACATAACCTCAAGTCCCCTCCTCCTCCTCCTCCTCCTCTTGCTGGTTCCAAAGGGGTCTTTGTGCTGCTGCCATTGCAGCTAACCAGTCCTCTTGCTCCTGCTTTGCTGCCATTTGAACTCAACAAACCTGCTGCCAATAATCGCAGGGGGTGGACACAGCCATTTTGCTTCAAATTCTCCACTTGCCAAACTTCTCAAAGTACAAAAGAAAAAAAAGAAAAACTACAGAACATAGATTCGTGCACAAGAAGATCCTTAGCTTGTGCACAAAATCAAAGGAAAAAAATCCTCCAAACCCTAACTTCACAAATGGGTACATTGCTTCTTATTATACACAATCTGCCTGGCAAGCGATTCGTCATAAAAACCAAAACCTCCAAAACTTGCAAAACAAACTCCTCATAAGCTTCACCTGCTTTTCCACCATTTGAACCCGCTGTTGTTGTTCTTGTTGTTGCTAGTCCTACTGCTCCTGCTGCTGTTTTTCCTTCTTCTACTACTACCATGGATGCTGCTTTAGCTCCATTGTTGTTGCGGGCTTTACCCGCAAAAACTGCGGACGTTGTTTCTAACCCGGCTCTTGAATTCGGGGCAGCCAGCTTCTTCTTTCCATCGCCTTCTGCTGCTGCACCTTCCAATCTGTTCTTGTGCATAAGCCCCCCCCCGCCCTACCTATTTGTTCAAATATTTTCGCCTGTTTTTGCGATCCGCCCCGCACATGCTGTCCCCTTCCTTTTCAGCTCATCGTCTGCTACTTTCTCTGTTCTCGATCTCTCTCAATCGCTCGCGCGCGCGCGCGATCTCCGTCTCTCCCTCTCTCTCGCGCACTCTGTTCTCGTGCAACAAGTCTAGCTCCCTTTAGGGTTTCGAGCGCTCTTGTCCGGTTGAAGGGGATTCTGTTTACACTGGCATATTTTTTTGGGCCTTTGGACCAAAGGCCCGAAATTGGCCACCCACAAAAGCTGTTACCTTTTTCCAGGTGCCCCATTTCTCATTCTGTGACGTGGCATTTTTTTCGGGAATTTACAATCAGTGTTAATAGGGTTTCGAGGGCTATAGTCCAGTTGGAGGCAGTCCTGTTTACACTGGCGTATTTTTGGCCTTTGGGCCAAAGGCCCGAGATTCGAGCTGCCTTTAGGGTTTGGAGTTTGGAGTGTTCTTTTTCCTGTTGAATGGGGGGGCTTGTTTTACACTGGCCTTTTTTTGGCCTGTGGACCCAAAACTCACCACCAGCAAGTCTTTTACCTTTTTCTAAGAATCCCAGTTCTCATTTTCTGAGGTGGCATCTGTTTTGAGAGTTTACTTCCAATCAGAGGCTTGGTCACAATGATCCAAGTCCACTCGGCCAAGAGAAGGGGACCTGTTTACACCGTCAATTTTTTGGCCTAAACCCACAAATATGTGACCTTTTTCTAGGAACCCCATCTGATGTGGCATTGTTCTAGAAGTCTACAATGAGAGATTTGGTCACATTTACTCATGTCCCCTTGACCAAAAGAAGGGGACCTATTTACATTTGCCTCTTTTTTTGGCCTTTTATCCAAAGGCCCAAAATTCACTAATTTCTCATTCTCTGATGTGGCATTTTTTTTTAAAGGAATTTACAATGAGACAATTGGTCACAAATGATCCATCTCTTTTAGTTTTCACTAAAGAAAGAAAAAAGTATTATGGAATGGGCAACGGGCGGGCTGCCCATTATGTTGGGTAAGTCACTTGGAGAGCTCATTAGGGTGAAATCAATACCATTATTAATCAATATCATTATTTCAAATATTAGAGATTATATAGAAAATTTTTACATTATTTTTATGACAACATTGAATGCAAGATGTTGAGCTTTAAAATTAATTAGTGATTTAATGAAAAGTAGGAATAATTAAGGGGTATTTTTAATGTTCATGAAAAATGAATGAAATATAATATAAAAACATAATATGAAAAGGTTTTTTTTTTTAGGATTTGGTGTTATAGTGAAGAAAAAATTACTAGTAAAATAACATGATTTAAATGTTTTAAATGAAATTGTAAGATGTTAAATGTTGATGATTCAGTGCTTTAGTAAGTCATATTTATGTTTTATATTTTTTAGTTTTTTTAATTTTATTTCATGTGTTTATATTTGTCGACAATCCATGCACATATATAACATTGAGGTATTAAAGTCATAAAGAATTAATTTAAAGAATTAGAATTTTTTTGTAATTTAATTCGAATTGGAATCTATTTTTTGTTTGCAGTTAGTTCATTAATGGATGGTATAATTAAATTGAGAAATATGTTTAGGTAATTTGAATGTAAAGTATATAAGGTTATGATTTGTCCAATATGACATTGTTGAATTGGGGCATTACTCCATATATGGTCGATTTGTGTATAATTAAGTGTTGTGCTTTATATAGATGTAATATGGAAACCATGGGTCTTCATGTAGTTTTGTAATGTTGTTGATTCAATTGTATTTGTCAACATGTTTATGTTACAATCTTCAATTATTATGGTTGGACAATTTGTAGGAATTTTTATTATAACTATGTTTTCTAAAATGGAAATGAAGACATTTGTGTTCATTTGTGGTGGGTTTGTAAATTCCAATTATGTATAAAACTTGTCATGTGTTTTCATTCAAAAAACCAATGAGAAATTTAACGCCTGAATTCTTTTTGTGAAAATGTATGTGATAAGAACATGTTTGTATCATAGAATATCATTGTCCCGTGTTGGTCATAACATGAAAGAATTTTGAGTTTATTTTAAATAATGTTATAAATTTCTTGATGTGTTTGAATATCTTGTATTTTTTGTTTCATTTAAACAAAGAATATGCGATGCAAATAAATTTTTATATCATTAAAAATGTTTTGAAAGTGTAATTTTAAAGAATGAGTATTTAAGGATCATATGATAATAATTTTTTTATGATAGGATTTTAAAGAAGCAATTGTTATTTTATATTGTGCAATTATTTTCAAATGATGCATTTCTAATTGTGCTAAAGTATCTACATGGAAATTCTTATTTGACAATGGAGAAAGTAAGTATAAATGTTCTTGAGAACGAAGTCGAGATAATGTAAAATATGTTAAACCATGTTTTGTTACACCATTTGGATCCAATGCAAGATTATCAACAATTAAACCTTATGTTCAATGAATAGTGTGTGCTATAACTAATTGGATGGGAAATTGAATTCCTGTGATGATATGGGAAAAATTATTATTACCGATTTGTATTTCTACAATTGTTTGTTCTATTAGTGTCCATTTCTTGTCGATCATAAAGAATTAATTGTAAATGTGAATGTTTCTTATTCATGTATTTATTCCAATTCATGGATTATGGAAATCGAAATCAATGGTTTTGGATTGTTTTCTATATAATCTTGGAAGATGTCATCTGCACCATTCACAAGACCATCTAATGTTGCATAATTGCTAACACACAATTCCATTAACATTTTTCTTTTCAGCAACAATTCATGATGGAAGCCACTAGTGTGAAATGGTAACATTGACAATTTGAAATGAGAAGGATATGTTCTAAAATGAATATATTTTGTGAGAATTTTAAATGTTTTACAGGGTGATTTATCATATACAATTTTGTTTTGGGCATTGGTTTTACAATTTGTGTAGATTAAATGTGGTAATGTGTTATCCTTTGGTGGTCTTAAACATAAATTGTTTGTAAAATGTAAATCTTCATTTGTTTGTGAAGTAACTCGAAACCTATTTAAAATATTAATAAAATGAACATCATTTTGTTTCATAAATTTTTGCAATTCATAACATTTGACATTTTCGTGCTAAAAATTTGTTGTTAAAATATTAAGTCCAATATTTTTGAATGAAAAAATCCATGAATCTTGAATTGGAGGCATTTGAGAAAAATCACATGTCATTATTACATCAAGACCACCCATAAATTGATTGTGAACTTGTTTTATCATTCATAATCTACAATCAATAAATGATAACATTTTGTTACCAACTAATGAAATCTCATCTATGATTAATAAATGTAATTGATCATAACCTTTTATTAAACTATCACATTTTTCATCACTTAATTTCTTTAGTTCATTCAAATTTTTGTTTAAAGGAATTGCAAGTGTTGAATGAATGGCCATACCATTAATGTTAAATGCAATTTTTCTAATGTATGTTAATTTCATGACTTTTGGTTTTAAAAAGTCAAAATTAATAATGTCTTTTATATTATATCTTAACATGTTTTGTATGATACACATTGAAATAAAAGTTTTTTTTGTTCTGCACCTCCTATAAGAAATGTGTGAATTTTTTGGAGGATATTTGTGTTTTTTATATATAATATCATCTACAATGAGTATTTGTTCATCATTAAGTTTTTTCATATTTGTTGAGAATTTTTCATATGGAATGTGTTCATCCACTTGTTGAAAAAGATGATGAATTGGTGTTTATTAATTTATTTATTTATTTTAATGTTGATGAATATTCATATGTTAAATCGTATAGTTCAACTTCTTTCGTATTTGTAAGCATGTTTCATTTTGGGTTACTTGGATGAAGATCTATTTCATCAATAATGATATTTTCCCGTCAATTTATTTTGTGTTTTTTGGTCTATTCTTGTACTTGTGATTGTAAATTATCCCACTCATCACCATAGTCATTTAAAATATTGAAATTATATATAAATTGTTTTCTTGGTTTTTTTTTTTTTTTTTACATTTAGATAATCATCTTTCCATGAAAGATGTTGATGTTTTAAATTGTTTTATAATGCATGAAAAGCCATAAATAAAATCAACAATTCTCTATAATAGTTTTTTGAATATTTATGAAGATTAAATGAAACCCAATGTAGAATTTTATTATGTTTACATTTTTTTGATGATTTAGTATCAAAATTAGCAACAAATTATGCTAAAGAATTATGGTTTAGTGATTCATTCCATGATTTTATTTTTCAATTAATGATTTGCAATGGATGTTTGTTGAATTTGAAAATAATTTGTTTAATAATGTTTTGTAGTAATAAAACAAATGCCCTATTTTTTTCATAAAATGGAATGAACTTGTTGAATGATATAATGGGATGGATAAACATATATGAATTGCATGTTGAATTGACATTTGTTGTGCATTTTAAAATGCATTTCCTAGTTTCTTAATTCATTCAGATGCTTGAGTTTCTTCACATTTACATATGTCCAATATGACTTGCATTTCTCATGTGACAAATTTAACTATTTTGTTAAATAAAAAATGTAATAAGCTGCTATTGCATATGGATTTTAAATGAATTATACATTTGTATGTGCTTCCCACAAAGGTCCTATATGTATACTAAAAGCATTTGTTCATATATCACTTGGTTTACATTTCAAAAACAATGTTGATTTTCATATTGTACATTGTAAAACAAGTAGATAAGTCCATTCATTTAATGTAAATATAATAAAAATTAATCAAATGAAATTTCTAAACCTAATTTCATATCATCAAGTTTTTTGAAAATTTACAAAGTTATTTCACAAAGATTTGAATTATTATCCTTTTCATTTCAATGTGATAATATTTTTGCACATCTCATTGGTGGATTTGGATATTGGAATCGACAAATTGGTTTTTTTCTTTTTTTCGACATGTTCATTTATGTTGATGTATTTGACTATGATGAATTTATGTGTTAAGAATACTTTGATCAATTGTTAGATATTTATCAACAAATTTTTCTATTTCTTCATTTGTAGAAATTCCAAATCTAATATTATGTTTAGATTATAACAATCCATGATATGGGCTAAACATGTGGATTGGAATTATGTTATTAGAAAAAATCATTTATTTTTACCAATAAAATATTATTATTTTTAGAAAAAAATTGAAAGCTATTCATCTTATGTTCATAATAACGCACAAAAGTGATAGGGTCATTTTGAACAAAATCTTAAATGTTTGGTAAATATTTATTTTCTATATTAAAGTTTTGAACATGTTCAATATGTAAACCTTTTAATTAATTGTTCTACAAAAATAGGCCAATTATTTACACATGTTGTAAATGTTATGAAAAAAGATGTAGTGTAACCGAACAAGGGGTGACCGCACAAATTTGTCCTGTAACTGTGCATTTTGTGTGAATTCCACAGTGACTGATCAGAACTAATCCAGCCGCTTCATTGATGAGGGCGGCGGATCTTATCTTCTTTAGAAGAAGGGTTTGCTCTGATTATGCATGGGATGCATGGGGAAGTAGTTATCTGGATGTTTTTGGGATGGGATAGCAAGGAGATGACGGCGGGATTGATGGAGTGAATGCGGCCCTGCATTGAGAGTGATGGAGGAGAATGTGGCGGCGAAGAAATCTGAAACGAGACAGGCTTGTAGAGGAAGTTAGAACGGGAAACGGGCAAGTGTGTAAGGACGGAACGAAGAAAGAAGAGGATGGGGTGCGGGGTCTAGAAGAAAAGGGACAAAAATTAGAAGTATCAAAGGAGTTGGGAGCATAGCTAGCGAGACAGAGAGAGGGAAACAGGTTTTTGGTGGCTGTTAGAGGAGATCCAATGGAGAAGAGAGTGAAAGTTCTGTCTGGTGATGAATGGATAGAGTTGTGGAGGTCTTTGCAATGTAGAAGAACATGAATCTTCAGTTCTGTGTTTCTGTCATGGAAAGCTTGGCTGATCATTGAGTTTTGTCTGCTACGCTAGTGTCTAGCCAAGTGGGAATTGTTCGATTTCTAATGATCATAAGAACAGAGGAAGCTTGTGTTGTCGGAGATTTTGAAAATCATGAACTATGAACTTTTGATATGTGGAATTCAGTTTTGCTAATTTATGTGTACAATGGCTGTGTTTGTGGAAATCCAGTAGAGAAATCTTGCATCGATGTTGAGAGCTCTTCATTTAAAGTTTGGTAAAGTTAGCAGACAGTGGATTCAGATGTAGATCATAGTCGTTGGTCATGTTGTGTATTTCGACAGACGATCAACCAGTCTCAGCAATCGACTAAACAGATTGGAGCAAAGGGGTCTGGTTGTTGTTTTTGGCCTCTCCTTTTTGGTGACAGTAGGTCCAAGTTGTCTAATCATTGCAAAAACATCTTTTGAAGTCAATCTAAATAATTTGGAGATGTTAATACAACCTAATGTTTTATAACCTAAATCAAACTTTAATAATTTGTCTAGGTTTACATTCTTTGAAACATTGTTAATTATGAAGATTTGATCAGATAATTTATTTTTCATATACAAATCCACATAGAAAACAATATTAAATGTATAAAAAAATTGATCATTTTGAAATAGATATTTGTTATATAATATGCAAATTTTCTAGTAACATTGTTGGTTTAGTTTGTATTATCTTGTGATATGAACACGTAAAGATGGTTTTGGATTACCATAAAATAACATTGGAATATTATATTCTTATGAATATGGATCACAAAATAATCCAAGTGGTTGAAAACCTTTTCCTTGAGCAATTGTTAGAGTTTTTGAACCATCATAAATAATTTGTTTAGGATTCAATATTTATTGTACCAATGTTTCTCTAGAGTTTTCTTCTATAATTTCTTCGAAATTGTTTGAATTATGTAAATCAAAAGTTTGTCCAAGATTGTCACTTTCATAATCATTATTTGCACTTGCATTTGTAAGTTCTATTAAACTTTGCCAATTTGGTTGTATTACAACATTTGTAACCATATACAAAGGTGTTTTATAAATTTTTCATAATGTTTTTTTTTACTATGTTAGGTCGAACATAACCAGACCTATTTGTAGATTTGTATTGTAACTTTTTTTTTAAGGAGAAAAATTAAATAATCTTCACGTGGCATCTGAGGTAAAACACTTTAAACGATATTTAAATTTGTTGGGACATTGATAATACTTCCATGTAATCCATAATATTTTCCATATCCTTGCAATTGACATATTTGTGCAAATGTTAAACATGGTGCAATTAAACATTCTTCTATATTATTTAACATTAAAAGGAATTTCATATATGGTTTATTACTTATAATATGATTTCGTAAAACTAAATATTTTTTTTCTCCAATGTCAAATTTTTTTTTACAAGATTTACATATTATTACATCTTTTGGATTTTTTTAATTTTTTAATTCATTAGGGAATTTTTCAATATATGGTTTTGATACAACAGAAATTTGATATTAAAAATGTAATTTTCGATAACAATAACATACATGTTTAGCAACATCTTTGATATTTTTTTTATATTGAAAAAAATATTATGAGAAATATTTATTTTTCCATTCACAAATGGGAAAAAAAAACATTTTTTTTCTTTTTTGAATTGAACATCAATTTCCTAACAAATTATGTTAGATGATAATTTTTTTGTGAAATATTGTTCACATGATTTGTTGAAATATAGTTAATTGCATTATCAAAACAATGTTCATTAATTTCGAAAGGAATAGGAATATTTACATGAATTTATTTTTCTTTTGATTGAAGGTATTTCAAATGTTGTTTAATTTGTAATGTGTTTAAACACATATGTGGATTTTTAAAATAAATATCAAAGCAATTTCTTGCAACATATAATTTGTAATAAAAAAATTTTAATTATAAATTCCAATTAAATATTTTTGTATTGTTGTCAGAATTTTTGTTTTATGTTTTTAATTCATATTTTGATTAGTAGTTTTTTTTTTTTTTTTTTGTCATCATTATGAATAGCAATAGGAACATTTGTAATTTTTGAATAAATTTTAGCAAGTTCAAAATGATTGTCCCATATACAAGATTTAAAGGTGTTGATGCATTTTCTTCTTCTACCTTAACCATTATTTGACTTTTTTTTGTATTCCAAACACGAATTGAACGATGCAAATATTTAGATGTCCAATAAATAGCTAAAATCACCCCATAATCCACCATCTATTGTTGAAATGGACATATTTTAAAAATAAGTTTCTTCATCATTTGCATTCCCAAGGTGGAGATCATGCAAAAATTCAAATTTTAATTCTTACCTATGACATTCCCAAGTTTTTAGGTGTGCCAAGTCTTAGGGAGCAAGAAGGCATAGCAATGGCACATAGGGTTGTTTACCCTATGAAGGTGTATAACATACCAATGTGCCTAGTTGTCAACACATATCAAACTTGGGTACACCTTATACCCATTGGAGGAGATCGGACATGGGAGATAAGAGGGGCTAAACATGTTTAAGTTTTGAGAATTGAAGATAAAAGATAAATTACTACTATTGTTTCTTCTTTGGTAGAAGGGTCATTATTACATTTATAAGTTGTGTTTCAAGGGACAATAGATCGTACACTCCCACCCATGAATCATGGAAGAAAGCAAAATTTTCAATCAATTTCCATCTTACCTACAATTCTAATCATTGGTCCAATTTGGAAACCACTCAAACATTTGTTGAACACATCTTCATACCCTACAAAAAGGATAAAATGGAGAAGTTTGCTTTACTAGAAGACTAGAAGATGGTCTAGTTGATTGATTGTTGATCAGTCCAACAAAGTAAAGAATTTTTAGATTGGATGAAGTCAAAGTTCCCAAGTGTGTGTGATATTTTCACCCCAACAAATTGCACAAATGTACTTCAACCTACTAATGTTATTTTCCAACAATCGTTCAAGCATGCATTCAAGAAAGAGTTTCATGCATGGACTTGTTCAATAATCAAAATCCAATTTGAGAGAGGTGAAAATCTTAAAGTTGACTTTTAGATGTCAATTTTGCAACCACACCATTTGTGCATGACTATTTAAGGCATGGATTCATGTCAAGAACATGAACAAAATGATTTGTTAAGGCTTGGAGAAAATGGGGTTGCTAGGGAGCTTGACATGGAATTGTAGCTCCAAGCTATGGAAGTAAACACTACTACACCTCTATTTTCAGTCACCTTCAATTCAAAACCTAAACATCAAGAAGAGGAAGATGATCATGACCTTAATCTAAAAGATTCCACTCTTGAAATCATGCATAATTGTTTAGATGTTTAGATTCTTGGACCTACTTGTGAGTGAATGCTATAGTGGTATGCTTTATGTCTCCTTCACATAGGAAAAACAAATGTTGGTGTGAATTGGTTATCATGTTCCCATGAAAAAACAATTGGACTTTTGACCCATTGGAAAGTTTCAATTAATCTTTTTTCCGTGGGCACAAATCATCAAGCAGCCATTAGCAAGCTATGAACAAAAATTAACAAACTAAGTGATATGTTGGATATTCATTTCTTCCTATCATTTTAAGCTTTGCTTGCCCATGTTTCTTAACAAGAGGTAGAAGATGTTGAGTCAACACCCACAATTCAAGTTGAGACCATAGTGATATTGTTTGTGTGCATGCATATAATGGTGAGTTTAAAGACCGATTGAATGATTTGAAAGCAGGGAAAAAAAGGCCACAAGGATAAGACTATACCTAAATAGAAAGCCCATGTTACTTATAGCTTTGGTCCTTTCCATCTTCTTGAATTCAACATGTGATCTATGGTTTATGAGATTACAAAGAAAACAAAAATGAAGCCTTAAACTTGAAAAAAAACAACAACAACCAAGTAAAAAATGTGTAATTCAAGAAATTAAACCTTGGTGTGCTACTCATGTTCTCATTGGGGCACCCATGTTTGTGATGTTGTAGAAATTCCCTTTACTGTTGCAACATGACATAAACAAAACTCATCCTTGTGAAAGAAATTTTGTAAAAAAAGTTCTCATAAGAAAACACAAACCCCATTGTTGCTACTAATAGTTAAAGTAAAACACACACAACCACACCATATGTATCACTTCTTGTGACAAGTGTCAAATCTCCACACAAGTTACATCTAACTTAACAATGTTCTCACAAGAGGTCATTTACTCACATGATACTAACTTTCAATAAACAATTGGGAACTTTAAAACATTATTATCACAACAAGGGAGTTTCATACGATAAGTTTTTCAAGTCCATATATCACCCCTAGATAAACTAAAACAATTGACACCCCTTATGCAACAGCCTTTTAAGCAACTTTGTTTGCTAGGAACTATGACTCTTCGTATGGAAAGAAAAACTTTCCTAAATGGACTTACACCCAACTCTCCACCTGAATCAAGCTTCATTACAAAAGAAAAGATTTTAGCTTTTATACATTAAAACTTGTGAGCTTGGTTAGAGTTTGTGCAACATTGAACTAGTTGTGTTTACCACTTTGAACTATATTTAATTTCATAATAACAAATAAAGACAAGGAGATGGTTGATGGGAGAATTTTTTTTTCTCTTTACAAAGGAAGCCCAAAAATGGCGATAACAATAGGGAGATGGTTGATGAAAGAAACTTTTTCTCTTTCTGTAGCACAAACATAGTCGTTGCAAGAGGCTACCTCCTTGGTTTTTGACATTACATTGATTTTATTTTATTAAAAATTGACACATGGTTATATTCCCGCTTTTCAACATTAATTGAATTTAATTTTATTAAGTTTCAACACAAAGTATAAATTAATTTCAAATTTTTTGATCATTTTAATATTGAAATAAATAATGCCGAACATTAGTCGTAGGTATGATAACAAAATTGTAATTGGAAAAGTTAATGAATCAAAGGAAGAAATGGAGAGGCCACAACACAAATGCATTATGTTGGTTTTTTTTGTGTGAATGATAGTAAAAAAATAAATAACAAATGTCATCATTTTATGAAATGATTTTTTTGCCATTTTGAACCTATTAAAACATGTAATAAAAGAACAAAATCTAAAAA
Source organism: Sphagnum contortum (assembly GCA_963920785.1). Lineage (NCBI taxonomy): Eukaryota > Viridiplantae > Streptophyta > Sphagnopsida > Sphagnales > Sphagnaceae > Sphagnum > Sphagnum contortum. The sequence goes on along the minus strand of OY987292.1, from coordinate 14,782,790 downwards.
AGGTTTTGAACTTTGATAATTACTTGTTTTTAAGGTTTTTTTTAGTCTTAATGATATTTATTTTACAAATATGTGAAATCCAAGTTGTTGATATTTAGAACTAATATTCAATTGATAAATAACAATAGATATCTAATAGATTGATATATTATTCGAATTAAAAAAACTACAAATATGATATCCAATTGAAATATTAAATTGGGAAAACAAATTTTAATATTCGGTTGGGATAATAATTTTGGTCAAATATCCTTATTTGATGGATATCACAAAAAGATGAAATCCACCCAACATTGGTGCATACATATTTTGTGTACATGTTTTTATGTTTTTTTTTGTTATTTGATACAATTGGGTGATGATTCAACTGCATACTACAAAATGAGTTCAATTGCTTTTAATCAAATTTCAATAAATTCCAATATTTTTATCCATGTTGATGATTTTTCATTTAATATTGTCAATTGTAATTAGTCATATTTCTTAACCAAATTGTACAATTGTTTTGAATTCAATGATGGTATTCTTTTACAATTAAAAATATAAAAAGACTTTAATGAATTATGGTTCCACTCTAGTATAGTAAATAACAATTTGTGGTGGAGAAAAAATATTTATGTTAGGAAATTTATCCATCCACATGTTAACATCATTTTTTATTGTAAAGTTTGTGATTCTACGTTTGTTCAATTCATTATATATGCATTATTACTATTAAAATTATATATGACTTTTTTTTTGTCGCAAATTGATTTGTATTTCATATATGTTATATGCCCTATGCCATGTAAGATGGTCACCTTGAAGATATACCATGTTCATCATTGAAAAAAAGATAACAAACAATACTAGATTCTCTCTATTAAAATAATTTTTGAGGTCATGATATTCATTACAATGAACAATGAACATAATAATTATGTGAGATTTTTTAGTTTGTTTGGTTTTTTTGGTTGACATAATTTGCAATAATTTGATGAGAGAAATGTTAAAAGTTGGGAATTTTTTATATACATGATCAAAGGACACATATAATGTGTAAAGTCCAAAAGGAACATTTTGAATGATGCAATATTTTAAAATAAAAATGAATGTTCTTGCAATGGGATGTAATGCATTTGAATGTAATACCATAGTACCTTTACCATTTTGGCATAATTTTATTTATTTATTTATATTTGCCAAACTTTTGAAGAATCATTTGCTATTTGTGCCAAATTTTTTAATAAAATCAAAATTTCTATTATCAAGTTTGAATCACATACTCTAAAATTGAGACAATTTAAACACATTAGACTATTCCATAACATTAAAAAATATTATTAAAAAAAATCATTACATACGAAAATTTTCAAAGTTAAAAAACCAAGTGCCAAAATTACACCACACTAAAATACATCTTAGTTCACTTTGGGTTTTAGTAGATTTTGAATGAATTTGGACATTTTTACCATGGTGAACTAGTCAACCCTTTAATGAACAAAGAATAGTTGCTACAAATAGTGAATTAGTTCACTAATATTTAATGAAATAAGGTTATTCTCAAGTGAAATATAAATTTACCAAGTCATTCACTTACTAACATGGAAATGAATTAAATTTAAAATATTTAAAATATAATATTATTGATAATTTCATGATTTTCAACCTATGAATTATTGACACATGTCACTACCTAAGCCTACGTAATCAACCTAAGCACTTACTTTAAGGAACTACATATAAAAATATTCAATCAATTTATCATTGTTGACCACACACACACCATTTGTGACATTTGATCCCTTGACCTTCAAAATGTAGGCAAACACCCCTACCCCCAAGCCACCCCATTTGTTGCAATAATATGTTACATTACATTATATTTATCACATACTTCATTTTAAACATTACAAAAACATAAATTAAAAAAATATATATCTTATTGAAATTTTGTCCAAATGAAAGGATTTGAATTTACTTTTAAAAAAAAATTCAATAACGTACATAATTAGATTTATTTCCTTTCAAAAGTGCAAAATCATTTGAACAATTTTATTAAAAAATCACTATTCAATTACATTTAAATGACCATTCTTTTGAATATATATATATTGTTGATATAATGTTATTACCTATGTTGTTGTATTTTCATCTATTATAAGGCTAATTTTCATTAATTTAAATTATTTCTCCCTAAATTATTTAGGACTATTTATGGTTATTTTTAATTACTTTTGGTTACTTTTGGATTTTTCACCCTAAATTAATTTTGGTTATTTAAAATTATTTTTGACTTTTTTTGTTATTTCACCTTAAGCTATTTTCAATTATTGTAAGTTATTTTTGGCTATTTTATGCTAGTTTTGAATATTGTAGGTTATTTCAATAATAACTACTTATAGCTATTATAAATAATTTTTTACTATTATCAATTATTTCATTATAGGCTATTTGTTATTATTGGTTTTTTTTATTATTGAAGGTTATTTCACCTTATGTTATTGTTAACAATTTTAGGTTATTGTAGGTTATTTCACTTTAAGTTATTTTTTCTATTGTAGATTATTTCATTTTAGATTATTTTTGGCAATTTTAAATAATTATAACATATGGCCATTGGTGGTTATTCTATTTGTGGTTATTCTATTTATGGTTATTAGTTATTTTTAAATTGGGTCTATTGGTGATTATTAATAATTATTCTATTGGTGGTTATCAATAATTATTGTATTGGTTATTAATAATTATTCTATTCGTGGTTATCAATAATTATTTTATTGGTTGTTAATAATAGTTATTATATTGGTGGTTATTAGTAGTTATTCTATTGGTTGTGAATAGTAGTTATTCTATTGGTGGTTATCAGTAGTTATTCTATTAGTTGTTAATAGTAGTTATTATATTGGTGGTTATCAGTAGTTATTCTATTGGTTATTAATAGTAGTTATTATATTGGTGGTTATCAGTAGTTATTATATTGGTTGTTGATAGTAGTTATTATATTGGTTGTTAATAGTAATTATTATATTGGTGGTTATTATAGGTTAAATTACCATAGGCTATTAATGGATAATTATTTTTATTCTATTAATGGCTATTGGTGGATATTGATGGTTATTAATGATTATTATATTAGCGTTATTGGTGAATATTTTATTAATAACTATTAGTAGGTATTTTATTGGTGGCTATTAATGGCCAATATGTTAATGACTATTATTGGTTATTTTATTAATGATTATTAGTATATATTGGTGGTTATTAATGACTATTTGTGACTATTATATTATGAATTTTTGTTGGTTATTTTATGATATATTATGATTATTGATGATTATTTTATTATAAATTATTATTGGATATTTTAGGTTATATTATCGTAGGCTATTGGTAGTTATTTTATTATAGACTATTTTAAATTATTTTTCAAACGATATTATTGGCTATTGTAGGTTATTTTACCTTAGGTCATTATATTATATTATATTATATTTTAAGTTATTATATTTAGGATAAAATAACTTATAATAACATAAAGTAAAATGACTTTGAAAAACTAGAATATAACATGAAATAAAATATATTAACTTAAAATAAAATAACTTAAAATATAAATTAAAGTTAATTGATAATTCACTTTAAAATAACTTAAAAACACATAATAAAGTAATTAGGATACCTTAAAGTAAGATAAGGTATAATAATTTAGTTTATAATAATTTATAATAATGAAAGGTATAATTTATAATAATTAATGTAGTTTAAAATAATATAATGTACATTATAAAGTAGCATATATAGGGTATTTAGATAACATAAAAATAAACCTATTACTATAGTAAATTATAATGAATTATATCAACTAGTAATGAAACATGATGTTTACATAATGATATTATAGTGAAATAACTTTAATCATGGTGAAATCACCAAAATGTAATGAACTTGTTTCACTTTTAAGGTTCAATAAAGATTTAAACTAGTGAATTGCACCCCACTTTTGTAGTAGTGTAATACTAATGCAAGTGTTGGTTCAACCAAAGGACCTGAGTTTTTTTTCCTTTGGGAGGGAGGTGGGGGTGTTGGATTTCTTTTCACATGAAATTCCCATAAATTTCCAATGGGTTTTCAATGTATTCCCTAAAATTTCAATGTGTTTTTCAACATGTTCCCAACAACTTTCATTTTATCCCATATCCTTTACCTTAAATTATATTCTTGTAATTAATATAATTAAACAACACAAAAAAAAAGATTGCAACATACATATTTGGGGATTGTCCAAAGCTTGATTATTATTTTTGTTATGGGCCAATAAAAAATACCCATCACAAAAGAAAAAAATTGAACTTTGGGGGTACCCACAATTAATTAATACGAATGACAACATATTCCCACCAATATATTATATTATATTATGCCCTTTATGGAAATTTAAAATAAGCAATATCATAATACCTTAATGGAGTTGGCATTGATTATTTTTTTAATTTTTAATTTTTAAAAAATATTGTAATAAATGTCAAAAGTTTGGAATTTGGTAATGGGAAATAGGTCCAAGTTTCATTCATTTTCAAATTAAGCATGTAATATACAATGCAAACTAAATATATGAAACACTAGCCATTCCATATGATATTTCGATCTTAATAAAAAAACAAATTCTTAATTTCTTTAAGGAAATGATTGATCATCATTTTCATTATCCTCATTTAGTAGTTATTGTTAAAGACTTTGCTACAAATTTTGAGTAGGTAGTTCAAGGTTAACCTTGGGGTGCATTCATAGTTGTAGGAGCCATCTAAAGGAGTGGACATTGTTTCAAATTGTAATTTTGCATTTTTGAAAAATCATAAAGGGAGCACAATAATTTGGATTGTCAATTTTATTTTTGAAATAGGCTCTGTTGCTTGCAAAGTTTCAATGTTCAAAATTTGATGCGAATTGATGATGTTTCAAAAGGGACAAAACATTTAAAACTCAAGGGCAGATTGTCTGTTTTTTTTTTAAATGTCCTTTTTAAAAATCAAATGTGTTCCATTCCTTTTCAAAAATTCATGGAAATTCAAGTATTGATGATTAAAAACACAAAATGAGTTGAAATGGGTGAAATCTATTTTTACAACACATTTAAACACATGTGGTTCAAACATGTTTTTGGCTTTAAAAGTCATGAATTTTGAAAATGTGTATTAAAGAAAAATCATTCATTTTTATGGGATAGAGAACAAGGATGGATAACATACATGATAAATCATCAAGGTATAGTCAAAAGGTATTCAAATCTATAATGCAATTGTAAATTGAATGTGAAGATTGCAAATTTTGGGTTAATAGGCCATCACATGAATGTCACATGTCACATGCAAATCCTTGGAAAAATGATTTTTACCTTGGCACCCCTAGCTCCTAAGATTGTGAACACGCCCCTTGTTTTTATTCTATTACTACAATAAAGAGAAACCAAATCACAAATAATAATAATAATAAATAATTCACAAGGTAGAAATGGTTCGCAAATTTGTTAGTGCTTCATAACGTCATGGGAATAGTTTGATTTCAATGGCATATTGGACCTTACTGGCAAACAAGAATCAAGAGTTCATATATAAACACATACAAGCAAGAACCAAGATGTAGCAAATGAATGGTGTGCATCAAAATGGATGAAAATTGATTCTTTCTTTCATTAAAGTCAAGAAATTCAATAATTTTATAATGCAAGCCAAAAGCATTGGAAATAGTTTTTAATGTGCCAAAGTGCGTATTTAAAATTAATCATTTATTGACATTAGATGCCAAATCCATTCAAGCATTATGATTGTTAAAATACATAATGTTCCCTGAAGTTCCTATAGATCAATTCACCATGTAGCCTTTATAACAAATTGAAAATAACAACAATTTATATAAGAAATGTTCAATATGGAGTTTTGAAAAAGTGAAATCATCATTCATAATAACACCTGATAAATTATCTTCAAAATGAAGGACTAGGTTTATGAGAAAGAAGTCTGTTATGAGATTGAAAATAAATTTGAATTATTGGTTGCTAAAAATATATCTCAAAAATATATAGATTTGTAGGTTTATTTTAAAAATGTTTAAACCTTTTAAAATCAGTGAACAATTTTAGTTTCTTTATTAAACTTATTGTTTATTTCATTGGCTGCAAATTAGTTTCACTACCTTGTTTCATGTTGAATTCCATGCCTTGGTTGAACATTTTTGTAAAGGACTGTTTATTTTCTACAAATCATAAAAAATATTATTTATAAGAACAAGGGTGATGTGTGTCTATTCACCATTACTTCCTCCATCCTTGTTTCCATGTGCATCATTCAATTTCAACATAATACAAAAAGAACATGTGATTTCTCACAAGGTTAATGTTGTTCACTTTTAAATTTTTTTACAATACAACTATCTTCAATATGTGTTTAGAGTTGTTATCTAATTTCAATCTAATTTTTAACTTCCAGTCATATTTTGTGATTTGGTCGATAGTTGCATGGGAATGACAAATCCTTTTTCTTTTCCTTGCAAGTAGGTTTGTCCAAATTACAAACTTGGTAATAATTACCAATAGCCTTCCAATGGGTTATATTCTACAATTTGTGTAAATTTATTGTTGCATGCACTTTGGATATTCACACCAATACCATAATTGAAAAAGCTATTTGGTCATTTTCCTTCTTCAAATTTATATATTAATTCACTTAGTCTTGTCTGTCTGTGACACGGCGTTCTGCTGCAAAAGCGTTCTGCTGTAGAACCGGCCATAGGGAAAAGCATCATTGTCTAGAACGCTTGACTGGCACCCTCGGGACTACATTATGAAAATAACCAATTCTGAAAATTTGTTTCTTTGCAACAACACAAATGCATGTCAATTCTGTTTCCTTTCCAGAAAGAATGATTGTTGTTTGACAAGCCATGCACAATGTTATATGATCCACTACTAGTTACATTATCAATTGCTACCAGAATTGCTAAAGAAACGAAGAGGAAATTCCTCTTACTGTGGCAAAGGTGTGGTGGCGGAGTTCGATTCTTGCGAAATATAAGGCTGGTGGCAGCAACTTTGGTATGCTTGTGACTACTGCTTCATCATCCTTGCTTATGAAGCTCTCAAGGCACTGATCTTTGTAATTGATCTTTCCAGCACATGCTCTGCCAGGATTTGCAACCCTCAAAGCCTCCAAAAACACATGATTGCAAGAAGTGTGTGTTAATTAGGGATGTTTTCGATTGATGATGCAGGTGATGGACATTCGGCAGATAGGAAATGCATAGAGTACACAGGAGCGTTATCGCCTGCTTCTTTTAGAAATTGTTGTTTTTGGTTTCTTTATTTGGATTATGTGTTGCTTTGTAGGATCATCATCATTTTGAACATGGAGATTGTAGCATCTAAAGAGGAGATTGTAGGAAATCCAAAGCTTTTGGGAGCAGGCCCAGAGCAACAAGTAGCAGGACCAGTTTCAAACCCCCAACAACAACAACAATAGGAGAAGTCCCTTGGAGCCTCTGCAATTTCAGGTCAGGGCTTGCCTCAACAGGCACCCCCGCACACCAATGTAGGATATAGATCAGAAGGTGGAGGTATAGGTCAATCCAATAATGGAAGTTACTTTGATGGACATGGAGGAGGGAGTGCTGTGCCTCAGATTGACTCTGGTGACTTCCAGAGGCCAGCTATGGGTGGAGTAGGTGGGGTTAATAATCAGCAAGTTCAGCAACAGAACACATATGGAAGACCCGGTGTTGCTCTTCCCTACCAACTTGCCCCTGTTTATTCAAATAGAGGACCCATTGCCAATAATGAAGCACCTGCCAGAATTGATGGACTCCTTTAAAAAGGGAATAGAGAAATTGCCAGTGTATATAATATTTTCCCTGACTGCCAAGCATAAAGGCTTGGAGGTGATATAATGCTTCTTTCAACCCTTGACAAAAGTCACCTCTCAAATTTGGCTAATTTGCATCATACAATATTAGAGTTATTAATTGGTTGAAACAATTAACGGGTACCCACTAGTTGAATGAAAATGTTTTCATTGCAAAATATTCCAATGAGATAATATCTATGATTGAACTTATTGGGAACTTGAAAGTTATTGATGTTTAACACTTGAATTCAGTTGGGGAGGTTATTGGATATAATGAGAATTTCTAATCTCAAGAAGTTGTAAATTCTTCTTATGCTAAAACATTTTAAAAATTTCATTGTTGGGTTGAAAGGTTTTTGTATTTTGCTTTAACATTGAAATATTTTGTATTATGTACATAATTCACAATCTTTATATGTAGATGGTTTTCTATTGCAAATTGTAAGGCCTAACCGTTAAACATGTTATAATTTTTTGTTGTTGTGTTGTTGGTTTATGGCTTTCACCAAAACTTTTACAAAAACATTCACACTTCCAATATCTAAAACCATACCTCCATTCCACCATACTCATATCTTCATATCTTCATTGTTAGTGGGCATCTTAAAATTTCATTATGCCAACTTACCATGCAATAGGTTTTTGTTTCCCTTTGTTCGTGTATCCTATTTCAATATCTTGTTCTAGGGATGCTAATGCTCTTGTGCACCTAATGTTCTAGTAATCTGAATTGTTCTTATGTTCACATATTCTTTTATTTTTGTGAGGGCAAAACAAAAACCACATACTTGTGAAAATCACAAGCTTTTTGGGGGAGGAAAGGTGAAGCTAACAAATGAAGCTAAGCTGTTGCTCAAGTGCATCCTCACTTGGTATAACCTTGAATTCCTTCACAAGTTCTTTGCCACTCTTGTTCTTCAAGAAGAGCCTGCACTTGAATATCCTAAAGAATAGAGAGAAGGCAAACCTTGGAGGCTGAGTATAGGAAGCCTAGTAATCTAAAGAAGAGGGAAAGCAAACCTAGTAGGCTACTACTGATGAAAGGTTAATAATGAAAAACAGTGGATGATGTTTTTGAAAGTCATCCATCCATTGTTATGGCAAGGGCATGAACTATGGGGTTACTTAACAAGTCCAATTTTTTTATTTAAATTTTTTAAAAATATATTATTATTATTTTGGCAATGAGCCAATTTGATTGGCCTGTAACAAAAAAAAAAAAAAAGTTGAAATTATAGAGGCTCCCCAAAATAGAACATTCTATGGAAAGTTGGAGTGCCAACCCCTTTGGCCCACCTATATAGGTGAGAAGGGGAGGACTTTGGGAAAAACATATGGGATTAAAGCGAGGTGCTATTGAGAACAACCTTGGGGAACACGTTGGGAACCTAGGGAACATATTGGGAACTCTCAAACTTTGGGCACTCTCAATATCAATATATTATAGTCTTCTTTTTTCATGCTCCTTATATAGGTTGTGAGAGTAAAATTTAAGCTATTGGTAACATCTTGGGAGGCTAATGAAAAATTGGAAAAAACTTGAGAACAAAATATATTGAACCATTGGGAACATGATGGAACCATAAGGAGCACATTGGAAATACTGAATTTCAAAAAACCCATTTGACCCATCATTGAGCATTTCTTATTTTAACTCTTGTTGGTTTGAAGTGGTAGAGCCACTATGGAATGGCCTATCACTTGAAGAATTGTCGAGTGGAGAAGTAACAAAATCTCTTCCCTTAAGGAGCCGTCCAATAATTGTTTCTTTGACAAATAGGGTTTTTCGTATCTTGGTGGGAGCCTTAATGGCCAAGGACGTTCCTATGACGAATAAGGTTTTCTGTATCTTGATGGGAGCCTCAAGGGCCAAACCAACAAATGTTTCTATGACAAATAGGGTATTTGTATCATGGTGGGAGCCGTCATAAGGGCCAAGCCAACAAACGTTTCTATGAAGAATAAGGTGCTCCATACATTGATGGGAGCCTTGAGGGCCAAGCCAACAAATGTTTCCATGACAAATTAGGTATTCCATATCATTTATGGGAGGAGCCTCAAGGGCCGAGCCAACAAACGTTTCTATGACAAATAGGATTTTTGTATCTTGGTCGGAGCCTTAAGGGCCGAGCTGACAAAACGATTCTATGACAAATAGGGTTTTCGTATCTTGGTGGGAGCCCTAATGGCCAAGGCAACAAATGATTCTATGACAAATAGGGTTTTTGTATCTTGGTGGGAGCCTTAAGAGCCGAGCCAACAAAACGGTTCTATGACAAATAGGGTTTTTGTATCTAAGTGGGAGAGAGACGACATTTCACCATTCCATGGTCCCCACATGTATCTCATTTTTCAAGCAAAACAATAAATAGGGTGTCAAGTCCGAGCAAACATATTGTCCTCCTCCATTGACAGTGCAATAAATAGAAGTATGGGTTGGTTTCATGGAGGTGGGTCCCAAGCTTCCTCACAGTGTCTGCCAGCAGCAGAATTTGTCAAAGAAGTCAGAAAAATTGGAGTACTTTTGGGTTTGTCAGTTTTGTGTTTGTCTTGAGAGAACTTCACTTTCCATTTCACTTCCTTTTGCAAATTTGTCATGTCATGATAATACAAGAATTGCAAGATCAATGTCCTTCTTCTTCTTCTTCTTCTTCTTCGAGATCAATTATATATCTTCCACGCTCTTTTTTCCTCTGCAGAAGTTACATAATATGACACAACCCATGATTAGGTCTTCTTCTTCTTCTGCTTGGAGATCAATTGTATAATCTTCTATTTTCCTCTGCAGAAGTTACATAATATGACACAACCCATGATTAGGTCTTCTTCTTCTTCTGCTTGGAGATCAATTGTATAATCTTCTATGTTCTTTTTTCCTCTGCACAATTTACATAATATGACAACCCATGATTCAGTGGTCTTCTTCTTCTTCTTCTTCTTGATCAATTGTATATAATCTTTTACACTCTTGTTTTCCTCTGCACAAGTTACATGACATAACAACCACCCGTGGTTCCTTCAATCCACCATTGCTTGCGTTCTAAACACTTCACTCTGTGTAAGTTGATACAAAATCTGTTGTACTTCAGTACTAGCAACCACCCAATGTTATGTGTGCTAGAGAACGTGCTGTGCTGTGCTGTGCCCCCGGTGGCTGATTCTGCAAGACAAGTGGTAACTAATAAGGGAATCCAGCACGGCATTCTGGCAGGCAATCGATGGTTTGGCCAACCTTGTGGTTGGTTGCCTAGAAGAATTGGTCACCCAGGGCATGTTCCTTGGTGTTAAACCCAGGTTCATTAGAGTTATCCTTAAAGTCAGACGATCAGGGGGCGAGAACGACCAGTTTCGGCATAATAAGGCATCAAACTCGTAACTGGGAATGAAAATTTTACAAAAGGACATAACTGAGACCCAAACTAGTTTTTCCACCAATTTGGGTGGGTAAACTGAGTTTCATCCCGTGTTTCCTTTTTCCTGAGCGCCTGCACTCCTGCTACATATATTTTCACTTCCTACCTCTACAACTACTATAATTACTCTCCTCGAACCAGATTAGTGGAGAAGAATGTACGAGGAGATTTTGAAGCATTTATTATTGTGATTGCAAAAGACATCAAATAATTCTTCAAAGGTTTTGAAGGTGAATGAGCACTCTACTTACCTAATGGTTTTCAACTTGGAAGTTTGGATAACAAACTCTGTTCAATAAATACTATATGATATGGCAAATCAACTGGCCATTAATGCATTTGGCAGAAGGCCATCCTCAGAGGTTGTGACCTTCACTTGCTGAAAATCCAATGGGTTTTGCTTCGGATTCTGACATTCAAAGACTTTGGAAAAACTAATGGATTTTGTTTTACAAATGGAGCCGTTAAGATCTAGAGGACTTGTGAAGAAAATTCAGTTAGTTTTGTTTCAAATGGTGGCAATAAATGTTTTTTTCAAAATTCAGTGGCTTTTGCTACATGATGATGATGATAGCATTAAAAAGCCTCATCAAAGTTGGATGGGTTTTGTTTCAGATGATTGATATTCAAAGACTAGGGAAAATTCAATGGGTTCAATTTTTGCTCCAGATGATTGCATTAAAAGGACCCATGAAAATTCCACGGGCTTTGCTTCAAATGATGGCATCCAAAGACCGATTGAAAATTCAATGTGTTTTGTTTCAAATGATGGCATTCAAAAGACCCATTGAAGATTCAATGTGTTTTTTTGGTTCAAATAATGAGTTTTCAAACAATTTGAAAGACTGGTGAAAATATTTCTTGTTGGGCTCTTGCATCAATGTTGAGCCTAATGCCCCCCCCCCCTCCCCCCCCCATTTAATTTTTCTGCTACTCTTTAGTGCTTGCTGGTTGTTTTGTGTGGGTAGGCTATAGTGACTCCCAATCCCCCACAAAATCAATTGTTTTTGGATCTCAAATCATCCTCCAGTTGTACTCAATGCAAGAAGTACTTGACCCCAGTTCCTCCTGACTCAGATCTTTCCAATGTCTTGGGTGAACCAGCACCTGCATTGGTACCACTGAAGGATGAAGGAGCACCTACCTCAAGGTAGGTGGGGAAGTTGGAACCCCAACAATATTATATGTGCACATACTTGTTATTGTAGGCAGTGGCTAAACCTTTTTAAAAACTGGTTGCCCTTTTCTCATCCAAGATGTGTCTGATGGTGCCCACTACAAGCGCAAAACCAGTGATGGCTGGTTCTTTGAAATCTTAAAGAATTGTCGAATCGAATTCTTTTAAATGTTTCAGAATCAAAGAACCACCAGTTTCAGTTCTTTGAAAAAAAAACTCAAAACCAAACAACCATCAATTCAAGCTATGTCGAAAACCTTAAGGAACCGCTGGTTTTCAGGAAAGAATCACATGGTTCTCTGGCGGGTTCTTTGACTTTTTTTCTACGAACAACATTTATCATACCAAAACCAGTTCTTCGAATTTTGGGAGAACTGACAAGTAAATGAATCTATGATAACCAAAAATTACGTCTCTCATTCTAAGAACCACCCAACACTGCCCAAGACATGCATAACAAGATCTGCAAAATACTCATTAAAAGCCCAAACCTGGGCACCAGATCAGGTCAAGGGTAGACAAAAAGAAGGGCAGCACGTAGTACTTTTATGTACTGCCTGCAATAACAAGTATGTGCACATATAATGTTGTTTGGGGGGGGCGTAGGCAGTGAAGATTAGGTTAAGTCCTAGGGTAGGAGACTAGAATAGGTGAAACATAATAGGGTTTTGTTTGTTTGTGTTTTTTCTTCAATGGTCTAGCCTAGTGGTGATTTTGGGGTTCCCTTTAAAAAACAGGCCAACAAAGCCTTGTGATGATCACTACCATATCTGGCATTAAAAGGCTTTAGAGTGTGTGAGCCTTGGTTTTCTTTCCTTCTTTAATTCACTCTCCTCCTGGTGACATCCACATTAGCTTTGCAGTCAGAGGGGAGCTACTCAACTCAACAACTTAAACACTCTAGTATAATGCCTGGCAATTATTAGTGCTCTCATTTCAATGGCTTTTCTGGGGCCATCATGAAGTATAAACTAGTGTTGGGTGGGGATTTGATTTTGTGAACAACCCACCAGTTCTGGTGTTTAAGAATATTTCAGAACAGTCAGATGATGAAAGATTTGTAGTTCATATCTGGTTGGTAGCCCATATTTGGCTATATCTTGTTAGTGATAATCATCAACATTTCATACATCTTGCTATCGATAAATGGATGCTGGCCACTTTTGCTGCATCAAAAATTCATAATTTCAAACACCCGGGCAGCATTGGCATTCACTCAGCAACACTTGCAACAAGTGGAGAGGATTTGGAAACTCTGCAAAGAACTCTTGGAATTCACCACCCAGCAACACTTGCAACAAGTGGTTTTGGAAACTCACTCTGCCAAGAACTGAGGAATTCACCCAGCAACAGCAACAAGTGGATTTGTAAAACTCACTCTGCCAAAGAACTCTGGAACTTACCCAACAACAGCAACAAGTGGATTTGGATCAAACCTCACTCTGCCATGAACTCTGCCACTTGAATAATTTCATGGGTGGCATAATCACCCAACCAAAGTGCAATCAATGAAGAAGCGAAAGAAAGAAAGAAAGAAAGAGAGAGAGAAAGAAATCATCTTTCTGTTGTTGTTGCAGACTGGTAGATAGATTTTTGGCAGACCAAAGCCAGCTGACACATACACTAAAAAAGGATAAGTAAAGCAGACTTAGTGTTGATCTGATCATTTACAACATAATTCATTAAGTATACTAGGGAGAGGAGAAGACTTTTTCTCTTATACTTTGATTTGAGAGATAGAACCCCAGAAACCAAACCAAACCAAATCAAATCACAAAGAATAATAACATGAAGTTTGTAGTCAACCTACAAGAGAAGGATGACTTGGGTACTTACAGACCCATGAGTTGTGACTCATAAGCCTATAATATTTGTGGCGTTTCCCTATGGTAATTTGCTTTACATATTAATTTCTAGGTTTTTTCACTTTATTGTGTGTTTTTATCATATATTTTATACAAAGTAAACACTATGAAAAACTCATGTCTATTAATGCAACTAGATTATCTAGTTGTAGTTTGGTTCTATCGAACATTGTTTAGTTGTAACCTAATTTTATTGAACATTTTTTAGTTGCAATAACATAGTTTTCTCGTAGACCATTCATGTTGTCCTTTTTGGAGGAGGTTAACTAACTCCGTAATCGCATCCATGACAAATTCCAAGATGGAATAGACTAAGTACCCATTTGTTATTACCTTCAGCTTGGTTACAAGTTGTAACAAGCCATGTACCTAAATACGGAGTTGAGCACCAAGAGTAGCTAGGTTGATGACTTGCTAGATCTCGTTCTCACATGCAAGGTAGCAAATTAGAGTAGGTTGATGACTTGTTAGATGCAAGGTAGCAAATTATCGACCTAGTCAACAAGTGAAGCATTGAGACTAGGTTGATGGTATCCTATGGCTTGTTATCTTAGGTATGAAATATCGAATGTCATACATAGTCAAGGTTTATACATACTTACCATTTTAAGTTATTGTTATACCTAATTGAACTGAAGAGATCTATAAGAACAACCAAGCCATGCAACCCTAGTTGTTCTATGTAGAGTCATTAAATGAATGTCACATCATCAATTATAAAAATCTCCAAAAAAACCTCAATTAGGATAGACAAATTCGATGTTTAAACATTTAAGTTTTCAAACAACTTAAAATATTTGAACACAACTCAATTGTCTATGGAGTTCAAAGAGCTATTGTAAACCTTCATTTACTAAACCCATCATTGTGAAGATCATTCAAAATGCACAAAATATAAAATATAAGGTTAAAAAATAATGTTTGGTTTGAAACAATAAATGCTTGCTTTGATAAGGTAATATTTACAGTTAATTTTTTTTTGGACATAACTTGATTGCTTTTGGAGTTCAAAGAAAGATTATAAAGTTCAAGTTGATACACCCATTTTTTAAAAATCACTCAAAAAATAAAATAAAATAAAATGTAAAAGTAAAAAAGTTGAAAAAGTTTAATGCATTTTTTCAAGGCATTTTGCTCTTCAAACATGCTCATTCTTTTTGTGCTTTCTTCTTCATTGTTACATTATCAAGTTGGTTGATGGCTTAATGGTTTTGACCTTTCACACACATGTTCAAACAAAATCATGAGAAAATATGAATTTTAGTAAAAATCATGCAACCTAGAGAATATAGGTAGGTAGGTCTTCAGCTGTTTTGCATTCAAGCAAAAATTGTACCACAAAATCTCACACATTTGTGAGTGAAGTCAGGACTAGGGTTTTATTACAACACCTTAAACCTTAGAACTAGCTTGTACCTTATGAAGAGAAGGAGGTGACCTTCAACCACACATGGGAAATTTACTAAGCAATTTATAAATAGCTTTAAAGGCTAGATAGATAGCCACAAGAACTTTAAAAGTTTTAGAAGTAGATAAGAATGAGAGGCAAATGATTTTTGAAATTTCATTTTTTTCAAAGATTGTATGCTAATTAATTTATTAATATTTTATTTTATTTCCCTTTTGTGCAATTATAATTTCAATGTTTTTAATTAAGCATTAAAAGTTATTGTGCATTTAAATAGCAAATAATGTGATTTGGAGTTTATTTATAATTAATAGTTAAATTAAAAGCCATCTGAATGTCAGGCATGACCCTTGTGTATTTTACACCTTAATTATATCATCCTTTAGCACATCCATGATGGGTGGTGATAAATTCATGAAATTTGAATAAATAAATGCCTCACAAACCATGTATAAACACCAATAGTGTTTTTTTTTTTTTTGAAAGATACCTTTTGTTGTTTTATCAATTAAAAAAATGGGAACCCAAAAAAAAAAAAAAAAAAAAAAAAACCCCTCACAAATTGCATTAATCTAGGTCAATCAAACAATCAAACCAATCAATCAATTAATTACTAGATTAATTAATTAATTAATTAATTAATTGATCAATGAATGAAGGATTGCATCAATCTAATAAGAGCTGGACAATCAATTTCACTATCAAAGTAATAATACCCATTGGTTATATCAATTTACTCTATTATTATTTCTTTGACGATCGTCGATTATGTGCATAATAAGGGTCAATTCTCAAATACTCGGCTTGAAAAATCACCTGCTTTATTACCTAAGTAGGGTAGGGTAGCGTAGGTTATAAGATTTTTTTAAAAAATATTTATTATTAGTTTTATTTTTTGTTCTTCTATTTAAAAAATAATTTAAAACATGTTTAAAGATGTTAAGATTGATAGATAACCTACTTGGATAAAATTCCAAATCATCATCCGAGTAAAGCGATTAAAAATTTAAAAATTCAATACCGGATGAGTAAATAATCTACACATCTCCAAAAAAATAAAATCAATACCCCCAAAAATTTGAGAACTAAGGTTCTATACCCAAAATTGAGTTTTTGGTGTTTTTACTCTCTGGGGTGAGTATATACCCGGGTTATAACCTGCGGGTAAATTGAGCTGATTCTAATACACTGGAAACTACGTCGTTCCCCAGTCTCTCTCTATGCGCCCCTTCTCTCTCTCTCTCTCTCTCTCTCTCTCTCTCCCCCCCCCCCTCTCTCTCTGTGTCTCTGTCTCCGTTACAGCAAGCAAGCACTGGAGGCAGGCAGAGAGCCAATAATAACATACACACTTGTGCCCTTTTGCCTCCTCATTCATCTCAGGTGTGTTTTTTCTCAACAAAAACAGTGAAAAAAAATATTTGCAACAAAAAAAACAATAACAACAACAACGAACGAGGAAAAACCACAACAGTAGCTGTATTTATTGTTCTTGCTGCAGCAACACCACTTGGCAAGCTAAATAAAAAAGAAGAAGAAGGGATCCAAAAGGAGGAAGAGAAAGAGACGAGACAGAGAGAAGAGTGTGACGAGGTTGATGAAGTGGAGGACCTGGAGTCTCTGCCATCTGAGCTCTGTGCAGTTTTGTTTTGTTTGTTTTGTTTGTGAGTAGTAGTGTTATTTTGAAGATGGAAGAAGACAAACTGACAAAAGACAGAGAAAGAAGAAAAAGCAATAGCAGCAGTAGCCGCAGCATCAGAAGATTTGCGAAGTCCAAAAAGTTGTGAATCGACGACAAAATGCTGGAAGGCTACTATGTATGTGGAATTTTCTGGTAAGCAACGATCCACAGTCTCTAGATTATTTGTTTTTCTTACACAAAATCCACACAACAAGACTTATCTGTTGCATCATCTTGTTTGTTTTCACATCTCTAATTTAGTTGTTGACAGATTTGTTGTTGCTTTTGTTTTTGTTTTTTGCATAGTAGTAGTAGTAATAGCAGTAGTTTAATTGTTTCCAAGCTTTTTTTTTTGGTTTCTGGAAGAGGTTCTCTGGTTTTTTATTTATGTATGTTAGTATTCTTGCTTGGCTTGCTTGATTGCTTGATTGATTGCTGGCATCGCAATCATTTTCTTGTTTGACGGCGGTTGCTGCTGTTGTCGCTGCAGCGGCGGTCTCCTTTTATCTTTATTGACGAGTTTTTTTTATATTGTTGTTGCAATCAACTATTTTGCATCGGTAGAGTGAAGACTTATCAGCGATGTATGTGAATGTGTGAACAGACGAGACGACGACGACGAAGAAGACGACAGACTTCTTTTCTTCTCTTGCTGCTGCTGCGCATTTTAGATAGTACTTTTTATGTATCGAGATTGTTGAAGGATTGTTAATCTATGTGCATTTGCGACGCATTGGGAAGAAGGATGGTGGGGGATTGGAGTCCACGGCGTTTATTCTGTCTTGTAAGAAGCTGTAGCCTGTTGTTGTTGTTGTTATTTTTCCGAAGCAGCGCGCGCGAGCGTCGTTTGTTGCTTCTTGTAGTATTATGACCAAGAGACCGGGCAAAGCTCCTCCTCCTCAGAAGACAGCTACCAGCAGCTTCATCTTAGGCAAGAAGAATACAACAAGGTCGCATTTCACAACACATTTGCACTTGACGAATTGTATCCATATCTGCAACCATTTGCACAGGCAAGCGTCAGCAAAGCTGCAGCTCATGAGAGAGCTCAAACCCTCACAGAAAGCTAGGTCGCTTCAAGACCCCGTCGTCACCTCCACTCCCTTGGTCGCCGCCTCTTCTGGAGCCTCCTCTCTTCTGGGACTGAAGAAGCTCCACCGGTTGACAAGAGATGATGCTGGTGGAGGAGCAGCTCCAAGTGAAAACTCTAGCAAGTCGCAGTCTAAGGCAACATCCAATCAGAGGAATGCTTTACCTCTTCAAAGAGCTTCAAAGGCCTCGGCGTCGCCGATGCCTGTTCAGCATAGGAACAGCGACGACACAAGAACCAAAAGTCAAGGAGCGAACGGGAAATGGATTATGGAGAAGAAGCAGCAGCATCCGGCAGCTTACCATCTGGAGGGGGAGCTGCAAATTGAAGCAGGTTCAGCAACAACGACGCGAATTGACGAGTTTAGCACGCAAGGATCGAGACTGAGAAGCTTGAGCCTGTATGAAGAGGTGGTGAATCATCATCATCCATGTAGCAATGGAGGCGGTTCAAGAGATTGGAGTGTAGAGAGAAGAGCTTCAAGCGATTCCCAAAAGAGGATCATCTCTTCTGTCAAGTATTCTGCAGCAGCAGGCAATAGGAGGAAAGACAAGGAGAAGGATGCACAAGAAGGTTGGGAAGGAGATGCTGCTGCTACTGCGAGAAGAAGAGACTTGAACCTCGTGAAGCAGCGAATTGTCTCTGACGAATCGAACAACAACGCTCATCCAGGACACCGAGATCTGCATTGCAGTGATCCTGGAGAGAGCATGTTTCAGACTGAAGAGGACGAAGAGGAGGAGGAGGAGGAGGAGGAGGAGGAGGAGCTTAGCCCGGTGGGAAGACAAACTACGATATGGAGCAAAAGAGGTCGACCATCGTCATCATCTTCACGTCGCCATGACGGTAGCTCACCATTGCTCCTCACAAAGCAATCAAGAGCTACTACAAATAGAAGCAAATTGCACACCGAGAAGAGCAAGCCAGAAACAGCAACAATGCCGATTCTGGAGGAAACAGTCAGAGATGGTTTGCGAGAAGGGCGACGACAGCCGAGAGGAGGAGGTTCCTCGATGAAGAAGAAAACAATACAACAACAATACAGGGATGATGAACCTCCTCAGCAGCAGCAACAGCAGGTTCTTCCTGTAAACCCTCCTGTCGTAGTGTACAACGAACTGGAGCTTTTGTTACAACAAGGTTGTGGAAGACCACCATGGGAGCGGTCCTCCAACAAGAAGAATCATGAAGGCAAGCCTTCTGTTGGGAATCCTGCTGCGAAGCTGGTGACTAAGAAGAAGAAGAAGACGAAGACGACGCCTGCTGTCCAGAGGAAAAGAAAGGTGAATGCTGCTGCTGGTGCAAGCTCAAAAACAGGATTGGTTTATCTATCCCAGCAAGAAGAAGAAGAAGAAGATTACTACCTTGGGAGGAGTACAGCAAGTCCTCTCCCCTTGCTGATCAACAAAGACGATGAATCTCATCACAGTGACTCCACAGGTTTTGTTCTAGAACTTGCGCCGAGTAGCACTACAGTTGTTGTCTCCTCTCATGCTGAGCAAGAACTTGGATCAAAACGTAGCTTGGGTGCAGACAACAGACATGGAGTGGCAAAGGAAGAAGAGAAAACTGGTGGTCTGTTGCAAAATGCAGCCAAGATTGCAACAACCCAACAACTTTCTCAAGCTCAAGAGAAGCAAATGCACAGGACTTTGAGCCAGAAATACAGACCCAAAATTTTTGATGAGCTTGTAGGTCAGGGCATGGTGGTGAAGACACTCTCGATGGCAATTCTGAAAGACAAGGTTGCACCTGCGTATCTGTTCACAGGGCCAAGTGGAACCGGAAAGACAACAACAGCACGTATCTTTGCTGCTGCTCTCAATTGCCTCACATCAGAATCACGACCATGTGGCAATTGCCAGCAATGTGGAAGCAGATCTCATCAGAATCAAGGAGGAGGGGACTCTGATGTGAAGGAAATCGATGCTGCAAGTATGAATGTGGACCTTGCAACCATGAGATCTTCCATCATGCAACAAAACTTCTCATCAACATATCAAGCTAGATACAAAGTGTTCATTGTTGAGGGTTGCCATCTCTTGAGTACTGACATTTGGAATGCATTCCTCAAACTCTTGGAAGAACCACCATCTTCATCATCATCTTCTGCCAATGTAGTATTCATTCTAATCACTACAGAATCAGAGCAGCTACCCCTGACTGTGATTTCCAGGTAAACAACAAAACCCAATTTGCATGTGCTTGTTTCATTTGCTGCGATTTCTGTGGACTTTTTGTAATCTTAGATTAATGCAATCACCAAAAAATACACACAACCAAGTGTCAAACACAATATCTTTTGATACTGTGAATGAAATCAAACATACCTATCTGGGTTTAACCCTAATCCTCTTGCCTTTCTTTTGTGGAATGACAATGAAAAACACAGCCTCGCAGGTGTCAGAGATTCTCCTTCTGCAAATTGAAGGAGTCTGATATAATCAAACGTCTTCAATGGCTTGCGGTGAAGGAAAGCTTGGATGTTGATAAGGATGCGTTTTCAGTGATTGCATCAAGAGCAGACGGATCACTTCGAGATGCAGAGATGATATTGGATCAACTCAGCCTCTTGGACAAGACCATCTCCTCAGATATGGTTCGAGAGCTTGTAAGTTTTGCGAGAAGGCTACTACTACCCAACCTGTGGATTCAAAAAAATTAGTGATATATGTGTATATAGATCATCAGCAGGCAGTGCACTTGTGCATTTCCTATTTGCTAGATTAGTGGGATGTAACTGTTTCCATGCCTCTCCAAATTAGCTACAAGATGCAATAAGGGCTTTTTAAGTAGGTCATAATCATTTGTTTTGGGGATTAGTAATGGAAGCTTCAATTTTTGTACCATTGTTGCAGGTGGGATTGATTCCAGAGAACAAGCTGTTAGATTTACTGGATTTGGCACTTTCTGCCAATACAGTACACACTGTGAGACGTATGCGGCAGCTTTTGGATTTGGGTGTGGATCCTTTGTCATTGGCATCACAATTGGCAACGCTCATAACTGACCTTCTTGCCGGTACAATCAGTGTGCAACGTGAGATTCATGGAGAGGGCTGCTTTTTCAAAAGAAACTTCTGTAAGTGAACAGTCAAGCCTATTTTGTGGAGGCCAACTTTTGAAGCACAGAAAATACATCAAAGTATTTGAAAGAATTCAACTGCAATTTGTCCTGACATGTTGAAGCCCTGTTTTTGCCCCTGCATTGAGGACAATGTTCCAGTCCCTTTCTTGAGAACGAAAAGTGTGTGATGAATGTTGAATTTGAGAGTGAGTCAGGAGTCAGAAATAAGAGAAGAAAATGATTTGTTTTATGAGTCTGCTTTATGATGATCAGCAGATGCAGTATCCATATCAAGATCAGCTTGCGAATGATTCAATCCATATCTCCACTTTTCTGATGTGTTTTATGTAATTGCAGCAAGAAAGGAAGAACTCCGACGACTTCGTCAAGCACTGAAGGTATTATCAGAGGCAGAAAAGCAGCTTCGAGTCTCAGGTGATCGACCCACCTGGTTAACAGCTGCTCTCCTGCAATTTGCACCTGATCGCTCCTTTCTATCCTCCTCTGTCAACAATAGTAGTATCCCCCAGAGCCCTGTTTCATTCAAGGTTCAACCTGGCAAAGAGGATAATACAATGGGACAATTCTTGCAGTCAAGGGGACTTGTGACCATGGACGAACAAGTCTCAGCTAGTAGGAAAGTTGAGACCTCTCAACAATCAACTGGTGCCACTGCTGTAAGGCCTCTTGTTGCCATGTACTTGGAGATGAGGAGGAAAAATCGTCAATCAGGCATTCAAGCAGAAGCCAAGGTGCACCCTGCTGAATCATCGTTGGACTATGTCGACCACCAGCATAAGCACAGATCACAACAGCAGCATCAGGTGGGAGTAAGTGGTGTGCCAGCTGATGATGTATTGAATGATTCTAAGTATTCAAAGCCACTACATTCCGATGGATTTTGGAGGCTTCACCATCAAAATTTGGAGGACGTTTGGAATCAGGTCCTTCAAGTGATCCAATTTTCTGGTGAAATGCAACAACTCCTACTTCATCATGGCAACTTACTTGCTGTCCATGTTGCCAATGGTAGGATTCTTCTTTTGCTTGCAATGTTCTCCTTGGTGTTTGTCATCAATCAAACAATGCTCTACTTTACAAAACAAGGAAGATCTCTACAAAAACTGTCTATATTATGGCTCCAAAAATTGTTGACGGAGATTTGTGCGGATTGGGGTTTTGGGCAGATGACACTTATGCCATCGCCCAATTGGAGTTCCAGCAGCTGCGCCACAAAGTGAATGCAGAAAGGTCCAGGAGTCAAATTTGCCATGCTTTTCAAATGGTGCTAAACTGTCCTGTTGAGCTTCAAATGAGCCTAGCAAGATCCCTTGACAACACTGTGGACAATGGTTTCAAAAAAATTGCAAGAAACCTAGTGGACAACTCAATAGGACCTTCTCCAAGTGACACAAAAGACATCAAGCTCAAGGGTATTGCTGTAGAGGAGAACTCATCTGCTGGACAACCAGCGGTGTTGAATTCAAGCAACAACCACCATCAGTCACGACGCAAGCCTCGACAACCCTTTGTCATTACAGAACAAGAGAGTTCATATCCCTCTGCAAGAATGCAAGAGGCAGAGTCTAGCAAGAGCCAAGAGGCCAGGAGAGCAAGCACTAGCAGACTTCGGAGTGAGAGTGAGACACCAGACCAGTCCAACAATATCTCCACTGTGGCACAAAAGGAGAAGGATTTGAGGAGGAGCAGACTTAAGAGCGAGAGAGAGATGTCAAGGCAGTCAAGTGAATCCTTCCCTAGGATAAAGGAGAAAGGCTACAGAAGCTCTGGAGGTGAACACAAAGAATGGCAAGCCTTGGAACCACAGCATAGGGGTGAAAAAGTAACAGAGCTGCAACATCAAAGGGCGTTGGATGAAACTCAAGCCCAACACAAGAGGTCAATCCTGCAAAAACTGCCCAAGACGAGGGGCGGGGGGGCCATGACATCTGATCAACAGAATTTGTAAGTACTAAACTTGAATGTACAAGGGACATCCAAAATGCTGCTGCACCCAAGTAGGCAGAATGAGCAACAATTTGATCATTTGATGCAGAGAGATTATGTGTTGATCTTAACATTTTTGTGTATGATATGCTTCATGTGGTGTTCTTTCGATGGTGCATGGAAACAACAATCAGGAGGTTAAAGCCCCGTCGCAGATCAGTCCTTTGTTGGAAAAGGGCATACCCTCCTGATAAACATAAGGTAAAACACATTACCTTGATAACTGCACTGTCCTTTTGTCTTTGATCCTTTTAGTGAGCTAATAGGATGATTCCACCTATGGTACAACACCTATTGCAAGGAAGAACATAGAAGATGCAGTTCAGGTCCAGACAAAAGTGTAGGTGATGAAAATGTGTTTTCAAAACCAGCAGTTTGAAAAAATCCACAAAATCAATGGTGGAATTCCAATCAGTGTGGAATTCCAATTCAATGGTAACAACACAAATGTATTGAACATCGACCTTTCTCCTATTTTGTAAAGGTGACAAAAGCTGACCATGATTGTCATTTTCATGCCAGGGGAAGTCACGACGTCGACGACTGAAAGGGACATCATTTTTCCTCAAACTAGTCCCTTGCACAAGATCAAAAATACGTAGACCATAATAAGCACTCAAATGTGAGGTAAGCATCCTCACATTTTAGTGAGTGCTACCCTCCCTGTTTTAATCCCAAGGATTAGATGATTCCTGAGAATACTTTGATCAGCACCAAATCTCATTGAGAGCTGGCATTGGCTCCTACAATGTATGCCATTTTGGTAGCGGTTCAAAACCAGGCACAGACTATTTAGCCTACACATTTACTTAGACACAATGCTCTACCAACTTTGCACATGACTGCTTAGGAAATGCACTAGTCGATTGGTTTGTTTCTTTTATAGTACATCTTGAGTTATGTTCATACAATATCTCACAGCTCATAAGGGGATCAATCACCATGTGAGACAAAGGAAGTTGTCATGTACACACATAAAATTTGTTTACTGTCTGACAGCTTCAAAGTGATTGATTCTGAGGGATACTGCGTTTGCAGCGAACATCTAGTTTTTGTATCTCCTACCGACCCTAAACGAATTAATGCATATAGAAGAAAAATCATTTTCAGAACTGACCAGCTCGAATATCTCGGTCTAATCGCTCTGCATTCAGTGTGCCAGGCAGCTCTCGAAAGCCCTCGTTGAAGATTGAATAAGCACTGCATACCATCAAGAAAGTTTTTACTACAAGAGCCCATGAAGCATGAAGCATCACAAGACATGTGACCATTTTAAGGCAGGTAAAGCTTTGAACTTGCCATTTAAACATGTAATCACTTGTAAGGGAAGTAAAGCTTTGAACTTGTCATTTAGACATGGGACCACTTGTAAGGGAGGTTAAGCTTTGAACTTGCCATTTGTGGAACAACTTCATGACATACTAAAAGACTCATCACATATCTCTTGCCATTAAGCCGCTTAGCTATCCTGTTCTTCTACTGCTCTTATCTGTGCACTCAGCAGATGAATTATTATATCTGGCATTGTTGATTAATGGCCAACAGTCATTCTAGGGGTTAGGTAGTGACCTAACCTTGCTTCTCCTGCTTGACGCTTTCCAAGATTGAAAACAATAATCGAGAATGCTGTAACAATAATCTAGGACATCCAGAAGACACCAGAGTTAGAGAGTACAGATGTCTCCATACTTTACAACAGAATTCCAACCTGAATAGACTCCATAGACTATGGAGTTCTCCTCTGTACTGTGCGGTTTTAAGTCAACCTGAATAGAACTGAGAGGTGACCTGAAAATTAACGGTTCACCTCTGACCTCATCTCAGTAAACAGGAAACCCTAACCCTAAGAAAACTACATGTTAAAATGACCATGACAGTCTTACATGCATGTACATGTATGGATATTGAAGAGCTAGAAGAGGGAGAGAGCTATGTGTAGGTACTTACATACACAGGTCCCAGGTCCCATTGGTGAGCAAGAGGAGCGAGTAAGAACCAGATGACGATGAGAAGCCAAGCTCGAAGGCTAAGGAAGAAAAACACCGTAAGAACTAGATCTGTTCCCAGGATTCCCAATTCTCAAAACTCAATTAACCCCCACAGAAAAAAAGAACACCATCGTGATAGTGACTATATATCATAATGCAAAAACTCAACAATCGAAGTTTCCAAAACTCAAAAGCTCCACTCATAACTCCAAGCTCTTCACAACCTTGCAGATAAGGAAACCCTAATAAAAGAGGCCCTAAAAGAGGTGAAGATATGATGTACACGTAAAATTGGTGAAGATCCATTCTAGGGTAAGAAGGTACCTGGGATTTTTAGTTTCTCCCGCATGATTGTAGCAATATACTTCTGCATAGGAGATGCTGCTTCATGCAGTTTGAATCTCTGCAAAGAAAAAAATGTTCCATAAAAACAATTACTCCTAATATCTCATCTTCTGGCTTTCTCCCACATGATGATTGTGTTTTAGTTGTCACGGAAAAATAGTCTTCTGTAATGGTTCCCAAACTAATGGTCATTATCAAGCGTGACTCCACCATCAAAAGACTTCAGTCTTAGTAGGTTGATGTGAAAGTTTCGTGTCATGCTTGTAGCTTAGCCTTAGGGTAAAAAGAAAGCTTGGTGTCAGGCTTGTAAGGTTACCCTTAGGGTGAAGAGAAGCTCAGTGTCATGGATTGTAAGCTCAGAAATTTCTTTGCTAGGGTTAGGTGATGATCAACAAGAAACTGTATATTCCGGAGAAGAGAAAAAAAATAATTGCTCAAAATCTCAGGGGACTTACAAGATCTTCATCATCTTCTTCATCTTCATTCCTTGTTGTGACATGTTTTGGAGGTGCTTTTGGTGCGACAATTGCAATCATGGAATCTGCAAACCGACAGACCTAAAAATGAGAGGTCAGTCAATGAGCCCTTGTTTCTCTCTCTCTCTCTCCATGGGCCTTATAGGTAGATAGTCATCTTCCACCTACAATCCAGGTTGTGATCTATGTTTTCAGGGATGCTTTGCTTGCTTGCTTTATAGGCATTCATCTTCCATTTTCATTCCTGGTTGTGATTTATGTTTTTCAGCGATGCTTAATTTTGGTACATTACAAAACAAAGGACATTATTACCTCCATCGACAAAACTAACTGTCACAGGTTTGCCCTTGTTTTCGTCCTCGAGAGTCTTGCCGCCGACAACGAGCTTCAATCTTTCGTATGGTAATCCTAGCTCCTTTTCCACCATTCTTCGTACCTCACTCACCTAATAAAAGAAACCCCCCACCAAAATCTATCACCGACATAAAGAAGAAGAAGAAGAAGAAGGAAAGAAAAACACTGTTGCTGAAAAACACCGACCAGGGATTTGCGATTGGATCTCCAAACAGATTCTGTTCTGGAAAAACAACCATTACCTGAACTTGAGACGAAGGTACCTCCAATACTTGACGGCGTGTGGATCCAACCGTTGTGAGTTCTAGTTTCACCATTGCCTCAATTCTCTCTGCCTCTGTCTCTCTCTCTTTCTCTCTCTCTCTCTCTCTCTCGCGCGCGGGCACGCGATCTCTCCTCCAAACTTCCTCACAATCGCGCTCGCCCGCTCAAACAACAAGTCTTCGTCTCTTCTCTCGCTCTCTGTGCGTGTCAGGTCTGTGCGAAGAGAATTATGAATAGCGCAGTGGTAATTAGGGTTTGTGGAGTTCCACCACCTCACGAGTGGTTGCAGGTTCGAATCTCGTAAGCTGCAGCTTCACTGTAATGGATGGAATTTTTTTCCCTCTTCTCTTATGGCAAGGAAGACTTAAAATTTCTGACTGGCTCATCCAGTCATTAAAAAAGGGCGGGATTTATTTTAATTTAAAAAAAAAAAAAACAAGGGTGACCAAATAATATGAAAATTAAATAAAACAAATAAACCATAACCTCATGTGGTCCCGGGGTTTTTTTTTTTTTTTTGGGGTCAATTTTTTTATGTAGCACAAGTTGCAATCAACTGTAAGAAAATATAGCCAAATTTGGCAACAAACAAAGTATGAAAGTTGAAAAAGTTTTAAGGATCCTCCTTTTTTCTTTTTTTTTTGGCTATGTACTTGTTTCAGCCTGATATAGAATCCTGGCGATTTCAAGCCAAAAAGGTTCAAATATGGCTAATTATTCTCGCCAATAAAAAAATCTTGCAACAACAAACTTGAATCTGTGTGGCAACTTGGCAAAAATTTCACACAAAAAAAGTTTTCACTGATGTGGTTGATGCAACACACACACCCTCTCTCTCTTTATAAAGGAACAAATGGTGTAAACATTCAAAGTTGATTTTTAAAATATTTTTATATTATTTTTCCCAGTTACGTGGTTTTGAAAGTTTGGTGATTTTTTGAAAAAAAATCAATCTTGTCAAATTTACAGCCAAAAAAAAAAAAAAAAAAAGGAAAAGTTTCAATTTTTCTTCATTTTTTGAATGTCACCAAGTGCCAAAAATTCAGCAAAATAGATAATTCACTGCTACGGGGTGTATAACTGCCTCATACCAGCCAAAAATCAGTCTTGGACCCAATCCCAGGCCTTGTAGACTGGTATAAAAGTTTTAGAAAAGGATCCAATACCCATCAAGCTGATTTTGGAAATCTTTTGAAGTACCCAATACTGGGACCAGATTCATATGTTCAAAAGTTGATACCAGACAAATAATGGTTGAGATGTGCATAGACTAATCCTTGCCATGAAGTGAGAGCTCACAACAGTCAGTCTTCGGGTATCTGTATATCACACATGAAACTCAGACAAAAATTACACTCAAAAGACGGGTTTGAGTTTGTGATATCTTGCAAGCACTTCACCATATTGGAAAGTTCAACCGCCTCAGAACAAGGTTTGGATTCAACTCTGGAAGAGCTTAAAATTTTGGGATTGGATTGTGAATCTCCCAGCTACAAACCGGTCTCTTGCCGCCTCTGCTACAGAAGGGAGTGTGTCTTTGAAAAAGGTCAAAATGTTGTCGAAATCCAGGCCCACTTCAACTTGAAGCTTTTCAAAGGGAGGAAGAATACTATGGGTTTCAATATTGAGTCCTACTTTCCCTTTCCAATTGCACATCACAGAATGTACTGCAAATGTGCACCATTGGTTTGCAAAAGCAAAAAACACCAAACTGTTTCAAAAGCAGGACGGGAGAAAGCATTGAAGGTTTTGGAAGATCTCCTGAGATCACAAGCACTTTCTCAGGGAAGACTGTTGAACCAAATGCCTTTTCTTCTAACATGTAAAACACAGACAAAAACATACTTATCTATAAGCTTTAACCATCATTGAGAAATCATCAATAGTACACTACTTCTCAGCAACACAAGTGCATCATTACAACCTCTCCAATATTTTTCAGAATGCTCCTTGCTAATCCTATTGAACTCCATCCCAAAGAAACAAGCTTGAAAAATTGGGACTGAAATCCTCCCAGTTTCACATCTGTTTTGAAGGGATTAATCTTGTTTCCATTGGGATTTGTTTCAGGCTGCTAGAGCAGCATATCTAATCCTAGTTGGTTCCTTGTTCCCCAGTCTCCTTCTTCGATCTGCTTCATATTCTGAATATGAGCCTTCAAACCAAGTAACCTGCTTCCAAAACAAATTTCATCAAAATGTGATAATCAAAACAGACAATTCTGCTTGAACACAACTCACACTTTCTCTCAGATGGCATTTTTGAAGTATAATAATAAATTTCCTTAAATCACACACACACACCTGTGAATCGCCTTCAAACGCCAAAATGTGAGTGGCAATTCGATCCAAAAACCATCGGTCATGAGATATAATTACTGCACAGCCTGTCATGCATTATAAAGAAAACAACACAAGACATGCGGTTAATTTTCCCAGCAATTCCTAGCAATGGGTTAGGGATTAAATAACCAGCAAATTGAATTTCTGCCACAAGAAAACAGCAGTAACAGAAAAAATTAACTCACTCACAATGCTGGCTAGCTCAAGAACAAGACACAGAGAAGGAGAAGACCCCCAAAAAATATCCAAAGAAGAAACCCGAAGAGGAACACAAAAATAGAAAGAGAAAGAAATGAGGGAAAAAGTTAAGAAATGAGAAAAAACCTGTAAAAGCCGGGGAAGGAAACACAGAGAAAATGGAGAGAGAGAGAGAGAGAGAGAATGGTGGCAGGAGCATTTGTTTCTTACCTGCAAAATCCTGAATGGCATCCTCCAGGGCACGTAGTGTGTCAACATCAAGGTCATTTGTTGGTTCATCCAGTAGTAGCAAGTTGCCACCTTTCTTCATTACTTTTGCCAATTGTAACCTGCACCAGATCATGGAACTCAATGTCAAAGTTCAACATGTGGTTTTTTTCTTTGGGGATTGAAACACAAATACCATCTTGTTATTTTCTTCATTACCCAACAATTAGTTCCAGCAGAAAATAATATGAAACTGAATTGTAAAACAAAGCACTCACCGATTGCGTTCTCCACCCGAGAGCATGCTAACTTTCTTTTGTTGATCTGGACCCTTGAAATTAAACCAAGAGCAATATGCTCGTGCATTCACCTTCCGGTCACCTTTTTTATTGTCACCACCAAAGAAGAAGACAATCTTGTTAAACAGAAAAATCATTTTTTGCAACATGAGGAAACTACAAAGAATGGTGCCTAAAAAAACTCCATTTGATAGCAGTCAAATCTTCTGCAACAGACAAACTAAATGAAGGAAAAAAAAAACCCATCATAATGATGTGTATGTATTGAGTTCAGAATCGCACCGAGCACAATCTCCTCAAGATCATCAGTAATTTCTTGGAAAACAGTTTTATCAGCTGATAAAGCATCCCTTGATTGATCAACATAGAGGGGTGCTACTGTTTCACCCACTCTGAGAAATCCTTCATCTGCTGTATCCTGGAAGTTTGTTTTACCACACCATATTCCACCCCTGGGTGAGGCACACTTTCTATTGAAGATTTGCCAACCATTGCCCAGCATGAAAAAAGCCATGAAAATAACAACATAGATCTCCCACACCATCTTTGTTGCAATTGAAACAAAAACAAGATCATGAAAGGATGGAAGGATTTTCATCAGGCACAAGAATAAGCATATACCTGACCCATAATCATGCGGAAAAGAGTTGTCTTCCCTGCACCATTGCCGCCAATGACACCAACAACGCCTACAACCCCAATACCCAAATCAAAGGCAATGTGGTTTCATCTTCTTCCTCTTCTTCAAATGGTTTTTTGAACTTTCACCATTTTTGGGACCTTCACCCCATGTTTGGGCAGCTTTTAGGTAAGTCTGGAAAAATACACTCAAGAAAAAAACAGAAAAATAATTGGCATGGTAATGCTCATATATACTTACCACCTGGTGGGAGGCTGAAATTCAGATTGTCAACAAGGAGGCGACCATTGAAACCCTTTCGCAAAGCTTGTGCTTCAACTACTACATTTCCAAGACGAGGGCCTGGTGGAAGAAACATGGACTCCAGTCGATCTGTTTTTTGGTACTCACTTGCCTTTTGAAGAAGCTCGTCATATGCTCGTTCACGTGCCTGGGACAATTACACAGAGCTCAAAAGTTTAAAGCAAAACAGGACAGCCCTTGATGTCAATACTAAAAGCTGGTTTTGTGGCAGTTTTGATGGCCAGTCTCTTAGAAACATGCTTCAGAAGATCAGTAACATTACTGTGCACAAGGAAGTGAATGTTGCATCATTTTCCATACTTTGCCCTTCTTTTGTTGACCCTTTGCATTTGATCGAATCCACTCAAGCTCACGGTGAATGGTCCGTTGCAATGCCGTTTGTTGCTTGTCCTCCACATCCATTCGTTTGGCCTTTCCAGCATCCCACCAAAATCACACCACACCCTTTAGCATAGACATGAGCAGCAGCCTTGTAAAATCCAATCTCAATCCGCATTGTCCAGGAACTGAAAGTGTCATGGGGATTTGGAGAGAGAAAGAATGAACAAAACTCAAAAGGAACTCAGCATGGTGGATGAGATACAAGAATGTAAGAGGTGGATGTAAACCTTGTTATCCAGCCAAGCTGAATAGTTGCCTTCAAACGGAATGCCCTGTCCTCTATCCAGCTCTAGAATCCACCCAGCTACCTGTCCAAATCCGAAACCCAGAACCAACACTCACAAAATGTCACTGCAAACCTCAAAACTGAAACCTGCAATCACACAATTGATATGCAAACTGATGCAGTGCAGCATGGATCAGCAGAAACTCACGGCTCCCTCCCCAGTGATAGGGATAGCACAAGCAAATGAAGGATGTTAGGCTCCTGATGCCCATTTACCTTATGCAATTCTCAATAAACCCAAAACCACCTACCAAATTTGCAGAATGTTGTGCAATCACCCAAGTCATTGAAACTCTGTAACCTTCATGACACCCATGTTTGAAGACAAAAGAAATTGGACAAACAACTACTATCTCTATTGAACTTTGCACACTTGTCTGTCTTTCAAGTTCAGGTAACTAACATTATCAAGGAAGTAGCGGTCATGAGTAATAGCAACGACAGTTCCCTTGAACTCTGCAAGATACCGCTCCAGCCAAGCCACAGCTTCTGCATCCAGATGATTTGTTGGCTCATCCAAAAGCAACACATCTGGTGTCTACACAAAAAACCCACTATCATTTTCCCCAACCATTCGAAACTGGCATGTACACAAATCCCAAAATCATGTGAGAAATTTTGGATGGGTTTTTGTATGGTGCTATCACTGTTCATGTTCTGTCAGGAACTCTGTCTTCATATTTACTGCATCTAGTGTTATGATACCTTTACAAAGAGAAACAGAAAGACAGGTGTGAAGTAAAAAAAACCTGAAGCAAAAGAGAACAAAGAGCCACCCGCCGCCGCTCACCTCCACTTAAATTTACAACTGGTGAATCTGATGGAGGGCATCGTAGTGCATTTAATGCACGCTGCAAAATCACCACAATCCCCATAAATAACTAATTAGAAGAAATAATTCAATGAAACAAATTTTTGAAAATACCTAATTATGGAATTTATAACAACAAAATAAAAAACTAGTGGCAGTGGGTGCCACAAACCTCAACTTGGCGCTCCAGCTCCCACCCATTGCAAGCATCTAGAGCAGTTTGTAAGTGTTCCATTTTGCTCATCAATTTGTCAATATCAGCATCTGGTCTAGCCATATCCACACTCACCTGTCACACAAAAGTTTCACAGAGTTCAGAATATTAGGTGATCAATCTCACAAAACGGCAGTAGCCAGTTTAAAAGTGTTTAACCCTTAGACCCCTAAACCCTTGACTCATCTTCAGTGAAGTGTGTCCTCTGGCATTTGTCCACACCTGTTATATGCAGTGTGCCAGAAAGAAGTCAAAGCTGGGTTCAAGAATGGTGGGACAAAGCACATTTCCATACCTGTTCAAAGTCTGCCAATAATTGTCGCGTTTCTGCTATCGCTGGCTACAAGGAACAAATCACAAAATGACACAACTGGGATCAATATTCAAAACATGTGCTAAATGATACTTTTGTATACTTCAACAGCAGTTTCGCATTCTGCACCTTAACAATACAGAAGGGGAATTTATTGCAAAAAAGGGTGTCGATGAATAAAACTTGGACAAACTGCTATAATTTCGCATTGGACCATCTGTTTTCAATGCAAAATTTTCATTACAAGATGATGGGTCTGAATTCATGCATACTTCAATGTTCTCCATCACAGTTGCTTCATCATCTAGCTCTGGTTCCTGCAGTTGCCAAAAACCCATTCTCCCACATCAGGGACATGTGCATCTTTTGAATAACACAACCCTTAAACCCCATCACAAAAAGAGATTCTCACAATTTAAATTCATAAGAGCATTTTGATTTGTAACAACCACATCACTGCCATTTTGACATAGAGAATTAGTACAACAATTCCAACACCTGACATTTAAATTCTGAGCAAAGTCTTCATTTGGTCTTCATTGAGTTCCATGAGATAAAATCAGTGCCAATAGATCCATTCAATGTTTGTTTTACCTGTTGCAAGTACCCGACTCGGATTCCAGGATCTAAGTGCAAATTCCCATCGAAATTCTTGTCAACTCCTGCAAGGATTTTCAATAGAGTTGATTTGCCTGCTCCATTTGGACCCAAGACACCAATCTTGGCTCCCAAATACATTCCAATGTTGATATTTTTCAGCAATTCCTTCCCTGTGGGTGTCACCTACGAGCAGGCAAATCAAATGAAGCAATTCAATCCACATGCACAAATTCAAACAAACCTCACTAGAATTAAATCACAATTTTGAATCCCCTCCCCCCCCCCAAAAGAAAACTCTTATCCTACAATCCAGAACAGAGAATTTCTAGCAAAGACTTGAAATTCTCACCTGCTGCTGCATTATGCAAACCTTGAAAACATAATCTGCAAATGGATTTTTTTCTTAGACTTCTTTTCTAATTTCTGTGCGAATTTTGAGGAAATTTTCTTGAGGAATATGTTTAGGTCTATCACCTTTCTAAGTTTCTGAACACTCAGTATGATTCTTCGAGTCTCATTGGCATAAGCACTTTCTTTGGCTCCTGCTCCTCCTGCTCCTCCTGCTCCTCTATTCTTGTTGCTCGCCGTGCTTTCTCCACCACCTTTCTTCTTATTACCCTTCTTTGTTGCTGCCATGGACAACACGACCAAGCTCCTCCGTTTGGTAACCAGTTCGGGAGCTGCTGCTGCTGCAGCAAGTTCTTCCACTACAGACAACTTTCGGTTCTGCGCTCTGCTATTCCGCAGGGAAATCCAGCTTGACGATGATGATGGGTGGTGCCAAAAAGATGAGAAAAGAGCGCTTTTCTTCCTCATGCTCATTCCTTGCTCTTGTGGCGAAGCTAGCGAGCCGCAGAGCGGAGTTGCTGTTGCTGCCGCAGCAGCAGCTGCCATGGCCATCATCACCATCGCCTGCGGAGCAGAAGAGAAGAGGAAAGATGAAGCTCTCGGACCTCAAAGCCAAAGCTGTTATGTACCCTCCGGATATGATACACGCAGCCCTGGAAAATATAACCGTCGGGTTGTGGGTTTTTTCCCCCATCTGTTGACCCTTTTGTGTTACCCTGCCGGTCTGGTACATGTTTTCTGCTACCCGGTATGATTTACCCTACTCGGCTGAAAGTTTTTTCTACTACCCATCGATTAACCTACCCTACCCGGGTGCTGGTTTTCTCCTACCTGCTGGATACCCCACCCTACCTTATCATGGGTGCTGGTCTGTTCTCCTATCCGTTGATTACCCTAACATACCCTTAGTACCCGGACGGTAGTACTTTTCTGCTACCCAATTTAGTACCCTGCCCTAACCTACCGGTTTTATTACCCGACCAGTAAAAGAACTACCCTGAACTGCCGGTTCTTTCTTGGAACCCGCTGGTTCTCTGACTTTCTTCACCAAAGTCAAAACCCCATGAGAACCAACCATAGGTAGGTTTATTCTGAACCAGGGGTAATTAAACCAGGATTTTGTAACCCAGAATTCAGACCAGGGGTTACAAAATCAAAGAACTGCCCGAACCCAGGTTAGAAGCAGGTGGGGTCACTTGCTGGGACCACAAAATATATGGTGATTTCAGTTAATTCAATACAAATTGGGAAATTTCTGGACTTTTTTTTGTTTTTCTGCTGTAAATTTGACTAATTTTTCTCTCATTTTTTGGGGGTAAAATTTTGCCAAATTATTTTTATATGGAATTTATTTTCAAAATAACCAGCATTGATGCTAGCCTACCATATTTGGCTATAATTAATTATTAGAAACAAGATTCAGCAATTTTCAAAAAACTTAAAATTTTTGTGCCAAAATCTTGGAAATATATTTTAATATTTTTTGCTTACAAATAAGGTACCTTGACAATCACAATGACAATCAAATAATCCCTTTTGTCAAATATTATTTTTAAATTTTGATTTTGTTAAATTTTTTGGAAATATAATTAAATATTCAGCACAAAAGTGCCAAATCTGCCAAGCTAGTATGATAATTTTTGGTTTATTTTGTAGCACTTACTGGTTTAGCAACAGGGTGCCTAATAATTAAACTTGGGCTTCAGGTTGCTTTGCACTACTGATGACAATCATCTATGTGGATGATAAAAAAGATATGCACATTATATTCTGTTAGGCCCAATCATCCATGTGGATGATAAAAAGATATGCACATTATATTATGTTAAGCCCAATCATCTATGTGGATGATAAAAGGATATGCACATTATATTATGTTAGGCCCATGTGTTTTTAGCAAAGGATAAAGGTTAGTGCTTTGATATGAATATTTTGTGAGTGGAAAAGATTTACCCTAGTATTAAGGTCTCACTTATATGATGTTTTGTGTGAAGGTAATTTGACATGCTTTTCTAGGCAAACCTTAAGTGAGAAGATTCGTCTAGTTGGGGTTCAAGTTTGGTTGGAACATTTAGAGGTGGCCATCAACCTAGATTAGGTTATGATTTAAGTGTTGGGTTAGGTTCGACTTCTAGTTTGACAACACTCATGATTGTATAGGTGGCAATGAGTGATGGTTTGAAAAAGGGGGTTAAGGAGATGTCTTTAGCACATTAAGTTCTT
The DNA here is from genome assembly GCA_963920785.1 of Sphagnum contortum. Taxonomy (NCBI): domain Eukaryota; kingdom Viridiplantae; phylum Streptophyta; class Sphagnopsida; order Sphagnales; family Sphagnaceae; genus Sphagnum; species Sphagnum contortum. Next base: position 14,746,620 of record OY987292.1, on the reverse strand, counting down.
GAACTAGGAGAAATTTGCAATTAGGCCATGAAATGAGAGATGTTAATCTCAAGCAACAAGGCCTCTTCAGCACATTAAGTTCTTGAACTAAAGAAATTTGCAATTAGGCCATGAAATGAGAGATGTTAATCTCAAGCAACAAGGCCTCCTTAGCACATTAAGTTCTTGAACTAAAGAAATTTGCAATTAGGCCATGAAATGAGAGATGTTAATCTCAAGCAACAAGGCCTCTTTAGCACATTAAGTTCTTGAACTAGACAAATTTGCAATTAGGCCATGAAATGAGAGATGTTAATCTCAAGCAACAAGGCTTCTTTAGCACATTAAGTTCTTGAACTAAAGAAATTTGCAATTAGGCCATTAAATGAGAGATGTTAATCTCAAGCAACAAGGCCTCTTTAGCACATTAAGTTCTTGAACTAAAGAAATTTGCAATTAGGCCATTAAATGAGAGATGTTAATCTCAAGCAACAAGGCCTCTTTAGCACATTAAGTTCTTGAACTAAAGAAATTTGCAATTAGGCCATGAAATGAGAGATGTTAATCTCAAGCTACAAGGCCTCTTTAGCACATTAAGTTCTTGAACTAGACAAATTTGCGATTAGGCCATGAAATGAGAGATGTTAATCTCAGGCAACAAGGCCTTGAATTAGTTAGAAAGTCCACAACAAGTTTAATCCCACTCATCTAGGGTGCCGAGGTTAACCCAAGATTATGAAATGAAATGAATGCTAGAATTGACAAGTGTGTGGCTTATGTGCAAAGTAATTTAGGTGTTTAACGATGAGCGTGGTTAAAGGTGTGAACACAAAGGTGCTAAGGGAAATCCAAGTTTGAAAAAATAACATAGTGGATGTCACTAAAGATGAAATTTGGGGAGAGCTACCAAGGAGAAGCAATTATGCCATGGATGAAGACAATCATCAATTGATCCTACAATTTTGGAACATGGCCGCCTCCATCTTGCCAAGAAGGAAAAATGTGAAGTGGCAACATATAGGAGTGAAGACCTTTGAAAGAAATCCCATTCATTATTTATAGGAGATGCAAATGTACATTAATTTTTTTTAACCTTTTTAAATTCTTTTGTCGATTTCCCATTTGAAATATTAATTTTTGTCACCAATTTCTTTTAGTCCAACTATATCATAATGTGTTTATAGTGAATGGCAAATCAATATCTTGATTAAAGGGTTCAAAACATGTTAATAGGAACTAATATGATTACTTTGTAAAAGGATTACAAATTGTTTTTAAATTCCTTTCACATTTTTATATATAAGAATTTTTGAGTGAAATCTTTTGTAAATTGTTCTTAAAAATACATATAGTTGCTTTAGTATATCATATGTGTTGTGCAACTAATCATTGTTAATTAATATGAAAAAATCAAAATGTGTAGATTTTGTCAAAAAAAAATCATGTTAAATTGTTTTCTTGTATTGTCAAATCATACCAAAATATGTTAACCATAAAATAAGTTTTAGTTTCTTGTATCATAAGTTACAACTTTCTTTTACTTGTCATGTGCATTACACCCCATTTCCATGTGGTGGAAGTTTTTTGAAAATTGAAAAATTGAAACATATTTTGAATTTTTAAAAATTCAAATTTCCTAACTTTTAAATTGTGAATGTTTTGTGTGTGTGTGTGTGTGTGTGTGTGTGTGTGTGTGTGTTAGGTTATTATCTTTTTTTAAAAATAATCGTTAATGTTTTTAAAAGAGAATCTATATTATTTTAATCTACTTTTGCAAAATTGATTGCTTCTAATGCAATTGTTGTTCAAATTCAAAATTCTTTCATTAAATTCAAAACTTGGAATTAAATTTATTATATTTTTAATTTTAATTCCTCAACATTCATATTAGTCATTTAACATAACTTGAAATGATCCCCATACAAAACATATCTACTATAGAATGAAAAATTCAAAAACTCTTGACACCCTTTTCAATTCTTAAATTAACATGTTTTGACCCAAAGATTAATTTTTGATTAAACAATTTATTGACAAATTTATTTTCTTCTCTACTTTCCGATCATGGTTTATGTAAATATCAATGAATAATTTAACAAACTGAAACTTCACATTTGATATTTTGTGAACCAATGAACTCCAATTCGCAAAACAATCATCACAAGTGCAACAAAAGTAAAAAAACATCTAGCACATAACATTAATAAAACTAAGAAGCATTTGTGTCAATTGTCCAATAGGCTTATTGCTATGTAAACATGCATACAAGCTTAAAAAGTAAAATAAACAATGTTACTTGGTTCCACATTGTTGTTAAGAAATATCAAAGAAAGAAAGAAAGAAATAGAAGGTAACATTTTATCAAAAGAATTAATAAATCTAGTTACTATTTTAAGAAAAAACATTTAATGCAAATATTTTTGAGTTTTATCATTAACCTAAATTTAAAATCCAAATAATATTTTCCTTATGTAATGAATTTTGCTTAGAAGTCAAGTTTTACCATGCTTACATATTAACTTAATGTAGTGCAAAATTAGGTACCCATACAAGTGTGAACGCTTGTTGATCTTAAGGTGTTTGTTGATTTATTAGCCGTCATCTTATTACAGCACCCCATTACTGTTGCATGGGAGTGGGGGAAGAACGAAATGGAAAAGAGAAGCTTATGACAGAAGTTGAGCAAGGAATGACGGTTAAAGAGGAGAAGCATGGTGAAGAAGCTTGGTAGAGCAGCTGATAAGAGGGGAAGCAATAACAAGTTAGGGGGGGGACAAAAGAGTAGAAACTTGAGGTCTACGGGGGAAGAGCTTCAGGTCTGCAGTAGTGTGGCTGATTTTTGTGAAAGATGTATGGATCAGCACTAGAGACAACTAAGATAGACAGATAGACAGAAGAAGATGAGAGGATTTTGTGGAGAGAAAACAAAAGAGAAGAAGAGAAGGAGAGAGCTTGGAATGGCGGAGATCAACAGGGAAGAAGGACGAGAATGCAGAGGAGCTTAGAAGATTTCTAGTTGTTGATTTCTTCTGCTACGTTAGTAACTAGAGGATGGCTAGCTCCTGATCTGGTGAAAGTTAGGTCGAAATTAGGGGTCGATGCTGTACACAGGTGAAGTTTAGAAGGTGGCAGATGAACAGGAAGGTGCATGAATAGATAGTTTGATCGATCTGTTTTTGAGCGCAAATTTTGGCTAAATTGTTGTTAGATCTATGATGAACATACTGGGAGAAGAGGAAGCTTGTGCTCACGGGGTATTTTGTAAATGAAGGCGTATGCAATCACACCAATTGATTTTGTGTAAACGTCCATTGTGTCTAAGTGAAGATCAGGGAGTGTGTGAAAACATTGTGAGAGAGAAAAAAAAAAAAGATCAGGGTTGTAGTTAGATTCAGGTTTTGCTGAGGACTGAACTTTGTGTAGGCTTATTGGATGTGTCAGGTTGATTGTAGAGGACTTGACCCCTCATTTTTTGTTACATTAATATCAATATTCCAATAATTGATTTTTTAAATGCAAAATTGATGTGCAACAAATGATTGACTTTATTTTTTTAAATCATGTATTTGTGTATCAATGTGGATTTAGCTTCCAAAAAAGAATCATAAGCATTCACCACATGTTTGCAAAGATGAGAACTTACAAGAATTGAAAATGTGCATGAAAACATTTTAGTCTTTTCATGAGAAGTTATTTCCATTTTTTCAAATGACATGCAAAAAATATAGGGTGCAACTTATTGAAAAGATAATAATTCACAGTTTATTTAAATATAAATAAAACATTTAAAATTGGATTATCATAACACATTTAAGTTTTTTTATTGTTAATTATATATTCTTTTGATATTTTTATCATTTCATTGCATACCAAAAAATACCACTTTATTTCATATGTTTATTTTCATGTTAAATAATAAATATTGAACTTTGAATATGACTAGGCACAAATGCCAATATATGCACATGTTATATATTTAGAATGACCACATTTTATTGGTTGTCACAAATGCTAATGCCATGGAGTTCATTCATTCGATTAATCATCCATGACTTACAATAAACATGTACTTAATTTTCAATTTAGTTTTAGTTCACTTTTAGTTAACTTTTGATTAAGTTTTAGTACACTTTTAATTGATTTTTAATTAAGTTTTAGTTAAGTCTGAGTTAATTATTAATTAAAATTTAATTATTAGTTAAGTCCTAATTAATTCTAGTTAACTCCAAGTTGACTTTTAATTAAGTTCAAAACAACTTTCAATTAAATTTTAATTAACTTATAGTTGATTTTTAGTTAGGAAGGTTCTCAAGATGCTATTTTATTCGATGCACACATGGAAATTTCCTTGAGCTCAGTCCTTAAAATGGTATAAACAAAAGTAGGACCCTTCATTTATTTTAGTTTGTTCAATGTTAATCTTAGGCATGATCTTACATCATAACCTTGTCATGTTCTTTTCATGTTAATTTCCATATGTTAGCATAATAAAGATTTGTTTTCACGTTGGTCTTGCACATCTCATGTTCTTGTTTTTAGTTTTTATATTTTGATTTTTGAATCATATATTCTTGTTTTATTCTTTAGTTGAAAATTAAATTTAGACTTCTCTTTTAACCTTTGTTCTTGTGGATATTTTGTCCTTGACATTGGTCACATATACACATGAGAATTAGACCAACAAAGAGTAATAATACCATAGTCAACAAAAACTATGATTTATAGCCTTCAAATATACATGCTCATTTTGCCATTATATAATTCCACTTCACAAGAAACATTAATGCAAGGTTGATTGCAAGGAATATATTTGTTTCAAAATTATTATAAATTTTATGTGTGAATTGTACAAACAATAATCCTCAAATTCATTGATTTTAATGGGGCCATTTATTACGTATAATAAATTGAACGACATCCTTGAAAGTTTTTTTAAGGTAAATAAGTCCTTGGGAATGGTCGAAGAATGCACTGGCCATTGTAGTAATTGACTCTATGTTTGTTAAATTCTCCAATTAGAATGTAGATTAGTGGATTGCTAAAAAATTATAAGGCATAAGGCAAATGCAAAACCTCATAAACAACTACTTGGAAAATAATGTGTTGAAAAGACTTCATGTCAACCTACTCACAATATGCTACTACACCTCCAATGCCATTGTCAAGCTAATGAGTAGCCTTAGTCACCTACACCACCATTAGCATGATCATGCAAGTATTGGTTAGAAGACAATCTTGCAAGTTTTTCTTTTTAGGTCATTTCCTATTAAGAGGGGGAGGTAAAGAAGAAGGCGAAGTGAGATTAGGTAGCCTAGATTATTTTCAGGGTAGCATTTTTTGTTGTTAACTAATAGCAAAAGAAGGAAACAAATGTATGAATTGAATCACTACTGGGAAATGTGTCCTAGTTCACTTTATGTTTCACTAGATTTTTAATGAATTTTGACATTTGCATCTAATGAAATTGTTTAACCCCCCAATGAACAAGGACCGGTTGTTATGGACAATGAATTGTTTCACTAGTACTTAATGAAACAAGGTTACTCTCTAGTGAAATACAAATTTAACAAACCATTCACTTGTTAATTAATTAACTAATTAGCATGGAAAGTAATTGAAATATAATTATTTAATATGTAATATTATTAATAGTTTCATGATTTTTTTAACCTATGATTTATTGACATGTGTCACTATTTAGGTTAGGTTAAAAACCTAGCCAAAGTAAATCATGTAATCAACCTAGGCACTTATTTTAAAAACTCGATAAGGGAATATTTGATCATCATACCATTGTTGACCACACATGACACCATTCATGAGGTTTGATCCCTTGACCTTTGGATTACAAGAATTACCATCAAGCCACCCCAATTGTTGTGATAATATGGTACATTACATTGTATTTATCAAATATTTCATTTTAAACATTACGAAAACATAAACTTTGAAAATTCATATCTTATTGAGATTTTGTTCAAATGAAATGATTCGAGTTTACTTTTTTTTAAAATTCAATAATGTACATAATTACATTTATTTTCTTTTGAAAGTTCAAAATCATTTAAATTAAAAAAAAAAGTTGAATATCATTATTCAATAACATTTCAGTGACCATTCTTTTAAAAAACAAAAAGGTTTAATAAATGGATAATTTTTTGTTAATGTAATATTATTATTTATGTTAAACTAGTTTTAATTATTACATGATTATTTTTCATTAATTTAAATTATTTCATCCTACATTATTTATGGTTATTTATGGTTATTCTCAATTACTTTTGGTTACTTTTGGCTATTTCACCCTAGGCTATTTTGGGTTGCTTTAAATTACTTTTGGCTCTTTTAACTTATTTCACCTTAAGCTATTTTCAGTTATTGTAAAAAAAATTTGGCTATACTGTGTTATTTTTTGCTATTGTAAATTATTTCAATTTAGGCTATTTGTAGTTATTATAAGTTATTTTTGATTATTTTATGGTTATTTCACCTTATATTATTATTTGTAATTTTAAGTTATTATAGGTTATTTCACCTTAAGTTATTTTTGTTTCTTATAAATTATTTCACCTTAGATTTTTTTGGCAATCCTAAGAAATTCTAATATATGACTATTACTGATTATTAATGGTTATTGGTATTTATTCTATTGGTGGCTATTAATGCCTATTAGTGGTTACTATAGTAATAGTTATTAGTGGTTATTTTATTAATGACCATTAGTAGTTATTCAATTAATGGCTATTGGTAGTTATTCAATTAATGGTTATTGATGGCTATTCAATTAATGGTTATTAATGGCTATTTTATTAACGGTTACTAATGATTATTCTATTAATGGTTATTGGTGGTTATTCTATCAATGGTTATTGGTGGTTATTCTATCAATGGTTATTGGTGGTCATTCTATCAATGGTTATTGGTGCTTATTCTATCAATGACTATTGGTGGCTATTCTATTAATGGTTATTTTATTGGTGGATATTGGTGCTTATTATTGGTTATCATATTAATGACTATTATTGGTTATTCTATTGATGGCTATTGATGGATATTCTATTGGTGGATATGGTTGTTATTATATTTACGGCTATTGGTAGATATTTTATTAATGGTTATTCTATTGATAGTTTTGAATGGATATTCTATTCGTGGATATTGGTTGTTATTATATTAACGGTTATTGGTAGATATTTTATTAATGGCTATTGGTGGATATATTTTGTTATTGGATATTGGTGGTTATTAATGGTTATTATATTAATGGTTATTGATGGATAATTTATTATTGAATATTGGTGATTGTTAATGGTTATTATATTAATGGCTATTGGTGGCTATTATATTAATGGTTATTAGTGAATATTTTATTATTGGATATTGGTGGTTATTAATGATTATTATATTAATGGTTATTGGTGGCTACTATATTAATGGTTATTAGTGAATATTTTATTATTGGATATTGGTGGTTATTAATGATTATTATATTAATGGTTATTGGTGACTACTATATTAATGGTTATTAGTGAATATTTTATTATTGGATATTGGTGGTTATTAGTGGTTATTAATGGTTATTATATTAATGGCTATTGGTGGCTATTATACTAATGGCTATTATGGTTATTTTGTTATTGGATATTGGTGGTTATTAATGATTATTATATTAATGGTTATTGGTGACTACTATATTAATGGTTATTAGTGAATATTTTATTATTGGATATTGGTGGTTATTAGTGGTTATTAATGGTTATTATATTAATGGCTATTGGTGGCTATTATACTAATGGCTATTATGGTTATTTTGTTATTGGATATTGGTGGTTATTAATGGTTATTATATTAAAAGCCATTGGTGGCTACTATATTAATGGCCATTGGTGGTTATTTTATTAATCGTTATTGATGATTATTTTATTAATGGTTATTGTATTATAAGTTATTGTTGGTTGTTATATTAAAAGCCATTGGTGGCTACTATATTAATGGCCATTGGTGGTTATTTTATTAATGGTTATTGATGACTATTTTATTAATGGTTATTGTATTATAAGTTATTGTTGGTTATTATATGTAATATTACAAATATTGGTGATTATTATATTATAAATTATTGTTGGATAATATCATAGGCTATTGGCAATTATTCTATTATAAGGTGTTTAAAATTATTTTTCATAGTTTATTATTTTATATTCGAAATTATCTTTACCTTTGGTCATTATATTATATTATATTATAAATAATTAAAATAAAATAAAATAGTCTATAATAACATAAAATATAATGACCTTGAATAACTTAAAATATAACTAATTTCATTTAAAATAATTTAAATAAACTAGTTAAAATACCTTAAGGTAAAATAACATATAATAATTTAGGGTACAATAATTTATAATAACATGTGATAACATAAAATATAAGTTAGAGTAACTAAAATAACTTAAAATAATATATGGTATATCATAAAGTAACATAAATATAATTTTTTAAAAACATAAAAATAAACCTATTATTATAGTAAATTATAATAGTGAATTATGTTGACTAGTAATGAAACATGATATCTACATAATGATATTATAATGAAATAACTATTATTAGGGTGAAATCAATAAAATGCAATGAAGTTATTTCACTTTTAAGGTCCCATAGTGATTTAGGCTAGTAAATCGTCCCCCCTTTTGTAGTAATGAATTGTCATTTCCAAAATTCATGAGCTACAAACTTCTTTGTGCAAATTTGTTTATGGGTGTTGATGGAAAGGTAACACATGTAAAATGCAAAGTTTGCAATGTTAGGGAAAGGTGAAATAAACTTCTAGTGCCCAAGTATGGAAACATGTTAGTTGAAGGAAGGCCACAATTGCATTTGTGGGTGTGGCAAGTGGGGATTTCTACTTTCTAAAGACTAATTAACATGTGATTAATGAAAAATTGTATGTACAAAGGGATAAGGACACTATTTGGCAACACGTAGCTAAAGGGGTTGTGGTGGAAATGAAAAAAATAAAATTGGTCTAATTTGCTTGTCTTCCACATATTTTTTTAAAGCATGCCCATGATTGAGTATGAACAAATGTAGTCTTCATTTGCATTCCTTAAGGTGCTTAGTCACCCATCCAAGCACTAGAGTGATTGTGCTAAATGGGGGAATATTGTTGCAGCTCTATACCATGTGGTATTAACTGCCATATAAATAGGTTTATTAGTTTCAAGCTTTCTATCTATTTTTATTGATGAAGTTAATTACAATTAATAACCAAAGTTGGACTCAATGCATTGGTATGTGGTGGCAAGTTGGAAATGGGTCCCTATTTTGCTCACTTGAATGTCACCTTCAAGGTGGGACTATTGTTAATATAAAAAATATGATCATGGTTGCTCTCATTATGTATGGTGGTTTGACTAATGAAGAAATTGTTGAATGGCAAATGTGTTTAAGAGTTGATGGCATCTCCACATTTCAAGGGATCAAATCTAAAGTAATTGCTTTAGTGAAAACCTAGTAAGCATTTTACCTCATTAGATGGCACATTGAACAAACCTTGCAATGCAAAATTTGTCTTCCATGTCAATGGTGTCCAAATTGGAAGATCTCCTTCCATCACTTTACAAGTATTTTGAGTTCACAAAACTTGCTAAAATTATGGAAATAGACTTGGACTGAAAGTTCTTCAGAATGTTAAAACCAGGTGGATCAAGATGTGGGCAACTTCGAAAAGGGTTGGGAATTAAAAGTATGAAACCTTAATTACTACTTGATAGTAACTAACAATGGCATTGTGGAGGCAACTAGGTCAATTTGGTGAATGTGTGATGTTGACACAATCTTGGGCTTGCCATGTGTTTTATTTATGTAAGAATTTGTTATTGTCGTGATGAAATTTGTGCAGGCCAAGGATGTTTTTATATGTGATTACATTGCAACAATTAAAATTAGCCAAACTAATCTAAAAAATATATATAATGACCCCACCACTTCATTCCAGCCCGAATTTTTTTTGAGTTTACATATGTGGTTATAAACACATTTTGTAAGATTTTTCAAAATTGGGTCACTAGCTTAAATGATGGCATAGAATGCTTGGCTTTCCGCATCATTGGATAATCCCACATGGTCTACTATGTTGATTTTGTAATTGGCATGCATTTTGGAATTATTCAAGAGGGTTTTGATCAAGTTATCAAAGTTCAATGCATTACTACATGTGACATGTTGATTCTTGAGTTGGAGTAGAGGTTTCTAGATCATGAATTCATGAATGCTTTTGGGATTATTTATTCATAATATTGGTTGCGACTATAAAATTAAAACCGTTCAGTGTCGAAAATCAAGAAAAATGTACAGTTTTGGGGCGACCATTTTGGTAGTTTTAAAAAAAAAACATTCTTTTGGCTTGATCATGAAACTTTTTAGCAAGCTTTCTTTTAGTTTTGTATGTACATTGTGTGGTTATGTGATTATTCCATGTGGAGTGATTTGCAGGTCTTGCATTAGGATGATACACTTGCGTAACAACGGAGGAGAAGCTAGTGAGGTGGAGGAGGAGGAAGTGTTGTTGGCCATGGTATTGGTGCATGCGAAGAAGAAAAATTTATTAGTTCTAGATGTGAATGGACTACTGGTGGCTACTTACCACAAGCAAGAGGCCTTACCTCTTGAACCTCATCATGTGAAGTTCAATAACTTTTAAATTAACATTTTGTTGTTCTTGTTTTTCTTCATCGTAGTTATTTTTATTTTTTTTCTTCTTTTGTGGAAGGATTTGTGCATTTGGTTTTTTTATAGCTGTTGGTTGCTTTTTGTTATGGCTTTCTAACAATTATATGTGATGCAACAACAATGAAAGTCCAAAGCTGATTTTCCATCAGGAAGGAAAAGGGTTCATGATTATGTTTGTGTGGGATTCAAAGAAGCAACAAGCGAGGCTGAAGGTTGTGAAGATGAAGTTGTGGATGTTGGAGATGACCAAGCTCAAAATATGCAACAATCATATGGCTAAAACTTGCACAATAATACAAGTCACCAGTATTTTCCATCAACTAATAGCATCCATAGTAGAGTTGCATTTCTTGAAGTAATAACAATGGGATTTTCACTACCAAACCAAGTACTATTAATATGTTATGGTGCCAAACATTGGAGCAAAACCTTCAAGAGTTGCGCAAGGATTGAAAAAAGCCCATGATGATGATACCCCTCTTGCAACAGTAGGACCACCACCATTCCAATAACCTCCAAAAGTCGAAACCCTAGTAATAATAAAATAGCGAGGAGGAGGAAGTTTTTCTTTTTCATCTCGGAGCCCCAAAACATTAGCTGAAACGCGTTGTAGCTTTGAGTGACATGAAACCCTCAAATGGTTATGTGCAATAGCGGCTATGGGCAGTGGGTGCAACAACAACAATAACGAATAATATTGTTGGTAGGTTGTGTTGTTGTTGTTGCCGTTGGAGTTTGTGTTGAAGGATGTAAGACATCATCATGATGAAGAATAGTTAAACTTAGATGTGTGATTGATGTCATGGTTGGGGTTGGGGTTTCAACAGATGATGGAATTGGAAATTTTAAGTCATGGAACATGGAAACGACAATTGTACTTGGAAACAAAGTTTGTGCACATAAGTTCAATAATTTTTGCTACTAAAAGCCCTTACTTTTATAAGGTTTGTAGACTAAGGTTTTAAAGTAAGCATGTGAAGGCTATTATTGTAGCCCTTCTATTGGCTCTTGGCATTACTTTCATTCATATATCATAAAATGTTTTGTCTTTTAGTCATGCCCTTGCTTGTTTGTCAAAATATTAATTGGTCGAAACAATTATTATCAAACTTTTGATTGAGATTGTCAATTTTATATGTTGACTATAATGGGTTAAATATAATGGATTAAGTTTTTTTCAAACAGAATGTAAGAATTGAAACAAATGGATGTGACATTGCGGATTGTTCCTTTAGGTGGGTTTTCTCCTACCAAATGGGCCTCTTCATTATTTAAACAGGCTTACACCTACTAGTCCTTGTTGGTAGCAAAATTTACATTACTATATTTGGATCATCCTTCTATTGTTCTCCTTATAGATGCCATATAACCTTTAACATATGCAACTCACTCCTACTTGCTTTCTTGGTACAAAGATATCACAAGGTAGGGTCTTTTATTTACCATGATTATTTTGGTTGGAAGAATGATGTAGGTTTTCAAGTGTGTCATGGATGTCACAAGACCATATGATTTTAAAGTTGTTGATTATAATTGTAATGAGGTTTGAGGGTTATATATTGATAGGAACTCTATTGTGATGGGATGGAGGTAGGTTTAATGATGATGGAACGGGCCTTCCATTGGTAGGTTTTGAAGTAGTTCTCTCAAGTGACGACTTACAAATATTTCAAATTACTTCCTAGTGGATGATTCCCCATATAAAACCTTAAAAAATCTTATAAGTATCATATCATTGTTTGTTGTATTTTGTAAGGTTTGAAACATTTAAACATTTCTGATCATAGTTTATTTTCCTTACAATTAAGGTTTTGTTGTTTATTTGACATTCAGATTTCAATATAGACAAATTTTTCAAGCAAGGTAGATGATGTCTTCTTGTCTTTCTACTGATTTTCAATAATCATCTATTGACTAGTGTATACATGTGTCTATGCAGCCAAGTACAACCACTTTTCCTCAAACATATATTAGCAATGTCCCACGTTACGAATGTAGCTAGTATAAAAGTAAAGTTGGTTGCTAATGAAAGACCAAATGAAGCAAAAGCCCATGAAAATGATGAAAGCAATGATGACACATATATTAACAATGATGAGAACAAATTTTCAATAGTAGCAAAAAGTGCAGAACTTGTAGGTCCATCATGATTTATTTATCCAACACATGGTCCTATATGTTAATATATGAAGGTTAGATTTTGTCACATGTCAAATTCCATTTCTCAATTGACATGTGACAAAATCTAACCTTCATATATAAGGAGGATGATTTGAAGATCCTATGATCAAATACCAACAATTTAAACATTTAAACAATTTTGCATGATTTCAAGAATGGAATCTACTAGATCTATGACATTTACTTCTTCTTCATGTTGTTTAAATTTTGAATTAAAAGTAACTGAAAAGAGAGGTGTAATAACATTTACCTCCATAGCTTCAATTTGAAATTGCATGTTGAAGACCCTTAGTAGTCCTGTTTTTTCCCAACCTTTGCAAATAATTTCATTCATGTTTTTCACATGAATCCATGCATGAAACAACCATGCACATAGGTTTGGTTTCATAATTGACATTCGAAAATCAACTTTAGGATGTTCACTTTTTTTTAGTTAACTTTTGATTGTTGAACATGTCTAAGAATGAAATTTTTTCTTAAACACATGTTTGAATGAGTGTTGTAGGATACCATCAGTAGGTTGAAGTACACTAGTGCAATTTGTTGGAATGAAAATGACACACACTTTTGGAAACTTCAACTTCATCTAATCTATAAATTATTTGTTTTTGTGAAATGACCAATAATCAATTAGTTAAACCATCTTTTGCTCTTCCAGTAAGGCAAGTTTTTCCACTTGAACTTTTCATTAGGGCATGATAATGTGTTCAACAAACTCTTGAATGGTTTCCAAATTAGACCAATGATGATAATTGTACATAAGATGAAAACCACTTGAAAGACAATTTTTTCTTCTTTCATTCATGGGTGGGAGCACCCGACTTGTTGTGCCTTGGAACACAACTTGCAAAAGTAACATTGACCCATTTGCTAAAGTTGATACAATTGTTGTAATTTGTCTTTTGTCTTCTATCCCTAGAACTTGTATGTGTTTAGCTCCTTTTCATTCCCATGTTTAATCCCCTTTAGTGGGTAACAAGGTGAACTCCAATTTGATATGTGTTGAAAACTAAGCATGGAGGTATGTTGTACATTTTGACAAGGTAAACAATTCAATGTGCCATGGATGTCCCTTTTGCCTCCCATGTTGATGGTAGTTTCCTTGTTGCTATTGTGGTTATTTGGTAAGACTAATTCCAATGACACTTCATGAATTCTTTCGTCCACTCTAAAGAGACTTTAAAGCCTCCTTGTTTTGTAAAGTACTTTAAGAGTTGAGGTGCTTTACTTTCAAAGATCTCTCTAATGATTAGTTGTACAATAGGTGTAGAAAGACCTTGTCTAGCAACATGCATGCTTTTCAACAAGGTAATTAATTCATCTTTTAATTTTGGTCTTGTTTCAAGAATTGAAAAATGTTTTTTTGTAACAGTGGAAGCTATCCCTTTTTTTACAACAACTTTCACATGTGGTTTTAACTCTCTTCTTGGCGTGAACCATTCATACAAAGACCTTCTACTCAACTTTTCATATGGACCATTAACTTCTCCTGGCTTTCTATGAAATGTGTTCAAGTAGTGGAACGCACCTATGAGATCACCATGTTTTTGCACAACTGCGGAATTGAAGGCCAAAGGTTTGGTGCAAACCAATTTCCCTAACTCTTTTCCTTTTTTTTTTTTTGATTTTGAGTTGCTTACATCATCAATGGTCTCTTTCTTGATTTCCTTTTATGAAATCAATGTTGTTTGCATCGATTTTCGTGGCCTTCCAACAGGCCTTTTGAAAGGTGGAGGCGTTGTCTCCTTTTCTTGAATTTGAAATTATGTTTTTCTTGAAAGGGCTTGGACTTCCTGTGCTACACAACTAACAACCTTTCCTCTTTGTCCACTCTACAAAACATAAATAGATAAACATAGAATCTATCATTTGTTGTTGTTTGGTTATAGCCATTTCCTTTGCACATCTATGATACCTACCCATTTTTAATCTATATTAGGATGTACTTACATGGTATCTCTAAAATGCAAGTATGATGATTCTTATAGTATGGAAATATTTTAAAAAGATGTGCAAGTTTAGATATGTGTGAATGAAAAGAAAGGCTATAACAAATCAAATATAATGTCATTGTAGGAATCTACTATCAAATTGGAAAATAAAAATCAAGTGAAGCTTTCACCGCTAGCATTAAAACTATTTATAAAGCTTGAAAGTATCTACAACTTGCACACAAAGAAAGACACAAAAAAAACACGAAAGAACATGCATTTTTCAAGATTGGATGTATTTTTAATTGATTCAAGAATTGTGATGTTTCATTTATCTTGTTGAAATAATTTTAAAAATAAAAAATATTACAAAATCAAGTGCCAAACTTTTTTTTTTCCACTACTCATATCACAATATTATAGTAGATGATGGAAAAACATATAAGTTCAAAATTTAAAAAAAAGGAATTCATTTTTTGAAAAAAATAATTATTCGTTTTTGTCAATGTGGAAACTGACCCTAGGCTAAGGTAATACGGTGCATGCACCTGATTTTTGGGCAATCTCAGGTTCATGCACCTGACCTGGGTGCAGAAATGGGCACCCAAATAGCCAGGGTAGAACATAGTTTGAGTGATCACTATTAAATGCAGGGGCCACAATAGCCATGAGAGTGGTGTCCCTAAGGGCGGCCTGGCTATTGGGAGAGGGACAGCAGCAGCTGCCATGGCTATTGTGGCCAGCACATTTAATAGCAACAACGGTCAGGGGGGAAATTTAGGGTTTGAATAAAATTTACCTACCCGTGCAACCTTGGTGCTATCCAAGGGCCCTACTAAAGGCCAATGGGAAGCCATTCCGCGATTGCGTAATTGCTGCGCAGAATTGCTCTTCTTCGTCTCCTGCCACTTCCTCATCTGTTGTTGTTGTTGTTGTTGTTGTGCTTCTTCTTCGTCGTCGTCCTCTTTCACGATTCCTTCCTTCGCATTTTGGTGGCGCTTTTGATTGTCTTGGACAGGAAAATGGCGATGGCGGTAGGTGTGGGAACTCCGCCAACAATCGCACCTCTTCAAGCGGTGACGTCTTCCACGCAGCGGGCATGTGCAATTCGACCTTCTTCTTCTAATACGCTTTCTTCGCTTGTTTATTCTGAGGAGCTTTGTGTAAGGAGGAGGAGCGCTAGGCCTACCTGGTCGCCGTTAAAAGTGCGGAGTATTGCTGCTGGACCTCCCAAGTCAGCAGGTACTACTGGTGCAGCGGCCAGCCAGTCAGTCAGTTAGCAGCAGCAAAAGCAAAATCGCATCTTCCCTCACTGTCGTCTCTGTATGGAAACTCTTTGCAAGGAACTTATATACTAGGTTCTTTTGTTGTCGTTGGGGTTGGGTAACAGCTGAAACAGATTGGAGGACCAAGCGTGAGACATTGCTGAGAAATGGGGTAAGTACTGTGGCTGTAATTTCTCGCGTCTCTCTTTCGTCCCTCTTTTCTCTTCCCTTGCAATTGCACTGCACATATGATGCTAGGTAGCAGTGGAATCAACCATGGAACAAACCATCTTGAGCTCTAGCGCTCTGCAGGAAGCCAAATGTTGCCATACGTTTTTTGCACGTGATGATGTCATTGCTTGTTTGTGGCGGCGGTGGTGCAGCTGAGGTCCGTAACCGCCAAGGATGCTCTGCGGTTACAAAAAGAACAAGGTTACACGATCCTTGATGTGCGCCTGGAGTCAGATTTCGAGGAGGTAAAAAACAATTTGCATATCCTTCCAGTGCATTCCTCGAGCTTCTTGTCGCAACTCCTCATCCTGCAATTGATGAACAAAGGGAATTGTGTGGACATCATAGTTTAGGAAATGCTGCTGCTGCAAGTATGGTTATGAACAGATCTTGCCTGACAAAACTGTCTGTCTTAAGTTTGAATTCTGATGTATGTTTGTTGCACTCTCTCTTCTGTAGGCCCACCCAGAAGGAGCAATCAACGTGCAGGTCTACAGGCTAATCAAGGAGTGGACACCATGGGACATAGCTCGCCGTGTTGCATTTGCTTTCTTTGGAATATTTCAAGGAACAGAAGAGAATCCTGAATTTCTGAAAGGTGGTACAGAAACCCTCAACTCAGCGTTCTTTTTTGGCCATGAATGAGCATGGTGTGTCTTGTGCACAATGGAGCTGCAATCTTAGTCAGCTGGAAACTAACTAATTTTTGTCACAAAAAAACTGTCTTTGGAAGCATCAAAATTATTTGTAGCATAGTAGTGTGGCAGAATCTGTTACTAGAAACTGAGTGCCATCATTGGATTTGCAAATGCAAATGGACATTGTTAAGCAGTTAAGTTAGGGTTAAGGTTCTGGTTCTAGGGTTTACCTCTGAGCTTGTCAGCTGTCACTTCATGTTTTGGCAGCCTAACCAGGCAACAATTCACAGATCATCCAAGACTACAATGGACAGTAGAGCTTGTACTGAACTTGTGTTGATTCCATGATGTTTTGTGCTAAGAATATCCCCTCCCCTTGACACTGGGACTGGAAGTGATTTTGACAATTCCTGTGCTTGGGGTGGGATTTCTTCACTATTTACAGAAAACTGTGAACTGCATATTTGTCACAGTCAGTAATTTTCTGTGTGCTTTGACAATCCAAAAAAATGCTGACAACTAGTGTTGATAAGTTGCACAATTCATGCCAAAAAGTGGGTTTTATGTCTGGACTGAAGCCATATCCTTGGAACTACGTGAATGTCATGTGCAATGCTGAAGGTTCTAAAGATGATTTAAGAAGTGACTGCATGCAATGTTGCACACATTAGCACTGAGTTTGTATTGATTTAAAAGTGGAGGCTTTGTGAGAAGTCACCAGTATTTGTGGTAGAAGCAATCATGCAACATAACAGTCTCAATTAGGCTGGCACAGATGGGGGTATGTAGCACAGTAAAGTGTCCTCTGACATTTGGTGTGTTTTTCTTTTTACAGAGGTGAATTCCAAGCTGGATAAAAGCACCAAAACAATTGTTGCTTGCCAATCTGGTGGCACTGTGAAGCCCACTGCTAACCTTTCTGAAGGTCAGCAATCTAGGTGAGGTTTCTACATGACTCACTTTGTTCAATTTAAACCTGTGAAGGTTTGCATTCCAGATGACGGACAATGGTTTGATTGGATGAGTGGGGTTGGCAACAGATCATTGATAGCTGCATATCTACTGTCATTGGATGGATACAAGACAATAGTCCACATAGATGGTGGCCTTCGCAATTGGTTTAAGGATGGCCTGCCAGTGGTATACAAGGAAGAAAAGTGAGCATCCACCTTTTGACAGATTTTGCTGAACGAGTTCAGTATTTCAGGCTTCATCTGGCCTGAGGCTCGTAAGGCTGTGAGAAACTCTCTGTGATGTATTTTCATTTATAGGAAAGCGAGAAAAAACATTCTGCCTTGCTTGGGAAAATTGCATGTAACATTGCAATTAGATTAAGGGATTTATTTACACAGCTTGGGTTTGAAGCAAGTAGAGAGCCACTTTAGATATGCTTAAACCTGAGCAAAGCATGAACACAAAGCTCTTGAAATGGGCACATTGTGTACATGCTATTGTTTGAGAAAAGACTGTTGAAAAGCCAAGGATGACTTGTGTCAGCACTAATGCCCTTGTGCCTCATGGGAGGATTTTCAGTGTCTTGAAAGAATGACTTCCACCAAAGGTACTTCAACTTCCAGATCAACTGCTGTGAACTTTGGTTGTTACTGGTTACCAAAGATGTTATAATGCAGAACTCCAGGTATTTCTCTTCATTTCTGGAAGCTCAAATTTAAATTTTAAACTTCACCCAAGAAAATTGATTTCTCTAACTAGAAAATAAGGTGAACTTTTAATTATCTTTTACAACATATTTATTTTCTTTTATATATATTAATAGTCTTTTGCTCATTACATATACTAACATAACATGATTAAATGTTTTTGCCAATTTGCTAGCAAAATCATTATGTTCCAAGAAGTTGTGCAAGTCAAAGAAGTTGTTATTGTTTGTTACATTAAACAAAATACTATTAAAATCAATGGGAAAGCGTGATCTTTTCTTACATGCACATTTTAAGAATAATTGTGGATTCATTTTTTTCGTGCTATGAATGCTTGTCTTTTGAGCCAATTTAATAGCCATTTATTTGTTGGTTTCTAATGCAGAGCAATATGCACCATTATAGTGTTTAAAATTTAGGGAAAAAGTTACAAATTTGTTAACCCAAGTCAATTTGATAGATGATGATTTTGGAATCGTTTTCAAGTTGTTTTCATTTGCTTCCAAAATCAAAAGGGAAGTTCGTGATGTTTTGGAATCTTTCTTTTATAAAAAAAAGATTGAAAAAAAAAGAAAAAATCACAATTTGTTTTTTTTTACGTTAAACCCTAGACTTAAAAACCTTTGTCTAATTTTGTTTCATTGGTCATGGGGAAGGTGTGAATATTGTTGAGGAATATAATAGATGATCTTTGTATTTTATGTTTCTAAAGTGTTATTATCATTTGCATTCAATGACAACATATGAAGTTGTATGCGTAAAACAAGCATTTGATGAAGATTTCAATTTGGATTTTTTCTGGACAAATTGTCAATACAACTGAACCAATGAAAAAACTTGTCACCAAGGAGTTGTTGGTTTTTAGATGCTACTAAGTGGATTCCAAGAAAATCAAATGTATCTTTCAATGGTGAGGAAAGAACGAAGGCATATTTTCTACTATTTAATTTTTTGCCCACCAAATCGTAGGCATTCTAAGATTGTAAATTGAGACTGAAATGATTTTTTTTAGCATATGTCAATTGAGATTAAGGGTCGGATTTGAATATTATGACAACTACCTTGGAATCTATTGTGAAATGTGAAGTCCTAAGTTTGGATGAATGTTTTTAAAATACTTGTTTTATTCATGTTTTTAAATTTTTTTGTTAATATGTTATTATTCACAAAAATGTTCGCATAAAAGTATAATTTGGCTTAAATTTTTTGGGAAAAGTAGATGAATGAAACAAAGCCCGAGACCATGGCTACTTGTTATGATGCAAAACTTGTTTTCAATCCATTGGGCCTCTGCAAGTATAAAAGCTTTTACACTGACAGGACTTCCCATACCAAGCATATGGAGTAGCAACAATGTTTATCTGTATATGCACACAATTAGGGGATTGAGGTGAGCAAGGATATACTCAAGATTTGAACTGGTTTGGTTATCAATTAGGAGTGGATCAAAAAATTCTAATCTATTAGAATTCACTGCTTGTGGTTAAGGGTTTAGTGTTTTCAAGATGCTGATAAGCTGTCACAGTCATTGAGGTTACAGATTTGAGTGTGATGGCCAGGGCTTTGAGCAACATGCTCAGACTGTTTTGATGACTGTTGTTTCTTGTGAGTAGTTTGGTGTAGGGAAAGGCTTTCTTCCCAAGGCCCTAACTATGTTTGAGGGCAGCAGAACAAGGGCATTTGCCTGAGTTCTGTAGCCTGAGAACATAGTGAGACCGAGGGAAGAAAGCCCTCTGTAATCTACTTCAATTTTTTTTCTAAAATGAGGTTCCTTCCAAAACTGGAAGGGTCCTGGGCATTTGACAGATGTTCCTTCTGCAGATGGACGGGACCAGCAGTTGACACATGTCTATTATGCATCAGAAGGCATGTCAAATAATAAAGGCAGAACTTCAAAAATGCATTACATGGTGGGTGGGTGGTGTGTCATGCAATTTTAAGTCATTGGGTGTTAGTTTATGCTAAAGAACGAGAGTTGTGGCATGGAGCAAGCAGAGTTGCAAGAGGCAAATATTTGTAGAAGTTTGAGATGATGACATCAAATTGTGAAGTTTGCATGACATTTTTGATGTTTAAAAGCATACAACTCTTCCTTTTTCATATTTGACATATACTGCTTTGTAGAATATAGCTAAGAGTTAGGCAGTGCATTTATTGGCTCTGCCCCTAATGGAGATACTATGGCACAGTAGTTTTCATTTGGTCCAAAACTTTGAGGAATGCTCATTAGGTGTTACTATTATGAATGGTACTGCCTGTAGGGGAAAGACTATAGCATGATGTAGTCTTCAAGGGTATCTATGAATGGCTGCTGTAATGGAGAGACAATGGCATTATGAAGTTTTCATTTGGTCTCCCATTTTTGGGAATGTTCACTAAATGTCACTATGGATGATGAATTCTTCATCGAATGTTTCCTACATTCACTTCTATTGGTTAGAGTTTGCCATAGAAGGTTGACTCATTAAGCAGTAACCCATTTGTTTGAAATTGCTTGTGTTAAAGAGTGTTATGGGTATAGGTAGTTTTTGTATGCTTTGTGACCAAACTTTGGGTTACAATATGTATGATGTACACTCTCATTTTTTACCTCTGTTATGGTACACCCATTTATTTCAAGTTACTTGCACTGGGAATGTATGGGATAGATGGTATTTCAATATTTTATGCCCAAATTTTTGGTTGCTATTAAACCTTTCATACACTCATTTTCAGCTTCTGTTATTATGGTCCATACCTTCACAAAACAACCACACTTCATTTACCTTTGGTTATATCCTCCCAAACATCATCAAAATACCCAGACTTTTGTTGTCTCAGTTTGTCTTGTCCACTTCATTCAATTACTCTTGTATTCACATCTATTCACATGCATACACTAATCACACTTTTACTAATTACACTCTAGCCTCAACCCAGACACATGGATTTGTTTGACATGAACTGCTCGTTATTCAATTCAAATGCAACCATTGATTGATATGATCAGCAGCACATGTAATCAAGACATTTCAAAATACAAATCCCTTGGATGGAATTGTACCTCATTCATCAGTTTCAAGACAGCATACAGACAAACTTTGCAAAAAAATAATGGCAAAAAAATTTGGAAGTGGGATGGATTGCACGACCACAGATAGGGGAGACTGAGATGGTATGAAACTAATTGGCTACGGCTGATTGGTAATTCACACTGCCCTACATTTCAAAATATTGGTTCCTTTCCTTCCAATTAGTATTTACCAAAAGGGAGGTCACATGATACACAGTCACAAAAAGAACTTCACCATGGTTACAAGATCTCTTGACTCACACATCTCCTTGAAAATTCTGGACAAAGGTGGATTCCAGCAACAAATCACTGCTTGATTGGCAGGCCTATGAACTAGGCAACAATGGCCTGATCATCTATAACTCTTTCCCACTACAGAGCATTTCACAAATAAGTATCCTGGGTAACATCACAATCGACTACACTGGACCGTAATCATGCGATTAATTTTGAAAACAATGGGCCATCAAGAGTGCAAAACATAATTGAAAATGGTCTCCACTGCTGATGATGCTTTCCAGATCCAGAACAATGGACCATTCATTAGGACTGGGAAGCAGTGCGACTTGAATAAAGATAACTTTTGGGGGTCTTATCCCAAGACAACACCTTCACCCCATAAGAATATGTCGAACGCGGTCTGCAAGAAGGCTGCTAATCTTGCTACTCGACCAAGAAACCTCTGCTCTATCGACAAGCAAGAAACGGTAGATCTCCCAATGTCGGTTGGCTACAACATGTCTCCCAATATCAGCCTGCAAAATTGAATTCCCAAATGGCAATCAACACCACCTCCACCCACAAGTTTTCTACCCTCTACAGCTTTGGCACAACATAGTTTTATAAATCCTCATTCTACCAGAATGCAGCTCCTCAGGAGCTGATGGGTATTAAACTAGTTCAGAGAGAGTAATCACCATACACCACCCATGTTCTGGGTGAAGAGGCAATAATGCTACAACCATCAGTCTTTTGAAAAAAACTGTGTAACCAAACAGCTATCAAATGAATTTCCAAATAGAGAGCAAATAGCACTTGATCAGCACACAGTGATATGTGTATTTTTATCAGATCTGCTTAAGAGATGAATTGCATTCACATTAATACTCACAGATGTGACATGTCAGAGCATTCTGCTCTATAGCCTTTAATACAGAAAGAGGAATTAAGTTGAGCTTGCTGACCTTGAAGATACAGATATCCAACTGCTTAAGAGCAAGAGTAACATCATAAAGAACACGTGGGCGACCCCTGCCACAAATCTCTATGGGAGTTGCGACATGTAATTCTGTATCAGGGCCTCTGGTCACAACTGCAACTCGCAAAGGATGCTCGACCTCAGTATGCATGCATATGCAAAGTCTCTTTTTCTCTTCCACATCAGTTATCTTCTGCCCGTCTGCCCGCAACACAAATACACTAATCATACTGATCCCATTCTCTGTGATAACACGTCCATGTGCCACCTGTATGACAATACAAACCTCCAACAATGATCACAACCTTTTGTCAAATCAACCTGCTACTGTCACAAAGCCATACAATCTTACAATCGGCGGCAGCAGGAACATTATTGAGATGGGGTGTCCCATGCAGACCAAAATACACAGCTGGGAGGATAGTAGCTGCTACTATCTTGCTTAAGTAGGATTGGACCATAACCCAAACTTTTGCACAACCTGGACTGCAGGAACAGGTAACTTGAAACAGACTGTACCATCAGACTGTAGACCAAGACTGAAAGATACTGGAAGGCAAGGAGATGAAAACCAACCTGCAATTTCATATCTTTCAGAGTGCGCAGACAGTCATATAAAAGACCTTTCCGGTTTTTTCGCGTAACTTGGAGTAGGCTGTGGACAGGGCTGATGGAGTTGTCAAGAGTCACAACTGTGTGAGCTCCATCTAGGCAGGTGAGATCTCCACCTTCACCATCATCTTTCTCAGTCACTGAGGGTACAGAAACCTCAGTGAACAAGTCATTTGCTACTTGGAGTGGTAAAGGTGCACAACCCAAGCCCCCACACTCTGGACCTGCTTGATTCAGGTCACAGCAAGAGCAGGTGTCGCCCAACAATTCTCTCACCTGATCACAAACTTCCGACACCCTTTTCTTCCACAGCAGCTGATTCCTGCAGGATACACCAGTCTCATTCAGAAAACACGAGATTCTCACCTCCAACTCCTGCATGTTGTATAGCCATATCTGAAGATTAGCATACACCCTTCACAGTGTGCAACAAGCAAGGAGGAAATAGATTGTGTGCATTCTGTGAGAGCACAGTACCGGTTGTCTGTGACAAAGAAAAGATTCACAGCTTTGTCATCAGGACTGGTGGACACTTTGACTTTGTGGATTGTCAATTCCATTTCCCACAGCTTCTTTGCAACACCTGTCACACATGCCAACAACACCAGCATGAAGACAATGCAAACCTCCATTGTCCAAGCATAGTGGACATCAAGTTCAGGTACTGCATCAGGGGTGTTGATTGTCAACTTCACACCTTCAATTGCAGTGAGTCCACAGAGGGGGACTTGCTTACTACTCTGCCATGACTGAGGGAAAGATGCAGCCAAAAAAACATGGATGTGTGTAGGAGGTTGTCGTTACCATGGAGAAGGCCTGTGCGATCTGATGAGCAGACCTGGAGTAAAAACACATTCTTGGATGTCAAAACAGGAGGAGGTGGACATGGCAACAAGAACTGGCCTACTGCAGATGGGCAAGCATCTTCCAAGCGTTGTTTCAAGAGTGGCCAGCGAACTGTGGATGCACTAACTCTTGGGACCACCCATAGCACCACAAAGCACCATCGCCCATCTGTGGATAAATCTGCATCCACCCAACAAACCCTGGGAAAAGGTGACAAACAAAATAATGCAACAACAGTAGAAGCAACTCCCTTGAACTTATGGAAGCCCTTGAAGAAGAAAGAAATGATGGGTGGGACCAAAACCATGGCATGGAGAAATGGACCAAACATGCATTCTATGATTCTATTGCCCCCACAAAAGTTGTAGATCTTCCAGAGATGGCAACTCTTTGTGAACAAATCCCCATAGAAAGTTTCGTCCATGAAGAAGGAATAAGAGAACTCACCTCCTTTCACCACACTGAGGCCGAATTCAAACACGGTTCGAGCAAAATCGCATCCAAGCCCAACTTTGTCAGGACAATTAACTGTGATCTCACTAGGATCTCCTTCATGTTTCCCGCGACGCACAATCACAAACTCATCAGTGAATGCTGGATCCATCTTCATCTCGTATGTGTGTGTGTGTGTGTGTGTGTGTGTCCTTCCTTCGGGTTGCTGGAACTCCAAAGACGAAGACTTCCCACGGAAAATCTACATGCACCACTCCCCTCCTTTCCTCTTCTTCTTCTTCTAATCTAAAAGAGTTGTGCTCCAGCAGCAGCATAGACTGCCGTCTTGAACATAGCAGCCATCAGAAAAGATGCACTACCTATGAACACAGTGCTCCGCGACGTGCATCCGCACGAGGAAAACTCTGTCTCTTCCTCCTCCCTCCTTCTTCTTCTCCCCACTCCCTCCCTCTCCTCCATCTCCCAAATCCAGTGTCTGGTGAATCCAAATCCCCACCGCTAAAAGAAGTCGTCTTCTGCTACAATAATCTATCAACTCTCTCTCAACTTCTTCTTCCGTCTTCTGCTACAATAATCTCTCAACACACCCTCAACGTCCTCTTCCGTCTTCTTCTTCGTCTCCTTAGCTCGTCTTTCTTCGCTGCTGCGCCCGCGCGAGCGTCTCTGCGAGGGAGAAAGAGAGGAAGAGAGCGTTGCGGCGAGCGTTGCAGCGTGTTGTGTGGTGTGTATGAAGCGCTGGAGCAAGACGTGTGAAGCGTATCCGACGGCTGAGATCTGGACAAGGATAACAAGGAAGGAGAGATCTCTGGCGGGGAGAAAAACACAAAAGAGAACAAAATATTAAAATAAAATAAATATAAATCATATTTATTTTATTTAAAAATTACCAGAGATCCCCCAAAAAAACAAATCGTGCGGCTGAATCGGACACCCAACATTTTCTTTTCCTTTTTCTAAAAATAAAATAAAGAGATAATAATAATAATAATAATAAAAAATCTCACTAGTCGAGACTGATAACTGGCAAGTTGCTAACCAATTTGGGTGAAGTCACGACTTACTAGTAAGTACGGTAATGAAAAGAGAAAAAAAAAAGAGATAATGGTGAGTAAGTATTGGATTTGTTTATTTTATTTTATTGTTTTAAATTGATTTTAAAGATTCTATAGAATATTGGGGGGGGGGGGGGGTTTGTGGGCTGATTATATATATATAAATTATTTTGGGGGTTTGGGTGTTCATGGACGAGTTTTCGCGTTTTTCAGGAGGATTGCAATTTTAAGTAGGAAAAGGGTATATTTGTAAACTATTGTGTGTTGAGTCACGTACGATTGTTTGTTTGTTTGTTTGTTTGACCACTCTGATGGCAACAAACAAAACCGATTCATCGCGTTTTGTCAATCAAATCCATGGCAACAAACAAAACTATTTCATCACATTTTTTTTTTGTCCATCACTCCAAATCCGGGTCTCTTTTTTCCTCCAATTTTGTGATATTAAAAAAACATTAATGAAAATTTCCCAAAAATATTTGAAAAATGATTCAAAATTTTTACACTAATGAAGTTAAGAAAATTTCCAAAAAAAAATTTCCCATTTTTTGTTATGAAAAGAACGAACACAAAGATTGTCCCCAAAACAAAAATAAAATTTCTAGTCCGAACAATAATAATAATTTTTTCATCAAGTATTTTTGTCAATCATCACTCTTATGGCAACAAATGTTTATGTTTCCATTACATTTTGGTCGATCAATTCCATGCCAACACACTTTTTCACTCCCCAACCGGCATACAAGAAAACAGGATACATCATTCCCGGGTAGGCTGATTGGGGGACCGTCCGTCTGTTGGCCCTGTAAATGTGTCACCCATGCCTTGATTACCACCAATGCTTTTGTATTTCAACTGTAGCAGTACAAAAATATTCCTTCGTCTCTTTTGAGCTTTGATAACTCATGGGATTTGTTGGCCTTGCCTACCAAAGGAGGCAAGGATATTGTGTTCAGATTCATTATAGAGTATTGTGGCTTTAAGGGATTTTGGCATCTCCACCAGTGCTCAGTATGTCACTCTGGATAATAAAATTAAATGTCTAAGTTTAGCTGTTTTTTTTTCTGGCAACCCACCGATAAAACTGTAAGTGAAACTGCATCTACGTGGGAACTACTAATAGCAAACCACGTGGACCAATCATTATGATCGACGACCAATGAGAAGTACTGAGCCGTAGTCACGTCCAATTTATTACACTCTTTTTTTGGAGGTGCACAACTGTGTTGCGCCTTTCACCAGCCACGGGCAGGCTGCACAAATTTGGTGCAGAAAAACTAGTTTCCTCAGCTAAACAACCGGCCCATTTTGACTTTTTCACAGTAAATTTTACTGTCTGGAGTCACATATTGAGCACCGGTGGAGATGCTCTAACAGGTCTATTTTCATTATGAGGATTTTTTGAAAGCTGATACTTTGGCTTGTGTTGAAACTTGAGATTAGTTATAGAGTTTTAATATCTTGAAGGATTTTGGTTTCTTTTAGAGGATTTTTTGAAGATTATATTTTTGCATGCTGAAATATTTGATTTTCCATAAATCTTCTTTTACCCTAAGATACTTTTTATTGTAAATGCAAGGCCACAAGTGTGACACACTCATTGTTTCCTAGTAGTTAGACATGCTTTCAGGTTGACCTTGGTGTTCATCTTTTGTTCAAGAAAACCCCCACCATTCTTGTTGATGTTTGTGCTTCTCTTTGGAAAGAAGAATTATAGATGTTGAATACTAATATTATGACTCTTAACTTTTATTTTCTCCCTCTGCTTCCAGATTTTTTTAAATTTGGAACAAAGAAAATACCATAGTACCTTGGCAGCTTCAACACTAATTACATTTTTGTAACAAAGTTGAAATTTTCAAAAAGAAAATAAAATTCAAAGAACAAGTTTTTGTGAAGGAAAATGAAGAAACTATTGAAATATTCTCTTTTTTCAACATGAAATTCTCCTTTGTGACAAGTGTTGGGCGGATATCACTTTTGGTCACCAGACCCGTGGGATATATTGGAGGGGTTCATTTTCAGTGATCCACTGGAGTCGACCACAACAGATAACCGTTCACTGAAAAGTTAATTGGAAAAAACCAGAGATCTCAGGTATTCAACCCATAGAAGCTCTCTAGTTAGGGCTTAGGTTAGGGTTAGAGCCTGAGGTTAAGGTTAGGTTTTGCATGCAATTAATAACTGATTGTTTATTCATTTTCACATAATACTTAATTATATTAATTTTTAAAAAAAAAAAAAAAAAAAAAACACCATGGTCAAGTAATTGGTTTCACACATCAAGAGAGAAGCACCATTTGACAAGTAATTTATTTTGGTGGCACAAAAAAAAATTGGAGATTTTAGGAACTTTGGTGCTCTCATTTGCTCTCTCTCATGAGGTTGGGAGTTTTGATTCTCTAGAAAAGATTTCTGGCACTACATGTTCTAAATTTTTTTTTAAAATCTCAAAATTCACTTTTAGAATTAATTAATGCAAAACTATATTGGCAGCTAGTTGTACAAATGTTTTGAGAACTTTGAAGCTTCTTTTACTTTTGAACTTTTTTTAAGGACTTTGCTTGAACTGAAGGAGCTTTTAAAAGCTATTTCAGTTTTGTGTGCATTTTATAAGCAGAGGGAGGCAAGTCTTTATTTCGAAATGCGTTGGTTACAGAAGGCGAGGGTTTGCTTAGGCTACGCATCCTTTTAGGAGGTCCTCCTTCCCTTTTCCTTATTTAATACAATTCTCTTCACAGGAGGTTGGGAACTTGATGTTCCTCTTTTGGTCTTGTGATTCATTTGTCTTCTTGGACATGGGTCCTTTCATTTTGTTCCTTGTCTTCCCCTATTTTGGGCACTTTGGTTAATTTATGGTTGGTAGGGTTTCGTCATTTTAAAGACACTTATAAGTATCCACCCAACATTGGTCGTAATGTAAAAGCAACTTAAAAATTGAGTTCAAATGACTTCCAAATGATCTTTTTACTAATACAAGCCTGTGATAGGAATCAAAGCTCCAAAAGAGACTTTCATTTTGAAACCATGTGACTCCAAAGAGTATGTAGTAAAGGCATGGCCATTTTTTTTAGTGACTTTTTATTTAGAGGCCTTGTGTTATAAACATTTTCGTGTTTTGAAACCTTCCTCCCTCTTGAAAAAGCCCTCTCAAAGTCTTCATGACATGTAATGACCTCAGACCTGGCCATTCCTGAAATAAGGGGGCCCCTTGGCTCAGCCGCCTGGGCTACTACATCTATTGATAATGTGAAACTTGATTTCCATTATTGGTGAGGGGTGAAGAAGGACTCAAAGCCATTGATGAGGTGCTTTCTTCTTTGGAACACTTATCAAAGTTAATACAAGCAAGGGCTTTGAGGTTTCAATGGGCTTTCCTTTTGGAATACTTATCAAGGTTAACACAAGCAAGGGAATTGGGAAAACCTCAATTCCCCAAAAATTCTGCCCAAAAGAGCATACATAAACCCATTAGTGGTCTGCCCCTTAGTGTTTGAGATTTGGCATGAAAAGCAATAAAAATAAAAAATATCCTACCAGTGTTCATATATCCCTAGTATGACTTCCAAAATTGTCAATATCAAATTCATATGCAACCCATCTCATATGTATTCACTAGTGTGGTCTGTGCTCTTGGCCAAAGTGTTATCACGTCCTCAACTGAATTTTCCTTCCAAAACCTGGTTTTTTTGGAATTTATTTGAATTTTCAGCAGCAGAAATCATTTAAAAATCAATATCTCCCACAACATTCTGAATTCAAATCTTACCAAATAAATTCCATTAAATCTTGCTCATCAAGATCTTTCCAACAACACCAAAGGCACATTCCAATACCTTGAAAATTTTGAGCTAGGATTTAATTTAATTTTCAGTGAAGAAATCATTCATAATTCAAAAACTTTTGCACTGCGAGTGCAAACACCATGAAACCAAGCCTCCTATGCACCCCTCCTCCTTTAAGAGCTTTCCAAAGAGACCAAGAAGGCAATCTAAAGCATCCTGGTTCAATGGATCTCATAAGTACAAAATTAAACAAACAAACTACCTTGCTTCATAGATAGATACCTCCTACTATC
Organism: Sphagnum contortum; assembly: GCA_963920785.1. Taxonomy (NCBI): domain Eukaryota; kingdom Viridiplantae; phylum Streptophyta; class Sphagnopsida; order Sphagnales; family Sphagnaceae; genus Sphagnum; species Sphagnum contortum. The sequence goes on along the minus strand of OY987292.1, from coordinate 14,716,709 downwards.
ACACCCTACCAAGTGAGACCTAAATTTCACATTGGCAAAAAATGAACTCATGGGCTCATAGAAACAACACCTGGTGAACAACATTCCTCAAACGGTGCTACCAATCAAAACTGCATCATTCAGTAGTCTCTCCCCCAACACACAGGCAGAGCCAACAAACACAATATAACTGCAAAAGGGGGAAAATGACACAAGTCCTTCCTTCCCAAACCACCCTGCCCCCCCCCCCTCCACATTAAAGGAAGATGACACAACCAAGCTCGTTAAGCTTTTAGATTATTGTCATATGTACTGTGAGAATCACATGTACTTTGTTTGTTTTTGACAACCAATTTGGATGGGAGTAAAGGAGGCCATGCAACTTTTACATACTTAATTGGTAGGGGCTAAAAAACTAGCTGAAAAACCTTATCAAAGATGGGGTTGGCACAAGTGCAAGTAAAGAACACATGCTGCGGTGTCATTTGTCCCTTGTGCCTCCACCTTCATTTTTAATCAATAATTTATGGGCTCCTTCAAAACTCAAATTGTAGGCATATGCCTTATGTCCACACTATGGATCCTCCGTACGTGTGCTTGCTTGAGTGTGTTTTTATTCTCATTTCAATTATGTGATGTAGTTGAATTGGTGATCATCAATTAAATTTAATGAAATTGCGCAAATATTGTTTTGACGATACAAGCTCAAACCCATTGTCTAACTATGGCAGGATTTTGAAAATTTTCAACTTTTCTCACTTAACTGTGGCCAAATTTGGCTTTTTCCTCTTGTGGATGATTGCCAATGTTGCCACATAAAAAAATAATTAAAAAAGAAGAAGACCTGGTCTAGTTATCATAGAATTTGGGTAGCTAGGAGATTTATAGATCCATGGCATATCGCGCACCGCCAATCAATTACATAATGTGCACTGCACTTGACCATGAAAAACTTTTACAATACAAAACATGAGCTTTTCTTCACTATTAGAAAAAGCCCATTTTGCAACTTGTTCAAAGTGATTACAATAGTCACAAATGACACTTTTAGTCGCCTTCGACAAGTTGACAAATGAGCTTTTTCTAGTATTGCTTCCTCACAAAAGTTCTTTAAGGTCATGTCTGCAAAACAGAGTCAGGAGTCAGTACTTGCCCTTCAGATCCCTACCAACCTCCACAACACCAAACAATATGACTAGACCAACCCAAAGCATGTTGTGCACAAGGGTCTTTTAGATCATGTCTCACTCTAGGAGCATTTTATAGTGTTGGAAGATGACAAAAGTTTATAGGGGGCATCAACTTTTTATGTTCAGGCCTTTTGTATTGGGCCAGGCTTTTATGCGCTTGGCCATTCATGTTTTCACTATCACAAGAATGATTCGACCGATACTGTCAAGCTTAATTTCATCAAGTTTTTAATTCCTGGTGTACATACTTTGCCCACATTCACTCCTTTTAAAACTTTTGCTGCTCTTAAGAGCATCTCCATCACAAATTGGTAAAATTCTACCAACAAAATCAAAGTTACTAGGAGTTCACTGGACCTAATTCATTTTAGAGCTACTATACAATACCCTCACCGCCACTGCACACCACAAAGCTCGCAAGAAAGGGAAAGATGGGTTGCACAAGAATTGTATCATAATTCCAAAAGAAGAAGGTTTTGTTTCAAGACAAAAACAACAAAAGGAGTGAAGTTTCATGAGCTAAGTGATTTCAATTCAACATGTCAATCACTTTTTCTCCACCTCGCATCAACACATGTTATAAACCCCAAGTGACTTTCTCACCATTATTGTTCTATTCACCTACTATAGCTCACACTGCTATTCTTTTTTTGTCTTTTTGTCTACCACAACTTGCAACGCTAGTCAGTTCACCTACTGCAGCTTGCATTACTATTCAATGATGCGCAATCTTTTCACCTACGATAACTTGCACTTCTGTTTTGCTCTTTCTTTGCCAACCAGTAGTTCCTATCTTTCGGAGCTCCTAGTTCTTAAAACCACTAAGGCAGTGATTTTATTGGGGATTTTGCAATGTTGCTCAATTGGTTCCTATCTTCTAGGCCAAGCAGATAGAGGTGGCAAAGGACTGTGTGAAAAATATTGCTGACATGACTAATGATTTGTTTTTGTTGTATTATTATGGCGACAGTTTTAGTTTAATGTTCAAGCTATGTGACAACGTGGACCTCTTACATGTATATGCAAGGTTGTGAGTGCCATAGCAATTTGGCAAATTTCAATTGCACAAGTGAGCAATTTGATGAATGTGAATTGTGAATCTTTAGCAACTTAATTGGCTTCCAAGTTCCAATAGCAATTATAATTTCCATTGGCCACCTGTAAAGCTCCAATGCAAAACAAACATCCCCAAAGACTGCTGCTACCTGTATCCATAACGCTTCCAATTTCTAACCTCATTGCTCCCCCATCTTCTTGCTTATGTGCTTAAATACAATTCACATATTTTTTCCCTCTCCATGTTTTGCATCTGATGTTCTGCTCCTTCTGATGGTCCAGGAAACAAATAAAATGGATAAGCATATGTAATACAACAAGGGCCTTTTACGTCTTGGCATTGATGGATAAACACCAAAGAGACAGAATCTGCACAAGTTAGACCCTTCCTCCTCCTATGTGCTCTACAAAAGTATGATCCATGATAGTAACCTATTTCAAGCAATTTTAGCTTCAAGGAAACCCACCAAACCTTCATTTACTTTAAAACTTCAGGTTTAATGAAATGTACTAGTTACAGCATGCTTCAATATGGTCTTCCAAGCATGGGCAGTTTTCTTCAAAAAATTCTGATAAAGGTCCAGAATTAGGGTATCCTCACCCTATCGTCCTTGGCAAAAACCTAATGAATTTGGCATCAATCAACTTCATAGTCAAAATTACAAAAACATTCCAGAGAACTTGGACAGGAAGCCATTAAGATTACACATAATATTTAGATTCTTCTTAGGTCATCACAACATGGCACACAGGCCATCAAGGAGTTTGTTACAAATCAAATTTGTAACAATGCAAAAGGAAAGAAAAAATATTAATGAAACCCTAAGAAAAAACCAAGAAAAAGCTTGATAACAAAACATAAAAAAGGGATATTGAATGCACAAGAGAGACACAATGAAATACCTGAAACTCTTGACACTTCCAAATTCAGAGTTGATTTTTTAAATTTTTATGGTAACAAATTTTATGCAATGCCTTCCAAGGGAATTGAACTGTAGTCCATAAGTGGATTTCCCCCTATTGCAATGGAAGGTAGACTTGCAAAATAAAGCACATTAGCATTGAAATCCCTATGTACAAAGAAAATTGTCGAAGGGGAAAATCTAGAACTTACAAGCTCCATCATCAACGATAGGAACATGGATTCATGAAGACATCATAACTTGTCTTCTCATAGAGCTATGAAATGCTACAACTCCAACCCATAGCAAGATTTTGTTTCATTCCAATCTGTGATGGCAACATGGAATGGAGAAGTCTATGGTGTAAAAAAATCATGAACATACATTTTAACAACCAAGATTAATAGCCAATCTATTCCTCAATTTGGATATTCATGAAATTGAAGGTAGAAAAGGTGCATTCATTTTCCACACTCCCTATAATAACAACAATTGCAAATTCAACAAGCTTCATGTATTAAAAAAGCCACTGCTTCAAAACCACACTAGTTGCAAAACACCTCCACCTTCGAGCGGTGGGATTGTAATCATGTGGGGGTTTCACAACATCTTCATTATTTGATTACATAGTGGTCACAAATAAATTGGACTATTGTTTAAGTAAAACTTGATCCAATAAGGGTGCATGTGGTTTGTCATATGGTTGAGTCATCTTGGGGCAATAATATATGTGTTCTGAGAATTTGTAAATGTTCCAAAAATGTTATGACAACTTATGGTTATACCTAGTATTGAAGGTAAATGATGTTAGTAGCATTCATGAGCTCTTGAGGAGGAAAGTTTCTATCAAGCTCAATTATCAACCCTTTGACAACTTTAGTGCACTAAGATTTAAAATCTTGAAATGTTGTTGCCCATTCCTCCTTAGTCACCTCTCCAATGCACTTGCTAGTCCTATGCAACATATAAAGGTGTTGGTTAAAACAAAATGCAGCAAATTCCATTTCTAACATAAATTCATTCTATCATACTATGGGCAATGCATCATAAGAGTTCCCCACCAAAGCCCCAAAGTTCTGGAATTGGTCACAAAAAAAATGTCTTTTAGGGTCCACATATAAGGTGTAAAGATCAACTTGAATGAATTTCACTACTTCAACAAAGTCACAAATGAAACATTCTTCATTTTGAACAAGTTTGTTCAAGCTTTGTACTGTTTCCAACATGGGTAGCCCACAAGTTAATCCCAACACAATTTCCACATCACACAAAAACTTGAAATTTGTGGCAACAACTCGATTAATAGTACAACATCATTAGGCATTTTGATCACAAAAGAAACATACTCACTTAATAATTGTTTAGAAGGGGCCAACATGGAAATCCACCTTGTTTAGATGTTCCTTAGGATTTTCAAACCCTTTGATTTAGTTACTTTGAATAATTTGGTGTTATCCAAATGTTTTTTTGGGGGATTGGTTGAAGTAGGTATACATGGAAGTAAATAAACCTTTAATTTTTGCAATAAAGGTTACATATGACAAAATTTGCATATTGAAATTACATAAATGTGCCATAGAACATATCCTTATAAAAAAAAGGGCAATGTTTGTTAATCATTTGGATAATGACACTGGTTTTTAGACCTTGGAAGACTATCACACCATTGGCCCCAAAACACACAACTTTGTTAGCAATGTTAGTTTATGACAACCCACCAAAAACAACAAGAAAACGAATGATTACAATAGTGAGGTTGTCAAATGTACCTCCACCTATAATCCTCTCAAGATTGAAAAAAATTGGCACCATTATTTAATTATCAACAACATGGATGTGCATAAAAATTTAGGACTAGTTATCCAAAGTGGTGATTTCATCACCATTGACAAGGTTGTCATGGTGTCTAGTTTTTCGTCATGATGCAACATGTTAGTTTAGATGTAAATGCAACCCTGCATCACATTAGAATAAAATCAACCTAGGTCAAAATGATGTTGGTATGTTTGAAAGATAGTAACATATGACAAAAAATTGTGTGATCTAGTCGCCCTAAACCTTTCAATCCTCACAATCCTATGGCAACTGAAATTTTATTTTGTGTAATAACCAAATTTTTTTTGTAACTATTGAGTTTTTTAAATAGGAATTAAAAAATTTAATTTACAAGATCAATAATGGAAATTAAACCATGGTCCATCAAATGATTAAATTTTTTTGTGGGTGACAACCAAAAGTTTTTGGAGCATTGTTTTTAAAGTTTTTGGCTGTCAAATTTTTGGTTGCCTAGTCTCACATCCAAAGGTGACTGAAATTTGGCAATTGAATTTTAATTCGAATAAATGATTTTAAAAAAATCGTTGGATCAATGGTCATTATTGATCGGATGACAAATTTTTTTGGGCAATTCTTAAAATGTTTTCAGGTAGGTTGAAAAAAATTAATCACCTACTACAATGACAAAAAAATTAGGTGACAAAAAACTTTCAATCACTTTTGGTTACTAAAACTAGTTTAATAAAAAAAATTCAATTACCAAAAGAATGGTCAACATCCAAATGCATCCCTTCATTTGGATGTGTTTAGACAGATGCCAACACGAGAATGGATGCAATTTCTATCCATCACATTGTTTTGACAACCCTCATATCTTATTGAAATGAATATTGCTTGTTGGGCCAATAAAATAATTTGATTCAAAACCACAATGTGTATGGTTATTACCATTTCCCACCCACTTGAGCCTATTTAATGTTTCCTTGGGTGGGCAACCTTCAAGAAATCAAATTAGCCTCTTATGTGTTCAAAATCAATCATGGGTTTGCCATATTTTAGAAGATGTAAGATTGCCACAAATTGAACATATTTCTTTTTATTTCCCTACCTTCTCTCCATTTAGCACCATTTCCACAATAAAATTTCAACCTTAGATAGAATGAACCTTCTCATTCTTTTGATGTTGGCTATCAATGTTGATATAATATTCACCCATAGTAACTAATGTTTTTTTTTTTGGTGAAATTTTGCATGCTAGGAAGAAAAAAAAACCCTCAACAAATTTAACAAAGGGCTTTTTCGGAAATTCTGAAAAAAAAATTGCTATATCTTGAGGAAAAATAACTAGAAATCACCAAATTCAAATTGTGTGTTCCTATAGGTTAGCAAAGGTTGAAGCACCAAAATTGTTGCCATTACTGAGGTTAATAGAAATTGATGCATTAAGATTATTGCCATTACCAAGGTTAGCAGAAGTTGAAGGAGTATTATTGATGTCGCTACTAAGGGTTTCAATAGAACTTGATGCACCAAGATAATGTATGCATTGTACCTAGTTGACTCAAAGAATTGCTACCACATGCAACATTTTATGGCTAATTGCCAAGATTAGGCAATGGCAAAGATTTTTAAAAAAAACTTATACTTGAGATTTGGAGGTTTTAAAATAGCCATTGTGCACAAAAAATACTGAAAAATCACATGAATTCACCTTTAAATCACAAGAATTAGCACTTTGAACCAATTAAATTTTGTTTGATTCGATTTTGCTAATACACAAAGTATTTAGCAAAGTAGACATACCATCCATTTATGCAATAGTATGTGACAATCTCAAAACTCAATGTCGTTGTTGAAATTTGAATCAAGACTCAAAACTCCTACACGATCTAATGCACACAATGAATAGTTATTACCCTAAACCTCATGATGTACTTCACACAATGACTATTTGCAATTTGTCACCATTGCATTCAAGAATTGTTGTGCATAATTAATACGTTGCGAAAGGCTCCACATTCCAACAAAGTTCAAAACATGCAACCTTGTTGTTCAATGCACATAACAAATACACACAAGTCACAACAAATATTCATGGCTATTATTATTTTTCTACTTTCAATTTGCTATGCATAACTAAGTACAAACTCCTTCAACCTACAAATTTCATTGCTCAAACATTAAGCACAATGAATGATGAGTAGTTGCCAACCAACTTTGAACATCAATGCAAAGCTTTACTTACTTGCTTGCTTCAACATAGATAATTGTTATTTGTACAATAACAAGAAATCGCAATGACAACATTGTTGTAGTTGAAATAAGTGGTGAAAAGAAAGACAAAGATGAAACAAATGGCAATTAGGTTGTTCACATTTTTGCCTTGTGATGGTGATGGCAACTACTTTTCTATTAAAGAAGTGGCAATGGCTGCACAACCTTTAGCGGGAGAGGATGACAAAAATTGTTATCCCAATGCAAGATGGTAAGAAGACAATTGTGCCCATTGTCACAAGTGGTGATGGATCCACATCATGGATTGTAAGGTTAGCTTCTTATGGCTTTTCATGGTCAGATTCTAGCAATTTTTGAAAAATTTGCCCATATTTAACAAAGAGCTTCACCAACCCTTTTCAATTTTACACTTTGGCGAATTTTCACCATAAGAAAAAACATTGCATTAAGGTTGTTGGGTGTAGTCATCCTAACATGTACCATTTGTAATCATAACCACTACTTAATTTTTTGAAATTTGGATTGTAAGAGATAAAAAGTAATAAATAGAATAATTATTTATAAAATTTTATTGTGAATACAAAATATGTACATATCATAAAAATTTGGAATCAATTTAATGAGTAAAAAATATGCAATTTACATTTTTAAGGATTTGTAACCACTACTTAAAAACAAATTTGACACTAAAAACACAATTTGAAAATATTTTTTATTACATATTTGTATTTTTTTTAATATACACCTTAACAAAATAGTATCAAGCAAACTTTAAATTTTTTTAATGTTGTTTTGAAAGATGTATTAAAAGGATTCTAATAATAGATTTTAGAAAAAAATGAAAAAATAATGGTTAATGGGGCAAGTGTGGCTCCTTATATCATGGTTGGAGCTTGCTATTGCTTGCTAACTTCTTGTTAGTCGCTTGCCAACTTATAAAACAAGTTGCAAACTGTTACATTAACTTACATTGGAAATGGGGTATTTTTTCATACTTTCAATTCTTATTTCAGACCTTCATTAAAACACATTAAACTACCAATTTTTTGTTGATTATTACACCACCATGTATTAGCATAATTTCATTTTTTGTATTTATCAACAAATCAATGGAATTTTTAATTGCCATTATCACGACAACAATAAAATTTGTAGGGATACTTAATGCAATTTTGTTGAATAATCAACTTATTGTCAATGCACATATTTTCACAACATAATTATGGTAGATTACATATGCATCAAAATGCACAAATGTTCGTGGTTCTTTCTAATGTCCCAATCACTAAAACACAATTGTAATATTGACTTTCTATGGTGCCAAACATTTATCTATGGATCGCACATTGCATTGGTGACCATCCATTGATCTTTACAAACATTCCATGTTCATTCATGTGTAACTACAATCAATCACAACATTGAGTCTTACCCATTAAGATTTTTCAATGAAAACAAAATCACATTATGCATAAAATTTGGTTAAAACATTGTCATTTTGCAACATGTTCTTATAACATCAACCATTAGAATGTTTTAAATCATGTGGCAACTTTGCAACAAAGGGAAACCAAAGACACCAACTTTCATTCATTAATTAACATACCTATCTGCAATTTGATCCACCTATTTGAACATTTAATTAGTTATTATTGATTATTGATGATTCAATTACTAAATATATGTTGACCACTAATCATACATACCAATCCATATATCATTGATCTACCCATAATCCTGAGGTGAAAGCATGATTAAATATACATTTCATGATCCTTGTCAAAAAAAATGTAAAGTAGTCATAAATCAAGCTTTAACATATTAAATTTTAAAATATTATTTAATTTAATGATCAATATGAACGTAGTTTTTGAATTTATGTCAATGATGTTGAAAAGTCACATTAAAATAAGTTTAAGTAGATTTTTTAAAAATGCAAATAATTTTATTACTTTTTTGGTTAACCAAAATGTAGTAACCTACTATATCTTTTGGCTACCCTTTATTACCTTTCAATTTACTAGAAAAATAGTTGCAACTGTGTTATTTCTTTTTGGACCCTTTTGAACTTATCATTGGATTTTGGGGGTGTTCCAAAATAATTATTTTAATATAAAAAATTGGACAGTCCATAATGAAATTCTACCATTTCCAAGATGTGTTCTTACTCAAGTATTATGGTTTTGAGGTTTATTTTTGTGTTTATTTAAGAGTGTCCACGTAAAATTTACTTATACACTTTCAACTGTCAAGATAAAAATAATAATATATCAATCTTTTAATGTAAAAATATTTTTGAAAACAATTCCATGAGTTAATTTCAAAAATACATTTAACCTACTTTTCATACATTAAAGTTTTCCAAATTTTGTATACAACATACTATAAACTCAATATTATGCATCATGACTGTTTAATAATGATTGAAAAGGTTTCAACTTTACTTTCTTGCATTTATGTGTAAAAACATGACTGTAATTGCTCAATGTATATTTAATCATCTTTTCACCCCCTTACCAAACATGTTTGTTTTAACATCATTTTAAAACCATTTAACATACTTGTTCAACCATTTTTTTCATATTTGTATTAATACATGAAGATTAATGCTTACCTTTAAAATAATTATTAAAAAAATCTATAATACCTCAAATCTAGAAATAATAATCATATTAATATATAAATTAATTTTCAACTTTGTTTTAATATCATCAATCTTCTTGATTGAGATTCAATTTTTACTGTTAATAAATCCATTTTATTGACATAGTAAGTCACTATGAGAAATTACGTGTATAAAAATCACATTACCTTACAACTAAAACTCAAAAGAAAACTCATATATAACTATTGTGCAACTATCTTTTGGGTATTACAATTAATGTATAACTATTCCCTTAGAAATATGGTGTATTAATAAATAAATTGCCACATTAGAAAATCAGTTGATTGTATTATAGTTGCAAGTGAGTTGAAAATGGGTCTTCTATACAGTAATTTATACACATTATACATGCATATGTAACTAACCATGTTTGACTTTTTTAGGAGTTGCATTGTATTTACATGTGGCAACTACTTCAAAATTGTGGTAAAGGTGCCATTTAAACAATAATTATGTTGCAATTAAGTACAATGTACAGACATGCAATCATGTCACATGTCCACATTTCCACCAACCATTGTGGAATATATGTGCAATTGATTTTTTATTATGATTCCCATTGATACAATTAGCAGAACCACTAATGTCCACTACTAAAGTACTATTATTCAACTATGTTATGACTATTATACAAATATTTATAACTTAATAAAAATAAATTTTCATCAATTATTTATATCTTCATGATATGTGTTTCATTTTGAATGATTTAAAATGTTATGAGAATGCTACCTCAAGCTTTAGAAATCATCTTTGAAATGTAAAGGAAAAGGAGTAATGAAAAAATAACAAAAAGAAAAATAAACTTTCTAGCTTACAAAACACATTTTTTTCCTTTTTGTTTTTTTCCCCTCTTTGGACCTTTTTTACTTTCAAAGCTCACAATTTTTTAAAATTTCTTATTCATTTCAAATGATTTAAAGTGTTATAGGAATAACATTTGCAGTTCTACAAATCATCTTTGAACATTAATAACAACAAAACAATATACGAGGATTTTTTTGGGTGTTTGGGAATTTAATTTTGTAACATTTGGTGGTTTGTTTTTTAGAGTTTTTGATCCCCTCTATTTTGGGGGGCCATGACTTTCTCAATTCTATTATGTTTTTGACAATTTTTAGTGCCTCAAAGGCATTAATAAGAGGAGTTCAATTTTTTTTTGGAAAACAAAAATAATGGAGCCTTCCCCTTGAATTTGACCTACCTTGAGTGCTTAAGTGTTATAGTTGCAACTAAATTGCAACTATATTTACAACTAAGGAACAATTAAAAGATTTGACCCATATGCTTTGGTTTCAAATCTTAAGTTACAAACTATATAAAAAAGATTTGTTCTCTCATATTCTCATAGTAAATACAAGTGCCATTTTGGGTTGAGTTCAAAAAAACTTAACTTAAAGGCAAAACATAAAATATAAGATAAAATTTCATGGCTATTCTTTAGTTCACTTAGTCTTGTGCTTTCTTACTTACTTACCTACCTATATAAGTAAGTAGGTCCTAGGTAAATACATAGGTATGTAGATCAAAAAACCTACCTACCTATGGTTATGTCCGACCTACCTAGCTACTAAAATGGATATTTACATTTATTTATTTATTCCAAAATATAATTAATATGCCAGGTGGAATGTTTTAAAATTGTGCCATAAGTCATAATCTCAAACCATCATTAATAACCATAATGAATGATGGGGATCAATATTTTATAAAAATATGATTTTTATGTTTTAAAATCTTTATAGTGCTACATGTTAGATTTTAATAGAGGATGATAATCAATGACATTTGCATGACATCATGGGTGGAATTATAATGCAATGGAAATTGCATAGTAGTTGAAAATGAATTTTTTTGATTGAGTTGCAATTTTGTAATTCATGTAAATTGTCTATTAGCATGGCGTATAAATATAGTGAGTTGCAAGTGTCGTTTGTAGCCCAAAAATTGAGTTGCAAGGCCAATTAGAAAACACCCCTTTTTTCATAATGAATTTTAGCTATCTCATTTTAGTCTAGATCTTTAATTATAACTAATTTCATTAACTTTCCAAAACATTTTTATTTTTGAGAAAATAATTGCTAGGTTATGATTTTTAGCCATGAAACCATTTATATATGTGTGATATTTATAACCCACCGTTTTCATAAAAAAAATAGTAGTTATTGATTTTAATAATATTTAAATAACATTTCTTGCCATAAACTAGCTTGGGGTGTACCTTGATGAAGACCAATTTTAGGGATTGATCAAAAGACCACTTTGGTTTATGCATTTGCATTATCCAAATTATTTTTCTTTATTAATTACTATTCAATATAGATTTTCATTCATTCAAAAATTTATAATTTAAATAGAATAGGTGAAAATTACAAACATTATTTCTCCTAACATTATAGTTTACAAATACATAGTCCAATTTAGGAGGGGGATAATGTTAACTATTCTTTTATTTATTTTACCTTTATAGGGAGTAATTACCCATTTACCTTTTTAATATAATGATCAACTACTAGCTACTTATATTACTAGATAGTTAGTTTAAATTTGAATTAGTTAAAAAGTTAGTTAGTTAGAATTTGAATATATTATTGTTTAGTGTTAGGTTATTAGGCTTAGTCAATAGTAGAATCTAATCACTATCAATATATTTCTTTTGTATCACTTTATTCATTCATTATAATTTATCAAGAGCATGTACATTGAATCCACTATGTAAAATTTCAAATTAACAACCTCCCAATTTGTGACCTTGAATTGGGCATTGAGTTCATGCAACAAATTTAGGTTCAATACAATATGAATACAAAGGTAAAAATGTTCATAAAAAGTTGCATTCAAAATTAACATTGTCAATTTTTAAATTATTCATGTTGTCATAGACTTTAATGAGAATTATCATAAATGTTTTGGATGAATTCTAAAAAGATTATGGACTCATAATGGATTTTTGAAATGACAACACTATGTTTGTCATATAGAAAAAATGAAAAATGTGGACTCAAAAAAAATGTCAAAGTAGTGTCAAATTTAAAATAAAAAAAAAACCATCGTCAAATGAAAATTTAATTCGTGAAATGCATTGAAACTTCCTTTATATATATATATATTTAAAAAGTTTTAAATGACATGATTGGTGTAGATTTTTATCCTTGAGAGTTCATTTCACATTAAAAATTTTAATCTTTTGCATGAAAGTTTTTATCAATCACATGTTTAAGGATATTCATAGGTTGGCTTATTAGCATAGGGGATAATTATAGGATTTATGGTTTGATAATTATTAAAATTACGAAAAAAATTCACTAATGTTATATTATGGATTTTCAAACGCCACTTTTGAGCCACATATATAACCATGCTTTCACCCATATGCATGTATCTTCATGTGTCAATAAAAAGAAGAAGATTGATGGATTGAAACTATGTACCCAATGAAAAATCATGCAAAAGTAAAGAAATTTCAACACCAAAATTCTCAATTGTAACATTTGACAAGTGGCTACACCATATTACTTCCTAGTTTCAAATGCATGCAATTTTACAAAATGTTTTTTACTTGGTTCAATTGTTAACATCATAGAAGTTCATATGTGGTGTTGAATCACTTGTAACTTGAGGAGGAGGCAAATAACCTCCTAAAATTAGCCAAAAAAGACTTGGAGTATCCATTAGGGACACCACGGGGTTAACAATTGATGATTAACTACATCAAGGACTTGCACCTTGAAACTTAGGACATTAGGTTCTTTTGTGAAGTCAAAATAAAGGATGGCATAAAACAAAGTAAGCTGTGGATTCAATAGCTTTGGGGATATTGAGTTTGTAAAGGGGGTTTTTCATAAGTACAAACCATTTACACCATTTGTTATAACCCAATTGATATTTGTGAATTTTGGAAATTCCATCCATAAGATCAATGCAATCCTCATTCGACACTAAAGGAAGAAGTATGCAATATTTAGACAACACATTCCCAAGGTTTATCCTATATTTTCCATCTAAATCATTTTAATTAAACATGACACAATTAGTTTCATGGGAAAAAAATAAATTTTGAAATTGATTTTCCAAAAATTGAATGAGAGGGTTATTAATTTTGATAATATTGGTTTTAATTGAATTTCATTTGACATTGGAGACTTATGTATATTCTTTTCCAAGTTCATTAAGTGAGTTCAAATCTTCAAATTCTATAATTACACATGTAAATTATAAATGTAAAATTTCCTTGTCTTCATCAACCTCACTCAACATTGAATGAAGGGTTGTAAGTAGATCAAATACTTTTCCGAAAATGTATTTGTGTTTATTCTAATCAAGATATATCTAGCTTGTTGGGTAAAAGTGGGTTTGAAAGAAATATTTGCCAATCAATTTCAAACATATTTGTTATTTACTTTTACTACATTAAAGTTCTTTAAATTTTACATCATAAACCCAATGGAGGCATTGGTTTCTAAAATGAAACATAAATTTTTTTCTAGTCTATTTTTTTGTGTTTATGTAGAAAACTATCATATTTTAAAAAGAGATTTTAGGCGCGTGTAGTTTTTGTTTAATTTACCAGGCTTGGACTCATTTGTTGTAAAATGTTTTTATTATCCTTATCAAATCCAAATCCTATGTCCATGGCATATGGTATTGTGAAAATACAACATGATGAATTATTCATTTGTTGCATGACATTTGTAGACTTGTATAACAATTATTCAATTTTAATGTTAGTTTTTAAAATAGATGTATGGTGTCATTGGGTAATGTTCTTGTCATTGATTTCTTTGAATCATATATTGTAGAATGTGATCTAAGTGTGAAGGTGTGTATTTGGACTAAAAATCCGAGGATTATTGTTGATGAAAATGTGTTGAAGGGACTTTTTTAGGATTTTTGAAATTCTTCTTATGACTGCATATCCTATCAAGTATTGTTCATATTCTATCTAGTGTACTTTGTTGATATTGTACCCACCACTTGTTAAAACATTATTTCTTTTCAACAAAAGGGTGGTAGCCATGTTTTTAATACATTCCAAAATTTCAACAAGCAAGAATAAGTAAACAAGGTACACAAGTTTTTTGAAAGAAAATGTGGTAAGTTGGTGGTTGGGATAGTCATTCTTTTTAAAAGGTTAGGAAATGAATTCTCCAAAAATAATAGTATGTTTTTTTAAATTTTTTCAACAATTTGATAACATGTATGATATATAGGAAACCCCTTTTATAATCACGCCCATTTTAGTCACATTCTTGTTTGTGTCACACATTTTTTGGTAATTATCTATTTAGTAAGAAACACCATTTTTTAGAATGACAATCACATTTGTTAGTAACACGGAATATTTGCAAAGATCTATTTGTAAATGTGATTCACTAGAAGAATTGTTGTCCATTTTGACCATATTTTTGTAACTATTATGCAACTAATGTCCAAACCAATTAATTTAATGACTAATAATGTGTTAGTCCTACGTGTCCATGTAGTTGCAACTTGTTGTAATCACATATGCAACTATAGGAAGGGGTGAACCAAATTCTAGTTATAAATGTGATTACAACTTATGACTAATATGATTTTCATTGAAAATGTAGATGAAAAATGAATAATATCATCCAATTTTGATTGCATTCATTGATGGATGATAACGTAGTTGTTTTTGCAACTACAATAAAAGTTTTTGCAATGACAATAATATATTCTACCACATGAACAAAGAAACATAGACCACACATAAGAAACTTTGCTATTTCAATTGGACTATTATCCCTTCAATGTACCCATCCATGGGTTTTCCATGATATAATATCTAATAGCTAATAGTTTGCTAGAAAATGCTATTATAACCTAATTGGTAAATTAAGCCAAGTAAGCTTAATAGGTTAGGTTATGAAGGTTAGACCTAGTTAGGCTAAGTAAGCTAGGTAGGTAGTTGGTAGGCTATGTCATTAATTAATTGGTAAACTAGGTAGTAGGTAGTAAATAGGATAGGTAGTAGGCAGGTTGATTAGTTTATTGTGTGATAATGTGATCATCTATCATGTTAATTAATTAATTCGGTTAGATATTTAATCAATTAATTAGTTAGGCGAGGTAGTATGTAATAAATACGATAAGTACTAATAGGTAGTAGGTAAGTTAAGCAAGAGGTATTTAATTTTGTGAATATGTCATAATGTTTTCGTATTAATTGATAAAATGATTAATTATGTTAAACAATTAATTTATTAAATGTAGGGTATGTAATTAATTTATTAGACATGCTAGGTAGTAAATAGTAAGTATGCAACCTAGGTAGTACGTAATAAATAGGATAGGTACTAGTAGGTAGGTAGGTAGGTAAGCTAAGTAAGAGGTATTTTATTTTGTGTATATGTCATAATGTTTTTGTATTAATTGATAAAATGATTATTTATGTTAAACAATTAATTCATTAAGTAGGCTAGGTAATAGATAGTATGTATGTAACCTAGGTATTTTGTAATAAATAGAATAGGTACTAGTAGGTAGTAGGTAGGTAGGTAAGTTAAGCAAGAGGTATTTTATTTGTGGATATGTCATAATATTTTTGTATTAATTGATAAAATGATTAGTTATGTTAAAAAATTAATTTATTAGGTAGGCTAGGTAATAGATAGTATGTATGTCACCTAGGTATTTTGTAATAAATAGAATAGGTACTAGTAGGTAGTAGGTAGGTAAGCTAAGCAAAAGGTATTTTATTTTGTAGAAATGTCATACGGTTTTTGTAGTAACTGATTAATTAATTAGTGATGTTAAACAATTAATATATTAAAAGTAGGGTCCATAATTAATTTTTTAAGTAGGCTAGGTAGTAAATAATAAGTATGTAACCTAGGTAGTATGTGATAAGTAGGATAACTAGTAGTAAGTAGTAGGTAGGATAAATTGTAAATATTTTATTATGTGGATATATGATAATGTTTTTGTATGGGACAAAGGATGTGATGGTGTTGTAGTGTGGTAATGTTTCATTTTCATTAGAATTGTCTCATATCCTTTGTTTACAATTTCAAACTTGTAAAATATATAAGTAGGTGAAGGAATGGACTAGATTTATGGTACGCACTATAAAACATAGTGCATATGCCATTTGGGATGAGCCAATCAAAAGGCTTGGCCCCAACAAAATAAATAGGATCCTCATCACAAAGTGGGGACCCCCTTGTATTAGTGCTATTTAAGTGCTTTCACAATACTTTTACAAGATGTCCAAGGTTGTGTGCTTTGTTCGTGTAAAATAGGCATTGAAACAATTTAGATTGTATTGATTTGATTTTGGTATTGTTTCAATGATAATTGATGTAGCATCATATTTGCATTGTATTTATGTTGTTTGCCATGTTGTATTCACATTATGTCCATATTGTAATGATATTGCATTAGTATTATGATTGTATTGGATATGCATTTTTAGTTGTAAATGATACAATGTTGTTACAATATGGTTACAAACTCTATTATTGTATTGATTCTATATTGTATTCATGTTGTCTATATTTTGTATTTATGTTGTACTCATATTTTTTCAACATCGTATTTGCATCGCATGTGCATTGTTGAACATAGGGGATGCAATGTTGCAACAACATAGCTACAAACTAGATATTCAATATTGACTCAATGTTGTATTCTTGTTGTTTATGTTACTGTGTCTACATTATAATCATACTTTCCCAACATTGTATTTGTATTGTTTGTGTGTTGTTGAAGGTAGGTGATGTAATGTTGCAACAACACAGTTGCAAATTGGATATTCAATAGTGAATCAATATTATATTCATGTTTATTATGATGTTGTAAATGTGTTATAACACCACAACAAAAGCATTTAGAAATTGCATATGCGCCATTGGCTGCAAGAATTGTGACGACTTCTTAAATTGTCATAGTTTTGGATCACAAGATCGCAAAAAGAAGCAGTTACACAATACAAAGGAGATACTAGTAATGAAATGTTGACCTTGAGATGATTGAGTAGAGCATCTAAGGCTATTGCTGTTTTTCTTAAAGGAAGATCATAGTATCAGAAGTGGAAGAGAAGGTAGGCAATTCATGCCATGATAAATGACAGGTTCCAGGCCAGGGTCCTTCACAAACACTACAGCGGGTGCTGACTTCACTCCTACTCTGTCCACAACAACCCAGTCATCACCATATGTTGATTAGTTTCTCTGTGCATACCAAATAAGTGTGTAACTGCACATGTTGAAGGTGATGCAGGACCTTATGAAGAAACAAAAGGAGAAGATTCTTGAGAGTTCTAGAAATCAGCTAAGTTCTGCAGTGTACAATAAAGAAAAGCAAAACAGAATGTGCTAGTGCAGACAAACAACCTGGTCTCCCAAAATGTGTTGTTCTGCTCCTGCCAAAGCACCATAGCAAAGATTGCATAATCCCAGTACTGCTTGGTAGCCTGTCGAATGTATGGTGCTGCCCTTTCACCTGTGTTAGAAAACACTATCACCTTCACCTGCTCACAAAAGAAATTGTCATTACTGATGTAAGCAAGTTCGAACTTTTTCTTGCCTTCATTATCCTTCTTTATTAATTCTCCTTGTTCCCTCAGCCCTTGCAACTTTTCATGCATCAGTGGTACTATAAATTGAGCTCAATGTGGAAAAGTAGGTAAACCAAAATGGATTGAAATTGGGCACTGCACCTTGTGAGGACCTGTTTTATGGATGACATCTATCATCTGCATGTATCTCACCCAACAAATGACCAAGTAATCAGCTTGGATTCATGATTTGGGTTCACCATGGCAAGGCCATGATCCCCTTCCAGAAGCACTCATTCTCTGAACTGAGGATCCAAAAACCTGACTAATCAAAACTTCACACAAGTATAAAGTGGGCTGTTGCAAATTCAAGACAGAGGCAACAGAGGCAGCCTTGCAGAACTTCAACCACAAAACTATTGTTCAGATAATGGGTATTGTGGGTTACCAAACCTTTATCACCATAGTACAAGATGCAAGGCAACTTGAGAAGGGATGTTGCCGCCCATTCCACCAAAGCATCCACTGTCTACTCCCCACAAAACCTGTAATTCACAAACCCTCTCCATCAGTTTTTTTCAAACTATAGACTGCCAATTGTGATTTGGTCACCAGAAAATGAAATACTCTTCATCCCCACTGAGTGACTAATTGCATAGTATGGAAGTAGGGCAAGCCTTCTGAGATTTGATGGAATGGAAAACAGATGAACTTCACATGTCAGAGTGTACCTAGTGAGATAGCCTAAGTGCCTGCAAGAAGTAGTAAAGACAATAATCTCTGTAAGACCTGCACATTGAATGAAGCCCTCCTGATGTTGTCTCCATGCCATCAGCAGTACACAATACCTTCTCATTTTCTTTCACACTAGGCCCTCAAATCTAGATACTTCTCCAGACATAGACGATTATTGCCAACTATTAGAAAAATTGTAATCAGAGTATAGTCCATGTTTCTGAAGCATCCGGACATTACTGACATGAACAAGTAGACAGACAATATGTTTCAAGGATACTAACCATGTTGAAAGACTCGTTGTGTTGTTGCCTGAGTCCTCAAAACATATTCTTTTGGGGATCATCGGCTCCCACAAATCTCCTCACAACCCAAAATAGATTCCCTTGGGGATCATCATTAGCCTAGGATCTGTGACACACCCATGGAAAATCCCTCCTCCTCTAACCCAAACCTCTGCCACCAAAGCGAACTTGGTCATGTTTGTCACTTGTCAAGCTGCTACAGTCCCTAACAAACTCAACAACATAGTTGAATGGGTTGAAATCCCTCAACCAATTGAAAAGCATTTGTAAAAAATTGCAGGGCTCAAAAATAGTCTTCAGATAGCACCATTGAATCATACTATCCGAAACAGCAAGTTCCAAAATGATCAACTAAGCAATCATTAACACTTTACCTGTGAGAAGAGCAATATGAACAGAAGAGCTGGAATGCCAATTTCAACACATTTCCCAACCTGCAATACAAGACCAAAGGCTCAGTCGATATAAACATATACACTTCTAAAGCATGTGGTATATAAAACATGAGGAAATGAAAAGAAAGGTTGTTGTGCAATGTAAGGATGCAAAAAGAAAGATTGTTGTGCAACGTGAGGAAGTGAGAAAATTGCATCACTATAGTAGACCTGAAGAATGATCAGGACACTCAATATCAGTACAACCTAACATGAAAAATGTGATCATAACAGAATTGAGTCTCGTGGAGGGTGAGAAAGAAGATGGCATACCCCTGGAAATCCATATTTGAGGAGACCCAAGCCCACTATAGCTGTGATAGGAGCTATAACAATGGGACTTATATACCTGCACCCACCAGTTGTGCGGGTTTAGGTAGTGGTTTTGAGATGACTGTGAATTTCTTCAACTGTGTGTTTCAAACGGATTTTAGGCATGAATGATGATGATGACCTAGCCAGTGAGCTTGATCAATCTGGTCTAGGGCAATAGATTCAAAACCTTGATGCAAGTAAGCAAGCAACCTGCTTTCATTACCTGGCATCTATGCCCCATAGGCCGCTGAATCCGAGTATGATGTTGAGCACTGAACCTGCGATGAAAGCTCCTTGTGTCGCTCTCATTGCGTGTCGAAATCTCTGGAAAGCGAAAGGAGAAAAAATTCCTCGTTTGTTATTAATGTTTCAAAGGCACGGAGACACAGAGAGAGAGAGACCGCAGGAGTACAAGTTGAATGGAGAATTCCTCAAGTCAGAGGTTCCGGGAGTGTGTGCTACTATAAGAGGTGGATGATCTGTTACCTCATGCGGGTTAGGAATGTCGATGATACGAGGAGCATTGACGATGGAAAGCGTGATCGGCAGAAAATAGAAGGAGTTTCCCATAACTACCGGCAATCTTGAACCCAGTATAGTCTGCAACAAAGTATTGATCCCGGAAACAAAAAGCGCGCTCTGCACAACTCGTGCAAAATCACTCTGCAACAAACAATGTTACCACAGTGTCCGCACAAAACAGACCACAACAAAGCAGTAGCAAAGAAGAGCTTCTTGACGCGCATTTCATGGCAAAGAAAGTACAAAAAAAAGATCAAGATCTTTCTAAACCTTTCTTTTCTATGTCTGTCCATGAGTGTTTCTCCAGAAGAACATACCGAATGTCCATTAATATTAAGAATGACAAGAGATGGAATCAGCACTGTCGTCCCAAGCATGGTGAAGTAGTGCTGGAAACCTAAGATGATTGTTTCTCCTGCACACAAACCGGCAACTTCTTCCAAATCACAACCAGGAAAATACAAACAAACAAACAAAGAACCTCATACAATAGTAGCAGTAGCTCATCTCTTTACAAAACCAACTCAGTACACAAGAAAATCATGTGCTACTTCTTTTCCAAGCTTCCACCACCAAGAGAGCACCATCTTCACAACATAAACAAAGCAAAACCAGACAAAACAACAAAACGCAAATCTGCCAAGAACGAATCACGACTTCTTTACCCCATCGCGGATTGTCATTAATACAATAAGCGAGATTAGGAAGCTGCTCCAACACATGGTGATGCAAATCCTTCGGCTTCACCATCTTCGGAGGAACTAAGATAGGTGGATCCGCCATTACTCCCAACAACAACAATAACACAAAAAACTAACAATAGAACTCTCTCTGTCTCGTCAAAATACAAACTTACAATGAGCTCTACACTCTCGTCGTCGAGCGCACAACACAAAATGCAAACTGCGTGAGCTCCAATGTAAGCAAAGCGAAGAGAAAGGAACGGGTACAAAAAGACGCACAGTGCAGTGCAAATAGGGGAGGAGAGAAAGAGAGAGAGAGGGGAAAAAAAAAGAATAAAAGAAAAGGAACGAAAAAATTAAGAAATTGGAAATTGTCTTCCTCACACTACGTATGCACTGAGCACACCCCCCGACACACCCCCCGGGGTATATTTTATATAATTTATATGGAACAATATAAATGCAATGTTCTATTGATTTGCTATGAATAAATGTCAAAACAATGGTACTAGTTGTTTCAACACTTATATCAAATGCAAGATTTGATTTATATTGAATCAATGTTTGTTATTTGCCCATTTAATATTGCAGCATTTCATAGGATTGTATTAATGTTGTGACAATGAGTACCATTGTTTTAACATTTGTAATGTGCTGATTTTATGTGATATGCAACAACACTGAAAATTCACCTTTATGAAGGTTGTAACAACATTGATTCAATAGCTAATCAATTTGTGTTGTCTCAACATTGACAAGATCTTATTCATTGAATGTGTGTTGAAAAAATGTAAATTATGTCAAAACAATCTCAATGTTAACTCAGTATATATTGTTATAATGCCATCAACATATTGTATCAATGACTATATTAGCATTGAATCTTCAACATATAGTCATCAAATTGATGATTTATTAATGTATATTGTGCCAATGTTGGTCATATTCTTTTCATTGGTTTAATATTAATAAGGTGTCTAGTAGGGTATGTAATTAATAGAGTAGCTAGGTTAGTAGGGTAGGTGGTTAGTACAATAGCTAGGTCAGTAGGACAACTAGTTATTAGGGTAGCTATGTCAGTAGGGGATAATAAATAAGGTACCAAGGTTGGTAGCTATGTGTGAGGTCAGGTACAGGAAAAACGGCCCCAAAAAAAAAAAAACAGTGGTCAGCAGCAAAAAGAAATGGACTGTGATGAACCCCATCCGGTGCCGAATGAAAAAATGCAAGGCATCCAGTGGACAGAACGGCCAACTGGTGCATTGGTGGCTGCTGGTTCACTTTGACCTGGGAAGCTTTGTGACATTAAAGTTATCCGAAAAGTCAGGAAAAGAGGGCACCAAAACCCAGGCCTCATTAATTTGTAGATTTCTACAAACTATACAAACTAGCTTAGTTTGTAGACGCCGCCACTATTGGTTTGTAGACGGTCAATTTTAAGTCACTCATTGACTGCAGATGAGCTTCTAGTCATTAGTGGGGGCCTGAATGGCAGTGATAAACTTCTAAGGAACACGAAGTAATTAAGTTAATAATAGAACAAGCAAGAGGGTGAAAGACACTTCTAAGGAACATGAAGTAATTAAGTTAATAATAGAACGAGCAAGAGGGTGAAAGACACTGCTTGAAGCATCCATCATCCAGACTAAAGACAATAACTAAGGTAAAAGGATATTTATATTCAAATGTCAAGACATTGGAATCGACTTTGCTCATGTAATGCTCAGCAAGTTCATCTGGAATCTGGCAATGATGCATATCCACAATGCAGGCTCAGAAACAACAGCCAATGGTTTGAAACCATCATCACCATGGTATCTCTCCCTCAGCTCTTTCTCTCTTTGGCATCCTCAAGCTATAAGAGAATTAAGCTCCTTTTTACCTTTGCTAAAAATGTCACTGGAATTACACTTGCAGCAGATTTCACAACCAACTGCTGAAGAAAAACCCAGAAGATTTCATCCTTCATTGACAGATTTCGTTTCATACTACTGGAATCTAACAACTTTTAAGCATGAACGTGGCGGAACGTTGTCGAGATGTTGTCGATGAGAATTTGTCTTGGGGTATGCTCCTCGGACAATGAGCGGGTGGTGAGAACTTAGATGGTGCTAACATATGAAGGCTGTTTTCATGCCGAGCAACCTCGATGATGAGTTTTTGTAATTTTGAAAACCAGTACTTATCTGTTGCTGGAAACAATCATGGCACGATGCCATTTTCTGAAGTTGAAATGAAGATTTCTGGCCTACAGAAGGAGCAAGTAAACTTGTAAAGTGCTTTCGCATTATTGTTGGCGATAGTGAATTACTCACTGGGGAATCCAGAGTTGAAGCTGGACTTTCATTGATGTGTGTCGTATGGCCTGTACTGGCGGGTGCATTCTCACAGCGTCTCCATGAGCGCTCGCTGCTTGGCCTGAAACACACCCTCGAGCGACAGGTGCATCAAGTAGGTACGGTTCTCATCCATCTCCCACTTCAAAATAGAGAAGTCGCCCTCGACCGACGTCATGTTGGCGAACACGGTTGCCAGGCCGCCACAAAACGATCGTAAATGATCGAACCGGCCCGGGGCGCAGTCCCAGGCATCGTCAAACGACGTCTCAATGGTGTGCCGGTCGATGGTGATGCGTAGAATTTGGTCTGAGGAGTACAGATTCAAGAGATCGCGGTGGTCCGCCTTCATCTGATCGACGTCCTCGAGAGACCAAAATGCTGAAATGTGGTCGCGACAGGGCTCCAACACCTCAGTCACGAACTTGCTGTGACAGATGGCGATTAGCTGGGCGGGTAGCACAAGCGGTGCGTCACTTTCCAGACGCATGTTGTTGCCGTCACACTCGGCCTTGACGCCCATTAGGCCGGTGACCAGCAACATCGCATACGTTGCAACTGTGCGAATGATGTCGTTCTTGTCATCTGCGTCTAGGTCGTTGTAGCAAGCAATCGCGAATGACCCCTGATCGCGAATGTGCTCAACGATTGTGTCGACCAGGATACGCATCGACCCGACTAACACGTACTGGGCGTTGTCGTCGTTTTCTTGTACGATCTCGACGCAAAACATGACGACCAGCAAGTCGATCAACGTGTGGATATGTTGCTCTTGCTGCACGATCAACAGCGACCAGTTTTGCAAAATGACGAACGTGACATTGATGGCGTTGATGGCCGACGACACTGCAAACGTGATAACCCACCATGCGCTTGTTGGCGTCTGCTCGGGACGGTGTGTCTCGGTGTACGCCATGATCTTGCGACGATGATCCTTGAAGAATTCCAGCAGGCGCCCCAAGTGCGTCCAACGGTTCGTCTTTTTGGGGCACTTGACGGCCATGCTAGTGATGAGGTTGGCTTGAGCACGCAGGAAGATCGAGAACGACTAGGCGAACATGATCCACTCGCCTCTAGCAAGCTCCTCAACTGCTGACTTGACGACCAGGTCGATCTGATGTAGTGCACACCAAATGTGGAGCACTGGGTTCTTGGCGCAAGTGATGAGACCGGTGTGGCGACCTGTCATTGTGTTCTCGCCATCAGATGACATGCCGATTAGTTTAGCGCGCCATTTGTTGTACAATGCGTCGAGAAACTTGACCAGCATGTTAAAGATATTGCCGGCCGTGTGGCGATCGAACATGGGAATAGCGACCAGGTGCAGACTAAGAAGCCGACCACGGAAGCAGATGCGAACGCGCAGGTCGAAGAACGACTGGCCACGGTGCGTGCTACCGTCGCCCGCCAACGACATTGCCCATACGGATTTGTTGTCGAGACAATCAACGATCTGCTGCAGCGTGGAGCCAACCAAGACGCGGACGTACTGGCCGACCATCAAGTCAGTGATGCCTGTCAACTTGGCCGTCTTGGTGCGTTCCTTGGCGTGCTCGATCGCACTCGCCATCTGCCGAAATGACATGCCGCTCCCGACGTGGTCCATTGCTGAATTGAACCGCATGATGTTCTTTATGGTGACGGTGTACGAGTACAGATCGTCCTCACCCTCATTGACCTCATTGAGGATGAATAATTTCATGGCGTTGGTCTTTTCCTTGAGCTTCTTGGCGGCCTTCTTGGCGGCCGTGCCGACCACATCATCGTCATCGGCATCATCGCTATCAATGATCACCTCGTCGTCTTGGAAGAACATGTCGCCAATGATTATATTCACGATGCTTGCATTGATCATGAACGTCAGTATGTCGCTGTCGAAATCCATATACTGGTGTAGTGTGTTCGCGACCTTGATCTTGTTGTCAAAGAAATGTTGTTTATCCTCCTTGGCCGCTGCCTTGTATAGCGCCCACAACTCGGCGTGTTGCCCGTCGTGATGGCTTCTGTATTTGTGTGGTAGGAACGGTTTCAGAAAGTATTTGATGTCGTTGCGTGACTTGCGCTTTCGCGTCGAGCTGCCGTCGACCACGACACTGTCCCGACCTTCATAGACGTAGAACATGCATCGGACAGTGATGTTGCCGTTGCCCGCTGTGCTAACAACCTCCAACGCATACTCGAGCTCGTGCGCGGGCTGCCATGGTGTCTTGGCCTTGGGTGGCATGGCGATCGGATTGATTTTGGGGTGCAGAGAGAAGATTGCAGCCACACCGCACTTTGCAACGCCTCATGAGCTCATCCGTGCCTGTTGGCGCACTCCGCGCGCTGTGGCGGGTGTTTATGAGACAAAAAATTAATTTGTAGATCCGCCGACGGGTCATTTGTAGATATCGTCCCTTGTTTTTAACAAATCTACAAACTAATGAGGCCTGCCAGAACCGCATGTTTGGTCACCTAGGGGATGAGATTTCAAAAAACAGGGAAAACAAGTACACTGGACTTCAACGGGGCATGAAACTCAGTTTAGCACCAAATTTGGTGACCAAAAACGAACTATCATGCTCACAAAACCAAAACCTTCACAAGACCAATTTGAAATCCTATCGGCAAGAGAGATTTTCAATACTATTCAACACCATCTGTATACCTGTTAATACACTAATACACATCAGCCACTGCTTGATGCAGGTTAATGCATTTGCTCCCAAGGGCCCTGTCTGTATACAGACAAGGGTTATAATATTAGCGTATTAATATACAGAGGGTGTTGAGTAGGCTTATGTGTAGGTGTGCAGAAAAAATGTTATGACCAATGAAATTGCTGGATTCGGTATTCTGAACTTGTTTTTCTTAGTCATCTTCAGTGAACTAGCATTTAACTGTGTAATAGGGTTTGATAGATTTGTGAGAATTTTAGAGAACCAAAGAATATGTTAGGAAAGGATCACTTTTTTTCAATGTTCAACAGAATAGGGTTATGTGTAAGCTTGAATTTTTTCCTTTTCTGGCTATTGAGGTCACTGGATTTGGTGGTCTGAATTTGCTTTCTTGATTATTTGGAGTGAACAACCAGTCAATGTGTAACTGCTATTTACAGACAAGGTTCTAGCACACGATTTGTGCATTTTGTTAGAAGTAATGCCCTTGGCTCCACCTCAAGCAGGCGTATTAAGGAAGGCGCTCTTGGGGGCAGTCAGGGACGTACTAGTTTTCAGGATATGGTGAACCACCGCCAACCATTTTCTCAGGCAATCCGAGTAATTTGATTCTTAGCAGGCCATCCGTAAAATCTCGATTCTCGCTCTGCTGTCCACCGGTATAGTTTGCAGCCTAGCACCTGTTGACAATTTGGCAGCTAGTGAGTTAGCCATCCCTCCCATGTTGTCAAAACTCAAGACTTTTATATCCCATGTGCAACTCCGTCGGTAGTTTTACAGCAGTAAATTAATTTGTCAAGTAACTAGGTACTGCAGATTAACTAGTTATTAATTTAATTAGAAAATTTACAGCAGTAGTTAATGTGTTGTAACGAAAAAAGTGGGCTCCAAAGAATCCTGACTTCAGGCAAGTATCCTCCATCTTCAGTTGGGTGTTGCCGTAGGCCTAGCTACTTCTCAACTTCCACCCTTTCAGCACACAACTCCTATCATCATGGCCGATCAATATGCAAGGGTTCGATTTTTGACATCTAATTTGAGCTACCTTGACAACATGTAAATTCTTCTTTTCTCTTATTCTTTTGTACACTTTCCAAATCTACGGTGTGTTTATAAATAAAATTTTGCAGGGTTGCATCATTTTTCTTCTTTTCCTAAGAACCCCTTCGAACTAGACTGCAGTTCAGTTGCATGGTTTGTACAGTCTGGGAGTTTAATGTAATAGCTTGAAATTGGAAAAAAAAAAACAATTTTATCACTCTTTCTTCTCTCCTGATCACCAAAATGGGATGGTCCCAGCAGAGCTAATTTTGTGACACTATGTCATGCTTTGAAACAAATGCATTGATTCACCTCATCTGAGTCTTTGGACCTATTTCTCATAACATTTCCACAACTGAGAACACAGTGAAAAATTTCCAAACAAAATCCTTCAAATATCTGCAGGCCAATCTAGTGATCACACATGCAGTACCAAATTTCAAAATAAAAAATTTGTGTATTGCTCAATTTGTGCATTGCTCCCAGAGAGTTCACAATCTCACTTGTGTTGAAAAATCATATTTCTCCTTGCTTTCTTGCCTTTGTCCTTCCCAAAACATGCAGACTTAAACTGGAAAAAAAAATGCCCAGGGGTTCCTTCACTTCCTAAGTCGTAATTGATACCATTGGGCATGCCTAAGTTCACATATCAAAAGCATCAAATTAGGTTCAGACATGAAGACAATGTGTATACCAATAAGGAAAAGCAGCAGGTGCTTAAAGTCGCACCTAGTAGCAACAATAGTTGCCTGTGCTGCTTTTAATGCAACTATTGCCACAAACTCTACATCTGATAGAACTCTATCTTGTGGAGCTTCAACATCAAAGTCCTTCAGCAAACTGCCAAAGTAGGGCAGACCTTCAGACATATCAGGGCAGCATAGAATGCTAAACAAAAGTTCAACAACAACCAGCAAAACTAGACATCTTACAATGAATGCATAATAATATCTTCTTTTTAGGAAGAACCATTACCATATCAAAGAAGAAAAGATTTTATAGATGGCCATTACATTATTTTTTCAATTTTCTTTTGTTTGGTAATGTTTTGAGGATCACAAACATGAAACTCTATGGCCATTGAAAAATTGTAAATTATCTATTCTATGTACATTGATTTTATTTAATCCTCCTCATTAACCATTGGATCAAGATTTATTTTGATTCAAAATGAGTTCCAAAATGTTGTGCAAATTCTAAATTTTTTTTGCTTGTGTTTAAGATAGCCAAAGGATGCCATCAAAATTTTAGCTTATTACGTATTATAATAATTGTTATACATCACTTTTTTTTAACAAAAGTGGCTCACCTCCAAAAACCACAAATGGCATCTGCGACATTTTTTTATTTTTTCAAATCAAAGTTTTAAAACATGTAATTGCAAGCTGTTGTCAATTGCCAAAAAACTTAATAAATGTATTTGTTGATATGCCCAACTTAATGAATGATGTTTACATCTTACAAATAGCAAGCTAATTGTATCAAAAAGTTGTTAATGATGATTTGTTCTGACAAAATTGAGGTGAAGAAAATATCCTTACATTCTTGGAGACAAAGCTTATCCTTTGTGCATGCCTTGGTTGATGATTTCTCATAAGCAAGTTGGAAATGTGCACCATACAATTCTTGAGACACTCCACAATAAAAAACTAAATCAATGTAGGAGTGTGATTGAAAATTCATTTGGGATTTTAAAAAAAAGTTTCAGAAAATTGCTATTGAAACCAACTTGCACATCCTCATTCTAAATGTAGTGGTAGTTTGTTGCTGCATCCTTCACAATATGATTCTTGGGAGTTAAAGATTTTAACCTTGAAACTTTAATGATCCAATCGGAGCTCAGAAATAAAATCAATGTTAATGATGTTGCTAGTGGAAGAAAAAGTAATGGAAAGGGTTCCTATGGGACAAACAGCTGACAACGAAGTTTAACCCAAATTGCAAGCTGTAAAAAATTCAGGGATAGCTCAGACTATCATTCTTGAACAATATTCTGACAATAGAAGAAGAGAATACTGAAGAATCTGAAAATGACTTTGCAGTGACGATGAGTACGTTTGACATTAACATGAAGTTGCATTACAATTTGAACATGAATTTGCATTACAAGTAGTATTTTATCAATATAACAATATTTCATTGCAACAACATTGACCCTCAAGGGTTGCAAATTGAGATCCCAAGTGGATAGGTATTATTCGTCTCCCTTGGGCCAAGTCAGGGTCATAAAAGTGCTAGATTAAAAAAGTTGCTTTCTTTTTAGGCAATTGACACTGATTTCAGTGATTTGAGTTCAACCTTGGCTTTGACTCCCAGTGTTAAGTGGGCCTAAGTCTCCATAATAATTGATTGCCGTCCTACAGGAACCTGAGGTGACAGCTGCTGCAGCAGCTGAACGATCCCCACACCACATTGTCAACAAAACATGGAGTTGAAATTGTCTCCAAAGGGGAAAACCCCAGGTGGGTGGTGGGTAACGCGCGGCTGTTCCAATAATGTTCCAGTACCACTCCTGAACTAGGCCGTGGAAACAACGTTGTAGTATTAGAAAAGCCTTGGCTCTTCCGCTTGTGGTGGTATAATAAGTGACGGAAGTGTGTGTGTGTGAAGGAGTAGGTACGCGGCTCATACATACATAGCGTCTCATGAACAAGCAAATTAGCTGTTGTTACAAAGAATTAGACAAAGCTCTAATTTCAGATGTGTATGTTAGGACCACATGAAATTTGGGATTATTGTTTTTCCGAGTTCACCGAGTATCGGTACACGCCAGAACCTTCTGAAGCGCACACTACTGTGAGTGTGCTACTTTTCTTCTAGATAGGTGAGTATCGTGGATGCATCATCCAGTCAGATTGGACAACGACACTTGTAAGAGATTGGACAACGACAATTGGAGTTGGAACCGAGGAGGAGGCTGCATATTTGATGCGTCGTGCTTTTTGAAATGAAGTGCAAGTAAAGAAACAACATCTCCCACTTTCAGAGGACTTCCAAAATTGAACAAGATTGTGAGGTACTGTTTCAGTTTCTTGTTGCTCAATCCTTGCTCCCGTCGCTCAAGTTGGAGTAGAGCTAGTCATCACTTCAATTCATACCTCGCACTTTTTATTTTGGTTTCCGATGTGCGCTGAGAGTCTACGATATATGTCAAGCGCACCGTATCACAGATTGGATTAGTGTACAAGAACATGGCATCTTTTCTCTAGTTGTGTTTGACAGATATATGTCGCCCTAATCGACAAGGATTCATTCATGTCGTGAGATCATGAAGTGGTTGCCCTTATAGATTTTTTGGAGAACTTGCTGAGACCTAAGCTTGGAAGTGCAGAATAAATTACAAATACTGACTTCAGAAGTCCTTCTAGGTGTTGTTGCAGAGAGATCACCATGGGTGTCTCAAAGATCACATTTGCCTTCTTACTCTGCCTTTTTGGTTGTATTCACGGAGTATACTCAAACGGGGTGATTGATGCCGTTCTCAGTGAAAATGATTGTAAGCTTCTCAAGAACTTGCAGGTTATTTTATGTTTTGTGTTGACTTCATGTTTTACATGTATTGTAGTTGATCTTCATTGAATAGAACCACGTGGCTTGATATTATGTGCTTAGAAAGTCTGCAACTTAAGCATTTCCCAATTTCATAGATCAAAGTTATATATATCCAAGCTCAGATAAATAGGGTTTATTAATCTGATTTGAGTCTCAACCTTGGGTTTTGATTGGTGGTCCCAGGGTGGGGATTACAAAGCCTATGGCTAGCATGGAAAAACAATACACCCAACACTGCCACAAATTTGGCATTCTGGTCATCCGAGCTTGGCGCTCCTGCATATCCTTGCTACAATGGTGCCACTCGTTGGCGTGGAGTGTTGTGCATTAGATACCCTACATCTGGTTGTAACTACACTCAATTCGGACACAAGAGTTGTAACACATCGACTTGGGTCTTTGCCTTGTAATTATCTCTCAAACTCAAATAATCTCTGTATTGAGTTCATATGTAAATCATCTAAAGACTGATTTATATTACCTAATTACAATAAACATATAGACTAGTGTATCTGAGCTAACAATGGTTATAGCTAAAGAAAAGCAGACCAGAATAGAACATCCTTCCACAACAACCCTACATCCTCATATTACATCTCCTTGGCAAGTGAGACCAAGAATAAGAGGAAACAAAGAAATTGAATGTCATTACTGTATGTAGGTGGTGAAATGGAAATTTGACATCTTTTGTTTCAACTCCAATATGTAGACCTAAGAATATCCATTGCTTTCATCATGTTTATACTATGTACAATTACTTGAGATTTCCAAGCTTTGCTTGCTGAAGGCACATTTCATGATCAAGAATGTTGCAAATTTAAGAGGTCAATAATCTTTGGCATGTCCACAATTAGTATGTCATGTTACTTGGTAATGTATGATGTAAGGTTGTTATTAGATATTTATAGAAGTACGAGATTTTCATAATATGTTGATTGACTATATAATTGATGCAACAAGACATTGAACGATGCATCTATTGCAGGCACATTGCCTTCGGGGATAAGTAATTTGACCTTCCTTTCTGCTTTGTAAGTACAATACACGCATTTTCACAATGAAGAATCAAAGAAGGTTGCAAAGACTTAGTGACCAAAAATGAGTCATGAATGAATTGCAAATCCTCTTACTAGAATGATTTTATTTTTTGGTGTAGAACTTTAACAGGAAATCCAAATCTAATGGGTCCTCTTCCCATGGAGCTTGGCAGTTTGCCTCTAAACATCTTGTAAGCATCATTTACTAATAAAAGCATCATTGAATCATCTTGCTTTGTTAGCAAGCTAATGTGAGGCAAGTATTATGCTTTGTTCATTGAATGTGGTTTGTTGGAGATTCATTAGCTTCTCCTTCAACCACATGCATGAATATAATACTATTACAATTTGTTGTTTCAAAATAAATTATGAATTCTAAGCAAGAATGTGGTGATGAAACGTTATGATCTAATGTAGTGACATATATATTCAACTCACAACTTGCTTCTTTACTTGGCTCTATTAGAGATCTTCACAACAATGGATTCAATGGATCTATTCCAACGGAACTTGGGCAAGCATCAAACCTTATCCAATTGTAAGTAATTTGTGAAATGGAAAAAGACAAAATTGATCATGAACAAGTTTGAACTTATAGCAAATAAATTTATTTATGTAAGTATAAATAAATAAACATGGTATTATCAAACACAACATGCCCATAATACTTCGGCCCTTTGTTTTCTTCACAGGGACTTGAGTGGCAATCAATTCATTGGCGATTTTCCAATACAATTTTTGAACACAAGGATGCTAGTAGAATTCAACATTGCAAGCAATCAACTTCAAGGAACCATTCAATCAAATGCATTTGAAAACTTGACCTCACTTTCCACATTGTAAGAGCCCAATCTTAAACTCTTGTACAAGAAAATTTCAAATATGCAATAATGTTTGGCGAGTTACTTGCTAATTATTCAATATTGCCACTGTTGTCTATTTGAAAAGTATATGCAATAGGGGGAATTTGAATTTCGTATTATGATCTTGTTTTTTAATTTTTATATTTCCTCCATCATATTGTTAATGACATTCCATTTTTATATATGTTATAGGGACCTATCTGACAACAGATTCATAGGCTCATTCCCAAATGTTTCCTTTTTGTACAACTTGAATTACTTGTAAGCTTTACTTCATGTACACACATGTTCTAATTTATTGTTTGAAATTGTATGGTCAATTCTATATTTCTTTCCAATTTTTGAGAATTTTTACTGTTGGAATGTTAAAAGGTTATAAAACTAATTTATTTACTAATTTTCTAAATGTTGAATTTGGTTACCAAATTTGGATAGATTGTATGTATGGAGCACCTCGATGTTTAGTGCTTGTCTTATAATTAACATAGGTGTTTATAGTCTAGGTAGAATGCTTACTACCATTAACTATACATGTTCATCAACTAGTTGATGGTGATCATTAGTATGATACATTTCCTGTAATGGACCTTAAGAACCACAATTTGTCTATCAAAAATTTGAAAATGTGGATATATCTAACACATAGTAGTTTGTTGCAGAAATTTAAGCTATAATAAATTTACAGAATTATTGCAACTCTCAGAGATTCTCAGCAACAAGTTTCCCACAAATCTTACGGTCCTGGATATTTCAAGCTTAAACATAATTGGTGGTCCTTTTCCTATTGGGACAACTTTTCAATCCATGCTTTTAGAACAACTGTGAGTCCCACTTCTCGTTGAAATGTAGTTTATGGGTGTCAAACCCATGATTGAGGTAGTTGGTTATTGATCAAGAGATCTGATATGTCTTTTAATTGACGATTTTTACAAAATGAAACAAAATTTTAAATGAGGAAAATATTATAACCAAAAAATAATGACCATATACTTTTATTTATGTATTTGTGCCCAAAAAAATTTCAATTTTATCAAATAATTTATAATAGCATTTGTTTATGCACATGTTAGTGTGTAATGTATAATATAAACATCTTGCTAGCTAGTCATATGAAATTGTAATCTATTTTACAATCATGGATGCCTCATTGTAATCACCCATTCTAAAAATCATACATGTACAAAAGCTAAGATTATGTTGACCTCCAACTAACAAATACAAAAGGAACTAGTAAAATTTCATAATATGGTTTCCAAGTATCTGGTTATAATATCTTTAACATTGTGGAAGTACAATAACTTGTTGCATTTTTTAATTTCTTATTTATTTGTTATTTTATTTTGCTTGCAGGTACCTTGATAATCTGAATATAAATGGAACCTTGGACATCACAAATATGCAAACTAATGGGCAATTTTCATTAATTGAAAATTACAATCATCAAGGGTTACAAGTATTGAGTTTGAAGAACAATGGCATCACAAATGTTATTTATAACAAATCACTTTTAGCAGAACGACGTGTTATTGTCTAGTAAGTCTATCTTCCATCCTTCAGCAAATTATTTCAATTTACTTAGTTTTAGTTTTTTTCTTTTTCATATGGAGTATGTATGAGTGATCATGCTATCTAGTACAAAAAGTTAACAACATTCTACTTTAATATAATTTTATGTTAATGAAATATATATTTTGCATCATAATCAAAATAAATAAAATTCAATCAATCTAAGGAGGTTCAAAGAATCATGGGATGGGTCCTCTGACTTTCAATTTATTACAAAAAATTCAAATGCTAACATTTGATAAACACAATTATAACTATGTCTAAATAATACAACAAAGCCTCTCAAGATAAAACAACCTACATTGTACATGAAATAAACAAGACATTGATACTATAAATTTTTGTATTTGAGTAGGCACACAAATTCCATCATGAACATGAATATATATGTAATATAAATATAAAGTCTACTTTTATATTGTTCCACCACCTTTGTATATATTTGTATTCTAGCTTGTCAAACAATGCCTTTTGTTTTGTTATTGATATGGAAATGTTTTACAATTTCTTTTTGGTTGGATGGTTGAAGTTGAAGTTAATTGTTTTGTAGGAATATAACAATTACTTTTATCTTGGACTTTTTTTTTTTCTAGACATGAATGCTTATGAATGTCGAAAACATTGATAGATTTGCTATATAGAAAATTTTATTTGTAATCTCAAATGAATTGCCTTATATAATTGATGAACATCCTAAGCAAATTGGAATCCAATAAAGACCACAAGTTCTTATTGGATCTTTGAACACTATTTGCAAGTTTTACTTTGCTACATAGTCTCATTCCACATGTCTATACTACGTAGATATAATAAATGATAACATAAGGTTTAGCATGAACACACTAAATGATAACATAAGGTTTAGCATGAACACACTAAATGATAACATAAGGTTTAGCATGAACACACTAAATGATTTATTTTTGGGGTGAAATTTTGCCCCAAAAAATGGGCTATTGATAAGTACAAAGGTTTTTGTTTGGGGGGGGGGGGGGGGCAAATGACCCTTAATTTGTCTCCACATTATGAGGAAAAGCTTTTTGAAGTTGCCATTTTTAAAAACTAAGTTGTAGCATGTCACCAAATTAAAGTGTGAAACTTAAACTTTTGTATTGTCTTCTCTAACATGTAACTATCTAGGTGTAAATTATGACTACATAAATAAATATTGGTGGAATATAAACACTTTAATACACACTATGCCTTTTTAACATACTTGAAAAAGAGATGAATTTAATAAAGATATTTATTTTCTCGTGGGGGAATGATTGACATAATCCAAATAGTACATTTGATAGTGATATAAGCCTTGTTAGTACCAAATTAAAATGATTCATTATTTTTCAATGTTATTCTTTCTTTAAACATGTATGAATGGAGTCAAATTGCCTTGATTTGAATCCAATTTGACTTCCATTTGTTCTAAAATCTAGATGAAATCATAACTATTTAGGATTTTTACCATGTTAAATCCTATAGATGATTGTGTGGCTAGAAATGTTGTTTGAATCAAATTTACATTGTACAAAAACAATTTACAAGTTGAAAGGATTTAATAGTTGATGCAAGAATTCAATATTTAACTTTGAAATTTTGAATTATTTCTTCCTCATTAATGTTTAAATATGATATTCCCTTAGTTTTTCAATTTGATTATTCATCATTATTAATTTAATGTATTTAGAACTAGATGATAGCCTTGTTTTGTTTCAAGGATGATGTTTTCGAATGATTACAACATGATATGATTTTTTTAAACCAACAAATGTATTCTAACTATTTACATGTTAATGTGCTGTAGTCTCCAAGGCAATCCTTATTGTCAAGGTTCACTTTTTGAAGATCATGGAAAGATGTGTTTTTGTGGACAATATTGCATTTTACCAAGTGAGTAGTTCAAGAACATTCATTGACCATGAATTGAAAATATTGGGTGTTGTATTGAATTACAAATGAAAGGACTATAATCAACTTTTGCATTCTAGTTAAAGAGGTTTCATAGGAATTCAATTGCATGGTTTTGGATCCTCCATACATTATGACATGTGGCACATTTGACCAAGTATTTCAATAAGATCTTTGCTTGTTAAAAATATGTTAACTTCTAGTTCATTATTAAATAAAAACATTAGATTACTTCTACTCAAGATTGAATATTTATCTTCAAAGGATTTGAACATCTTGCTTCCCTAGTGTAATGTATTTCAATATCACCTATTGAATCTATAAGTATCATTATCCAAGTTTGACAATTGTGATCATAATATGGAATTCAAATTCCATGTACCAAATAGAATTGTATACGATTTTTTTGTTTAATGCCAAATTGATTATTTTGGTGACGTGTTGTAGGTTACTCCGATAAAAGTGATTGGAAGGTCATTGTGATTTCTACAACCATTTCTGGATTTCTACTAGGAATAGTAACCCTTGTCTTGGGTATTATGCTTCACCGCAGTAAAAAACATGTGCATGTTCTCTTGAAAAGTAAGGATCCTTGGCTCCCTTTCCATATAGTATCTAGTAACTTTAAGGTGTTGGAGAACATTAATTAATTATTTAAATATAAATTCATGTAACGGATTGACTTACAAATTTCATATCAAATTATTTAGAAAGAATGTTCAAGCAATGAGACTTATACACAAGCTTACGAAGTATTGCCAATATCTTTTACTTGCAGATATCAAAGAGTTGGATATCAAGGCAAAACGATTTGAATATAATGAACTTCGTATTGCTACCAAAAACTTTGCTAAAGAAAGAAAGTTGGGAGCAGGAGCATACGGTGTTGTTTACAAGGTAATTAAATTCAATGTAATTGGTTTCCAAAAGACACACACACATGTTGCACTACTAGGAATTTGCGTTTATAATACAAAATTAAAAGACATTAGTTAAGACTATCTTTGTAACCACATTTATTATGAATCATAATGACAAGGAACAAAATCCCAATAACATTATTATATATCTATTTGATTTCTTTTATAAATTTGATCAACAAACAATGTGCTTGAAGTTAGGTGATCATTGAATACAAATGTTATGTATTTGAATAAGGAATAATATTTCTAAAGCCTTGACAACATTATCAATAATTATTAACCTTCGTCCATATTTAATGACAAATCACCCTAATTTTGGCTCACCTACAATGCAGGGAATTTTAGCTAATAACATTGAAGTGGCTGTGAAACAATTATTTATAAAGACAAGACAAGGTAGTGATGATTTTCTCAACGAGATCCTCCTAATTTCAAGTCTGCAACATCGTAATCTAACGACATTACAAGGTTATTGCCTCCATGGAAAGGAGATGCTATTGGTTTATGAATTTGTTGATTTTTGTGATTTGGAAAAATTTCTATTTGGTAAGCATTTTCACAATTGGTGTTTATTTATAAGTTGAAATATTTGGGTTGTTCAAGATTTGAGATTACATCAAGCCAACCATGTATGGCATTGTGGTTATTAAATATTTTCTTACTACACCAATGCATGAAGGATTAATCTAGAGTATATAAGAACAAGTTTATTTGTATAAATTTGCAATTTATAACCTAAATTTAATAATATGTGTTTTGATCCTTATGCAGATACAAGTGGTGCATATTTGTGCCAAGTTATGAATTGGTCGACACGAATGAAAATATGTTTAGGGGTGGCCCAAGGCTTGTATTATCTACACATGTCATCTCAAACTAGAATCATCCATCGTGATATTAAAGCAAGCAACATTCTATTGGATAAATATTTGAATCCAAAAATTGCAGACTTTGGTTTAGCAAGACCAATACGAGATGGAAGAACTGAAATCATGACCCAAAAATGTGTTGGTACAATGTATGTAAATCAAATCCCAATCCAATTTGGTTTCTTAAGATGAAATTGGTACTTGTCTGTTTGCATGATATGATCTATCATTTTGCAAATAATATGAAAATGAAATTAATGCAAACTATTGGATCAATTCATATTTCTAATTGTTAACAATACATATATTTTTAACCAATTAATTTCATAAGGAAATGAAAAAGATAATCTACTATTTATATGTATATTCATTTGATAAAAAACCATTAGTATTTTTATTAGTAAATGCATATAAACATAGATGTAAAATAGCTCAAAAAGTTGTATATCTTGTAATTTCTATACTAACCTTATTACACAACTTCATATATGCTTTTGCAGTGGTTATTTAGCACCTGAATACATGCTTTATGGTCAATTGAGTGATAAAGCTGATGTCTATAGCTTTGGCGTTTTACTTCTTGAAACCATAAGTGGGAAAAAAAATCAAGATCCCACTCAATTTAAAGATGAAATATATTTGCCAACACGAGTATGTGATCACACCCTTTGTTTTTCGGATTTTGATATAATTTGCATTATGTAAAAGCATTCTTGAATAAAAACATTAATACAATGTTTTAAAGTAATTAAACAATACAACACTTAAAATAGCTTTAAATTTCATTGAAGAATAGTTATTACACAATAACTAATCAACTTAAATTTGATTTAATATAAATTGGTTTTTGCATTATTATTGTAATGAAACTTCCATTCATGTGGTTGTTGACAATATCAAGGAAGATCCAATATTTGGTTAAGGCAAAGACATGGACACTAGAATGGGATAAAATATAACAAGACTTAAATCATTTTTAATTTTTGTAGGCATGGAAATTGCATATGGAGAATAGACTTATGGATCTCGTTGACCCAAGACTTCAATTCAACAATAATGAGTTCTTTGAGGTGCAACGTGTATTGGAAACTGCCATTCTATGTGTGCAAATTTCTCCAGAAAAGCGTCCAACCATGTTCTGTGTAGTGGCAATGTTGGTGGGACATGCAACTATTGTAATTTCTAATGAAGAAGGTAATGAGTGGCCAAACTTCCAACCAAACAAATCTAGTGACCAAGATCCCTTTCTTGATCTTCAATCAACATTAATTTCAAGTACAATAGGACACCTTGCAAATGAGACTACTAATGTTGAGCTTAATACATTCCACACACAATAGCCTAGTCAAATTTTGGGGTAAAAACATTCCATAAAAACCATTACAACTTAATTTTACATATTTTTAGGTAGAAAATTACTTGAATTTATTGAGATTGTGTGACATATTTATAGTATAACAATAATTTTATTATATCATTATAGGATTTGAATGAATTTGAAATGAATATAAAATAGATTTGAAAACATTTAATAAGGACTATAACTTTTTAACCACAATTCATGCAATGTAATTAATGTAGAGATGGATTGAATAGTGAATCATGTAGTATATCATATTAGCATGTTTGTATTGTTTCATAATTGGAATGGACTACCATAGCATGTATCATTGGCTACTTTGAGCTTATAAATTCACATTTTGATCCTAGGAGTCAACATTGTTGCTTTTGAAAGGACTTGTGGAAGGTTTTTTTTTAAATAGCTTGTAAATATCTTTTAAAAAGTCCACAATTTTTCATTAAAGGGAGTTAATATATGCTTCAAAATTTTTTGTTGCATCTAGTTAACCAAGTTTAATAAATTTTGTACAAATTTATTCATAGTGGATCTATTTTTCAATTTTCTTTGATGTCAAAGTATTAGAGGCCTTAGTTACAACTTTAGTTAAACTTTGGAATGTCCTTATTTTCTTTTAAATGAGTATTTTGATTTCAATCTTTAATTTATATGTTTATGTATATATGAGCAAGAAGAAATGTTAAGGGAATATTGCCTCATGGTCTTGACATCTTGGCATCCTAATCAAGTAATATAACTTGTTCTATGGATACAATTTTTACATTTAAAACAATAATCAAAATATAAATCGTATAATTATCCCCTATGGTTTTAGTCACAAATATTAATAGACCACCCTATAAATATCTCTAAACATGTGATTTGTCAAGAAATTTAAAATTGTTTTTAAAGATTTCAATGTGAAATGGAATATCAATTGTAAAAAATGACAAAAATCATGATGAGTTAAATCTTTAAATATGAAAAACAAATCTTGGAAAAATTTCAAAGCATCTTACAATTAAATTATTCATTTTATGGTGGCCTATATTTTTATTTTAGTTTTGATATTACTATGACATATTTTTTGAGTCTACATTTTTCATTTTTTGTGTGTGACAAGCATAGTGTCATCATTTCAAAAGTTCATAATGAGTCCATTCTTTTCTTAAAACTCATCCATAATAATATTCTCACTAAAGTCTATTACAACTAGATAACAAAAAAATTGAAAATTTTAATCTTTGATATGATTTTACATTTAAATTTCATATATAATCTAAAAAAATTATACTGGGATAGTCCAAAGAGTCCACCTAATTGTGCTTTCACCTTATGACTAAATATGTTTAAATTGCAATTCGTTAGTGTTCACAAAAAAAAGTGGTCACCAAGGGGGTGATTATAAAGGGAGTTTAGTGTATAACCTTTGCATAACCGTTTTTAAATGTCATGGCTTAACTATCTATTGAATAAAATATTATGTTTTCATCTTTTTTTTTATTAATAATTGAAGTTCTTCATGCTAATAATGGATGATGTCATCGTCATTGGTGGTCAACATCATTGGAATCATCATTCATTTCACAAAATTAATCAATTTTGTTGGTGCACAAATCATAATGGATTTGTATATTTTCTTTTATTGAATTAGCAATGTGTTGGATGGCTCTATTTTTGTGATTACCATTGGATATCAAGATGGTTATTAATAGTTATCATATCTAATGAAAATTAACATGAAATTAAAAACAAAATTGTATAGCCAACACTACATTTATTGTGAAGGTGCCATGGTTTGGGAGATTTCAATGTGACAAACAAAATAAACAAAATAAAACAAACTACCAAGTTGTAATATATAGATGTGTTAAAAAAGTGGTTTAATGCACATGTTTGTATTCTGCATTTTCAAAATAGAATAATGTAATCTTTGAAAATTCATGGTTTAAACAAAATCCAAAAATGATGATTTGACTTTTGTTAACTCCTACTTGCATTGTTTATATATATGATTTATACATTGTAAATAAATAAAGGAGAAAATTAGAGAATTTATTCTTCTCAATCATGTTTATAATGGCAAAAAATGTAATGTAACAGGGCGAAAACATTTTTGGGTGGTACCATTAAGAGCCACCTCAACGATTAGTTAAAGAACCAAAAATGGTTAAATCATTTTCTTGAGTTTTTTATTTTAAATGTTTTCACAACTCTATTTTTATTTATTTTTCATGTTTATGAATTACATGCACTAATATATGGCTTAAATTTTATTTTCAGAATTAAAAAAATTGAAAATTGTCAAACATTTATATTTTTAATTAAAATTGCTCCTTCAAAAATTGATAGCCTTAACTTTGGAAATTCATAACAAATTTATAGTTATTCAATTAATGGCCTAGTAGAAATTAAATGATTTAAAAATTAATTTTTAAAAAAATCTCAAATCATGTTTAAAATTTGTATTCCTAACCAAAAAGTTCAAAGAAAAAAACTCGTTTGAAATTCTTGAAACTTTTTCTAAATGTAATGATTAAAAAATCAAAATACACAATATTTTTGATATTATTGAAATTTAAAAATTTATGTAAATACGCTCATTAAGAAAATTTATAAACATATTTATTTAAGTGTCTCCTATAATTTTTCAAAGTTTGATGGATTCAAGAAAATCAAGGTATGATTCCCTAATTGTACCACCTAAAAATACTTTCACTCAATATTTTAAATCACTTTTGATAAGAATAGTTGTATAAAAGGTGAAAACATCATCATTTTTAATTTACAAATAAATGAGGAATGCTAATTAATCTTTTCAAAAAAAGCATCTAAAATGATTTAAAAGTAAAGATTAAATTTCAATAATAGATCTTAAAATTCTACTTTTATGATCTTTACTTTGTTTAGGGGATAGTATGGAAAGGTCTAGCCATTTGGGACAGCACTTTGAGGCACCCAAGATCATGCTTTAGCTTGATTATTTCAGACACAATTCACCAACCAGCTGAAGTATGTAGCTTCTTGTGCATCACCCACATCTCAAGATGAGGCGGTAGATGGGGATGTGCTGTTTTATCTAGAGATAGATGGTGGAACAATATAAGGTTGATCTTCTGGCAAATCAACAAATGTAGTTCTACAGAGCTTCAAGACTCACCATGCAAAGAATTCTAAGGCAACAAAATCAATCACTTGAAGCATTTTCTTGCTACAGCTTCTGGACTGTTTCTTAGTTCTTGAACAATTTTTTAATTCTTGACAATGCATGAAAATTTATGTGCTTAATGTGGAATGGTATGTGCTACACTTGAATCCACAAAACCAAAGCATATTTGAAGATGAGATTAGAGGATTTGAGTCTGATCATATAATGTCTAATCTGGTCAAGAAATTGAAATCAGAGAAGCGATCTAGCAATGTACATACACTTAGCGAATTCAATCCCAGCACTTAGGAAGTTGTTGGGTAGTTGACAAAATACTATAAATGGAGTCTCAGTGTCATGCATTTGTACAAAGTTCAATTTCCAGCCGAGTCAATCATAATTGCAAAACTAAGAAGCTATTGAATGAGTTCACCACTGGATTCATGTCTTCTAGGCCATAGATACAAACAGTTGAGAGCTTTGCTAAACACTAAGTCGCTTGCAGCTACAATCTAAATAGTGAGACTAGGCTACAGTAGGTCGCAGTGACTTGAAATTTACTTCTATTTCAGAGTGCCTTCTTGATTGCAATCAAGTAAATTGCAACATGCCTTGAGGATGGGTTGGTAGGAGGAGGTTGAAACCAGATTGAAAATTTAAACAAGATACTGAGTTATGACTAAACCCTAAACTGACAACTTTGGCACTAATTTTATTACTTTCGAAATTCCAAAAAATCTATTTTTCTCAAACAACAAAAATTTTGTGGATTTAATCTTTTGCTAGGGCATTAGACATTGCAAATGTTGAGCTTGCCATGGTATGTCTCTGAATTCAATAGATCTAGTCGATGGTGACAATTTTAGTCTGTTGATTTGGGAAGTTCCATTCCTTCTCCCTAAATTTTGTTTGCAAAACTGAAATTTGGAAAATGTCTTTCGAAAAACATTGTTGTTCTTGACGATTGCGTTGCTCCAAAATCTTCAAGAGTTCTTAATATTTATTTGCAAAGGTTTTGAGTACCTAGTTTTTATTCAATTTCTTGGTTTCTTGAAAACTCATTGTTTTTCTTCTTGTCGTTTGTCGTTGCTGTGTCCACCAAGAGGGAAGAGAACTTTGCCAAAGATTGAGAAACATTTTATAGGTTTCTTGTTTCTTGCTTTTGTTCCTTTGTTAGCTCTCCCCAGAGGGAAGAGACTCAGAGCCATTAAGGGGATAGTGAAAGGAACCCCATTGAGGCTCTTCCTGGATCTGAGGGCCTGGTTGAGGGTGATAGGGCCGAGACCAGCCTGATCCCCAGAATGCAGGAAGAGCAGAAAATCAGGATTCTTCCCCAATGTAAAGAGCGATTTCAAATTTAGGAATCATACAAAATGTAAGGTACCTTTTTTGACTTTGTACGATCCCTGAAATGGAAAATGCGAAATCCTGTCAGGCGAGGTGCTTTCAAATACAAAGACGAAATTTGAAAAGTTAGCTGCTGCGGATTCTTAAAACCTATGAGGATAATCACCTAATGGATTTGGTGTCAGTCACCCAGTGTGCT
This sequence comes from Sphagnum contortum, assembly GCA_963920785.1. Taxonomy (NCBI): domain Eukaryota; kingdom Viridiplantae; phylum Streptophyta; class Sphagnopsida; order Sphagnales; family Sphagnaceae; genus Sphagnum; species Sphagnum contortum. The sequence continues at coordinate 14,672,612 of OY987292.1, read as the reverse complement.
GCAGAATTTCACTCAAGCTTGGATCCATCATTTGGATCTAGCTCTCTTGTGGAGTTATACAATGTATTGTGTTCCAGTGATACGCACGAAACATATACCATAAAATAAACTATACAATCCGACATGAATTTCAAATTTTGTAGAAATCATTCCTACTCAATCATTGTAACTCATTTCAGTATGGGTGAGAACAAGCAAAGTTTTGCAGCCACCATTCTGCCCGAAGAGAATATCAGTACCCAACCTATCACCCGTGCCATGCAGATCTCTGAATATATGCTGATCTTGAAATCTGCAATTTAGAAGAGGACCTGACATATACTACACAATATTTCCTGCGACTTCAACATTAAGGTGGTTAATGTGCAACTTGACTTCCGATTGCATTTCAATTTGTGTTCTCCAGAGTGAATTTTCTCATTAAACATGCCACAAGTTCAGAAATGCTCTCAGGTAATTGAAAAATAATAATATGTCACTCTAATCAAGCGTTGGTGTCAGCATCGACATGGACAATGTGTTACACATGAATAGAGAATATACTTGATAAAATACTCTACAGAATGATTCATAACATCAGGATCCAACTGAGAAGGCTATGAATCAGCAATGCAAAAGCTCGTCAAAGCAAACACTAGAGAGGAAGGATCCTCTCTGTAACTTGCTATACCACCATAGCTCATATGCTTCATAAATCATACAAACAATAGCTTTCCGACATCACATAACAAACACTGTTGATGTTGAAGGTGATCAAACACTTGCGCCCGATCTATCTCGATAGGCCACATTCAATTGGTCACATACTACAATGAGAAGTCGACCAACAGAGAGTAGTAGTAAAGTAGATGACGATAACTAGTATGATTTGTAGACTTCAGCTATACCTATTCGTTCTGGCGTAATTATATAGTTCCACTGCACAAGAAACGCTAGTAAAAGGTAGATGAATTGCGTGGAATTCATTTGTTTTAAATCTGCAGCAGCGACGCCTTCTGCACAAACCGCGGTTCTCAGATTCATTGATATCAAAACGAGACCATCGTGTAATTTTATAGTGAACGCGACACAGCTAGTGAGACCTTCATCTATCTAGGCATACACCTGCCACTGGCATCAGGTCAAGAATAAAGCAATATAAGCTACTGCAGCCAAAAATTTCCACTAGCGTTTCAAAGCCTTCACTCGGAGCGCAGGCCAGCTGATCGCCAGAGAACTCCACGGCAGTGGCCTAGCTGGTGACCTAACATTTTGGCGTTCGAAGTGGACTTGACAAATATGAAATGAGATCTTGACACAATAGCGAAATTGGAAAACTGAACCTGGCAAACTAAGTGAGCATCTAGTATTCCACACCGGGGTTCTCAAAACATTTCACTGATCTTAAGGAGATCATTTGTTGCTTACATTAATGAACTGAACGACACTGCTGATAGCTTTCATTTATATGCAAAGGTAGCAACGTCCACAGCAATTGCTTGACGCTGCAGAACAAAAGGCTCCTTCCGGAATGCACTTCAGCTCATCGCCAGAAAACTCCAGGGCACAGGGCAAACGCAAAATTACACACTCACCCGTGAACGCTTGCAAGGGGAATGCCAGATCAGTAGGGGGCGGATGCGAGCGCCGAGCGACGAGACTGTGAGAAATTGTGAAGTGACTGCGAGAAATTGTCCATAAAAAGACAGGAGCACACCTGCACGTACAGTTAGATAGTTCCTGTCAGGCCAACAAACTGTAGACTCCTCACGTATTTCTCCGAAAACGTGCATGGGTTCTACAACTGCACCCCAAAACAAAAGGAAAATCTTCGTCCAAGATTTTCTGTTCCCTTGATAAGAGGGGTTCTTGCCAGGGCCAGAACTTGCAGTTGCTTACAACCAAAAAGCACAAACTTTAAGCAATTTTCACTTTGTAGCAGTGGGGGCTGCACTGATCCATAAGATAAATGGCAGAGAAGTTGTGGGTGTGTTTATGGCTCGAGGTCGATCATTGCAATCTGACATGGATTCTGTGGGACAAAAGAATTAGCGTCAGATCACTTCAAAAGCAATATGACAAAGGTCACTCCGAAAATGTGCCCGGGTTCTAGAAGTGGACCCCAAAACAGAAGGAAAAACTTTGTCCAAGATTTTTTGTTCCCTTGATTAGAGGAATTCTCGCCAGCGGCAAGTAGCATCATGTACTGGAATGGTCAAGCCCCTAGCTGCGGTACCATTGTAGGTGCTGATCCACCCAAGGATGTCCTGTATCATTCAGTGTAGCTCGACAGACTCATGCCCATGCCTGAACGTAGTCTTCACAACAAGCCAGGTCTTACAATTCTCTAACGTGAACATTTCGTGGTACTTGGTACAAATCGCAGCGACGTGTGATATGGACGTAATAGAATCAAAGTGAAGGACGGATGGAGATGCAAGAAAGACAATAATCAAATGAGAAATCGAAGCGATACAGACCGAAGTAAATGTCATAAGTGTCTCGCCGTGCCGAAATGGGACAGAAGTCAAGTGTAGTCGTCGTGGAGCCGCACCTATGGATGTCAAGGTCCCTCTCACACTCCACCCAGGTAGCAGAGCAAAGGATCATCGAAGTCGAGCTGCTAGTCGAAATGAACTGGGGAGATCACAGATTTATTGTGTGCATCAAAGTTGCTGTATGTGGAAAATGTGAGATTTTACAGACTTTATTTGCCTTTACTCTCTCGTCAGCTGATCGACGGATGCAAGAGACTTGGGCATCAAACTTTATTCCCTCGTCAGCAGATCCACGAATGCATGACACGCTGCATCAAGCGTCAATGTACTACAAGAATCATCAGCAGGGAGTTTTCCAATGTAAGATTGCACAGACTTCAAGTGTCCGTACTCCCTCTAGGACAGATCAACGAATGCCATTTAACTCATGCATCCTGCTCAGTACAGGCCCTTCCATGATTTGAGATCTGTGCGTGAGGCCGGTAGGGACAGGCGTGGCTGGGATCGTTGGCTGATCAGAAGATCCCAGTACAGCCTGGCTGGTACGTACTTTCCACCGCAGAAGATCCCCTTTGCTGAAAACAGTTTTCTTCAGGCAGGTAAGGGAGCTGGAAATACAAAGAAAAAATCCAAGCAGGGCTTTCTGGCTTTGAAAGTATAGGAGAAGGGTCTCTCGGCCAGAGGTTGAGGAACCAGGTCTAAAGTCTGGAAGGGTCTACTTTCACCTTAGTAAAGAGCAGCCTGATTTTGAGAACAATTCAGGGGACAGTGAGCTTCCTAAAACTATAAATGGAAACATCAAGGTCGCCATCCCGTTCATGTAGAGGTAATCGTGTCTTTGCATAAGTATTATGGAATGAATGATTACGCTACACAACGCTGATCAGTCCGCTGTCAGTGACAAACCAGCAAATTTAGGGCTCTTTGAAAATTCTAGACATGTATACAAGAAATCCAAGATCAAATTCAAATTCATGAGCATTTGTTCCATTTATTTCAACCTAGAGCTAGAGCTCACTATAATAAAGATTTCAATCAATTTTTTATGCTCCACACCATGGGTGCTTGACCATTGAATTTGTAATGGTAATACAAATTACAACTAGAGATTGTTGTAAAGAAATGTCGATATTATTTTGGGTGGGAAAGAGCATTTTGCAAAAGCAAACAATTTTCATGTTGGACAACCTTGCAGTGGTGCTTCAATTATTTCGCCCAGAAGAAAAACCCTCCAGTTAAATTGCCAGATTCTTATATTAGGTTCTAGCAGGTATCTAAGAAAATAGAAGGACCCTCACATTCTTTTACTTTGGTATCAGGTTGATGGCAAATCTTCTGGATGATCACCAGTTTGGGTACATCACAATATCACGAACAAAAGTGCTGCGTGGCAGCAATGATCCTCATAAACGCAGTGGCAATGCTTGCTTCCATGCCAGGGACCTCTGTCCAAGGACCATGCACTAAACGCACTTGCCCACGAATGTTGTGGGCAGTGTTTTTTATTTTGGCCAAAGTTTAGCATTTTTTGGAGCAAAAATGGGGTGATTTGACCACCTAGGTTTATTTCAGACCATTAGATTGGCTGAAATCGTCGGCAACTGACAACTTTTGATGTGATAGGAGTCACTTTGTGGATGAAAGTTAAATCCCTAGTAGTCACCCTTGTGAAACAGTTTGGCCATTGGATGCCACAATCTGATTGTGACACTAATCAATTCGTGGCAATCCTCATTGGCAACGACATTCATCACGTTTGTGTTTTGTAACATTCTAAACTCATTTGCTCACCATTACTACCCTACTATGAATCTAAGTTGCCACTAGTTTCTCTTTCAGATTTGTTGTTGCCGCCTAAGTCTCATATGTCAAAGAGCTTATTTGAGTTGTAAGTTGTAAGCATTTGACTTGACAAGCACCCATAGACAATTGCCAATGAAAAGAAGCTCTGACTTCCAAGCCTCTGTCAAATTGTTGCCACCACCATCAAGCTTGTTATTTTCAAGCTTCTTCCAAATCTCATTGTTGTTTCAAAATTGTTGCAAATCTTGTTACTACAAATCGTAGTGCCATTGTTGTTGCTTTCAAGCTTGTTGCACATTTCAATGTCATCGTTATGGCTTTCAAGCTTGTTGCAATCTTGTTTTTGCAACTTTCGGTGTACCTTCAAGTTTGCTACAATTGATCTATTGTTCAACAACCTCAAGGTTTGATGGATCTCTTGACATCATCATTGTGTAAAAAAATTATGATCATGTCTTTGAAGCATTGTGCACTTTTGCATTCTGGTGTAGTAGTTTTAAGGATTTGGTGTACATGAATTTTTTGTTCTATTGCAATATTTCGGTGTTGCATTTTGCTTATTGTGTTGATTGTAAGTACTTTAGATTTACATTCTATTGTTGCACTTTTATTCTGGTGTTTATTGTAAGTATTCTTATGCACTTTACTTTGTGCTTTTGAATTTGTTGCAACTACATCTAGGTTCAAATTGTTGCTTATAGTTGTTGTAACATTTTTTTGCACAAGGTTTTTATTATGTTTATGATTAAGGTTGGTTTTAGGTTCAAGTGAATTGCTACATTGGGGAACTTTGATTCAATTTTGGTTTATAATGATGTTGCCATTAAAACCCTTACCAAATTTCAAGTTTTGGAATTTTTTTCTTTTAGTCCTTCAAATGTTAATGTTTGAGCTTCTAATGATGTTTTAGGTGATGGTTTTTCTACACCTACACCTCCAACCAAATTCCTAAACATGCTTTTGGGTGAACAATTGTTGCAAGTGTTCGACATTATGCACAAAGGTAAACATCCATCCCATCCTTCAGAAGGATTTCCAAGAGCATCGTCTGGAGTTAATTCCATTTTAATTATTGATCTCACTCAGATTCTTCCTACCAAAAAATTTGGAAGAAGGAATGAGAATTCAACCAAAAGTTTCAAGATGTCTAGGATATTAAAATTCCTTGCATTGAAGCAGTTTCTAGTCTTAAGGGGAAGATGACCTTTGGGTGACATGTAGGATTTGTAATGAGGTTGAAGAAAAAGAAAAATAGTTATTAGTTCTTAAGTTCAATAGATTACAAAGACATGATGGTCACTGAAAAACAACATTTGCATGTCTAGGGGTGGTTATTGGTTGATATTAAATCAACAACACTAGTTAACATGTTAAGAATGAATGACAATATGCTACTTTTCATGGGCAAACTTCTATGGCTCAACAAGTTATGAATGGAAATCCTATAAAGTGCAAAAAAAAAATTATGTAATTTGTCACAAATTTCCATTTGTTGAGGTAGGATGACTTATGACAAATTTTGAGGGCCTTAAAAATCTATTTGATTTCTTAAAATTGCCAAATAACCTTCGAAAGTATTAGACAAACACAACTGGTTCGAGCATGGTTGAAATTATGCATGAATTTGTATTCTAGGCCACTCGTCTAGAAGTGCAAAATGCCTAGTTTCTTTTTTTGTCTTATTGATGCACCCCTAAACTCCTTGATAGACTCAACTGCAAGTCCAAATGTGAAAACAATAAAAGAATAAAAAGTTAAAGTACGCTCCTTAGCTCGCAACACTTGTGGGAGGGGGGGGGGGGGGAGTGGGGAGAGGAGCATGTTAAAGCTTCAAAATAAGGACTAGGACGAACGACAAGTGGGTCAATTATTCACACGAATTTGCACAAACTAAACAACAAGTTGGTAATTGCGTAGTTGGAGCATTTTAAGTGCACGGACGAACCACGAACAACCATGGATTCATAAAACTCACCACGGTTCGAACTTTGGGGAACCTACCACCTTCCCCCCTTATAATATTCTTTGTGCCTGGCCATGAAGCCTCCACCCAAATGTTGTTTTGTCCCGCGACTCCCAAGTTGGGAGTTTTGAAATTCCCAAAATTGGGACTCCCGTGACTTTGGAGGCTCACACTTAAACTTTAAACCTAAACCTCCGATTAAGTTGAAGTCCAAAGAAAAATTATAACCCTCATCAAAAGTTTTCCAACGGTATGTGACACGTCACCTGCATGTAAGTAAATTAAGGCAATTCCCAACTTAGTGTTTAGGAGTCAAATTGGCACTTTGACTCTTGGCCTTTTTTTTGCCATAACTTATGTTTGAAGTACCCAAATGGGTCATGTGACACCATTTAAGACATCTAAATTCTAATAATTTTTCAATTATATAATGAACTCTTCAATCCAATGAGTTTTGACCCTTGCAATCGCCCTTTGAAAATTTAAGAATCCATTGGGACTCCAATTCCCAAAGTGGGAGCTCACTTGGGAGTGTGGGGTTTCATTCCCTCACACTCTCTTACATTGCTAAGAGCATGAAATGTGACTTCTAGGCTTCAATCTTGGCCTGCACCTTTGCAAACCTTTGCTTTGGTCACGAGCACAAGGCTAAGGTTGCGACACTTATGACAAAGTGACCATAATTGATAATTAATCATGGATTTCTCTCCATGTGTATGTTGTGGAAGGGTGGGAATAGCTCCCAATTCTTTTAACATTGTAGCAAGTTGTTGAAGGTTCCCATACTGATAATTTAATAAAGATAATTGTCAAATTTTTATTCATGTATGGTGGTTTTTTATAATTTAATTTGGCTTTGAAGCTAATATGTTTTGGAACAAATGGTGTGATGGCATTCCATAGTTCAAAGACTAGGGTTATAATGCAGTTGAAAGAAAAACATGTGCCATTCCTATTAGGTGTGCACTATGTTGCACATCGAACCAATTTAACTATGTAGATGTTATTTTAATTGTCCTTAGTTACAAAAATTGAAGCAATGCTCCAAGTTGTTTACAACTATTATGCACAAAGCCCAAAACGATCTTTGGAAAAAACTACATTGGCCAAATTTCTAGAGAAGAAAGTGCTAAAAATCCTGTACAATGTGAAGATGCATTAGATCTCAATATTATCTACTACCAAACACATTTTGGCAGAATATAAATCCTCGGTCATGCACGTGTTTGATGAACAAGCATTAAACACAACAGTAGAAGGAAATCTAGACCTTGTTTGTGATGTGGAAACCTTTTAGGGTCTAAATTGTATCATACCTTTGCATGAATGTATGCAATTTCTATCAAAGTTTGCTTAAGCTTGGGATGTATTCATTCGTGATTTTGTTAATATTATTAAAGCTTATGAAAAAAAATTGTACAAATTATATGTTGATCCAATTACAAACTATGGGCATGCTGATGGAATTTTTCAAACATTCCTTGCAATTGTGCATCACTTGTCACTACAACAAATCATGGCTTTCAAAAGGTTCACCTTGGCTAAAATGTTTGCATTGACCAAAAGTATGTCCTTTTTATTAAAGCATGGGACATGCAAAACACATGGTTCTTTTGGTTGGTTTTTTTTGCTAAAGTGACCATTTTGACTAAATGTTAATTATAGATCTAATCAAGAGAGATAAATTTTTAATTGTCCATTAAGATACCCATGGCTTAATCAAATCAATTATATTAAATGGCCATGCTTAGTCAAATTGGCCATATTAATTTTAAAGTTACCTAACATATTTATTATGCCCAGTAAATTACCTACCTACCTACTTATTTACCATCTACCTACCTTAGTCCTACCTACCTAATATTTACCAAAATTATTTATTTAATTATCTACCTACCTATCTATCAATCAATCAACCTACCTACTATCTATTTATCTACCTATCTAGTTACCCATTTATTTACCTACCAACCTACCTACCTAGTATCTACCTAGTTAGGTACCTACTTATGAAAAAAATTGAAGTTCAAAAGTTACTATACAAATTGACAAAAAAATTCATTAAAGTTCAAGGAAAAATGTTGAATGCATTTGGTACAATATTGTTTTACAATGTGATGTGGTGGTTTGATGGCCAAAACATTGGTGTGAAACCAAAGAAACCAAGGTTCAATTGCTTGAATGCAGTTGAAGCTGTGAAACAACAATGCAATGTTGTAGTTCTTAGCCTCATTCAAAAACTTGAATAATAATTCCCAACTCAATACATTATGATTGGTGTGATCTATCCTCAGTTTTGGGTGCAGCCTAAAGTTGAGCAAAAGTTTATGGCTCGACTTTCCATTCTAAAAACTCAATATCACTTTGGCAAGTATATGACCCAAAACAATTGTTCATTTTGGTGTAACAAACACCTTTTTTGAAACTCACTATGTTTGCTAATTGCCATGCTGCCATGAATCACCTTCTAGACTGTAATCCTTGCACAAAAATTTGGTCCAACTTGGTCAACAATCAATTATTTTTTCATCAATTGTTTGAATGGTTCAAACTTATTGAATTATCCATGGCCATGATTATGGGTAGTGTTGAAGATGAAAGATGCTTCTCTAATCTAGGGTTTATGAAATGTAAGCTAAAGAATAAACTAACGACCCATTTGGATCTAGTTGTCAAAATGTTTGTTCAAAAGTTCTTTATATTGAACATTTTCCCTTTTGTTGTAACAATGAGTTTTTGGACTATTGCAAAATCCCACCATGGTGCAAAGGGATAGTTCAAGCAACCAAAAATCTCTAAACCCTAACCTTTTTTACCATATTTTGTTCCTATGTTTTTGCTATGATGTTTGCAATACTTGTTTCAATTCAATCAATTCTATTGATTTGGTTGGTATGAGCCTTGAGGTGTATGCAATTCTATTTTGTGCACAATCCTCCATTAAAGTAGTATGTAATTTTGATTTGTTTTGTTTTATTGGAGGCAATCTCCTATTACAATGGGCAAGGGCTTCAAGACTAGGGTTGAATTCCCCTAGGAGATTTTAGCACTAGATTTTAATGTCTATTAATTTTTGCACCTTGTTACCATTTTTTCGCTACTAAAATGCAAGTGATAGCCAACTTATTTACATGGAGTTTTACATAGTAGCAAATGTTTTTGCCTTTGGTTCTACTTAGTTGTTAGTTTGTATACCTCAAATAACATAATAAGGTTGCCTCTCATTCTCTATTCTGCATTTGATTTTGTAGCTATTTCTTAGGCTTGTCTGAACAAGCATAGCCACCTGATAAACCCAAAAAAAAAGGGATAGTTGCCAAATTTGCATAATTAAACTACTTGCCAATAATCACCTGTGCCACATTGCAATTATGAAGACAAACACATTGGTCGTGGGTGTAATAGCATCTCCGACTGTAGCAACCCTGCAAAATTATTATTCACATCCAAGTTTAGTTACGTACTATTTGGCAACGCCACCCATAAAACTGAAACTGAGACAACAAATAGGTTGGGTCTACTAATAGCAAAACCACCTGGACCAATCATTATGATAGACCAATCAGAAATATTGAACAGCAGTTACATCATATTTATTACACTCATTTATGCATGTGCACACGGCTACTGTGCCTTTTAGTGCATGGTACTTGGGCGCATCTACAAAAATGTGCCCATTGTAAGAGCAAATTATATTCACTTCTGACACTGTGACTTTACTTTTATTTTTCACTCAGAAAATCCATGTCTTGCCATATTTTCTCTATTTTCTGCATCATTACTCCTTTACGAGGAACTAGAACTATAATGTCAAGTGTTTTGGAAGGAATGCAATAGGCCACACTACTACCATCCTCATCCTTTTCTGCCTACACCTTTCGTATGTTAGGCTGCAACATCTTCCTCACGGACCACTACTCTATCCATCTATGAAGGAAGGAAGGTAGTTTGTTTTGTTTTGTTCTGTGGTTATGAGATCCACTGAACCAGGGTGCTTCAGATCATGTTCTTCATATCTTTGGAAAGTTCTCAATGAGAAGGGTTGCATGGGCTTAGTTCCATGATGGTTAGATTTGCAGTGCAAAAGTTTTTTGATTATTGAATGATTTCTTCACTGGAAATTAAATTAAACTAAACCATAGCTGAAAATTTTGGAGGAATTGGAATGTGCCTTTGGGGTTGTTGGAAAGATCTTGATGAGCAAGATTTAGTGGAATTTATTTGGTAAGATTTGGATTTAGATAGTGGGAGATTTTGATTTTCAAGTGATTTCTGCTGTTGAAAATTCAAATAAATTCTAAAAAAACCAGGTTTTGAAAAGAAAAATCAATTGAGAATGTGGTAATAACACTTGAAGGCTTACCATTCAATTCAAGCATGATTTCCTTTCATATTTGGTTGTTCAAAAAATCGATACATACATGCAAAACAATGTTCACATGTTGAGTTTCCCTATTTTGGAGTGATGTTTAATTCATCACATTCACCAATTACTTGCTTACTGTCAAGGCACCTACCCACCCAAGGGCTATTTAGGGTCCTCATGAATTATTTAAGGGTTTCCTAGGGCTATTTATGGACAACCTAGGGGCTTTTTAAGTTAAGAGATACCTTGGGGGTTATTTATGGAGTTACAGAGAAGGTAATTAAGGGATGACCTAGGGAGCAATTTGAGGATTTCTAAGGTGTTATTTAGGGGCTACCTAGGGGATTTATTGGGGGCTGTTCTGGGTTGGGGGTTATTTAGGGGTTACTTTAAAAAACTATTTAGAAAACTATCTTAAGGATTTATTAAAATAGGACATATCTAAGGAACTATTTATGAGGTTACATAAAAGGCTACTTAGGATAATACATAGGGATTATGTAAGGGCCTACCTTGGTTAGAGGATATCTAAGGAATCACTTGTGGGATTACATAAAGGGATGTTTAGGATAATACAGAGGGGCTATTGAAGGGCTTATCTTGGTTAGGGGAAAGTTAAGGACTATTTTGAGGTTACATAAAATTTATTTATGAACTTCTTAAGTTACGGGATACCTAAAGACTACTTAAAGAATTACATAAGATGTTCATAATTGTTATGAATCAACCCCAAAGTAGCCCCCTATGCAGTTTTTATTAATCTTTTTTTCATTATGAATTAAATTTAGATAACCATTAATCCTAACTTAAGAATCCCCAACCAGAGTCACATGTAGGTTCTATGTAACCCCATAAATAACTTTAAACTATCCCATAACCTAGGTAAGCTCTTGGGTGTCTCTTTAAGTAACTCCGTATGTAGGTTTTAGGTAGTCCCTTAAACAGTCTTTAAGTATCCCACAACCTAAGTAGGTAGGTTGCTAGATGTCTCCCTAGTAACCATCTAAGTAAACCATATGTAGTCTCTTTTGCAAGCTTTTGATACTTCTAAATAACCTCTCCTAAATAGCCCTTAGGTAACCTTTTAAATAGTCCTTAGATATCACATAACCTAAATACATCTTTAAGTGTTTTTTTGGATTTCTTAGGTAAGCCTTAGATAGCTCTTTATCTATAATCCTTAGATATCTCATAACCTAAATAGTTCCTAAGGTGTCTCCCTAGGTAATCCCTTAGTAGTCCCCTAAGTAATTCCTAAATATCTCCTAATTTTAAAAAAAACCTAACTAAGCCTTCTTAAGTCCCTTAAATTTTCCTTGTGTAACCACTTTAGCTATCACAACACATAAATAAGCCCCTGGGTAGACATGTAAACACAGCCAAAACAAAGGAGACACAAAGAAACTCAAGTCATCTGCTTGATGTTCAGTTGAGTTTGCTTCTTTGCTATTTGTATTTCGCCCAATCCCATCCAATATTTTGAGTCACCTCTATTTCAAAGAAACCCGAGGTTCTGCAATTCAGTTGAGTTTGCCCAATCCCATTCGGTATTTTGAGTGTCCTCTATTCAAGGAAACCAGAGGTTTTGCTCTTGAGTTTTCCTTACTTTGCAGATAACTCCAATGTCTTGCAATAGTCTTCTTATTTTCTGCATCATCATTCCTTTACTAGGAACTGGAACTATAATGTGAAGTGCTTTGGAAGGAATGCAATAGGCTACACTGCTACCATCCTCATCCTATTTCAATCTGCACCTCTAGTAGGTTAGGCTGCAACATCTTCCTCACAAACCATTACTCATTTGCATGAAACACCAAAAAAAAAAAAAAAAAAAAAAAAAAAAAAACCAATTATTATGAACATTTTGAATGTTTGGAATATTATCATCATTTATGCCAGACCTGTGTTACATGCATTATGCCCCGCGTGCACATTTGGAGTGATGTTTAATTCATTAAAGTGACATAATAAATCGTTCCTGCAAGGGCCAACAAACTGTGGACTCTTCACAAGTCTCTCTGAAAAACAGGCATGGGGTCTAGGACTGCATCCAGAAAAAGGAAAATCTTCATCCAAAAGTTGGTGATTGATTAGAGGAATACTTGCTAGGTAGTGAGGACAAGAGTCTCGTGAGTTAGCTTGTTGGACTATGAATTCTATAATGGTAAAGCCCTTGTGGAGTGGTCAGAACTTGGTGATGATTTTATGCTTGGGGAATTTACCTTCCTTCTTTTAGGCCCTTCCATAGGGGTCTCATTTTTTTTTGGTGTCATTACGACTTTTGTTTCGATCTCAGCTCATCTTGTTAGGAGATTTTGAACTTATCAACTATACTTTCAATGTATATTGAAAGTATGAGTCAAGCCCCCTTTAGCATGATATTCCATGTTTCAATTGTGGGGCCTTATTTACACGTCTCAGTTTGGCACATTATCAAAGGTGATGTCAATTTTTTTAGGCTAGCTCCTCACGAGGTGACAATGGTACCCCATCCCTCTAAGCCCCATGCCCCCTTCCAGCAACTTCAAGAATCCAACAAAAAAGCTCCGAGGGGATCCAAACTTGATATCTATGCCGCCCAAGTTGCTTTAAGGTGAAAGGTGCAACTAACATTTAGATTTCCTTTGGACCACATAGTGTGAGACCCAAACAATGTTGCTACTTGGCATTTTTTTTTTCCCCCAAATGGTGCCTTCTTTTGCCTACTCAAGGTGGGAAGGTTGGGCATAGGGAGACTAGGATTCAATTACAAAGGTTCCTTTCTTGAGATTCAAAGGAGTTTCAAATGGAACATTTGTTGCATGCACAAGCCTTAACAACTATTTTATTTTCAATCCCCCCCCCCATTCAAATGGTGCCCTTCCCCTGAAATTTCATCCCTTTCTTCCCACTTAGGGCCCCATCATCTTCATTAAAGTCTAGCTCTAGGGCAAGCAAGGGAATATGCTTCTGCTTATGCTACAAGGGCCCTCACCCCCCCTAGCACTATCTTTGACCTTTTCAGAAACCATTTTTGCTTTGCAAACTCTTCATCCTTTGGATTTGTCCTTGCCATGTTCACATTCTTTGATGGAATTCAAACCAGAAATGGATTTTTCTTTAAATATGTTTAGGTCGGCATTCATCCATTCAACATACCTTTCAACTAGAGGACTTTCAAACATGGTATTCGAACACCTTCGAGATTTATTTGACCCAGAGGACTTAGCTAACATTTTTTCCCAATTATTCATGGTGTAATTTTATGTTGTTGCAAGGCATATCCTTGAGAATATAGCCAAGGCCTTTGGTGTTACCAAGTTGTTAGCTTTGGCTAAGTCTTTTAATGACATTTAACTAATAATCATAGGTAAGGTTTTTTATTGATTGGTGAGTAGGACCTTTTGCCTCCAGTTTCACAATGCATTTGTCATTCATTTATCCCCCCCACCAATTTGGGGTTGTAGTGAAAGGAGGCTATGACATAATGGTACATAGTATGTAGGTAACCTTAAATGTTCACCTTGATTGGGTGGTGTTGCAAATGGAAAACGCAAATGTTTTCAACGTTGTTTACCATAAGGTTATTTTCTAGGAATTACTTGTTGTATGTGCATATTTGACGCGCTCCCAAGTCCCTTGTTGGATCCAAGTTGGGACCAAGTCAATCAAACAATAGAAATGTTTGGGACTCGGGGCACACTCCCAATTTCTAGCACTAAAAGGGGTACAGGGGCGTGCTGAAGTTCCAAAATTAGACTAGGATGAAGGACAAGCTTTACTTAATTATTCGAACTTGCATCAAACCAACCAACAAGTTGATTTGTTCACATTCAGGAGCACTTTCAGTGCTAGGACGAGCCACGAGCAACCCTGGACTCACATGACTCACCATGGCCCGATCTCGGGGGAAGCCACCACCTTCCCCCATATAGTATTTTTTGCGTTTGCCCACAGCACCCACATCCAAATGACACTTTTTCCCGGGACTCCCAAAGAGGAGTCCCAAAACTGTCTCAATTTGGACTCTTGGGATTTTGGGAGTTCATAACTGCTTGCTCAGAACTTTGATTGAGATTTGGTTTGAAGCAAACTTATAGGTATCCTTAAAAATTTTCCAATGATGTGTCACACTCCACTCACACACATCGAGGTCGGGTTGATTCCCGACTTTTAGTGGTCGCTAATCAAACTACAAGTTTGACTCCCGGCCTTTCTTTTGTCCATAACTTGTGTTGCATATGTCTGAATGGCTCATGCGAAGCCATTTTCGACATCTACACTTCAAGAACTTTTCAATGGTATAAATAACACATCAAGGCGAGGTGTTTTGACCCCTAAAATTGAACTCTAAGTTTTCAAGAATCCCGGAGGACTCCCAAGTCCCCATTTCGAGAGTGTGAATGTCATCCTCACACTCCTTCAAAGTGGGGTTGCGACAATATTTGTCTCAACTTGTACCTTTCATTCATTCCATTTGTGTTCCCCAATTCCATCTTTCCTTTAATCACCATTCCCTTAAGGGCAATCTGTATGTTATTCACTCTTCCATTGGTACACATCAAGGAGATCCTATGGGTGGTCCTATTTTTGCCCTAGCTCATTTTTGCTCATTTTTATTCATTTCTTAATTCGATTGCCCTTTTCCCATCTTATTTGTTTCCTTCTGTTATAGATGACACCCACATCATTAGGTTTACTTCAATTGTCTTTCAAACTTTTCACCATTTTTCTTCCCAATTAGATTTGGTAGGCCTTATAGTCCAACCCTACAAATGTGTTGTTTGGTTTCCTTTGAAATTGCCTTTAGGGTTCTTGCATCCATTAAATAATTATTCCTTGCTAGGGGGATTAGGGTTTTGGGTGTTCCTTTGGGATCCCTTTCCTTCATTTTTTTATTCCAAGATATTTTGGATGATGATGTTCAACACATAGATGCCTTTCTTAGATTGGGGGATGTGTAGGTGGCAGGGATTTTCATTCATTGTTTCATACAAAGGCTTTGTTACATTTTCGTCCTTTCCCCCCACCCTCGAATTTTCAACACCAGCTAGCTTCCTTTTATTCGACCTTCATTTGCATATATGGGATACTCTTAAAGCTAGGTTCTTTGGAATGTTTGGAGGCTCCCTTGGTTTGTTGATAAGCCTTTTTTTCCATCTCCAAAGGTGGGATAGATCTTGTTTATGTAGAGGTTATCGCCCCGACAATGTACTTGGGAAGTTAAGGGTTTGTTGCCCCAATCATCACATCCAAATGTTTGCAAGATGGCTGCCCATTTTTATTGGGGGCTATAGGGGGCCAACAATTTAAATTCACTTCCATTCTAAGTTCACCTTAAATGGGTTCATGACCTTCTACCTCCAGATGTTCAAACTTCCATCCCACCTTTTAGCAGCTATCAAAGAGAGGAACAAATTGTCTTTAAAAGAACATATCAGAAAACATGCACAAGCATTCATTTTCCAACATCATTTTAGAATTGTCTTTAAATTATCATTGTACTTGGCTAAGATCTTGTGCAAACCCAAGTTCGAGTGTTTAGCTTTCTACACACCTAGTCATCCCATCTTTTAAGATGGTTTTTAACATTTTTTCCTCAACACTACACACTAAACTAGGCCTCCCCCATCCCATAGCTTGTGGTGTTTCTCAATGCATATGTAGCTAAGTCATAGATCCAACATGGATACACATATTTCGTTGTGCTCATGGGGGAAAACACACCACCACACATGATGCAGTTCAAGATTTTCTTGCCTCCATTGCTAGGGATGTCAAGTTCCATGTTTTGCACAAGCAAACACGTGTTCACCCAATGCCATCTTTCTAATCATCATGGTAATGAATGGATATTATGCTTACAACAAATGGTACTCGCCTTTTGGCAAATGTAATCATTGCTACCCCAACTTGTGTGAATTTTATTTTGCAATCCATTTCTTCTTTCTTATGGAATGGTTACAATGATTACAAATCAAGCAAAAGTTGTCAAATCACGATCGACACCTTGAGGATGATTTCATTGACCCTCTAACAATAAAGATATTTGGATGTTTACACCAGCATCAATGTGCCAACATGGCTTGATTAGCAAAAGGCTCTAGAGATCCTCCTCTTTCAATTATATGTTCATCTTATAGGTAAGGGTGTTAATGGCTCTTCAAAAAGTTCACGCAGCCTTGCATTAAATAATTGTGGCAACAAGAGAGGCCTTTTCTAGGCTTGGTGTCCTTTTAGGTTTTTCACCCATCTCCTTGCACAACTTGTTTTGTGTTACTAGTGATGGGTTTAGGTTTTAGATTTCATGTTTTTTCCTCTTAAGGCTCCCCATTGTGCGTTCTACACTTTTAGGTGTGGTTTTTTATTTGAACTATGGTATTTTTATTTTTATTTTCTTATTTTTGGTAATTGCCAAAAAAAATCATTTATGTATTTATTTATTTATTTTTAGGCACCTAGAGTAAACAACATTTTGCAACAATGCATAGTCTATTCAAGCAATATTAAAAAAACCATACACATGTATGGGTGAAAACCAATGTAATTTTAGGAATTTTTGTTTATAACTAAACTACCAATCATTCATTTGAAAATGTAAAAAGAATGGCAATCATCACTAAGAAGATTTAGCCAAATTTGGCTATAAATGAAAAATAAAGTATAAATCTTTTAACATGTTTCTTTATGTTTGGATACATAATAAAAACCACCTACATATGAATTTGGGGTTTTTTACATTTTATTTTTTCATTTCCACCTCATGTATAGCAAATAAAAACCTCCATAAACACATTTTCATATTTTCATTATCATTATTAGTATTTGGCAATATATTGTCACAAGGATGTGCTTCACTGAATGATCCAATTTGTAGTGGTGATTGGACTACCCCCCATGAAACTCTTTAATAGGCCTTGTGCATGCTACTTGCATGGCAAGCAATCTTGCATTAAGTTTCTGAAAACTACTAAAACAAGGGCCACTGAGATTTTACAATTGATCCACTTGTACGTGTGTGGGTCATTTTGAGTGCCATCTTTAGGAGGAGCACACTATTTTGTGAGCTTCATTGATGACTATTCTAGGAGAACTTGGGTATATTTCATGGTTTGCAAAGATGAAGTCTTCAACAAGTTTCACCTTTTTTGGCAAGAGGTTGAAACGGTTGTTCCTTAATGAATATTTACATTTCGAACAAATAACAGTGGCGATTATATTTCATATCATTTCTAGACCTATTGTGTTAATGTTAAAGATGAAAAAATAATTTATTGCACCACACACCTTTCAACATAATGGTGTGGTTGAAAAGTGTAATTGTTCTCTACTTGACATCGCTCAATGTTTTTTCTTGGATAAAGGATTGCCTCAATTCTTATGGGGAGAAGTTGTTCGAGCAACATTCTACATGCCGAATTTGAAATCAATGAAACTTCACCCTAATAAAAAAGCTTAGGAGTTGGTTTCTAGCAAGAAGACATCAATTGCACACTTGTGTTTGGATCCACTATTTATGTGCACAACAACAAACTAAATCAAGAGAAATTGGCTATTCACAATGAAGAGTGCATTCTTCTTAGTCATGATGACAAGGTCAAAGGTTACTATTGTTATTAGCCATCCACCCAGAAGGTCATTATTTCTTGTGATGTCAAGATTGTGGAGACTTCTAATCTAATCATATTGGACAATGGCATTTTGTTATTAATAACATTAGCGGCCCACCTTTGCGTTCGGTGTTTATGCCAATTTTAACACCAAATTTCAATTCTCCATCAATTGTTACAAGTAGAGGTGTTGATCCAATGTCACTGTCATCACTTCCAACTATTTCGACTTTTATGTCCCAATTGCTCATCACTTCTCATGGACATCTACAACTTTCTTCCTCAACCAAATTGACAATGTTCATTAAATTAGTGGCAGCAATGGTGCCAACACTACTAGTGTCCACTGTGCATAAAAGACGAAACCATTGAAATTGGCAATGCTAATTCATTCGACATTACTAATGGTCACCATGTCATTATGATGATCTTCATGTGAACACCATTTTAATCAATGGCTTGAAGATTTTGTTGATTCTTACAAACTCAAAATGGTGGTTGGAATGTTTATTAATGTTATTGAAGATGACGACAAAAAGTTTCAATATTAAGATTTTTTTTTAATCCTAATTGGCAAGCTATCATGCAAGAGGAATACCATTCCATTTTAGCAAATCAAACATGGACATTTGAGGACCTTGCTCTAGCAAAATGTGCCATCACATCTTGTTGGGTGTACAAGAAAAAATTGAATGCCATTAATGATGGGGTCTAGTAGAAGGTTTGACTAGTTGTGCATGGCTTTGAACAATGTTTTTGTTTGGATTACACAAAACTTTTGCTCCAATTGGGAAGTGGGAGACCATCTGTATAGTAGCCACCATTGTCACACACAATGGATGGCATATGGAACATCTTGATGTTTAAACAACTATTATTTATGGTTTTTTCAATGAGGATGTTTTCATGTTCCAATTAAATTGCCTCATCATGCTTAAACAAGAATAGAAGATTTGTCACCATCAATGTGTTATTTATGGCCTACGTCAAAGCCTTCGAGCTTGGTATACTTGCATCGACCAATATTTTCACCACACTCACCTTTGCAAGAGTGATGTTGGTGGCAACGTCTACATTCTTACTACTACCCCCTCTACAGTCTTGTTGATTCTCTATGTTGATGATTTACTCATCAATGGCAGTAATCATGCCTTGCTTTAAACCATCGTTTCTACTTTGAAGTTTGAGTTTGCCATGATGGAAATCGGTCCCATTTAATGTTATTTTACTGTTTAGTTTCAATGAACACATTATGGCCTTCTTTTGCATCAAACAAAATTTTGTTTCAACATTCTTATGAAGCCTAGATGTTGGATTGTCCAACTTATGTGCCTATCCATGAAGGAGTTATTTTCAAATGTATCATGGACATTATTCATGTTGAACCACTCCATATCGTTGTCTTGTGGGTAAGCTTTTATATCTCCTTTGCACACATTCCGACATTGACATTGCAAGTAATTACTTGCAATGTCAATGTCATCAGTTGATACATGCAAGCACCTAAAGTTGCCCATCTTCTTGAAAGTTGTGCTCTATCCTTCTTTATTTTTGTCGTTACCCTTCATGTGGAATCATTACTTAAAAGGGGAAAACACATTACAGGGTTACATGAATGCTAATTTTGTTCAAGATGCAAATGATCGATGTTCCATAGGTGCTTACATCTTCACATTTGGATCCTTTCCCATTTCATGAAAAACCCAAAAGTAGAGTACAACTACTAAATCTAGCAATGAAGCTGAATATGGAACCTTGGACTCTAATTGTGTTTGTGAAGAATTATGGTGTCATGGGCTATTTGATGATATTGGCTTTCGACTTGTTGGCCTAACCATTCTTAGGTGTGATAATCAAAGTGCAATAAAGCTTACTAAAAATCATGTCTTCCATGACAAATTTAAACACTTTGAGAATGATTGGCATTTTGCACACCAACAAGTGGAAGGGGAAGTCATCCTCGTTGACTACATTTTTACAACCCAACCAATGAATGGATCTGTTCACAAAGGCAATCTAGGACGGCCCAAATTTGGAACTAGATGAACCAAACGGCATATGTTGAGTTTGGAAGAAACACAACACCTTGCAACTTGATGGTTTTGAAGTATAATCAGTCGTTAATCAACCATTGCATGGTCAAGAAGATTATGTAATCCAATTTTGGATTTAGAGGAGGTGAGGAGAATTTATTTAAATAAATAAGTAAAATAAAATAAAAAATTTGCATTTTCTTATCCGCACAATATTTCAAATATTGTTATGACATTCTTGGTGTGGGAATGTTATGGAAGCCCAAAAAAGCACGAAAATTCATTAAAATTCGTTAAAATTCACGTTGAAGAATGTTTTGACAAGGTGCTAAATGAAGAATTTAAAAAAAAAATTAATATGCAAAATGAAGAACGTCATTACTAGGAACATTTGTCATTATAAAATAGAATTTAATGATGCCATGAGCAAAAAGGGGTGTTGAATGATATGCTCAAGACATCATTATTTGTGGTAGCTTCTAGATTAATTTCATCCAATATTAGTTAATATTTATATTCTTAGTGCAGTAGTTCAAGTATATAAATAGCATGGGTTATTTCTCCCATGAATAGTTACGTTCCTTGCAATGAGTTTTTGTGTGTACAACTCTTTGAATAAAGCATTTTACAAACAAGGGACCAAAAAATCTTGGACAAAGTTTTTCCTAAATTGTTTTCGGGTGTGCACTTCTAGAAACTACACAACCTAAACTTTAAACTCTTGCCAAGCTTCATTTGAGGTAATTTTTTAGATTGAACATGAGATACTACATTCTTATTTAAATAGTTGTTAATAATCCTGAATGCAAAATGTAGCCCTCATTCCAATTCCTTTTGCTACCTATACCTACAATTGGTAATGTTATTGCCTCTGCAATGAGTGATACAGGTTTGATCTCTTTACCATTGACAATAGACCATAAAAAATTTAAATTTAAATAACAATGAAAGTCTAAAATAGATCCAATCTGAATGAATGCGTATATTTATGTAACGATAATATATCTACTTATATACATGATTGTATCCAACAATTCACCCCTCCACTAGTTCGACATTTCGCTCACAAGCTTCAACATATATTGACACCCTAATTTTAAAAGCAAAAGTTCAACTTAAACAAGTTTCATTCTAGAATCCAATTGCAAAAGCTCATAAATTCATATATGTATTCCAGAAACAAAAGCTCAAGCCTCAAAAACTCAAAACTTCATTCTTTACACTTACTTTACCGTCGAGGTTTGTGTAGTTCACCTATTGCAAGCTTTCAAGCCCATATGTATTAGTTGCTAAGTAGGTTTAAATAGACAGTCAAATATCTTAGACATTCATGGTTTGTTTTGCACTTCCGCAATATATGCTGCTTCCTCTGAATCTGCAATGCTTGCACACTATTTGACAAGGCTCTTCTAGGGCGATAATTCACCTTAGTAGGAATCATCTATAACGAGTTTAAAGGTACTCATTTGACACCTCCTGATTAACACGACACTATAACCATATCACTGCAGCCAGAGTGAACATATAGCCACCAGCGCACCATCCATTGAAAGCCTATTACAACTCATCAGTTGCAGATGAATCCCAACTGAAACCCAACTGAGTTGACATCAGGTTTCACCTTGGTAGCCTATCCTGCAAAGAATTGGTCCTGAAGGTAGGGAAGTAGGTAGGATAATAGGTGGCTATTAGATGCACATAAATGGATAATACATAAAAAGCAAGGGCTAGTGGGTTGTTAGTAGGTAGGTAGCAAAAACAGAGACTGAGCTAACCACTATGGGTTACCTAGGGAACTGAAACCCATTGAAAAAGACAATTGAATCTTCCTTCAAGCAGCAAGAAGCTTGTGAGAGAGAGCAAGCTTCATTTCACTATAGCTTGCCCTCCTGTCCAAGCAAAGCATGTGAGCTTGAAAGACATAGAGAGAGAACTACATTGATGGTAATGATTTGAGGACACTGCACTCAGAGCATTTCCTTTAAGCACACCATCACTGGTGCTTGAAGCACCATGTAAAAAAAGAAAGCACGCATCTGTACAAAAACTTGGAACTCCAGCAACTAAAGAGAGATACATTCATCAATTAAAACCATCTCCTAGCTCTAAAACCTACAGCCCATTTCCTGAATCCTGTACACATTTGAGCAAACCTCTTGATGAAGGAAGGAGGTGGGGTGTAGTCATTTCTGCATCCTCCAAGCTCTTCCATCTTCACTCACATTGCAGCTGTCTCCTGGTAGTGAACCTAACCAACTCAATCCCACTTGAGTTTCAACCAATCCAAAAACTGGACAGTTTGCAGCAGCACACAGATGTAGCAAATTCAACAAGGGATGGCATCACATGTCCAGAAAATGTAATCAAATTCTGTCTCACATTCACCAAACCCAAAACTTCCTGGATTTTGTTCATCTTTCACTTGCACAAATTCCAGTGCCTGGAATTTCCTTGGCATTTTCCAATCTTGAGCTGTTTCTGGCCTGTTGCAACAGATGGTAATACCTGGAGTTATGGGTCCACCACCAATGTGTATTGCTTGATCCATCCAGACATACACCATTGTTTGGAGGCAGTAGCAATGTGAGGACTCCAAAGGCCAAAAAGAGTTCACCTCTATGTTGCTGTTCAAATGTCCTAATGAGGCCAATGTATGCACATGACAGAAGCCCCTTGTGATCACAACTGGGAACCTTGCTCCTGTATGCAACCAGATCCCGCATTACAAAAGCAACATTGGGCTTGTTCACACATATCACCATCCTGCAGAGCCTTACAGAAATCACCCAGAACCTCAAGACACACATGACTACAAATATGTAAATCTAGTGAGAGAAAACCTGTATAAAGGGTGCCAGCATAACAGTGAGCTGACAAACAGACTTGGTTTGCTGGTGCAATGAAACCTGAATCCGACTTGCTGCTCCTTTGCTTCTCATTTTATTGCCCTGCCAAGTAAATGGATGCTAAGATCAATTAGTAACCCTAGTAGGATGACACACAAATCATGTCACAACCATTCATTAGCTAGACTGTACCTGAATTCAACAAAGCCCTAATCTCAATGTCTGTACACCTCCCACTAGGATAACCTCAACCCAACAGCCTTGTGGTAGGTCATCATGGCCAGCATGCAAGTGCTTGTGGTTGCCCCCATGCTGGGCATTAACTAGGATAGTGTCAAAATGGTGGTCACTGGATGAACACTATTTTGGGTGCAAGAAGCTAAAGGCTTCTAAGCCCGTCAGAAAGCAGTGCCCAAGCAAGTCACCCCTAGGTATATTTGTTAGAACATGTCCAGTTCCAGAAAGGAAACAGTCATCCTAAAGGTGAGAGAGACTCAATTGTATATGCCAGGAGAGATGGGTTCACATCAGGTCAATTATGTGAGCACACAGATGTGTTTACAATGTGAACCTTGTAGATAGTAGGTAGGACCACTCGGCCTAGTGATTGGATCTTCTGTGTATGTGTCCATCCCTTTAACTGGGTAGGCTTGTACATCTGCAAGTGCTTCTCCTTCATACTCCACCACACTCTCCCAATTCTCGTATGCAACTTTCACTAGCTTGTCCACATACACCTGTATCCATACCAAAAAAATCACAAATTGCAAAGCGACTCCATTCTATCACATAGGCATATGATTAAGTTCTGCAAGGTTAGTACTTGTTCAGCAAATGTTTCAACCTCAGACCTAGTAACAATACTATGATAATCCTTACCATGAATTAACACCCACATGTAACTATGAATTTGCACAACATCACTAAAAAATGCTGATACTACCAGAGGACAAAGACTAGGTTGTCTAGTCTGCGTGCAATTCCTAGCTACTTTCATTATCCACCTGCATGGTCTCAAACTTTCTATGCATGTACAGAATTGCACACCATATCTTGTTAGAGTCTTCAAAAGACTGCCAAAGACATCAAGTTCTCAAACATGGTGCAGTGAGAAGTCCCCTTCAATCCAAACTTCCTACCTTCTCACTTTCAGAGAGAGAGTCAACAGACATGTATGAGCCATCAGCAATAAGCCCCATGAGCTGGAAGATGTTGTTGAAGATGACACCAATATTTTGCTTGTCATCAGCATAGTAGACATGAAGCTTGCCCGACAAAATACATGTCTTGGCATGCTCCACTGTGCTATCCCACATTCTATTTGACATGCCACCACCCAAAATCTGGTCCAGAGAAACACATACTATATTAGAAGCCAAAGACTCCAATGCAAACAGAAGGTCTACCACTAATCATGCCTATCATATAAGTTCACCGACTACTTGGAATACCAGCATTAACAGTCAGAATATGTCCATACAACAGGAACTTACATTCCGGAGTCGTTGTGGATCCATGACAACCAATCGAAGAAAATCCTCAACCGTATATAGGCCTGCCTTGTTGAGACGCTTATGAAAAGCACCATCCTTCCCTATCTTGTCCAGTCGCCATACCTCATCATGCAGTGCAGGTGGATAGTGTTTCTTGTACACTGCATCCACAAAGAAAACACAAGAACAAAAGAACCAGACCTTATGAACAATTTGACATGGAGAGATGCAGGTTTTGAGTGGTGAAACTTGATCCATGCACAAACAAATATTAGTTCCATCATTTCATTTCACTGGTTGACACCAACAAAGCAACAGATTTTGGTGGGTATCATCAAAACATGCTCTCTGCTGGATAATTTGAAACTTTCTGTTGGGAGTTCCAGGAATGGCTTACACAAGACTTGTCAATTATCACCCGTGTATACAGACAATACAGGCACTGAGCAATTGAAAACCACAGAATTCACAACATTGCATGCCTGGCAGCCACTTGGTGTGGTCCTTGAAGGCAGGGTATTCAGGATCAATAACACCTAAAACCCTAAGTTAACCTGCTTTATAAACACAACCTTGCACAAGTGATGAGGGAGTCTGTTGAAATCAATGACATGACACAGTAGGCCCTACTTCAGGTAATTATCCTGCCTGTGACAATCAAAACCATTCGTGAATTCTGGAACAAACTTAGGAAAGGAAGTAGCAAGAGAGTAACGTACACTCTCCACGATGATCTTTCACTGTAAAGGCCTCAGTCACAGCTTCTCGGATCTGTAAACTGTCCAAAATGCCTTCTGACACTTTCACCCCAATTCGAAACTTGCGACTGCGAATCCAGCTTGAATTGTCAGTGAATGTCAGCTCGCCTAGTATTGCTACTCCATTTTTGAGCACAACAGATAGTTCTCCAGTGAGCAGTGGCCTTTTTCCATCTCGCTCCCGAACCACAGCATTCTCAAACTCCTCCTGAGACCAATTTTCTTCATCATCTGCAGCAAAGTCACCTTCCAGGACTACAATATCAAGCTTTGCAGATGCTTCTGGACCTGAACTTACAATCTGGCCTGTATCAGCATCCAGTAATGCCACATGAATGCCAGATCCTTGCTCTCCGTCTACTTTGCTTCCAGTAAAAAGGGGCAATGCTAACTTGTTCCTGAACTGTAGCCGTAAATTCCGCTGGTTTGGCCCCTGTATCCTCTTTGGCAAAGACCTACAACAGAGAGTCCAACATTTAGCCCAGTTTTTTTCTCTGAAGCAAGTCAGAAAAATTTGAGACAAGATGGTGCTAAACACTGAGGACAAATTCTAGAAATTAATGATAGTATGACTTATACCGGAACCCCACTTTGGGTGGTCGAAAGTTCACAAGTGCACGCTCAACCTCTTCTCCCACCTGCAGTTCACTCATACATTTTTAACTTTTGGAGTAAATCAATGGGTTGAGCCTGAGTGCTAGAATAGATGAGGGAAGAGCAATCTAATAATTCCTTGGATCGAATCTTCCCTGTCTTGCACTACAGAGGCCATGTGCATCAAAAAAGAAGAATTTTCCAATAGAGAAATCACTAATATTGCTACAGTGTGCAGACAACTCACTGGAATCAGATAGAAAAGGAATTCCACAAAATGATTGAACAGATGCTTACCACTTTGCGAAGTAACGGTTCCAAAGAGGAGCACACCTTTTGAAAACTATCAATCTTCACCGCCTCCACAATAACTCTGCAAGGCCATCTGAAATTAGAGGGACGTTTCTGTCATTTCTTAGGTAAGATTCCATAGATCTACCACGATGCAGTACATGACAACACCCCCAATGTAGACTAGACAAACAACATCCTGAGACAGAAGTGAGCTTGGCTGAAAGGCTGGGAAACAAAGTCACAGGTGCTGCATGGTTATGGAATGTGCATGGACTATTTGTTTGAAATGGAAGAAAATCAAATACCAGCTGCATACAGAGTTCTGGTGTCCTAGAACATGTTGATAAGTCCTCAGAGAATTATATATCATCAAGCATGATATGTAATCTCTACAAGAAAGCTCACAGATGAGGAGCTTCAAACTAGTGTAGGCTGCCACAGATCCATTTCCACATCAAGGTCCAGACAAGGAAATTTTACGGGGCTGTGCCAAGACCAAAATCACACTCTGTCCATCACACAACTCATGATCTACCATCGGTCTCACAGTTTTCAAAATTGCAACATTTAGAAAACTTGGGAGGAACGTATCCTTGTCTAGTTTAGAACAAAGCGACTACTGTTGGCCTACGCTGAGAAATTTCCCCCAAAAAAGGAGCACAAACACGCATTAAACAAAAAAATGCATCCAGAAAAGGAGGTCGATATGATATCTGCAAAGAGATCTAGAAATCAACAGTCTACCGGAAGTGTATTCGATAGCCATGGAACAGGGGACATATTTCTGCAAAGCGATTTTGAACAGTAGACGACAACAACCATTCAAACACTTAAGGCAAAGAAACGTTCAAAATCACATCATATAAAGCTCAAGATTTGTATCAAAGAGGAGATTGTGAATTTGTTAAGTCTCACAAACCGTGCAAGTCCAGAACGAGGCCTCTTCTCATTCTCTACGCCCTCCCTTGCACCTTCCATCTCGAACGGCCGCTTCTCCCTAGCCATCCCCGTCGCGTTTGTAAAGAACGCCAGATTGACCACTTTTCCCAAAAACTCCGCCACGAAAATACTTCCACGAGCTGTTCAAACAAACAAAGCCTTTTCGCACGCTAGACAAGACGCCTCTCTCTCTCTCTCTCACCTACCACGGGAACCTGACCTGCTGTTTGAAAATACCGGCGCAACGTTCAGCTGCTCTGGAAGCACGATCTGGGCGGGGGCGGGGGCGGGGAAGCGGGGGAGGGATTCTGGGAACTGATGTGGATACCGAATTGGAGCTGATGTTCAGATCTCGGAAGCCTGCTGGAGAAGAAAAGGTGATGAGAGGAGAAAAGAAACTCGTGCAGAGAAAAGGAAAGAAACAGGAATGTGGATATGGAAGTCACTAGAAATTGAGGAAAGGAAAGGATGTCAGGGACAGGAAAGAAACCACTGTGCAGAGCGCGCTTTCCTCCGCCACAAAACACCGCCACAAACACCACCACAACAACCAACAGAGACAGTCGCAACAACAAACCAACTACACCACAACACAACAACAGACCACAATCAGCAAGTGACGGCAACCAAAGCGCGTCCCAAACATTCATCCCGCTTCCCACTCGTTGGCCTTCTTTTCATCCATTAACACTTCGGTCCCAAACATTCATCCCACTTCTCGGTCTTCTTTTCATCACTCTCTTTATCGTCTAAGTGCACTCCAGCCCCAAACATTCGTTGCACTCTTTGCCCTTCTTTTCATCCTTCTTGTCATCATCCATGAACACTCTGGAACCAAAACATTCATTGCACTCTTTGTCCTTCTTTTCATCCTTCTTATCATCATCCATAAACACTCCGGTCCCAAACATTCATTGCACTCTTTGCCCTTCTTTTCATCCTTCTTGTTATCATCCATAAACACTCCGGTCCCAAACAGTCATTGCAGTCTTTGCCCTTCTTTTCATCCTTCTTGTTATCATCTATGAAAACTCTGGTCTCAAACATTCATTCCACTCTTTACCCTTCTTTTCATCCTTCTTTCTATCATTCATAAACACTCCGGTCCCAAACATTCATTCCACTCTTTGCCCTTCTTTTCATCCTTCTTGTTATCATCCATGAACACTCTGGTCCCAAACATTCGTTCCCCTCTTTGGCCTTTCCTTTCATCCTTTTCTTTATCATCCCAGTGCATTCCTTCCCCAGCATTCATCCTCTCTTTGGCCTTCTTTTCATCCTTCTCTTTATCATCCAAGAGATCTCCGGTCCCATGCGTTTGAGCCCAGTCAAAAAGTATCAAGTAAAAAGACGGCCGACCACCCCTTTGCCCTCCTTTCCCCCCCCCTCCCCACCCCAAACCTTTGTCCCTTTAATTTTTCTTTGGGGAGGGGGGGGGATTTTCATATTTCACCTAATTGTGGGTAGCCAACCAGGATATAAATAAGTTATGGCAAAACATAATATTTGGTTCCTAAGTTATCTATCAAAGCCAAAAAAATCAAAGTGATGAATGTCAATTTCATTCCTAATTGATAAATAAAATGTTTAGAACCAAGATCTAGAGTTTTTTGGTTTATGGATTTAGAGGTTCTAGGGTTTAAGGTTTAAAAGTTTTCGATTTTAGGGTTTAAGATATAAAGGTTTAAAGTTTCACAAGTAATTGAGCAGGTCGTGATTTAACTCCTTAATGTTGGAGCACTTAAGCGAGTGATAAATGTAAAAAGGTGATCAAAATTCTTCCAAATTTGGGGGGGGGGGGGGGGGGGGGGGGAGGATTATTTGACGACTTTTTCTCCCCCAAAATAATATATATGCAACAAAATATTCCTCTTTATATTATTATTTTTACCTTGTTTTGTGCAAATTTTCATACAAAAAAGATATGGATGCACTTAGCTTGTGATTATTCATACTTATCAAAACAAATAAATAAAGATTTTTTCTTTAGTCGAGCCTTTGGGATAGAGTCAAATAAGTCATTGAAAAGAGAACCCTATTAAAGTGGGTATAAATACGTATCTAAGTGTGTCTTTGTTCTCTTTCATATTAATTAATTGGGGGTGCCTCATAAGTCCAACTCTTTTTTTTTTTTTTTTTTTGCAATGAGCCAATTGCAATTGCAATATGCTATGGAAAATTTGAAATGCCCCCCCCCCCCCCCCCCCCCCCCCCCCCCCTTTGGTCCACCTAAAAAGGTTCAAAGGAGAGGACATTGGGCAAAACATATATGGGATTAAAGCAAGGTGCTATTGGGAACCTGATGGGAACTTGAAAGGAACATGTTGGGAACAAAGGAAAAATTGAAAAAAATCCTCCCCCACCCCAGCCCCACCCAAAACTTTTTTTGTTTTGAAAATCAAGGCAATTTGAGTGAATGCTGAGCCTTCCTATTGGTTGCATGAAATTTCTATTTCTAAAATTGTCGCCATTTTTTGGCTTGGGCTAAAATTTGAAGGGTTTGTGGGAGGGACGCTAAAGGCTATTGGTACATTAACCTTTTTTTTTTTTGAATATTTTGCAGGTATATGATAGTATATTGTGACTCATATTAATTAGTTGTGGTGACCCCCA
The DNA here is from genome assembly GCA_963920785.1 of Sphagnum contortum. Taxonomy (NCBI): domain Eukaryota; kingdom Viridiplantae; phylum Streptophyta; class Sphagnopsida; order Sphagnales; family Sphagnaceae; genus Sphagnum; species Sphagnum contortum. The sequence goes on along the minus strand of OY987292.1, from coordinate 14,642,844 downwards.
ATTTTATTTTATTTTATTTTATTTTTTCCTTTTATGATGGGCATCTTTTATTGACCCATCATTATAATAAAAAAATCAACCTTTGAATCAGGTGTTTTTTTTTAATAATCTTGTGGGTTTGAAATTTTTATATTTTTTTTCTCTTTTAAAAAATTTAAAAATTAATTTTAAATTAAAAAATTAAATTTCCAAAATATTATGTCATCACATTGCAGAAATTCATCACCCAAAAAAAAAAATGCTGCTTTGAACGGTCCCAAAATAGACATGTTGTAATATCCTTCTTTGGCCTTCTTATATAAGCTACAAGAGTTGAACTTATGACACACGATATGAAATAAAATAAAGTGAGGAGCTAGTGGGAACATGGTGGGGAACACATTGGGAACTTCATGGGAACACATTAAGAACAACAAAAAACCAACTTACACTCCCACCCTTCCTCCAAAAGAAAAAAAAACCTGGGCCCCTTGGGGTCATGTTGCCTCACCTCATTGACTCCAAGAAAAAAATTTGGCTACTTGTGTTTAGCCATTTTTAGCCTAGGTTGTGAACAATGAGTGTATATTTTTAGACAAAAATTCTCAATGCATACAATGAAATTCATGTATATTTTTGCCATTTTTAATATGTGGTAATAAGATATTAAATTTTTTTTAAAACCACATCTATCAATAATTACATTTAAAGGTGCATTCATACTTGGTGTTAAGGACTCTCTAGTATTAAGTCCTCTAACACCAAGCTAGTCATTTAGAACCTAAACCTAATTTACCATAAAGATTTTATGTTAACATTCACTTAATATTAAAAACAATCAACAATTTAACAACGGGGGCACCGCCAAAGATGCCACCTAGATTTTCGCTTAACACCGAATTAAACATTAGGTGTGAATGCACCTTAAGCATCATAAACTGTAGTCCATCATCTAAAATAGCTACAATGTGATAATAAACACAAGACAAGAGTGTGACTTCAAATTGATTCAATATGTGACCAAGTCCATTGCTTTTGAATTGGTGAAACCAAGCTTGTCAAAGGTATGTTGACGTTGGAATTGTTATTCATTAGACTCTCACATAGTCATAATCTTGTCCATTTCTACATCTATTCTTTTTTAAGTTCCTTGGATTGAAGTCAATTAAAAGTTGTTCAACGATTTCCACCAAGTTTGTTTGTTCATTGTATTGTGTTTGTAGCAATGTTGTAATTTGGGAGATTGAGGTAACAAGGCTAATCATTATTTCAAGAAGAGAGTTGGGATGTTGTTTTTCCAAATCATCGACGGTTTCGTTGGGTTCTAACTTAATATTCATTAGATTCTCATAGTCATAATCTTGTCCATTTCTACATCTATTATATTTAAGTTCCTTGGATTGAAATCAATTAAAAGTTGTTCAACAATTTCCATCAAGTTTGTTTGTTCATTGTATTGTGTTCAGAGCAATTTCCTAATTTGGAGATTGAGGGAACAAGGCTAATAACTATTTCAAGAAGAGAGATGGGATGTTGTTTTTTCAAATCATTGACATTTTGGTTGGGTTCTAACCTAATATTTTTTAATCCCCAAATATTTTCTTCTTCCTTTTGTTTTGAAATGGTTTGCATAACATTGGGTCCATTTGAAATATGACACAATTATGATAATTTCCATTTTGTACTCCTTAGGTATTGTGGACATTGTTGTTATCAAATCAAATTGATTTACCTCAATAGGATCCTCAATAAATGGTCATTTTGTTAGTGTCAAGTCTAATAATGTTTGGCATACATCATGGAGCAATGTTGAATACAATGTTTGTTTTGGTGGAGGCTTCAAGTTGTTCATAGGGGGTTGGTATTTCCAAGTTTCCAACCACCTCTTCCTTCACTATTGTTAAGAGGACTATTGAAGTATTGCCCACTATTGTGAATTTGGATTCTAGAGGCCCTTGGTATGGAGTTTCATTGAATTTCACTTGAGGATGCCAAAGTCATCTCGCTAGCATGTTTCAAGGTCCTTAGCAATGTTAAAAAGAGGTTTGTGGAGATATGGGTCTTTTTTAAAAACATTATTTCGAACATCACGTTGAAAGTGCCCTATATGAACTTTTTGTTGGAGTTTTTTTTTTTTTTTTTAAATGTGTTTTAATTCCATTGCAACATAAATTTAATCCTAATTACATTGTTTGATTTTTTTTCACTTTTCATCATCTCTTGGACAACCTTTTGCATTCATTAATATTGACTTAACCATTTGAATACACATTTAGTTACTTCGATAATCTATTCAAATGCAAGTTTCCAAACAACCAATTCACAACATATTGTCAACATTATTCTTTCATGTTCATAACATGTTCAATACTTGGCTTGTAATTTATATACCATAGCCACCTTGGTAGCTTTGACACACCTTCAAATTTTTACTTTGACAAATACACTATTCCTAGAGATTCAATATTATCCTTCACATGATTTTGTTCTTTTGATTTTATTTTTTAAATCAACATTTCTAAAAATAATATAATTATTATCCAAATTGCCAAAGTACCATGGTATTGTTGAGTTGTATTTTTTTTAACCATCCCAATTTTTTTAATTTTACATGTCACATCCTCTCCTATAACATAACTTTATTTTTATGAGTGAGAACATTTGAAGAGACACTTCAAAAAGTTGAATGATGTGAAATTCAAATGAGATCATTGTAGGTATGCATGAATTAATAAACTTTTATCTAATTCAATAATTATTGATCAATTCCAAAAGAGAAAGGGTGATTGAAAGGGAAAAGAAAATTGTTCACATTTTTCAAGTTTCAAGGGTTGTATCGGTTGGCTTAATGATGTCTTCTTTGTGTTCAATAACCCATTCACCATTTGCTTCAAATATCCCTCTTTACACAACTCACCCATTTCACTTCTATTTATTCATTGTTTTATCAACCCAATGACTCATGTGATTTTTTGTGTGAGTTGATGGATTAATTGCAATTCATGTGAGCTCAATTTTACAAGAGGTGTTTGAAATATGCATTGTCAATAATGGGGAATCAATGATGATACTTGGTCCCAAAGGGGAAAAAATGGTTTTCGGATTATGAAGTTGTGTGTGTGTGTGTGCGCGCGTGCACACACTATGAACCATGATGAATTCATTTTAAAATTGTTGAATGGGTGAAGGGTAGATTGTAAAGATCATGGAGGAGATCTTGAAGATATTTTTTTGCAATTGAATTATTATGCAACCAAGCTCATCATATTAGGGGTGAAGGTCGTGTGACAAAAATGATTATTATTACTATTATTATTTTGCAAACTATGTGATGCATGGAGCAAGGATTATACAAAAAGGTTGCATCACAAATTCATGGGTTTGTAGGAATGGCAATGGGGAGGAAATAATTCTACTTGGGATATTTTAGAAGCTTATTTCATGCAAGTATACATGAGCAATCATCCATCACAAATTTAGTAAGCAATAATTTTGTTGGAGTTGAAAAGGTGATGGCATTTGAGTCCTTTCAAGGATATACAATAGTAAGTGCTTGAATTTTGAGTGTAGAATTGAATTTTATAGAGAACAAAATTCAAATACTTTTAAGTAGGAATTTAGGTAATTTGGAAGACAATGGTTCGATTTGCAATGCAGACATTTGCAACATCATCAACTTCTCCTCATCATCAAAGGCCAACCAAACGAAGTCGAAAAGAACAACAAGCAAACCAAGTGCAACTGCAAGTCAATGAACAACAACATTTGCCATTACCGTCAATACTTACCCATCCTTTGATTGATCAAGTGCCAGACAATGATCATCAATTAACAGCTACCTTTGATCCTGACACTCTTGATTGCAACATTTGCATGGAAGCACTTTCTAACCCGATCTTCCAGGTATAGTAACACCCATTTCCAGCTTTGAGAGTTTGTTTACAATTTTGAATCCATAATGCCTTTTCTCTGCCTCCAAGTTAGAGATATCTAGGAACTGACGCGGATTATAAAAGGGTTAATAATGCAGTGTTCGAATGGTCATATTGCTTGTGCAAGCTGTTGTCAAAAACTCAACAATGTTTGTGCCTCATGTTCCAAGCCCACGGGAAAGATTAGATGCTTGGCAATTGAGAATGTGATTGACTCTTTGCACATGTGTTGCAAGTATGCTGAGTACGGTTGCTCACAAATGCTGAAATTCACAAAAAAGAAAGCACATGAGACTTCATGTCCTTACATACCATACACATGTCCCGTGTTAGGTTGTTCCTTCTCAGCTGCTGCCACATCTTTTCCAAATCACTTCTACGGTATTCATCAAACCCGAACTGTGGACTTCCAATATGATGTTTGGTTCACAATTGTGTTGAACCCAAGTGACCAGCATGTGGTTTTGAGAGCTGTAGACATGTTGTTTCTTCTCCACTACGATCTTAATCATGCTTTGGGAAACATTGTGTATGTCACTTTCTTTGGAGGAATTCATCGAGAAGAATTCTTCTCGTATCATTTGGAAGTGAAATCTGGGCAAACAAGATTAACCATGGAGACCATACCTCGCAGTATTCTACAAGATGATAAACATTCTACTAATTTTGTGCTCATTCCCAGGCCTTTGAATTCCCCTCAAGGCCCAGCTCAAATTGAGCTCTCTTTTCATCAACCCGGTGAAGCAATATCTGGTTTGCAAATCAACAAATAGAAAAAAAAAAAAAGCACTTCTACTTCTGCATATCCAATATAATTCTTCCATTTCTATAAATATGGGAGGATTTCTAAGTTCAATGAGTGCATGATTTCATCATTGGCTAGGTCCACTTCATGTGCTTCTAATACACTTTACAAACATGATTATCATGAGCTAACTAGACAAATGAATGACAAGCCTATCATCATCACCGACAATGTTACATCACCTATCAAATGTGAAATTGGACTTTGTGTGTATAATGACTCAGGATTTGTATCCTTGTAAGTAGGACTATAAACTAATCTACTGCTAGTGTTGAGATGTGTATAAAAAGTGGAATTTTGCAACAAGAGCATTTGATGTTTTGTGGTATTCTGCAAGCAAGCAAGCTAAAGGAAAGGGAGGTTGGAGGAAAAGAAAAACTGCTCAGTATTCCAAACAAGAGGGAGGTTGGTGACCCATTGTTCACCTGTTAAGAATAAAAGGAAGGGTGGAAGGGGGTAAAGAAAAAATTAACCCATTCCAAAGGAGAGGGAGATCAGAAGAGAAAAAGAAAATTTCTCACCCATTTCAAGAAGGGAGAGGAAGATCAAAGGGAAATGGATTGTCCACCCATTCCAAAGGAAAGGGAGGTTGGCAATCATATACAAGTAGATTTGTAAACAGAGAAAGGTAAGTTCATAACTAGGTTTGTAAGAGGGAAAAATAGGGATAGAATGAAATGTCCCAAAATTTTAACTGCAAGAGTTTCATTTTTTCCCAAATAAAGTTCTCATTTTGAGTCAGCTCTAAAACCCAAAATGCATAAATGCTTCATGCTACTCAAGAATCTTGAAATCTTAATTCTAGTTTTCGTAACCCAAGCCCTCTATAATTTGCAAAAAAATTGACATTGCAAATTTGCATATCTTCAACTTGTCCGTAGTCTCAATTTCCTCTTTAAATGTATCCCCTTTGTCTTCTCACCATGAAGGTAAAGGTTAGAACAGATCTTTGAAATGCCATGGCTTTTGGGAGACTTTTTTCTGAGACCAAAAAACAGCAAGCTGTGAGCTACAACAGAAAATGTCAAAAGAGTCTTATGCCTGATTATGACTTCACTGGAACATGTTTATAACAATCAAACAAACATGTTACAAAGTAGTTGTAAGATCAGAGGTTTTTTCCGCAGAGGGATTAGAGGTTTTTTTCTTGTCTTACTCAAAACAAGACAAGTTCAATCTTCTGCTCACTACAAGAAGTGGAAAAGATGAATCAGGAAAAAAGAATATGAATTTTTATTGCATATTCCCCTCTCTTAAGACATCAACCATGTTGTACAGCTTCTTGTCAGCCTTCTCCCAGATCTACACAGTGAGAGAAGAAAGTACACATACATGAGAGATTTGCCATAATTTCTCTATCTCCACAACAACACTGGGAAAGATAACACAATGCAATGAATGCAATTGTAAACCTCATGAGAGAAGTGGTAAACCTTCTGCATCTCTAGAGCTTCTGTTGAGTTTTCAGAAGCCATGGGAAGATGACAGTGAGACAAGAAAGCACACAAGGAACCCACCCAAAAGACAAAATAGTGAACACAATGAAAACCCATTTTCAACCCCTCTTCAAACTCATCCGGAGCTTTCTTCAAAGCCTCACCTTCTTTGCAAGGAAGAGAACAGCATCCACCGTGCCTTGAGCATAAATAGGCCTTCCACAAACATTGTGCTGGAATTCAAACACAACCCTGTGCCGCCCACCCATACACAGATCTTGTCAGATTCTGTAATAACTGGGTTAAGTAGTAGTACATGTTGTTGCTTACACAAAGCACTCCACTCAAAAACTTTTAAAGAGCAGGGAAGGAACACTTCATACATACATGCCATCAGCAGAAACAACTTGGTAGGTGTGGAATGCATGCCCATTGAGGTGGCTCACTGGGTACAGCCATCCTTGTTACTTGCTCTTCAGGATCCCTCACCATCTCAATCTGTCCGAAACCTCAGAACAAAACCAAAAACCAGCTGTTGTCTCAATCCTGCACTAAGTCCTAGATACAGCAAGATGCAGCAATTCTCGCTACTACAAAAGAAGGGAGTGGAGGTGAAGCTGGGAAAACATGGTAACATGGGAAAATAATAAACCAACCTGGTCCAAGTTAAAAGGAAGGCCTAGTTTCTGGAAGCTGGAGATAACAGCTTTTGCAGTCCCAGATGTATCCACTTCACTCGACTGATGTGACTCTGTTACCTGCATGCAAGGAAGCAAACCATTCTATACCCAATGCTCCTACTTGTGTCTTTCACCTTCCCATGTCAATTTTATGCTAGCAGCAAGCTCAACATAAGATATGTCTACAAGTTTGCAGAGAAAATCTCCCACCAAAAACACTTGGAAGCTAACATGAAAATGAGGGAGGTTATAGCCTTATGAGAGAAGAAGAAGGATGATAAACAACCTGCAGTGTATAGCCTGCAAAAGCAGCTGGAAACCGCTCTGCCATGAGTTCCATAGCTGCCTGAAATGCTACAACCTGTTGCAAATCCCCCGATTGAAGCAAATTGTCTCTGGCAAATCAGTTCCAAAACACCAACCAGCAAAAACAAACACTTGGAGCTTTCTTGCATGGCAACAGAAAACTACTTGAGCAAGTATTGAATAATCAAGGTTCTGTTGTTGTCAATAGGAAAACCTGAAGTAATACTCCTCTTCCTCCACTGTCCCCACCCCTTCACTTCCACATTGAATTGTGTCTGAGACCAGCAGAATCATCATCACACACACCTACCTGCTTGCACATTTGTGGAGCAATGAGTGCATAAACTCCAGATGCCTCAACATCCTTCACCAGTTTGTTCCAGTCCCCACCCGTGGTACCCGTCACTAAATGGCAATCCTCGACTACAGTAAAACTCTGCATTCCCTTCAAGAGAAAAGACCAAAAGGAAGAAGACACCAGAACTCGTTAAGCAGATATCACATCTGCAAGCAAGCAAGCAGACTTGTTACAAAATTGTGAACCTGAAAGCAGCCTCATTGTGCACTTCTAAATCCACAAGCACCTGAAAGCATGCTTGTTGTGCAGTTCCAAATCTGAGAGAAGAATTCTAAAGCAGTTCTTATTGTTCCAGCACATTTGTTCTGCATTTCTGAATCTGCAAGCAGACTTGTTGTGCAGTCATGAATCGGCGAGAAGGATTCTTATGCAGAGCTTGGCTACACAAGAAGGATTGAAGCAAACTGCAGAGCATCCACAGGAAAAAGATGTAGAACAGTTGCCATTCTCATGGTTTCTGTGATTTGTAGAGCTTGGAAGAAGAATCAGCTGAAATTGAGAAGATAAGATTTTGAGATTGCTTTGACTTTGCAAGCAGCCAGCTGCCTGCCTGCCATCATCAAAGCTTGAAGCACAGTGAGATTGGCTTCACCATACTCATCATGCATTACACAACAGAATCTGCCATTGCATAGAAAAATACAGCCAAAGTCTTTTTCCATTGTAAACCAGATCTCTTTTTGTATTGAGAGTTATACAGCGGCAGTGTGCGCTGTGAAATTCCATATACATTGAACAATGACAGTGATCCACAACATGTAGTAATGCATCAATTCTCATTTCCTTTTGGAAGAGATGCTGGACTTGCAGAAGTTCTAATGGCCAGTTCTACCAGGTCTGTGGGTTTTTTGCATGGTTTCCATAGGGGTACTGAAGCACATCTGCAGAGATACCAACAAAGCCCTGCAGACATACTAACAAAGCCCTGCAGAGATACCACCAAAGCCCTGCAGAGAGACAATGAAGCTCCTAAGCCACTTCGCACATTTTATGACGATTTTGGGTGATCCAATGATCTGCCACAACTATACCTGGTTTGACTATTTTTGTTTCCATCTAACGTCTCCTCAGGGATGGATTCTCAAACCCACAACCAGTCTGTGGTAGTCATTTAAACTGCTACTTGCATTTTGAAGTACCATAAGAAGATTCTTCCTTTTCTAGTACCAAGATTGCTTGCATCTATCTGGTTTGCTCCTCTGTTTCAACCAGTGTTGCGCATGTTGCTGGCAATTGCTTTAATGGTTCTTAGCAACGGTTTCTCCCACAAAGCTTTACTGGTGTCAGATGCTGTTATGTCTCTCTGTCGACCAAGTAGGATAATCTGCAGCAAAACACACACAGGCCCACCCCCACAAAAAGGAACAACGTCCTTAGCTACAAAATGCAGATATGATGCTCTTTGTCAGGATATGATGCTCTTACGCCTCAGATTTGGGTGCAGGTCATTTCAGTGAGACTTGATCAGAGACTTAAGACTTTTTATGTGCCCCAAGACAAGGATGCAGACTTTCCTTACAAGGTTAGTGTACTTGCTTGTAAATGCACTTTGTGTTTGCAAGTAGATAGATGCACCTTCAGAATTTTGAGCTCGACCCAATATGTCATACTTCAAAAGGATACATACATAACCAGTAAATAGATGACAAAAAACCACTGGGTAGTAACCAACAACCCATACCTGGAGATGATTCAAGGGGTCAAGGTACTTGCGTCGTGTATCAAAAGACCTTTCCAAGCGCTCATTATCACTCAGCAATCGGTTTTGTTGAGAAATCATCAGAAGCTGTCAATGCACAAAGAGACAATCTCAAAAGAGTTAGGCTTGTCTAGGTTCCAGGAAAATACATTACACAAAACTTGAAAACTCAGATCTAACTTGAGAAGCCCAACCCAAATCCTCCATTTGATGAAGTTGATCGCAGGTGCAACCCAGCAGGCACAGGGGTTGCATTTGTGAACAACAATCAAAGGAAAATGCAGAAACAAAAATCCTGGAACTGTTATTGTCCAATTGGATCCAACAATACCTGTCCCCTTGTCAGGAAATACTCTTGTGCCACCAGATCATAGACGAGCTTTTGGGTGATGCGGTTTCTGTGCCAAAAGAAGATTTGGGTTTTTTCAGTACTGTACACAAAACAATGTCTGTGGTGTGTCATACCACAAAGTAGGAGAATTGAACAAAGGAAACTGAAGAAAGATTTGTAAAGTTATTGCAGGAACATACCCACAGAGGCGTGCATATTCCTGCGCGATCTCCATAGATGCTTTAAACAATGACATCTGTACACTCACCAACAAAAAAAACTGACTTTGAGAATGCAATGTGATGCCACTAGGGGCATGATACCAGTGTGAGTAACTTCTCTACAGCAGCAAGAACAGTGCAGACTAAAAGAGAAACACTTACACGAACGTTAGACAGAAAGTTGCGGAAGAAAGGCCAATCTGTATACATCTGCTGCAGCTCCCGGATGCGCTCAGGATTCTCCTTTGTGTATTGCACCATGCCAGTTCCAACACCATACCAGGCTGGTATTGTATGCCGTGACTGCCATCACAAATCCATGACCCCAATACAATAAAACCAGCATATGTATGTATGCACTCTTCAAATCAGTAAAACTGTATTCATGATCTTTACTTACTGATTCATTTGTAAATTGGCAGTAATGAGAAAGAAGAAGAAATATGCAAACTAAACTACTAACCTGCGCCCAACCAAAGACCCAAGGAATGGCACGCAACGATGATTTGTCACGCACACCAGCTTTGCGGCGTGCTGGGCGACTGCCAATATTTATTAGACTGATTTCATTCACAACTGTCGCTTCGTAGAAGTAGTCATAAAAGCCTTCAGTTTCATCTGTCAGTTCACGGTAATGCTTCTCTGCTGCCATTGCCAGGTCCTCCATGATTGCAAAGTACTGGTGCATGCACCCACACAAAGCAAAGAGTCAATCCAAAGTTCATCAAGACTACCTATGATCCAAAGGCAAAAGTCATGGCGGCACCCATCAACACAAAACAACCCTGAAAGGGATGGCACACTATGAGAGAGCGAGACACCTTAGGATTGTCAGAACCTCGGGATTGAGTAGTGGGATGACTGGCCTTCAAGAGTCCTGTGATACCCACCTGTGAACCATCCATCAGACACAAGGCAAGTGGATAGTAAATCCACAAAGTTGAACAAGAGCGCATCACAGCGTTAAGTGTCCACAAGCTGAAATTGGTAGGTGCATAACAGAAACAAAATGTTATGGGTGGGTGATTTTTGTCTTTTTCTTACAGTCAACTCATAGGCAGCAGTTTGGGCGTTGCCATATCGATATGTGATAACCTCACCCTGTTCTGTGAACTTGATCTTGCCATCGACACTCCCTGGTGGCTGTTTCATTTCAATTGACAATATCAAATGAGCACCATGTTGTGTTGACACAAAATGAGAAAGACACTGAGCAGGTTCAGAAACTCTGAGCAAGCTTTTGAAATTGTAGTAAGTTGTGAGAGTCCAGGGCAATTCTGTCTTTCTTTTGTACAAAAGTGATTACCCAAGGTGTGCTTCAAAGCTCCTGTGGTAGTGAGGACAGAGTCCTGTTGAGCATTGAAAATGACAGAATGTTTACTAAGTGTAATTTTGCACATTTTCTAACTGCAGCTGGAGGAAGAGCATCATCCCCCATTTCAGCAGTTTACCTGTGAGAGAATACTCTCATGCGTAGGTCCAGCTCCACGACCAACTGTACCACCACGGCCATGGAAGATGCACGAATTCACTCCTGCATCCTTTGTAAGCTGCTGAATCACACACTGTGCCTTGTAGAGATTGTATGCACTTGCAGTAATGCCACCATCTTTGCAAGAATCAGAGTAACCCAACATAACCTCCTGCAAACTCATCAAGTAATTATCTCAACCATCCCACACTTCTTCACACCCAGATGCTTTGATTACAGTCTTTGAGACAATAAGCCAGTGACCACATTGCAAGAAGTTCATGATGCACAAAACAAAGATGTGCTATATTGTAAGATCTTGGGAAGGAGGAAAGAGCAGATCTAAAGTGAATGCTACAATTCTGAAACCAGGAAGAAATATAGATAGAAATGGACAACACAAGAAGGAGAGAAAAACAACCTGAACACCCCCAGATGCCAGAAGGATTTCCTTATATGTATTGTTATTAAGCAGTGAATGTAATGCTTGTGGCATATTCTGCAACCCATCATAGAAAAAACCAAAGAATTCATTATCTCTTGTATTTGTTTTCTCCACTTCCAAAAGCAAAAGAACTTGTTTTCAACTTCTGAATTTGTGATTGGAGAGATGCCTGCACTCAAAGTGTCAATTTGAAGCTTCTTTACACCTTTCAATCAATTTTTCTTATGTCTCTCCCACCAAGAATGTCATGTATTAGTATCCCATTACCTCCAAATCTGGAATGGTTTCAAAGAGAGGTGCCACCACCAGTCTCGCGACCCAATCACCAGATGCCTTCTTCACCAGAAGGTCCTTGCAGCAAAACCACCCAAGAAACAACACCTCCATCACATGGGATGCCACCCTTGTCATGGAGATAACATATGATGCAATCGACTTTCGTGATACAGTATCCATGATGTCGGCACATGCAAAGTACAGATCCACCACCTGCTTTGTCGCCTCAGACATTGATGGCAGAAGTGCCTGGAGTCAAAACCAAATACACACTCAGTCCAAAAGGACTAATATTCTGCCCAAGTGAGCAAGGCAACGGGTGCAAGGCAAACAGGAGTATCACCTAGAAGCAAAAAAGGTGACATCTAGGTGTAGATGATTGCTTGTACCTCAATCTTGTCAAAGGGTGGAGGTGTTGCCACTGTTTCTGTGAGCAGTTTCATTCGCTCTGTCTCAGATAGAGAGCTGTAATTCTCCACCAAACCCAAAAGCCGCAAAATCTCATCTGTCGCCTGCAACCCAAAGAATCAGATGTGTTATGAAGGCATCAAGGATTTCACCAGAGTCATATGTCAGATCCGCCGCAAGGCAGCACTTCCTGCAATCATGCTTTGATTACGTATGTATGTATGTTCCTGAACCAGTAGAGGCCATTTGCATGTTGTACCTGAGAGTGTATTGTTGACTCTTGCCGAACATCAAGAGAACAGCAGTAGAATCCAAAAGTTTCCGCCAAACGGACCAAGTCTTTCAGCTTGCTGTCAGCAAGTTGGGCATCTCCATTGCTCCTCAAAGAAGTCTGAAAGTCCGCCAGAATTTGGTTTAATCATCCTTGTCATTATGTGATTTACAGTGTGTTTTTTTTCACAGTTTCTAGAATGAGTTTCTCTCAGCTGGCAAAAATCAGAAATGCTAATGAACCCAAGTTTTCTCCTCTTTGCATTTTTTCATTCAATTGTTATGAAATGCAGCTCACATTAGATTCAGATCATATTGAGGAGAAAAGGAAAAAGACTGACTAACATCAATGAAGCGCAGGTCCTTCAGAAACTCCTCTTCATTAACATATGCATCCTTTTTCGGATCCAAGCCCGGAATCTCGTCCAAGTTGTATTCAATATCAAAGAGGAGCTGTTCAACATCTCCAATGCCTCAAAAAAGGTCCAAGATTTGCAGAGAAGAAATCTCCACAACAGGATGTGAAGATACGTAACATCCACATGCCTCAGAATAACATTCACCCAATCATCACTTTTCTCATTTAAGAACTACCCATTTTCAGATTAACAGGTCCTTACTTGGTCTGCCTCTCCAAGTTCACGCAAGCGAGCATTCACAATGCGCAGATTTTGTTCAAGGCGGTGGCGCATCACCAGCAGTTTCAGTCGGTATGGTTCCTGCACAGCACATGCCCAATCCAAAAGTGTTTGACTAGTGGATGCTTGCTGCTGCTCAACCCAGTGTGTAGAAACATAAGCTCAATCTCACACACAACACAGGAGGAAATCGCAAGGTTCTTTTGGATGCACTATGAAAACTACATTATCTTTTCCATATAACTATTGAGAACTTCTCCAATACAGAGAAAGAGTGAGTGCCTGAAATGGATACCAACAGTGCACTACAATGGGTTTTGCAGAGCAGAAGCTTACATGCTCATACGTGGCACTGCTAAATTGGAGAGCTGGGATCATCTGAATCATTTCCATATCTGTCACAAGGCTGTCCAGCAGCTCTGGTGAAACTTTGCAAATCAAAACAGAGTGCGTCAATATATCCTGCAATGGTGCAAGCAAAGGCAGATTATGTCAATTTCCATAACAGCAGTGTGCGTGCAATGTGGATGGACTGGACCTTCACAAGCATTAAGTGCTGCACTTGGGTAGGTAAGTACGTGCACCTCATTGGAAGTCTTGTTCAAACAACACACAGAGAGGCTTACAAAATGGAGACTTTGGAAGGAGCACCGACATTCACCTGACAAGCACGGCAGCGTCGAATGTATTCTGCTAAAATCAAACGACTTGCCAGGAGTGCTGCCATGATCGTGGTTTCCGGAAGTACTAACCCATGCCCCCCACAATAGTAGCCAATGAGTCATACACAGATTGTCATACCATCCTCATGACCTTTACGTGGATTTTACCAAAGAAATTGACAAATGCAAAATCATGCTATTGCCATAGTAGAACTCACCATAAGGATTACCATCACGATCACCACCAATCCATGATCCAAATCTGATGAAGCTCGGTAAGGTGACACGCTCATTTGGATATATAGCCTGGACGCAATGAGGAAAAAATTCAAATGAGGGAAAAAATAAAAAAGGTGTGAAAAGACAGCATCATGAGGACTACTATGACTACAGCTGCACTAGGGTACAAGCACTTGTTTCTTCTCAAGATAGAACTCTTTCACAGCCAAAAAGACACAGTAATGTTCTCTCCCTGTGTATGAGAGTAGCTCACATTCAGTGAGTTTTCAGCATATCTGTAAGTTGTGCAAACAGCCTCAAAGAGAGAGAATCGAAAGTAATCAAGTCCTGTGATAATCTCTTCCAGCACTGTTGGTTTCTTGGCGCGCATCTCATCTGTCCTCCACAGAATCTCAATCTACAAAAAAAAATGCATCACCACCCAACAACCCAGTTCATGGTTTTAGCTCAAATATCTCCCAGCAGGATTCAGGTTCAAATCCACGATCATTTGCAATGAGCGCCATCAGCACACGCCTCATACTACTCAAGCTCCTGGCTAGATGCTGATCTGAGCTGGAGGACAGCAATGTTCAGATGAGGGTGTAAGATCAAATCTCTGAGGACAAACCTCTGCTTCCACTTCTGCTTCCACCTCCACCTTCTGTGCAGGACTGAGCCGTGGATCCTGCAATGATTCGTCCAACAAGTAAGGCAGAAAGAAACATGAACTTTATCATCAGCTGGGAAGCAGGAAATTGCAAGTAGAGAGAAGAAGAAGAAGAAGATATGCAACCTCACGATTACTGCAGAGCAAAAAGATTCGATGTAAACATGTGAGAACTTCTCTGCGTCGTGCCTCTGTTGGGTGTGCTGTAAACACTGGATTGTACTGCCCAAAAAACACAACAAGAAACACATCATCAACCAGGGTTCTCAACACTAGCAACATCAAGAGACATGGGAGTATTGTCATCTTCGATGGTCACAGAGACCTGGTGAAGCTTGCTTGTCCTGGGGATTGGCACACAATCTTTGCCAATGAATTGTTTATAGACTTTACCTCTATCCTGTTCAGTAAAGCTTGGAGATCTTCTGCACCCACATTTGCCTCCTTGAAAAGACGCAGTGTATGGTCAAAAGATGCAGGCCACAGTGGTCTTGCATTTCTGCTAGCCCACACCTGAAACCCGAGCATTTCCAGGCTATCAATCAAAATGGAGTTCATTTTAGGCATAGCTGAAGACAGCAGTCCATCATCATCATCACTACTGCAGAAGACTGTATTGACGAATCTTAGCTGTGTTGTCAAATGTGCTGCTGCAAACCAAAGTGCGGCAAAACAGAAAAAAAAATTCCACCATTTTCTACCTCTTCTCGACGCCTTCGATGACTATGTGCTTCATCAGCAACATTCAGAAGTGATGAGTACAAGTAGAAAATCCTGATTACAGCAGTCATCTGCAAAAGAGATTAGATTTGCAGATAGATTAGGGAAGAGAAAAAAATTACCACATTCACATCTGACACAGTAAGAAAAAGAGAGAGAGAGAGAGCGTGCGGGATTCATGATAGGCTGCCATGATCCATCCATATCCTTTAGCGAAAACCAATACTAACTTCACTCCCAGGATAACACTAGCAAAATCTTTTTTTGCAGTTCTCATTCAATGTTCAAGCAATAAGGACATACCAAGGGCTCTTCCATCTTCTCAATGTAGCGCAGCAAGTCCGCTCTCTTGCGTGGATCCTCCTTGTTGCGCAATTGCTCAAACCCATTTTGCAAAAGCAATGCCTTGACGCCCACAACATATGAAACATCATTACTGCAGTGCACTTTTTCCTACTCCATGATTCCCCTTCTTCTTTCCCAACATGGCAGCACACCTCTCTCTCTCTCTCTGAAAAGAAGGAAATGTGAGGACTACAAATCTCTGTTCCATTGAAAGCGGTGGAGAAAAAGGGACTTCATACTCACTGCCTCAACCACTTGAGCTTGCCCATCTGCTTGCACTACCTTATCCAATGTGCTGATCAGAAATG
Source organism: Sphagnum contortum (assembly GCA_963920785.1). Classification (NCBI taxonomy): domain Eukaryota; kingdom Viridiplantae; phylum Streptophyta; class Sphagnopsida; order Sphagnales; family Sphagnaceae; genus Sphagnum; species Sphagnum contortum. The sequence goes on along the minus strand of OY987292.1, from coordinate 14,626,665 downwards.
TCACCTGTCCATGCCCACAGATCATAAGCTCTCATAATTCAAGTTTTGCTTTGATTGTCTTCCTCATGGAAATGTAGCAGTAATAACCAGTGTCTATTAATGTAATGTTCTTGTGAACCTGTTCCACAAGCTTGGGATCATCATGTGATGTGTTAACAATTTTGCGCCGCTTGAGTTTGGCGAGTATTCGATCCTTCACATATGGCCACTTGTTCTCAGGAATAGCAGTATTGCTCTCCATGTCTGAAACTAGAAAGAGGTCCAAGATACGGTTGTTTTGAGACTGCAGCCTTGCACTTTCCACACTGCTCCAGATCCCCCACCCGCCGACAAATGGGCACAAAATCAAGGATTGGAAGAAAATTACCGAATCAGCTTTTCGGCTGCCCCTAAGGCTTTAAAAAAGCATCCAGTCACCTGGAACAACATGGAGGAACCTCAGTGGAGATTCTTGGATACCTGGAAAAAAAGAGCAGAAAAATGGAAGAAAAAAATTTCAACCTGATTCCCATTTCACTGAAGCTGGTCGTCACATCCATGAGCAAATTTTCTTGGTCCATCCCATCAATTCCAACTTCAGTACGTCCTGGAGAGGTTTCATTGTCAAACGTCACACTATAGTCTTGTTCCCCATCACTCATATGTAGTTGTCGAGGCACTCCTGCTGATGATTCTGTGACCATCGAGAGGAGACTCCCATCTGCACTTACAGTTGTTCCACTTGACTGAGTACCATAAGGTGCAGAGGATTCTGAACTCTGGTTTCGGATCACTAGGTTTGCACCACTTGCTGGAACAGCAGATGTCCAAACTGTCTTCTTCTTCCTCCATGCACCCAACCCATTCCTGCAACAAAGCAACAACACATAACACCAGCAGCTTGCATGAAACAACCTGCCTGCTAAAACCCGAAAACCTGGAGCTGAAAACATCCTCAGAGATTTATTTACACCACACCTCCCTCCACCCACACATGATGATGATCATCTTTTCCAAAGGAAGTTGAAGGGATTTCAGTGAGCAGCAAGCAAGCTTGACAACAGTGTGTGCTGCAGCACCTTCTACAAGAGACAGGCAGCGCAACACCCCAAATCTGTTGCCTGCGATCTAGTAAAGACCCTTGGGAGGAAGATTTCTTCAAGGGCACAATCTCCACTCCCTGACACAGCAAATTTCTCGGTCCCTGCAAACCCACATGATAACAGACAAATCAAGGACACATGCATCAAAAAACCCAGGTTGGTGTGACAAATGCAAACTGACTATGTCAAATACAATTGAGAATTGAGATTGATGTTCTGGGTTTGAGTTTCTTATGCTCCACACTTCCACAAAGAGATCAGTTCAAATGTATCACCTGGTGGTTTTGACCTAATTGTCAGTACCTCTGGATTTATCTCCACAGATTCAGTCTAGGGTTTAATGGGGTGTGACCAAAATCAAATGCAAATTGAAGAATCACACACTCATTGACTCACTCACCTGTGTGGAAGGATGCTGCTGCTGCCATTGCTGCTCCTTGCTTGCATAAGGAGCAGAGAACACGTGCTGACATGGACTGCACAAAGCATCCCAGACAACAAAAAGAAACTCATCAAAAATCAGAACTCCTTTGGCTTCTCATTGAGCAAACAGAAAAAGCTTGAATTGAATCCCATGATGAAGAGATTCTCAAGCCTAAAATGTGGATGTATTGAGTAAGTGTTTTTCAATGCATATCAGCTCCAAGATGTGTTTTTTGACTGTGGAGAGGCATGGTTTTATTTGGTCTCTGGGTTTTGGCAGGAATTACAATTACTGCCTTATTTACTGGCTTGATTCAAACTTCTTGCCATGGTGGCTTACTTGTAGACAAAGGGGCCATCTTCTTCAAAGCTCACAGGAATCCAGCAGCAATAATGGGTCCACGGTGCAAAGAATTTCAATCGGGTTATAGGCTGTGTCCCGCACAACCTGTTGGGCAACAAACCCCCAACATCCAGATCTCTTCTTCTTTGCAGCTGCTGCTACTACTACTTTTGAATTGCAAATGCCCATCATTTCCATCATTTCCATCAAAAAAAAAAAAAACGCCATCATTTCTTTTATTTTAACACACACAAGGGGATGAGAGTTTGAGAACGAGTTTGGTTGTATGTGAGTCGTAGAGAATGTAATTTGCTGAGAAATGCTCATTAAACCCCCCAAACCTTAAACCCTTCCATCAAACCCAACAACAAGAAGTGGGAACTTCAAGCAATGAGAGAGAGAGAGAGAGAGAATGTATATGCATCAGAAAGCAACTACCTCAACATGGAGAAGATAGTAGAAGAAGCAGCTGGTGCCATTTCAGATCCTCCTTCAACAGCTCCCCCAAAATCTTTCTTTCTCTCCCCCCACCCAAATCGCACACAACCCACCCACCCAAAATCCTTTTCAAAAGCTCTTCTTCAAAAGCTCTTTCAGACTTGGGATTTGCTGCTGCTGCTGTTGCAAACTACTACTACTATTTCCCATCAGCATCATCATCATCATCATCACAACTGATCTTGCACAGAGAAGATCCTTGAGAGCTTCTTCTCAACACTTGCAGCAACAATGAATATTCTATAGAAAGAGAAGGGAAAAAGCAATTGAACTCTGTAAAAGACCCCACAAAGATGTGGTTTTTTTCCAATGCAAGTTTTAAGTTTTGGAACTTCAACAAATGGGGAATTGTTAAGGACTTCAAATCGAGGAATGGGTGGGAAATGGAATGGGGAATCATCCCAACAAATCCACGGAACGAAAGGCCGAAGAAGAAGAAGACGCGGAAGAAGACGAAGACAGACGTTGATGGCCGCCGCGTCGCAGCAGCCGAACACCTTCCCTTGGACGGATGGTTCATCCACACCCAACCGGATAAACTGAAAACCAACTGAAATCAAACTCAAAAGGGAGGATGTAAAAAAAATGATTTTCCAATATCTTTATTCCTCCTACATATGTTGTATATGCTTTTGTACCTATTTGAAGTTCATCCATGTGGAAGTGTATGTACTTATGTAAAGTTCATCCATACATTACCCTAGTACACACAATACATGCACATTATGCATGAAGGTAAATGTAAATTTTATGGGTGTTGAATGATATCATGAAGTTTAAATGTAAATTTATTTCGGGTATTGAAATATATCATGAAAGTAAGGGTATTGATTATAAAGTAAAAAAATGTATCATGATTTGTAGGTTTGATTTTTCAAGACATGATATCTTGGTATACTTAACCTTATTGGTTTCACCATCAAAGTACAATGGTGATCAAAGTAAGACCAAAAAAAGGTTATTTATATGATAAACATTTACAATATTTAAGGGTTAATGAAATGGTATGTTAGATTCAATGTTTAAAACTAAGGTATATGAACATAATTATATTTGGATTTTCCTTTTTCAAGTGATCATGAAGCAAAAGGTATTTTCCCAAGTTGTTCAAGACTCTTCAAAATATGGTACCAAATGGAAAAATAAACAAAATTGTGCTTCGCGATGCTTCACATTATTAATCATGATCAACAAATGGAAAAAAATGAATAGATTTTGTGAAAATTAAGTTGCATTCAAATGAAAATATTGAATTGACATTGCATGCAACTTGAATTCAATGTGGAATAGTTGTTATCCATCACAAAGTAATGACACAAACTCAAGCTTTGAATCTGTCAAAGGAGTTCATTGGGATGTTTGAAGGATGGACGTAAACATTCATCAACCATTAGCTTTCATTAGAACCACCACATAAAGACATTTTTTTTGCTTTTTGGTATGACAATTATTGTTGTATTATAAACATTAGGGAAACCCTTTTTGTAGATGAGGTGTTATTTCTACCCATGTTGTTGTTGAATCAAACCAAGAACAATTAATGGCTCAATTCTTGTGTCTATTTTAAAATGTTTGAAGTTTGCAACTTAAAACAAAGGTTATAAAATTCAATTTAAAAAATTTCAAGCTATTTGTGGTAGATTGATGACACAAACTCAAGGTTTGAATCTACCATAGGGATTTCCTAAAATGTTCCAAAGATGATCACAAACATTCCTTGGTCATCAATTTGCATTGGAATCATATAAAGACATATTTTTCTCTCTCTTTGGTGCAACAATTTTGTTAACCTCCAAACATTGTCAAAGTAATTTTCAAAGGTGTAGTCTTGCTTCTACCCATATCGTTGTCAAATGGAATCAAATCGAGGCTCACATGTATGAAAAATTAAGACAAGTAGTTTAATGTGATTATCAAGTTTATGCATTAAGCTATGGTGTTTATAGATGATGAGTTGGTGCAAGTTGTGATCAACCTTGAAGTTGCTAGGTTTTTGGATTTTTTCCATCACAAAAGGAAGTAAACCCATATATCCTTGTTTCAATAATTTTAGATACACATTAAATGAAGGCTACCAAATATTTAAAAACACACAACACAAGAAAACATGTGTATTGAAATCTACCTACCTTCAAATAAAAGTATCATTTAGAAAATAAATGGAAATTATGAGACAATCAATACAAATAAACAAAAACAACCATTATAGTAGGAATGTAATTATCATTACAAACTATCCCATTGGAAATCCCTAACCTTCACCATTTTCGGTGTGGATCCATCCTTACTACTATTTTCCTTAGTTGTAACTACTATTTAATGACCATTTCAAAAAAAAAAAAAATGAAAAAAAAAGTTATAATCTTTTATATCAAAAGAAAATTAACTACATCTATTTGCACACAAAAAAGAAAAAAAAGAAATACACATTGTAACAAATTTCTTTGGAACACATAAATTTGCATATTTCATTTCAAAAATACATTTTTTCTAGATCTTCTCCCCAATACCTTTTGCACAAAGCTCCATCACATCTCCCATAGAAAATAAGTCATCCAAGCTCCTCTTTAACAAACATAATGAAAATGGGTTGGGTTTAAGAGGTTCCCCACCACACATGGGTACTTTTCGTCTTTTCTTAAATTTTTTCACCACATCCTCCAAAATCAATCTATTCAAGAAAAATTATAGTTTTTTATTTAATTATAAATTATTGCCAATCAACTATCCTCAAGAACTAATTATTTTATTGGTTTCATTCCCTAATTAGTTATAAATAGGAGATGGTAAATGTAAACCTACCATTCTAGAAGGCCTTCTACATCAGTTCAACTAAGAAAACTACCCACAAATATTTTTTTTCATTAAAGTTTCACTATAAAATTAACCTTTAATTATTTAGTGGTATCATGGATGATAATTATTATTAGTTAACAAAAAAATTTGAAAGGAAAAATGACCATGAAAAAGTTTGTTATTAACATTAACTTGGTGTTTGGATTAATCTTCAATGGTTTGAAACAGTGATAGGAATTGAAGATCATGAAATTTGAAAAGGAGTGGTTTAGAATTGTTGACATTACATTGTGTTCCCCATGTGCACTTCTATCCTATGAGCAATGTTTTTGCACATGGATGACTATGGTTATATGAAGTTGTAATTGCAGACAAAGATGTTTGTGAAATTATCTAGTAACAAATTGGGCCAATTCACAGTTCCCAATGAACCATGAGCTTCATATTGATCCCATGATCATAGGAATGCTAGCAATGTATGATTGATATGTTGCATCTTACAATTTCATTCTTCAATAACAAAAATACTTGAAAATTTTGTTAAAGGTCTTGTGTAAATCATCAACATCCTTGATTTTTGTAAGATGAAAATGAACCAACTCCTATTGGAAAATATTAGCTTATCATTGGGTGACATGTCTAAATAACTACCCACCTATTTAAGCTACCTACTTACTTAAGCTAAATACCTACCTGCCTACCTATTTATGTACCTACATACCTATTTAAATATTAATTTAAATTTACTTGGTGTAAATTTAACTTAATGTTCCACGTGGCATATTTATATTGTGCCAAATGTCACAATTTAAAACCATCCAATCATATGAATATGATGGCCTAGACTGGATCTCCTTTATTTTTCAATCACAAAAGAGAAAAATAATGCATTCAAATGTCACAGTGTGTTGATATTAGGGAGCTTTTAGTGGCTAAACATTGGTTACCAGATTGCAAATGGCCATACATATGAAGCATTCTATACATTGGATGAAATCGTATAAATATTTTCCATGTGCATCCATGGATTGATGATGTCATCATTATTTGTGACTAATTTGCACTTATGACTAGTTTTAGGCAATTAAAATTTTTGAATAACAAAGCGTCACTTGTGATTAAAAAGTAGTTGCATATATTATAACCTAGTCACAATTTAAGGTTTTTCTTCTAGTGTTGCAAGGGGGAACATCAAAACAACATCAAAAATAATCTCCACGAAACACCTTCATGCATGTATTCCAATATCCAATGATGCCATCATCATAATTTAATAATGATCATTAAGTTTTTGTATTTCAATCTTGTTCTTATACTTGCACATGGACTATTGTCATTAAACAAGGTGTAATGACTACATAACCTTCAAATTAAGAAATTTTTGTTCCTTGGGTTGAGTACAATACTCCAAATGGAATACACAATTAAAACTATTGATAGTAAACATAATGTATTGTTATTTTTCTTTTCTTTTCACAATAGGTGTGGAATTGAAACAAATTCAATTGCTTATAAAATTTCAATGGTAGATTTTTGACAAGAAGGTGTCGTGAAGGAGGCAAAAGTCTATTATTTGTTATGTTTATTATGTGTAGAATTTTGACTAATTATACTTTTTTAGTACTATAGGTTGAATATCATTTTAAGAAAAATGTCTATTTTGAACATTGTTTTTGTTCATTGCAACTTCATAGGTTAATTTGGTGTAAAATTTGTATTATTTCAAAATTGTAAGCTTGCGGCACTTTGAGCTCAGCCATGTTTGTGATGTTGTTGTGTAATATTGGTGGCAATTGTATAAGTTTAAATTGTTACAAAGAAAAAAGAATTGGGCAAACCTATGAAACTTCAATTATATTCCTCAAGAAGAACAAAACAATAAACATATATGATATGGATTCTTTTTTGTGTTGATCCTTAAGAAGAAGCCCAAGGAGTTGTTTAAAAATAGACTTTTCAATGGAAGCCTTTGCATTTGTGTGACTTCAAACCTTAACATCAATGTTTGATTTACTAGTCTCATTTCAATTCTTCCATATTTGCAAAAGCAATCCTAAACCATAGGAACCCACAAATGATAGTTTATGATAGAAAATTAATTTCAAAAGGTCAATTTTAGAATCCATTTCTCAAGAGGGCAAATTAGTTAAAGCAATTTTGAAAGGTCATGTCAAAACTAGTTACTTATTTTGTTTGTGAAAAAAACTTGCCATAATAATTCTTTTGGTCGTTGAACCATAAATTTGGTTTTTGCACTTTTTTGAACAATCATCAAGAATGACGCGCTCCCAAGTTCCTTGTTGGACCCAACTTGGGTCCAAGTCAGTCGAACAACGGAATTGTTTGGAACTCGAGGCATGCTCCTAGCTCTCAACATTAAAAGGGGTAGAGGGGCATGTTGAAGCTTCGGGATGGGACTAGGAAGACGACAAGCTTTAGTTACTCATTCGAACCTACATCAAACTAACCAACACATTGGTTAGATCATTTTTTGGAACACCTTTAGTGTTAAAACAAGTCACAGGCGACCCTGGACTCACAAGACTCACCACGGCCCGAACTCGGGGGAAGCCACCACCTTCCCCCATATTGTATTTTCTACGTCTCTCCACTGCACCTACATTCGAATCGCTTTTTGTCTCAGGAAGAGTCCCGAAATTGTCCCGGTTTAGACTCTCGGGACTTTGCAAGGTCATAACTCTTTGCTCAGACCTCTAATTGGGATGAGGTCTAAAGAAAATTTATAGTTCTCCTTGAGAGCTTTCCAAGGGTCTATCACAATCTACTTGCACAAACTAGGATTGGGTCGATTCTTGACTTTTAGTGCTCAAGAATCAAATTGTCAATATGAAGTTCAACCTTCTTTTTGCCATAACTTATGTTGCAAATGTCCAAATGCCTCATGCGAGCCCATTTTCAACATTTACACTTTGATAGCTTTCCAATGATATAAATAACACCCTAATGCAAGGTGTTTTGACCCCTGCAATCAAACACTAAAGTTTGGGGAGTTGCGGAGGACTCCCAAGTCCCCATTTCGAGAATGTGAGTGACATCCTCACACTCTTCCAAAAGTGGGGTTACAACAAATAAAGTATGAATGGTGTGTTCAAAGGCCATTCAACATATATGCATCATCTTGATGGACTATTGTGATATGTGATGATGTGGCAAACTTTCCATTTTTAATCAAAAATATTTCTTTTAGGGTGGATTCAAATTGTCATTTATGTTATTTCATACATATGGTTTTTTGTTTGATTTGTGCATATAATTGTTTTTCGATTTCACAATTACATTTTCCATGACACCCACATTTAAAGTCTTTAAATCCTACATTTTGATGCCTTCTACAGGTATACAATGCCAAATGCCTATTAAATGTTATATTTCATGGTATCAGGAGGAAAAACCCTACATTTGTAATTACATCTTCGACTTGTTTTCAACTACAATTTATAATTGGAAATGACAAACCTAGTCAAAAATAATAAATTTGTAATTGAGATATATTACTTACAACTTAAAACCACCATAGTCGACAAGTACAAGTTGAAAATGACATTTTATTTACAACTCAACCATGTGTCAAGCCATGGCAATAGTCATTTAAATCACTTTAGTTGTAAATGATAATTATTATAGTCAAAGATCACTTTCAACTATAATCCTAAGGTGAATGAACTTCATCCACTAATGTTACATTACACCAACAAAATTTCAGTTGTAAATGTTGTAATCAAACAAGGCGAAAAGGTGCAAATTTTTTAAGGTGTACCAAAATCTTGTCACAACATCACCCTTTTCTATTTTTTTTACCTAGTCCTTTTTTACTATGTAAAAACACATTTATGGATGATTATGATGGAATCTAAAATTATAATAAAAAAATATATAATCCTTCTAAATTTTTTGGCAACTTCTTATTCATTATTTTTTATGGGGATCAAAATATAAGGTAAAACAAAATTGCAATAAGGATTAGGCCCTTTTCATCATGTGTGGTACACCTTAAAGGATTTTCACCCAAAAGGTTTAAATAATAATTTAATGACATTTGATGCATTCACATCCATGGATTAGGCCATGTGGCACCTCGCTTAGGCCATTTAAACATAAAATCATGTTAGGTCACATGGCACCTTAACATAGGCCACTTAATTTAAGTTAAATCACCTAAACATAAGGACCAAATGCACATGGCACTTAAACATAGACTAGGCTAATGTAAACCCCAATATCTTATGTGGCTCCTAGGCTAGGCATAGACTTAATCATGTGGCACCTTATTTATGTTTAAATTAAGTTGCATGGCACTTGGGCCATGACTAAACCTAGGTCATGCGACACCTAGATTAAGCCTAGACCTAGGTTAAGTTTAGACCTAAACCATGTGGCACTTAAAATGGGTTTAGATTTAGGCCACATGGGCACATAGCTAAGAAAATCTTATTTCATTTTGTGTTGAACATTTTTTATTGGTTCATCCCAAATGACAATTTCATGTTCATGATTCTTGTATTTTTAATGCACCTTTTAATATGGTTTTTAAGACTTGAAATGGAAAACAAACAATATAGGATAAACATTTTAGTTGCAACCTAATTTCACAATTACTAACTACTAACAATATACAACCTAGCTAGTTACCAATTTAATTATTATTTAATTAACTACCTAGCCTAACCTACTACCTTTTAACCTAACTTATTACCTACTAATTATCCTAGCCTATTAATTAACTTAATTTATGTCGCACCTAGGCATTTAGGCAAGGTGACTATAAAGGGGTGAAAATGTGACCCCTAAACATTATCGTCCTTAAGAAGTCAATGTTGAAGGAACAAGGTCAACTCCTTTTTATTCCCAAAAAGAACTGCTCTCACTTACTTATTCTACTATAATTATTCAAATAGTAATTAAAAGTTCACGCAAAAAGAAAAAGAAGAAGGTAAGGTCTATTATATAAAGATAGACATATTATCTTGACTATACATTACTCTAATAATGTAAGAAGGGGAAAATATAAACAAGCAAACATAATATGAAGAACTAGGCAATAACAACCCTTTGGTCTCTTCAGTACCTTTAATGCATTAGATGGGGTCCAAGGGGTCTATAGGTCATCCATGATTACTGCCCAACCTCCCCAACATTCATAGACCCTCTAGGGGCACTACCTATTGTTAATAGTCCCCTAGAAAGCCTTTTCATCATTGCCTATTATTTATAGCCACTATAACCTCTGTTGACTGTTGCTTACCATTTGTAGCAATCTCATGTACCTTAAAGAATTCAATTTCCAAGTGTTTTTTCTTTTTGCTATCATATACTTGTTGTTACCTCCTTGTGGCAACAAGTGACTTCTTACTCTAAAAACTAAAACTTAACGTACATTTTTACCATTTTTTGGAGAAGAAACACAAAACTACAATATAAAATGTAACAACACATTATGTAAGCTTAAACTATACTATCTTTCCTCCTATCTAATATAATAAACTCACACAAAGCACATGAAGGTTCTTCAAGCATTTTCCATTGAGATAACATACAAGTATAAATACATTTCCAAACTATTCCCTCCTCTCCAGTGTTACACCACACACCTCTTTAAGAAAAAGCTCTTCACTCCAACTCAAAATTACTAATTTATCAAATGCCATAAAATTCTTCCAAATCTTCCTATTCCATAAAACCACACAAGGCCCACATTGACCCCATGAAAATAAGGCCTTTATCTTAATCCCCCTTTAGAAATATCATAGGTGATTGACACCCAACCACTCACTACCATGGGTTATTTAATCCCACTAGCTTCACCCATTTGGTAAGGAACAATAAATCTACCATTAGTAATTACCAATTATTAAAATGCTTATGGCATTAACTAGTTTAAAGATTTCTACCCCTTAACAATGGCACCTAGGTTTGAACAATGTAAGTCATGGGGCACATATGCCTAAACAACATATGCCACATGGCACCTAGGCCTACACTAGGTGGCACCTATGCCTAAATCACATATGCCCAATGGCATTTAAGCTAAGACCTAGGCCATGCCATGTGACATTTAGGTTAGGTTTAGATTTAAACCACATGGCACCTAGGCTAAACTTAAACCTAGGCCACATGGCATTTAATTAGGCCATGTGGCATTTAGGCCTAAACCTAAACATAAGCCATGCCATGTGGCACCTAGTTTATTTCTAAACTGAGGTTAAATTGTGTGGCGTTTTGGTAATTTTTAAATAACTCACGTAACAACTATGTTAAGCATAAACCTAAGCCATAGCTAGGTTAGGCCTAGCACACACACACACACACACACACACCATGCTTGTGTTGTAATGATGAAAAAGACTTAAAACACATTTCTTTTGTGGTGTCAAGTCTCATTAGTTTGTGTTATGCCAAGATTTTGTCATGTAATAATGAACTACATGAAGTCCATATACATTAGGTGCCCCATTTGTCTTTGCAAGCCATGTCATTCTTTGGCAAAGTTGGATGGCTATTTGAATTTATTACATCTACAATCTTCTTCCATTTTGAGGCAAGAATTCTAAATTTGTCATGCAAATCTATAGTATCTAGCATTATAGTAATCTTTTGTTTTGCTTGTACCAACACCATGACCTTTGAGAATTCCCAATTTGGTTGGTGAGGTTTCTTGTTTGTGATATTGTATGTGAACTTTGAGGTAGCTATTTCAATGTCTTTTTTTTCCCTTTTCTAGTTTCAAGTACCCTTTGCTCTGCAACCTCTTGGAATAGGTGCAATTTATTGAACATTTGGCATTTGTATATTTTTTAATTTCGTATTCTTGTATTAGTTGTAGGAACAATTTAATTTAAAAAAAAAACTAATTTGAATTGATGATTACTTGTTGTGTAGGTTCACATTTAGGATTTGCTATAATCTTCTTTAAATGAATACATCCTTTGTAGTAAAGTTCTTGGTGTCTTCTTGCAAATTATGTTTTCTCCCATTTGTTTGCATGCTTCTTATGGGTGTTGCATGGTCTCCTCAAAGGTGTTTGCTAAACTTTTGCTAAACTTTGTTTTTTTCATGTAATTGCTTGCATGCACATCTTTTAGCTTTCATGGATTCTTCCAAATTGACATTCACATACACTTGGTGTCTATTTTTTTTAGATTGTAACAAACTCTCACTTAAGAGTGCACTAATATACTTTGAATGGATTTGAAAAATATAGTTTGGTTTGTGCATTGAAAAATTCATTTTGTACTATGAGTTGTTTTGAAAAATTTGATTGAAAGTGTGGGGAAGAAGCTTCCTTTGGATAAATGATAGACATGGAATTTAATAAAAAAACCTTTCTTCATTTTTTGGGGTTTTAGTTCAACATTTCAGTTTATGTACAAATGTTGAATTTTAAAAATTTGTTCTTTTATCACTTTGTGATTCTGTGACAATAATAAAAAAATTTCCTTAACATTAAAAAATAACTATCCCATCATATTTCATGTAGGAATTTATGTTAACTTACTAATATCAAGTGTAGATTCATGGTAATTTTTTTTGCTTAAATTTAATTTAATTTAATAACGTGACTTTAAATCTAGACAAACTATGAGAAAGATACAATCTTATGGTGAGGATTTTGTTTTGGGAATGAACATGTTTTAGGGTTTTAGGAATATGGCCCTTTTTTAATTAAAAAAAAACCATATCTAAAAGTATAGGACTATATTAAAAAATGAATCATTTAATTATTTAAATAATTTTTCTAAAATAATTTTCCCTCTAAATTTGAAACCCTAATTTTCAATTATCAATTATTGGGAATGTTTTGCTTATGTGATAGCATGTCGTTGGACAAAAGCTCCAAAGTTTTTGTGAACTATGAATCGTTAATTTAAACTTGCAATAAGGTGTCGAACAATTATACGATGAACCAGTTATTATATTCATTTAGAACAATTTCTTGAATGTTTTTTCTTTGTGACTTGCATATAATTTGGAATTTCCTTTGTTTAAATCATTCATGACAATCTTGGCTTCATATTTGACTCATACAATCATATTAGGAGTGTTCAAAGGTTATATCATGTTGTTGATACATTAATGGTTTAACAAACTAAGTTAGATGTTACAATGGGGCATCTTGGTCTCTTGCTCTTAGATTTCTAGTTAAATTTTGACATGCTTATGTTGTTGGAGACATATCATTCCTTCTTTCTCATCCTTTTGATGTCTCATTTGTATATATCCTTACATTCTATTAGAATCACATTTGAGCTTGGACATCTTTCTCGCCCTTTTGATGTCTCATTTGTGTGCTTTAAATTTTATTCTAATAAATTTTGGGCTTGGACAAACATGAAACAAGAGTTTTAGTAATTTCAACATCCCAAATTTTGCTATCTATCTATCTATGCTACAAACAATGGAATGTGAAAGAATTTAGGAAGATTTAAGGTGTCCAAAAATTGTCACAAAAAGGTTGAATTTTTAAAAATTATGTGTAAAAGGCCCATTGGATGCACATTTTTTGACCATTCATATTTTTTTCTCATTGAAAATCCAATTGGAACAATAATTTTCACTAACCTCATATGGATATCTTTTATTTGTCCTAGGATTTTTTTTTACCATGGATGAAACATGGTAGCTTCATCAAATTATATTATAAATGTGAAATTTTTGAGGCTACAAACAACTAGTAGATTTGCATTTTCAATGGTGGAAAATTTTCCATTCCTCAACCGAATTCCTTTTTATTATTGTGTAGATAGGTTCTAAAAACATGTTGCCATTTAATGGCTAAATCTCTCTTGGGATACTAGCCAATAATACAACGTCTCAAAATTGAAAAAAAAAAAAAAAAAAACCACTATAATCAAGTAGACATTTGAGATAGTCAATTAATCGTTAATTAAAATAATCAAATATTGCGCAAAAACACTCAACAGATATGATCAAACTTCGAACCGGCCACAATGAAGCGCATCATCCACCGGATGCCTGTTCATCCACTGGATGCCCCTTATTACTCCTCAGTTATGGATGAACCTCAACTGAGTTAATATTTGGTTTCACCTTGGTAGTTACCAATTCTGTAGGAAATAGGTCTCATACATAGGTAGGTAGGTAGGTAGGTAGGTAGAAAAATAGGTAATTACTAGGTAACTAAATTGGTTTATACATAGGTAAGGGCTGTTTTTACTACCTACTTACTAACAACCTGCTTGTGGGTTGTATGTTAGAAGGTAGGTAGGTAGGTAGGAAAAAACAAAAGGAGCAACTGAGGTAACCACCATGGTTAGTTAGGAAACTGAAACCCAACAGAAAACTGGTTTTAATGATCACTTATCATTCATCCTTTATGGTGTGCCAATGGGTTACTGGTGACCCTTTGAACTGTCTAATATATTATATTTCCGCCCCCGAAAAGAACGTTTTGGTCATTCGTTCATGCCGAACAATACATTTGTGCCGTACATTATGCATGTTTGTTTGAAGGTCACAAAAATGAAATTTGACATAAAAAAAAATTGGGACAAATTCTTAAAGTTAGGACTTGTTCAAGATTCCGTCCCATGTGTTTGGATTTTGGGTCGACAACGGCGGCCGTAACTCACTCACTCACTCGCTCGTCGAATAATAATTTGTTTCATGTATGTACGTAATTGCGCTTGCATGCACCGACGACATTTCTATAATTATATTATATGATATTATATTATATTTCCGCCCCCCGAAAAGAAAACGTTCGTTCATTCGTTCGTTCGTTCGGCATGCCGAACATGTACATTCATGCCGTACATATGCATATTTGAAGGTCACAAAAATGAAATTTGACATAAAAAATAAAATGGCACAAATACTTTAGTAAGAAAATGTTGGAAATTAATTTTAGTTCTAAAAAAAATTAAAATAGGTATTAATGGATTATTTCAACATTTGAAGAAAAAATATTGAAATACAGAAATATCAGAAATTAGGATTTAGAGCCTGGATTAATTAATAATTAATAATTAATAATTAATAAGTTTTTCAGAGAAATATGTTAAAATTATAGAGTTCTTTAAACTCTAAAGGTCGTTTTTAGGGTTTTTTTTTTCCTTTTCTTTTTAGGGTTTCAAAGCTCGTCTGACGACAGAACAGGCAGGCTTTTTTTTTGTCGAAAGTGCCGTGCGCCAGCAGCAGCAGCAGCAGCGGTGACAGTCATCGCGACAGATTCTTCCGCACAAGTGTCGTGGGTACGTGTGTGCCCGATTGCTGGGTCCCAGCCAGCCAGCACCGGTTACCCAGTAGCAGAAGCGGCAGAAGAAACGAACAAGTATGGTGAAGAGTAGAACTAACAAGCAGCAAGTAAGACTGTGAGGTGGATTGGAAGAAATTGGTAGGTGGTGGGTGGTTCTTGTTGGTGGGGATCTGAAGAAATCCAGATGAGACAGCGAAGGAGAAGTCGTCCTTTTGTCTTCTGACCTTCATCACAGATTCTTCTTCTTCTTCTTCTGTAGTTTAAGCTTCTCAGGCAAGGGCCCCCCATGCGACATGGATAATGTCTCGCCGTCGACCCAGTCTTCAGATTCGCAACAGCAGGTTACCCCAATTGCATGCATGACCCATCTTTGCCTTATCTGGTTGAATTCTGGATCTTATGTTTGGCTTGGGATTTTCCCTCCCCCCCATCCCCCTTTTCTCCCGTCCCTCCTCTCTGCACTCCAAGCCTTGAAGAGAATTGTGGAGTTTTTTGACATTTACTCTCTGCTGGTTCTTGATTTTTCTGTTTATTTTTGTTTTTGGTTTTGGGTAGTAGGAGGAGGAGGAGGAGGAGTTGTGGCTGGATTCTCATTGTCTGTGTTTTGAATGGATTGCTACCATGGTAGTTGGTATCTGCTCATGTTTTTGCATGTTGCAAGTTTTTTTTAATCTCATGCTAGGTGGTGCATTTGTGGTCAGTTAGTGTAGCTGGAGTTTTACTTTTCTCTCCCCCCCCCCTCCATGAAGAGTTATGGAAGTTTTCTTTGGATGGGGTTGCAAACTGTGGGATGGGAGCTTCTTCTCTGAGATCCGGCTCATGTCTGTGGAAGGTTTCTGTAATTTCAGCTCCTTGATCTGAGATGTCTGAATTTTGAAATTCTTGCAAAGCAGATGATCCTGATGTGCAATTGTGACATGTAAGTTTTGCAGGTTTTCATATTAGGAAAATTTTGAAAGAACATTGGTATCATATCAGTCTTTTCATTCTGGATTTCAACTGCAATTGATTGATTGTTGGTGGCATTGATGGATTCTGCAGAGAAAACGGTCCCGGAATTGTTGTAGTGTGAATTCCAGTCCACAAGGGGATTCTTTCACAGCTCAGGTTGTTTTTCACCCTCTCATCTTTCAATTAGATCTATTGCTTTTTTCTGGTTCATCTTAGTAAGCATCTTCATCAAATGATTAGAAGAAGAGCCTTGTTGGAGCCCTAATAGTTCCACCCTGAGTTGAAGGGAGAAGAGCTAGTAATCTTTTCTAAATCTCAATGGGGAAAAATCAGTTCTTGAATGCTCTTCAGTGCAGGAAAGTTAAACTGCTAAGTGCAGCTGTACTCTTGTTATGTTCTTTTGATTCTGATGATTGTACTTTCCTCTCCACCTTGGGCTTTGAAAGTTTCAAGGTTTTCACACGAACATCACCAGTTCACTCAGTTAGCACCAAAGACGATTGCGGATAACATGGTAGAATGCATCTTGAGGGAGCAAAAGTTTGAACCCAACATCTGCTTGCAAGGTGGCTTGATGTTTGCCATCTCCATGTTTTTGGTACTGAAGAATGAACAGCATGAGTACTAGAACTGGTGTGTTATAAGCAAGAACCCTATGCCTGCATAAGAGTTCACAAATCTTAATGGACTCTAGAAATCATCCTGCACTTCCTACCATCTCAATTATATAGTGCTTGTGTCTCTTGCAGCAATGGGTACATCGTTTTCACATGCGTTCACCATCCTCACTCTCACCACATGAAGAATGTGTCTCTTTGCAATGATGGGTACATCAATGCATAGGAGTTCACTGTCCTCACTCTGACAAAATGAAGAATGAAACACTGATTCCAATTGTTTGTGATGACCTGCAGGGGGATCATTGCAGTAAATCAATATTGGACATGGATGAAGGTTCAGAAGTTTTCCTTCTTTCAACCACAAGTGGTGGACTTAGGTCTGGTAAATTGCCATCAGAGGAACCATCTATTCCTATGTACAGCACCTCGAACGAGAGTCACCAGTTCTCACTGGCATCCAGGTCAGAAACAAATTGCCTTTTTTGGCTTCAGATTGGTCTTTGATTTTCTCAGTAGCTTGATTCCCTGTGCGTAATGTTGGTGACTTAGTTTTGATTTTTCTCTGTTGTCATTTTTTGCTACTCACGTTGCCAAATAGTTGCTGGATTTCTTTTTTCCACTTGTGCTATTATATATCCTGAGTGTTTGAAATCTTTCTTCTGAAAACCATCACATATTTTGTGTGCATGCAAAATCAGGATGCCAGAAGGGGAAACATTAGATAGCATTTCAGTTTCTGAAGAAGATTCACAAAGTGGCCTTTCAATGGCATCAATATTATGTGACAGTTTCTCGGTATCCTCTCAAGGTTCCCATGGTCATGGTAAGCGATAAATCAATTTGTTTGCACAATTGTTGCATGGGACAGTCCAAACTTGTAGTTGTAAGACTATGCACCACTTCTGAAGTCTGAAGCCAAAGTTAATGTTTTCTTTATGCTTGTGAACTGCCAGTGCACACAAGTCCACAAAATGGTACTTTTTTCCCCTACCTTGTTTGCTTTCTTGTGGGAGTCCAGGTGAATGGATCCATGATGGTTTTATTCCTTTATTAAATGACCTGATTTTCAATGCCTTTTGCATGGTGCTTATCAGCTGTTTCTATTGTGGAGTGAGAAATGCAACGGGTGCTGTTTGTGACCCATGTTTTGTGTTCAAGAGTGTGTTGCTTGTGGCAAAAGACATTGACTGTTGGAATTGCTGTTGGAGCACAGATGAGTACATAACCCAAACCAAATCAAGTTTAACAAAAGGTGAAGGGATTAGGATGCCAGAGATGTCAGAGAAGACAGTTAGGAAGGAGGAGGAGATAGTTCACATGGTGGCACCAGCTTCCAGTCCCACTATGTTTGTTTGGGACTTGGATGAAACTCTCATTATTTTCCAGACACTATCGAATGGTCGATTTGCTGAGCTTTTCAGTGGATTCAAGGATCCATGGGAGGGATCAGTGCTTGGGCGCCGTTGGGAACAACTCATCCTTGAAGTTTGTGATGACTATTTCTTCTACAAGCAGGTGAAAACATTTATTCAACCTAGTGTTGTAGTGGTCCAGAATTTTCTACTTCCACAACATCTAGAAGCATTGAAGCATATGTGGGTTCAAGAATTGATTGGGTGTGAACCATATAACTGCAATATCAATAGTTCTGAGTGGTAGTGGCTCTCATGATACTTCTCTGAGTTGTAATCTTCTAGTTTATAACAGTAGAATTTCTGGTCAGCAATGGTCAACTGATCTGAACTGGACCTGAACATGGGACCGACAAGCAGGTGGAGGATTTGAATGAGCCCAATTTGATGGCACTACAAGACTTTGATGATGGCATTGATTTAAGGAATTATGATTTTGACCTCGATGATATTGGCTTGCTGCCTGATGCAACTAACAGACGGAAGCTTGCTTATCGACACCGTTTTGTAGGTGAACTTTACTCCAAGGTACAATGAATCCCATCCCAGATTTGTATGCATTGTAATCTTTTACCTGTTGGTATTTCTGGACAACATTGTTTTCAACCTTGAATCTGCTGCAGGTATTAACATGATTTGGGTGCCTCATGTGGTTTGGTCAAAGGATCTGAAGGCATGGGGAAAGAGTGGGCATGGAATTGCAGGGGCTAGAGAAGCTCTTGAGCCATGAGCAGAAGATAGAATGGCAACGGTTGTATGAAGCGACGGATAAGTACACAGATGGCTGGCTTTCAGCAGGTATGATGATTGAGAGAACAGAGTTGTAAACATTCATGAAGTTTACAATATCTCTGCTCATGGCCCCTTTGCAAGCAGTTGTGGGTTCCAAAGTGCCAGTCTAAATGTTACCCATTGTAGACAATCTGACAATAGTTGTTCAATCTGCCCATCTGATGTGGGCTAAGTGCTTTGAAAGTCCTCTGAGTTGTTGATGCATGCAGTGAGAGCATCTCTGGCAGGGTTCTTCTAAGAAGCTATGTGATTGCAAGTAGAATATTGATATGGGAGTAATTTCTCCCTTGTTGGTTTTGGAAGGAAGACAACTGCTGGAGGAGTGTGAGAGAGCAAATAAAATGCAGGAGAATGATTTGCATGGACAAGTGCAGACAATGGGCACATCAGAAAGAAGACTGGGAGAGGTTCGACAAGTGGCTTCAGAGGGCAATTGTAATGTGTTGGTGACATCGGGTACCTTGATACCGAGCCTCGTCAAGTGCCTACTTTTCCGCCTCAACACCTACTTCCATCCTTTGAACAGTAAGAGTGCCCCCATCTTTGTGGCTCAGTTTGTTTAGATTTGCACTTGAATTTACTGGAAATGCTACTGCTGAGAGTTGGCCAAATGACCGAATGAAAGTGGCTCATGTGGTAAAACACTATATGGATGCAGTTTACAGCTCACGGGAAGTTGGAAAGTTGCAGTGTTTTCGGTGGATTTATGAACGGTTCAGTATGGTGACACCTCCACTTAAGTTCTGTGCAATTGGAGATGGGATTGATGAGTGTGAAGCTGCTCAGATATTAGAATGGCCATTTGTGAGAGTCAGCACTGCACCATCTGGTGCCCAGATACAAGATGCCTTTCGTCTGCCCTTGCTGTCAATGGACATCTTGGATCACTATGTTATGAATCGTTACGGGCTTACTGACAAAGCACAATAATAATAGATGCACATGGGTAATATCCCCTATCATATTGTAATTAGACCTGTTTCTATAGTGACTGACAGTGCATTTCCCATTATGGCATTCCAGAGACTTCTCATGTGTGCAAATGGACCTTTCATCTCTGCTATTCAGTGGCACATCTCATGGTGTAGTGTTTAATAGTGCTATGTCCATTTAAAATCAAGCAGGAGCAAAAACAATTGCATAACACAAATAAAGAAAGGTCTACTCCTTCAGCCTTCAGATCTGGTGCTGGTACTCTAGTTTTCTCCGATGTTGCCTTATGTTTTGATCCACAAATACAGTGGCATGTGTACAGGTTGAACTTTGTCAATACTAGTGGTCAAGTAACTGATTTGGTAGAGCTGAGATGCTCTCACTGCACATTTGAATATTTCTGAGGAGCCACACTTGTGTAATACTTTGCTCCATGTAACAAAGTGAGCAAATCACATGATTTGTAAGAGCTGA
Source organism: Sphagnum contortum (assembly GCA_963920785.1). Taxonomy (NCBI): domain Eukaryota; kingdom Viridiplantae; phylum Streptophyta; class Sphagnopsida; order Sphagnales; family Sphagnaceae; genus Sphagnum; species Sphagnum contortum. Next base: position 14,606,107 of record OY987292.1, on the reverse strand, counting down.
GGTGCTCTCACTGCACAGCTGAATAGTTCAGAAGAGCCACACCTATGTAATACTTTGCTCCATTGACAAAGTGAGCAAGTCACAATACTAGAGATGCAGCATCAAAACTTTGACACCTTTTTGTCTTCAATCTCAGCAATGGCTACTGGAACATTGATTGCCATGCCACTGTATGCAATGGCGTTAGTCCCAAGCTTCTGCTGAAATGTTTTCATGGAACTCACATCTGAGTTCTCTATCACATACAATGAGCATGAGTAATTCCCATTCCCATATCTAGTGCCTTCCTATCTGTCAGTGTGAAGCCTGACCTCTTCAGAGCCAGACAGACTTGTAGTCCTCTTTCAAGGCTATTGAGCTCTAGAGTTTTGATGTGAGAATAAAATTGTACACGAGATGATGCCATCCATTTAAGATGAGGAAGCTGAAGATGCAGCTTTTGCCTTCTTTGGTCCTGGGGCCTGCAAAGTTTCACAAGACTTAGAATGATGTTAGCAAGCACACCTCACACTTGAAAGTGAAATGAACTGAAAGATATCTCCAAAAAAATGTACCATCATGGATCCTCATCACAATGCCTTTTTATGCACACATGCACTCTTGACTAAATACAGATCACATCACAAAGGGACACACATACTGACAGTAAGAAAATTCAAAGATTGTCAGCTCAATTTTGGCACATTAGCTTTTCAATCCTGTTGGCAGTGGCAGAAACCAGCCAAACCTGCTTCTATAAGGACTCATGATCCTTGACATAATATGCAAATGTGCACTAAAGACTTTCTCAAACACTACTATTCTGTGATGTTTATGTAACTAGAATTTACATTTGCAAATTCAAGCTCCCACCATAGCTCAATATTCCCAAACAAAATCATACCTTGGGTGCTTTCTTTTCTGCTGGAGGCACTGTGGTATCAAGTGTGATGAGACGTGTTTGCTTGTCAAACAGCAAGGTTGAGCCACAACTACAAGCACACATCACAATCACCAATTCAGGTATTAAATAAATCCATTACAAAGGTATTAAGCAATTTACACCAAAATCCTACCATTGGTCCTGCATGGATCAGTTATGGTTTCCACAAAATTGTACTAAATAGTCCTTATCCAGAAACAACCAAATGAATTTGCAACCCAGTACACATGTGAAAGAGAAGAGATAGCAACTGCAGGGCAACAAAGCAGATCAACAAACAAAATGTTCATTCCTCCATCTTTTCCTAGAAATATGTAATCTATAGCTCAGTGGATGGAACATACGATTCACATTTAACTGTGTTTACACCCCCACCGCTAGGGACTGTGAGGATGGTGCCAAAGAAAGAGGTAGCAACAACACCACAACTTGGACATGGCCCCTGTAGCCACAAAGACACAACTTGGTGTTATTACAACAAATGTTGGTACAATCTTAGTTTTCTCGGTTCATGAATGGCAGACAGCCAGTAAAATGCCAGGTTTACAGAAGTAAAAAGTCACTGTATTGCAGAAAACCATGGTTCTAGCAATACCCAATGAAGAACAATAACTCTAGATTGCATCCGAAGTGCTTGGAGCTCAGGCAGTCTATATGCCCTAAGGTGGATGCAAACAACACAACCTGGTGAGAAGAAATTAAATAACAAAAAAATGCACACAAACTCCCAATTGTATACACTAGAGAGAATTCACCTTCAGGATGAGGGCTTCCTTTAAAATTGTGTTGGTAAGAGCTTGGGCTATGAAGAAGGTGATGGGCAACACAATGAACCATGTGACCACAAAACTGTATGGTTCAGGTAACTGCAATGTTCCAACCCTGGCAGAACTTAGTGCACTATGAGACATTAGATAGACATAAATGTAGATCCAATTGTACCAACAAGACAGGAGGAAAAGCAGGAAAGAGCAGGACGGAAAGTTAATATCTCTTTACTAGCATCCAATGAGTAAACTACTGGATGGAAAATTTGGTGCCTCCTCACAAGATAAGTTATGATGACATTGTACCTCCAGTAGGTATGTGATCTCAAACCCTGTGATATCATCCAAGAAAAATACCCTGCAGCATGAAATTACACAATTGTCAGGCTATGGATGACCAAACAGAAGGAGACAAATGATGGGCATGTCTGGGGAGAAGTGGACTAAGTCTCCCCAGCAGCTGCTGCTGCCTCTTCATTTAGAGACAGACATTCCAACAATGGGCACATGGTTGCCTGAACTTCTGCTGAGGCACAGAAGCTCATCTGTTCTGAGCTTCTGATGTGTGAATGACTCTGAAACCTCAATCACAGCTGGGTAAACTATTATGCACAACATCTGGAAATCAACTAGTGAGGATAAACACCCATTCTCTTGCAAGGGAACCATGAGCTAGAACTCACAATGTGAGGGCCACAAGGGCAGCTGGAACATTCAGCAGAGTCATTTTCAGGTAGTCCACAGTTGAATCACTCACCACCTGCCCAAAAATCATATGGACATGCACCACTTGTGAGCAAACCTCATGCATAGCATATGGCAGTCTGTGGTACCAGTCAGTACAAGGCTTGGTTGTGCTTCACAACAAGTTGACACTAAAATTGCTCCCATCAATGTCTGAGAGAAAAATTGATTGTTAGTATGAAAAACTATGAGAAACAAAAGAGACAAATTTTACAAAGTTCATGGTTGGACCCTCACACAAATGCAGATGCCTACCTTCTTGCTTCGAAGACTACACCTGGGTCCTGCGATTGCAACTTTGCTGCCTTTTGTCTGTCATTTCCCTCCACCCCATGGCATGACAATATTGTTAGAGCCACATCTTTGGATAGTGATTCTCTTCATCCTGAAGGCTACTGCCTCCTTGTTGAAGCTGCTCTCATAATAGCCAGATCTGAGGAAGATGTCATACTCATACTTTTTCAGGAACCCATATTTGGATGAGTGTATGTCACACTATTAACCGGATAGAGCAGGGATTAACTGTTGTCATTGGCAATCTGCCATGTAACCTAGTAGATAATCTTCCAAGTCATACACTGATTGTAAATAAGGTAATCATGTGCGTTAACCCATTACACTAGATATTTGTTTGATGCTTCCAATCACAGGGTGAAATACACAGTTGGGTTAGCAGGAGAAAACAGGGAAGTAAATAAGCTTGCAACAGTTAATCTGAGGAGCACTTAGACATCATTTTTCCCACCTTCAGCTTCATCTTGAGTTCATCATATTGTTGATCTGTAAGTATTGGCCGACCAGCCACATATGCAAGTGATGCCTCCATGAATTTCTGCTCATCAGAACCTAAGAACACCCAAAAGGAAAAAAACAAAGTGCAAGCAAGAGACTCACATTAAGAAAGGAGGTCATTGATCACATTTCTATTAAGTGAATGGCCATTTATATAACCAAGCACACAGAACGAAGCACTGAATACAAGTTTTCACAGTAGAACAAAAGGGCAAGAAACTTCACCTATCGTGAACAGCAACTGATGCAGATCTTTTGACTAAAAATATGTGTTCAACTTCCGATCTTTGGTAATGTGTAAGTGCATTGTCTCAGGCCACAAAATGGAATTAATCATAATATACCTCTCAGACAACAATGCAATGTGAGGGCAAAGATACTTACTAAGCATCACAACACTGCTGCCCTCCCACATCAACTCCTCCTTGAGATTGTCAAATTCCTCATTGGACATAATTGGTTGTTTGTCGTAATAGAAAGACTGGCACATGCAGAAAATCATTCGACATGTCAATGGATCAAATCTTCGAGTATCCTTTTTGTTGCAGAGAGTATCCTCAGAGCATGCAAGTGTATTTTTCTTCATACAAAAGAAAACCTTGTGAAGCAAATGCAGTTAGAGGGCACCTGGAGTGCTTCAAGAAATTCCTGCTCCATCTCACCAAGGGTTTTCTTGGCCTTCATTTTGTTCACATCACAGTATTGCAAAATGTTTCTATCAATCTCTTCCTCTGTTGCTTGTTGGCCTTACCCACATACACACACACACATTCAGGAAATAATAAAACATAAACAAAAAATATCACCATTACCATCACCATCACATCTCCTAGAATGTATGTTCATCATGTATGCTTATATTTACTCTTAGCAACATGTGGAGGAGATTCAGAATTTTTTGTTTCCTTCTCAAGAATTGCAGAGAAGATCTGAGGCTGCAGGAGGAATTTGATGAAAAACTTCATCACGGGGGCTATTCTACAGTAACAATTCCTTCAATTCTGAGAAGAAAAAGAATCATGAATCCAATTGGGAACTCACTCACTCACTCACTCACTCTGGGAGGGACCATCAGATCACCTAGTTACCTGAGCTGCTGCTATCGCCAGCGGCCCTTACTAGCACCTGCCCACCAGCTGATCTCCTGACCTCGCAAGGAAGCTGCTTGAGCAGATGCGCAAGCATTAACGTCTGCCATGATCTCCTGCTCTCTCTCCGCCTAGAAGACCCTAATCTGGATGATGAAGAAGAAGAAGCTCCTCCTCCTCCTCCTCCACCTCTACTCAATGTGTGCGGTAGTAGTGATCCAGACACACGAACTCCAAACTGTCTTCCTCCTCCTCCTCCTCCGGAGCCAAGAGTTCCTAGAGTTGTTCTTCCTGAAGCTCCAGCTAGTCCTAGTGCTGCCGCTCGTGGTACTTGTTGAAGCGCGCAGCAAGCGGCAGTGGCGTCTCCACAAACGCCCATGACTGTGGTGGTAGTACCTATTGCACAAATTGCAAAACACAGATTGTGTAACAAGTTTTGTACAGAGTGGTAGAGCAGACTCTCTGCGCGCGCGCGAGAGAGAAAGAGATCGAGAGAGAGAGAGAGGAGAGAGGCAAAGTTGGGCCAATTTGGGCCTCACACGCTGCGTGTGCAAAATCAAAAATCTTGCATTGCAAATGGGTAGGTCGCCACCACACGCACTCTTGGCTAAACCCATTCCCCGTCGTTCCGGGGAACCTTGCCATGGGAACACCCATTGGGAACATCCACGGGAACACCCACTTTTTAAACAAACATTGGGAACCATAATGAGAACGGCCATATGAGAGGGAATATTCATTTGGGAACAAGTTTCTCAAAGGATCAAGTTATTGGGTAAATTTCTTCGAACAAAATTTTTAATTTATTTTTGACCAAAAACAATTGGGATTTTTTTTTTGAATCTTTTTTTCTTGGTGTAAATTCAACTTTTAAAAAAATCGGGGAAAAAAATTGTCAAGTTTGTGATATCACCAAATTTGTGTAAAAAAAAAAGTGACAAAGACAATTATATCTTAGCAATTTGAGAATTGCAAAAATAAATAAATAAATTTGCCAATTTAAAACTTCAAGAATCTAGTCTTTAAAAAGTTACAAAGTTGGAGATTTTACAAGTTCAATTTGCAACACAAATAGCTAAGTAGACTATGAATAATGCATTGAACTAATGTCACTCGTGGAAGAATTGAACCTCTCTTTAAACTACCCGCTACAACATAAGTAACTTGCAAAAAATCAAACAAAACATTTAATCACTATGGAAGGCATAACCAACTTGCAAAACTCAAACAAAATATTTCATCACCATGGAAGTGTAGAACATACATAAAATACAAAAAAGTCCAAGAATTTAGAGATACACATTCTTAAAGAAACAAGATACAAAATTGGAGTTCTAATTTATTACACAATGTACATTAAAAAAACAACCAAAAAAAAAACTCAAATGGATATGGATGGGAGGTTAGAGGTAGCAATGATTGGGATCATGGATGACACCTTTCAAGTTTGGAATTTTGAACATAATAGTTAAAGCTTGGAGTTAAAGTTCCAAGTTTGCAACAATAGGAAAACAAAATGGGCTTGTATCATGGAAACTTAAGAGGTTAATTAACAAAATGTGAGAACTCAAAAACATATATTATCATAGCACTTGCTTTCACTCTTCCAAGACTCAATTGCATCCTTGTAGAGGATTAAACTAATGTGAAAAATTGTTGTCAAAACATCTTCACAACCACATGTATAGATTAGGACCTTGCTTATTATGAAAGTTGAATTTCAAACTTAAGAAAGCATTTTTCATCTTCCACACTTTGAGAACAAGGCCACTTGCTATCTAAGCAAGTTTGAAATATTTGAACAAATTATGGCATAAACTTTAGAAGACAAAGTGGTACACCACAACCAAGTGATGAGGTTCTCATCAAGGGGAAGTTGCATGGCATTTGCTATTTGGCTTTTCATTGCGATTTTGAAGAAGCCTTCTTGCGTGTCAAGTGCCAAACCTAAAAGGATTTATTGAATTGAATTGGCACAACATTTTCCTCTGTAGCAAAATATATGTAAGCACCTACACATCGACGTTTCAAAATAGTAACATAATTTCAAAAGGAGTCTTTAGCACTTTCATGAAGCCAATATTACAGGTATATGATGCCAAATGCATCAAGTATTTCATGTGAAAATAATGAGATTTTCAATTCTACAAAGAAGGATTCAATAATTTGTGCCATAGTAAAACTGACCCCAGAAAAACATTAGTAAGCTGCCATTAGCCAAACATTTAGCAAATAATTTTTTTGTAAAAGTTTTTAAAAAAAAACTTGGAAGAAAAATTGGCAATAGACCTAAAAGTGAGAAATTAAATATTCAACACATGAATGTGGAATCAACAAAAAATGATAAAATTGGTTAATGAAACACAAAACAAACATCCTTGAAGAAAAAAATGTAGATCTTGAGAACTTTTAATTATCGCCTCCATCATTAGAAGAAATCGCCCAAAATGCAATGAATACATTTGCAACTATGTCTAACTAATTGTTATTTGCAACTAAGTTTTAATTGTCTTTACAACTATTTTGCACCCTTTATTTGTAATTATTATGCTACATTTACATTTGGGATCAATAATTTTTTCATTTTTCATTTTAGAATTGTTTTCATTCATGGTCATGCCCATATGTCATTAGTTATAAATGGAACCACTTGGTGTCAACATAACCCCTAATGGTATGCCTAGGTGCATTAAGAAACTTTTTAAAATATGTGTAATTTTGTTAAGTTCTGTTAAGGATATAATGGGAATATGTTTCAATTGGTATATTTATAAAGTTGTATTTAGTTTATATTTAAGCAAATTAACTACCTACCTAATTAACATAAACAACTTACTTGTTAATTAATTGATGATTAATGAGTCACATTAATTATTAATTTATTGATAACTAATAGTTCATAATTAATATTTATTAATAATCGGATGTTACCAATGGGTAACCGGTGAAACATTATCGTTTTGAAAATCTATTAAAGTTGTTTTCAAACAACATTTTATGGTCTTATATAACCAGTAACAAGCCTGTTGAAGTAACCAATAATAGGTTTATTATGTTAATCGGACTGTTAATAAAATCGATATGTTGATCAACTTGTGGCTAGTAGCCATTTTAGTTTGATTTTGAACATTAGATTGTTGTACTAACTAATGACTATTTAACTTGAAACAACACTATGTTTTGGTATAAATGGTACTTAACAAGAATGTCATGAGGATTATGATTTGAGAAGGATTTGGAGTTCTTGGATCTGATTTTTTTTAAAAATTTTGAATCTTTCTTGTAACTTGGTCATTTTTTGTAAATATCAACATCTTCATGTTTTTAATAATTTTTCTCATTTTCAAATTAAGTTAAACAAACTTGTTGATGTTTGTATGCAAGTAAGATTTTGAATATAGGAAATAATTGCATGTAGTTTGAAAGCATAGGAAAAAACCCTTAACATAGTGTCCAAGGAATGTAAACTACTAAATCCCAAGAAATTTCAAGCAATGTAATTAACATGCATGTACCAATGAAACCACAATATATATATATATATATATATATATTTAACGATAATATGGTTTAGATCTATCATTGTTTTATAAAAACATTGCATTTATTACAATACCCATCACAAATTAATGCCATGGATGAATTTCATTTATGAATTAGATTAAATAAATAAATCATTGGATCCATGATTCAAAGATAAAAAATCAAAATTTATTTATATCAATTTTCATTTGTTGTCCAAGTATTAATATTTCAAATTGAAGGTCATTTAATAATGATGGATAATATAATAACATGAAAAAATATGATGATGGAACCAATAAAATAAATAAATAAATAAATAAATAAATTCACAAAAATCATTTTCAACAACGTTAAATAATTAAAAAATGTTGTCATGGGATGAGTGTTACCCCCCCCCCCCCCCCTCCCTGCATTGTTGTCCATGATAATAGGGTGTTTGAAAGAAACTATTAAAATGCTTGAAACTGAATTTTAGTTTATTTCAAAAATTTAGTGTCATCAATGACAATAGGTAGTTTAAATATATCCTAAAGCATTCCAAACTCATTGTTATCAATAACACTAGTTAGATTTAACAAAAGTTGTGGCAAAAATGAAAAAAAATCCCCCATTATTGTCCATGACACTTATAAATATGTTTGAGGGAAGTTGTGCCACTTTTAAGGAGGGAAAAAAAAACCCAATGTCGTCAATGGCATTGGGTTAGTTTGCTCAAAATGGGGTGGATGTTAGCATGATAATAGTAATGTAGTTAAAACATATTGAAAATAATGACATCTTCAACCATAGCCATCAAATACATTTATAAAGGAATTTACATTATATTTCTCAACAAATATTATATTATATAAAATGAAATTGTGTATCATGAAGCTCTAATTAATTAAATTAAAGGAAAAAAATAATTGATAAAAATTTAATGATAAAATAAAACATTCATCCAAAATTTTGATGGAAGTTTTATATATTAAAACCATGTAAATTATATTTTGTCATCCATAATGAAGATGAATGCTTACAATCATCCCCATGTTTGCTTCTAGGTTTACATATATAACATTCATTTTGTGATTAATTTTTGGGTTTTACTTGCATGTGTATAGGGGAAAAGACATTTTACCATCCCAAGTTCCAACTTTAGATTCTAGGCTTAAGCTTTAAGTTCATGTAATAGCTAGTTGCCATTAAAAGAAGACTGGGAAAAAAACTAGCATTTACAACTATATTTTAGTTGTAAAGGACATTTGCTATTAAAAAATGCATTAGACATGTTACATAAATCAATAGCTGCAAATGTGGATGAAGTCAACAATCAACAAATACTTCACCATGCATATATTATTGTATGTTATGTGTATATTACCATAAAAACCAATAGTTTACATAATGAGATATGGCAAATGAAAAAGGTTTGAAAAACAATTGTAATAAAATTAGACAATGCATCCCTATTATTTATTTTAGATGGTTTTAGGTTGTGACACATGGCGTACTTCAAAAATGTCGTGTGGAATTTTTTGAATTTTGGCCAAAATGAATTTAAATTGATATTTAAATAAGTAGGTTAAACTAGGTAGGTAAATAAATATTTTTAATTTCTTTTAAATTTAACCTTTATGGTTAAGCTCTTTAATTGGTTCATCCAAATTGACGTGTGTTTTTTCATGTGAAAGTGTAAGACAAAACCTCCTCATTAACATTCGACCTTCCATCCAACAATACATCTTCTATGGTATTCTCCCAACTTGTTCCTGAACAATAACCATGGTTTATTTATAACAACTATAGTTTTGCCCATATCAAGTATAAGTGGAATTACCAACTTATCTTATATTGTTTTAAGGCAACATTGTGTTGTTTCTAACTTTAGCTTCTACCATAAGTATTTTAAAAGATTATTAGTTATTTTTAATAATTGTCCAAGGTTTAGAGAATAATTAGTTTCCAACATTTGTTTACTAATATGTTAGAAAATATCTTTTACATATATTTGTGTATTTTGGGGAACATAAGGTACGTCCTACAATTTTGATGTTTCTATAGGTATTACTAAATCTAACATTCCAACCCCACTAGTGTTACATTCTCTTAGACCATTTTTGGAGGTACATCCACAAGTGGAGTAATCAATTGCATCTATTGTATGGTGTCAAACATGGAAATTTTTTCAAACATTTCTTTTCTTTCCAACCTACCACACTCTTGTTTTTTGTTGGCTTTTGTTCCTTGCACACATGTATTCTAGTTGATTTGTTTCTAATTGTCACCACATGCACATTCACCATAAATTTTATTAATGTAATTGTAAAGCAAGTTTCTTTTTAGACATAGCTTTACATCCTTTGTCTTTGACACATGTTTTGCATCTCATGAAACTTTGGGCAATTCATTAGTTTATGCCCAATGATTCACAAATGTGACAAGGATACATTAATGGTTTAGGTGGTGTAGTAGCATGTGCATGAACTTTTGACACTACCACAATTGATTCTTCTTTGCTTTTACATTGACATTTGTCCACATTATGGTTAGTGCAATGGCAATTTATGTAATACATGCTTGGGTGTAGACAAGGTAAAGTAGACAAAAAAATTGTCCACCCAAATCCAATTTTAAAATGGAACAATTTTTTAATATAAGCATAAGAAAATATATTCAAAATATCTATTAATAAAAATTTGAAAAAATGTCATTGCATTTAGTTTATGGTGAATTACACACAAAACTTGAACAACTTTAGTATCATAAAAGTAAATTAAAAATATATTTGAAAATGACCAGTTAATATGGAGTTCAAGCCTACTTCACATTGAAATTTTTATATATGATGATTATAACATTCATAATTTGACAATGCATAAGTATCTTATAGGTTTTCATTAACTTGAATTTAAAAAAAAATTACTAGTAGAAAAATTATATTTTACAACTTGTTTTATGCAACTACATGTGTCACATGCAACTAAAAACATTTGCATGTAATATCTTTTAGTTGCATAAGACAAGTTGCAAAAGACATTTTTTTTTAGTGAATCAATGTTTCATCTACTTGCAACACACTTTGTAAGATAAGACATTTCATGCAAATAAATGCATTTAAAAAAAACCTACTTAAATCTATTTCCAAAATGGGGGTTTTCAACATTATAATCATAAAATGAAAGATTATCATCATGTTAATCATTGTATAAAATAATATTTAATTCTTAATATATCAAATTTCTTTTTTATGGTTACTTACACTTTTTTTTTGTCAAGGAGTAATGAGTCATCTATTTCACCTTGCTTTCACCTACTTGATTTCTTTGCTATAGTTTCATTTGTTGGTGTTATTGTGGTTTTTGATCATTGGGTACTAAAAAACATTCTATGCTTTGGCCTTTGAAATGCCTTCTTCACATGATAGTGCTGACTCCATATGTTGTTATAATGTTGCCTTTTTCATTCTTACAATTGTTATATGTAAATATGACTATAACTTATATTTGAAAATTGTGGTTAAAAAAATTATTAGTTTCCATAAACTATTGGCCAACTTCAACAATTGTTTGTACTACATTTCGACACATTCAATTATCTCTTGCTTAAGGGTTTTCAATTATAATTACATTTATTCATCATTATGCACATTGTATAGTAACATTTATAAAAGGTTTGCTATAAATCAACAATTTGTAGTTTGGGTAATTCCACATGTAGTTGTTACACCAATTAAACAAAGTGTCCCTGAATGTCAAGTTGAATATATATGTTATTTCCTCAACTTTTGTTTCAACATTAGGTTTAATGGCAACTTTAAATATTCATAGATGAACATCCAAATTTGAAACTTTCATTATGAAAAAATTGTATTCATTGCAACTAAAAACTATTTGATGCAACTAGATTACAACTAAATAGACAAGTTGCAATGGAAATTTTTTTCTCATAGTGTTTCTTATATTCAAATTCCTATAGTTTAATGATTTCCTACAAGGCAAGGAAAATGGTGTTGTAATTCAAATTGCTATTCATGCATAAACTTTTGGAAGATTTGGTGGTTTTCATTTTAGGTCCAATGGTAACATAGTTGAAATAAAATCGTTGTAGGTGGTGCCATTATGGTTAACATCATAGGTATGGTGTTATGAAAGTTAACGACCACACATTTCATTATTGTAGAACCAATTGGTGTTGTTCCCATAACATTTAAATATATCCCATGTGTGGTGAGAATTGGGTATGTAAATATAGTATGAGTGAAATAATTAGTTTTGAAAAACGAATAAGAACTTTGTGATTTTATGTTGTTTTTGGATCTAGGTCTAAATTTGTTCTCACAGACCTTACTTTCAATTCAAGTTTTATGTTTGCCCCCAACACCACAATATAAACAATATAACCATATGTCCTATATAGCCATACTAGTGTGTGCCCCGTGCATAATGCACAGGTGTGTTATTTCAAACAACCGTGGGTCCCCCCCCCTGCCGCCCCGGTCCTTCGCATTCCCACTCCGGTTCTTCACCCCGTCGACCCCCCCCCCGCCCTTCGGTCCTTCGCATTTCCCACTCCGGTGCTTTAACCTGTCGAGCCCCCCTCGCCCGATCCTTCAAATTTCCCACTCCGGTTCTCCTTTCCTTTTTTCTCCCGGGCAGTTCCGCAAATGAGTAAGGCTTGGTTGTTTGTCTACTGGGTGTAGGGTCGACTCTTAGGCCAAGGTCATAGAAATTGAGTATGGCGTTTTTTTGAGGTTGCCCACAAAACGGAGAATACGTTTTTGTATTTGAAAAACAGAGCGTACAGATACGGGCATGGATCCACGTGCTGGTTTGGGGGGGGGCCAGTCTGTCCGTCCGGATTCAAAGGAAGGAACTTTCCATGAGAGGGGCAGCCAGAGACACACACCTTAATGAGTTCATTTGCCTCCAATGCATCACTGATCCACGTGCAGAAGTTACTGTTGTTGCTACTTACAATAGGGGTAGCTCCATCTTGCAATAAAATCTTCTATTTTGGGGAGCCTCCATAGTTTCTTTTTTTTGGGTGATGGGCCAATCAAATTGGCTCGTTGCAACCCAAAATAAAAATCAAATTGGACTTTTGAACCCCCCCCCCTAACTAATTACTACCTGTCCAGAGTTATGGGAGACTTCATTCTTCCTTTACTATATATGATAGGTAATAACATAATATAACTCAATAGCCTATAACCCTCATAGCCCCTTGAAGGCTCCCTTAGCCCCAATATTGCAATTATAATATAGATTATAGATGGGTTGAAGAAAAAGTTGTAGGAAGGGACTTGATGTTGGGTTTTCAAAGTTTGGTACCTTATTGCAAGACTTTGCAAATGAATATCTAGAGGAGATCAAGCACCAAGTGGGAGGTGAAAGTCAAGCCCAATAGTGTTTGATTGTTAAGGAAAACTCTAATCATTACAACAATTTTAAATTTTTAATCCTTTGGTTATTATTGAGTTTTGTTTCATTTGATGTGGTAGTCTATTGCTTGAAATCCAATTTCGTTATCTAAATTGAAAACTTGAATGCAGCTTTCAATTGTTTTATTGTTATCGGATTGTTGTGCAAAGGAAGTGCCAAACTTGTCATATTTCAAGGAAAATAATTTTGAAATCACAAAAATATAGCAGGATTCTTAAACTTTTCTACTTTCCTCTTGGACCTGTAGCCAAATTTGGCTAATTTCCTCTTCATGGATGATTGCTGGTATGGCCATATCACAAAATTGAAAAAGAAAACCCAGGCTCCAGAATCTGATCAAAATTAACATAAGAAACTGCAAGTTGGAATAAGAAAACATACTAGGTGTGATAACTACTCAATGCAAAACTCACATGTTGATGGGCTCTTGCTTACATTATGTCCAAGTGTGTACAAAGGTATCAGTTGACGTTTTTCCTAATTGGGACCTTAAAACATCTTTACTTCATTAAAACCTAAGAGAGAGAGAAAAGTCTTCGCAAATGGCATGCATTATAGAACTCTGATTCAACATGACCTGAACAAAAGAAGACAAGAACAATTGTTTGCAGAAAAGTTTGACTAATGGTGTCTAATCTGTGAAAATTTCTTAGTGTCAGGTTTGCAGTGTATGACACTGAAGACTTTAAAAGTGCTAGTTATTTTTCATTCTGCAAAACATTACAGCAAGAAACTATTGAAGTGTTGAAAACTATCCAAAACTTGTTTTTAAAATGTTGAATGCAAAAAGTGAAAGGGAAGATATAAAAACATGACCTCCTGAGACATGTAATTATAGTTTTCCCAAAAGTTTGGTATTAAATCATGTCCCAGCTTCAAACTTTTATATTGTTTCTCCATCAGGTGCAAATTCATTAAAACATTTGATATTCCAATTTTGATAAGCATGTTATATGTGGTGGTTAAGCTTGGGTGTGTTTTTCTAGTGACAAAAAATTAGCTCGTATCACTAGTGATTTCAACGTATTGGTTTTCTTCAGCATTCTGGTCAAAGTAAAAATGACCTACATTACTATAAACCATAGTATTGCAAGTGTTGTTTCCAACACATAAACCTAAGATGGGGCATATGCTACAGCCTTTTTCACATTATCAATTGCACGTGCCGTAGTTGCCACTTGAGGAGTGCATACAACAACCCATCTTTGAGAAGCAAAATGCTTCTTCAGCTGTAGTAGTTGAAGAGCAATTCAATATTCTCTTGTCTATCTCTCTCCACCTCTATTCCCGAACACTTTGAACCCATTGTTAGCTTCTAAAAACCAAGAATATAGATCTATATTGCTAATTCTTTTCTCTGTGCCCCCCTGAAAGTTGGATTGATCAGCATGAGCATCCTCGTGATTTAGGTTTAATACAAACCACAAACCACGTACAAGCCTGAAGGCTAGCTATTGCAACTCCTAAAATCTCTAGCTTTGCAGTGATATTAAAACAGGCAGCAGTGTTTTTGGATCTCCAATAGGGGACAAGCTTTGGAGACATTACTGGTTGATGGTCAAAGTAAGCCAAAAGTCTCCAAGTAACATGTGAATTTTTCCAACAACAAACCATACAATTTGGCAATCATAGGAAAACCCTCACCAACCAGACAACCTAGCAGGGCTTACATGACTTCAACCTTGAAAATACGAACCTGTGGTGTTAGTGAAAGAATGGTCCTATTCTCAAATATCAGATACCCTGTTCATGGCAGAGGATGAAAGATTCTCAGACACAGCAGACAAAACATTTGCTTCAAACCACTCATGCACATGTGGAATCAGTGAAGCTGCTGCTGCTGCTGCTAATGCAGCACACAAAATTGAGAGACATTTGAGAGAAACAATTGCCAGTGCTGCTGCTGTAAACTGGTGAGTCGGTTCATCATCACCTACTACAATCTGAATTCCATCTACAGTCAAGAACTTGAAGGATTCTTCTGAGAACTGGAAGAAAGAACACGATTAGGGTTCAGATGTCTGACCTAACTGTAGCCTTGAACATAGAATCGTGGTAGTCTGCAGCCAATTTCGTCATTGACTTGGAAAAGCTTCTGTCCTGACCGACTTTTGCACCAAAAAAATCGGAGAATACCTGCGAAGACATAGCAGCTAGAAGCTGCAGTTTCAGTATTTGAAAAGAAATTAGACAGCACTACACCATTCAGACTTCGTTGAGTAAAAAATGATTCGGAAATAAGTCAGCGGTTTTTGCAACAGATTCCAGAAGAATTGAAGCGCTAGGAGAATCGCATTTCAGTAAAAAAAATAAAAAAAATAAAACAAAAGCGGCGCAGAAGACAGAAGAAGAAGAAAGACGGTCCAAACTCTATCTCTGTCTTGTCCTTCCTACATCACTACTACTACTGCTGACAATAATTGGTTTTTCCAACTGCTATCCACAGTGAGTATCCATAGCCGACTTCTCCGCCCCCCATGACGTGCGTGCGTTCTCACATTCGCGCTACAAGCGTTTGAACAGGCGCATCGGCGTCTGCTCTGCCCGCGTTTGCGCCAGCTCTTCAGTCTACAGCAGCGTTGCTCCGGAACAATCGTGGCCTGATGAGGAGCCACGCTTGCTTTTTCCCACGCAATGCATGATAACCCCCCAACGCATCACCATTCCACTAACTCTACGCTGGACTGGACCCCGCCCCCATCAAAGAGGGCCCGGGGCTCCGCAGGCCCGCACGTATGTCCAAAACCCCAACACAAGTCGCGCCGCCGCTTCCCCCTCTCTCTGGCCCCAACCCCGTTAAACCCTAAACCCTACCTCTCTTTCTCCTTTTTCAGGAAAACACAAACCTTCCAAACCCTAAACCCTACCTCTCTTTCTCCTTTTCCAGCAAAACAATCTTTTCAAACCCTAAACCATTTATTTACACCCTAAATCCCCTTAATTACACCTTAAACCTTAATTCCCAGTACTGAACCTAATTAAAAAAAAGAAAAGAGTGTGAGAAATGGGAAATAAACATAATTAATCTCCTTTCTCAGGAAAGCAGTTTGAAAACCTAAGCTCTGACTTAAACCCTAACCCTAATTCCAAGTAGTCATTTAATTCTTCTACCTCTGCTTTTCCTTTTTCAGGAAAACACTTTCAAACTGTAAACTTTTAATTAAACCCTAAACCCTAATTCCCATCAAATTTTTTTGCCTAGAGAGAGACATGGGGAAAAACCCTAAGTAGGCTACTCAAATCAAGGGATATTTCCTTTTTCTTGAAGTCGGGTTTGAAACCTAAGTAGAAACCCTAAAACCTAAACCCTAAACCTAAGTGAATTGATTTCTTGAGGTTCTTGTTTGGAGCTTTGGAAATTAGACAAAACAAGATTTAAAATTGAGCTTTCAATGTAGAGTTTGAAATTTATCTAGCCAAATAAGAATTGAGATTTTATTGTTCAGTTGGGATTTTTCAAGCATGGAAAAATCATCTTAACAAGATTGTTCTTTTATTAAAAACCATATTGAGGAAAATTACTTCAATTCTACTTAATTGATAGGAAAAAAAATTCTACCAACTATCAATGAAGTAGAGTTGAAGTAATGAAGGGTTAATATAAACCCTAAACCCTAAACCCTTCATTACTCCAACTTGAAAGGAAAGATAACAAAAAAAAAACTAGCAAAGTTTTGGTTAGATAAAATGAATGATTCATTTCAGGGGAAATATGTTTGTATAAGTTTCATTAGTATTTCCCCTAACCCTAAAATTATGTTTCTTCAAATTGTTGAATTAGTAGTTTTTTTGAGGATTGAAATTTTGGTTTTTTGGTAATATTGCATGTATTATAAACATATATAAAAAAAAAAAATTGAAAATAAGTGTTATTGCCACTTTTTGGCTACAATATACTCAATTTTGCTTCTACTCTATATTTTCCATTTTGATACTTGTGACATGTTTGATAATGTTATTGGGATCTTGAGTTGCTGAAGACCTTGGAAAACAAACATCATTGGGAGATCTCTATCTCATGAGTCATGTCATTCTAGTTTGCAATCCTTGATAGAGTCATTATGCTTAGTCTATCTATGAAGGAAGGTTGTTTGTTTGTTTTGTGGTTATGAGATCCACCAAACCGGGATGCTTTCAGATCGTGTTCTTGGTGTCTTTGGGAAGGTCTTGATGAGTAGGGTTGCACAGGCTTTGGTTCCATGACATTTGGACTTAGCCGTGCAAAAGTTCATAATGTGGTAACACTTGTAGGATTACGATTCAATTCAAGCATGATTTCCTTTCATATTTGGCTATTCAAAAAATTGATACATACATTGCAAAACAATGTTCACATGTTGAGTTTCACATGCGAGTTCACACTTGGGCCAATAGCACATGTCACATTAGTCTAGATTATATTTAAAAATCTATTCAATTTTTGAGGTCTCAAATGTTTGATTAGATTCAAACAACAATTTCTAACCCTAATATTGTTATCTAGATGTGGCATAATGCATGTATCAAGGATTGCATAATAATAACATAATACTAACACCATTTGCCAATTTATAGCCAAAATCATTTTTTTATCTTCATTTGGCAAAATCTTTTTTTCTGGGACTGCATGATCAATTAACCATATTCTTCTAATAGGCCTGCCATTTGATGTGTCTTGATTTTTTAAATTTCATGGGTATTTGATTTTATATGTACCAAAATTGAAAGAAAACTTGCATGGAAGCAATGTAATAATTTTTTTTTGGGTGCATCAAATAGAACAAATATTATTGAGTATGATACCCATTAACCACTAGTACTTAACAATTGGGTATCAAAGGGGTATGAATTGTAAGATTGGCCTTTTCAAGCTTTACTAGTAATTTCTTTGGCATCGGGTGGAAGGATTAGACAATTAGACCCCTTATAGGTGGAGAACTATATGGTTTCGATTTTAAGGACCGCCTTGCGGACAATAACCAACAAGCCATAACGTTAGAACTTGTGATCAATCGATCATATAATAGTCATGTCGGTACTACGTACTCTACGTACTACTACGTACCAATGTTGTTTGGTTTTAGCTCTCGAAGAAACCTTTGGTCCTCACTTTAATTATTTTGTATTTGATAAAACTCTAATTTTGCTCCTTTGTAATTAGTTTTTTTAATTTTGTTTTTTTTGGATGAAAACTTGAGTCACATTCCATTCTCTAGCTCTTCACAATCCTAAACTTTCAATTTCTTATTTTTCAAAAAAAATTTCCAAAATTGGTCCTATTTAGAAACCACATTCAATTCCACCTAGCCTATACCTACCAAAGTTTTATGGAAATTTTTAAAACATTGATGTAGGCTGTACAAGCCACCTATTTTAAAGAATGTTTTTTTGGCCAATGTGGAGTGTGATCATAGATAGCTTCTGAATGGCACGCTGATGTGGGAAGTCCATATCAATGTCAGCTAGATTCCCATGAAAATGAGGTATGCAGTGACCTCCCTACAGGGAAAGCCGCCTGGTCTTTGCTTGAAAGCAACAAGGAGTCAATTAGGTGAAGGACATGGGTTGCAGTTACATTTGGAAACTGACGACTGCCACAACACTTATTATGGCTAATCCACTTATATATTATTAGTTTTTATTATTTTGGTCTGATCTGTTAATAATAGCATTTAAAACAGTTATAAGGGCATTTAAAAACCGTTCACAATCTCGTCAATTGTACTATGAGCTGACCTTCAAAAGGTCACAAGCCTTTAAAACGGTTAAGAAAGTACTTGCAGAGGACTCCAGATTGAAGATTTTGAGGTCTCGGCCTCTTTGCTCAGGTAGTCACGTTTTGTTTTGTTTTGTTAGTTGCTCTAGCAAGAGGCGAATTCTCGAGTCTTCCTGTAGGTCCGGATCTAGTTTGAACGTGGGGTTGGAATGAATCAAAAACTGGCTTGAGAATTGGACCCCAAACTGCCTTAAGTAAAAGCCTTAGTAGTAGGGACTTGAGGTAATACCAACCTGTACCAGTTTTATATGAGTGATAAGGCTAATATGGTGTTTTATCCATCTTGGACTCAATACTAAGGACCATATTGGGTATGAAAGTTCAAGAAAGTACCCAATAATGGGAGAAAAACAATAATCTCATATCAAGACCCTCGCCATGTTGTTTTTGTGGTTTTTATAGATACTCAAAGTTGAATTGAAATACGAGGCATATGGTGTAATTACATATAGTAAAGGACGTCATGGTCGTTTTTTGTGAAGCTTTCCATCCATCCATCCGTCCTGTCATCCATCCATGGATGGCATCATATCCTGGCAGAAATAAATAACCCCCCCCCCCCGCCCCGTGCATGTGTCGCTGTCTAAGAAAGGCATGCCTGGCCCCAGGGGGCGCCCCCAAGATTTTGATATCAATATCAGCAACAAACCCAACATATATTTGCCGTCTCTGGTCTTTTCCCATGGTCAGTTGTATGTTGCTATCTCACAGGTCACAAGCAGTGCAAACATCAATATTTTCAACGGCCAGGGTCCCGATGGATACATGCAGAATGTGGTATATAGAGAAGTTTTGGAAATGTAGTTTGTAGTTGTAATTTTGTAATATATACCATCAAATACACACACCTGTGCATTAGGCACAGGGTTCAAACTAGTTTATTAGTAATTGGGAAAGAGGTTTTTTTGATGACATGCATTGACCTTATTATCAAAGATTGGAGATATAACATGGGCCATAGCTACCTCGGTTTCATTCATGCCCTTTCAAAATTCTTTGCAGAAATTGGGGCAGGACATAAATCACTTACAATTATGTATGTGCTTGTTGGGAATGTTTTTTTGTTGACACTAGTAGCAAGCTTTTTAATGACTTCATTTGACCTCATTGTCAACCCAATTTTGCCTTAAATATTTAATAGTTGAAATTTTTTAGAGCTTTTGTATTGTAATTGTTCGCATTGATTTTCCCAAAGTTCTTTACTAGCTTGTTGTATATGGTTCTCCGTGGCATATGATAGTGCATGAAAGTGGCCAATGTGATGACATTAGAAAAAGCAAAGAAGCCTAAGTAAATGTTTCAATACTTTCCAGCCCAAAAGTGAACCAAATTCCAAAACAACCAAATATTTTGTTGCCTTTCTTTTGGCATGCCTTTTGACAAAGTACAAAGGCTGAAAAGCGTAAGTGAATCCTCTAACATTTTATAATAATTTGTTTTTTGGGGGACCCAAAAAAAAAAAGGAAAAGAAAACCCTAAAACTTTTTTAAGCAAGGAAACCGGATTTTTGATATTACCCAAATGACTTTTATGTGTGCATATATGGACATGAAACTCAAGAAAGACAACGGATGAAATGCATATGGACATGAAATTCAAGAAAGACAATGGATGAAATGAAGGCCTAGAAAACAAAATGTGTCCAAAATTGGATGAAAACTTATTTATAGTTGACACACACAAATGGTTGGAAGACGTCTCCCCGTTTGTTTATCTGAAGACTTTAATTATGCATACTATGGACCGGTGTTGTGCGGGTATATTGTTTTTGATATAGCCTAGGGAAAGGGTATATTAGGACTTTTTTTTTTCCCCATTAGGTTAGGTTCTGGGTATAAAACATTATGATTTTTGATAGATGGGTAATTTTACATTATATACCCAGGCCAAGAAAATGGGTATGAACTTTTAATTTATTTCGTAAGAATAAACAAATTCACACGATGAAATTCTTAGGAAAGTTTTCAAATACAATGAAAATTATTACTCTTTTTTTTAAAACCCTAATTGTATATGGGTATATCTTACATATACTCTTGAATGGTATCAATAGGATATCATTTTTTCAGACGTGTATACTCTTGAAGGTATGCACTTCATTAGGGTGATATATTAGTTTTAAGAAAAGAAGTTAAAGAAGAGATATATGTACCATACCCATACCTAGGTAGGAGTAGAGATATCTGGGTAAAGGATATACCCACACGACACGGGTATGGACATGAAATTTGAGGCAAGATAGTGGATGAAATGAAACCGAAGACAAGAAGATCTGACAAAGACAATGGATGGAGTGAATGTTAAGGAAGATAAAAGAAGTGAGACAAACAAACCTAGATTTTGTCTACAAAAAGGGACAATAGAGGGATTGTATATACATTACTTTACATGACTATGCTTGCGTGCAATTGTGGTTGTGGCATGATTCTTGATCATCCAAATGGCCCCTACACACCTTGTTTGACCCCATGCAAGCAAGCTCCTTGGCCAAAGATTAGTTGCAATATATATTGGCCCCCTAGGTGAGTTGTGATCTTGTGTCTCTTTTCAAGCCTATGTGTTGACTTTATAAGCTTTTTTTTTGCGTTTTTCTTGCACTTGTTCAAGAATTTGTGATGAAGACATAGCTTATCACCTTTTGAGCTTTTCCTACACAACAAATGTTTCCATCATCCATTTGTCGGTTACAAATTTTGTGGACCCACCACACAAATTTTGAATCCCTTTCTTTCCCAAACATCAACCACCCCTCCTCTCCTCCTTCCTCCCACTCCCCCCTAAGTAGACTTTTGAAAAAAGCTTGAGTGAGAATAGGTGATGGATGCTTGATTGAATTTGGCTCTTCAAGCTCTTTAAAGGCGAAGGTCTTGAATCTTCAAGTTCGTGGTTAGAACTTAGTAACTTCTTGAATACGGTACGAATGTCAAGGTGTAAGTTCATTGTTTCAATGGGAAGTCAAACAAGTTAAAGTAAGCCATTTGTTTTTTGGAGTTAGGTGAGCCTTATGGGGATTGGAACTTTGGAACTTGGGGGGGGGGGGGGGGGGGTGGAGGGGGGAGGGAGTGAGAGGGAGGGCCAATGGGTCCACCACCATTGGAGTGTTTGATTTGGGGTCTAGTCTCATGTTCAATATCTAAGTTTTGAATTTACAATTTTTTGTTGGGTTGGTTGTGCTTCTTCAAGGTTTGCAATTATCCCAACAATTGGCACATGGAAAGCATTAGTGATAAGGCATTTGAAATCAAGGCCCTTTGTAGCATGAAATTATATATTATGTAAAAAGAACCCCCCCCCCCCCATTTGGTCTATTTAATGCAACATGATTCTTAGAATCTAGGGTTTTTCAACAATATTGAATCGGTGGAAAGGTGAACATTTTGACAATTTGTTGACCAAAATGTCTCATCTCACAATCTACTCATGCCCACACAATGTTTTGTTTTTCGCCAAATTTTGTCGACTTTCAATTAAATTTTTTGGAGATTTTTGTTGTTGTTTTTAGTATAAGTTTGATTGATTTTGCTAATTATTTGTAATATTTTTGCCAAATCTTTGATACCACCATTTTTTCCTTAAAACCCTATGCCCAAGTAATCCTAATCATAGTGCACCTCCAATTTTTTGGCAGGGATTGGGAGAGTGGTGGGCCTTGGAGGATAAAAAAAAAGTAACCTACCTAATTTTTAGCTCTTGCTCTTACAACTTAAGTTCATTACCACGGGCAATGGTGAAAAAAAATTGCAAGTGGGTCATCTAACCCATCTTCGTTGCCATGAAACTTAACCTAATAATGTGTAATGTAAGAGGATGGAATGATTCTTTTATTTTCCGAGGACAATAAGAGACTTGGTGGATAGAAAGGCCTTAGCCAAGCTTGACAAAGTCTATACTTTGAAAGGAAGGTTTTTGAGTGAAATTCAAACTTCCAATTACAAAATAAAAGGAGATGACACAAAGATTATATCATCATCCACTTATATGTATTGTTAAGATTGGGGTGGCACATAAAAAATGGACGTTTTGGAAAATGAATTGCATAAAAAAAAAGTCGATTTTTTTCTTTAAACTTAGGAGGGTGCAAACATGATAAAAACACAACAATTGCCTTTGGTGATTCTATTTTGGGAATATAATGATAAAAAGTCTTTGATTTTTTAAATTATTATTATTTTTTATTATTATTACGTTGAGGTTTGTATTAAAGCTTTGTCAAAAGGTCATTTTCACAAGTTTTCAAGTCATTTTATAAATCCTTTTATTATTAAAAAAACAATAAATAGAATATTTTAAAATAATAATTATTTAAATTTATTAAAAATTTATTCAACACATGTTCATTGATATCTTACGAATGTTGTTATATAAGTAAATTCAAAAAAATTAACACTAAATTAAATTAGAACTTTAAGACATGAAAAATGAAGCATTGATTACATTTGTTACGACTCTTGCTAATGTGACTATGCTTAAGAGGGTGACTAAGTTTTACAAAGGATATTACAAAAATAAAGTTATTAAGATGAGGAAAATTAAAATGGAGTTTTGAAGAGGCTCAAATTCTTTTTCACTTTGACCTTAGTAATTCAACCTTCCAAAAGCAAGTGGCCTTCATATGCAATAGACTTCAAGCTCATGAAATTAGTATCCTAAAGGGGCAACAAGTTTAGTCATTGATTTAATTGGCAAAATAGTTGATACAAAATGTTTAAAAATTCTTTTGACCAAGTCTATGAGAAACCAATGTCTTCTATTATTGCCCACTCAAGAAGTGGTCTTTATACATAAACATTGAAAAAATTAAATAAAGTTTACTTTGATTTCTACTAAGAACTATATGACTTAAAAGGAAGAATCTAAAAAGGACAATGTGATAAGAAGGGAGATTTTGGATTTTTTACCTTCACATTTTTTTGTTGCTACGAATAACAAGTTGGTAGCCCCAATCATAAAGGATGAATTGATGTGCGTGGCCAAGGAGATGGCATGAAAAAATGCACTAGGTTTCTACATCATATAGATATTCAAGTTAAAAATACTCAAACTATGTCCTTATAGATAAATTTCAAAATTTGTAACACTATATGAACATGACAATGAGAATTACACTACAAATTATATTCAAATTGGTCCATTTAACCATGCAGAATGAAATGACTTGAAATTCATCGGCTTCCAACTTCATGAATAAACAAACATAATTTCAGAAGATGGACAAAGAATTCATTAAATATAATTAATAATGATTTTTCGAAAATAATGAAACTATCAATTTTCACTACATTTAACACTTGTTTTGGCTTTTAAAAATTGTGAATGCATCCTTTGAGAAGTATTAAAAGATGATTATTTTGTCATGATCAAACATCAATACAAAACGGGCCACTTCCCAAAAGCACCACAAATGGATGTCACATTATACATATGGCAAGAAAGGTGGATGATATGTCTAATTAGAGACCAATAACCTTGCTTAATGTGGTATATAAGATATACACATGCATTCTAGCATAGACTTCCACCAATTTTGATGGAAATCATTCATCTAAATCAAATTGCCTTTTTATCTTGTCACTATACCTTGGAAAATGTTTTCCTTCTATTGGAATCATTGGATTGGGCCAAATGAATGAAATAAAGTGTTGTGTTATTTAAATTTGATTTTGCTAAAGCAAATGACAAGGTTTTTCGAGATTTTTTGTGTGGAATGATGGAAACTTTTGGGATGGCAAGGGAGTTCATACACATGGTTCACATTTTATTTTTGGAAGTGGAAGTAGTTGTGAATGTTAATGGCATTCCATTGTCAACTTTCCCAATTTGAAAAGGAATTCAATAAAGGTGTCATGTTGTTTCATATCTTTTCATTTTGATTGGAAATGTTTTCGATGTAATAGTTAAAAGAACTATGAAAAATAAAGAAATTGAGGGGGTCATGTTACTCAACAAGGTTAACCAACATGTCATTTCCTAATATGTAGATGACAAATTGTTCACCATCAAAGGGAAGAGAGGATCATCAATAATATAATTCACTTACTCCAAGAGTTTCACATAACATCAAGGTTTTAAGTCACTTATAAGAAATAATCTAACATGTTGGCAAAGCCTTGAAGCTCAACTAAAATAGACTCAATATTTTAATTGGGGTTCAAAACAAGGCAAAAATTTGTCCAAGCTTTTAGGAACTTCATTTGGTTTATGTTTTGATGCACTAGATGTCGATAAATTGTCTTTAGACAAAATAGAAAGAAAATTGAAATAAACCATAAGGCTTTCATTAGTAGAAAGGCCACTCATTGTCGATTTTATTATGTTATCAACCTTGTGGTACTTCCTATTAGTTTTGGGCAAAGTCTAAGAAGGTAATAAATAAGACTAAGAATATGATTATGAGTTATTTATGGTTAGGGAGTGATTTTTGACACAAACTTGAATCAAATGAATAGATTGTTCTCTTGAGTGCAAGAAAAGAGGACATGATTCCATTGACTCCAAGGATATAATGTATGTTATTTTAATTGAGTGGATCCTTCTTGCCTTCCAACCATGGGAGTTTAACTTTAAGGTTGTTGAGAACTAAGATTGGCTAATTCATTGATATTGCTTGCCTTTAGTATGTCTTATGCATTGAAAAAACTCTTTGACATAATTGTTTTTGGAGTGAAGTCAAACAAGACATGCACGGTCTTGAGCTCTAACCATCATGTAACATCTTTTTTTTTCACTCCTTGGATGTGATTGTTTATAGGTCAATGTCTCTTTGGTGAGGACCTACCGAAAAGATTCAATTAATATAGAAATGTTTAACAATGCTCGAAGAGTCTTTGCTTTGGACTATTTGGATAGATTACAAAAACAAAATCTTCAAGCTTCAAAGGCTTGGAGACCATAAAGTTATGTATTTGATGTTGCAAGCGATGATTGATTATACTAGGATTGAGCAGAGTCGTACACTCAACTCGATTAACAAGATTACCAAAGAGGCTAAGGAGGAGTGTTTTAAAAAAGTTGAGTTTGATTCCTAGTAGGGGACCCGTTTCCCCTTTTCTCTCATAACGGTTTTAAAATTAGATGGTGAATTCCCTCCATTTTGGGGTTTGGTTCCCTTGGGTCTCCTCCTTGGGTTGTGTTCCTTGCCCTTTCCCCATTGAAGCATATCTCCCCACCCCCCCCCCTCCCACAAAAAAAAAAAGTGTCCCAAGAGAATGCAAGACTCGTATCTATTAGCATGCTAGCCAACAAAAACACTCAAGGGATATTAGAGTTATCTGTAAAGTAAGAAAAACACAGCACCAAAACCCTGAGTTTGGTCATACACAGGGTGAGATTCAACAAAAACCTGGAAAGAAGTACATTAGCATTCAAGGGGGGATGAAACTAAAAAACCATCAATTTTGGTGGTAAACTGAGTTTCATCATGTCTTTCCTTTTTTCCCGAGCACCTCCACTGCAGCAGCGACATACATTTTTACTAATCCTAACTTTACAACTACTATAAGTAGTCTCGAACCTCGTACATTAAATGCTGAGTTTCGGCATTTCATAGTGAGTTGCAGCATTTTATACTGAGATTTGATCAAATGTCTTTTACTTTGCAGATACCACTGAAAGAGGGGATAAGGGGTGAAAGGAGGCCCCAAGAACAGGGTGAAGACAGGGTTACTTTACGGATAACTCTTATATTGAATGGAGTCCAACCTTACACTAATAGTGTTTTCAAAACAACAAAATTCAAATTTTAATTCTATAAAAGTGGCGATTCTATTTTTCTGAAAATTATTAATATTAGACTGAAAAATATTCTGAAATATTCTCAACTTATTTTGGTTGGCTTTTGGGGAGGGTGAGGGTGTGTTGGATATTTTTGAATTTTTGTTGTTCTCAATGTGTTCCCCAACATGTTCCCAATTACACCTCACTTTGTCCTATATGCTTTACCCAAAGTTATTTTGTCATTTTGGAACTTATGTAGGTGGGGGGGATCTATTGAAACTTATATGTTTCCATGTTTGAGTTGAATACCTATATATTTGGGGAGTCTCCAAAGTTTCAAAACTTATTTGTGATGGGCCAGTCAAACAGGCTCATTGCCAAAAAAACAATTGGAAGGCACCTCTGAAACTAATTAATCTGTATCACTCCTAAATTCTAGAGTTTTGGCTATCTGCTACGTAATTTGGTGATTTTTTACCCCTTCAAAATATGGTGAATTTGGACAAATATTTCATAAAAATTTGATTGTTTAAGTTGAAATGAACAGATTTTTCAAGTCAGAACATTACCAAAATTTTCCCAGGAAAAAAAAAAAAACCAGATTTGTGGCTATAGTGATTTTTCTGTGGCAAATTTCCGTCATTTTGCAAAAAAAAAAATTCAAAAAAGAATAATCTGTCACAAAATCTCTGTGCCTTTTTTTTTTTGCTGAAAAATCTCAAAAAAATCAACACAATTGCCCTCTAATATGAAAGGATGTTTAAGGCATCATATTTCGAATATTGCTAATTAATTTGGCTAAATATGCTTATCGACTAATAATGCGACTTGAGCAACATTACAAAATTGGCAAACAAAAAAAGAAAGAAAAACAAAGTAAACATTGGGTGGGTAGTAAACTTGGGTACCAAAGGCTCCCTTCCTTAGAAATTTAGACCTTAAATAAAAAACTAACATGGTCATGTTGTGTGTGTTGAAGCCAACAACTGTTCACTCCAAACACAAACACACACACACACAACACACACACACAATGCACATACAACAAACATGCAAGCAAAGCACATTCCCAGTCCATGGTGCTTTTTTCTAGTTTTCTTTGTACTTCACGTGTTGTTGTTGTGTACTTCACATGGACAAATATCCTCTTGTAATGGGTGTGTGTCATATGGTCTTGACTTTTGCTGGGGCCATTGAAGGAGTTCGGTGTGAATGAAATAATAGCTCTCTACTCCCTACACGATTTGGATCCTTTTTTTGTCCTTTTGGATAAAATGAATGTCAGAATTTGTACAGAGAATTAAGACTCTCTTCCTTCTGCTTCTAATCTCTCTCTCTCTCTCTCTCTCTCTCTATAATCTGTGCTGCTGCACAAGGTGCCACAAGGAGTGTTTTTTTAAAGGAATTTTGGAAGTGGCCTAAGTGACTACTGTTTGCTAGAGCTAGCAACCTACATGGCTACAACCAGAAGCATGGCCATCTTTTGATTGGCTATACACAAAAATAAAATTAGATTCAACAAATGGCTACTTTCTGTTTGGAGGTGTGGTGTATTTGGCTATTGTAGGATGTATTTGTGTATGTGAATAGTGGCTAATTCAGTTTTGACAGAGTCTGAATTTAGGCTATAGTAGAAAATGTTTTGGAGCCATTTGGCGAGTGTTGGAGAATTGAAGTGGCAAACTTATTTACAAAATAAATTGACGAATCATGTGAGGGAGTTGAACCCTTGTTTGGGAAGACATTGCACCCAGTGGTAGCAAATGATTCTAACCTGCAAGCCACACATTAGTTCAATCATACAAATAAATCAAATGGGAGCCCGGAAGGAGAAATTTACCCAAAGGCATTGAAGCTAAAACACATCAAACCAAAAGACCCCCCCAATTCAAAATGTGATGGCATCATTGTAAGGAAAGGTATCAATGGTATAAAAAGGTTGTGCAAACATCTAAACCACAAGATCCAAATGTTCACATATATGGTTCTATAATTTTGTCTTCATGAAAATCAAGGTTGAGAAAGTTTTCTCAACTTCCACAAAACCCATAATTTAAACCACAACCAATTGCCACGTTCATGAATTCAAAAAGTTGAACACATAATAATGCATTGCTAGAAAGTTTTTTCCAAAATCTAGACATCATATTTAGATCCATCCGTTGGTCCATAGCCTATTCAGCATTAAACATCATTATAATTTTGAAGAAAAAAGATTGCAAGTTCAAAATATTCACATCAAATACCGTTGGGATCAAGTTTGGGTGGATCCAATTCTTCAAGATAGCCACATGAAGAGGGAAGGTCACCTCCCATGAGGATTTTAGATAATACTGTGGATAAACAACACCCAAAGCATCCATGACATCCTACACATGAAACTACTTCTCAAGCTCATCATTGAGCTTAATTATAGCTTTAAAACATTGTTTTTGCACTTGATTAATGGTTTGTTGGAAGATAACACAAGGAATAGGCACATAGATTGATGTTTCGAGCACCAATAATGCATCATGATAAAAGTGCCAACAATCTAGAAATTCAAGTTCCCAAAACTAATATTCAAATCATGTGCCCATTCATTCACCACCATCATGTCTAATGTGCCATTTAACAAGTTGCAATACTCATTGAACACATCATGCATGTAAGTAGTCTAAGGGTCATTGTACCAATAGTAAAGATCTACTTGGCATAATTTAACTACAACAACAAAATCATAGACAAAACATTTTTGAAACTAAGAGAATTTAATCAAGTCATTGAGCCTTTCTGGCATGCGCATACTATAAGAAAGCCACATCATTACCTCCAAATTATGGTTAGTTTGAATATTACTACCAACATTTTGATGCATCGTTAAGACTAAGGCACAATACTAAAATAGAACCTTCTTAGTTAAGAGAAGCATAAAAATTCAATGGGTTTTGATGTTTGTCAAAATTCATTGACCCCATGTTTCCACAATATTAGCCAAGTTAAGAAACTCTTGGGTTCTCTTTGGATTGTGAGAGAAGTATGCATACAAACTTTGTAGCACAATGTCCTCAATCTTTTCCACAATGTTCATTTAAAAAAAACAATGGATTCTGAAATTAGTGTGGTGGTTCATACAATGCACACCAATCATGAGTGGTGCATTATCCTCTTTCAATTGAATTGCCACACCTATTTTGATTATTTAAAACACATTCACCCCATTAGCCCCAAATGTAATTAATTTCTATGAAATTATTTCCTAACACAAATCACCAAACAACACCATGGCATCCACTAGTACACATTTCAAGTTATTAAAAATGGCCCCATTAACCACATGCTCCAAGGATAAAACAAAGATGTATGTTGTTAATCTTCCACCACATAAACATGAATGGAAGTCTAGGACCATTGATCAAAAGAGTGATTTCATCCCAAGAAAAAAAGCTGAACCTAACACCTTCAATTAAAGATTTGGTTTTGTTGACAACCAAATCATGCATGCAAGTTGCCATTTCCCAACCAACTATGTTTGAACAATGGGTTTTTGGAAATTTCTTCACATCAAGGAAATGCAACAACTTGCTCATGCTGTCATAATTAATCATAGGTTTGCCTTCAACTAACATGTGGGAACAAATTAAAAATTTCACCAATTTTTTCTTCCTTTCACCAATAATATTGTGGTAGATTTGGTTAGCAATGGTGTCCTTTTTGATGGAAAAATACATACATTCATTTTTAACATGGAAAAATCTTTGTTCATGTAGTATTTAATGACTTTACAAACTCTTGCAACTAAAGGTGTATGCACTCTAAGGTGGCTCATTTTTAGCCAATGTTCCACTCCCAAAAAGTTCATATGGTAATGTTAAAATTGCAGTTTATTTTGATATCAATAATTTAGTGGGGAATTACATGGTGATTAATGAACTAAAAAGCTAATATGAAGGATAGGAATTTAAAACAATTCTTTAATGTACATGTTAAAATAAATTGAAATCCACCCAAAAATGATTATGATATGGACTTATGAAAATATGGTTCACTGTATGCCATCCAAAAGCTATTTTTGGTTAAATTTTTTCTAACAATTTTTTTGCACATATGTTTTTTTTTTAATTTAACAAGTCATATATGGAGTCCTTATAATATATATCTCAAATAAAATTCATACATGAAAATGCATGTATATAGAGGCACAAACATTAAATTAATCCATATTTTTCAACTTCAAAAGTCCATTACTATATATTTGGTATATATGTGTTGTAATTTTTTTATAAATTTCTTCTTCTTCAAGTTGATAATATAAATCTAGCCAAAATTTTTGGAAAATTATTGTTTTTATGCCATGTTAATAGCATATAAATCCATGCGCTACAACAAAAGGTGTTCATGTAGCCAAGTGATTTCATTAGCTTCTAAGTGAATTCACTTGTCTTAGTAAACATGGACTAGTTGGAAAGTAATGAATTCATTAGTCTTGGTAAATAGGGACTAGTTGGAAATCAGTGAATTCATTGGTCTAGTGAACAGGGACTAGTAAACTACACCCACATTTTGTAATAGTGACACCAATGGTGACTCTACAAAAAACTAGATCATGACACAAAAAATGAATGACCTTATTTTACAACCACCTCTAAGGCCTTACTTCTCCCATTGTGTTTTTAAAAGTAGTTCAATTTAAAGGCCAACAATGTTTCCTTGCCCTTTATCTTGGTACAAACCTTGCATCTTACTAGATGCACCTTGCCATGTGCATCCACTAGCAATTTAACCCATGGCAACTTAACATTCTAAACATCTTGAAACACCTTCTTTAATTTGTACACCTTTCATTTTGTCTTAATATCTTCAACATAAATCCACATATTAGCATTATAAAGAGGTTCAAGTTCAAAAAGGATAGGGTTTAGAGGTTGGTTGCTAGAGGATGTTACATTCAATGTAATAATTTGAAAAGAGAAATGATGGAATTTGAAGTTTTGGGGAAGGTGCAACTTGATGCCATGTTAAAAAAAGAATCACAATAACAAAAAATAGTTTGCAAGACCTGCAACAACAATTTTTAGCTTTATTGTCAATAATCAACAAACCCCAACTCTATTGTCAACAACTAATAAACCTTAAAGCTCTACTCTAACAACATGTATACATTTCAACTAGTAAACCCTAAAGCTTTACACTATAATTTGTATAATATAACAAATAAACCTTAAAAGCTCTACACTACATAATGCAGTTTGTGGATTGTAATCATTAGACCTTAAAGTTTTACACTACACAATGCAATCTATAAAACAATTTGTAAACCCTAAAGCTTTACATTGTAGTTTATAAACTTCAACCACTAAACCCTAAACCTTTGCATTGTGCATTTTCCAATTTGTAACCAATAATCCCTCAAAACCTTTAGAATTTGGAATGGCACACTAACAAGTTTGGAATTTGGAGTCTAAAGATAAAAAACTTTAAGAGCACCAAACCTTGAAATCAATAGGATGTGAAATAATAATCTTGATCTAACCTATTACCTAATTGAAGCTCAATGAAAACCCTAAACCTTTTAATCACACACAAAACCATGAAGTAAATTTAGAATTGAAAACTATCAAAAAATGATGGAGATTTAAAGAATATTTACAAATCCTTAAAATGCCAAGTTGCTAGTTCACTTGTTGAAGATTGCAAGCAATTTCAAAATCCATAATTGCAATTTGTCCATCAGTAACTACTATTAAATCAAAGTACACAACAAAGTGCACACACAAACTAGTGAACCACCAAACTCAAATGCACAATGCATAATGACACAAACCACTAATGATCATTGCATTACATATTATGTAATGCACACATTACAAATTCCAAAATCTAGAATCATAGATTGTAGCAACTTGCAAAGAGAAAAGAAGGCAATGTCACAATGGGTTAGGATTTGGGAATAGAAATCATTTATCTTTGGGGTCTAATTGGGCTTTAGTGATAATCGATTGGCGTTGACCAATGATGACCTCAACATGCATATTGCATGACACAATGATGCATCATAGCCTCTCAATGCACAATGGCACTTTACAAATTATAATTCATGATTCTTAAATCCTCCCAAGCTTGATGCACTGCTTTGAACGATCAACTAAGTGGTCTGATCTAAGTTGTTGTTTTACTTGACTATTTGTAACTTGCAAAGTTACAAGTTAT
Organism: Sphagnum contortum; assembly: GCA_963920785.1. Taxonomy (NCBI): domain Eukaryota; kingdom Viridiplantae; phylum Streptophyta; class Sphagnopsida; order Sphagnales; family Sphagnaceae; genus Sphagnum; species Sphagnum contortum. Next base: position 14,573,189 of record OY987292.1, on the reverse strand, counting down.
AGATTACAGTCACAACTCACCAACGTGTTTTGATTCTTAAACAATAGTGACATTTGAATGGTCAACTAAATCATCATATCCTTAAAGCCATGGCCCATGCCCCATTGCACATCGTGAAATCAAATCCTAACTAAAACCTTCATAACACAAAAATTTGGCGAACTCAAGCAAAGGGTCATAGCTGGTGATGGCGATCCCGCCTTCTTCATACTTGACAACAAGCAATGAACAAGAGATGATGGCCATTGTAGTCTTGGCAAAAGAGGAAAATGATCAATAGTAGATTGCGATATTGGATGGCTTGATGGAACCATTTGGTGATTAGGATTATTGTGGGATGCCACGAATGGAAAAGAGAATTAGGGTTTAGGGGGAATTATAGGCAAAATACTTATTGTGGTATGTAGCCTTTCAGTGGATTTACCCTTTTTTTGGCCTTATTTTTCAGCCATAGAAGTTAAAGGCCACCTTTCTAGGTTAAATTTCATTTTATTTAGTTTCATTGACAAAAATGGTTCAATAATCAATACCTTTCACACCATAGCTCCAAATAGTTTAGAACTAGGTGACTGCACCCCTACTCATCAAAAGATACCAATCATATGACATCAAGTGTTGTGGTTTGGGAGATCTAAACATGACAAAACAAAACAAATTACATTGCTTCATCGATAAATTCCAATCAATGTATTTCAATTTATTTGTCAAAGTAAAAAAATTGAATCCAATTAAACCATTCAATTCAAAGTACATGCAATGTCATTCAATATTTTCATTTAAATAGAGCTTAATTTTCACAAAACCAATTCATTTGTTTTATCAATTAATTGTGCACAATGATGTGAAGCCCAAATTAACATGTAGATATATAGATGTGGAGGTGGCTCCACAAATTGACAATTGTGGTGTTCAATATTATGTTCTAAAATTCTTTTTAAGGTGGTAAGATTTTGCTTGTAACAAGTTGGTATGATTAAGATAATGCCAACCCTATATCAATTTCAAATACCTTGTATATATTTGCTCTCATACCAACCAAAAATTAATCTTGGACCCAATGCTAAATAGTATCGAAGATTGAAAACCTTGAAACCAATGTGGCCTAAAAACAAATCTAGTGAGTTATTGCACAAACATTAATGTTTTGAGTTTTGAAACTTTTGTAATGCGAAAGGAGGTGGTTTGAGCTCTGATCTAATTTAGGGTTCTGAGTATGATTGCATCAACTGACTCAGTGTGACGGCACCCCATCAGTATTGCATGAAGATTGCATGGCTTTCTTTTGAGCTGTGTGCAGGGATGGAGATGGCGGCAACCAACATTGATGAAGTATGTTCAATTAAGGTGGCAAGACGGCGGATCCTGGATTGGATTGGATCGGAACTGAACGTTTTGGAGAAGCTTCTAGAAGAAGCAACGGACCTTTTGAGAAGAAAGATCGGGAGTCTGTAAGGGGGGAGAAGACAATTTTTGGGGACAAGGTAGAAGATAGAACAGATAGTAGAGGATATGCAATAGATGGCAAAGATAGATCTCAGACAGCTAAGTATGCTAAGCTCTAGGAGAGCGAGATAATTTTGGAGAGAGATGGAAGGATTTGAAAAGAGGAGAACTCTGTAGCTCAGAGCTTCGGCTAAGTCTTGGATTTTCCGTTGCGTCTAATAAGTAGCTAGGTTCGTGCTGCAGGAGAATGGAGGATGTAGGAGAGGAACAAGAACTACTAGAACGATCAGATTCGTCATTTTTCGTGTTGAAGAAACCTGTTTGAGCTTTTGGAACGTGTACATATTGTGAATGAAATGCAAGCATTTTAGTGATGTGTCTGTGTGAGAAGATCTTATGAGAGGTGTGTACTGAGTCGAGCAGTGTGTTGATGGATCTGTCGAATTATAGTCAGATCAACAGTAGAGAGGTGATGGTTTGAGTCTATGGAGCGATGGGTGTCCGTCGATGAGCAATGCAGTCAGCAGGATAGTGAGGTCGGCAAGGGTTCGCAGTAGGCAATGTATTGGCTGTTTGACTTGTGGGTCCCCTTTTCCTTTTTGGTATCAGAGCATGGTGCCGAGTGTACAACCTTGGTAGAACCTGTGTGTAGGTAGGTAGTATGATGATTAGAGATCATGTCTTCATCTAATGGTGAGGAGATCCCTGAAGAACTTGTAACTCAGGAAAATTGGGAGGTTACTTTCGTTAGAAGGTTTGATTTATGGACCATACAGAATGGACCACAGAGGGGAGCTGCGATCCTGAGGTTTCTAGGTTTCGATGTGGTTAATCTGGTAGGCATAAACCCTGATCAAGCTCGCATTGGGGATATTGCTGTGGAAATATCTCATAGCGGATTTTACACTAGAGCAAGGGTTTGGTGGAGAGTTACCAATGGAACAGAGGGCTGGGCTTGGATCTCAGAACTCCATGAGAGCTTTTTCTTCACTTCCTACCTTGCGTAGGGTATCGCCAAATTTAGCAGAGAGACAGGATAGCGTCCCAAGATTAGGGGACATATGGATCCCTAGGTCGGCAGTATCGCCGAACCAGTTTGTAAAACTATACATACCTGGTGTGGAAGATTTACTACAGGAAGGAGATCAGGTGTTGCGCGTGGAGCACAGCGGATCTAGATCCCGACTCATCAGTTGGAGGGTGTGGAAAGATCAGAATGGTGGATGGAGATTCCAACAAGAATCCACGAATGAGTAGCAGTTCTCTACTATTCCGTCCAATTTCGAACCTTTGAGACTAATCCATGAGGGGACACAATTTAAGTTTTCTGTATGACTTGGATGTTGTTCTGTTGATACTGACATAATCGGGACTGAGTCCCAGCAGCTGAGATTTTTGATCCGTTTGTTTGCATTTGTGTTCTTTTCTTTCTTGAATTTTAGAAGGAGTTTTGGGTGGAGAGGGTCGTTGCATTCTGATTGTGTTGCAGAACCTCTCAGAAATGACAAGTCCACAGGGACTGGACGATCTATTCTTGGGTCGTGACAGTGAGGATGTCACCGATTGGGTTGAGCGACTGACGCTGGTGGCCGAGGTCTGAGACTTGACGCCTGACAAGTTGTTTAAGATTGCTAAATTGAACCTACATGGCCGTGCGAAAGAATGGTTTCGGAGATTGCAGCCAGCGCCTGCTGACTGGGCGATGCTACGCACGCTCATGGTACAGAAATATGGGAACATCGACGTAGATGACATCTGCATGAAGCTGGATGCCATCAAGCAAGAACCCAGGGAGCGGGTTCAGAAGTACTTCGAGCGACTGGACAAATTGTTTCGGAAAGAACAAATTCAGGATGTCGAACAGAGAAGGAGGTTTTTGGCTAGACTAAGGCCAGAAATCCGAAAATTGTGTGTCGTAAGGGTGTTCGCAGATATAGAAGAATTGGTTGCGGCTACGAAAGAGGTAGAAAGAGTTCTTGGCGAACTCGGAGAGACGCCATATGAACCTCTTCAAGAGGAACAAGATGAGGATACATCACAGAGCACTGTAGAGAAGCAGGTTGCTGCACTAAATAACACCCTCATTAATTTCTTCAAGGGGAATTCGCATGATTCAGCATCATCATCCTCTTCCCCAGCCTTTGGAGGATGCCAACTCTGTAAAGGTAAGGACCATATGGCCACTGCCTGTCCGAGGCAAAATGAAGCACAGCCGAGATGTGCAAAGTGCAATCTGCCGCATAAGACAGAGAACTGTGGTGTCAAATGCACCTTCTGTACAGGACTTGGACACTTTGAGGATAAGTGCTGGAAGAAGACTAAGGATGGGAAGTCAGCATCTGGGGCAATGAATTTCTTAGAAGTAATGCTTGATGACGAGGCGACGATCGAACAACAACTCAACAGGCTATGTGGAAATGAGAATGCATTCTCCTACACTTGAGTGCCGAGAATAAGAACGCTTGTCGACGTGACGCCAGGAGGAATTGCACCAGTTCTCGAGGCAGAGAGGGAGGGAGTTGGTATGAGCAGGGACGTTTCTGTGAAGTCCAAAATCCTCTCACATTTCATAAAAGGGAAAATCTCTTTATCCCCCATGGAAACTGTCCTTATGATTCCTGGTGAGCTGGAGCACTTGGAAAGCTTGGTGAAACTCGCAAGAAGAAGAAGAGACTCGAAGACCACCGAAAATCAGGTTTCAGTGGTCTCTGTAACTCCATCACTCCGGAAGATTTGTGTCAGCAAGACACATCGGAGTAAGACTCTGCACTTACCTGTAGAGATCAGTGATTGTATTATTGAAAGACTAGTGGATACAGGGGCATCCATGTCGGTTTTGGCTGTCGCTGTGGTGAGGGAACTAGGTATAATGCATCTTGTAACCGGGAATGAAAGTTATAAGACAGCATCGAGGGTAGTCACTCAAGCACTCGGTCGAGTAGATGAGGTACAGGTGAAAATCGGGGGAGTCCAATGCGCCATGACTTTTATGGTCGTGGACACGGATGGGTATGATGTGTTATTAGGTCTGGATTTTCTGATGAAAATCGGAGCTGTTGTTGATGTGGAGCGGGGACTGATTCAAGTAAGGCACAGTCTAGGAACCCATGTGGAGGTCAATTTGCTACAGAGAGTGAACACGGGTCAAGGAAGGAATGGGACAACGACCTGTGTGAAGAATGCACCGACTGATCGAGGTGCTGATGTGGAATCCGATCAAGATCAGGAGGTAGCCGAAGAAGAGGAGGACACATCCACCTTGGATTCCAGTGATGAGAGTGACGAGGATGAGTTTCATGACTCAGAGTCCACTCCTCTGGAACAGAGTGATTCGGATGACGAGTTTGTGGATCCTGAGTTTGAGGAGTTGATAAACTCAGAAGGACCACAGGGCATGTTGCAACTAATGTTGCAAGAACAGACTGATGGGATCATGACGGAGGAGAACTCGGATGGAGATGACTACGCTGATTGGATTAAGTGGTCATCTAATGCAGAAGAGAACAGATCAACTGAGTGTGAGTTCGCGCGCAATGTACTCGGGAAAGTGCTGTTACAGCAGCACAAGCCCAATAGAGGTTCTGTAATCCTGGCGATATTTCAAACCACCCACGCGAGAACTAAAAAGCCTAATCGCAAGACTGATGAGGGGTGCGTAGCAGGCAACCACTCTAAGTCAGAGATCAGATGGAAGGAGATCTGTGAGCGGATCAAGGTTGACGCTGATCTGGATGAAAATGGGCAGCAACAACTCTGGGCGACCCTAGAGAAGTACAAGGACGTCTTCGCTTGGAACAAGGGTGAGTTGGGCTATTGTACCATCGGTGAGCACAACATTGATACGCAAGGCTTCCCGCCTTGCAATGCATCTCCTGGACGACTGTCTTTCTGGGAAGAGGCGGAAGTTAAACGGCAGATTGATGTTCTGGTTGACTTAGGCAAGATGCGACCTAGCCATTCAGAATATGCCTGTAGGGTAACACTGCCAGTGAAGAAAGATGGGAGTAGATGTTTCTGTGGGGACTACAGACCTCTCAACGCTCAAACGCGTCGAGACATGTTTCTAATGCCTCTTGTCGAGGATATAATTGATCAGCTAGGCAAGTCAACGTGGTTTATTGCGTTAGCAACCTACAGGATTTTAGCTTCAAGATAGTGCACCGACCAAGACTGAGACACACGAATGCTGACGCTCTCAGCAAGAACCCGGTCGGATTAGTTGAAGAAGATGAGGATTTCGGTGAAGAAATCCGAGACACTACAGGTGCTCACCCTGAGGTGCTAGAGGAGGGAGCAAAACTTCTCTGTGCTTTAGCGGGCAAGGATAAGGAGTGGATGGGCATCAGAAGAAAGGAAAGAAGGTATGTGCAGCACGATGCCTGTTGTTTTGGCATCAATCATAAGACGAATGGCCACAGCCATCAGCTGTTCATGCTGGGTGTTGAGTCTGAGGAAGAGGGTTCGGAAGAATCTGTTCCGGATGAGGCAATAGCACCAACGCCTGATGCTCCTATGCAAGAGGATGAGGAACTAGTGGTCCTGAAAAGGAGGAGGCCACGGTATTACAACAGAAGACAACAGTTGGAATTAGTGCTAGCAGCTCAGGAGCTGTCTGAATTTGGGGACCCTAATTTGAATCCCACAGAGCTCGATGAAGAGGAAGGACATGGTGCGAAGCACAATTGTGCTGACATCTGGCAAGACGTGGAGTGTCTGAGACTAATAAGGGAAGGTACACTATCTGACGCATTAGATTATTATGAATGTAGGAGGATTCGCAAAAGGTCAAGCAATTATTGCTCGAAGGAGCAGAAGCTTTTCTTCAAAACATTGCTAGTGCCCAAACCCGAAGAGAGGCCGTTTCTGGTAAAACAGATGCACAAAGACCTTGGGCACTTTGGTGAACAACGAACGTTGGCAGAAATTCGACGTAGATATTTTTGGCACAGTCGAACCACAGATGTGAAGGCGATGGTCAGAGGTTGCCAACAATGCCAATTGGTGAGGAGCTTAGGGAGCATCCGATCAGGGGACAAATAACTAAAGAGTATCCCCGTTTGTGATCTTTTTCATCGAGTTGCCCTAGATACTGCAGGACCGTTGCCCGAAACTCGGTCAAGCAACAAATACATCTTGGTGGCCATTGACCACTACTCCAAGTGGTGTGAAGCAAAGGCAATGGCCGATCATGGAGCAAAAAGAGCAGCCAAATTTTTGGAGGATGACATAATCTGTAGGTTTGGTGTCCCGAAGTTCATACTGACTGATAATGGGGGGGAGTGGGCGGCATAGTTCGATGTGATGTGCAAGGACTATGCAATTCAACACCAACGAACTGCACCCCGCTGGCCTCAGTGCAATGGGATGGCCGAGCGTATGATCAAGACCGACAAGCATGGCATAACCGTGCTTGCAATTACTCCTGCCAACACAGAATGTTGGGATGAGCAGTTAGCCAAGGTGCTATTTGGATACCGATGTGGAATTCAAGCAAGTACCAAATTTTCTCCGTTTATGATTCTTACTAGCCGCACACCTTGTTTGCGAGCAAACAATTACTTGCAGGCTTTGACTGCTGAAACTGATGAAGGAGGTAGCATCGAGGATGTTGCAGCTCAGTTTCTGGAGAAGGTCGAACTTATTGGAAGCATCCACAACAATGCCCTATGCAATGTGGAACAAGCGCAAAAACAACAGAGGAAGGTCTATGCTGTCAGGAGAGGTAAACATTTGTTTGAAGGATTGGTTGCAAGTCAAACCATGGTCAAGATGAAGAAGCTAGGGAAAAGAAGGGCTTTGAGTGCAAGTTGGGAGGGACCTTACCAGTTTGTTGGACACTTAGACAAAAAAGGGAACCTCGATTTTGAAGAAGGCTGTCGACTGTGCATCGTCCAAGATGGAGAGGGTCACCAATGGGAGAGGTCTCGTCGAGATCTCCAGATCTTCTACATATCACCAGACTAGATTAAGCTGAGGGACTCAGCTGTTTAAGAAGGGAGGGGTTACATATGTAACGCGAAAGGAGGTGGTTTGAGCTCTGATCTAATTTAGGGTTCTGAGTATGATTGCATCAACTGACTCAGTGTGACGGCACCCCATCAGTATTGCATGAAGATTGCATGGCTTTCTTTTGAGTTGTGTGCAGGGATGGAGATGGCGGCGGTCAACATTGATGAAGTATGTTCAATTAAGGTGGCAAGACGGCGGATCTTGGATTGGATTGGATCGGAACTGAACGTTTTGGAGAAGCTTCTGGAAGTAGCAACGGACCTTTTGAGAAGAAAGATCGGGAGTCTGTAAGGGGGGAGAAGACAATTTTTGGGGACAAGGTAGAAGATAGAACAGATAGTAGAGGATATGCAATAGAGAGCAAAGATAGATCTTAGACAGCTGAGTATGCTGAGCTCTAGGAGAGCGAGATAATTTTGGAGAGAGATGGAAGGATTTGAAAAGAGGAGAACTCTGTAGCTCAGAGCTTTGGCTAAGTCTTGGATTTTCCGCTGCATCTGATAAGTAGCTAGGTTCGTGCTGCAGGAGAGTGGAGGATGTAGGAGAGGAACAAGAACTACCAGAACGATCAGATTCGTCATTTTTCGTGTTGAAGAAACCTGTTTGAGCTTTCGGAGTGTGTACATATTGTGAATGAAATGCAAGCATTTTAATGATGTGTCTGTGTGAGAAGATCTTGTGAGAGGTGTGTACTGAGTCGAGCAGTGTGTTGATGGATCTGTCGAATTACAGTCAGATCAACAGTAGAGAGGTGATGGTTTGAGTCTGTGGAGCGATGGGTGTCCGTCGATGAGCAATGCAGTTAGCAGGATAGTGAGGTCGGCAAGGGTTCACAATAGGCAGTGTATTGGCTGTTTGACTTGTGGGTCCCCTCTTCCTTTTTGGTTACACTTTTACCTCAGGTTGCTTGCGGATGGTGGCCCTTAAACCTTTTTGTCTTTTCAATCATGAAGAAAGATGGCAATGGCGGTCGTATGGCATGTCAGGAATTTAAAAAAGGAACAGACATAATTGTGTTTTTAGAAATTTTATTTGTTGTTTGTTGCTAAGAATTCAATGGTGTTGTTGGTGTTGGATGAATTGGTGATGTAAAAGAGGAAGAAAGGTGGATAAATGAAAAGAAAATTGAAAGATTGACAATTTAGATTTCCTTATATTAAAAAGTAAATAAATTTAAGTTTCGTGTGATCATTCTATGTAAGCAAGGTTGTATCCTATTTCACTTTTGCTATGCAAAAAGTGAAATCCAAATATTACATTTGGAATGCAACATGAGTAGAAAGTTGGTTTTGTGTTTTGAGTTCATTAACAATAGAAAAAAGGATGGAGATGATGAATGAGTCTACCTTCACAGTCTCCTAGATCCTACATTTGCAAAGAAAACATAAAAAGAGTTGAGAAGATGAGTGTGGTTATTATAGCCCTAACACATGTGCTATGAGGATTTGTGTAAAGAGTGTGTATGATATAAGTTTGGGAATCAGAATGAATTGGTGAGAAGATGGGAAATGTAGGATGAGAGGCATATTGGGATGCAATATTGGGTTGCAATATTGGTGAAGGTGAAAGAATGCAGTGGTGAGTATTGTTTATGGGAGAAGAGAGAAATGAACTCTTGATAGTGGGAGTAGCAATTGATAGTAGTTGATGAAGATATGTTCAGAAAAGAGCCTGCTCTATGCTTGAGAATACAATAAAATTTTGGGTTTATGTTTAGAGATTGTGTGTGTGTGTGCAAGTGCAAAATCATTTGTGTTGTCAAGCAAACTCAAGATAGCAATAGCAAATGTGGGATGATACCTGATTAGGAAGACCAAGAGAGGTGGACGCTGAGTGTAGGATCCAATTCTTGCTTTTCTGATTGTGAGATAAACTTGTGCCTATGCATTATGGCTATCTCTTGTGCTTCACAAAATCATGTCAGACTGTGCCTCTGCAATTATGTTCCAGAAATGTCATGTTTAGGAGTTGTGTTACTGAAATGTTGCATCTGGACCATGTAGCCAAGTCAATTGAATAAAATTGTGTATGTGCAAATGAGGTAGAGGCAGCAAGCACGCTACAAGATGTTCACACATAGTCATTTCATCAAGCTTCATTGGGCCTTTCTTTTGGTTACAACAATACCAAGACCAGGCTCTAGTTACACAGAGTTTTTCATTTTTTCAATTTTGTGGTGTAGCCAAAACTGGCAATCATCAACAAGAAATCAATATACCCAGAATTTGTATATAAAATTTTAAGAACCAAGTTTTATATTTCTGCTAGCTTTTGGAGAAACTGTTGTACAAAATCTGGCCATTGTGACTTTTATTATTTAAAAATCTGGCGAAATAGGCCCATTCTTTTTCACCAAAATCCTTTGCATATATGTTGAAATCATATTTTGTAGGTCATTTTAAAAAAAAAAAATCAGAAAAATTTGCCCCCCAAATAAAAAACACGGGCTAGGCTAGGTGGGTATGAAAATTGACACCTAGATAGATAAGTTTAGATGGGGTAACTTGTGCCTAGTTCCGCGATCGACAACTGCAGTGTTGAATGCTTTTTTTATTTTATTTTTAAAAAAAAAAATTATTCCTTTAGGGTGGTGACTTTTTGCTTGCACACTAGACTGTGTGTTTGTTTTGTTTTATTTTATTTTCTTTTTGTGGAAACGTTTCCATCGTTTGACGTATTCAGCCAATTCCCGCCCCCCTGCAACAACAGGGTCCCACCATGCACAACGTTTTGCTACACCAAGAAACAGTTTTTGTGTTGCCTAATTTCCACACAATAATGTCAAGCGCAGCCTTCACAATTCCATAACCAAAACAAAACCCCAGAAAGACCCACCAAAAAAAAAAAAAACCTTAAAAAAACCTTTAAAAAAATCTAAAGTCTTCATCATCAAACAAACAAAATTAAGAGGAAGTAAAAAAATATTACTATTATTTGCACATCACAAGACTAGTGCAATCGATCACACGTTGTGGGCGTTATCGATGGACTTATTGTAGAAGATTTTAGATTCTAGAAATTCAAGCTTTTGTGTGTGTGTGTGTGTTTTGTTGTGTGTAATTTTCTTCACCTTTGTGTAGTTTTGGTGCTGGATCCAGGAGGAAAAGGAGGAGGAGGAGGAGGAGGAGGAGGAAGTCGTAATTAAATATTGGCAATTTTAAAGGGTTTTTGATTGTTTGTCTGTGTGTGTGTGTGTGTGTGTTGTGGAGGGGGAAGGGGGGCGAGGACGGTGGTGTTGTGGAGGTTGTTGTGGTCACAAGATGGGCTTAATATAGACGGCGATGAATGAAGGGCGAGATGTGCGGGGTTGGACGCGGTGGGGTCCGATGGGCGCCGATCGAGACCATCGAGACGCGCGTGAGAGTGCGAGTGGTAGTGGTAGTGGTCGTGGTGGGGTTGCGGCCGCACCCCCAGTGCGCGCTGTAGATGCGGGGTTGAGATGGTGGAGGACCCGGGCTCACCCCCCCTCCTTCCCTCCCCCGCGCACACCCGAGCGGGACCACCACCACCATGATCAGTCCGTCCCTCCGTCGTCGTAGTCGCAACTGCAGCGAATGGTGTTACCGTGGCAGCGCCAAGAACGGGCGCCAACTCATACGCCGATTGCCTGTTCAAGCGTGACCCCAACATACCAACACACGAAAGGGTGCGCAACGGAAGGGTGTGGAACGGAACTGATGCTTGTTTTCTTCTGTTCCTGTTGCCATGTCGTGTATGCGTCTGTTGGTGCGTTCCCTTAGCTGTGGTGATGGTGGTGCAGCAGGCTGTGGTGATTGTTTGTTTACTTGTTTTCTCTAGTAGTTCTTTGTTTTTGTTGTTGAATATGGTCGTGGGTTCATCAAGCTTTGTGCATCATGGATTGCTGCAGATGATCTAGTTCTTATAACTAGAACTAGTGGTGAAGTTAATGCTGCAGCAGCAGCATCCGGCCCCGATCGAGCTGCCTTCTTCTGCAGGCCTTAGTTTGTTTCGATTGGAGACAGTTGATCTAGAGCAGGAAGAATCCTTGTGCAGGTTGACAGAGAATTTCTGTATCGGCTACTGCACGGAATCCCATCCGCGGGGCCACTAGAAAGTTCCAGCAAAGTCTGAGGAGATACATAGTTGTAGATAAGTGTTATATCGATAATCATGGAGCTGCACAGCTGCAGGATGAGGATGAGAAGGTTGAATACAGAAGCTCCTGCTGCTGCAACTTATGCGGGGTGATCACGGTGTCGCGTTAATCTCATAGTCATATAAGAACTCACTTTGTGTTGCCGTCCGTCCGCACACCCGACCGCGTTGTTTCTCCAGACTTAGCAGCTAGCGCTCGATCGTGGAGGTTGCTGCAGGGGTCGGCCGGATGTAAATTTCTGGGTCGAAACGCGTTGCGAGAGAATAAAGGCTAGGTCGTGGGGGTTACTCATCATCATCATCATCAAGCGGAACTTGCGGAATCTCTGACCATTGCGCCTACGCTCCTCAAGTGTAATTGTGGCGCAAGAACTCATGATGGATGTGTGAATCTAGAGGAATATTTGCTGCCTCGTAAGACCCTGAATCCTCGACTGGTGCTGTATCTCTGTGTGTGTGTGTGTGAGAGAGAGGGGGGGGGGGGGGGGGGGGGGGGTGAGTTGATTGGCAAGAAGTTACAAAGGAAGAACATACTCATGTTCAAGGGCGGTGGCGGCTTATCCAGATTTGCTAGGAGAATTGCAGCTGAGATATTAGTCTAAGGGAAGAAAAGCACACAGTACGTGATGGATACGGAAGCTGCTTGTGGCATGAACTCGATTTCCTTTGGTCGATTGTCAGAAAACAAAAAGGAGCTAGGAGCGCTTGAAATTGTTTGTTGTTGTTGTTTCTGCTCCTCCTGCTGTACCGCGTCTTGCTAGGGATGTTGCCAAGAATATTCATGGTGTTGCAGCTGCATTAGTGTTGTTGAGATCGGCGATTTCTTCTCGCTAGCTAGCTGCTGCCACCTTAATTCTCTGTCACTTTCTTGCATTACATGAATTCGTTCCTCATGCTGCTTGTTCCTGTGGATCACAAAAACCAAATTCTGGAACTGGAAAGTCACATGGGAATGGTATTAAGATCGTTTGAGCAATCCTGCTCCTCGTGAAGTGCTCTTCAGGAACGGTGCTACGTAGATTCTTAGAGGGCACTGTCTGAACAGCCGTGACAACTGATTTCCAGGTATCTATGGTGTGGGGTTAGGAATAGAGGACGAGCGTCGGACTGTCGAAAGAAGCGCCGGCCTGCTGTCCAAAGCTGGAGCACGACGTTGCTGTACTGTACCTGCACTACCCTTGAGCAGCAAGTAAGCTTTGTACCCCACCGCCCAAGAAGGCAGAGCTAATTCAACCTCGCACTAGCTGAATGAGCTCCGTCTCATTCTGGATCATCTTGTTAGATCACAACACTTTTGCTTGCAAGGAGCTGGTCTGCAGACGCACGCTCAGGACGTATTATCTAGAATTGTGTGATTCAAGAGGACATTTCTGCTACTGTCATTGCAGTTAGAATCGAAGAACTTCTACTTGAACCAGGATTTAAAGTTTTTCACAGGTTCACGAGATCAGAATCTTTAGTGTCGGGCTGCAGGTCAAGCTTGGGAGCTAGCTGGAGATTGTTGAACTTAGCCTGAAGTATTGAAGAGCTAGGTCTGCGACAAAGAAATCTTTGCTAGATCCATGTCACTTTGAATCAGGAAGAACGTTTCAAGCTCCTTCTTCTAGACACTGGTCAACACGCTGCTGGACGAATTCTAGGTAAAGTGCTGCAGGTCCGACCCACATGCACCATGAAGGTTTTTGTTTTTTGATGAACCCTGCTGATCAGACGGCCTATGCGGGAAATCTTCAGAGCAATTCAGCTTGAGTATTTCGGAGCTGATCTTTGGAAGCTTAATTAGTAAAAGCTTGAGACCAATATTGTTGTTAACAGAAGTCGTGAATATTTTGTTTGTGTTGCGATTGTTGTGACTTTCTTCCCTTCCTAGGCTGATCAGCTGCAGTGCTCGAAATCCATCCGTTGCTGGAAACTGCGAACTAGGTATAAGCCGCGAGTGGCTAGCTACCTAGGGAGCGATCATGGGAAGGGTGAAATTGGAGATCAAGAAGATCGAGAATCCCACCAACAGGCAGGTGACATACTCCAAGCGACGCAATGGGTTGATCAAGAAGGCGTACGAGTTGTCCGTGTTGTGTGACATCGACGTCGCCCTCATCATGTTCTCGCCCTCTGGAAAGCTCACGCAGTATTGTAATTGCAGGTTTGTCGTCGGATCTTGCTTCATGCGTTCTTTTGTCTTGGCTCTAGTAGTAGCTACTAGGGATAAATTTAGCAAAACAGTTTTCGAAAAAACATCTTGGTGCTGATCCTAGAGCAAGCAATTCCAGAGAGACCAGCGCAGAGACACACAGACCTAGATACAGATACCGCGAGATCTAGAGAGCCTTGAACTGCTTTGATTGACAAGAAAGTTTTTGCACAAGCCCTAGAAAGGTATGACATCCCAGTGGTGAAGACCTCGATGCTGGAGCCTTGAATGTTGTGTTGTGGGGATGATGTTGATGGGGTTCCGTGGATCCTGGCTGCAGTATTGAAGATGTGATCACGCGTTTTGCAAATTTACCATCGCACGAGCGCAACAAAAGGTGTGTGCACTATTGTACTTCGTAACTTCCATGATCCTGTTCCTCTAGACTATATCTTTTTTCCTTCCAGCTGGTACCTCATATTAAGGAAGGGAAAAAAAGGAAAAAAAAACCCAGTCCGCAACTTTCTTTCCGAGGAGGACTAGAACTTCTTCGAGACTGCCACCAGGTCGCACCTCGAGTGGATGCAGAACTTGACCAGCTTGAAGTACTTAGACATTATGATGATCAGCAAGAGTTCCAAACAGTTGTAGATCATGGTGGTTGGGTTCATGCATAGAACTCGGATGCTGATGATGATGATGACTAGAGTGGATCCGATGGCTTCTGGTGGGGGCGCAGTTTTGAAGATATGTTGACTCGCTTCGCGAATTTCCACATGCATCACGACCGCAACAAGTACACTAGGTGTGTGTAGTGTACCATGACCAATAATCATCCTCAGGGAGAAGAAAAGTTTTCGAGGTCGCTCTTGATCAAGTAGTTTAGTACTATATACTATTCTGTCGAAGTCGAAGCTTGCACAAGCAGCTTTGTTCGAAGTTCTTAATCTAAGCTTGTACTAATTGCTCTACAAGTTCTTCACACAACACAAGTCGCACCAGCAGTTGAGCAGCTCTCGATCGGCGCTGGCTGGTCCTAGCAATGCGACGGCTACTTGCAGTAGCGTGATTCCTGCAAGCTAGCTGCTGTTCAATGCATGACAACTGCAATGTGCATCAGTTGATGATCCCTTTGAAGTTGAAACTATAATATGATGACTTGCAATATATGTGACGCACTTGTCTGTCTGTGTGGGGTGTGATCCTTGCCATCGCGGATACGATTGATGACGATCATGGATGCATCCTCAACGACTTCAACCATACAGAAAGAGCGAAAATCTGGAGGTACTAAGCTTTGGAATTCAACGAGTTGCTGTGCCCTTTCAAAGACCTTCTCCAGAAGCTCTTTGAAGACCTGTAGAAATCGCCCACATGAATCAGTCTTCTTACTGCCTGTACAACAAGATTTTGCGAAAAATGAATGAAAACAAGTTGTACTTGTAAGTTTACAGAATCGAGCTCATCAAGTATGCAACAGGTTCAATTCATTTAACCCAGTCTGAAGCTTGATAATTGTGCAGTATCTACACAAGGCATTGAAGAAGCTCTCAGGAGAGAAGGATCTCGCGTTAAATCAACAACTTGCTTCTGGATCAAGGTACGATCAGGCAAGACGAGCATCGAAACTGTAGCTTCTGAAAGCAATTCACGATCCTCCTGCTGCAGCAGCTCGATCATCGATGGGCGTTTGAGCTGTTGGTCTAGAACTTACTTTCTCTCTTAGATTTGGTGTACTGTTGTTGTCGTTGCTGCCGAGCAATTCTATATAGCTATGGCTAGATGCAAACTAGAGAAGTCTCTCCGAGGAGAAACTGTTTAGACTGCTGTTCCTGACTTTGATTCAAGTCATGGCCGGCCTGGTGGCGAATTTTGTTGTGCATGTGTGTTTGTGGTTGCGGAATTCTGAACTACTACATTTGAACACCATTGCAGCAAAAGCTACGAAGTTGGAGTATTGCAAGATGAGGTGAAGAAACTAACACATGAGAAAGATCTGCTACAACAACGAGCAAGGTGAAAGTCTAAGTCTACCCGCATGATTCAACTCCAGAGCTCCAGAATCCATTCCGTTAACAGTTATATCTGAGCTTGCAGTGTGTCCCTTTGTATCTCGGTTTGGTAAACTTAGACCTGGGCATGATTCAACTAGAGAGCTTCAGAATTCCTTTACAGTTAGAGCTTGCAATGTGTCCCTTTGTATCTTTGTTCAATGATCTTAACTTGCAGTTAAACTGCTGCACAAGCCAATTAGTCAGATTTGAAAAGGTTACTACAAGGGGTCTAGAGAGTATTGGAAATGTAGAATTCACATGCTGTTGTTGCGGTGGGCTGGGCGTCTCTGGGAATCAATTCAATCCATGGATATGCAGGTTATTTCTAGCAGAGGAGCAAATCATTCAAACTGTGACATCCGTGCAGCAGCTTGCAAACATGGAGACAGAACTAGAACAAGCTCTTGAAAGAGTGCGACGACACAAGGTACATCATTTTCAATTACTGAAGAGTTATAACATAGTACATCTCTGAACCAAAAGCTCTAAGAAGAGTTTGTCCATTGCACTTTGCCACATCAGATCTTGAAATCTTAAATTCTGTCTCCTTGGAACCTCCACAGATCTATGAAAATGTTTGAGCACCATAAACATTCTAGAATTTGTCAGCAATTTTGTGTAATTTGGTGTGTTTGTGGTTTCAAACAGAGCCTTGTCACCAATGCTTATGATCAAGCTGCAAATGCCATGCAGAGACAGGTACCTCATTGTTGTCATTGAAGCTTTGTTGTTGTTGTTGTTGTTGTTGTGGCTTCTCTGAACAAATCAATCTTTGGATAGACTTCTGGAATAAATTTTTCTTTTTGTAATGCCTTAGGGTTCCTTTAGATAGGTAGGAAACGTACTATTGAAACAATGTGAAATTAGGAAAAATAATGCAAATTGGTGGAAAAAGTATCTTATCTTCCATCATCCAACTAAAGCCATTAAAAATTTTCAACAATTTTATAATGGGTTTTGTTGCTACAATGGATTTTGTTGCCAATTTCCAATGTCCAACTGTGACAGGGTAATTTCATTCTTTACTTCATTGGCCTTCTTCACCTCCCAGGACTCTAGGGTTTGCTGCTGTGTGCAATGTGATCTAGTTTCATAGAGAAGAATTTTGACAAGAAGGGATCATGATTGAGTTTGAATGTTAAAGAATGTTATGATCGGCTCTGACCAATTTTGTTGCTGCTTGACAGCATGAGTTTATGGGCAACATGCAGTTGATGGCCATGCAACGAGGGGGAGCCATGACAGGTGCACAACAAGCTGCTGCTGCAGCTTCCTCATTTTTGCAATGGAATATGCCAGAACAACAGCGTGATCAACCAGCAATTCTTCAAGACTTTATGGAGCATCAGTCCAATGCAACTTCCCTTCTCCCAGCTCAGATGTCCAGGTATCACTATCCTATCCATCTCTATGGCCACAAATCTCCTCAAGAACGCATGATTCTTGTGCACATCAACAACCTTGCTCAATTCTGCTTGAACGAACCTCCACACAATTCTCAAACACCTTCCTCATAGCACATAGCATCTGTTGGTCTTGGAAGTTCCTTGTGTTTCAGATTTTTGGTGGAACTTGAAGGTGTTTTTTGGGTGCATACGTGTTGGACATTAGGGAATTGGGACATAACAGCGGACTCGCAAGCACATCTGGTTTCTTTCCAGCTGCATCACAAACTAAACTGGAAGGTGGTAATAGCATGGTGGCATTTGCTGCTGCCACTACTTCCAGCAGCAGTGGGGCTACTGCAGCAGCAGCAGAAGGAGTAGCTGAGACTTTCCTCAGTCCAACTGAGCAACAACAACAGCATGGCAGTAATGCCAGTGTTCCATGGCATTCTTCAGGTCATCAATCACACCATCATCATCAACAAGCCTACTCAGGATCACAATACCCAACAGCATACTTCAGCCAGGTATAAAACAACATGATCACAAAACTTCCTCAAACCTCAAACTGTGATCATCCCAATGCTCTCAAGTAGTTGCCACCACTTTCATGAAAATCTTGCATTTCTTGAGTCTTTCATGCATGGCCCTGATTCCAGCTAGAAGAAAGAACTTTAGAGCTTCATCGGCTTCATTGTTAACAGTCTAGACTTCCTGTGAATTTCTCCCTCCAGAATTCGGATGCATGGAAGTAGTTGGAGCATTGTGCAAGCTCTCTGAATGGCAGCAGCAGCAGCTGGATCATCTCCGAACTTGTAGGAAAATTTCAAGAGCTTTTAAGGGGATCTAGAGCACAGTTGGCTGTGCCTGCTGGAAGTCAAGTCCTTGAGCACAGATCGTGGATTTTGAAGGAGGGACAACAATAGCAAATGAGTTGCTGTGACATGCAATTTGAAACTTTGTATTTCTTCCCAGATTTTTTTTTTCCCCACAAAGTGTAGAGAGATGGCTGTCAGCTTAGAGCATGTCTTGATCACTGGATGCAATTCAGATCAGATGTTAGGGTTTAGTGTTCCAAATCAGTTCCTGGGTGGTGCATTATAGATTTTTTGGTTCAATAGGTTTTTCACAGGATCAGCATCATCATCATCACCAGCATCATCATCATTGAAGCTCTGCTACAACTTTTTGGGCTGTTGTAGAGCTCACATTGATTTGGGAAGTTGCTCAGAAAACATAAATTGAATTGGGTGCACACCCGGCTCTTTGAAGGAATGAAACCACCAATTTTTTTTCGGTGAATTTAATTGGCTTTCATGTTTGTGATAGTTTGAGCAATAATTACCCTGTGATTAGCTCGAAGTTAGAATGTTTGATATCATGGACCTCAATGTCCTTTATTCCCCACCTGCTGCTGCCTTGATAAGTTGGCAACACACAAAACTCAGATCCGACAAGACTTGAGAGAGGTCAAGCACTATCCAAAGAAATGTGTTTTGAGTCTTGTTGAGTAGGATCAGGTAGGAGCAGATGAACAGTGGATCAAAGTTGCAAATGGTAGGTAGATAGCCACTACTCTTACTTGGTATCTTTTCAGTGGCAACTGATGGTTAAAATATTGATCACTCAAAAAGCATATGTTGCTCAAGTCTCAACCCATATGGACACTTGCGCATGCTCACATACAACATTGATAACACAAAAACCTTGTGTTGCTCAAGCCTCATCCCATGTGCACAAAAATATTGATCACACAAAAGATTTGCATTGCTCTAGCCTCACACTATGGGCGTGGCTCTGCCTCACAAGGCCCTTATTTCCATGAAGCCCACCCGCTCAGGCTTTACCCTACACTTAAACAACCCATGGAGTTAATCAAGTGTGTTCTAAAATCCTCAAAGAAATGGTATTCCATTCATAAACAGTCATTAGTACACATAATGAACTGAAATGAATATTAACAGCCAATTCAGCAAACTGTTGCATGGATGTCTGTAATTGTGCTACTCTATTATTTGATTACACAAACTTATGAAGAAGTTTGGCATTTCTCTTTGGATCAGCTACCTCTCTTATACCCACATTTTGGTTCCATCACTTGAATGGGTTTAGGGGCCTACCCCATTGAATGAACCCATGATATGCTTCTGGACCAACTTGAATCAAGTAATGCTTCAGATACTCACCTGGATCCTGACCAAAATCTCACTCCCAGTATGATGGATCAAAGATCTAAACACATTGCAGATTCACTTGAAAGTGTTGGACTCTGAGATCCATTTGATCTATAAACCCGTGATGTGTTCAAACTCTGCCACACAAATGCCTGTGTACATCTAGAACTAAACTCCTGAATTGAAACTTCTTAACTGATAACAGACCATATACAGCAACTGTCCATGTCCCACAATCTGCAGAGTATGCCCATGCCTTCCCGTAACCCACTGAGATCCTCCCACGTTTCAACACAAGGCCACATATGAAGAAGACTCAAACAAATGCACTCTATGAGTGCATTTGTTTGAGTCTTCTTCATACTGGGACTCAAACTTGCACTCGAATGTTTGCAGACAGAAGTAAGTTTGAGTGCAAACTTTTAATGAGTCATTTTCGGTTTAGGGTGGTGTGAACATGATTAATGAAAGGCTTATGAGAGGAAAGTGTTTCCTTCCCTGGAATAGTTAGGTTTGTTTAGTTATGTTTTCTATGTTTTAGGTGCCTCCTAGTGATGGAGGGAAATGCATTCAAGTGTTGGAGGCACTTGGTTGGTTTGTTGCTAGTTCCTAATGTGTGGTGTGCAATGTTGGTTCTCATCCATTGTGAAGTTTTGCTCTTGAAAGTGTGTGTGGTGGTTGGAATTTCCCATCACTACTTTTTCTTTATGGAGTATGCATAGAATAATATTGTTAGATTATTAATTGACTGATGCAGATCAGTAGAGAAATAATTCAAGCGGAAGCCATGATCTTGACATGGTGACATTCAATATTTTGATGATGTAATGGTTGAATATGTGTATCATTGAATTTCCAAGTACTCACTTTTTAAGCTACACCCTAACTTTGGGCCAAAAACAAGGTTGTCTATGAACTCGAGGTGAACCTTGGGGTGGACATGGTACAAAGGAAAAAAATTAAGTGAATCACCTTGAGTTTAAGCGTCTTGCTAACAAAACAATGTGTGAAAGGTCTTTTAATTGTGAAGTTTTTTTGCATCAAAATGCTTCAAACATGAAAGTTCAAGCAATGAAGGGCATGAGGTTTAAGGCGAAAGAAACAACAAACAGGAAACTCCAAAGCTCTCTATTAGTTTTTAGTTTGAGATTTAGGCAAAAGAAAGTGTGTGAGAGGCTTCACAAGAGAAAAAACATGTGAAAGATTTCGAAAGAGAAAGTGTGTGTGAGAACGTTTAGCATGGAGGCCCTCTAGCCGGTGATCTCAAAGGTGGACAACAACATGGAGTTTGCATGGAGAGAGGGGGTAACAAAACAAAGGTCTATGGATGGTGATTGGTCTTGGATTCTTTGATGTCGCACACCATATTTCCTTTAACCATACCGTCTCCCATCACAATGGTTCTATTAGTTCTTCCTAACCTTAAGAATGTAATAAGTCGACCAAAAAGTTTGGTAACCCTTTTTTCCACAGTATAATGCTTGATCAATGCACATTTTTTGTTCTGAAGCTGGCTATATATCTTGAACTAACTCATGGAAAACCCTGGAGCATTTATAATCATCCACAACTCCACTAACTGGGCATGAAACAGAGGATAGGGGGTCAAAAAAAGAGGATGAAACAAGACATGACTTTACAAATATCTTTAACATGTTAATGAAACATTTGAACCCATTCCTTCCAATTTGTTTTTAGGTGGTTGTGAGGTGCAGCAGAACACTCATGTATATAATAAGGACCTAATCATTCCACACCAATTCAGTTCAGATTGCAAGTTCTCCCCACCCCCCCCCATCACATGGCTCAATGTTTACAAGCAGCAAGTGTCTGCAACAACCCAGTACAAGGATTCATTCCTTCCCCCACAATCATGAGTATCATCTGACAGATGCTTTGGTTTCAGAGCTGTGATATTTCTTCAATGTCCTCACCATATCTTAGTGGGTATGTTCCTAAGAGGAGATCCACAATTTTGAGCTCTAGTAGTCTAATAACACACCATTTTATTACATCTGACATAGAATGTCAATTGTTTGCTTAGCCTCAACCATAAACATACCATAAACATGAAAACTTGGACAATATAATGTATTATGGCATCATCACATGGGCCAATTATTATGCCACACCAGTCAGAAGCAGCCAGTTGGTTTTAAGTAGTCGAGTCGGCCTTCAAGTGCACATCAATATATAGATCCAATGACAATTTACAAGTCAGCCAAAACAAAACCCCATTTTCACCCTACTTGAAGGCTATACTTCATCCAAATTAGGTGGTGTGCAATGTAAAAGTTCATATCCATGAGTTTCAAAAAATTCAAATACCCAAAAATTAAAAATTAGTACCTTGGCCAATTCGACACTATTTATATTATTTTAAGAAATGTTGGAATTTTTAAACATTATTTCTTCCAAATCAACAAATGTTGTGAAGGAAAATAGTGAATATTTAGGAATGTTCCATTTGTTGAAATGAATGTTTCAAAATTAATTAATTAATTAATTGACACATGTTGAAATGGCCAATGTACTAACAATAATTGCCACTCTTCCCATGCAAGGTTTTCTTTTTTTTTCAATTTTGCTATGTAGCCACACTAGTGATTATCCACAAGAGGAATTAGCCAAATTTGGCTATAGGTTGGAGAGGAAAATAGAAAAATGTAAAAATCCTACTTTATTTTGGCAACCTACTTGAACCTACTATCTAAATATGATAATTTTATTAAAAAAATTCCTCCAGATTTTGTGACTTTGGTGAACTTTTTCACAAAAATCCTTCAAATGAGTTGCACTACATTTTGTTCATCAGCAAGTGTTAAAAAATCACCAAAAGAAAGAACATTGTTCCCATGGCTTGTGTGACAAATAGTTCCAATGCAAGATGCTAGACCATAAACACAAAAAACGGCAATTGGTTGTCAAAAAACTAATCAATCCATTTTGAAACAAGAAGACACTAACTAAGTTTGGTGACTTCATTTACATTTTATGTAAAATTTATTCAATAAAATCTAGGGAGAAAACACAATTAGGGAATTATTTGGATTATCATAGTTGTAATTTTTTTCAAATTGTAAATGAACTTAAAATGTAAAGTTATATTCAACATTAAAATCATCAATTTTTTAGTTATATTTTTTGCAATAAATTTTAATTATTAAATCCATATTGAAAAGTATGACTAAATTCCAAGAAAAGAGTGGATTCATAATGGACTGTTGAAATGATGATAGTTCATCTATCACACACACAATATAAAAAATGTGTATTGAAAAAAAATGTCATAGTGGTGTCAAAATAAAATTTAAAAATAAGGCAACATCAAATGAAAATTTTAATAATAGAAAGTATTGAAATTGTTCCAATACAATTTTTTTTTAATTTTTTTTAATTGTGCCATGATTTTAATCATTTTTTTATCATTTATCATCAATTTCACATTGAAATCTCCAAGCTTCCAAAAGGTTTTCTTGACCAATTGCATGATTAATAATATCCATAAGGTGGCCACCAATATTTTTGACCAAAAACATAGTGGACAATTATAGAACTTATTGGATGTAAGATGTATTAAATTTTCAGAATGTCAAAAACAAACCATCTAACCATGCTTTCACCCTCCCTTATTTTACTTTACATTTAACAATTCAAAAGCACACAAAAAGATTAATATTGGGCTTTCATCAAATGGGCTTTAAATGAATAAACTGATTATATACAATTCATAGGTTTTTTTATTTCATAATTATGTGTAATTAAGTTTTTTTCATTTTTTAATATATTTCACTGAACAAGAAAAAACATATTTTATGTTAGAATGGTCATACATGGTGGCATGTCATTATCTATGTTTAAATTCAATCATTACATTATAATTATAATCTTCACATAGGTCCTTCATGGTGTATGTGTGGCTTATAATGTTTTTTTATTTTAAAAAAATTGAACTTAGTCAAATTAGACATTGTTACTTTTTGGGTTAGTGAAAATAAATAAAACTATTCATGTTTGTCAAATAACAATAATTTCTATATAGTTACTATAGTCATGATGCTAAAGGTAGAAAATACATGTTTTTTTGTAATGGATTCACAAGGGCAAGGATGCTTAACCTTGTGTTTGATACCCACCACCATGTGCATGATAAAAACAATTACATAAGAACACATCGTGTGCACTAGCTAAAACTTCATTCACACTTTACACTTGGTGTTCTACACATGTTACAACAAATGTTTGTATCCTTAACAATTATTAAACACTAGACAATCATTAAAATAAACCTGGACCAAACTTCTTTAAAACTTACAAATTTATGTTAGTAGCATTTGATGTTGCAATTACAAAACACTTCTTCCAAAACATTTGCAATTTGCAAGTTCAATTTCTATCTTCATTATTGGTGTACAACATTTTACAATCTTCTTTTCCCATTCCTCATTATTCACTACCTAACCTTAATAGGTGAGTCCACATTTTTTTAAGGTGTTCCAAAAATGTTTCACAATAAAGTTATCGATAAAATAAGGAAACCAAGGCAATAGAACTTTGAGTTTGGTCAAAAAAATATCTACGAAAAAATTCAATAGCATTCAATGGAAGTGAAACTCATAAAACCATCAATTTTTCTAGTAAATTTCATTGTATTTTATTTTTTCCTAAGCTTTTACTATTGTTATATATATTCATTATTCCTACATGTACAACTATTATAATTACTCTCAAACCTTGTGCATCAAATACTAAGTTTTACCATTTCATACCTAAATTTAATATTAAAAAAACTACTTTGCAAATTCCATTAAAAGAAGGGTTTGGGGTGAAAGGAGGCCCAAAAATAAGGTGAAAACAAGGCAATTTTATGTATAATGCTCATGTCACCCTTTTCTATACTATTTTACTAATATTGTTTCACCATACACATAGACACAAAGTGCATGATATTGATGGTCTTAAATATATGATAGTTTAAAGTATTGACAGGTAAAATATATAACATTTCTTTAAAAAAATTATGGAGATTCAAACATAAGATTCCAATAATTATTGCCTCCATTTTGTCCTCAATGGTACCTTAAAGGATTTTGACCTTTGGCCTTACAATATCTAAGTTGATTCAAAGGTCTAAGCATAAATGCAAGGTCCAAATCTTAAAAACAATACCCAAAACCTAGTATAACATTACAAAACCACGTTTGATTTAAGTATGAAACATAATACAGGTAATGGCAAGATTCGATTAATTTATTATGAGTTGAAGGACACTTGGAAAAAACCTAGACCTTGAGTATATCATGGGGGTATTGGCTAGACATTACACTAGGTTGGAATGGATTTTAATATCAAGGTTCATACCAAAGTTGATATTTTAATTTAAACCTACATATTCATACAACAAATTTGGATATTACATCAATATTAATATTCATCCTCAAAGAATCTACTCCCATTTATAAACATTATATAGTGAATAAAGTATATATCATAAATATAAATTACATTTTGTGGGTGCAACTGTATACTATCATAAACAAAACTGTATAATATAATTTCTAAAATTAAATACAAGTTTGAAATGTGAAAAACATAATTTATTTTTACAAAATAATTTTACGTAAAAAATAAAGATATTATAAATGTAAAGGTAATAAAATTCTTTAGTTCCATAAAATTAATTAATTGTATATGGCATTAATTAACATTTAAAAATAAAATTGATTGTCTAGATTAATCTATTATATCATAAATAATATATTTAGTAAAAGCGCTTTTATTATATTTCTATTACAATTTATTTCCATTTATACATATAATATGTAAATAAACTATATATCACACATTTTAATTAAATTTTATTTGTAAACATATCAAAAAAATTGTATAATATAACTTTTAAAATCAAATGAAAGTTTAAGATATGAAATTTATTTATTTATTTATTTATTTATTATATTGTCGATTTATAAATCATGTGATTGAATTGATTTTTTTCACGAAATGGTCATTGAAATTGTATTGAATAACAAAATTCAAATATTTTCTTTTCAAATCAGTTTATATTTTGAAAAGAAAAAATAATATTTGTGTATATTATTGGAAAACTTTTAAGTTTGAACTTTAACCTTATCATTTCATAATAAGATATCAAAAATTAAAAATGATGTTTTATGTAATGTTTTGAATGAAGTAGGGTAAATAAAATGCACATTATTTTTTTGCCACAACAAGTGGGGTGGCTAGGGGGCTAGTAAAGGAATTGATCTCCATCCTTAAGGTTCAAGGATCAATTCCCACAAATGACATGGGTTGTGGTTAGCGTTGGAATGTTAACTAAATATTCTTTCCTTAACTTAATCAACATAGGGTGCCTATTTAAATGATGTTAGGTAGATCACCTTAAGTATGCACAATAGGTGGCCTACTTAACAACCTAAATTAGCATTTTAAACCTAGCCTATGTAATGACACGTGTCATCACGGTACAAATTAAACTTAATGAAATTAATAATAATATAAATATATTTTTATTTTATTTTATTATTTTAGTAATAAATATTTAAATAAATATAAACAATGTGACTACATTGTTAAATCATAAATCAATCATAAAATGGCAATGTCACGTAAACTAATTTGGATGGATGAAAAGTTCATGTAAATTGCATTTTTATACGACTTGTCCAAGGCAACTAGGCCTTATAATAAGTTGCATGTCATAATTAATTTGTAAATTCCTTATAGTGCCCCTTAATCAAGGAAAGATAAAAACCCTTGACCTTTAACAATGTTTTTTCAACAAAAACTTCATATGAAATCCTACAAATTCACCCCTATATGGACATGTTTGAAAAAGGTGGTGGTTTGGTGCACCTAGATTAGGCTTCATAAGTTTTGAGATTTCTAAAAATAGATACGGAAATCTCAAAGTTAAGTATGCCGCCGTCTCAAAACTAATCATGTAACAGCTGCTGCGATGGTATGCGAGCAAACATGGTGTTTTGTTCAACGTGTGTACTTGCATATCTGTCTTTTACTTTCAATCATCCATTTGCTAATCAAAGGATATGCGTTGCTTGTGTTTGAATACCTCCTATATTTTCTTCATGGAATGACAAAAGTCCGAGCTTTTGTTTCTTTAGCATTTTTTCCCCTAAAGAAACTGGTTTCAAAAATGGTTTCTGAAATTGTCTCTATTGTTGTCTCCAGCTTGCTTGCTTGCTAATTCTAGAATTCAGTAACAAAACAAGTATGTTTTGGGAGTATTTTTCATGAGAGAACAACAGTGAGTGTTGCAACATTTGGAGACTGGTTTGAGAAGCAAAGAGAGAAAAAATAAATATGATGGTTTTTGAGTACAAGAACACTTTGTGGTGGTTTTCTAAATAAGCTAGTTTTGTGAATATCTCAAAAATTACACCATGCGTCGTCTCAAAACTAAGCTAGTTTTGATAAATTTGAGATATCTCAAAACTTATGAGGCCTAACCTAGATGGAAAGAAATAATAAAGGCATTTATTATTCAAATCAAAGGTGCAAATGTTTGATCTTTGAAAGGTTCATTAGCTATGGACACATGAAATGGAAGGATATTCTTGAACTCATCAAGAGGTTTATTGCTATTACAAAATAATACTTAACAAATTTTGACAAGCTTTGAGGCCCTCATCATACTTTGTGTGCCAAAGGTAATCTTAAGGTGTGATGGAGCTATCAATTTCCCATTCCCATTAGCTTCTTTCGTTACGTGATTTGGTTTGCTCCTTTGCCAAACTCTAGCTTTGTTTTTTTTTTCTTTTTCTTTTTTCTTTTAATGCAATGATTTCATGTTAGTTGTTCACAAAAAAAGACAAAAAGGACCAAATTTAGAGTCAAGTGTGGACCTCAAAATGTTTAACCATGTGTAGTTTGATCAAACCTATTTATTTATTATCAAATTGTATCTTTAACTATTTTTTTATTTTAAATATTTATCCATACCTCGTTTAGTTTTGTATGTACAATCTATTCCATTCCCATTTTGATGTTGGTTATTAAGGTAAAATGGAAATGATCCTATATATATATATATATATATGAAATATTATGATATTTTCAAATGGACTTTTCCACCCTTAAAATAAAAATGAAGTTGAAAGAGTTAAATTTAACCAAAGATAATGAAAAAAAAATGAAGGCTCACATATTTCCCTCTTGGTCAACACCATTGATGAAACAAAATTACATAAATTTCATAACTATGAGTTATGATAATCAACACAAATATCATGGGTTGTATGTTCAAGAAATTGTTATCAAAACAATGCATCTAAATCTATGGGTCTCCAAGTATCAAATCACTCTTATCTCACTTTCATGACTCAACAAGTCAGTTGTAGTTTTTTCATTTTGTCAAAAACCCTTAAATTCCCATATTGAACATTTTTGTTCCCAAAGAAAACATAGAAAGGCTAACCCCATACACCACAACTCCATTGATCATAAACTCTAATGAGTTCATTACCCTCAAAACACAACACAATGCCCAACTTTATCCCCACACATGACAACTTCCACACAAAAGATTTCCACAAAGTACTTTCCATACAATTTCACTTGACTTAGAAAGTTTGACAAAGAAAATTATGTTCTTCAACAATCTTCCCCATATCACCCCAAATGTTGTAGGAACAAGGTACCTCTTCCAAGTTCCCGGTAGTACAAATATTTTCACCCTAGCCATTAGACTACTAAACACAATCTAATTACATGGATGCCCACAAACAACACAATGAGAAGCCTTGTAACTATTCTCAAAATCCCTTAATTACATCATCACATTCTTAGCCATCAACTTTTACTTCTAATACTAAAATCTCATTCTTCCTAAAGAAGTTCATTGCACAACGGAATATTCATAGCCTCTATGAGAATATAATCCTTCACAAAAGGCATTCCTTCCCAACCAATAATCACAAATAATTAATTAAGATAAAAACATCTCGACACCACCCATTGCCAATTCTACAACAAAAACTTTCAAGGTGCTTAGCTTTGCCTCCATTGTTGAAATGCTCCACCTTTTATCCCTAGCTCGAGCTTATTCTCCTTGATTAACATCCATCAAAATGACAGTGTGAAAATAGCCACACCACCAAAAATGAATCCAAAAAAGGAATCACAACACGTCAAATGTCGTCGAGAAATAAAACCTAAAATGTTCATAACTAGAAAAGAAACAAACAAAGAGAAAAATAGCCATAGAAACCCATATTTTCCTTTCACATCACCATCAACTACCAAAAGCTTTGCCATGTTTTGTTTTCGGTGGTTGATGGTATTGTTCCATCAATTTAGGGTTTTTTCCTTTAACTTTTCATCACGATAGATTAAAATGCAATAGAATAATATTTTATAATTGTTCCAATCTATAAAATCTAAACAAACATACTTTAACATAATTTATAATTCTAGTGACAAAAAATTTCAAAGAATTAGTATATGAGACATTTTGCATAATCCTTCAAACAATTGTTCCTAGAAAATTCCAAAGAAAACTCATACTTGCTTCATTTCCAAATCTAACTACCTTATTTCTTTGCTAATAATTACCTCCTATCGTTATAACTATCTCGTTCCTTTCTTAATAACTATTTCACTCCTTTTTCCCACGCACCGACATGGATAACATGTGCCTTTTCATGTCCATGATATTTATATTACTTCAAATTAAATTCTAATGATGACAAGAATAAAAAACTAATATATATTAATGTTTTTTTGAAATTTATCACATGGTCGTCCATTGTAAATTCCAAACAAATCCTACCTACTTCATTCTCAAGCATAACTACCTCACTCCTTGCCCAACAACATGGATATGAAAAAGCAAATCAACATATGCCTTTTTCATGTCCATGATATTTATAGTAATTCAAATTAAATTAAATTTGACATTGGCGTAAATAATGATGAACTATTGAAAACCACATGGGAACATACAAAAAGAAAAAAAATAGTTGATTATCATTGGTAGTGCAAAGGAACATGAAGCCCAAGTTTGACATTGACATAAATAATGATGAACCAAGGGAAAACCATATGGAAACATAAGAAGAAGAAAAAAAGGTGATTGTCACTAGTAGTGCATAGCAACACAAAGCTCAAGTTTTCTAATCTCTCACTTGTGTGAAAGAATATTCTTTGCCACTCACTCTCGCCAGTCCTTGACAAAGCTCATCAAATAGCAAACGTCATGAAAAACAATGATGCTAATTATAATATCAAAGGGCGAGCATTCAACATTTGCATGGCAATGTGAGAACCGATTTTTGAAGTTGTGACCATGAGGAATCCTGAAGTGTAAGGCTTCTCTTAGCTCATCAAGTGTACAATTGTGCATCAACCTCCACAATAGTCTTCCAATTTTCACTGTGTTTTGTAGTAGTTGCATTAGGCAGGGTACTCATGAACACTATAGGTAGCCCACTAGCCAGTTCAGTGGGAAAAGGAATCCCTACCTGCTTGTTGTACATGATGGAAGTCAATTAATTATCTCTGGAAACAGTGGGATCAGCTAAATCACACTCAAAATCATTCCACAATGCAATGCTGCTTTGAATGTTAGTGACTTCACAAGCCTAAGAATACACCTTGAGAAAGTTCCCAGATCTGCTGAGTTCAATTGCATATTAAGAAGGTCTGGGGTGGCAGATTATGTCACTTTCTTGATCAACATTATATATGGTATAATCTTCTGATGATGATCAATACAGTTGTAATAATGATCAAAGTGTGTTTGTTGAACATGATGTTCTATAAAAATCGTTGAATCTGCCACCCCAGACCTTAATGTCATGAAATGGTCTCTCCACTGCCCATTATGTTGGGTGCATCACCTGGCTCACTTTGTGAATTACCCAATGTAACAAGCTTGCCTGGAGGGGCGTGACAATTCCATAGTACTTCACCCACTTTGAACAAGGTTAGGGGGTTCTGCCTAACAAGAAACCCATCTCCTGGAAGAACAAAGTCCCTTGAAGCTACCATACTCCTTAGTGATTCTCTAACACAATATCTGAGGCTTGGTAGGCAAGGCCAACAAACTAAGTTTTGGGCATTTGATGATGCTGCAGCAAGCAGCAAGCAGACACCAACTCAATATAAGTTTAACACAGTGACACCAACCCAATAACACTTGCATATATTGAAACATAAGTTATGATGAGTACTGGTTTTTCTTGATGCAATTTCAGAGGTCTTTTTAAGTGAATTATTGTTTGAAATTGAAGTTAAAAGGTCCATGTTTCTTAACACTCATATGGTCGTTAAGCGAATTATTATTGTTTCTCTAACCCAGACATATAATATTTTCCGGTTCAAGTCATGATCATTGATGAGATACTATCTTCTTGGTACAGTTTGAAGGTTGTCAGTGTCTGGTTGAAATTTGAAGTTAATGAAAAGATTGGTGTTGTCTCTTTGCTTGTGTCTCTAAGTAGAGAGAGAGCCATCTTGACCAGCTCACAGATTGCAGCTCACTCTTTTTCTTCAGCTCTCACTTGTTCATATTCTCAGGATCCATCCAATTGCTGCCTTCTAATTCCCGGGCACTAGTAGTAGTTGGCTGCACAACCATCCCCATTCCCCAAACACATCCAATGCTTTAGAATCAAGTTTTTGATTTATACTTTTTTGCAACTCAAGTCTCCAAAGTATAATGGAAGTAACAACTAGTGTTGGTCTGGTCTGGTCTGGTATCGATTTTTGAATGAAAGTGGAACACACCCACTGGTCATGGTTTTAACCATATGTACCCAATTGGGTAATTGGGTATGGTTAAAAAAAAACCTTTTTATACTACTCTGCTGGTTAGTGATTTTTTTTTTTTTTTTTTTTTTTTTTTGTGGTGATTTTTTTTTTTTTGAAAAGGAATATTCTGTCAAAATTCCCTGATTTATTGGAATTTTTTTTTTTGTCAAAATTGAATTTTTATTTTCTAATAATCACAACCATACCAGGCTGGTAGGGTCCCTTGCTACCAGTGTTGATAGCAGGTGCAAGCCTGTGTACCAGACCAGACCAACACTGGTAACAATTAACAACCTTAGTTTGCCAGTTGGAGTGGACCTTAATGACAAGCCCTTCTGCAAGAGCTACCAAATGAAACCCACCAGTTGGTACCCACCATAAGTGCAAACTTTGAACTGGTTGTGAAGAATGAATGGATTTGTCACTCATTTTGGGTTTCTAGCAGATTTCCACCAAAACCTCCACAATATTATAGATTGCTAAAAAGTGGCCATTTTAGACTTTTGTGCTGAAGGATTTATTATGATTATTGTTATTTCCATTTTTGTTGGAATTTTATTACATGTTGGTTGATTCATATATGAGTTCTTAGTGGTACAAGGTCATTAAAAATTTATGTTAAAGTATTACCAAGAGTATTTTTTTTTAATAGAAAGAAATTCTATTTCATGTGGATTAATACCTAAGAAGTATCATGGCCACTAAGAAAAAGGGCCTGCAAAAAAAAAAAAAAAAAAAAAAAAAAAAAAAAAAAAAAAAAAAAAAAAAAAAAAAAAAAAAACAGAGAAAAAGTGTTGGCTTAATATCTATAATACACCAAATTTTAAGGTATGAACCATTTCACATTTGAAAGCATTCCTAATTTTTTAATGTCTAAAAGAACCTTGACATTATTATTTGGTTTTTGTGCAATTATCAACCAAATATTCAATAGGTTGCCAAACATGCATGAACATTGTGCACTAAATATGTTTGAACTAATGCCAAGAGAAAGGCATTGATTAGGCATAAAAATATGTGGATTTGTTGGATTCACTAATACATTTAGTAGATACCCACTTGTGATAGTATGACAATTTTTGAAAATTAGGAATGTTTTGCGATTTGGAAATATAAATGATGGACATCTATGTTGGTTAGACATTAAATCTTGGGTTTTAAGATTTTGTTGCTTTTTCAATTTTGTGATGCAATGTACCAACTCCAAATTTCCATTTGATGAAACAAATTTTTATATCTTATGGTAGGTGAAAATTCATCTAACCAATCTTTCTAACCTCCTCAATGATACTTTGGAAATAGCTTATTGTTCATAATGCAGCATATTTTCCATTTGGGCTAAATAATAATAATAATTTAAAGAATTATTCTTGTGCCATATATCAATGGGTACACAATTTCTTTCCCAACAAAGTGACATTTTTTATTTTTTAAAAATGATGTCTGCTGAATAGTTCAGTCCTACTTGTTTAACCCTATTCCCCACCCCATGAAAATCAAGGGGATCCCAACTAGTGAAACAAAAATTTACAAAGTGTGTACATCACTAGACTATTTGTAGATAATAAGCCTTGCTCTTCCCACCAGATATCAATCAGTTCCTAGTATTCTATCCTTGCATCAGCTTTCTTCATTCCTGGCTTTGCTTTGATTTTAATTCCATGGAGGCTAGGTACAACACTCTTGCACTATTGTTGAGGGGGCAAAGAGTTATGGTTCCTACACTTTTCTTATGTTGGCATCTTTGTGATGTAATCACTACTCAACAACCACTTTTGCACACATAAAATTCCATATCTGACCAATTGCAATTGCATCCCAATAGAACTTTAGAAAGCATTTAACCCTTTTCAAAAAACCTGAATATCTGGCTACACAACAATGGCTAATAGTTTAAAATAATAGCTCATTTGTTTATTGCATTGCACCTTTTTTTGGATACCTATTCTAATTTCCTAAAATAGTTGTTTGAATTGATTTTTTTTAGGGCAGTTGTTCTCTCACTTTCTTCACCAGCTGAACTACTTGTTGATTTCCTTAGGCTAGCATCATCATCATCAACACACACACACACACACAAATTCTCTCGTCGGTCAACTTTTTTTTGAACATCATCAAGTTTTGGGCGTTGTTAAGGTTGTTTTTTCCAATTCTTCCAGCCCAAAAAAATGTCAATTGTTGTTGGCTCATACACAGAAGGCAGGTGTGTGTGCAAAAGTTAGGTAAAGAAGTATGAAGCCACCACCATGATTAAGAGGGGGTGTCACAATGTGTGTGTGTGTGTGTGTGGGTGCACCTAGTTTCCAATTTTTTTGTGTTTTGTGGTGACCTTTGTGTGTGTGCCTGGATGCTTATCAGAATCACATGGAAGCTTGCAACAAACTCCCTTGTTGTCAGACACGTTGTTGTGATAGGGTCCCCATGAACTCCGGAGAGAGGTTCCTCATTGTGAAGTTTCCTTCTGCTTCAAACAAGGTAAGTTATTCCATTCCAAGTGCAGAAATTCATCTGCACCCCTTGTCTGCCTAATATACTGGGCATTTCATATTTACAATTGATATATCAATTCTGCCACCACCAGAATTCTCTCGTGTTAAGAAAATAATTCATTAGAAATGGGTTGTAGAGTGGTGGATACCGAGCTGAAATTGCTTCTACATCTACATTGTCAAAATTCTGTATTATGCAACTACCAGTGGAATTTCCTTCCTTCAGCCGTGGGCATGGGGAATGATTCATGGCCAAGAAAGCCTACCCAATCTCAAAATAAAATAATCCATTCCAAGCTAGAAAGTACAACACAAGAATATAGTAGACATGCTGCCAAAACAAATAACGGAATAAAGGAGATGCAACAAATGCATATAAGTACACGAATGTGGTTTTTCCTAAAGCACTTGTGTTGGCTCATGACACTTGTATGAGGTAAATTTTGTGGCTTCATCTATTTGGATGTTGGATATGTGTGATACATTCGTACATTACCCATGTTGTTCTGGTACCTTTACCTGAAGGTCAGTTTTGTCGTTAACTACTCCTCAAAATAATGAAATGAAATTTTGGGAAAATATATGAAGTTCTCATGTTGAAAATCATCATAATTATCATAGACTACACTCTGAATAATTTGACTATTCATATCAGCCTAGAACTGGCGATGGACCCTTTTCAAAGCTTTCATACCGGTGATGTGAGTATTGGGTCCAAAAGACAAGTTTTTGATGGGTATGAGGCAGGTATCTACATGGTATTGAAACTGGTAAAGGAAATCAGATACAAGGTCCATATTCCATCAGATCCACCATACCAGTGTTGGCCAGTTCTTGGCTTTTGTGAAGGTTCTACACAAAAATGGAGATTGGAATCCAGTTCTTCTTCAGTAAAAAATGGAATCCAGTTCTTCTTCAGTAAAAAATGGAATCCAGTTCTGGTTCTGAAATTCAGACCTGATTTTGGTCCAGTTCTAGGTAACCTGGACTGGAATTGTAGTTAATTGGCAGTTAGTTCTCATTTTGGTTTGTACTCATTAGAAAACTAGAACTAGGGGTTTTAAGTTTTAACCAGTCAAACTGGCTACCCACCCAACACTGCTCCAAACCATGCTAATAGTCGTATCAAATTTGGTATCAACATTGCAGACCTTCTACCACTACAAAGTTAACCACTTTAACTATTTTTTTTCATCCTCGGGTCATCCTCGGGTTGTGACAACCTCTAAGTTAACTATTTTTTTTCATCCTCGCGTTGTGACAACCTCTAAGTTAACTATTTTTTTTCATCCTCGGTTTGTGATAACCTCTAAGTTAACTATTTTTTTTCATCCTTGCGTTGTGACAACCTCTAAGTTAACTATTTTTTTTCATCCTCGAGTTATGGCAACCTCTAAGTTAACTATTTTTTTTCATCCTCGGGTTGTGACAACCTCTAAGTTAACTATTTTTTTTCATCCTCGCGTTGTGACAACCTCTAAGTTAACTATTTTTTTTCATCCTCGGTTTGTGATAACCTCTAAGTTAACTATTTTTTTTCATCCTTGCGTTGTGACAACCTCTAAGTTAACTATTTTTTTTCATCCTCGAGTTATGGCAACCTCTAAGTTAACTATTTTTTTTCATCCTTGGGTTGTGACAACCTCTAAGTTAACTATTTTTTTTCATCCTCGGGTTGTGACAACCTCTAAGTTAACTATTTTTTTTCATCCTCGGGTTGTGACAACCTCTAAGTTAACTTTTTTTCATCCTCGAGTTGTGACAACCTCTAAGTTAACTTTTTTTTTCATCCTCGAGTTGTGACAACCTCTAAGTTAACTATTTTTTTTCATCCTCTAGTGGTGACAACCTCGGGTCACCACTTAATGTAGTTAGTGGCGTTTTAGTGGGTTTAGATTTTTAGTGGTCGAAGGTCTGCAACATTGGTAATTGCCTAAGGTCATGCCAACTTGGTTGGATCCCTCATACCAAATGCTGATATTGGGCACATGCACCTGCATTGGTATCTACATATGAGATTTCTTAGGTTTTTTCAGGTTTAGGGTTTTTGTGATTCAATGTTAATTCAATACCCTTTCAAGCATATGATTAGAGCACTTGATTTAGCTTATAATAAATGTGTGGAATTGTCTCTAGATCCTACCCCACTTCTATGAGCATGATTATATCATGCACAAGCCTTTGCTCATGTAGAGGAATATGTTTAAACAATATGTGCACTAGTTTTGAGCACATTTGAAGTTTCATCTTACGACATCACAAAAGTCCTCTAGCTAAATTATTCAATTTAGGGATGCTTTCATGGAGCATTTTAATCCTCATTAGTTTAATGTATCAACTTGTGATGGGTGTGAAACACTAGTCCATGTGTCACAACCCTAACCTTAAGCTTGCAACCAAGTAAAGGTTTACAAAGGTGCAGGCCAAAAGCAAAGCCCAGGAATCACATTTTATGTTCACGAAGGTGTAGGAGGATGTGAAAGTATGAGCCCACACACTCCCAAGTGGGCTCCCACTTCGGGAAGTGGAATTTCAATGGACTCTCGAATCTTCATAGAGTAATTTCAAGGGTCAAAACTCATTGGATTGAAAAGTTCCTTATACCATTAAAAAACTCTTGAAATTCAGATATTTGAAATGGGCTCACATGACCCATTTAAGTATTGAAAACACAAGTTATGGCCAAAAGAAAGGCCATGAGTCAAATTGCCAATTTGACTTTCAACCACTCAAAGTCCAGAATCTCCTTGATTTACTTGCATGCATGTGGCGTGCCACATATCATTGGAAAGTTCTCGACAAGGGTTATAACTTTGCTTTAAACCTCATCACAATCGAATTTTTACAAAACAAATTATGGCCTTCCAAAGTTCCAAAAGTCCCAATTACGAGAATTGTGAGTCTCAGGACAAAAGACATTTGATGTAACCCTTGTGGCTAATCACAAATAATACTATAAGGGGGAATGTGGTGGCTTCCCCCAAGTTTGGACTATGGTGAATCTTATGAGTTTGTGTGTGCATGTGGTTTGTCCATGCACCAAAAATGTTTCAACTATGCATTAACCAACTTGTTGTTTGATTTGTGTAAGTTCGTGTGAATAATTGACCCACTTGTCATTTGTCCTTGTTCCCAACCCAGAGCTCCAACACACCTTTCTACCCTCAAAGTGTTGCGAATTAGGGAGCATATCCCCACTCCTTCCATCGTTTTCACCTTTGAACTCACATTTGAATCTTATGAAGAGTTTGGGGGTGCGTCACCAGGGCATTCGAACGATGTTAATTTTACACCTAAATTAAGTGGTGCAACAAATGGATGTTTGTAATGCCTTTAATTTGGTGTCGCAATCAACCATTTTTCAAGAATCATGGTCTTTGTCTGATTTTTTGGATCAACTTTTTCCATTTGTTCAATAGTTTTACACATGCCCATCCCCACTATATTTTTTTCAGGCTTCCCAACATGGGGATTTAATAGTCATTTCATCGAAATCAGGTACACAACAAGGAGACCCATTAGGAGGAAAATCATTTGTTCTAACTCACCTCCATGTTCTACCCCCTGCAGTAATAGCCTACCCTACTTGTGTTGTCCCTTTGTTGGTGGATGACACACATATAATAAGTCTTACATTAGATGTGGTTCTTATTTTCTTATAATTGTAGAAGGAATTTTCAACATTGGGGATTTCAATGCAATTAATGAAATGTGTAATTTAATCTCCATAAGGGTTGGACCACTCTATATCATTTCCTTTTGGTTTTCTTACTTTTCATTTGAATTTTCATATTTTGGGTGCATTGATGGGATCTAGATCATTCAATGGGTCATTTATGGAGGCTCTTCATGAAGATCTTGGGATGGTATCTATTCTCCCTATGCTTGTAAATCCTTGGGTGACTTTTGCAATGTTATCATTGTGTTAAACCAACTTTGATCATTCCTACACTTGTCATTCATTTCTAGCAAGATGATCACCTTATTCTTCTATATGTAATAACACATGTTGAGATTAACAATTCCCCGTTTCTAAAAAACATTACAAGATGCCAAAGCCTTTTTACCCCATGTTGTTCGCTTTTAGGTCTCACCCTTTGAAAGCTTATTATTTTAATCTTATCCCTAATTATAGGTTTATTTGGTGGATCACCTACATGAGTAGGAATTTGTTTTGCTTTTAGTAGATGTTCTTTTAGATATCATGCAAACACATTTCTGCTCATGTGCATGTCCAAGGGTAGGCACTTGTATTAATTCGTCCTACTTTAGCCCACTTCTTTACAGCACAATGTACCCATTTTGGCTTGCCACATCTTAAAGTTGCCCATCTTTCATGATGTTAATGCGGTCATGCCATTGATGATTTAGGTACCCATTTGTTTCAATGCCTTTGCAGGAGTGAATGTACAACAACATACGATACACTTGGAAACATTATCGTATTTATAGTTTTGGAAAGTGGAACACATGTTTAGAAAGAGGTCTCCCACCTTTTCTTTCGCCACACTCAATGACGAATGGATATCCTTATCACTAAAAACAACTTGCACATTTTGATAGACGTTATCATTGTTAATCCCATTTGCACAAATATGGTGCACTGAACATCAACAATGACATCACATGCAATGATGATGGCTGCTCAAAAGAAGACACGATCATATGTTGAGCAAACACCAAATGATGATTTCATTCCCCTTGCTATTGAGACGTATGGGTGTCTTCATTCTTGTTTTAATTCATTTTTGACCGCTTGCGCACAAATCACTATCATGCGTCATCAACAATTTTTTTTAGTCCCCTTGATGTTTGTTTCTTACTATCGACACCACGCGTCCATAGCCTTGCAACATGCACAAGCCATAATGATTCTTCAGCGAGTTGTTGCACTTGGTTGGAGATTCTCATCTTTTTCACAAATCATAGTTAGTGCACCTTCATCACTAGCCAATTTGTGGTAGATGATAGCTCCTTTTCTTAGGTCTTCTTTGTTATCATTGATTGTTATTTGTAGTCATGAGTCCTCTTTGCATAAGGTCTTCACCTAATTTTTGTTGATTGTTTACTTTTGTTTTTTCTTTGGGTTGCATGTGTTCTCATTTGCCTTATACTTTTGATGATGGGTTCCCATCCTTAATTTTTATTTTTAGGGTTTTTCTTCTTTGAAATTAGAACAAGGATCAAATCATGGAACTAGGCTTTTACTCAAATGAGAACTTTAAAAATAAACCTTAAGAAATAGGTTCAAGTATTTCAGATCTTTGAATTAGAACCTTGAAAATCAACTTTTAAAAACAAGTTTAGGTACTTAAGGTAGGCATATTGACTTTTTTTTTTTTTTGAAATCAATAAGAAAGTTAAATAAGTGATTTATTTTATTTTATGTTTGCAAAACTTGATATTTTCACAAATTTCAATTTTAGCTTGTTGTAAAACTCAATACTTTCATAAATTTCAGTTTTACCTTCTAAAACTTTGTACATATAAATAACATTTCAAATCTTGGAGTGTGTACATAGGAATTGAACCCTGTTTTCAAACAAACCAGGCTTGAAGGTTCTTGAATTTGAAAATAATCACCAAAACAGAAATCACAGATTTAAAAAATTGAAAGAATGAAGCTGAAATCTGCACCCCAAAAAAAACCGACAAAAACTGTTAAAAGTGTGAAAACCACCAGGACCAGAAATTCTTTAAAAAGGAAGAATTGGACAACAATGGTATACCGTGCACTCATAACTAATGTCGTAACTAATTGAAAATTTGTATGATATAGTGCATCCACACAATTTCGACCACCTTCATGAAATCTTTATTCCCATTATCTCAAATACAGCAACAGAAAAAAAACAAAAAAAAACAATAAGTTCATCCATGTGCGACAATTTCATCCATGTCCCGTAGTACCTTGGCAACTTTGACACCAATTATTATTGTATTTGTAAGAATGTGAAATTTTGTTCCCCCTCACCAGAAATTCAAAAGAACTAAGTGTAGTGAAGGAAAACAAAGAAGCTTTTGGAAGGTTCCATTGGGTGCACATGGAAATCTTCAAAATGAATAAATTATTGGGCAAAACATGTGGTTGAAGCTGCCAGTGTTTTATGGTACTTGGCAAAGCAGACCAAGTGTGGATCCTCTTCTCCAAAAAGGGGTTCAAAGGTTTAAAAAAAACACTCAGTCAGACTCAGAGACAAAGGCTCCGACACAAAAGTGATGGGTGGAGGTTAGATTCGAACCAGCTACAACCAGCAGCAGCAACTGTTGCACCTCCTTACTACTTAGTTTAATTCTTTCATTCATTCATGCACTTGGAAGTTGGACCCTGAGAGCTTTTGTTTGTTGTTGTTGCACATGGACTAAGTGGTTTGCTTCCAGAACTAGGATTGCATGTCTGCTGCTTTCCCCACCTACCAGTGTAGTAGGCAGCCTGGAGAAGGGAAAATTGGAGTGTTTCAAACTTTCATCAATCCCGCACAACATGACTGGATTGACCCAATAACTTCCCCACTCTCTGTTCCTTCCTTGAAGGCAATCAAAACACAATAAATAGGGGTCAAAGAGTCTTTCCAATGCCGTTCTCCAAAGACCATGTGCATCTCCTACACAAGTCCAATACAAGTGCATTGCGGAGCATAAAACCCACAGAGCATTTTGAAAGTGCCCGTGCCACTAATGAAATTTGAGTGTCATCTTTATGCTTTGGTAAAATCGTTAAGCCATGGGCATTACTGGATTCAGGCTTGTCCTCAGATGCGCTCCACACATACCCTTATTTGATTATAGCCGACAACCTCAGCCTTTTGCCCTACAGATAATAAACTATTGAAGAATACTTGTGTAGTAAATCCACCATTGCATCTTTTTCCTTACAAGTTAAGGGCTGTGATGCTCCCTCAACACCCACCACCCTTTTTATACCAATAGCATGCATTATATTGTATTATACTTGTATTATACTTGTATTTGTACCGATCAAGCAATATAATACTCGTAGGACAAACATCCGCTAGTCAAGGAAGAAGGATGGAAAAGGAATTGCAAATCCAAACCAATTTTGGGTCACTCTTAACTAACATTTGTTCCCTGGATGAGTCAATCCAGGTATCCAAAACCATTTCTCACATCCAAGTTCAGCTATTTTACTTTTTTCCAACCCCACCCATAAAACAACTCTGGGACTCCAAATAGGTAGAGACTAATAGCAACCCACCTAGAGCAATCAAACTATCTAGCCAGTCAAGAACAGGTGTTAGACTGTGCTGTAAAAAATGCGAAAAGAGCCATACTAGTCTCGTGTGTTCTAGAGTGATTCATGTGTCCTAGGGTCGAACCCCAAAGACATATAAATTATTTTGTCCTATTCAAAGGCAAGGACTCCATCCTTGGGACATTGGCTTGCACACCCTATATAGGACTTGGCATCTTTAATATTATAGAATGTCTTTAAAAGCTTATGGCCATAAGGTTTGAGAGCCTAGGACCATAAGGATTTAAGGTTTTTTCAATCTTATAAATTGCTAAAGTTTAAGAGTTGAACAATATATTGGGTCTAGGATTTGCAGACTATAAATCAAGACTAAAAAACTACTGACCTTAAGCACCTTAGGCTCAAAAAGATTTTAATTAAACCAAAGCCCAAAAAGATTCAAACTTCAATCCTTATGGGATTCTAAACCTAGGTTCAAAAACACTCTAGCTTAATTTTAAAAATATTCCTAAGCCAAAATATTCTAAACAACAAGCCTAAGCTTAAAGTCCTACGAACATCCTAAGAAAAATGTCCTTGCGTCAAATGTGGGATCACCCTAAGCCATAGAAAGAAAAACATATTTAAAAATCAATTTGTTTTGACCTAGTGTAAGACTATAAGCCACACGGTTTAGATGGACATTTGGGCTTAGTGTCAGAATATTTTTTGAAAATATTGGTCGTTTATAAGAATATTGTTTAGTATTTTGGCTTAGGGTTCGAATTATTCTTGACATCTGGGCTCAAAATTATAATATTTTTTTGGACATCTTGGGCCAATTTGGACCGTTCCCAGAGTCAAAAAAATCTGGTATATGGCTCTTTTTGTATTCCATAATGCTGTGCCTTTTATCAGCACTCAGCACACTGCGTAAAAATGCTAGGCCAAAACCATTTTGCTGAGCCAAACAGACATGCTTTTTTTCACTTTTCATCATCCAACAATACAGACTTTCCAGAGTCACATACTGAGCACTAATGGAGTTTGCTATGAGAACCCGCAGGTTTCAATCATGACCTCAAAATAACAAGCAATTTCAAAATAAATACATTGAAAATAAGAATACTAGTGGGGGGACTTTTCTTCTTCTTCTTCTCCTCCTCCTCCTCTATTTTTCTTCTCTTTGACGGGCCAAAATGTAAAACAAATGGTCTTTTGATTTACAAACATCTAGAGCACGCGAGTTGTGCACGGCACCAATTGTGGTTGGACTTGCAATTGTGTTTTCAAGCACAAAGCCATGCCTATGAACATAGAACACTAATTGTCACTCCCGGTGGACGACGGACTTCAACCTTAGCTTTTTCCAAGTCAATATAGTGAGGCAAGAGAATCGTAGCGTGAACTTACTCGGAGGCCATTGTTTGCCCATGTTCGACTTTCAAAGAATTTCCAAAGTCAATATTGGTGCACGGAATTCATAAAAGGAAAGCTAAGGGATTTACTATTTTCTCATGTAATAGATCCCAATATCGATTACTCGTCTGGATGTAACTATTGTGCATCGGGTTGGTTGTCTCCTCGCACATTGAATGTAATGGTGTGCCCAAGAAGCAAGAGACGGAACTTTTCAGCTCCGGTTGTTGTTACATGTAGGGTGAAAGCCCAAGGGTGAGAGTATTTGGAGAATAAGGGGGGGGGCCTAAGATGAGGTAATAGCCGAGGCGTAGGTGCCCTCCTAAAAAGAAAAAAGAATTGGTATACACCAGAAAATTTCTCAAAAATATTTACTTTGATTTACTTGATTTGGGGGGGGGGGGGGGGGTGATATCTAATGTTTTTCTTCAGTGAAAACCCTGGCGATTCTATTCTTGGCCCCACCTGCGGATTCTGCGCTTTGTAATCAATCCTCACTGTCACATTTCCCAATTCGATAGTTGTTGGTTGGATGGATTCCGGGGGGGAATGAGTAGGGGGGGTAGGAAAATAGGGGGAGAATGAGTAGGAAGGTAGGAAAATAGGTATGACGGAAAATTTGTCTTTCACTGAAAAAATACAACTTCTTCGTCTTCAAGCGCATTGGAAAGCGTCTCTTTTACACTCGGCCATCGTGTGGCCCGTCAGATTGAATTCCGGACACATCCACACCGGCCAAAATTTACAGCTCGTAAAAGATACGTTAAAGAGTTGGGACACCGGGGGTTGATGGGAAGGGGGTTTTGAATTTGTCTTGCAGTTGAATGACAAGATCTCCTTTTCTTTTTTTCCTTTTGAACGGTTCAGATTCTCGTCAGTATTTACACCGTTGGATGTGGGAAGATATCGAATCTCTGCCGTTGGTTTAGAGAAAAGAAAAGAAGAGGGGAAGAAAAAACGTTTGTTCCCTAGAGACGACGGCGGATCTTTTCCGGGGACGGCAATACTTGAGATAGATAATCGCGACCGTAAGGTCAGAGTATTGTAGGGCATCTGGGTCGTTGGAGTGGAAAGATGGATGAATTGTGTAAAAGGAAAAAGGGCTTGAGAGGGCCTTGTGTGTAGATCCATCGTCTCTCCCGTTTCTTCTCCCGTTGCTGCGGTGCGGTCCTCTGCGTTGATTCCGGGCGTTTCTTCTCTCTCGTCGCAGTAAGTAAAAAAAAGGCAAACAAACAAACAAACAAAACACATTGCTTCTTCTTCTTCTTCTTCTTCGCATTACTAACTGCCTGCTCAAGATTCGTATTGGCTTTTTATCTACTCTTTTGGAAAAAGAAAGGAATATCGGTGGAGAGACTGGATGGTGAATGAAACTTGCTTGTGCACAAAAAGCAAGTCGCTTCTTAACTGTGTCCGTTATCCTCCCATTGGATACCATCGTCTCCAGTTGTTCTCCCCCAGGATCCGGCAGACAGGCAGGCAGTCGGGTTGGTCTTTCTTAATTCAGGGAGGCACGGTTCTTCCTGTCTGTCTCCCTGACTTCTACTCTTCTGTTTCTTCATTTGTTTTCTCTCTCCTTGTTCTGCTGTTATCTCGATCGGCCCGTAAAGACTAGTGTGGTAAACCCTTGATGACCCTTGCCATCACTTGAGCATCTGTCTCCTTTCAACTTTGGTTCCTGCACTGGCCTAAGGCTGT
Source organism: Sphagnum contortum (assembly GCA_963920785.1). NCBI lineage: Eukaryota > Viridiplantae > Streptophyta > Sphagnopsida > Sphagnales > Sphagnaceae > Sphagnum > Sphagnum contortum. The sequence goes on along the minus strand of OY987292.1, from coordinate 14,529,286 downwards.
GAAGGATTGCGAGCTGTTGTGGAGGTGGCTATTCAGTTCTCCGTAATGGCTCGAAACCTTCCAATCCAGCTGAGGACGTGCTTCAGGCAGCTGCTGCAACTTGCGGCTTCGGTTTGATGTTCTTTGCTCGACTCTTCTCTGCACTTCTGCGTCGCAATTTTCCTTCAGAGTAAATGCGACTTGCACCACGGAATTGAACTGCGTCACGCGCATCTGGAATACAGAAGAAGCAGGTCGTGGACGGGAAAAGAACAAAGAACGACGTTTGTTGTGGAGGAGGTTCGAGAAGGATGGGTGCGGGAAAAGGAGGAGGGAGAGGAGGGGGCTCGGAAAGCGTGAAGAGAGCATGCAGAACTCTCTTCTTCATGATCCTCATGCTGGGCTCGCTGCTTGTCTCTTCGGTTCCTCTTCTTGTCACCATCGCGGATATCTCCATTCCCTGCATCGTGCTCTCCACCTTCACCTGCTGCGAGTCTTGCTTCTCGTTCAGAGTCGACTGGTCAAGCTACAGTTTCCACTCCTCCCTTGCGGATATCCCGCTCATCTCCCTCGTCCGGTCGCTCGCTGCGATCTGTAAGTCCCTTCTTTGCCTCGTGTGGAGTCTTCTTGCCTTCTCTTTCAGAATGTTCGATCTGTTTGTCGTCATGTGCACCATGCTATGCACTTCTTTTCTTGAGCTCGTGTAGCTTTGTTTTCGATGCTCAGGTGCGTACTTCATGTGCGGGATCCCGAGCCTCTGCCATGGCCCTTACTTGGGCATCACGGTCGTATCAGGGATTGCAAGCACGGCGTTCTTGTCAGCCAAAGCTTGTCTCTACAACACCTTTGATTCCAGAAACGGAATTTCGCCTGTTGTTGCAGCAGCTGTGGAGAGAGAGCGCCGTTTGGGGTTTCCCTTGCTGTTGATATCGTCAGCTGTATTTGCTCTGGTTCACATCGTGGTGGCCTACAAGTCAAGATGTCAAGCCCGCCGCAAACTTACTTTCTTCTTGACAGATGCCGAATCGGTTAGTTCCTCAGATCTCGGTATTTTCTGCAAGCTCTGAAACTATTCCTTTCTCCTTCTTTCAGATGCATAGTACTAAAGCCACTACTGTGTGTGTCTACAGGTTTCAGTCTGCAAAATCAGTGGAAACACATACCCAAGAAACCTTCCTCTGTTCAGGAAGCTGGACTTGGACTGTCGTAGTCTCTTGGGAGGAAAGTATGACAGTGACAAGGATGTGCCTGCTCGGATGCTTGCTGATAAACAGAGCCTCTTTATGGAATGTAAAGGACTTGTTCTGCATTACAAAGTCATTGAAGGAAGTTTTTACCATAGCCAAGCTGATGACACTGCCCTGGCTACAGGAATTCATGCAACCCGAAACCTGATTCCGTTTCCAACAACATGGAACCCATTGAATAGAACCCCTGCAGCTGCCTCCTCACTTCATGTTCCATTGCTGAGCAATTCTTTATCTCAGTTTGCTATTTCTTTGGACCTCAATGAACGGCCAGCAATTATGCAGCAATCAGCTGGCCTAAAGTCCTCTGGACTGTTTGAGCGCTTGGATTTCCTATCCAAAGGGGATTCTAAGCTGACAAAGCAGCAAACACTGCATGACAAGGACTCAGGAGTCGTGCTGCTCCATGGATTTGGGGGTGGCGTATTTTCTTGGCGTCATGTTATGGGTTCTATAGCAAGGGAAGTTGGATGCCGTATTGCTGCATTTGATCGGCCTGGCTGGGGGTTGACTTCACGGCCTCGAAGATCTGAGTGGGAGACAAAAGGTCTTCCCAATCCATATGACCTTCACACACAGGTGGATCTGCTTTTTGCATTCTGTCATGAGTTAGGGTTGAGATCAGTGGTACTTGTGGGCCATGCGGATGGTGGCTTGCTTGCTCTCATGGCTGCTGCCAGAGCTCTGAAGTCCAAAGACTCCATTCCGGTTAGTTGCACTTTCTGCTCAGGAATTCTGTCTTTTTGCACATCAATTAGAGACATGGGCTTGAGTCTCTGAACGTCTTGCTTCATCAGGAATTGATACCAGGGTTATGTACATTGGAATGCAGGTGGAAGTGAAGGGACTGGTGTTGGTAGGTGTTAGCTTGTCGAGAGAGATCGTTCCACCTTTTGCAAGGGTACTGTTGCACACATCACTTGCTCGACATATGCTCAGGCCACTGCTTCGGTCAGAGATTGGGCAAGTAACAACACGCCGTGCATGGCACGATGCTTCCAAGCTCACATCAGAAACTCTAGATCTATACAAGGTCTACTTTCTGGCTTTCTATGTGCTTCTAGAACCCTTTGCTGTTAATCCTGTGTTGCTTGGATCATGTTTTAGCTGTGGTCACTGAAGTTGAGGATGGATTTGCAGGGGCCATTACATGTGGAAGGTTGGGACAAGGCATTGGCTGAGGTCAGTAAGGCCTGTATGAGTAGTGCAGTCTTGTCCAGTGCCAGTGCAGCAGAACTGGTACGGTGTGTGATCAACCTGCCAGCCCTTGTTGTTGCTGGCGTTCAGGACTGCTTAGTTCCTTTGAAAACTGCCCAGTCTCTCACATCCCAGCTACCTCTCTCTGTAAGTTTCTATCTTTCTGTGTACACCTGATTGCAGAATTCATTGGTTTTGCAGAATTTAAATTTAAGTTAAAGAAGGTTTTCAAAGAAGACTCTTTTTTCTGGCAAGCGCTGACTGAGATGTTGGCTAATGCAGAAACTGGCAGCAATTCCAGGTTGTGGTCATTTGGTGCATGAGGAATGTCCAACCGCTTTACTCTCATCCATGATCCCCTTCATATCCCGGTACCTTTATGAACAAATGACAGATGACCTTGTATGATGCAGGCTCTCTGTCTCTGTGTCTCTCTCAGGGACTGATTGAAGGAAGTTGCAATACTCTTTCAAGTTCAGACATTCACCATGTTTTTGTAGCAACTAGTCAGAACTCCAGTAACATTTAGCAAGTGCACAAATGCCTTAGCACAACATCATTAGTTGAGTTACTAATGAGTTCATTTAAAAGGAGGGGGAGAGGGACCATCATCTCTCTCATTGTACCATTCTTGCCAATTCAACTTGGCCATTCTTTCTCTACCTGAAAGCGTGGTGGTTTCTGGGGGAAAGGCTGGGCATCCAGCTTGTACTTTTATCACTGTATTCTGTTCCAGTCAATGACTATGACTTTGACAGGTGTTTCTCCCATTTGAGGTAACACTTGTGGATTCAGTAGGCACCATGTACAATTGGTAATTATTAGTAAAGAGTTGTCAAATGGTTTGCTTCATGGCATCTTGTAGCTTGCAGTTTTTTCATATCAAGAAGCAACCCAGGTTTAATGCATCAGTTTGTTTTGAATCCATTTGTTGCCCTTGCCTTCAGTTTTGGATTGTTACATATTGTAGCTCTTTGAAAAATTTGAGTGAGGGACTCTGGGATCTGTGTCAGATGGTGTTGATGAATTCTCACTCATGCTTCATGATGCTGCCTGCATTGTGATTCATCAACCTTGTGCACATGACAGGTGCATACTGTAACTATTGCAACAAAGCTTGATGTTCATGGTTTTGCTATGGTTCAGATATTTGTTATGGGAAACCTGAAGCTCAAAGTTGTATAGTTGAATGAACATATATATAGTTTTGTCTCCACTAATTGATGCTGCTGGCTGAAATGAATTTTGACTTTGCGGGTGTGGTGATACTAACACATGGAGTGAGCTTCTGTGTACAGTGAAGATGGTCAATTCTTGAGCATGAATGGCATGTCCAGCATCATGGAGGTCATAAGTTTGTTGCAGACAAAAAGTACAGGAAGGTACTTACCTGTTGGCCCTCATAGAATTCTACATGATGTTACCTTCCTACCATGCTGCTCTCATTCTCTAGATGTATCAGGTTTATCCCCTGCTTTTTGAGTCATTGTGTTCTCTTCCAGGGATACGGTGATACAGTGATGCCCATCTTCAGCAACGCAGAGCTTACACTAGTGATGTGTTTTTTACAGGTCTTGAGATTTTCTGAGCTCCAGAAGTCTGGAATTGGTTACTAGTGACAGAAGAAGCCCTTGAGGTGATGCAGTGCTCCATGTCGGTTGGTTATGAGCAGTAGCTCTTCAAATTGCCCATTTGTTCTCTAATTTGGCTGTCGAGCTTCAGATTATTTGCTTTCTATTAAGCTTGTCAGTTGAGAGCTGCACATGTGAATTTACAGCTCCAATCCAGACATGGAGTATCTGTTACTTTGGAGCAGTAGGCAGCATAATCAATAGAGGAAACAAATTCTACAGTGCGGGGGCACAGACAACTGGTGATTACATTAGGAGAAAAATGCCAGAAAGTGACTGCAATGTTTGACCAGGGACCAATTTTGCTACCAAAAAACGGCCAGGATATTGTTACCTGCCACTTGCAAAAAGCCAAGATGCTCTATGTTTCCTCTGAATGGATATTCATATTTGCAGACACAAGATGGAACTGATTGCCAGCGAAGGTCTTGCACCATTCAAATTTTTTATCAAGCTGCTATGTGACACTGTTCATCATGCTGATGTCTTTTGGTCCCTCAACTTGGCACTGATGCTGTCCCTCATTTTTTTTGGGTAATGTCAAATTATTCTTGTCTTTGATCTTTCTTTTTGTTCTGGACATCTGTACCCTGTTGCAGCACAAACTCTTGCTCTTAGCAACAGCTGGAATGCAAACATCTCTTGGATCACAGCTTGGCGTATGAAGTGCAGCTGGTCCCTTATGAGCTGTAACAGATGTGAGCAAAAAATCATACTGCAGATGTTATGTGGATGCAATTTGAGTATGCTTGTGGAGGAGACTTGTGCTTACATCATCTGTCAACTTCCTCAGGATGTGTATCTTTCTATTAAAATTCCATTACTTTGTTTGATCCATGCCCCTAAAGAATCACTTCTGCTCTAGGCCAGTACATGTTCATGCACTAGTTTCATCTTCCATTAACCCCTGAATAGTTTTTTCATTGTTTATAGTTTTTGTCTCTGTTAGGCACAAAATTAGCACATCCCCTAACAACTTACTTTGAGTACCTCCTCCGCCCCCTTAAGAACATCCAAGAGGGGTCTCAGTTAGGTGATGACCCATTGTTTTCAATTCAAATCTTCACATCAAAGGGAAAAAAAGGGGTAGTTACATTGGAATCTGTAATCCCTAGTTGCAGATCTCTTATTCCAACCAAGCTCCTAATCGTGCCTAACAAAAACATTTTCCTAATTATGAACAGCTCTACTTCGTTTTCTCTCTTTCTCTTCACTTACTCTCCACTCATAGCCACAATAATAACCACTACTTGCTCAAGCTCTTTGAAACTGATCCTCTTCTTTCCTACTTCCTTTATACCCACACAAGAGGGCAAACCTTTTACTTTACTCTTAGGTCAAACTTCCCCCCTTCTTTGTTTATCCTCATTTTCTATACCTACTTTACTAGGTAGGCCAAGCACCAATTCTCTATACCTTCTCCCCCATTTGCGCTTGAGTGGAACAACACCTGAAAACCTCCCTTGAACAATTGCCACCACCAACTAGTTATGCTTCCACTTCCATCTTCACCTTGCTCCATGATTGGGTGCACCTTGAAAAATCACCTCCTCACGATGTAACAGCCCTCTCACACTACCTCATGATACATCCAACCCCCCCAGCAGCCCAAATCTCACAACTTCATCATCACTCCTCATTCCCTCCCACTTCATCACACACTATTCTTCAATATGGGAGGTGGAAAGGCGATCAAGAATGCCTCCTCCCTTAGCTTCAGGAAGAAAATATTTATATTGTCTTGACTTAAACCTAATTCCTAGCACCTTAAAAGTCACCCTCACCATTTCTATACCTCTTTATTTAGCAAACTTAACTCACCCAAGTGAAGATAAGATAACCATGTTTTAACCTAATCCAACTAACCTACCTCCCACCTTATCCTATCCAAGCCACCCACCCCTTAGCAGTCCATTAGGGATAAGATCCAACCTACTATCCTATCCCATGAACCCTAAATTACCCCCTAAAACTCCATTAGCCGACTTACATCTGCTTAATCAAAATTGGGTTGGGCTAATTGGGGCCAACAGTCTCATCTAACCAAAAGTTGATAGTGTAGAAGATACAAAGGCATTGCTTCAATGATTTTTTGATCTAGCTTCAATTGGGTAGTGAAATAGCCTTGTAAATTCAATAGTGAAAGAATTGACTACTCCAAATATTTTTGTGATGAACAGGTGTGTAACAAATACATTTTCATTTCTTTATGTTGTGAATTCATAATGGAAAAAAATAAGGTACTTGAGATGTGTGAGCCATGCAATATTGTGAATGATAAATGAAAGGATGCATTGGTGATGATGTATAATGTAGAAGAATATCTTTACATTTATTTTTTGAACGAGGTTTTGTTAGATTCTTTTCATTTGATTCCTTTCTTTGGATTTCAATGAAACTTTTATGTCATCTTGTATGAGTGACTCTAGATAAAAGTACCTAGTTCCAATTTTTGTTATAATTTTATGTTTTGGTTTATTGTTAAAGCTAACTTTTCTATAAGTAACATGTTTGTTTTTTTTTTATTTGATTGTGTGGGTTAAAGGTCTCCTTGGATCAACAACCAAACCCAACATCATGTTCAATAATGTGTATGAAATTAGGTAGAAAAGAATGGTAAGCAAGAGATTACATATCTCAAGTCTTTGATTAAATAGATTATGTCATATTCAAATTATTAGCCTAATAAAAAATATTGTCTTGGCATGGTTTAACCTTTCATGTAAAACACTTACTCAATTTAGTTGCATTTGGTATTTCTTGTTTATGTTTTCTACTTTTTCTAGAAAGAGTTCTTTGAAAATACCAAATTCATTTGCAATCATGCATGTGTGAACTAATTGAACCATAAAAACAGCCTTTCATTTAAATAAAAGAATCAGTAGATGTGTACTAAATGATAATCATGTCTATATTGGAATGTGTCTTTCACTTGGGTTGCCTTTCTAAATGTCATTGAACAAATATCACATATCATCACTTTTTTTTAAAATAAATTAATTGAAGATCTGTCTAAATCTTTTTGATAAACTACAAAGAAAAACATATTTAATTAAAATGAATGTATAAGCTTTTACCAAACTCGAAAAATGAATGCAAAAAAAACTCCTATCATAGTCTTTAACATGGGCTTTGAGACATTAAAAAACTTATTTTTCATAATTTTAATCTTAATTAAGGTTAAATTATGAAACAAGATTTAAAACATGAAAAATGTGAAGTTTAATGTTGATTTTTCATATTTTTAATTATTTTTCATATAATTACAAGTAATGTTAATAAAGTTTGGGCAATGAATCAAATATTTTGTATTTTTTAAATTATATATATTTTTTATTTTATGGTTTTTACTTGTGTGTTAGTTTTTTTTTCAATTTTTTGTTGAAGGGTCAATATCAAACATCCCAACAGAGATTTAGCAACAAATGGCAACCTATTATTAATAATAATACCTTTTATATTGTGACAATATACGTTAGCCAAGAACAAAGACATCTATTGAAATGGATCCAAAATGCCTTTTTTGTTGGTGGTTTTTTTTTTAAACATAAGTAATATTGTAAATTTAAAAAATTCCAAAAAAAATTATAATAGTGTAAAATTTTGCCCTAAAAAGCTTTTCAATATGGTTCATAATGATGGAATTTCTTTACATTTAGAACTTTGCATTTCAATAATCTTATGAAGTATCACATATATAGGTTTTATTTAGGATGGAATCACAGAATAATGAATTTATTTCTTACTTCACATGTTTATGCAGCAACTAGATTGTGAAGCAAGGCAACATCATTACAAAAGTTGATGGATGGGAATGGTTGAAATAAGGAATCAAAGTGTAGTTGGATCAAGGTGGGAAAGAAGACTCACATTTGTTTTGAGAAATAACTCAACATTCAAAATTGTCAAAATGCATTTTGAGCTAAATAATTTGAATGACAAGATGGAAAAGGCAAAATATGTTCATGATATTCATTGCATCATGCATGATGTTGATGAGTACAAAAAGAAAAATCATGTGTGTTTTTTACATGCCATGAATATGTTGTGGAGGTTATAATTTTCTCTTGATGTGTGTTATTAATTGAATTAAATGCATGGGAGGATCAATGACTTGTTGGCATACAAACTTTACAAGAAGGAAACAAAAACAAAAAAATCAACAAAAAAAAAGAAAAAAAGAAAAAAAAAAGAAGATTTTAGAAAGCAATTGAGTTTGTGGGAAAATCATCAATACTTGCAAATTAGGTGCAAATTGAAATGGGCAAAACTTGAAATCCATGAAAAATGATTTTTAAAAAATTTAAATCATAAAACTTTCCTTTTTTTTTGTAGTTGTGAAACATGCTCAAAATGTAATGAGCTTGATTTCAAATTGTACATTACTCAAATATTTAATGTTTTGGTTAAATCAATTGCATGTTAATCATAAATCATATGTTTGTCAACCTACTATCATTATGTATCACACCAAAGATTTGAAAACTTTTTTTGTACTTTCAAATGGATAGAACACTATTATCTATCAATGTGTTTTAATTTTTTTCATATCATAGTCATAATTTATCAAATTTTTCATTTAAAAGTATTAATTGGAGAATGAAATCAATCTTCCAATTATGTCTTAATGTCCTAATGTTAAAAGAAAATCTCATGCAATAATGTAAAAATTACATAATTTGTTCGACCAAAGACGTGTAGATTTCATCCAATTTCATTTTGACAATAGGAATGGTAGAAATTGGTTTCCCAACACCACCATCACATGAACTTCTTAGAGGAATTGCATTAAAACCAAGATCCATGTCAACAAGCTTCCAAGATTTAACAACAACAAATTGTACATATTATGTCACTAATGCAACACAATTTGAAAATTTTACACATGTATCTTCATTGCCACCATTAGAAGGTTATCAACATTACTAATATTAATTCAACTAATTTATAGTAACATATACATCAAAGAAATGAACCCATCCTTTAGTTCTTAGGTTGATTTAGTGCATTTGTGGCCAACCTCTAATCCAGCAGGTATCCACCTTCTTTGTTCTTCCCATGGTGGGGAATGGATTACATTCCATGATGTTGTTTGGGATGCCTTTGCCTCCATCATGATAAACACAAGGTTTCATGTGTCACATAAGCAAATTCATGTCCTTCCACCTCTTTCCTTTTAGTTTTCTTGTTCACAAGTTGACATTGTGTTATTGGTTAATGGCATCCACACTTTGGTTAATGTTGTCATTGTTGATCCCACCCAAACATATTTGGTTTTGTAAGCTACTTTATTTCACAGGGTGAGCGTGACAATGGTGTTTCAAACAAAGGAAGGACTTTACCATGATTGACACTTAGTGGACACATTTTGTCCTTGTTGTAAAGGTTTTCAATTGCCTACACCATTAAAGGGATGATTTTTTTCATCAATGTGCTAACATGACATGGTCAGCAAAGGGCTTTGGTGGTAGTCCTTTAGTTATTTTGTGTGATGTCTATATGTAGAGGGTGTTAATAGCTTTGCAAAAAGCTCAAACCACCTTTATTTTGAAACGCACTATCATTGCAAGCGAGGGTTTTTCTAGGCTTGTATATTTCAAGTTTCACATCCCTTTTTATTTTTTATAGGATTCTTGTGATTGATGGGGGACTTTGGAACATGATTGTTCTAGTGCCCCTTCGTGATGCATTTTGGGTTCGATTATTTTGGCTTGGACTTGGGTCCTCTTTTTTCTATTCCTTTGTTTCCCCCTTATTGGGTGTTTTTTTTTAATGGAATGTTCCAAGGTTTCATCAATGAAAGGCTTCAATTAAATGTAGCACAAAGGGTTACAAAGGTAATATGTTTCGCTAAATCCTTGTCAAGAAGGATGGCCAAGAGCCTTAAACATTTGTTTCACATGCTTTCCAAGCAGAAAAATGCAAATTGTTATGTGGCTCTTTTATGTGTCCAAATGTGAAATGTGTGATCACGATTGGGAACATGTTTTGTAAATGCCATACATGTGCCATGCCATTCCCACACATACACAATTGTCATTGATGCAACATCATGTCATAAATGTGGCCCAAAATGTAAAATGCAAAATATAGGGCCAAAGATTTATTACATACATGTTTGGAGCATGCAACTTGCACTCAAGCAACCAAATTGAGATGTTGAGGACGAAAGCTTGTTGCGAAAAGTTTTTTCACATATCTCGAATATAGTTTAGGGCACAAGTGCTCCCCAAACTAAAGTATAACCATAAAAGAATGTTATATGTTAGCTTGCATTAAAAAATTAAATTAAATTAACATCTAATGATAAATCAATGTTAATTAAATGTTTAAAAAGGCAAGAAAAATGTTGTATTCAAACCAAGAATGTTAGTTAACATCAAATCTACATGATGTCATGGGTGGCTCTCAATGTTATGTGCATGGTTGCTTAATGTTAAATGAACTTTAACATAAATCTTCAAGAAACATAAATTTTGAAATAAAAGTTATGTGCATGGTTGCTTAACGTTATATGAATGTTAACATAGATCTTCAAGAAACATAAATCTTGAAATAAAAGTTATGTGCATGGTTCCTTAATGTTAAAAAAAACATAATATTAATTTAATCATCAATAAGGACTTTAACATCATAGGTGTGAATGGGAGTTTTAAAAGCTAACAAATCATTATATTTTATAAAAATTAAGTTTAGGTCCTAAATGCTACAATCCCTAACACCAAAAGTGACAAAACTTCAATTCGCTATAGGGTTAGTAAGTGTAGGGTAAAGCCCTAAGGTGGGGGGTATTCTCAAAATAAGGGGCCTAGGACAAGGTGATAGCCGAATTTGGCCTTACATTTTGGGAATGCCCTCCACCCATGGGCTTTACCTATTCATAAAGCACAAGGCGAGTTCTTACACCTACTCCTCAATAGTGGGAGGGTTCTTACATCTATAAGTAGGCATAATTTCCCACCCTTGAGGAGTAGGCATAAGACCCCTCCCGATTTCAAGGAGGGAAAATTCATGGATATAAGGTGCCCCCAAATACACTACAAATTTTCTCCGAGTGCTTTACGTAGGTGTAAGCGTTTCTTAACACTAAGTACGCTACCCTACCCCCTAGGTCTTATGCCTACTCCTCATCACTGCTCAACTCCCTCCAACTGTGGTTAGGTTTAGGGTTTTTGTTCGTTGGTTGTTTTGGCCCTTGCCTTCTTGTGTGTTGCGTCACAGTTGCTACTTATGCGCACGCCATGTTCCTCTCGTCGAGGGGACTCTCAAGTTCGATGTGGCAAAGAATGCAACGATTTGATGTGATTATCTTCTTCAGTGAGTTTTCGACTCTTTGTCCTTGTTTTTCTTCTTCCAATCTTCCCTAGATGTCAGCAGCAGCAGCAGCAGAGTTCCAGGTTTCTGTGTATCAGGATGATGCTTCTTTAGGGCTAAGATCACCGCTAACTGCAAACAACACTTTGACGTTGAAACACCTGGTGAATGGATTTTCGGTCCTGCAGTACGCTAAACCCTAGACCCTAAATCTCTGGTTCTTTTCTCATGTTACAGAGAACTCTGATCGATGCCACAGAGCCATAGCCTCTTGGGATGGGGTTGTCCAAGCAACCACAACAGGTCAGTTCTCAGAACAACAGTTTGGATTTGAAATTCAATGCCCCTCTCTAATTGTAGTGCCTCCTGTCCATGGCATGAAGAAAAGGGAATGAATCCTCTGATGTGACTGTTTATGTTTTACACCGAGTCTGTGGTTTTCTGTGCAGGTCACATTGAGAAATTTTGGCTTGACTTTTTGGCAGATCCTTCAGCATTGTGGGATCACCACTTGTCTGAGAAGGTAAGTGAATATGAATACTTGCTGTCTGTTGGAGATTTGCTTGTTGTGAAGTTGATTATAACGCCTGGTCTGCTGCACAAGGATGTGAGGAAGTCGCAGCTGATCAGCTTGATTTGGATTTTTTTGTCTTTGTAGGTGAGTCCAAAGTATCTTGACTTCGGGCATAAGAAGAAGACACATGAGGCATTTTGGCGATGGAAACCACCATGGGTGGAAGCAGCAGAGATGGCCACATACAAGTCTCTTCTGCAGAAATGCACTTACAACAAAAATCTGGCTGAGGGCAGGAATGTGCATTTGCATATCATTGAGAGTGGTGTCAAGCCATCAACTTCATTATCAAATGCAATACTGAATATGTACTGCAAGTGTGGGAGTTTGATAGAAGCTCAGAAAGTCTTTGATGCAATACCGGAGAAGGATATTATTACATGGACCTTGATGTTGGTAGCATATGCCACTCATGGTTTGAATGGAGAGGGGTTCAAACTCTATAAGCAGGTGTGTGATGAGGGGATCAGATGTGACAGGATCATGTACACAAGCATTGTCAGCATCTGTGCCAGCCTTGGAGACCTAGAGAAGGCCAAAGCTGTCCATAATGACATCATCAAGAGTGGCATTGGAACCGATGCTATCTTGGAAAACAATCTTGTGCATATGTATGCCAGATGTGGGAGTATGGAGCTTGCACATGATGTGTTTCATAAGATGGTGGAACGTAATGTTGTCTCATGGAATGCAATGATTGCAGGGTCAGCACAGAATGGAAATGCTGAGGAAACATGTCACCTTTTTCAACAGATGCAGCAGGAGAGCATACAGCCTGACCACATTACTTTCATGAGCCTCCTGAATGCTTGCACAACTCCAGCAACATATAAACAAGGATGTTGGGTACATGCAAATATTCTGAACACTGGATGGGATGCAGATGTTCGTGTTGGAACTGCTCTTGTCAGCATGTTTGCAAAGTGTGGCAGAATACATGATGCTCGGCAAGTCTTTGACAAAATGAAAGTTCGAGATGTCATTTCATGGACTGCAATGATCAATGGATATGCTGATCATGGTCCATACGGGAAGGCAATGGAATTGTTTTGGCAAATGGAGCAATTTGGCATGGCACCTAATACAGTGACCTTCATTGGCCTTCTGAAGGCATGTGCCAACCAAGCATCTCTGCAAGAAGCACGGTGGGTTCATGCCAGCATTGTGGCAGCTGCTTTAGAATCAGATCTTCGTGTGAGGAATGGTCTGATCGACATGTATGCCAAGTGTGGCAGTCTTGAGGATGCATTCAGTATCTTCAGCACTATGTCTGAAAAGGATGTAGTGACCTGGAGTGCAATGATTGCAGGCTTTGGGCAGCATGGCCATGGTAGAGCAGCCCTGGAGCATTTTGATCAGATGGTATCTGAAGGTGTGCATCCTAATAGTGTCACATTTGTAGGAGTTCTTTCTGCATGTAGTCATGCAGGCCTAGTAGTTGAAGGACTCAGATGTTTCCATTTGATGGTCAAAGACTATGGCATCTCCCCAGCTCTTGATCACTTTGGCTGTGTGGTTGACCTGCTTAGCCGTGCAGGCCACTTACATGAAGCTGAGGACTTTTTGAACAAGATGCCTCAAACTCCAGGGACTTCAACATGGGGACCCTTGCTCAGTGCTTGTAGAATACATGGGAATGTGCAATTGGCAGAACGCTCAGGCACAAATTTCAAGATTGTCACATTTAATCGAGAAAACAGTTTAGTCCATAATGATTTCAAAATGTGATGAAATAAATAAATAACCTACACACATTTCATACCGTGAAATGCCCATGATCATCAAAACTGAAGCAAGGTTGTAAGTTTTTTTAGCATTTTAGTTTTGGATCAACATGTGTCCTATAAGGTTTGACTGAAATTCTCCTGATATAAAATAAAGTAGCATGAATTTTGGCTTCAAAATTTTCTTGGCTATCTACAAAGGAAGGTAGTTTGTTTGTTTTGTTTTGTTTGTACTTATGAGATCCACTGAACTGGGATGCTTCAGATCGCATTCTTGGTCAAGGGAGTTTTATGGGATAAACATTGTAACTGTACCTTCAAGACTAGTCATGATCCTCACTCAAGATCAAATTCTAATTCTAACTTATGAAATCCTTCTTTAGGCTTGAATTACAAGAATTCTAATCAAGTGTATGCAAGAATCCTCAATGTATGTATAATTTTCAACTAAGTCACACAAGATGAAATGTGGTGGGATCAAATCGATTAGGAAACACAAATTAATATACCTTCTACAAACAGATTTTGTCGAAAATTTTGTGGAATGAATAATCATTTTCTTGCAAAGAAGTTGACAAAAATGAATTTCCAAAAAGATTATAACTATTTTCCATAAGACCTTACGAATTTCTTTGCTAAGCTTTGTAGTAGTCACTTCAAAAGCACATTACAATGGTAAACCATAAGCCATGGGTGAGCATTTTGTAATCCTCCTTTTGAGGCCATCCTCGTTTCACTTGCATAATTTAAATGATAATTATAATTATTTGAGGATCCTTCTTCCCTACTTAGAGTCCCTTGATGCCTTGAAATCACCTTTTTTTTGTTTTGTAAAATAAACCCTTTCAATTGCACTAGAAAACCATTCCTTGTAATCTTAAGAACTCGATTATTTCAAGATTGTAGTAGAATATGTAATGTTACTTACTATATTCAAACACCATATATATGGAATAGATATAATCTATTTCTCTCGCATATGTTATAAATGTTGTTTATATTTGCAACATTGTTAACACTTGTTTAAAATACAATATATTGTGGAATGTTCATGTCATTGATGTTAATGTCAAATGAAAGTTCACGTGTTATCAAGCTTTTTCCTTATCATTAGGTTAACATTACCTATTAATTGACTTTTCGAATTAAACTATGGTTTTTGTATCCTATTGATTTCCCTAATGTTTATTAGTTTTTCCTAGGTTGATTTTGTTTTTCCATTTGGTGAAAAAAACAAATTTTCAAGACCCTATACCTTGACATCATTAGCTTGGAGCTAGCTCACTTAAGTTTACCAAGGAATGTAAGATTTGCTCACGATTTGAAGTTCAAAAAACATGTTATTATTTTTCCACCTTAGATCAATGTTTGATGTTATTGAGAAAACAACCATTTCAAAGCATTGGACCTGAATTTTTTAACTTTTATCTTTTGACCCACCCTTGTCCAAGGGAGGTTGCATCTAATTTTGGATATCAATGGATGTTTTGTGAAAATGCAATTCAAACCAATAGGTTGTTTCTTGTGAAATTGAAAGCATCTCATTTGAGCTCATTTTGTTTATTTGAAGCTTGATTTATAATATTTCCTCGCATGGTGTAAAAATAACCCTCTTGTTTGTATGTGGTCATTTTGCCAATATCCTTGACCAAGGTTTTTGCAAAAGAAAATGACCATTTTATGCCTAATAACCTAAACAAACTTATGTTTTGTAAAAACCTTGTCAATTTATTCTCAAAATATCTAGAGAGCAAAGTTGTTAACACTCTTTTCATAATTGATACCCCTATAATAATATCTATAATCCTTCTCATAGTTCCATTTACCTTAAGAAGTTTGAGGGTTTTCAAAAAGAGGATTATTTTTTGTTGGGTATTGTGGAAAAGGTGTTGTCGTTGGAAATTATACAATATCACATCATAATGGATCACATCATTTCTAATAATCAATGTGTATCATAATTTAAAACTAAGATATTTGTGGGGGTGTCAATTATTCTAGTTATTAAAGGTCTAGTACACCAATAACATATATGTAGAAAGTAGATTTTTTATGGACATCATCCATTGAAGTTTTGAATTGTGTGTGTGTGTGTGTGTTTCTATTGGGGGTGGGGGGGGAAGCTCCAACCTTTTGAAGGTGTTTGTCAACAAACACCCACTACACACATTAGCAAGACTATTTAAATAAATCCCACCAAAAAATGGTAAAATTTGTTCTTTGAAAAAAAAATTGCACATTTCACATTAAAAATGGACCTAATGTACAGCTTCTTATCTCACCAAGATAAAATCTTGGAAAAATATGTGAATAAGACAAGGTAACCAATTACATAGTGAAGAATGTGCCTTCTAGTGAATTCAAACCATAATTGTTCAAAAAGGTCCATGTTTAAAAGGTCATGACATTTTGTATAATGATTTATGGATGTGACCTATGAATGACAAATGATTATCATATCCCATGAAATGGGTGGGTAAATCTATTACCATGATCTTTACAATTGTGTATGTCACACAGTTCCCATTTGAATTTCCATATTCAATTGAGGAATTAATATTTCAAACCTTGATTTAAATATCCTATTCAACTAGTATATTGCTAAGGTTTTCCTATATCGAAGGATGGTACTCGTGTCACAAAGAGTAAACAATGGCTATATTCAAAAACATTATATAATATATACATGCATTCCCATATATCGCAATGTGCATATGATTACAATGGATTTTTTTGAAGCCATCAAGGATAATTGAGCAAACTATTACTAAGAATACAAAGACCTAAAAAATAATTTTGTGGAATTCTCATTTCTCTTTCTCTTACACATTGTGTGCTAATTTGCAAAGTTTCGTTTGTTATGGAGCAAATTCATGATGGCAAAAGGACCAATTGACATTCTCCAAATGAATCACATGAAGCAAATTGTTTAGAAAAATTTAACCAAGATTAACATTTTCAAAAGGGGTTGCCACTTACAAATATAACATTGCACTTCTATTGTGATGCACTCACCTACCGATTTATCCATGACCAAGATCACAATGGTTTAATTTTGACTATCATATTCAATTTTTTGAGAGGAAATACATTGTTTGTCAAGAAGACTATATTCACAACTTTTGAAGTGAAACACTTAATGCAAAGGTTAATTGTGGTAATAACATCAAAAATTAGAATGTGTGAGCATCTTGAGAAAATTCATACCATCACTTCTCAACATGTTGTGCTTTCACATTTTGTAACAACAACAATTCTTAAAGGACACTTTGAATACATGGTAGCAAAAATGTTGCCTTGCCCATAAACTTCAACAAGCCCTTCAAGGGCCAAGGCCCTCATTGGTGGGAAGAGGTGGCCCTAAAATCCTAAAAAAGGTGAAAATGAAATGACCTAAAAAAACCATTCTATGTTTTTATTGTGGATGATTGTCATTTTTTCTAAGACCTTTTTGAAATTGGGCTAAATTCTCATTATTGTTTTTCCCCTTAGATCATTTGCAAACAACCACATAATGCAAATTTTATTTAAAAAAATTATTATGTTAGAGTTCATATTTTAAAATTTTCAAAATTAAACAATTTTTTTTAAAAATTGATCATTTAACAAGTGTTTTGTCTATTTAAAAACACTAGTTACAATTGTTATGAAACTATTTTTTATTCATTACATTGATTTCAAATTTAATCACATGTTCACATGATATATTATCAATGTTGTTACATAAATAAATTCAATTTTTAAAATTACCACTTTAAAATACAAAATATTAAACAAAATGGATTTAGTGCACATTAGCATGAATGCACCCTATCATTAGTGGAATGTTATAATTTTTGGTGGTTTACCTAAGTAACTTCATAAAGGTGTCAATACAATAGAATGACCCATTGGTAAATGTTTTGTCTTATGATTAAAAGCAATGGGTTAAATAGTCAAAATGACACAACAACAAGACTATATATTGGTTGTTTAAAGAGAATATTATTACAACCATGATTTACAAATCATCATAAAAAACATTTTGACCTAAAAAGTTATTATACTATACTATACATGTTTAAATTATGATTATTTCATGATTATGTCATTTTCAAAGCATTTCAAATCATTTGAAAAATAAAAAGAAAGAAACATTGATTACAATTTTTTGGAAGTGCTTTTGAGTATTTAATATTCATTCAATTCATTTCAAACTTTTAAAAATGTTTCCATAATGTATTAAAATCATTATCACATAAGGACACCCAATATTTTCAACATTAGAATGACTTGCCACTTAAAAACATGTAAAAATTAACCATTGGTTAGTCCTAGAACGGGTTGTTTTATCGTATTCACACTTTTTATGCTAATCTCTGTGTCAATTTTACAAGCTTGTGCTTGAATTTCTAGACAAACCTTCTTATTACCCAAAAAAATAAAATTATCTTCAATCTCAAATTGAAGATGGTGTTCCAAACCATCATCTAATGTTGTGAATGTTTTGTCATCATTAGATGATGTTTTGGAACTTCTTCCCTTGTTCTTGCCAAGGCAATTTATAGAGATTTTTAAAATTTTGGGGGTGAAAGAAATGTTCTCAAACTTTGGGTAGAATCAAACCAATTTTGGGTTACTATCTGAAGGATTTGAAGACAATTTATTTGACATTTGGGTCAATGTTTTTCGTCAATGGATGAAGGACCATACATTCATCATTGATGATGAGCCTAACAAGGTTATCCACAATTCTTAATACAATTGTGTCTCCCTTGAATCATGAACCGTTGCATCTATTTATGGCCACTCCTAAGATGTTTGCCATTGGCTTTGACCATCAAAGACCATTATCCAATTACTTAAAAAATATTTTTCCTTCCCTTGTGCTTTTGGGAACCAAATAATTCTTGGTTCATGCAATATGAAAGGAACAATAGTGGAGATCATCTAAATGTACACATGCTTTGGTGAATTTCATTTTTTTTTAATTTGATTTGATTTTTGACGTGCTAATATTTTGTGTTATTCTCCACCGACTTATATTTTTTCATTTGCATTTTAGATTGCAATGTAATCAAATTTCTAGCTATTTGAGTCTATTTGGGCATTGAATGAAATACAAATGTATTTGTTTCAAGTAACATTTCCTTTTAGAGTCCTTTAATGCAATTTAATTCTTTGAACAATTTTAATCCCTTTTTAAAATACATGTCTATTAAATTTGTTACTTTTTTTTTAATGCAAATGAAATAATAGTGGGATACATAATTATTTTTATTTCAATCATTTTAGACTTAAATTTGTAATTCAATTTGACCCCAAATGTTCATTCTTATTGAAATGATTTTCATGGTCGTTAGGAATTAATCCAATTGATGATGGTGGCATTAGGTTTTAATTCATTGTTCTTTCTATAATGTTGGTTTTTTTCATTGTTCAAACTATCATAAAACCTTTATATTTAAATTATCTTTCATATTTTCTTATGTAACCTCATGGCCACCAAATCATAGTGACCTTCTTAAAATTCATTTATGTAATTCAACACACCTCCCAAGACAAAATGTCTTACTTCATATCTCAAATTTTAGTAATCTTACAAACCTCAAAAAGGTTACTCCCCCTATTTTTAATCTAATTCCTTTTTAAAAGTTGAATCCCTTCATTGTTTCAAACTTCAATAAAATAATTATACTTATATTTTCTTTCTTTTTTTACATGACCCAATGCCCATGAAGTCTTAATCCAATGTTTTTCGAATATTCTTTTATTGTCTTAATCCATTTTTTTTCCTATGTAATATGTCTACTTTGGCACATTTAACCTAATGGCCACCAAGTTGAGATTACAATTTTACAACTAATTTGAGCCTTTCAAATTGTTCATTGTTATTATTGGACTAATACAAATTCACAATTAATTAAATGCATGTTATTTCCAATGTTGGCAGGTTTTGATTTATGTGTTAATTCTAATTTGAATATTGGCCATGTATCAAGGCAATTAGATTAAAGGTTCTACTTCAAGTAAGAACTAACAACTAAACCACACTAACATAGTTGGGTTATTTTTAGAACCAATTTTAAACCACTTTGGTGGTTTAAGCATTTATGTTAACATCACATCTTAGGACACAACAAGTATTAACAACCAATGAAAGAATTGATTTGTTGGGGAAAAAGGTAATTTAAAATTTAAAAAAAAAAAAAAAAAAGACAAAATACCCAAGGTCACAAGACCAAAAGCAAAGAGTACAATAATAATTACCTCTTTCGAATTTCCAAAGAGATAGTATCTTCTAAAGCAAACCTCAAAGTCAATAGGAAAAACACCCAAAAAAAGTTTGCAAGCCATGTTGCCATTGTTGTTGCTTGGCCTTTTAGTTACTTCCATTGATAATTTGAAGACCATGGTAGTGCACTTCCTTCTCCTACAACTCATTTCCAAAGGTGAGAAATATTCCTATTTGCACTACTTAGATTTAAAGCATCATAAAAAAAATGAAAGAAAGTACACATCAGTTC
This sequence comes from Sphagnum contortum, assembly GCA_963920785.1. Taxonomy (NCBI): domain Eukaryota; kingdom Viridiplantae; phylum Streptophyta; class Sphagnopsida; order Sphagnales; family Sphagnaceae; genus Sphagnum; species Sphagnum contortum. The sequence continues at coordinate 14,509,114 of OY987292.1, read as the reverse complement.
CACACACAAAATCCACACTTATCATTCCCAATAGACAAGTATGATAAGAGGCCCTCAACCCCAAAAACCTTTACTAACTTTTCCCCTAACTTCTTATCTAAACACATTTCTATCTTCACCTCCTAACCACATCACACAAAATGATACAAAAGAAAGAATCCCTTCAAAGATTTCCCCCACCATCCACAATCTCATCTTTTCCTACTTACTTGACCTTCATTGTAATCTTCTTGTGAATTAACTAGAGCAAGGTGACAAGGTAATGCCACTTCCCCTTCTAAAACTAACTAAATCTAGTAGTTTCATTACCTTGATAATTAGGAAGCAATAAATGTCTTCACCTACTAGTGATAACTAGGGGTTATTGGGATACCATCTAGATTTACTAGTGTTAGGTTAATTTCCCTCTAATACACTATGTCAATAAGCATTAACTATTCCCTTCTTTTCCTTGGGGAACCCATATCCACATCAAACCCTCTTGAACACACCAAATCAATGTGAATTTGAATCACTTGAGAAACAAGGTGGGCAACATCTCTTGTCAATGTCCTTGTGATTATGCATTGCTTGTTCTTGGCATGGATGAACTTGCAAAAATTGTTGTATGATAGATGATGATGACAACGAGTACAGAACATATTGGATGTGGATGAAAATGACATTGATTTGGAGGAAGAAGCCTATGATGTGTTGGAAGATGATGATACTAATGAAGATGAGAGTGAAGCCACTTCAGGTGTGGAAGATCTTGGAAATGAGATGAAGGTGTTGATGACAAGGTCAAAGTGTGTCTAATGACGGAGTTTCATCTAACATGCAAGTTCAAGATGGATCCAATAGTGAAGAGTCAAATATGGAACTCAAAGATACCTAGTCTTGCATGTTCCCCAAATTGCTACCCATTGCCTTCATATTTTGAGAAGAGTAGATTTGTCCAGGTTGTCTTTTCAAATGTTTTGTGAAAACCCATTCTGGATTTGCCAAAAGAAGTTCACCAATTTTGTCACAATCCTTTGGTCGGTTTCTTTGAGTTCACTTTGAAGCAAGCAAATCTGGATTGTCACAATCCTTTGGTCGGTTTCTTTGAGTTCACTTTGAAGCAAGCAAATCTGGATTTTCACTAAAACTGCTTCAATCCAATAATTTTTTCCAAAAGTAAACAATGTGCACATGTGAGAAACAAGTGTTGCAATACAATTGTACGCATCCATTCTCCAAAAGAAAGGTGAAACAAAACACTAAGTTACAATTCACAGCAGCAGCAAAACTCGAAGGCGACATGTTTTTTTCACCTTACAGAGAGCATTTTGACCTCAGGCATTTCCCAGTCCATGCTGATACATCAGGCAAAATTGATATGTAGAACCAATATAATATTGTACAGATCTATGACAATTGAGAAGCTCAAATTACACTAGTATAGTCTCTTGGTAGTTTACAAGAGCAGATCAACACTCCCATCATACAAAAGTCTACATCTTCTTATCAGCCTGCAAAAACTATATCAAACAGAACCCTCTCTTCTTTGTAACCAGGCTCAGAATATGGCGGCCTACCATTTTTCTTTCTATCACACCACTTGTAATATTTCACCCAGAATTCACAACCCATTTGTCAGTTCTTACTTGGTATTGCATTTACAGATGTCCCTGTCTTTGATTTCCACACGACATCTTTCAGGCCCTTTGACAGGTCCTCATAGAACTGCAAACATGATGGTAACAAAAGCCCACAATCACTCCCATGAAAATTCATTCAATAACAGCTGTGCAAGGAACAGCTGTGTAGGAAGAGCAGAGTATCCATAGTGTCATAGGATGTCTTTCTGTATAATCCTTCTCCAATCTTGTCACTGAACTGAAAGACAGTCTATATGGGGAGCAGCAGCAGCAGCAGTCATATTCATTGGTGACAAAGATATGAATTTCTAAGATGAAAGGGTTTAGATTTTAACTACTAACTCCTCTTTCACCTAAGCCAAGTGGGTGGTATCACCAATTTCAGAGTTATGCTGTGTCTGATTCAGCGACACAAAGAACTGTCCCAAATAGGTAACACAATTCATTTGCAATGGAAAACAAGTAGAATGAGAGCTCACACTATGGTACTCGAGAGTGTCTCCATGGGCTTTGTGTAATTCAACCATGAAAAGTGAGGGCGCAACCTCAAACACCTGCACTCCCACATCCTAACCTTTAGCAACCAATATTTCCTGCATCCCAGCACCAGATAAACTCTCAACTCAGACTTAAACCAAACTAATACATTGTTGAACTTTTTCTGCAGTGCTAGAGACTCATGAAGTCCTGTTTGTTATAATGGAAATATTTCCAGATTTGAGTCATGAAACAAAGCAGAAGCACCCACCTGGGTGGCCACTGAGAGGTGCCCCTTTCGGCCCTCCTTATCCCCTTTCATTTTCATCTTGAAATTACGTGTCTGGACATCAAAACCAAGGGGCTTGGCAACCTCTTCAATACTTGCAATGATTTCATCTGGAGGTTTTGTGCTTGAGAACCGTGTGGCACCCTTCTTTGGGTCCTGCAGTCTCATATACATCAAAATGAGAGCTCAATTTTCCTCATGGCTTCATTTCCAGTCTGTCCAGGCTTCTCCCCTTTCTGAGTGTTTCACCTTTCAATCAAGGATCTTGCCTGGACCTCTGGATTATCAAGTAGTCATGTTGGAGCTCATTCTTACACATCTAGTGACACTAGAGTCCTCGAGTTTGGTGCCATTGACTGACTTTCTTTCCTTTTGCAGTAAACACCACAGGATGAAAAAACACAACATCCCATGACACAATCACATATTTATATCTGTCAAAGAGAGGCATTAACCCTGAAATCTGCACTCCTTTTGATTTAATAAACTAAGGCTGGATTCATACCTCAGGTGTGTCAAACAAGCCCGAGAGGTTCAGCCCATTAGAGAGAGTGATGAGCTCAAATGCATTCATGACTGTGGGCTTCGTCTCATTTTTCTCTGTCAGCAAATGCTCCTGTTTACCCAAAGACAGCATCATGAAAAATGATAAGTCTGCAACCACTGCTTGGGAATTGTGTTCCAGCTTAATTTTGCCAGTGATAGTGTTGCAAGTCATGACTGACCCATTTGTCCCTATTACAGACAACCTTTATCTAAGCTTAAGGTTTAGGGTTTAGGGTTTAGCATGTATCCTACATGGTACTCAGCACAAGTAAAGCAAAATCCTTGAGATGTACTGTAAAGCAAAGGTGCACATTTGCTGATTGATTGTGTGGCTTACTGTTGATTCACTGAAAACTGACTCGATATCATCAAGGTTGATATCATCCTTCTGTTCAAATTTGGCTGGTGTGTAGCCTTTCTTGAACCAATCTGTCTTGTGAATTTGTGCCACGGTTACACGCTGCCACAACCCACATGATAAAATCCAATTCAAGCAAAACCAATCGTTTTTGCACATGTCTAAAGCAAACAACACAATTCTGTGAGTTCTTGCCCACATCTGGATGTAGCAATGTTGTTAGAAAAAGGTACAGCATTAAAACAGCATTCAACATACATACAGTTTTCGGGTTAGGATCCAATATCTGCAAGATGAATCTCCGGGCTGCTGTGGAAAACCAGGGAGGGCAAGTGAAGTCAGCTTTGTGTATCTGCACCTCACCACAAAAGACTGACCTCAGATACCTACATGCTAGAATTAGGACACCACCAATCTGCAATAAATCTGAACAAAGGTTTATCTTCAGAGGGACCCACCAAAAAAAATCCAAAGCAAGAACAGTGGGGGATGATCCTGATTTTTTCTGTACCTTCTTGTACAAGGTCACGAGATTGGATTCATCAAATGGTAAATAGCCAGCCATGAGCACATACAGGATGACACCACATGACCATAGATCAGCGGTTGCACCATCATAGCCCTTATCGTCTATGACCTGTGTGGCACAAAAATGTCTTAGTTACTGTCTAGTATCAAGGACACCAAATGCTGAATGAAATTCCCTCCAGTCTGCCACTTTCACTAGAAAATCAGAGTGATTCTACACTGAAAGCTCTGCACTGCTTGCTTCTGTTCCAAACATGAATATCAAAAACAATCATATTTACCCATTGACCCTCCCCCCAGATGACTGGGTCTAAACTCCAGAGGTCCTACTCTTGACCAAGAGAACAGATCAGGAAGAAAGAGTTTGCAAAGTGCCAATGAGAAACAAGCCATAGAAGGAAGAACATTGTAACTAAATAAGGTCACTGATATTGACCTCTGGTGCAACATAGTTTGGAGTTCCACATGTTGTATGGAGTAGACCATCTGCCTGCAAAAGTGGATCAACTGTGATCATGGCCCAAGACTTCTACAGATCTTCAGTAGTTTTGCATGAGAAGGATTCTGACAGGTACTTTGCTACTGAATGATGATATTCAGGTGAAAAAAGCTACATTGAAATCCACAAAGCTTCAGACAAAGGAAAGAAGGGTGGTGTCACAACTTTGTACATTGCAGAGATGTGCTTCATCACTCTCAAGGGACAAAGAGAGGTGATACCCGAAATTGTTGGGGTAAGGCACTAAGTCCAAAGTCAGATATCTTGAGATTTCCTCCAGCATCCAAGAGCAGATTCTCAGGCTGTCCACTCAGAACAAAAAAAGCAACAATCAGCTATCAGAAAATGTGAGGATTTCCATGTCTACATGTGTTGTTCTGCTTCTTCTTCAGAGTGAGGAAATTATGGTCCTCTTAGCGAATATTAATACCTACCTTGAGGTCTCTGTGATACACACCCCGACTGTGGCAGTAGTCCACTGCATCGATGAGCTGCTGGAAATACTTCCTTGACTGATCCTCCCTCAATCGCCCACTGTTTAGCTGAAAGGACCACAGGAGCTAAAAAACACTCAAACCCAATAGAGTTATCAAGTCCAAAGAGACAATGGAAATCTACCAGTTAGTAATGATCTCCAAAAGAGCAAAAGTTGTTCTCAGTCTTACAATTTTGTTGAAAAGCTCCCCACCAGTGACATACTCCAAGACTATGTAAATCTTTGTCTTGCTTGCCAGTACCTGCAACAATGAGAATGCTTTCTAGTGTCAAACACTGTACCACTGAATATGTACCCACCTACAAGATTGCCAACAAAACTCCACAGTAGTAGTATGTTGAAGGTACTCCACTATGTCAGTTCCAGCCAACCCAAAACGAACACAACAAGAATGAGTGTGCGCAAATAACGTTGTGAGTCTCTCTCACTCACTCACTCACTCACAAAGTATCAGACAATCACTTTTTATCATGACTGGCAGTTAATCACTAGCTGTCATTCCTGCCCACTGACTTCATTAGTTCCCGATGGGATGTGCAGATAATGTAGTAGCAATCTGCTCAGAATTTCAGGAAAAAAATAATCATGCAAAACATTATTGCATCATGAGTTTGTGTCATATTTCCAGAAGCGATGGGAAGTCTAACTCTGGTCATGACATTGGCTAGCAGTCAAGAGACACACATGTAAGAGACAGTATAGATGTATGACTGAATGCAATGTATGACCACACAATAAAAGCATTTTCTCAGAATCTGAATATGAAGATACCACTTTCAACAGAAAAGTATGAGAGAGATGTGTACCTCATAGATCTGCACAATGTTAGGATGCTTCACAAGCTTCATGGTAGAAATCTCTCGCTTGATCTGCAAAGTATTAAGCAACAAAAAAGTAGTCATTCAAAAAAATAGAAAGCTAATGTAAAATTCCACAGAAACCCACTACAACTGCATAAGTTGAAAGATCTACAAAGGAATCAATTTACAAGAACCTCAAACTTCTGCATTCTCTTCAGACAGCTCAATCAGAACGTGAGCTATCAAAGAACACAGATGATTCCTTGAATTCCTCCAGACATTTCCAAGCAAGCACATTGAAAGCTCAGGAGTTTCTGCTTACAACTGATAATCAAACTCTACCAATCTACTGAAAAGTTTGAATGCAAAAGCACTGGTGCAATGGTTGCCATAACAGATTTTTGCTAGTTTGAATTTCTGGTTTTCAAACAGAGAAAGCATAGAACTTTATTGAATTAGAGAGAGAGAGAGAGAGAGCAAGCTTTCCCTCAGATATAAAGAGCCAGATTTAACTGCTTCAAATTTCTGGTTTTCAAACAGAGAAAGTGTACCACTTCATGGAATGAGAGAGAGAGAGATCAATCTTTCTCTCTCATATGGATGGAACAGAAGACAAAAGTGCTTTGTAAACATAGGCCTGACAAAGTATGTTTTTCGCCATTGATATGCATTAGGGTTAAGGATCCTAATGTGCACAGAGAAGGGGGGTGGGGAGAGATAGAGAGAGGAACAAGCATGTGAGGAGCATACATACATGCATACCTGTTCCACCATTTTGTGTTTGAGAATTTTTTCCTTGTCGATGATCTTGATGGCAACACTTGCACCAGTATCAACATGTTTTGCATACTTGACCTTGGCAAAAGTGCCTTCTCCCAAAGTCTTTCCAATTTCATACTTACCAATCCGGGTGCGAACAGCATGGTGGGTACTCATCTTTTTCCTTGCAGATCTTCCTCCTCCTTCTCCTCCTCCTCCTTCTCTCTCTCTACCTCCTTTTGTCAGCTTTCAAATCAAGGTTGCAAATCTTCCTCCTCAACCTTCTCCTCCTCCTTTTCTTCCTCCTTCTCTTCCTTCTCCTTCTCCTTCTCTTTCTTCTTCTCTCTCTCTACCTCGTTTTGTCACGTTTCATATCAAGGTTGCATCGCTGGGTTTATGAGCTCTTTGGTCCTCAAAGGCATGAACGATCATTCAAACCTATTTCGGCGAATACATCAAGCATTTCCCATCTTTCATCAAAAGGGGTTTTGCATGATTCCTTGAACTTGCATCCACTGCAAGTCCAGATTCGCTACAGAACCATCATTTACAAGGCTCTCCACACTCGCTGACTCGCTTCTTCAGAGACAGCAACGCCCATACATACACATATATACTGTCGAGGTCTACGAAAGCAAGGAATCAGCGTTCACCAAAGCTTCCCCCACTCACCACCTCATCATCATCTTCAATTTCGTTCCTCATGTTCTCCTCCTCCAGTGCACCAGTGGGAAGTACTCACGCAGCCGCTGTCATATTTGTTTGTACCCCATCAAACTGAAAATCTGGACGAAGAAAATCTCCGTTAACTCTGAAATCTCCAGTCGAGAATAAAGGGCTGAGTCTTTTTTATGAACAAACTTCACGTCCTCTATCTCTACTTCGGAAAACACAAAACTCTGCCTGAACAGGTTCAGAGCACTAAAGAGCAAATTCAGCAGCGGAAACAGAAGCCCGAATCCAAAGCTTCTTTCCGCAACTGCTCCACCACCTTTCGCTGCAGCAAAAGAGACAAATTCAGTAGCGAGAGAAACTCGAGGAGGAGGATGAGGAGGAGGAGTCCCGGACTGCTTCCGCTCCACGTCCGACTCCGCTGTCGCGACGAAGGCCTGCGGAAGGCGGCCGGACCGGGCCGGGCCGGCCGGCGGCCGGGCTTTTGACACACCCGCGCCGAGCTTGGATTCCGAATCTACCTCTGGACCTGGATAATGCTACGGATATTAGGTACCTACTGGATCTAGGCCTTTTTGGGACCTCGATTTTTGGGCTGCTGTAACGAACTCTTTTTTCTTTTATTTCATGTGAAGAGAGGCTCTGATCAGGGATTTTTTTTTCAGATTTTTGATATTGAAATTTTGGGTTTTTTAAATAGAAAAACTAGTCGAATTTACACTAGTAAAAAAAATCCAAAAATTCCCCAATTTTAATTTTCAATAAGTTTTAAGAAACTCATTGAGGTCTTATCACTAGTAAAAAAAGCCCATTTTGCTACTTGTCCAACTTAACTATTATTAGTCGTATTGGACAACTTAACTATTTTTAGTCATATTGGACAAGTCACAGAAACGGCTTTTTTTTTTACTAGATCCTCTTGTTCTTGTGTTCTTCTATAAGGTGACCCATTTGGACCAATTCATCACAAGACAAGAACCAACCTCACCCTGGTGCATTCAATCCCACATTACATGCCCACCTTTTCAGGTTATATACATGGGAGTTGCACTTTGGGCAAACCATATGGAACAAAACCAAGGTGTTATTGGGAACATATTGAGGAATGAACTCTTTGGGAACTTTAGGGGGGGGGAGAATCCCATGGGAACACTTTGGGAATAAGGGGGAAAAAACCAAAAAATCCTTCCCCACCCCTTATAAAGAAAAAAAAAAAAGGATTTTTTGGGTTTTTGTTGTTCCTCATGTGTTAAGTGTTAACCCATCAAATTCTCAATCTGTTCCCCCCTAAAGTTCCCAATGGGTTCCACATGCATGTTCCCACTAGCACCTCACTTTGTCCCATATGCTTGGCCCAAAATGGTGTCCTCTTGGAACCTATTTATGGGGGGTAGAATATTGAGACTTATTGTGTGGACCTCTCTATGTTACGCTTGCTTTCCGTGAATGAATATTTCTATATTGAGGGAGGCTCCAAAGTTTCCAAAAAAAAAAAAATGGTGATGGGGTCAATCAAAGAGGCTTGTTGCCCCCAAAAAGAATTATGAACTTGAAAAGCACCTTGGATGTCCCTCCCCAATCACAACTAATTCATATGATTCACACTAGCATAAAGCAAGGGGGATTTCTTGGGTAACGAGGTTTTTTACTATTGTTTGAAATCATGTTTGAGAAAAACTTGGAAAAAAACGTGTTTTCTTTGTCCGGAATGTGTGTTTTTTAAACCAAAAACTAGCCATTTTTTAAAAAAGTCTTCAAGAAAGCAATTTTAAATAATTTCTAAGAAATTCATTGAGGTATTTTTTGGATCCATCCACTCATCATGTCCTATTTTTTTAATATTTTTCTATTTGTCAATCTTTGATGAGATAACCCATCACGACCAAACAAAAACCCTAAACCTGGGCAAATATTTGTGTAGTGTTAAAAGCAAGGCATTTTATGTTCGGTCCCCCAATTGACAAGAACCAATCTCACCCAGGTGGGTTCACTAGGAGCCAAAAATGCACCTCGCTCGGTGCATTCCTTAACCCAAGGGTAAGGAGTAGGTCATAAAGTAACCTTGGGTAGGTCAATAGCTAAAGTGGGTAGATAAGTAGGTAGGTAGGTAGGAAATGAATGAAGCCTATTTAGTCTTTTTGATGTTCCCAAAGTCATTATAAGAACTCTTGCATTAGGAAAGGAATATGGGACCGAGTTATTTACAATAATATAAGTATAAATGGACACTTGTGTCGTTGGTCCAAGTGCAATCAACATGAACGTTTTTGTAACTTATACGACTCTCCAAAAGACCTCTTCAAGGCTCAAAGAGACCTGAATATCCAAAAGACCCCATTGTGAAGAAAAAAAATTGTTAATTTTCAATGACAAAAATCGGTTTAAATTTAATAACCTTTGCCCTCAAAATTGCAAAATGAGAAACGTGCACACCACCTTGTTGCGGGTTTTCCAACGACACCAAAAGCATAACAAGATGAAGTTATCTTTAAAGTTACCCTGTCTTTGTGCCCTAGTTTGACCCTGTGTTTCATCCCCAATTTGAAATGTAGCTGTAAAGTGAGCACAATGCAAAGTAGTGAAGGCAAAGGAAAGGAAAATCCAAAACTAAAAACCCTCCTCTGAAGACCAATTTACATGAGAAAACCAGTTTGGTCCCCTCTTTTTTTTTTCTGTGTACTCTTGTCATCCTGACTTTATGTTTTTGTCACCAGTTTCAGCAAAACTGGGGCCCAGTACCCCTCAGTTGTGTCATTTTATGGATAAGTCTAATATATATGGTTCTTATCCATCTTTGCAATCCTACGAAATTTGAAGAGGCCAAAGTTCTTAACTTTGCAACCTTTGCTTGGGTCGCTCATCTCGTCTACGACATCTAAATCCCACTTAAAGCTACCAAGTATGGTGGGAGCCAACCAAATGGGTCAATTGGGGGCCTCATGTTAAAGACTTACATTTTGTTTTTTGAAATTTGTTGTAATGCCTTTCAATCCATGACATGGTGAAGAAAGAATAGGCGAAGTGCATGGTTTCCTTTACAACTCAATTCTGCGCATTCTATCATGGGGACAAGGACGGATCTTTGGGAATGTACACAAGTTTGGCTCTCAATGTTGTGATCACAGCTACAGAGAGTGTGTTGTCATCAGAGCAACCTAATGGAAAGCCATTGATATAGGGCCTTGTTTCTTGCTGCAGAGATAGTTGTATTGAAAATACGTGGTATAATCATGTTATGAACAGTGGGAATAGATTTTCTCATGAAAAAAAGGACATACATCATTTTATGGTGAGTCAGAGTGTGACTCAGAGATCCTGCAATTGATCAATGCTTGACTGGTAGAGTTGTGAGATTGGCTTTGAGCAAGACTAACTAAAAAAATCTGCTCAGATCACAAGAGCCAATGGACAAATGTCCTAAGTATGTTGCATTGTCACCACTATGATTGGATAAACACTAAATAGCACTAACAAATTAATTGCAACACTTGCATTCAACATTGTCATAGGACAAATGCCCAACAAAAAAATGTTTCCTCCATTTTTTGAAAATTGTATCCCAATTAGACACGATAATCATCTTTGCTTCCTTTTATTTTTAAAATAAATATATCGGGCAATGGTTGAGAATCACTTTTTATCAATAAATTTAGAGTTCAATTTTTATTTTTATTTTTTGCCAACCATCTTTTCCCTAAGATGACTTTTTTGGACGAATCTTTTTCTCAAATTTTCATTCAGAAAAATCATCCAATGAAGAAGGTGGCTTTTGGGATGTTTTTTCTTTCAATCCCCAATCCCCTGATCAAGGTTGCCCATGGAAAAATAATAATAATAATAAAATAAAATCTTCCACTTAAAGTGGAAATTGTTCCTCCACACCAACATATTTATAAAAATAATCTAATATCATAGCCATACGCAACATACTCATACTAAGTTAAACATTAGTTTCCCATTGGCCTTTGTTGGCATGTAAGCATACTTTTGCATTGGAGACATAGTTGCATTTAATTCTTTGCTATTGTTTATGTTTGCCGTATGAGTGATAACAAATAAATTATCATCACATTGTCGTGAATGTGATGATATGAGCAAACCATGAATGGTGGAACATTGCTACACTTTTATAACTGAATCTTGAGTATAGATATACATGTACAATAAAGCTAGGGGGTGACGCCATTCTCAAAATAAAGGGCCTAAGATGAGTGGGAGCTAAGTTCAGCCTTTGCATTTTTGGGAATGTCCCGATGCCCATGGGCTTTACCCCCACACAAAGCACCAGACATTCCCAATGGGCATTATTGGATATTGTGTTTAGATTCATTATCGAGTATAGTAGCTTAAGGGATTTTGGCCCCTAGGTAATAATAATAATAGGTCTATTTTTATTTGAGGATTTTTGAAAGATAATATTTTGGCTTTTGTTGAAACTTGAGATTAGTTATAGAGTTATAAAATCTTAAAGGATTTTGGTTTCTTTTAGAGGATTTTTTGAAAATTATATTTTTGCATGTTGAAATATTTGAGTTTTCATAAGTCGTCTTCTTTTGCCTTTAAGATGCTCTTTAATGTAAATGGCAAGGCCACAGTGTGACACGCCCCATGTTTTCATCCTCAATCCATTCAAGTTAAACTTTCATCCTTAAAGATTTTTCAATCCAAACCTCTTCCCAATTCACCAAAAAAAAATCAAGACAATATTCAATGTCAATGTATTTCATTACATTAGATAATGTTATTTTGTTGTAGGTAAGAAAATGTTATAAAACCTCAAATAATATAGTAGTTGCCTATTACATGGGCAAGGCCATTTATTTTACAGCTTATGTTCAAATGTATATAACTTAGGGCTAGGTATGGCTATGGGGAACTTGGTTTTAGTTGAATGTGATATGGGGGACAAGACATAGCATGAATCTAACCTATAACATGGTGTCCTCTAAAGATGAACAAAAAGATGGTTCTCATTATATACCAATGTTGGCCAATTAAGTTATCAATATCAAAAACAAAAATGGATGTCGAGTGAGTTATCAATATTTTGAAGGTGATAATTGTTTGTTATGCAAAAAGGTAAGTTATCAAAATAATTAGTTGATAACCATTCGTTATCCTGCCAATTATTTGTCAATTATTGGTCATTTAACAAAAAATTTAAAATCCCTAATTTTTTGGTTTTTTATTATGGATGACAATCAAATCATCCTCCAAATAGGTTATTAATTGGTTATCAATCAAATCAAAAAAAATTAGGTCATTTTCTTGCATTGATGGGGTGGTATTATTAGTATTGTTATTAGTATTATTATCATTTAGCCAAGTCCTTCATTTACCATTGGAACTTCTATTTTGTTCCATCACCTTTCATATGATCACCACCACCACCACCCATGAAAACATGAAATTGGCTACAATCTTCATAGTTAATGTTGTAACCTTAGTCTTGGGTTCACGACCAAAGCAAAGGGGCTTGCAAGGTTACGGGCCAAGAGGGAAGCCTGAAAGTCACACCACATGCTCCCAGGAGTGTAGGAAAATGTGAGGGAATGAACTCTTACACTCCCAAAGCAACTCCTGCTTTGGGAGATGGAGATGGAGTCCTAATGGACTTCCAAATTTTTAAAGGGCGATTGTAAGAGTCAAAACTCAATGGATTGAAGAGTTTTTTCTATCATTGGAAAGCTTTTGGAATGCAGATGTCTGAAATGAGCTTGCATGACCCATTCGGATATCTGAAACACAAGTTATGGCCAAAAGAAAGGTTGGGAGTCAAATTAGCAATTTGACTCAACACCACTAAAAGTCGGGGATCGACCCGATTTCCTTGTGTGCAGATGGAGTGCGACATACTGTTGGAAAGCTCTTAACGAGGGCTACAACTTTGCTTCAAATCTCATCTCAATTGGAGGTCTACACGCAAAGTATGGGGACCCAAAGTTGCGAGAGTCCCAACTTTAGCAATTTTGGGACTCCCAAATGTCATTCGAATGTGGGCTTCGTGGGCAGACACAAAGTATACTATGAGTCTGAGTTTGCCTGTGGCTTGTCCTAGCACCAAAAGTGTTCCAATTATGCACTAACCAACTTGTTGTTTGGTTTTGTGCAGATCCGTGCAAGTGAATAATTGTTTGTCATTTTTCTTAGTCCCATCTCGGAGCTCCAACATGCCCCTCTACCCCCCCAAAATGCTCCAAACGAAAGAGTGTGCTCCAACTCTTTACTCTTCCATTGTTTCACTTCAAACTCACATTTGAATCTATCAAGGAGCTTGGGAGCGTGTCAGTTAAAATAAGAATAAAATCAAAAGGTTTGTGACAACATCACTCAAAATCCAAACCTTGGAAACAAATCAAATTGAAAACAATCTCCTCCTTTATTTGTTGTTGGCAACCATCTCCAAAAACAAACAAATTCACACATTTGTATTTGACATATTCATATGTGTGACTTTGTTGTCATCAAACTTTTACACCCATTCCAAAAGAATTGATATTTGCTTGCTTTCCTATTGCCATGTTGTATTGTGTTCAATACACGTACAAATTTCTCTCTCTTGTTGTTTGGCATCACGTGTTTGTATTGTACCATGGAATTGAACTTGCATGATACATGTAGTTGAAACATTAGAGGAGTATCAATCAAACATGGGACAACAAGCCACAAAGGAGAAAGAGCAAGAGGAAGGAGATGATGATCCTAGTCCCATTGATACCAAGCCCAAATGTGTCATGTAAACCAAGGTGTGTAAAGCAATTGCTACATTATGAGGTATATGTGATAATTCCCCATTCCCACGTCTAGTGGTGTTTCTTACACATCTTCCGGGTTGTATCTAGGTGTGCTTCTTCACTTCCCTCTATATATATAATTAAAGTCCTTTAGATAATTCAGGGTTCATAATTCTAGTCACAAACTACTCTATTTTGATTTGAAATTGTGTTAATCTTTTCACTATTGCATTGGTATTCAGATCTAGTTCTATTGCTTTTGATACATGTTTTTTGCATTTTGTTTGCCACCATCCCTGGTGAGAGAAAACTTGCATTACATGAAGGAAGAATGATGCAAAAGTCTTTGATGCAAAGTGTCACCTTCTAGCTTTTGATGGTGATCTCAACACTTTGCCTACTAGGGTTTTTGTCCATGATTTACCGAAAGTTCAAATGGGAGAAAATGAACAACCATCTAGTGTTGGACATTGGTGATGAAGGTATCAATGCCCTTTGAGTGAGGGGGGCAAATGAGTTCCTTTGGAAATGTCTATAACAAACTGATCGTTTAGATCTTAGTGCAAAAGCAAATGACTCATTTGATGATCTTAGTGGCAGGCTTGTGTAAAAGCAATTTGAGGACCTTCACCCAATACCATCAAAGTTCATTTGAATTCTTCATCTCATGAACCCACTCATATTTTGATGGCCAGTTTGATTTCTTGATTCCTCCCACACATTTTTGCTGGATGATTGAATGTCTTGCAGTTTTTGGCACTTTTGAAATAGCATTTTCAAAGCCATAACAATCTGTTGCTATGCTGATAGTTTCAATATTTGGAACTTGCAGGCGGCACCCAAAATCTTTCAAACATTGAAATAAGTGTCAGCTCCATGTGCTTGGATTTCCATTTCCGGAAAGTGGAGATGCTCTTTTCATTGATCCTGGTATCATCACCACACTTTGATTTCAAGGATAGATTGAAACAATGAAAGAAAAAGAGGTACAAACTAAGGACAATATTGTTTCAATTGGCCTTTTGCCATGTAAAACTTTCATGACCACCCCTTTGAAGGATTGAACTCATTGGTTGTGTATTAACTGGCACTTAGCTCTCCAAGTCTAAAGTACGAATCTAGTTAAATCGCTAGCTCATCATGAGAATGAAAAAACGTGCATTCTGAACTCTGACTATTACTGCATACAAAATATACTATTTTGATCTGTAAATGTTCCTCGATCCAAAAAACTGAAAGCAAATTGTTGCTAATTTGACTTTCATTATCCATCGTAGGTTGTCATGGTAGCAATGTGGGTGTTTGAATGTAACACAATGGGCACTGAAAATGAGCATATGTTGCTCCTACAACGAATAAATTTTATGCACATTCTATGATAATTGTGAGGAAAAGTTGTTACGTGTTTATGGCCTTGCCCCCAAGTTCAGGGGATCTCATCCAAGTTATCAATTTCATTAACCTGTCAACCATAGTGATGTCAAGGTTGGAACTTGCATTCTCTTGACTCATCCTGACATATCTGTAATAGACTTTGCATCCAGCCATTCAGTTTCAGTTTCAGAACAATGAACCCTGAAGACAAGAACCCATAAATGTGATTGAGAACACAAGAATAACGCAGACATATGTATGCAGCAAACACAAGAGAAAAGTTTAAGCAAAGACCATGCCTAAAAGAGTTCTCTCTCTCTCTCCACAAGTCCTGATTCCTGCAATGTACAGTTGAAAGGATGCCTCATAAAAGTTCAAAAACCAACACCCATGAACCAAGCCACTGTAAACCTGACCCATGAATCAACATTGTACACTTGCACACAGAGAGAGAGAGAGAGAGAGAGAGAGAGAGAGAGAGAGTTTACAACGTGCTGCTTGGTTGCAATCAAAGGAGTTGTATGTGGATTTGGCCATCAAAGATCTGACATTCATGAGTAGCAATGGTGAGATCACGTTGATCACATACATATGCACAGAGCAATTCTGAAAATAGAGAGGAGCCACAAAACAAAGAGAACATACACAAATGTGCACAGCAATTCTGGAAATAGAGAGGACCCCAAAGAACAAGAGAACCATATGAAACCTCAATGACAATTCTAGTACCACTGAAACAATGAAACCGGGAAATGGAGGAGAGGGCACAAGATGCTGGGAGATAGAGAATCATGACAGCGGAGCTCAACAACAGGTGCAGTTTGCATTGGTCATGGTTGTTCTTGCCAGTAGCAATGTAGACTGGAGCTGTTCCGTGCACAGCTTCTTCTACCTATGAGGAGGGCAGGCTGCTTCCGTGTCTCTCCAATATGGTCTCTGCTTGGTGGATCAATCAGCCCTAAGCCTCCAATAAGACCTGTTGAGAGATCACTGATAATGACGCCATACAGAAGATTGTGCATCACCCAACACATCCATCAAACAGGGTTGGGTCTTCACCACCGTCACGGAGCAATTGTCAGTCATCACTTAGCATGCATCCGAGACAGGGAGACAGAGAGACAGGGAGAGATTTGGCAATCTTCGGTGTGTTGGGTGGAAAGAGGTTTGACGAGAGAGATGGGCAGCAGCGGTGTTGTTGTGTCTGCTTCTCCTTTGTCTTGCATATGTTGGGATTCTCACCATCACTCTCGCATTCTTCTTCCCTCCTCGTGCATAGGGACTCTTCAATCTCCGCACTTTGAGCACGCAATTCAGCAGCAGCTGCTCAATTCCAACTTGTTCAACAGGCTGTGGAAGTCACAGCTGTTCTCCTCAGCAGCAGCTGGAGATTGGGTGTTGAGAAGCAGTCGTCAGTCCCCCTCCTGCACATCATGC
The DNA here is from genome assembly GCA_963920785.1 of Sphagnum contortum. Taxonomy (NCBI): domain Eukaryota; kingdom Viridiplantae; phylum Streptophyta; class Sphagnopsida; order Sphagnales; family Sphagnaceae; genus Sphagnum; species Sphagnum contortum. The sequence goes on along the minus strand of OY987292.1, from coordinate 14,492,523 downwards.
TCATACATCATTATCCCCAGAAGAGAAAGGAAGAGGAGGACGAGGACAACGACAAGCAGCAGAAGAAGAAGAAGAGCAGCCTGTTTCAGCAGCGCCTGTGCTGCATCCGGAAGCCAAGGAAGAAACGAGGATGGTGGTGCAAACGATGATCTTGCAGAGTGTGTGGAAATTGCGGCTGATGGTACCAGATACTTGCATGTCATGGCTTCTTCCATGCACAATGTCGACCACGGTGAGTTCCACGTATTGTCTCTTTGTTTCTTCCTCCAGCTGAATGCTGAGATGCAGGGGCTATGGGTTTTGTGCTCGCTAGGAGGTCTCTTAGTTGCCTATTTTCTTCCTCCAAAGAGACTTGGAAGCAAGCTTTGGTTGATGCTGCAACAAGGGTTTTGCATCTTGCAGTTGGTGGTCGGCTGTTGTTGTTGCACTCTTCAGTAGTTGAATGCTGAGTTCTTCTGAGGGGTGTGAATTTTGTGCTTTGTTGGGTTTTCTCTGTTTGTTCTTTTCTTCTTCCTCCCAAGACCTTGGGAAGTTTCGGTTGAGGCCAAGAGGGGGTTTAGTTTTGTGTCTTACAGTTTGGTGATCATGTTCTATCCTTCAATACTAGTTGAATGCTGAGTGCAACTAGGGTTGTGATATTTTTATGAGCTTTGTTGCTATTTCAGGCTCGATCATAGGACTGTCATGTGTTCCAATCACTCAGCTTCCACCTTCTGCAGCGAATCTTGAGTTCCCTCTCTTTCTAAATGGGCTTGCATCTACGCCTGTTCAAATTGCAGTCCAAAAGGGTGGCCTTCCTCATGGTGTGTATTCATTCCTCCTTAACCACCCACTCCTTGCAATATCTGAAGTGTCTTTCTTCAGCTTTACAAATGTGTGATCAAAGAAAGGGTCTAGAATTCTTGTGTTCCCCTTGCATTCTGCTCATGCCAGGCAACTCTGTAACACATCCTTGTGACAGTACTCTGCAGAGAAGTGATATTCTGGCTGAAGCTTTTTGCAATTTCCATGGCTCAAAACTACATCATACTGTTTTGCAGCTTTGGAGGAGCTAGGCAATCTTAACAGCCTGGATGTGGAGAAAGTGTATGTCCATTCATTAGACAATGACAAAACAGGAGGTGAATTCCTAGTGCATGATGAAACACTAGGCAAAAGATTCCATGTTAAATCCACATTTCCTCAGGTAATGATCATGCCACCCCATGTTCTCAAATGCATAAGCTCTGCCTTTTAAGCAAGGAGACCCATCTGGGCAGGCCAGTACCCATTTAAACATGTTTGGTATTTGCATTCTTTTGGAGGATTGCAATACCCACTTCACAACATTTGTAGACAACTTACTCTTGAGTCTTGGATGATGCTTCTTCTTCACAGGCTCTTGCCATTGCCCTACGGTATAGGCAGCCTTTCTTACTGAAGCGAGACACACTGCTGTCAGCCAACAAGGACTTTGTTGACCGTATGATAATCAATCCATTGGGTAGGTGTGCCCAAGTCTGCCCTGTTTTTGTCCAGTATTGATGGATGTGTATTGTTTATTGGTTTTTTCCAAAGTATCATCATTGTTATTGTGCTTATTATATATGTAATCATTTTTTTAGGGCAAAGGATCTCTGGCTCTATTGTTGAAAGGAGTTCAGCAACAGAGCTTTCCTTGCTGTAGGGTTTAGTTATTCAGCTCCCTGCTGTGGCACCCAGAGGCTGGTAAATAAGCTGGTAGTGGTGTGCAGCCCGTGAACAAGATGGGGATGTGGAGTTGCTGTTGGAGCTTTCAGAACAGATGTGTTCGATATTCACAACCCAATCTCAACTGCAGGCTGCCCTTGCACGCTCTGTTGAGGCAGAAGAGGTCATTTCTAATACCTCCTTTGGTTTCTAAAATTTTGCTCTGGCTTTGGCTATGGATGGGAATTACTCTATGAATTCCCAGTTCTTCTACTGGACATGATGAGAGCATTGTGTCCTTCTCCTGCAATAATTATTATCTCTTGACTCTTGCAAGGCATTTCTCATGGGATACCTTTTGTGTATCCATATACCCTTTCTTCCTTTCATGCGCTCAAAAAAGTGGCAATACTCACTCATCCATGGTTTTGTTGGTTTGTCCACATATTATCCATCAGGCAACTTGATTTTGTTTACAAATTTGTTTTTTGCAGTACGAGGAAGCAGTGTGGAGAAAACAGGAACTGATAGCATATGACAAGCAGATGGATGTGGATTTTCTACAGGTGCTGCAACAATTAAGATCCCTATATCTTGAACGAATGGGCATTTTCTTTAAGTTGTAAGGTTCCTCCTCACAGCTGTGGAAAAGCAATCAGAAAAAAAACTCAACAATTTTGTTAGTGTTGGTGGGTAGTTCCTGCCTCTTCTGCAGAAGATTTTGACATTAACCTCTTCACCCATTGCCAGGAGCTGATGATGATGAAGTCAGTGGGGACGTTATGGTAGGTGTTCAATACCATACATGATTGCTTTTGAAGGTCCCTGAAAATTTCTGTATAACCATTGTTGCTGTGATGCAAACTGCTCCTCAATTTCTTTGGTTTTCTGGTCTTCTTTTCTCTCTTTCCTTCACAATCCTTTTGTCATGCCTGATGCTGATTGGTTTTATGTTACATGTCAGATCTGATATCTCTTCAGAAGATAGTTAACCAGCAAGTTGCTGTCCAACAACTTCAGATCTGTTTTTGAATGAAAATGGAAATCATATACCTTTTCAATTGCTCCAACAACTTAAGATCCATTCTTGAATGAAAATGGAAATTGTTTATTTCAAATTCAATTCCTCCAATATCAAGTAATCCAACAAAAACACAATCCTTCTTCCTACAAAACATGCAAAAGAAACCCTTTACAAATGGGGGTTCACTCAGCCAGCTTCAAGGGAGAGAAAAGTCTGAAAGACAGCAAAAGTTTATAGCTGCAACAAGAATGAATATTCTCCCTTTGACATCAAGGTGTTAGAAAGAATTTATAGAGATTGCAAGGCAAAGAAATTTTTCTCTCAAGACTGCAAACAAGGAATTTTTTCTCAAGATTTTGAAAGGAAGAACTTTCTCCCAAGGTTGCAAAGAAAAGAAAATCTTCTCTCAAGATTGGAAACAAAGAAATTTCCCTCAAGATTGCAAAGAACTTTGTCGAGATTGCAAAGCAAACGACGATCAGTGTGGTGTGGATTATTATGACCAAGAGCTTTGTGATGAACGTGTTGAGCTCCTGTTGTTGTCGACGACGAAGGAGATCGGAGATCTGTTGCTGCTGCTGTTGATTTGGGCTGAGCTTGCAACGACACGTTGTTCTGGAGCTATATGTGTTTGCACGCATCACCAACGCTTTCTCTTAGCTTATCTTGGAAGAAACCCACCCACCCATTTGCGCCTTTTGCTAGTTTTTGGGTGTCGTCAACAAATCTATGATCTTTGCCAAAAGGTTTGTCTTTTGAGGTTGTGGTTCCATTAGGTGTTGCAAGCTTTGGCTTTGGATTGTTTTTTTCTCTCTCTCAGCTCGTTCTTGTAGGAGGAAGGAGAGTGGAGATGGCGGAGTTGTTTGATCTGCAAGGAAAGACAGCAATCGTGACGGGAGGATCGCAAGGAATAGGGAAGGAGATTGCTCTCACTCTTGCCAAGCAGGGAGCATCCGTGGTTGTGAATTATTGTAGCAATAAGGAGAAAGCGGATGAAGTGGTTTCTCAAATCGAAAGTGGCGCAGCAGGAGCAGGAGCAGCAGCGGCACACGGCAAGGCCATAGCTGTCCAAGGGGACGTGAGTAGTGAGAGCTCAGTCAAGGCTCTGTTCGACAAAGCGGAAGAAACGTTTGGCAAGGTTCATATCGTGGTGAACGCCGCAGGAATGATACTGACGAGCTATCCACCTCTTGCGAAAACGCCCTTGGAGGAATGGGAGAGAATCTTTGCCGTGAACACCCGAGGAGCTTTCCTGGTTTCCAAGGAAGCGGCGAATCGCATTCCAGCCGGAGGTGGCGGTCGCATTGTGAACATCACGACCACCATCGTCGCCACTTCCATGCCTGCGTACGGGGCCCACGCAGCGAGCAAGGCCGCCGTTGAGTCTTTCACCAAGGTCCTGGCCAAGGAGCTCAGAGGGACCAAAATCACGGCAAATTGCGTGGCTCCAGGGGCCGTGGCCACGGATTTCTTCTACAGGGGAAAATCGGAGGAGATGATCAAGACACAAACCATGGCTCCACCCTTGGAACGGCTAGGAAAACCCCAAGACATCGCTCCTGTCGTGTTGTTGGTTGTGAGTCCTCAAGGGGAATGGTTGAATGGTCAAGTCATACGAGCCAACGGCGGCATTGCAGCTTGAGAAGCAAATTTTCATCTTCCTCCTCACCTCTAGATTTAGGTAATCCTCAGCAATCTCCGAGCAGCAATCTTGAAAGCTCCATCTTCCTTCTCACCTGTAGAGTTAGGTGATGCTCGGTAATCTCCAAGCAGCAGTCCATCTTCTTCTTCCTCACCTGTAGGGTAGATAATCCTGAATGATTTTCTCACCATTGTGATTGTTGAAGCTCCATCTTCTTCTTCCTCACCTGTAGATAGATAATCCTGAATCAAACTCCTCACCAGTCTTGAAAGGTTTATCTTCTTCCTCATAATCTTGAATCGACTATGCACCAATCTTGAAAGATTCTTCTTCTTCTTCTTCAGCTGTATATAATCAATCCTGAATGTCTCTTCTCCAGTGTTGAAAGCTTCATCTTCCTTATACTAGGGTAATCCTGAACATTCAATCTCTTTGCTAAGTCTTTCTCCTCTCTTTCATATGGACACAAAATTCAATTTGTCCTATTTCCTTCTCTCCACCATGGTTTTCCAATAGTGTGCATGCATAAGCTTTGTTTTCTCTTTGGTTTTCTTCAAGTCCTAATTTGCTCCTTGACAGTCATGATATCTATCCATTGAAGGTTTTCTTCACATGTTTCTGTCCCTTCTCTCCTTGTATTCTGAACATTTACACCCATCTGTTTATATGTGCATCCTTAGTCTAGTTCATTAGGATCTGTTTTCTTTTCCAATTCTGCCTTCTCTCAAAATGAAGAAAAGAAAAAGTTTGTGGGTTTTGTTGCTTTCAGGAATATTGAGGCTCAGTGATATCTACCTTGAAATGGGTTGAAAATGTTCTTGATCACTTGCAAGTATATCACTGCAATGCTCTCTACCATGAGTTTACCCATAAGGCCACATATGCAGACTAATGTTTTTGCTATGACCAGATGAAGCTTACTGAACATAAGATGAATGTTTGCAATCCCAGTTGGAAGACAGATGCATGGATGTCAGGATATTGTCAAGGTATTTGAATTCTGCTGCATGGAGACTCTTATGTTTTCCATGAACAGTTGAAAGCTTGATCATCAACTTGTAGAATGAAGCACCTTATATCACAATCATGAATCCAGTGTACTTGTTGAATCCTTCAGCAGATAGGGATTTTGCTTTGCTTGGGTAAAATTGCAGTTGATGAGTCTCATTTTTTGTGACTTTCTTGCTGGTTTTTTTTGGTTTGGCAAAACTGATTTCTGGCATTTCCTGTTTGATGAGTAACAAGGAGTTTGCTATTCAGATGTACTGGGGATAAAACCGCTAAAAGATTAATAGAAGTCAATGCCACAGGTTTAGGGTTTAGGGTCAAAGATTTTGCAGCAATAATGAAAATGACAAATGTCACAAAATTGATGTGCAACAGAAAAAAGCTTTGCAACTGGAGGGACATTAAACCTCATCCCATACTTAGAAGATATTGTTGCAGGGTTAGGGTTTAAAGGTTTAGAGTCAAAGAAAATGACAAAATATTGCAAAATCAATGCAGAACAAAGACTAAAAAGCTTGGGAAGCTTTGAAACCGGAGTGACAATAAACCTTGACCCACACTTAGAACTCAATGTTGCAAGGTTGGGGTTTGGGGTCAAAGAATATGCCATGATGACAATGAAGAACAAAATGTTGCAAAAAAATTGATGTGCAACAGAAGAAAGGAAGAAACTTTGAAGCTGGCATGACACATGGTACTGTAAATTATGCTTTCTCAATGTTGCAGTTTATATGCTGAGACCACCACAGAATTTCCAAACACACAATGCAAAACCATAAACACTCCAATACTAATCGTGCACAACATAAGATGAAGAGGAAGAAGAAGAAGAAAAAAGGAAGAAGCTTTGATATTGGGTTTGAAAAAGGACCTCTTGGCCTATGCTTCTCAATGTTGAAGGTCATTGCTGAAATCACCAAAGATTTTTTGCAATGAAAATGACAAAACTCTTTTGCATATTGAAGCCAAAATATACAACAAAGAAGCAGCAGCAGCCTTGAAACTGGTGTGATGAAGAAAGAAAGAATCTCTTTTGCCACATGCTTCTATAATTTCAAAGGTTGTGGAAGGAAGAACAACCAAAAGAATTCTTTTGCAGTGAAAATTGACAAATGTTGTTGCAGTAATGAATCCTTAAAATACAACAACGAAGAAGCAGCAGCTTTCATGTCTTTCTTCTTTGCAGTATCATGAGCTTGTGTCATGCCTGTTGGAAGCTGCAAAGAAGAAAGACATGTGATGAAGAAAGAAGCTCTTCCATATACTTCTCAAATGTTGAATGTTGTGGAAGAGCAAACCAAAGAATTTTGTTGCAATAATAGGGAAAAGCATAACATACAATGAGGAAGAATCAGCAGCAGCTTTGAGGAAGCTCGTCTGATGAAGAACTTACTTAGAAGCTCTTTTGTATGCTTCTCGAATGCTGAAGGTGGTTATGGCAGAAATTTTGCAACCACAATGACAAATTGACAAATGCTGCATTGACAAGCAGAATATACTTGTAACAAAGAAGAAGAAGCAGCAGCTTTGAACCTTGCTTATGAAAAAGAACCTCTTCCCTATCTATGCTTCTGGATTTCGAAGGTTATGCTGAAACCAAGGAAGAAGAATTTGCTGATCTTCATTCATAGTTTACACTCTTGCAAAAGAATTTTCTTGTGATGCGGCTGGCTAGAGAGAGAGAGAGCAAGCTAGCTGTCTTTCTTCTTTGCAGCTTCCAACAGGTTCAGCATCATCAAGGCCAGGGATGAACGAAGAAGCCTTTGGAGCGCAAGGAAGCGAGCAAATGGGTAGCTTGAATTCTAGTGCGAGGAGCCCATGCATCCCAATCGTAGCCGGACATGGAAGGATGCATGTAATGGAGCTCGACAAAGAGTTCGTCGATAAGCTCTGGCATATCCGGATCCTGTAGCCATCTCTCAAGTATCGGCCATTCGCTGCTCTCTATGTCCATCTTGACCACTACAGTGTCCGATGCCTTGAGCTTCAGTTTCTGTTTCATGAATCTGGTGATGTTCAAAGCTTTGGTTGCTTCGTCGTCAGCATCGGAAACAAAATTGTTGTAGAATGCCATCCTCTTGAGCATCCATTTGGGTATGCCTGGTGTTTCCTTCACTGCGATTGCGCGCGAGTTGGATCTGATTTCGAGCGTGTTGTTGGCTCCTTGTTCTTGTTCTACCAAGTTGTCCATCTCCGGCGGAAGCTTCAACGAGTCACTGATCTCGAAGGCATGGACTTCGGTGAAGTCACAAGGGTACGATCTCATGAACCACTGAATACTGGTCTCCAGTGCGTTTGCTCCCAGGTCGAGGTACACGCGTCTCTCGGGCAAGTTGAGATTCAATCTGCTTGCCAGAAGCCAGGGGAGAAGATGAGCCTTGTCTTCGACATTCGAGACGAACTTCAAAGCATAGCCTCGACGGAAGTTGTAAAGCTCGTCTAGGTTCTCGATCAGTTGCCCCTTGACCCGACACCTCGCCGGCTTTCCTATCCATTTCATCTGCTCCCAGGGATCCGGCTTCTTCCACCGCCGGAAAAGCTCCGCTCGAGGTCTCTCGGGAAGATGACCCAACACCGAGCTACAAATCGCCGCGTCACGAGTAGGCCGTGCCAATGATGATGATGACGATTCTTCCGACAAACTGTTGACATCGGCGCGGAGAGCTCCAGACCCTAATCGGAACTCGATTGAGTTGCGTTTGAAACCATTGATGACAATGTAGATTGAGAGCACTAGACTGATGAAGATGTATACTAATGTCGATACTCTTGGACTCGACGCCACCAGCATAAATGTCATCTTTGCGGCTTGAACATCAAGCTAAAGCCGCAAAGAAGATGACGAAGCTCTGGAGCTCTCTGACAGAAAAAGCTCGGAATACAAAACGTACGAGAATTGCAATCTAATAAGAAGATCTAGCATCGTCGTCTTTGGCATGCACATTCTTGTCTTTGCAGAAATCCTCCGCCACCGACGTCACCATTTGCCAAAACTTACACTTGCGAGTCAGAAAAAACCAAATCTTTTAGCCGCCCCAACTTTCTTCCTCAGACCACATCTCCTCCTCAGAGCTCCATTGCTCGAGATTCTCCTCAACAACAACCAACCCTCGTACAAAAAGCTCACGTCCGCAACGATCTAACAAAAACTTTACCAAATCTTTTTGCCGCCCCAACTTTCTTCCTCAGATCACATCTCCTCCTCAATGAATGCTTCATTGCTCGAGATTCTCCTCAACAATCAAACCCCGATTAAACTCAATCTCAAAAAGCTCGTGTCCCACAAACAACTTTAGCAAATGTTTTTGGCGCCGCTTTCTTCGTCAGAGCACATCTCCTCCCAATGCTCGAGATTCTCCTCAACAATAACACCTCAAACCCAAAAGCAAAGCATCCACAACACTCTAACAATAACTTTAGTAAAATGTTTTTTGCCGCCACTTTCTTCGTCAAAGCTCATCTCCTCAAAGCTCCATTGCTCGATTCTCCTCGACAATCAAAACCTTAAACCCAAAAACCAAGCTCGTGTCCCACAACAAGTTTAGCAAATAGTTATCACCGCCACTTTCTCCCTCAAAGCTCCATTGCTCGAGATTCTCCTCAAAAATCAAACCTCGAAGCCAGCCAAAAGCAAACTCGAGTCCCACAACAACACTCTTAACAACAAGTTTAGCAAATGATTTGTCGAACTCCGAGTTTACATTTTTGGAGAATTTGATGAAACATTCCTATTTTTAACTCTTGTTGGCAGGCAGCGTTTTTATTATCATTATGACTAGCGTGGCCTGTGCCGTTGGCCCGAGTGTTATCACGTCCTCAACTGATTTTTCCTTCTAAAACCTGGTTTTTTGGAATTTATTTGACCTTTCCAGCGGCAGAAATCACTTAAAAATCAATATCTCCCACATTCTGAATCCAAATCTTATCAAATAAATTCCATTAGATCCTGCTCATCAAGACCTTTCCAACAACAGCCAAACCACATTCCAATTCCTCCGAAATTTTCAGCTACGATTTAATTTAATTTTCAGTGAAGAAATGATCCAATATTCAAGAACTTTTGCACGGCTGGTCCAAACGTCATGGAACCAAGCCCATGCAACCCTCTCCTCGTCCAGAGCTTTCAAAGACACCAAGAACATGATCTGAAGCATCCCAGTTTGGTGGATCTCATAACTACAAACAAAACAGACCAACTACCTTTCCTTCATAGATAGATTATTATTATTAATTTAATTTTCAGGGTGAGTTTTCGTAGCTTGCTGACAAACAAATCAAATACAAATGATTTTTTGTGAAAAGAAAACAGCACCAAAGTCGCCAGATTTTGAGGAATTGTTTTTTTCTGAAATTGCCATATTCTGAGAATAGACTCAGCCAAAAATTATAGCAGGATTCTTTTTTTAAAGTCAATTTCCTTTTTGAACTGTAGCCAAATTTGGCTAATTCCTATGGTGGATGAATCTGGCTATAAAATTGGAAAAACAAATCCTAAACTTGTTGCTGGTTTGGATTTTTCCGTTTGCCTACGCAAATTATATTTAGTTCAAGAAGTGGTGGAGTGGAAAACTCTTTGTTCATACCTGGGTGGCAAGAACCTAATGAATGTCTTCGGATCAAGTGGCCACCCAAAAAAATTTGCTTAAGTACAAGTGACTACTAGATGAAAGGCAACGGAAAACAAAGTGGTGACAAAAACTTGAACACATTTTTGTTTTTGGCTATGAAATATTGTGAAGATTTAAATGTGAAAGTTAAGCACAATCATTTAAGCCTAAAATCTATTGTATTATGTTGTTCAAAACAAGTGCTCCAATTTTAACAAAACTAAACATCTATATTTGCCAATTGCAAACTAACAACTGGGATTGAAAGTGTCAACTTTTAACCCAAATTTGGTGAATGCGGTTGTTTAATCCTCCACCATTGGCACATTTGGTGAATGCAATCAATTGTTTCAGTCTTTGTTTGAACTCTTTGATCCTACAATATCAATCAAGTAATGGCATTTTTCTTCTGCATTGTGTTGTGGGTTGTTGCTCCCTTGGCACTTCCAATGACCAATGCTCGCTAGTTGCCAACTCTTATTTTGCTAGAAAACAATTTTGAAGTTGTTTCCATGATCAATGATGTATGTAACACCAACATTGGGATCCTCACACAAGAACACGGCAATAGCCGCAGTTTTCTTTTTGTTTCATGTTTTTAATTCTTGCAGCCATGTCTCTTCTTGCAAAATGTTGCAATGATGAATCTCCTTCTAAGAAATTGTGTTATAATGATGTTTCAGACCTTTCTCATGAGATGTTGACTAAATCTATATCAAGATAGACATCCTTGGATGTCACTAGAGAGCCTTTCAGTGATTGACGTTCTTCTTTATCTATTGATACACAATCTTTTATGTGTGTTGATTTCAATCTTTTGCAACTGCACCTACTACACCACCCCCTGAACATTCTCTTCCAATTCCTTAAGATGCAGTTGAATCAAACCCTATGTTCTCCTATTTTTGTAGTCCCTTGATTCCTTTGTCTGTTAACAAGTTGAGGTTTATGGTGATGTTGTCTATGATCCATTTGTTGATGAATTTCCAGATTTTGAACCTTATTCTAGAGTTTCTAAGTCTAATCATGTTGCCCATGCTACCGATGCTAGTGTGCCATTGCCTATTGATGATATTTCAGCAACGAGTCAATTTCTAGAGGTTAATGTCAAAGAATTGGAGAATGTTGAGAAGGGAGGTCACAAGGCTAGTAGATATGGTGAAAATTGTGCAAAAAATGCTTTTAACGAATGGAGGTTTTGGCACAGAAAGATCAATTGCAAATGTATCAAAAGATGCAAACTCTATCAAAGAGTTAATGGACATGCTAGTGATGTTTATTCTACAAGTTGCCACGAAGGATGGGTCTTTGTACCCTCTGACCAAGTAATGAAAATTTTAACTTGTTTTCGTTTTTTTATTTTCTTTATTGTTTTTTCATCTTGTATTATTTTAAAACGTGTTGGTTGTCATTTGCTTTCTTATCAATTTCAATAAATTTGATGTCTTTTTTATTTCATTTTCTTCTCTTCAAAAGTTGTAACAATCTGCATTTTATTTCTTTATTTGTGGTGCCTGCAGCATACAGTCATTGATAAGAGCCATCGGTAAGCTTATCCGGCAGAGGCAAGGGCAACTGGTTGTTGAAACTGGGAATGCCCCTACTATACCTTTCAACATCTTCGACTGATGTCAGATACCGACATGTGAAACTTGCTGGTGATGAAGCAACGCTTCATGCATCCAACGTTGGTCTTGGAAAAAATATCAAAAAACTGGTGTTTTGTCAGTTGAGGAGGAGAGAAAGTTGTTGGGTCAGGCCATTTGTCAGCCAACATCACCTACTGGCCTCAACCTTCCGTTCGATTAATTTTGTATGCTGAATTGTTTTACTCGGGGCTGTTAATAATTGAGGAATGTTGATTTTGAGGAATTTCGTATTTTGCAACTTCCGACTGGCCGTGTTCTTCGCTTTTGTCAAGGTGTCTCAAAGAACTGGTGAATTGATGTCAAGCGGTGTTTAGCCGATTAGCATCGTCTAGCTATTGACTACCCTATTTCCGATGTGATTGACATGTTCATGGAAATGGCAAGACATCGCCCCATTGATCGGCCTCCAGGCAAGCCTGCGCCACATCCCTTGTTCCTGCATTCTAAATCGAAATGGAGATTATCTGATGACATTTGGTTTAGTGCTGCCCCAATCGGTCGAAACCAGTTGCATCTAATTGTTTACGGATTGACCATGGATTTTCCCAAGTTGAAAGAAAAGGTTTTGTCCAACAAGACGGGTAGAAGTGTGGGTATACCCCCGCATGGAAGAAGCCATGGTTCCTTGGGAATATGGAATGGAGGTCACAGGACATAGAGATTCCATTTCATACAGGAAATCAGTATTTCTGTTCTTTTAAAAAACAATCGAAGTTTTCTGTTTTCTATTTTCCAAGTTTGCACTTGATTCCAACTTGTAATTTTGTTTTGTTTCTGTCTTGACATGTCTCTACTTTTGTTTTTTTACTTCTTTTTTTTCCAGGTACAATCAAATGGAGAAGCATTTGCTTGATCGTGCTCTCCAATGCATCATTAGCGGCGAGTTGAAGGAAGGTCGTCTTCTTCATTACGATGAACTTTCAAGGAGGAGAAAAGTTTGTATGCGAAGGTTAAAGTATGAAGCCTTCTTCTTCTTCTTCTTCTTATTGAGTAATCCATTAATTTGTAAATTTTTTACATTTTTCTTCTTGATTTTTTTAGGTTTCTGTTTCTTGCAAGACTATGATTATGGACAAATCTATGTTGTTTTGGCTTCTTTTCATAATACTCCTGCTGAAGCTTCTGGACACATTGATCCTACTCCAGTTGGTTTTACTACAGATGCTGTTCCAGTTTCACAGCAAGTTGCTCTTGCTTTTGATCATGTTTGTTGCAACCAGTTTTTCCCATGACAAAATTGTTGTACATGTCCACAAACCAGAAACGTTCTATGAAGGTTTTGATGATCATTTTTTGGAATTAGTATTTTGAGACCGAGCGAGCATCTATTAACGGTTTGTCCGCCACTCTTAGTTGCTAATTCCAATACCAATTCCAGGCATGTTTCCAGCAGCTTGCAAAATTGTCCAATTACAATTAACTACGCGGTGGACCCAGGGTCTGCTTCAGGAGCACTGGGTTTGAAGAATTTAGCACCTTGATTCTTTTTCTTCTTTGGATTTTTGTTTTTCATTATCATGATGACTTCATAATGTGATCATTGAGTTTCTGGTTTTTTGTATTCTGAGATGTATTTCTAATAACGGCTTCATAAATTCATCATTGAGCTTATGCTTTTTTGTCCCTCTAGGTGTATTCCCAATTACAGCTTCATACTTTTAGCATTGGGCGTTTAGGTTTTTTTGTGTTTTGAGATGGTTTTACAATTTGAACTTTGTACATGGGTTTTTGATTTTTCACTTGAACTCTGGAGATTGTATTCTGAAGATGGTGTATTTTTCTATCTTCAACTTTGGCTATGGTTTTTTGAATTCCCAAGTTGAAATTTGGAAACATGTTTATTAGATCGTGTCTTTTTATTAAAAAAAAAATCTGAATTTCAGTTTTTAAAAATTTGATGGAATTTATTAATTAGTTGACATTTATTTTGTAAAAATTTATTTCATATAATTTCTTTCTCGTATAGGATTTTTTGTAAAGAAAAATACATATGGTAAAGAAATCTAGGGGTTTGGAAAGAAATCTAGCCTTAAGGAAAAGAAATTGGGCATTAAAGAAAAGAAATTGTATCCTTAAAGAACGATTAAGTTTTGGTCCCTTTTAAAATTTGGAAGCAACCAGTGACAGCCTTACGCATTTCGAAGGGACATTTGAATATATATTCCGTCCCTAAAAGGGTCCCAAAAAATACACTAAGGAAATAGGATCGATTCTTTACGAATCTTCAAACTAGCAACAACATACTCCTATGAGACAATAATATGAGTAAAAATCCAAAATTCTAGCATTGGAAGAATAACAAAAAGAAAATCTAGTTGTCTTTATATAAAAAGATTTTTACATGTGTTAGAAATATATATGACCAATAATGAAGAAATAAAAATTAGAAAAACTACCACAAGCAAGAAAAACAATGATGAGACAGTAAGGGTGACCATGAGCAGGATGGTGACAATAAATAACAATAATGAAAATGTAGCCCAAAATACACAAGAAAACAAGCAAACAATGCAAAAATACACCCAAAAAAAAAAAAAAACAAGAAAGCATAATGGACTAGAGAGGAATTGGGTTCCTTTTATACAAATATAAGGTTTTTGCTTCTTTTTTCATTGTTGCATTACATGGCAGTCACCTTAAACCTTAAACTTATGAACTATTACAATAAATATTCTACATTTTTAATAAGTATATTTTTCTTTCAAAAAAAGTTTTTTCATTTGTATATTAATTTATTAGATTTACATTCTAACAATTACAGTAATAACTATAAAATGATATAATAAAATAAAAATAGAAATTATATATCAATAATTGATTATAAAAATTGAATAATTAATAATTAATAAATATTAATTATAAATCTGAAATATAAAAGCTTTAAAATATATATTAATATTTCTTTGTAATTATTATAATATAATAATACTTTACAATATATTTAGTAAATATTTTACATAAAATTTTAATATATTCAAAATGTACTCTAATTAGTGTAACCATAATATTGAGGCCATTTATGATAATAATAATATTTGAATACACATGTAATATGATTGTTCATATATATTCAAAATATACAATTAAAATATTAATATACATTTATAAATCTTAATACACCCAACTATATTGCTTAAAATTCACAAAATACACCTTTGCATATTCATATGGTTGTAATTAAATTGGTCACATTTGTAACTAATGGGACATAAAATTATTCTTATTGGATGAAAACCAAACTAAATGTTGTTCACATGGAAGGATGAACACCAAAATAGTTGCAAACTAGTTGCAATGTAATCCCAAATATGACCAGCACAAGAAATTATTGCAAAAATGTCCAAATGTAATTACAAATAACTAAGGTTTAACAAATTTGAAACATTACCAAATTCACAATCAAATAATGATGAAACATTACATTTAATCATGAAGAAACTACACAATCAAAGAATATTTGGAAACCTCGTGGGAAAAAATTGCTATGTTAGGCATTTTATTATGTTAATGATGGTTCAAAAGTGGATGTGAGTGTCCCACAATTGATGGGCTATGTGATATGTTATAATAATTTAGTGTTTTTTGTAGTTTTCAACCATAGGAGAAGGTTGAGGAAAGGTTTGGTGTTTTATTTCAAAAGTAATGGTATAATTGCATTGAGGAAACATGTGAATGCAAACCACCGATTAATTATAGAAATACTTGAAAATGAATTGAACAACAACATGAAAAGTCCAATGAAAAGACAAATCACAAAAAAATGGCATGCAATAAATGCAAGTGTAATCTTTAATTTTTTTGGGGGCATAGATTTTTATAGAAAAAAATAATGTCCACCCAAAAAAAATTTCGAAGAATATGGGTTGTCAAAAACAATTTCCCCCATTTAGTTTGTTGAAAGTATCTAATTGAAGCATTTGGTTCTACAATTATGCCCTCATGTTGTTTGTTTCTTCCATAAAAACCTTCAAGCATGAACTGTTATTAAACCTAGTTGAAAAGATAAAACAAATTATGTCTTATAAGTTTTGGCAAATTATGCTTATGCAAATTCAAATTTTGATCTTTTGACGTCAAAAGGAGTGCACGACATTTTTGCATTGGTTTTGATTTTTAAAAATAAAGATTGGATGGCAAAACATATTACAATTGAGTAGTTTGAAACAACTAAAATTTCAGGTCAAACATTGGCAAGAAATCTATAAGATCTTTTAGAGTCATATGGATTGACCAAAAAAATCCTTGCTTATGTGGAGAAAGAAAAAACAAATATAAATACCATGACAATTATTTTAAACTTAATAGTTAGTTGTGAAACTTTGGGTGTGGTTAAAAGTTTTCAAAGCACATGTTTTGGACATGTTTTCTCCAAGGCTTTGTCAATAGGCAACTATTGAAAAAAAAAGTGCAAAGGCTTGAAATATATTTCCATCAAATCCACCTAAATAAATTTGCAAAAAATGTATAACATGGCTTTAAAAAGAAAATTTAAAAAAAAGAAAAAAAAGAATGAAAACTTGCATTCCTACACACCTGAAGTTTCAAAAATTGAACACACTAATCAAAACAAGATGATATGCAATTTTTATTTTTATTTTTGTATTGTTTTGAATCTTTTGATTATAGAAAATTTCTCATGAATTTAAAAATCAAATTGTGTAGATTTGCAAGCAAAGTGATAATTTTTTTAAAAATTCTTTAATTTCAAGACAATATTGTCCTTTTTATAGCAAGCAAATTGGTGTTAAGGTCATTGGCCATGTACCCCCCTCCTCTCACATGGCATATATCACAAATTATTATAAACATTTTGACTTTCATTGTCACCACTTTTCATTATCGTTACAACCAACCCTTGCACCATTGGAACAATCCTTACTCACACTTGTCAAGGTTATTTGATTATAAGCAACATCTTCTCAAATTGATGAATTATCTTGCCAAAAAAGATTATCTCAAATGAATTTGAGAACTTACAATCCTCAATATTTGTGTAACTAAAAAAGCCAATAGTTGAAAACATGGATTCATGTTTCCTTCACCCCTCCAATAGACACTTGATGTCTCTCACACATGGACTTGACACTTTCAAAATATCAACAATTCCCAATCGACAAGCTCTTTTGCAAGTTCATCAATCCTTACAAACATCTCAGAGATATCCAAACTATTATCTCGATCAATATTATCAACAAAAAGAACTATCATCAGCTTGAAATAATGGATGAAAATGATAATAAGCCTTCAAAAGGATAAGAAACAGGGAGCTCCTATTATACTCTTCAGCTATGATCATCCCTTGCCCATTGTCATGAATGGCCTTCCCCTAGGTTCACATGTCCTTCAAAAGGCATCCGGTGGCCACCAGATGGTTCAAGGCGTCAGGCAGCCACCATACGCCTTATCCATCTGGTGGCATCATGGGCACAACTATTTTGGTGTTGGATCTGATGCCTGTTTGCAGGGACGACATATGTTGATACAACCTTCTTGCAAACCTTTGCAGCAAGGCATGACTAGGATATTGACCACAACCTAAATGAGCTGAGAATTGGGGCTGGTGATCTGGCTATTGTTCGGTGCAACATGGGTCTGTCTATGCACAAGCCCGCTTGTATGAGCTCCTTCAATATGTGGTATCACAGTCTGACAGAGCTCAATCTTCGATTACACCTCCAGTGCACCCTCAGGTTCTCCCTTGGGAATCGAACCAGGTGCCCAAGCAGATCCCTCCACAGGTATGTGTCTCTTCCTCTAATCAGGAATGTTGTGTTAGCAACTCCAGGATCCCCTTTTCAGAAAGGTAGCAGAAACTCAGAATGCAGACTACTGTCATCTTGAGCACAATGTTGTGGTAAAATCAATGGTCAAATTAATGTTATGCACTGTAAGACTCTGTGTTTGCAATTCTTACTGTCTCTATTTGGCTGGATTTCTTGCCAGGGAAGCCTTTGGCACTGTGATGTGAATGATAGTTTCCTCCATTGTATCATGGAAATGTCCCACATGTTGAGATCTTCTGCTTCAGTTGTTACATCAGTGTTTTCATCTTGATGCAGGGAGGTGATCAAGTGCATCCACCAGCACCACCAGCACCTCCTCTGTCAAGTTCAGGGAGCACTGAGTATCAGGCAGTGGTAGATACCCATGCTCCTCCAGGCCCAGGACTGTCTACTGGGTAAGCTCTCTATCCACCTGCTCCAGGACCAAATTGTCTGGTTCCAACGGTGACATGTGCATGCTTGTGTGTCCAGGGTACTAGATGAAGGTGAACCGGAATACCACATTGGAAAAGTGTTCAGATCATCCTGTTCCAGCCGATGAAGAGCAAAAGCTTCCCACTTCAGCCTACAATACAAAGAATTCTCAGCCCAATGTTCATACCTCATAAGGGTGGTTGTTTCACGAGTTCAGAATTGTGCTCACTGCACAAAATCCAAGAGTACTTCAGGATCAATCCTAGTGAAGCACACTCAAAGGTTTCTGGCATGCGAATCTTTGCTTTAAGAAGCAGAGGTTTCAATTGTTCTTGCAGGTAAGATTCAGGTCAAAAAAATCCTTATCATCTAGATCATGACAGGCTATACAAGTTTCTACTTGTGAATGGTTTCTGTGATTGGTGTAGTTCAAACCTCTTATTCATGAGGATGATGAATCAGAAGAAGAATCAAATTCCTCTGAACATAGAGTAGGCAAAGACATAGAAGACATTTATAGGAATAATATACGTATCCTACTACCCTTCTACCACACACAAGGAAGGTCTGAGTGGAGGGAAGGGATCACAACATAAACACCCAAGAACCCTCGCAGGATTGTGCACAGAAAGATCTGTAGATCTATCCAATCAAAAAATGCAACAGGATTAGTTTCATGTCTCTTAAAGCACCTTATGAGTCTTCCATAAAGCAGACTCAAAGGTTTGTAAGCAAAAAGCCATGAAGTATATTTGACTACACATTGGGACAGGTTGTGGAAGATGGCATGTAGAGCACTTATACTGACAAAACCTTCTTATCTTCCTAAGATTTAGAACATACAGAACTTTGTAAAAGACACACTCAGCATCTGGGTCATCAGAAACTTTCTATCGCTGGTGGAAGTATATATGGCACATCCAATCTTTGCACCTGAACCTACAGTGGGTTTTGTTGAAAAGATCACAAAATAGGAAATTTGCTCCTGATGTGGGTGTGCAATTTGTTGATTTCTACACTCATCATGATAAAATGGGAAGGAAACATCTTCACAGATGTCCTCATGATAGGCAACCTGCTGGACAATTCTTGTTTGGACATCAAACTATAACATCTGAAAAAGCTGAGTAAGCTGCACCTTCAAAGTTTGATTATCTTTGTTGCTGCATGGAACTTCGTTGGAATTGTGAAAAAAAGTCTGCTTTAGGTCCAGGATCACTGGGCCCCACCTTGCTCAAGGCAATATCAAAATGATGAAGCTGAACTTCTTGAGCAGCAATATCCTCCTGCCCAGTACACATACATGATATATGAATCTTCCAAAAATGAAAATACAAGAGCAAATGCTCATGTAGCAGAAAGTCAACAACAAGGAGCTACAGGGGAGGAGAAAGAATTACTTCCAATGCTGCTAATGCAGCCTCACGACAAACCCCTGTGATATCTGCACCTGTGTAGGATGGGGTACGAGCAGCTAGAGCAGCATAGTCCACATCAGGTGCACATGGTGTATTGTGCAACTGTATCTGAAATATCTGCTGCCTTGCTGTCTCATTTGGTGGCCCAACATACAACAGTCGGTCAAATCGCCCTGCTCCATATGCATAACATCACATATTATTATAGCCCACATAGCAGGATTGTAAGGTGGAGAAATGTATTTATAACATGGTCACATTGTTTCTCTAATAATCTCTTTCAATGAAGAGAAAAACATAAAATCATAGACTTGAAAGAAAACCATAAAAGACCAGGTTTACAATGAAGAGATGTCAATCCCAGGGCACCTGGGCGCAGAAGGGCAGGGTCAATTATGTCAGGACGGTTTGTGGCAGCTATAACTGCCACACCTTTAGTAGATTTCAATCCTGCAAGCATGGCAAAGTAAATAACCATTCTCACAACCCATTGCTCACTCTCTGATTCTCTGATTTTCACAGACACACTGCAATTCCTACAGGATTGCATAGGATTGCTTAATGCTTCCAAGCTTTGCTACAATCTTTGGCTGTGAGCAGATTTGTTTACATCAAAAGTGCCTAGTGGAACACTGCTCCATGTACTGTGACAAAGAGCAGTCAAATTTAGTTTAAGATCACTTCAAAACAATCTGATAGGTCTCAGATTTGAGTTGGAACCTGGGTGCATGATATCTTTTCTACTTTGGACAAATTTTGGGTGAAACTGGATTGGAAAACCAAACAGGTAGAGAACAAGATTAGAGAATATAGCAAATAGAAATAACACACCATCCATTTCAGTGAGAAGTTGACTCATCACCCGGTCACCAACAGAAAGTCCATCACCATGACCAGTATCCCGTGATACAGCGAGCCCATCAATCTCATCAAAAAACACAATTGATGGTGCAGCTGCTCTGGCTCTTGCAAAAAGTGCCTGTACTGCCTTCTCTGACTCACCCACCCATTTACTAAACAGTTCTGGACCTTTCACAGCAATGAAATTGAGGCCAGCTTCTGAAGCAACAGCCCGTGCTAGCAAGGTCTTGCTGCAGCCTGGTGGACCATATAGAAGGACACCCCGAGGTGGTTGTGCTCCAATTCGGGTGAAAGCAGTGCTATGCTTCTGTGGCCACTCTACTGCCTCCTGCAGCTGCTGCTTCACCTCCTCCTGCCCCCCTATGTCACTCCACCGCACTTTTGGCACCTCCAACATCACCTGCCTTTCCAATTTGCTGTGGGGCTTCAGCAACACATCATAACAAGTTCACAGAAGAGAAAGCCAACACAGCACTCTGGACAGCAGCAACTGACCTCAATGCCAAATTGAACTTAATCACCTGGTGGTTGGTCAAAACATATTACTTGCTTTCTATGCACTCAACCAACAGAGGACCTTCTCCATTCTCTTGCAGGTTTAATCACATAATATCTTAGTGGACTGCTGTTAGCTCAGGCAGGACGATGCTGCTCACCTCACGCATTGCACTAGGACTGACCCTTGTCTTGGCTACTTCAAAGTCTTCCAGTGTAACCTCCAAAACAAAATGCTGATCTTTTGGGTATGTTGAACCACTCTTCTCATCCAAGGATGCTACTTCCAATTGAGTGCACAAGGAGGTCATGGAGTCTTGTCTTCTGGACTTTGAAAAAATGATGGAGCGCCGAAGAGCAGAGAGGGCAGCTTCATGACAGAGGGAAGCAAGGTCAGCTCCCACAAAGCCATGTGTACCAGCTGCAAGCTCCTGCACTTCACTAACACACAGTGTGTGCTTCATTTCACAGAGCAGTGCTTCAAGTATTTCCTGTCGCCCCTGTGGGGTTGGTACTCCTGCCATTGAGATCCATCCTCAGAGACTCATTAGTAATTAATATTGACATCTTGGCATAACTTAACAAGCTTTTGGGGCAGACTAAATGGAATCCCAAATGAACTTGCAAAGCTGGAACTGCCAGTCTAGATATGTGCAGAAACCCAAGCCCCAGACTCTTCCTCTTCAGACAAATGGGAGAGTGCAGCTCAAGCAGATGGAGTGCCTATTACCTATCTCAAGTTCCCGGTCAAATCGGCCAGGCCGACGCAATGCTGGATCAAGTGCATCAGGCCGATTTGTTGCAGCAATCACAAGGACACGCTTCTGGCCACCCTCATCCATCAGTTTGAGTAAAGTCCCCACGATACGCTGTGCCAACTCTTCGCTGCCATCCTTGCGTTCAGGTGCTATTGCATCCACCTCATCTATGACCACCTTCACCCAATATTTGTCAGTATCTTGCTATCACAGGAATTCCTGCCTCACTGAGCCTTGAAACCATCTGCTTGGTGAGTAGTCAAATGGGTAAGAGTCATGTACCACAGATGGGGCAGCCTGTTCAGCTGCTGCAAAGACTGCTCTCAAAGCCTGCTCACTTTCCCCATAAAACTGGCTTACAATGTCAGGGCCCTTGATTGCAAACAAGGGGACACCAGCCTCACAGGCAGCTGCTCTTGCTAATGTGCTCTTGCCTGTTCCAGGTGGTCCAAACAATAGTAATCCCCGTGGTGCCTGCAGACCATACCTGCCTCATCAATAACACAGGCATCAAATTTAACGAGTGAATCAAGACATAATGCTGCAGTGAAGGACAGAAATGCTCCCACTGTAGAAGGCATGTAGTCCAGGAAGGTGATGTACCGCATGAACAGATGAGAATGGAGAAGTGATAGATCCACAAGCTGTTTGATTGTTCTAATTTGGTCTGAAAGACCACCAAGAGCTGAGTACTTGACTCGCTCCTCCAGAACTGGTGAAACTTTTGCTGCAGCTATATCACCAGTTTCTAAACTTTGAACCTCAACTTTCTTGCTATCAAATTGGTTCTCTGGTATTTCCTTATTTGTCTGTGAAGGTGCAAGCAAAGTGATATTTGTCATGTGCCCAACTTTATACACAGAAAGGTGTGTGGGTGGCAAAAGGTCATTGATGTTCAAGTTTGGCTTAGCATCTTTGACACTGTCACTATCTGTGACATCCAAATCTCCACCTTTTGAAATACTGGAGCTACGAGCATGAGTAACCACAAAGACACAGTCGCAGCCACATATAGGTAGAGTCACCAGGTTCCCTGGTAGTAAAAAGCGGCCACTCAGCCAGCGTGCTGCAAAAGTTTGTAACAAAGCCTTCCCTTTCGTTGTTTCCTTCTCCAAAATGTACCAGACTGCTGCTATACTCCCAAGATCAGTTCTCCCCCTTTTGGCATTCTCTTGAATCAAGGGTCCTGGGCTACTACTTCTGCCTTTTTTACTTCTGGCTGGAGAATGGGAAGGTGCCTTGCTCAATGATATCTCCTTCGTCTGCTCTGAGCTTCTGTCTTGGAGTGGTGAGTCTACGGTCCTGGTTCCCAACTTAGTTGAACTTGAAGTAGTTCTGATGACTTCTGGTCTTGGTGGTGAAAGTTGTGTTGTTGTATTGTCTGATTGTGATGGTGTGCACCAGCTCAGAGTCAGGTGTGTGCAGTTGAGGACTTCCACTGTTGATGACAATACTCTTTGGTTGCTCATAGGTGGTTGTTGCTCTATCTGTGCTTTTGTTTCACACAGATGAAACAGATTGAGCAGGATAGTTGAGCCCAATGAAGGGGAGCCAAGAGCAAGTCCAAGATGTTTTGACATTCTCACACCATAACCGACTAACTGTGATACCAGAAAGCATCCCCAAAAACCATATTTTAGCACATCAGTATAATAACTGTGAGAGGAGGAGAAATTGGTACAGAAGGCAATGCAGAGAGAGAATACAGCAAAAAACACATAGAGGTGTCAATATCTCTCACAAGGAGAAATAAATAGAACAAACCCCTAACCCTAAACCTCATGCCAAAGCTTCTTCATAAGTGATAAGGAGTGAGGGTATAGTAGTGAGTTACCTTCCGAGATGGCCAAGCAACTGCAATGACAAAGAAAATGCCTGGAGTGTTGCTTGATATACTCGGCAAAGAAAGCTTGTACTGCCTACCACAGAGCTCCATCAAAGACACCACAGAAGAAGAAGAGGATGATGTCTCTGTTCCACTACCTACGGAGACCTGCAAGGAACAATATCTGTCCATGCTCATTGCCTGCTTGTGTTATGCATCCATCGCGCAGTTTTGCTGAATTCCAGAGTTTTCTTCAGTTTGGACTCCTCGCCCAAAAAAGACTGACATTGCTATTGACGACCAGGAATCCAACAGGCAACGAAAAAAAAACCTCTCTGAACCCTCGAGGAAAGAAGCAAAGAATGCTCGAGTGGCAGAAAAATGCAAACGAATAAAGAACGGATTAGAGGACGCACCGCGACGAGATTTCCAGTAGAAACGGATGCAGATAACATGGCTTCCTCGGACATCCATAACACAGCACCAGAGCCACTCTCCTTCTCCTCTACGCTCACTACACTACACCTCACAGCTCCGAGAGAATCTCCTCCCGATGCCGAAGGATTCTTGGACTCCTTATTGATACTGTCTTTGTTGTCGACGCCTTTCGTTGGAGTCTGCAGGTTCCCCGAGCTTCGCCGTGAGCCCGCCATGAGGGTACGAACAAGAGGAAGAAGAAGAAGAAGATGAGGAGGAGGAGGAGGAGGAGAAGAACAAGAAGGGGGACAGGGTTTTGGTTGTGTGGTGGCGGACACCAAAATTGCACATCAAAAAGAGTAATTCTTCACCAAAAGAGGAGCTGAAAAACTTTCCAGAATCTGTGAGGGACAGCGAATTAGACTCCCAGCTTCCGCAACTCCTTCGAAACAGAGAAACCGTGCACAAATTCTTTTCTCCCGCTCCTTCCTCACGTCTCTCGACGTCGCTCTTGGGGTCTCTCTTCTGTCTCTCTCGCGCGCGCACTTGGGCTGCGGCCGTTGCGTTTTCCTACATCCATTCTAAGAGATTTTCTCCATTATTCATCCTCTCTTCATCTACTCCAACGTGGGATGAATCTTGTTTTTCCTTAACCTACTATGATGAAAAATCTATGGATGTAAACCTAGGTGGATGAAACATCACATTAGCGCCGAAAGCAAGACGACAAACTCTTGACGGTTGATGGCGATGGGAAGTGATGTGCAGGATGCGTGGTTTCTATTTTTGTGTTTGTTTGTTCTTTTGAAGGTTATATGGACTTGTTAGTGTTTTTGATTTGATGGTGCTTGAGTTTTTTTGGGTGCTTGCAGTGGGTGCGCTGTGTGTGGAGCAAGGTGTTTGCGAGGATTTTCTGTTTGGATGTCAATGAAGATGGGATGGTGGGAGAGCTTAAGAAGCAAGGACGTCAAACGCTTTAAGCAGCTAAGTGTTTTTAGAATTTTTTTGTTTTGTGTGGATTGCATTTGGGTTTTGAGACTTTTAGGAAATGTTGTGTGGAATTACAAACATAGGTCTATTATCAAGGGGATGGTGAAAGATGTAAAGGATTTCATGAACAACCATCTTGGTAAAGGAGTCTATATGAATGAGCATTGTGTTGAGTGGTTTAAATATGTTTGTTTGAAGGAATAGAATACCCAGCAAACTAGGCCTCCGAATGCATGTTCAAATCGTTCATTTGGGTTTTGTTGGGTTGTTCTAGTATCGGCGTTGTAGCTGCATTTGTCAAACTTCCTGAGGTTTGCTTACAAAATAGTAGGGATTTATGCATTACTATATTGAGCTCCATTTGATTTGCCTAAATTTTGTAGTTTTTACTAGTAAAGGATTTTTGTGAGATGTTCCAATGTGGGTGTTGTAGATGTTATATCGGGATATTTTGTTATAACAATTTATGTTATGTGTGGTTTGGGAATTGAGGGAAATTTCTAATGTGCCAATTAGGTCAGCTAATGTTCAAGAAAATGAAATTGGAGCGATCTGATTCTTGTAGACGTGTATGTAGTAGATTTCATAGAAATAAAACATCATTTAAAAAAGATTGTACACCTTTGTGAAATTGTAGGATGAATTTGTGGAGTTGCATGTTTTGTGTACATAGTTGATGTTGTGTTGTTGATGCATAGTCAATGGGCAGTTAGGAACTTGTTATGCTTCTGTTTTTGGTATCAGAACTGGTGACAATCTAAAGGAAACATTAGTGGGGTTATGAGATGATGGAGGAATGTTGTTGCTAAAATGAATAACAAAACCACAATTTCAAAATTTGACCAAGGTGATTTGGAAGGACACCCACCTCCAAGTACCTTGATGATTTGCATTTTTGGTTTTGCCACAATTGAAATAATAAAATTTGATCCAAGAGAAGCAAGGCAAGTAAACCTTGTAATTGATGTGGCTTTGTTAGGGTTTTTCATCTTAGCAACAACACAGTTGAAAACTTTCATCATGACTGGGCCTGTGTCTTCATTAACTCAAGTAACTCCAGGTTTTTTCTATGTATCTAGATGGCCCTATCAATGAAAATGAAAGATCCCACAAACTTCACAAAAACCTTAATAACATTATTAAATTAGGAAATATTTGGCTCCCTATAGACCCACCATTTGTTGGGAAGACGTGCAAAAAATTTCAAGCTTGAATATAATAGTGAATTTAAGGAAGGAGATAGGATCATTAGAATAGAACTTTCTAGAGCGATTGCTTATGTATTAAGTTGGAGGCTTTGCAAAAGTGGAGAAGGGACATTAAGTTGGGTTTATGTAGGTGCTAATGAGCTAAATTTCCATAGTAGGATAAAAGATAATTGGGTTGTTGTAATAGAAATTGAAAAAAAGTTCAAAGGTTGAACTCTCCAAAGATTTGAAAGGAAGAAATCTTTGTAACCAAAATGGAATGGAGTGCAACTGCTAGGCACAATACAAAAAGCCTATTGCAAATGAATCTCCTAACTTTCACCCATTTAGCTTTGTACATCTAGAAATAGAAAAGCCACCCCCACATGTTGGCAACGTTTGGGTTCGAACATTATTTATAAATACTCATAGACATGTCAAAATATATAAACCTGGAATGGAAAAATGATTTCAACTAGGGGATAGATTAATAAGAGTAGAACATGCTAGTGTAACCTCTAGACTAATGAATTGGATGCTAGAAATTGATGGAAATGGATTACAACAATGGGTTGAAGAGAGTGAAAACCATGTAGACTTCTATGTTTACCCTTATATGATTCATACATAAAAAGTGACAAAATTTTGTGACTAACCAATGTATACATCATGATTGGTCCTAAGGGAATGGATGAACTATTACGGGGTAAGGAATTTGAAGACATTTTGGATTAGATAGAGAGTTAAAGATGACATCTAAAGTTTGAGGTTATGATGAAGTGAAATTATTTAAGATTGTCATTTAATTTGCGGGGTAAGGTTAAGGATTAGTTCAAGAAACTTCAACCTATTCCTGTAAATTAGAATGAGATGAAAATTATCATGCAACAGAAGTTTGGTATTGTAGATCTTGATGAACTAAAGTTGAAAATGGATTCCATCAGGTAAAAGCCCAAATAGAAAATACAATCATAATTTAACCCATTAAATAAGTTATTAACGAGAGGCATGATAAAGTATGATGAGTAGAAAAGGTGTTTCCTTGTTCATCTATGAGTAGAAATTAGAAAATTATGTATGGTAATGACATATGCAAGTGTTGAGGAAATTCTTGCAATAGCCAAAAATGTTGAAAGAGTTCCTGGTGGATTAGGTGAGACTCCATTTGAACTACTCAAGGAGGAACAAGAGGAGGGTATGCATGATGACACACTACTAGAAAAACAAATATTTGCTTTAAACACATCATTCATCAATTTCTTTGAAGGAATATTTTATGTTGATGGAACAATACCATCAAGAGTTAGCAGTTCTACCATGTGTCAAATTTGTAGAGCTAGTGGCCAAATAACCATTACATGCCTGCTTATAGGAGACCTAAAGCAAAAATGTGTTAGGTGCGGTCTAAATACACATAAGATGGAAAATCATGGGGTGAAATGTGGATATTGTTCTAGTATGGGACACAAAAAGGATAGATGTTGGAAACGAAGAAAAGATGAAAAAACATTGTATCTGCTGCCAACAATTACTTAGAGGCCCTAGTGGATGATGAGAACACCATGTTAGCAAAGTTTAATCGATTATGTGATGCAAAACATGATGTGTTCATTGGAGCCAAAATTCCTTGGAAGATATTGCATATGGAAGTTATAGAAGGAAAAGTAATTGAGGAGTGTGATGTTGGACACATCGATTTAGTCATGAGTTCTATGGTAAGGTCCAAAATCCTTACCCATTTCATAAGGGGATTTCTTTGTCTCCAATGGAAACCATTTTAGCCATATTAAAAAGGTTGGTGTTGCAACCCCACTTTGGGCAAGTGTGGGGGTGAAGCCCAACACTCCCAAAGTTGGGGACTTGGAGTCCTCCGGGACTCCAAATGTTTAGAGTTCAACAGCAAGGCCCAAAACACCTCACATTGAGGTGTTCTTGGTGTCATTGGAAAGGTCTTGAAGAGTAGATATCGAAAATGGCCTCGCATTGGTCATTTGGACATCTGTAACCCAAGTTATGGGCAAAAAAAGGGCCAGGAATAAAAGTGACAGTTTGACCCCCGACCACTAAAAGTCGGGAATCGACATCTTTTCGACATCCGATTTGAGAGTGCAACATGGTGTTAAAAAGATCTCAACAAGGGCTACAACTTTGGTTTAGACCTCGTCACGGTCAGACTCTGTAGTCGGGAGTTATGAGCTCCCAAAGTCTTGGGACTCCAACTTGGGAGTCCCGGGAAAAAGAGCCATTTGGATGTAGCCTCAGTGGAGAGCTGCAGAGAATACTATATGGGGGAAGGTGGTGGCTTCCCCTGAGTCCAGGCCGTGGTGAGTCTTATGTGTCCAAGTGCCCGTGGTTTGTCCCAACACCCAAGGGTGTTCTTGAATGTTAACTAACCTCTTTTGGTTGGTTTTTAGATGCAGATTCACACAACATAAGCTAGTCCCTCTTCCTAGTCTAATCCCGGGGCTCCCAACATGACCCTCTACCCCTTTTTAGTGTTGGAAGTCGGGAGCGTGCCCTAAGTCTCAATTTTTCGCAACTTGACAAAGTGAAACCCTCAAGTGGGTTTCACCCTGTGACTTAGGAACGCGTTAGTTGGAATCTTTGGAAAGTTTAGTCGAATTGGTAAAGAAAAATCGGGATGAAGGATTGAAGTCTGTCAATTTGACTAATGTTGAAGGACCAATTACAATAAGAAGGATTAACATCCACAAAAATTATCGTAGTAAAATTCTTCATCTTCTGGTTCAGATAAACAACAATTTATCAGAATGGTGATGGACATTGGTGCATCCATGTTGTGTTGTTTGTAGGTGTGGTATGAAAATTGGGAATAATGCATCTTGTTTCTAAATTGACATCATACAATACAACATCTAAGGTTATAACCTAAGCACTTGGCAAATCAATAAACTACATGTGAAGGTTAGTAATGTACAATGTTTGATGACATTCATGGTACTAGTAGATATGGGCAACTATGACATCGTACTAGGATTATATTTTCTCATTAAAATAGGTGTGGTAGTTGATGTGGAGAAATGTATAATTCAGGTTAAACATGGCCCCTCATCCCAATGCTCTAACATGCCCTTCTACTAAGATGCCTTTCTACGCCTGAAGTGTTGTGAGTTAAGGAACGTACCCCAACTCATTATCCTTCCATTGTTTTCACATTTGGATTCATAGTTGAATCTATCAAGGAGTTTGGGAGTGTGTTAATACGTATATGTTAAGTAAAAAAGTAGGCATTTAGTAAATAAGTAGCTTAGTAAACATAGCAAGTAGGTTATTTAACCAAATTAATATGGCCAATTTGGTTAAGCATGGCCATTCAGTATGGTTGATTTGATTAAACCATGGGCATCTTCATGGACCATTTAAAAAATTTGTCCTTCTTAATTAGATGTACAACTTAGTTCACTTGGTCAAAATGGTCATTTTAATCAAAAGAACCATGTGTTTTTCATGCCCATGCATTTAGTCCTAAATCAATGCAAACATCCTTTTGTTCAATGTGAACACCTTATAATCAAATTGAACCTTTAAAAAAATCGTGATTTCTTGTAGTATTATATGTTAATAGTTTTTTTTTGGGTGAAGGTTAAAAAGGAGGTGCAAAAATACATGTGAAAAAATGCTTCCCATGCCAAATCTATAAGGCAAAACATATTAAGACCTCATGTTTATTGCAACCATTGGGAATCCTTAATACCAAATGCGAATCCGTTAATATGGATTTTATCTTAAGGCTGCCCAAGAACTAAAGATCATTCAAAAAACATGGGTAAATTCTAAAACTAAATAAGCCCAAATAAATAAATAAATTATGAAATACAAGATTGGAAATCCTTGATCCCTTGATATGAGAAATTGTGGCCAATGACAAGAGTATCATGAGCTAGGTAGATTTTATAAATTATAAAAATGTGCATAAGTGGCAATAGGACTACCTTCCAATATGCCTAAGTGGCTTTTGAGGTGAGTTTAGAATAGCAATAGGTAGGCCCTTTGTTAGTTGTTGACAAACTTAATTCAATCCCAATGGGTCCATAGTGGTAATAAAAAAATTCATGAATTAGGTCCAACCATCACCCCAAAAAAACATGTACAAAATGTGACTGCATGGATAAAATTAAATAGTCATTCAATCAACCATACATTACATTAACATAGAAAGTGACAAAATCCATAATGTGGCGTTGAAAAGAAATTGAAATCCCAAACTCACATAAAACATAAAAACAACCACAAGTTCAAACATGCACAAATCACAAGAATTGAGGGGAAATTAAATGTTAATCTAATATCAAATTTTGTCAAATGTTATTCAAAATTTCACCCACCATGTATGATTATTACAAAACTCATAATGAAATATTAATTGATTCACCAATGATTGAGGCTCCAAGGTTAGATTTGAGATTGTCCTAATAGTGACTTATATATTTTTGCTTTGTTATGACTAAATTAAGAATTATAAGCTCCAAAATATTAATATTGGTGGAACTACTTTTAGTTGTCCTTAAATGTTAAGGAGGACAATTTTTTGGTTCACCCCTTTCCCAATATTAATCTTAGTTAAAAACAATCATGGTTTCAAAATTTAATACACATGGGTTGTAATTATCAGATCATTAAGTAAGGCTTGACCTTCTAATGAAAGTTTCTTGTGTCTAGTTGCATGCTATTGAAAAATTTGTGTGTTGCTTAGCTAGTAGGAAATTTTGGGCAATTTTGGGTAGTTGTATGCAACATTGATGTGAAAGTCAACAAGAAGTTATGTTGCCAAAATTTTCATCATTTAAAAATTTTTAAAAATTAGATTATGGAATGCCAAATGTTCTTAATCACAATCTCAAACTATCCAAGTTTTTTGTTTTCCCTTAAAAGGAAGAAAATCAATATTGAATGGCCAAGTTTGACCATCCATGTTATTCATTCATTTCAACTTCATTTTTGACCATTTTCTTCCTTTGTGATTCATATGCACGCCATTAATCCATCACCAAAATTTTACAATCCAAGCCTTCAAAAATTTGCAATTTTGAAGGTTGCCCAAAATTAGAAAATCTACGTTTTCAATAATGTCAATTTTTTGATTTTTCATCCAATTTTTTTTTTTACAAAAACATTTAACTTGAAGTGCTCCACAATTAGCTTGAAAATTTTCACAATTCCATTGAGTCAAAATTTCAAAATTCCAACATTTTGCATGACTTCAAAATGCATTTGTGAAGGCTAGTCCACCTTTTGGCAGACCTTGAAACCCAAATGAAGATATTACTGATTCAAATAAACTTTTGATGTTAGTGAAAATTGAAGCAATACAAAACTTGTTCCATAGCAAGAAACATTTATCACAATCCTCATCTCGAAAAAACATGCATGTGTCCAAATTTCAAATGTTTCCTTTTTTGATTGGAGATTAACTTATATTTCCATGGTGTAATGAATAAGAAAGGTATGTTTCACACATGAAATAATACAATTAATTGGAAAGGAAGCTTATTCTTTCTTCCTCTTTTTGGGCCCCACTCTGAAAGGAAATATGGAAAAACCCACCATTAAAGCCTTGATTAGTGTGCCAATAATGTTTGAATTGTGATTGGTGTTTGATTATTGTGGTGTTTTTGGAAGATTAATCCCGTTAATCTTTTGCAAATTGGGTTTTAATTTTGGTGCGACTAATGGATATTTTTCATTTCACAACAAAGTGAAATGATGGGTTTCAACTTCATTCATGATTGTGATGATGATAATCACAACGACTACATTTAAAAAATTTCATTGTTGTCATCATTGTCGTTGTTGTTGTTGGGATGAGATTCTTTCTCAAAGATGATTGAAGTTGCAAGAGCAAGCACACGATCAAAGTGAAGTGGGTTCTTATGTTGTCCATGAACGCTCATGAGTATGTCAATCACAATTGAAGGTCTTTTAACTGCACATGCTTCTACAACTTTACAAACACCCTCCTACACACACACATACACACAATATACATTTGTTTCCCAATTATTTCACAACTTGCCCAATTACTTCACAACTTTAGTTGGAAATTGAAGAATTGTTGAATTTCATGTACATGTAGAGATTTCATTTTGCAAATTTTGTACCTGGATTTGTTGATTTGGGTCGTCCATATGAATTATTAGAAATGAAAGGAAATTTTTCACCTAAAAACCCACATATTTACAAAGCCATCATGTTAGAATTGAAATGTAATGCTTTCGAAGTGGTGGTGCACAATTCATTAACGACGCATTCAACATGATGTTCACATGTTTTCTTGAAAAAATCCACATATGTACAAACTTGTGTTAGAATTGAATTTCACACTTAAAATAAGTGGTGGTTTTGTCATGCTATCTATCCATTGATCATTGGCATATTGATTATGTGCTCACAATCTTTTTTCTTAGTTATGATTGAAGGAATTAATAACCTCAGAGTCATTGAAAGATGAAGGCATGGTGGTGAAGAAGGCTATTATGGCAGGCAAAATCCCAATGCGCACATTGTCATTGCTATCATCCATTCGCTTCCTAAGATTCTTCACTAAATCGCTTCGTTCCTCATCTGTCACATGGATGTAGTCACAATAAAAGGAGCCAAAGAACTTGTTGCATGCAATTTATGTGATACTTTGTCTACTTTAAAACAATTGTACATGTTGTTTAGATGGTCCAAACGTCTTTTCCAACATTGTGTTGATATACTCATGAAGTTACAATCATATGAATTTGTACTCATTTCATTGTGTTGTGAGAAACCTTTTACACACAAAGCAATTATTGAGTTTGGCTACAACACACTTGTTCACTATCAAGTGGGAATTTTTTAGTTTGAAGGCAAAAAAAAATTGCTCAAACAATATTACACAATTTTCATCTTCATAGGGCATAATTTTCCAACACCTAATCAATGATTTGTGCAACTACAGATCAAATGGTGCAAAAGAAATGCAACTCGTTTTTTGTGCCTAATCCTAGAAGCCTGGAATTTGGCAAGGACAAGAGGAGTTTGGGTTGCATACCAGTGAGGATATTGCCTGCAATGCGAAGGAATTGATGCACGACATGTGCAGTGACAAGACGGATATCGAGAAAATAGTCTTCATCAAGACACGATTTTGCAACTGCCATAAAGCCTTGCGGCATTCGCATCACTTCTGCCATTTGCTCCTATCCCAGAAAATTAAGTAGAAACTGAACCCAATTTGCCTCAATGGATTATAAATTATCAGTAGGCTAATTGCTCATGTTGGGGCACACATCCAACAAATCACAGAAGCAAGATGTACTCTATGTAAGAATTAATTTCCTCATCTTCATCAAGCATAAAATAGCTTAAATCAAGTTCTCACAATTCTCTTACGAATTGATGCTAAACAGCTTCATGGAGTCTAGTAAAAAACAGGCCTCAAAGATTTTCACTCAATGAAAGATCTTCACCACTTTGAAACAATTATTGTGCTGTCCTTTTTACCCACCTCGGTGCAGAGATCTCTTCTCAAAAATGTGCCAAGTGCAACCATGGCAGCATGCCGGATAGCAGCTGCAGTCTGCCCTTGCACCACAAAACACATGATTTGTATCAAGATACTCGAAGGCTATGTATTCAAAATTATTTTTTCCTTCCTTTGGACAAAATAAGCAAACATAAAAGGCAGAAAACCAATTGTATGGCCACCAGTCTGGAGGTTGGATTGATGGCCACCTCGGGGTACAGATAGATGGTCACAGAATATAATCAACAACTTTTGACAATTGTAAACTTGATGATAATTGCAGAATGATCAACCTTTGCAGTATGACCAAGTGCGTGTGCAGTACTTACTTATATGCATGTCAAAGAAATACTTGTGATACATTCAGAGATGCTGGTGACATACCTTGCTAGCACGCCAAACAGCGCATGGGATTAGGAGTTCTCCTATTATGCTCGATGCTAGTGGTAACCATGAATCCCCTAACTCTGGCTTCTCAAATAAATCATCTAGGAGCTGTTGCACATGCAACCAAATTACTTGAGGCAAAAAGCTTGCTCCAAACTTTGTCTCAAATGTATCTGTATGAGAAATTTCATATGCAAAATACATGAAAGTGGGTGTCAGTCATACAGGAAATATATGCAAGTGAGGATTTTTTTTATTCACATAAGAACAGATGCAGTTGGAAAAACCAATATGTACCTACCTGCAAGAAGCTAATGCGAAGAGCTGGATCTTGATCATCTTTCAAGCATGACCCAAACAGTGGCAATAATGTCTTTAAGTACGGACCCACCTGCCACAACATGATGCCCATTTCTGCTTATGAGAACTGTAGATTTTCTAATGTAATGTGCAAGTGTTACTGGATTAAAAGGAGGCCGACAAACACTGCAAACATGCTAAAACAATGTTTCAAAATTATGTTTTCAGACTACTCCTGAGGCAGTAAATTTCTGTAAGCACTTGTGCATTTTACCTCGAAATCCAGAACTTGATAGGTGGACGTAAATGGGTTGATTTTCACTTACAGTGCCACCACCATTACGCATGAATGTTTGGAAGAGGAGTTTCCCAGGTAGGCCTGATGACCAGCCTTTGTACCCAGTTGTGATGATTTCCATGAGGTTATGGATGTGCTCAATGTAAAGCTCTCGTGCCGATTCCATCCCCAACACTTTTGCAAGCATATCAAGGACTTTGCAGACTCCACACTCAGCTTGTACCCTGCTAAGTCCCTGGGCTGATTGGAGCTTCACAAAGTTCAGCATTTTTTTCCAAATTAAGAACAGATCATGGGTAAAAAAATCAACCATTATGCATCTATGCATTGAAGACCATTTGGTGAATGTCCATCTGATTTTGATCACGAGATGCTCAAAAAACATACAAGAGTGAAAGTGTATGCTTACATGACAGTGAATTGAAAGGACGTCACTGCATCAATGTGGTTTTTTTTTTTTTTTTTGTTTTTTTGGTTTTCCCATTGAAAATACCAAAACAAACGAGAACTACTAGTACAAATTATACCTGAAGGAGCAACACAAAGAGCTTGAAGGAAGATGAGTGACAACGATTTCCCGCCACCTTCACAATGTTGGTAACAACTGAAAGGAGCTGCCATTTGCACACAGGGCCTTATATTTCCTTTGTGTGATCTTTTCAATTCACTGGAACCAAAAAAATGTCCAAAATATGTCTCAGTTGAATTTTACATAATATGTGTCTTGGTAACAAAAATATGAAGTCTTTTTATGCTGCTGGTTTAGTACACTTTCTGTTACTTTCCCACAGACTCGAACCCCTTTCACAGGGACCCAAGAATTCATGAACTTCCTTCACCTATAACAGAGACAGTGATTCATATAATATACTTTTTTTTTCTTCTATTCCACAACAAATTGACAATGCCCATGACGTTGCAGACTTGGAAATCATACCTGATTTTGAACAGCAAGATGATCACTACAACACACTTCCTTTTGGTATAATCCGTTGCATAACTGCATGCACAAACCCATGAGTAAGACACCCAGACAAGAAAAATCCAACCCTTTTGGTATAATCTGTTGCATAATTGCAAGCACAAATCCGTGCATAAGATATCCCAACAAGAAAAATACAACCCTTTTGGTATATAATCCATTGCATAACTGCATGCACAACTCTGTGAGTAAGATCCAAGCTTTTTTTTGCAGCTGAATGGGAAACAACTGAAAATTTCCTGGACTATTCAATAGATCTAAACTTGAGTCTGTCCTTACAAGTACAGTTGCAGGTTTTTTGTAATGCATGAACAAAGTTCCTTTGCAAGCAAAACTTGCAAATTCAAACAAACCTTTTCCACAAACTGTTGTTTCATTGCTTTGTGGGGTGTTCTGTAAACTAAGGCTGATATGACAACCAGAACATTTGCCCTCTGCACAACAGATTTCCAAGCACAGTTATTGTAAATAAAACAAACCCAGATCAGATCAGCAGGCACTCCAGCTTGCCCCAAAAAAAAACTAGTTGCAACTAACACATCTGAATAGTACTCCGGTAGTCCGCCAGTAATTTCAGTTTCCTCAGAGGTGGATGGATATCTTCATGTTTTAAAGGCTAAATCAGACTGCAAGAAATTCAAGCAAATTGCATAATTAATATATGCAAGCAGGACATAAAATGCTCAAGCAGGCCATTGAACATTTACATGTGGTTGACTTGATTGGGGACTTGCAAGAGGCTGAAGAACAAGAGGCAACCAGTTCTTAGGTGACAAATGGAAGCCTAAGACATGTACAGCTGCAATCACATGCTCTGCAACTGTTGCATTGTCATCACCCACAGCACTGCACAAAAGGGATTTATCACCAACATGAACAACAACACACTATTTTTTTGTTCAGAAAAAGGTTTGTTAAAACAAAAGCATTCAAAACTGCCATAAATTCAAGTACCAATCTGGTTCCTAAATTTCCATACCTGCAGAAAGCAGGAATCAAAATGTCCAAGTGCTTAACTGCATGCCCTTCTGCCAGCATCTGTATAATGACTCAACCCATTTGCATCCGAGAGAAATCCAAGCTCAATATCATCATCAAGCTACAATTGCACTGTTCAAACAATTCCACCATGAGCTGCAGAATCGACCTATACTAAATTGGGTTCTGTATTTTGGCATGCAAATGTGCCACACATGTGCTCTGGAGGAAAGTCTAGATGCAAACCAGAATTGTGTGGAGTAGACGGGCAGCACCCAATCGTGTTGGTGCCGTCCACTGCCGCAACTCTTGAATTGCAGGGGATATCATGGGTTCTAAGAATGCCTACACAAACCAACAACATCTACACACCATGTGACCCAAGGCACATGAAGTTTGGAAGGATCATCAACATGTCAGTCAGAGATGTTTATCTGTTGCAAACAAGTAGACTAGCATCATACATACACATACAAAATACACTCTTTCACAGACACCCAACAAAGCCCATAAATTCTGAGGCTCAATTAGCAGAGCTGATCTCTCAGGAAACATCATTATAAGCTTCTTCTGATAGATGCATGCAGATGTATACATCATACCTCTACCATGAGGCGGCATCCTGCACCACCAGGTCTTCTTCCTTTGTAAGGCTCAGATAGTTGTAAACCTTCAGAATCTAGGTCATTCTTGTCATCATAATCTTCTTCTTCAGTTTCATTTTTCTCATCCTCAGAAGAATTATCTTCTGTTGTGGAAATTGCTGCAGTGCTTAACATAATATCCGATTGCTTTATTATATGGTCCCCATCTAATTCCTGGATCTGTAATGTTTCCTCTGGTGAACTTGCATCCTTCAAACCTAATCCTTCTTGATCTGTTGCTGCTGTCGTTGCCACTGAGACAAGTTCTTGCTTTTCTGATTCCCATAGATCCATTGCGGCATTTGTATCAGTTGTCATCATGTGGGAAGTGGTTGTTTCCTCATGCACTTGAAGAGGAAATTCCTCACAATTCTTGACATCACTTAAAGCGGTTGTCATTGTCATGGTACTGATTGTATCACTTTCCTGAACTTTTGTCTCATAATTTTCTGCAGATAAGAATTCCTCATTTTCGACTCCCAGCTCAACATTTCCCAGCTGGAGGTTCTTCAATGCATCAACTGTTGTTGTTTGAGGTACTAGCTCAATGGGTGAAGAAGAAGAAGAAGAAGAAGTTTCAACTGGTCCAGGACCTACTGCTGCAGCAAGTGGATCTTGTTCTTCAGCAAGCTGGGCCCTCTTGTGTTCTTCAGCCCATTGCAATTCCTCCTCCTTCTGACGCTCCAAGAACTTTCTTTCAGCTTCCATAGTTTCCTTCATCAATCGTTCATCATCCTCTTCAGTGTTCCGACCTGAGTCTTTCCCCTAAATTGCAAAAGAAATGCTCATCATGACTCAGCCAATTAGTTGATGTTTGTTTGCGAAATCGCATACTACCCAATCTTCAATCTTTCATGAAGAATCTCTTGTATGGTACTGTATTCAATCCTGAGTTCAATGTTGTTGTTTCTGCTTTCACAAAGATCATGGAAGGCAAAGTTGTTCATGATCTCAAAATGGAAGAAAGAAGACAGTAGAAACTAAACTATTTGTACATTTGGTGGGTGTGAATGTGGTGGCACATGATCAATGCACCTTTCGAGAGTCAAGTTCATTGATGAACTTGAGGTAGATCTCACCCACTCCTTCCAGCAATGTGAGCGTCAAGGCAGCCAGATCTGGGGACACATCTGTGATGCCCAACAGCAACAGAGGCAAAAGCTCCGGGATGTAAAACCGTGGTATTTTGCAGCTCTCAATGCATGCCTTGATGTCATCCTCAGCTTTGGATCTATCTTTGTAGTTTAGCCAGTTTGCTACACTCACAAAAAACAGCTGCACAAAACAAAAACCTGTCATATAATTTCAGAGTAAAGAAAAAGAAAGTCGATGGTAAAGAAAAATGTGTACTTTACCCAAACAGATTTGAAGAGACTCATGCATTCGAAAATGTGCTTGCTGCAACAAAAAAAAGATGTAATCTCATCTCAGACCCTTGGAAGACAAAGAAGAAGATGATGATGATAATGATGACAAGGGATTTGACTTGTGACCTCTCTAACGGTTGTGGTGTGATCAAATGCAAGGGGTTTGACACCTGGCGCTAAGTGTGCTGCAACCATGTTTGCTGTTAATCCACATTGCACCATCCCATTGATGGCTTGCAATGCAGCAATGCGAACCTGGCATTTGACAAACAATGGCCAATCATAAGCAAGACTTCTCCTGTTGTAATAAGATGCAAGAACACTGCAAGAAGTATTCAAAGAGTGTGCAACTCATTAAGTGACAAAAGAGGAAACTTGGAAAGTCTAGGAAGAGAAACAACAATGAGAACTGGGAAGATCATGATTGAGTTCAGTGGTTTTGCAGGGAATGAAAAAACCCACCCGGGAGTGAGAGTGGTTTATGCTGGGGATGAGCGCTTTGAGAAAGATACCAGTCTTGTTGCCAAAAGCATCTGGGTGTCGACTGGCAATCAATACCAAGACACTGCATGCACTCTTGCGAACTTCATGGAATGAATCAAACAATGTCACCGCCATCACCTAATTTTGTCCCCAGGATTCTCAAGTAGATCAGATTGCAGCTTGAACAACATCTAGGATATGCTGACATTGCAAATGTTGCCTTCTAGGATCATTCTATCTACTAGGTCCAGTCTGATATAGTTTTCCAATAACAGTGGTACATACTCATTGTGGGCTTGGGTGTGTGAGAGAGAGAGAGGAAGGAAGAGACACATACTCGCTGAAGAGGATCAACAACTGCACAAAGAGTCTCATGTGAGCATTGGGTGAGCAAGGAATTGCTCAAGAGTGCAAACAGCTGCAATCGGAGCTCTTCTGAGCCTTCCAACACTGGAATCTGTCCTGCAACATCTTCCCGGGCAACAATCCAACCTCTCTCTATTGTAAAATAGCCTTTGGCTTTGTTAAGTGATCCACTGGCTTAGGGCTGTAATTGCTACCTCCTTGTGAGAGTCCAGACATGTCTGGAATCCAAAACAAAAAGATTGGGTTCACATCTCAGTTGGTGATGGAGAGAAGCAAGCCAATCAAAAAACCAATCATGCAGAAGAATCAGAGAGTTTATGTACCCATCAAGTCTGCCATGACTGGTACAAGTTGCTTCACAGTCACATCCACCTGCAATGGTGGTGGGGTTCAGGTTTGAAGAGTGTTATTGTTGCTGTTCAAGCCCATTTAGAGATCAGAAACAATCAAAAGATGTACGAGATTCACAGTGTTGTCACTGTATGGGTAGCAGAAATTCACTGATTTGTACATACTTCAGGAATGCAGTCAGCAACTTTCTGGATGAGCTGAACTGCTAGCTCACGGCATTTCTCAGAGGTGTCACTCAGGCACTGAAGCACCAGCCCTAGAATTGTGTCATCCCATGCAGCCTGAAAAAAGACAAAATTGCTTGTCAGGTAATCAAGAAACCATGTACACCATGCATAAAAGGGAGGGGAAAATGGCATCAAGACTTGGTTGTTGCCCTAGTGAAGCTCCTAAACCTGAAACTTTCAAACACCCAGTGTCCAGTAAATTATCATTCTTCTGAAGCCCCTACTTCCATGCATGGAGCTTGAAAAACAATCAGCTAGTACTGGATTCTGGAACTCTTTCTTACCTGAAGCACATCAAGTGGTGGTATTGATCCCACACCATCATCTTCAAGCAAACACACAAGTAGCATCTCCAATGCTTTTCTTCGTGTTTTCAAGTCAGGATCTGACAGACGATTCAATGTTCTCTGCACCGTCTGCAACACCCAAAAAACCACCAAACTAACCCACCTTCAATTCAACGTTTTTGAAACTGTAGGACTTTCGTTATCATGATTCTCACCCACAACCCAAACATGGAATTCCTCAAAAATGTCTTCTCATTTTCAGCATGTGAGGAAGTTTGTATTGCCAGGAAAAAATCCTCAATTTAAGCTTATCAATATTCTATGATATCACCAAAATATGCAACAAAATCACCTCAACAATGTAGACTGCTGACACAAACAACAAAATGAAAAATTTCTGATCTTTTGGCAATCCATCCAGATAGTTTTATAACCCACCCACAGATTGAAACCCTAAAGCACTAACATAAACAGCAATTTAACGCACAAATCTCTGATTATTATAGAACCCATTATAGGTTTGAGACCCTAAAAATCTTTGGCAAGAATTGTAGCACAAAGTATAAGTCTGTGAGTGGAAAAAATTGGTCTTTTCATTTCTATACATGTGCAAAAGAAGTGGGATCTACTGATCAACATAGAGAAGAGAAGGAGAAATGCATATTGTGCTCAAAAAATTACACAAAATCACTTGCAATATATATTCAACTCTGGTTGTTGAAAAAAAGATGGGAACAAAAGAGGTTGGAACATCAGGCACAAGTTTCAGTTACAGCCACTTTTTACCTGGAGATATGCAGAGACAACTTGTTCCTTTGTCACTTCTTCTTGTGGGTATCCATGTTCATCCAAAAACTCAGACATGCTTTTGCAGCACAACTTCAACAAAGGCTCGTAGTAATGTAAACCTTGCTTTGCAAAGATGGGACGAAGAGCAAGAAACAAAGAAAGGAAACACAGAGAGAGAGAGAGAGAGAGAGAGAGAGAGAGAGAGAGAGAGATTGTGATGAGAGAAGTGCATGCATGTATCCCCCTACAAAAGGAAGAAGAGAGGGAGGAGAGAGAGAGAGAAAGTAGACAGTTGGGTTGTAACTGCCACTTTTGGTTTCATGGCCATGGGACACACAAATAGACTTATCCCAGAGGCCAATTCAGAACACCCCTAGGAATATGAGGAGGACCTTCTTAAGAAAATAAATTAAAACCCTAATTAACTTCATGTTCCTCAACAATTTTGTCTTTTATTAAGTACAATGGCAATGAGGGATTTTTGTATAGGAGAATTACTCAGGCCCTTCCCTAATTTGAGATCTGTGCCGGAGGCTGGTAGGCCAAGGGAACAAGTCGAAAATCATGGAGGGGCCTGTACTCAGGTCCTTTTCCTATGTAAAGCAGAGTTGGGATTTTTTCACTTTTTAGAAATAGTGACAAGCTGGCTGGTACCTTCTGCTGGTCAGAAGATCCCAGTACAGCCTAGCTGGTACCTTCCACCATAGAAGATCCCACTTGCTGAAAACAGGTTTCTTCAGGCAGATAAGGGAGCTGAAAATGCAAAGGAAAAATCCAGGCAGTGCTTTCCGTGCATGTTATTGTGGTGAGGTGTAGGTACTGCTTTAGGAACAAGTTGTGTGGGGTGGTGTAGTTCAATAGAGTGTGTGCATCGTGACTTTTATGTTCCTAGTATGTATGTTTTTCCTTCTATGACTTCTTGTGATTGTCTTTCGAGATTTAAGTACACAACTCATATTTCAAGTAGCTCAAATAATGGGTGACATGCAATTTTTCATCTTTCATTACATTAGTGTAAAATAGGGGAAATGATCATAGAAGCATCTCAATGTCTTTAACAAACACCAGCGATTGCATGTTTATACATTTACCAAAAGAATTTGTACGCAAAATTCTAGAAACTTGAGGTGCATTTGCCCTTTTGCCTGTAACCAAGACAAGGGAACGACTCCAGCTTTGAGATGACTAGGACAAGATTTGCTACATAGCATGTCAAAAGCTACGCCTTTGTTGCAAATTGTGCATCATACTTGAATATGTGTTGTTGCTATTCATACAATCCAATCACAAAAGAATCATCACAAGGTCATCAATTTTTTGTGCGTCTTGCTAGACCTTCACCAGCAGGAAAGAACCACCCGGTGCTTGCTTTTGAAGAGGGCAATTGTGGGTGGGTGGGTGTGTGGGTGTTTGATCCCTTCCTCTCCTTGCCCTGGTTATGATTCAGTCGACATCTCTCTTAGTATTTCCAACTCTTAGCTATTGATGAAGGGGTGAAGAAATCTTGTTTTTGAATAGCATTTCTGATTCTTGTACAAAATGCAACAGCTTTTGACTTCTTAAACTGCTCTTCGACCAGAGAGATCCGCCTTTCCTGCACATTCTTGACATCCACCTAAGTTCCACAATCTAGTAATTTTCTGACATGTGAACAACATGCGTAAGTTACTTACCGGCTGATTTTCAGAAGGTTGGTCATTCTAAAATGCAGCTTGCTGTCTCCAAAGTCTTAATGTTGAGCAGAGCAACCTGGCCAAGCACCATGTGCACAAAGTTCCCTTGTAAGTATCCAAATAGAAATGTCCTCTTCAGAACTTTTGCATTTAACTGCAACCGAGAGATCTAGTTTGTAGAGAAGCTCACAAGAATAGCAAACGTCCCTTTAGGGTTTTCTACACTTCAGGGTTTTCCATTAAGGCTTTCGGTAATGAGAAAAGAATGAGCATTGTCAGAGCTTAAGCTAAGCACACCACTAATCAGGACATTGCTATGACATCTGATCACCCATAAAAAAAAGGGAAGGAGAACTATACCTTGATGAATGTGTGGATGCACAAACAATGGAGCTCCACATGTGGACTAACAAATAAAGCAGCAGCAGCAGCAGCAGCAGCTCCCCACATCCGCACAAACACCTGAAAAAAGCTTTAACCCTCCTCCTTTTTGCTCCAAGAATAATAATGTCCGTCTGTCTGTGTGTCTGTCTCTGGGAAGAAGCTATACATGTAATTCCTTTGCTGCAATCCTACTAGTGTACAAGAATTTCAATCTCAACATCTGATGACAGACAACATGTAGGCAACATAAGAACCCAACTTTGTTTTGCACAACACACATGTAGTACAAAGCTTGCTGCATTTTTCTCTAGGGTGACAGTTTTGGTACCAAGAGGAAAGTCTGTGGGGGGATGATCCATTCAGTGGTCACCACCAAGACCCAGGAAGAAGAGAACCCATTTCGAGGATTTCAAAGTAGGAGATATGAAGCTCCAGATTCTTTCTACAAGGTAGAAAACAAAGCAAAGCAAAGCAAAGCAAAGCAATATCAACAAGGTAGAAAGAAAGCAAAGCAAAGCACTCTCAGCTTGCTCTTGAGTTGAGCAAGAGCCTCCATTTGCCCCATGCAGATCTCATGAAACTAGATAGGCTCATCATCACTGTCATCACCATGCATGGGATGATCCTCACAAGAAGCTGGGTAAGGTGATCTTTTGTGGCAAAGAATCACAAACTCTTGGTGCCAAGAAGAAGCTTTATTCGGGTCATTCAGACAGAGACAGAAGAGAGGCACAGAGAGAAGGGAGAATAAGGAGAGTATGTTCATCAGCCCTAGGTCTGACAGAGAACTTGCAGGCCAGCTTGCTTGCTTGCTTGATTGATTGATTGGGTCGGTGAAGAAAGGTCCTCTCTCTCTCTCTTTCTCTCTCATATCATTCTTCTTATACATCATCAGCCCTCCTGCCCAAACCCTAATTGCTTGCGTTCTTCCTCTCTCTTTGGTTTGGTAGATCTCACAGCCAGCCAGGAGAAGAGAGATGGAAGGAGTGGTAGTGGTTGTGCTTCTTCTTCTTCGCTCGGATCCAAGTGCTTGGAGAAATCCAGGTTAATCCTGCTGTGTTCTTGCACATACCCATCTCCTGCAATCCACGGATTCCATCGCCACTGTCGCAAACAGTCCTCTTGATCTGTTTGTGATCTGTCTCTCTCTTTCTCTTTTTCGGATGCTTTGGTCTTTTGTTTCTTTGTGGAGAGCAAACTTATCCGGGAAATCGCTGGTGGTATGGAGATGGGAATGCGCGAGGAAGGGGAAATTCAGCAACTGTGGAAGAAGGAACATGGCTGGTGGTGGTACTCCAGATTGTGAGCTTCTTCCGCGCTCCTCTACCAACACAAGGAGACAGTAGTGGCAGCAGCAGCTTCCAAAGGCTTTTTCCTTTTACTAACAAGGGGACCAAGGAGAAGAAGCACCTAATTCTTCTTCTTCTTCTTCTTCTTCTTCTTCTTCTTCTCAGAGACAGAGATTTGTGCTATAGCAGAGCCTTCCAAAATTCCTGCGTTTTAGTGGAAGAATTGGGTGCAGCAGTTCTGAATCCCTCGGAGAAGAAAGAAAGGAAAGAATTTAGCAGCTCAAAGGTAGTATGCAGATCTGAATTAGGCGCAGCAGTTCTGAATCCCTGGGAGAAGCAAAGAAAGAAAAGAATTCAGCAGCTCAAAGGTATCCAGATCGGAATTGGGTGCTGCAGTTCTGAATCCCTGGGAGAAGAAAGAAAGGAAAGAATTCAGCGGCTCAAAGGTGGTATGCAGATCTGAATCTCTGGGAGAAGAAAGAAAAGAATTCAGCAGCTCAAAGGGATGCAGATCTTTGAGGGATGCAGATCTTTGAGGGAAGCAGCAATTGGACAAGAATAAGCAGTGGCAGTTGGAGTCCTTGGAGAAAGGATTGGGTACAGGGGGATTTAGTACAGCAGGATTTAGTGGTATTGCTTGCAACAGACAGATCATCATCACAACAGTATTGTTCCTC
Organism: Sphagnum contortum; assembly: GCA_963920785.1. NCBI lineage: Eukaryota > Viridiplantae > Streptophyta > Sphagnopsida > Sphagnales > Sphagnaceae > Sphagnum > Sphagnum contortum. The sequence goes on along the minus strand of OY987292.1, from coordinate 14,447,782 downwards.
TTCTCAGTCTTGAAAACAGAATAGCAAGTGTGAGGCATTTGTTTTTTGTTTAGCTTGTTGCAAGGGGTTTGTGTTTCTGGGGAAAGGAACAAGAACAAGGAGGGGGTTTCAGGTGGGTGGGGTTCACAATGTGGGTCTTCTATGCACTTGCGGGACCAATTGCACTGGGAATGGTGGTGGCGACATTGCAGTACTTTGCTGCTTCCACTGTACCACTCCACGTGCGATGGATCGTTGGCTATGCATGGTTCTGCACCATCTCCATCATCATCCTGGTTCCTGCAGACATCTGGACTGTGAGAATCCCATCAATTCCATCCCCTCTCTTTCTTGCTTGCCCCCACATCCATCTTTGCAAGCAAACTCTTTCAAGCACCCCCACATCCCCCTTTTATTCATCAGATTTCTCCAAGGTGCAATCTTGAATTGAAGAAGAAGAAGAAGAAAGCTGTATGAGATCAGATCTAGGATACATATGTATGTATGCAAGAAGAGCATGTGCAACAGCATCTTCTTTAGACTCTTTGCAAAGTAGTAGCTCCTCAAAGAGTGCATGAAATCTGAAGCTGAAAAAAAGCCCTAACCTTGGTGGTTGGTGGTACTGCCATCTGTGGATGCAGACTGTATCTCCAACGAGTGGAAGCTCAAGAATGATTGGCATTTTGTGGAGTTGGTCATACTGGAGCACCTTCATCCTCACTTGGTATGTCTGAGTTTTTTTCTGTTGTGATTTATCTTCCTGCACTGCTGGGCGATTTTGTTATCTCCATCTGGATTGCAAACTGGGACAAACCTGATCATTCCAATGAGATTGGCAAACCTATTTCTCCAGGGAATAAGAGAACAACATGAACACTGTTCTACTTTTTTGTCAATCTCACCAGAATGATGCCCATTTGTTCTTGAGGAGCAAAGGATCTCTCCATCATGTTTGTAGAGCATATGCATAGAAAGTGATCAATGCTGCCTGAAGCGCTAATTTGTATATGGACAACAATTGTCAGGTTTCTTGTTCCCTTATTGCAAGGCTATGAGGATGCGGGAGACTTCACTGTTACAAAACGTCTCAAGACAAGTGTTCAGGGAAATCTCATGTTGTATGGTGCGGTGGGTGTTGTGTCGATGATTGGAGTTTTCATTATGGTCTTCATGGGCACCTTGCATTGGTAAAAAAATACAAGGCCCCCTCCCCCTCCCCCCCCCCACACTGTCTGTCTCTTCCACCTATATCAGGCTGAAATGCATGTTGTGGCTGAGAAGAAGAAAGAGTTTCACATTCAGAGGAAGAAGATTGGGAGACCTTGCTTCTGCTACTTGATCACATTCAGTGTTTTTTTTTTTTTGGGGTGAAATTTTGTACTGTGGCAACAAAAACAAGAATCCAGTGCAAAGTGTACAAAGAGTTTTTGTGGGAAAAAATACACAAAATTTGCCATACTTGTGAGGGGAAAAAAAAGTCAGAAGTACCCATATTTAGAGAATGAGTTCCTGTAGGTCGCCAGAACAAAGCAGGATTCTAAAAAAATTCTACTTTCCTGTCCAACCTCTAGCCAAATTTGGTCCATTCCTCTTCTGGATGATTGCCAGTCCACCTACTTGACAAAATTGCAAAAGGAAAAAACCCTGATCACATTAGCTTGAAATTTGTGGTTTGCTGGGGCTTGACTGACAGGAATAAGGTACTTGGAGTAGCTATAGCCTGCTCCAATACCTTTGGGCTTGTCACTGGCGCCTTCCTGCTTGGTTTTGGCTTGGTTGAAATTCCACGTAGTATGTGGCGTAATGCTGATCTGCAATACCGCCAGAAAGTCCTCTCACACAAGATTGCCAAGGTTGCTGTAAAACTGGATGATGTGCACCAGGAGCTGTCCACAGTCATTGTGGTATACCTTACTCTCTCCCTCCTTCAAGTTCCATTTTTGGGCTGCAGTATGGAATTTTCTCCTTCACTCGTCCTATTGTAGCTGGCTAGCTAGCTAGCTATATAGTCAGGCGTGTTGCCTGTTGTTCTGTCCAAAACCTAATGTCAAGGGCATGTTTGTGTGCACAGATCGCACAAGCAACTTCTAACCAAATGTCAAGGCATGACTCATTACGCCCTTGTATGGATGTGATTGATGAGATCATGACACAAATGGTATGTCCCCTCCTCATGCAAGCATCTTACTTCAGCAATCTAATGTGTTTTGAAATCAGTGTCTGACAAATGAATTCCTTAAAGCTGCAGCAAGGCAGCTGTACAAATCTGGCTGGTATGGACTGATTTGTGTTTGCCTGATTCTGTTGATGAACTGACAATTCAATGATTTTGCAGGTGAAGGAGGATCCGGCATTCAAACCATCAGGTGGAAGAATGGGTGAAAGTGACATGGATTACGACACGGATGAAAAATCCATGGCTGCACTCAAGAGGCGCCTTCTCAAAGCACAGAGTTCTTACTACCGATACAAAAGGTAAATTCTGTCGTGCAGTACCCACCAGGTTCTTTCCTCTTCTCCTCTTGAGTCTTCTTTGATCCAATGCCCATTTTTTCTCTGCAGTGGTGTGTTCTCATACTCAAATGGGTGCAACAGCAACTCTCTGCATGCTATAATTGTGTTTCCCCATGTGCTTTAGTTTTCTTTTGACGATCTTGTTTGGAGTGAAGTGGCAGCCAGGGTGAATGATGATGATAGTTTGGGGTCGGCAGTGATTATTCAGGATATGTGTGGGAAGCCCTGGAGTTGGAGGAAACTGTGAAGAATCTGGAACGGGGGCAAGTTTCTTCTGACTGGTATCAGTTTTCTCTCTGTTTTTTGGGATTTGGGTTCTTCTCTTTTTCCCTGTTCACTTGTATGTTGTTGGTATTTGAAACTGCAATAACATGATTATTAGTTCGTCATCACTCAATTGTAGTTGGGCTTTGCTTGAATTTTAGCTATGGAGAAGTAAGGCCAGAAGGTTGGCCACCAAGGTGGTTACTCTGAGATGGTGTCCTTAAGCTTTTCAGGGCAGCCCATCCCTGTCCTCACCTTGAGTGTGTATGGAGCAGCCCAATTTAAGTTGATGGTTTTTCTTGGAATTATGTTTTAGGTGTTTCATTTCAAGCATTCGGCCAATGCGAATAGGCTCTTTTGCAACCATTCTACAGAAAGCTGGTAAGCCTTGCAATACCCATCTTGGTTTGGTGCAAAAGTTTTTTTCCCTCAAATTTGAGGTAGGTTGGTTGGTGATCATCCACAAGATGACTTAGCCAAATTTGGCTACACATCAGAGACGCCAGTAGAAAGTTTAGGAATCATGCTGTAGTTTGCCGACATGCTACAACCTATTGTCTAAATTCGGTGACTAAAATCCTCATAATGTGGCACCAGAGGGCCATTTCTTTCGAAAAATAGACTTTGTACTTCACAAGGCCCTTTTTTTTGCCACCAGGTTGTGAAATTTCGCCAAAAAAAAAAGTCACTGTTTGGCACACTGTGAAATTGGCTTCGAATTCCAATTTGTGTGAGGGATTGAAATGTAGCTGGTGCTTAGTTTTGGATTGCATGTATGGCTTAGTGGAGTCGGTCAATCAAGTGTTGCATTTTGAGATTCACCAGGATCATGAGATAACTGCCACTGGCTAGCCCCAATTGGCCTTTAAAAGCTTGCAAATTGAGGTGTTTGTGAGCTCACAAATGAGTGTCAGAAGTTTTTGTCAGGAACTTCCTACTTGATGTCCTTCTTGTGTCCTTGTAATTTTTTACAATCCAGCAAGTAACCCACCAGCTCCAGACCTGTAACCCAGCTGCTCATGGTGTATGTGTGGGTGGTTGTGCAGAATATGTGTGGCGTTGCATCTTGAGGCAGCAATTGGTCAAAATGCTGGCTGCATTGTTGGGCATCATGTCAGTTGTGATTGTCATGGCAGAGGCGACTCTATTGTTTGAAGCTGACCTGTCCCTCTTTTCTGTTATCCTCAGGATGGTAGACGAGGAGGTGCTTTTGCAGGTGGGTGGGTAATTACTTTCTGGGTACAAATCGGAGCTCAATCACTATGTTTCATGCTAGTTTTATATTACTTTCTCCTGGATGGAGGTTGTCATGGGCTACAATCTAGCTTTGTCTAGCACTTAGGGACCTGATAGTTTTGTGGAAGGATGCCACAAAATTCTCAATTTTCTTAATCCTGTGAGATGGGTCATCTTTGAGTGCCTTATGCACACTGGAAGAGCAAGTTAAGTCTAGGAAATCGTGCTTTCTGACTTCTGTATTTTTGAAAGAAGCAGATGGTAATAGAAAAACTCTGTGGCATGCAGGTTGTGGCATTTATACCTTTAGCATACATGTGTGTGTGCACATATTTCTCTCTTATTAGGCTTGGGATGATGACCATTTATTACTTGGCACCCAAACATACCAGCTCTGTGAGCCTCCTCATGCTCTGCTCGTAAGCTGCTCTTCCAATTGCTGCTGCTGCTGCTGTTGTTGTTCGTTGGTTGATAAACATCAGAAAAAATCTGCAGGAGTTTGAGAGCTGCTGGTTGCATTTTGCATGTGAAGATTTCTCTGTCTTTTCTTTTTATTGTCTGGGTGTTTCTTGAACCTTGGAACATATGAAGAGGTAGACCAGATTCATTCATCTTTTGCAGATGAGAACGTCATGTGATCCTCTACTGTAAGGGGCTGATCCTTACATGGGATGTGGGATACAGGATGGTGGCTCGTTATGCAGCACCCTTGTGTTACAACTTTCTTTATCTCATTCGCCTCCGCACACGAGATGGAAAACCAAGCTTGACTGTTTTTGAGACGGTATATACCTCACAACCCCCTGTTGCAAGTCAATCTTGCTTTTGTGGACTTTCTTGTACTGCCAATGCATGGGTCTCTTGACATATAACAAAAACATCATAGACAAGTTATGCTTGAGGTTTTGAATAATGCACTCTTGGAGCATCCTAAAAACCCTAACCTACTGGAGCACAAGTAAGTTGGGTCCTGCACAATTTTTCCTGTTAAGAAACAGAACTGTTGGTACTATGGTAGCTAGTCACTGCCATCCGTGATGGAGTAAGTGATTGTCTGTCACTCACCAGGTTATGATGGAACTCCATTCTCGACCATGCATTTTATTTGTTGGCCAGAACCAACACAACAGTCTGCAGCTTCAAATTTTCTTTTGTGGAGTTTCTTTACAAAAGCAAACAAACAAGCAAGCATTGATAATAACTTCTCTATTTGTTTTCTTAATGCAGAAGATGGGCACGATGACAGGCACTCATAACAGTCTTGACTCTCAGAATGACACAATCCTGGAGCAAGTAAGTTGGCATTTTTCCTTTTGAATGAATTCATGAATAATGTTTTGTGTAGATCTCATGTCCTTTACCAGTTGTAGTCTGACTGACAATTTGCTTCCTTTGGAGGTTGATCTGCTTGTTGGGTGTAGTCAAGAGCATGCCCTGCTGCAACCATCTCTATGCAGCTTATGTAGTTAGTTAGTGGCAGCAAGTACAGGAGCTGAAATCTCAGTAACTATGTTAGCATAAACAGCTCTTCTATAGGCCTTCTTCACTCTAACCTTTTCTGCAAATCTCTTCTTTTGAATGCAGAGGATGGGTGCAATGACAGACACATTCAATAGGATATACCCAATCTTCATGGTCATTTACACTGGCCTGCTGGCGAGCAATGTACTTGATCGAATGATGGATGCATTTGGAAGCTGGCGCAGCTTTCGGAACGACGACACTGAAGATGCCCAAGGCTTTGATCCATCGGGTCTCATCATCCTCCGGAAAGGTTTGTAACGTGGTTGTGCTGGGTGGGTGCTTATTAAGAAACCATCTATATATGCAGTAAAACAATCATAGAGAGGATCATGTGTGGTTGCAGCTAGTGCCATCTGCAATCCTAGATATAGCCAACATAATTATGCTCTGATTCTATGCTCTGATTTTCACTCAAAGTTTTCCATATGTTGGAAATCAAGAAACTATTGAATAATTTAAATGCTCAATAAATTCTCTCTATATTGAAATCATAGCTCATATCCTTCACATTACCAAGAGGTGCCTCTGTGGTAGGTATCTGGGTTTAGGGTTTAGGGTTTATGCAAAATCTGAAACTGTCGTTGACATTTGTGGCAATTGGGTTGTGGGTTGTCACAGAGCGGTCATGGTTAGATCAAGGTGACACAGTAGGAGAGAATGTGGTTCCATTGGCTCGCAGTTTTGGCAGTGCTGAGTTTGACCTAGAGTCTGAGAGCAGCCTAATCAAGGTGAAATTCCTTCTCCTCTTTCATTTAAGTTCTAGTTGGAAATTTCCATCATTTTTTCAACAAGGGCAGTGATTGCAACTGAAGTTCAGGTTGCAGAATTCTCTGAAAGATGGTACATTTGTATGGGTAGAACTAAATCAGATATGTACAGGTTGTGGTTTAACATGTGTGTGCAACTCATCTTCCAGAAACCATCACAGGTACCAGAGAATTCAAGGATAATTAGCACTTCAACAAGTGTGCCACCATCTCTTGGTGTTGGCACCACCCGTGATCAAGCACCAAGTCAAGTAGAGAAGGTATCAAGCAAGGAAGCAATTGCTTCCAAATATGCCAACCTTCGGGAGCAAGCCAAACAAGCGGCTGCAAAGATACCACCAGCTCAAGGAGGCATTAGTACATCCTCATCATTATCTGCCAAGCCATCACCTGCAATGGTTGACTTGCATACAGCAGCAACACCCACTCGCAGCAGCAACACCACCACTTTGCAACAAGATTCTGTCAACAAATCCCCATTGTTTCCTTTGAAGTCATGGGACAGCATGAAGTCAGGTTTTCAAAATTTCGGGACACGATTCGCTCCTTTGAGACAAGGGCGAGGGAGTAATAATAATAATACTCCATCATCCTCTCAAACTCTTGATAGCATCTTCCAAAGTTTGCAATCACGAAGAGATGCCAATGACGATGAAGATGGCCTTGATTTGCGGTTGTTAGGTTAGAACTTAGTATGTGAATGAGAACACTTTTTTTTCCCCTTGTACTTCACATTATTCGCGAACTCATTTATGGTTGAAAAATTCTTCCTTAGTTCCAACAAAGTAGGTATATATAGAGAAAGAGAGATGCAGAAGATAAACGATACAATTACTTTTGGGAGCAGCTATTGGGTTGTAAGCTTCCGGGACTACCTGACAGCTGCGATAGTATGATTGATATTCAATTCAAGAAACATTCAAAAGGGGTTGAAAAGGAACTGCAAAGTTCTGCACCTCAGATGATGCCACACCATTCAATGATTTTCTTACCAATGCACTCAGTTGGAACACAACAGAAGAGCTGGGTTTCATTTTCTATCATTTGTTTTGATTTTGACCTGAGAGAAGATGATTCCTGGATCAGACACTTTGCATGCAAATTGATCACAGAAGAATTGCAGGTGCAGGAACATGTTAAAGCTCTCATAGAAACTATATACTATGGGGGCAGAGCTCGCTTGAAATGAAAATTGTTACATCTGAAAAGTTTGGAGACAGTTACAAAAGATCAATGGATTATTGCAGTTCGTAGTTTGTACAGCAAATGTTGAAAAACATGAGTTCTAATTGCAGCAGATGCACAGAGTCTGAAATGTCTCCAGAACCAAACAAAGTGTCAGTACACTGTTGTAGAGTTGTTGACAGCTACAGTGTTTCGTCAGGGCTTATATGTTGCCATTGTGCTCTCAGCCGTCTCCATGCAAGGCCACTTACAGTGGCTCCTATTCCTAACCCAACCAGGAAAACAGCAAACAAACCAAGAGTTGACACCCACCAGCTGAGCTTGGTTCCATCACTGCTACTCTTGCTCATGTCTTCAAAGATGGACACCTGTTGCTCTGACTCTACGAGTGTAGCATCTTGAAAGGAGTCAGGGGAGGGGATTTCAATCACATCATGAACTAGCCCATCATGGTTCCCAACATATTGCAATGTCAACTTTTGGCGTGTGGCATGGAGTCGAACATAACCCCACTGAAAAGTCCGGAACAGCGACCAGTCAGGCTCAGGGAACCAAGGGTAAGTGGGATGATTTGGCAGTGGCTCATCGACCGGTTGGTGAATTGCTCCTGCCATGCCTATTACAACATGAGTTGGGGATTTCCCTGTTTCGTCACAAGTGTGATTCTGTACAGAACATATCCTCTCATACTTGTGAATGTGACCAGAAAGTGCCAAGCTCACTTTGTTCTCAACAAGCAAGGGCTCTAGTGCAGCCCTTAGTTGTTGCGTTATAGGTGCTGTCACACCCGCCAGATGGTCACTAGAATAGATTGGACGATGCCCTAGAAACACAATAAATGGAGTCCTTTTCCGATCCACCGATTGCAAGTCATTTGCAATGAATGTGTACTGCTCACTTCCAGGTAAAAAATCGGTCTCTGTTGAGTAGTAGAGAAAATGGACAACCCCGATGTCCATTGAGTAGTAAAGGTTTCGGGTATCTGGTGCCCCAGTTCCTGTGGCTAATAACGAGTTCCCAGGCATTTGAAACTGGAGGCTATATGGCACACCGCACTCTCCACCTCCATCATGATGATATGGTGACCATTTCGGCTGGAATGGTTGCTGTGGCCAATTATATTCATGGTTCCCAATACAAACGTGGTAAGGAGCATTAGCAGCAATGGGTTGTACATTATGGAAAAACTCATCCCATAACCATGGTAAACCTCGAGCGTAGCTGATGTCGCCAATGTGTGACACAAATATTGGCACATCGCCAATTGCATCAAAATCCCTCTTTAGCCATTTCAACGTGTTGGTACTTTCAGGTTGGACATATTGGAATGTATGATATGGGAATGAAGTTCCCAAATCTCCATACAAGAAGCCTACCGTTTCTTCATTTTGTGGTACATGAGATACAAAGCTGAAGGTTGGGCTCCATCCACCCTCATCACTTCCCACCTGCATGCAGCACCAAAGCACTGATCATACACATTGCTGTGTGTTTTGAATGAGAACTGGTTCTTTTCGTCACACCCATCATGTTTTTTCTAGTGCTTGCAATAGAAGTAACTGGATGCATAGTTTGAAGGGGATCAGACTTGCCTGATAAAAGTAGCGTTTCCCTGAGTCTAAGCCCTTCAGAACTGCATTATGGATGAAACCTGGATCCCGCCAGTAGTAGGAATTTGCAGGATAATCACACATATCAGTTACATAGTAAGTGAGAGAAGTTGCTTGATCTGTAGTCAAATGGAGTTGGGTTTTGTCTTGCCCATACTTCACGAAACTTGGTATCTCATCTTTTGTGACAAACATGACCCGCATCTCATCCGTGTTGGATGTCAATGCAAGGTGAACATGCATTGGCTCATTATAGTTTGCAAATTCCACCTTTGTGCTTACTGCCCACCGCTTCTCAATGCTTGGTAAAACATTTCCCTCAAAATCTTTGATTTTGTTGGATGCATATGCTGTACCTTCAAACAATCGGAACTCATACGGTGCCCGAATATTCACTAGCTGTAAAGTGAAGGAGCCCTTGCCACTTGCCCACTCAGCAGAAGACTCATTGAGCATAATGTAACCAATGAAATGTTCATCACTCGAATCAGGTGGATTGTACACTCCAATCCAATTATAATCGGAGGGAGACTCAATACTATCCCAGCTGATTGTGACCGAATCACCTGAACTATTTAGTTTTGATGGCGACACCTCGAATTGCAAAGCTGTGACTATAATACTCCCCTTCAGTGGAATTCCCACCAGCAAGAATGCAACAAAAATGACAATAATCAAGCACTCCATAGCAGCGTCTAGCCAAAACAATCAAAACCTGTTCATCATCAAGACCATCCAAATAGCAGCAAGTGACATTGCCACAACAATCCCCGTTTTCCCCCCCCCCCCCCCCCCGAAAACCTGCAAGAATAAGATTCCAGCCCACATGGAGCGCAAGCAATAACACAAATCATCAGTGCTCCATTAAGATTCATCCTAACATTTCATGCACAACCACTATACCTATGTTGTAAGACTTTGTCATGTAACAGTTTCACAAGCCTCACCTCTAGAGATTTTCAGGTCAGTTTTGAGGCATCATATCACAAGAGAGTACAGACTTCCAAGCTCTTATATATGTATGAATGTTGTTCACAAAATTTGCTTAGCATAGATCCTTCATGGTTGGCGATGTCTTGGAGAATTAGGGTTTATATAGAGAGCTTGCATTTTGGCAGTTCTCACTCCTGGATTGAAAACCATGAGATGCATCCTGTTGGTTGGTGTAAACTAAGGCAATATAGACCCCAATTGACTCAAAATCCAAAGAAACAGATTTGGTGATTGAGACACTAATTGGATCGAGCATTTTCAAAAGCATTTAGACATTTTTGTATGGAAGATTTTGGACATCATTATGAAGTTGCAACATCAGATCTGCTGTGTTTTTCTTCATCTTTCAGAAACCAGAGAATGCAAAGTAGGGCAAGGGTTTACATACCGAGCAATATTTGGCCAGACCCAAATTTGTCAAATCTTGTGCACTGTCACACAATTTGTGAAAGATTTCTTCAGCAGAGCTTCTTCACCACCCTGGAGACATTATTGATTCACCTGCAAAGAATAGGTCCAGATGAATCTTCTTCAGTCAAACCTCACAGAAACATATCAACAAAACAACACACAACCCATATTATTGTTTACCATCAGTAGCAGCAGAAGAGCAAAAGGGGTTTTCCGAAAAAAATCCCTCTGATCTGATTCTTCTTCTTCATCATCATCTTCTTCTTCACACCCTTCACTGCCATTTGGAATGAGAAAAAAATTGAGAAAGATTTCTAGCTGAAATGGGGTTTGGTCAAATCCTCACAAAAGTCAGGCACAGAACATTGAAGAGAAGAAAAGGGATAGAAGAAGAAGAAGCGAGTGATGGGCTCTGTAGATGAGAGCTTACTTGCAGCAGCTGAATTGCTTTGCTTGATTACTTGTTTGCTTGCTTGCTTGCTTGCTTGTTTGTTTTGCTTGCTTGTTGCTGTAATGACAAACAAAACCAGACAGAAAAAAAAATACCCAACAAACAAAAAAACCCAAAACCAAAACCAAAACTTGTTGCTGATGAGTGAGTGAGTGAGTGAGTGATCGATGGTATTAGTGTAGTGATGAGGTAAATATACAACAACCAAACCCAGAAACAAACAACCAACTTTGCTGCTGTTGCAACTGATGATGTGAGCTTGGGAGTGATAGGGAGTGATGATCATGAGCCTTGAGAGTGATGATCATGAGTCCCATGAGAGTGACGATCATGAGCTTGGAGGTGATGGGAATCCTTGTCTTTTGGGGATTGTGGCTAAAGGCTATAGCCATATATAGAGTGAAGAGCCAATTTTGTCAACTTTTTTTTTTTTCAAGAGTATTTGTAGTGTACGAGATAGGGTGAACAACCAATTAAGACATGTTTTTATACTAAAAATAAAATTGGGAAAAGACTATAGCCATTATTGGGTATGGCCCTCCTCTAGTTATGTTTGGTTTTGTGGTCGTTGGAGGCAATAGGTAGCCATATTATAAGGCAAAGAGCTAGCATCGAGTCATGTTGGTTTCTTTTGGGTTTTTTGGAGACACTAATTAGTACTACATTATGTTGGAATGAAATCCCATTTTTTAGTCGTGTTTTGAATAGCCATTTTATAATTATGGCATATTTGATTGATCAACAAATAGTCGTCTTAATGATCTCTCCTTTTGGTTGTCATCTTGAAGCATTTTGTTATTGACATTTTAGTTTTGTCAAAATACAAAAAATGATACATTTTTCATTGTTTCTTCATGTACTTGGTGAGGAAACATTCTTCGTTGTTTCTTCATGTACTTGGTGAGGAAACATTCTTTGTTGTTTCTTCATGTACTTGGTGCAAGTTTGGAAGGAGCTCAAAGCAAAATTTAAGAATTGGACTCTTTCTAAGAATTACCTTCCACCCACTTTTGGCACAAGGGTGGTAATGATAATAGTTATTTTGTAGGTATGTATATGATGTTTTCATTGTAAAGGCCAACATGAAAATCAAGAATTTCTTGCCATTCTACTAAACTTAATCTTTTTAGAGTTTCAAACTTGTTTTGGAAATTGAGTTTTCGAGGCCACCCAAGTTCCAAGTCCTCACCTACTAAACTATGTTCATGATTGATGTGCACCAATTTTTCAACATGTACCAATTTTTCAACGCAATCACTATGAGTTGAAAATGTACATGGCGTAAATGCTTACTATCTGCCATGATCGATCCATCCTTGCATGATTGTGCTTGAAACATTTTTCAACATTTTGTGTCAGGTGGTGGGCCCTCCGCAACGAAGAATGTCCTTGAGGTATCTTGTATCTTCCACTCAATGTACTAACTCATGCTTGGCTAACAATGTAATAAATGTACTTTCATTTTTCCTTGGGTTTTTTTTGTTACATGTAGGGATTTTCTTAATGTTTACAACGCCTCCCAACATTCACTTTCTTTTCTCTTAAAGCATCTCGACCAATGTTCAGTATGTGACTATAGACAGTAAAATTTATTGTGAAAAAATCAAAATATGTTGGTTTAGCTTAGGAATTGGTTTTACTGCACCAAATTCGTGCAACTTGCCATGGTTGGTAAAAGGGCGCAACATAGTTGTGCACCTTCCAAAAATAATGTAATAAATTGGTCCTGACTGCGGCTCAATATTTTTGATTGGTTGATCATAATGATTGGTCAAGGTGGTTTGTTATTAGTAGTTCCCACGGATGTGCAGCTCCAATTACAATTTTATTGGTGGGGTTGCCCCTCAAAAAAAAGTTAAATTTAGACAATTAATTTTATTATCCAGAGTGACATACTAAGCACTGGTGTGCAGATGCTCTTAAGACCAGGTTCACAGGCAGTATAGCTGGTAAATAGTAATTTCAATGAAGTTGAAGTTTTAAATAACATGAAACTGAATTTGGACTAAGTATCCACATAAAATAATATAGTTATTCATAAAGTCCCCTTGTTTTCACCTTGTCCTTGGGCCTGCTTTCACCCCCTATCCCCTCTTTCAGTGGTATCTACAAGTATGGAAATTTGATTAAATCTCAGTATGAAAAGATGAAACTCAGCATTTAATGCACAAGGTTCAAGAGCAATTTATGGTAGTTGTACAGGTAAGAGCAGTGAAAATATATGGGAGGCGTTTAGGAAAAAGAAAACATTTCATGCTTTATATGATCGGCCTTCTCCCAATGGCCTCCCAACACAAGTTTTTGGGCCCATGGCTTTGGACTACCACCCTAGAGGCTGCAACCCTCAAATTAGGGAAGGCCCTCGAGAGTAGGCCTTGCCCTATAGGCCTAGGAGGAATTCAGATGTTGTGTTTTTGTTTTAAGAAGTGGAGATGCTAATTATTAATTAGCCTTGCTTAGTGAATTTCAAAAGGGCATTGTTTAATGATGTTTTTTCTTTGGGTGATAACTATTATAGCTTTAAATGGCAAAGAGAGATGTTTAATCATTTTTTATGAGTAATGTCCATTTTGGTGTCTTTACATGGTCAAATAGGATTAAGCAAAGGAATACGCAAAAGGATGACATTGTGACAAAATTTTGGTACACCTTTAAAAAATTGGACCCAAAAAAACTTAGAATGACTTAGGGTCTAAATAATTTACAAGAGTCAAATAGATTTATAATAATAATAATAATAATAATTTTTTTTAAAAAGATATAATAATTTAAAATAAAATAATCTAAAATAAGTTAGCATCGAATAACCTAAATTAATTAACCTAGAATAGCCAAAAATTGGGTAGGTTGGAATAACTCAAAATAACCCAAAATAACATAGGGTTAAATACCTTGGAATAATCTAAGGTAAAAAAATTTTAAATAAGATACGATAATTTAGCTTCAAATAGCCTAAGGTAATTTAAAGTAACTAACTAAAACAAGTAAGTTACACCACATAGGCAAGATAGAAATAAATGTTCATAATAATGCACTGAATAAAAATTATTACTTGTTGAAAAAGTGATCCAATGTTAAGGGTTTGGACGTTTACTGTGAAAGCGAGGGATTCAATTCTTTACATTTGCAACCTATTTGAATTTGTTTAATTAATCTATTTAACTTAGGCTAAATTAGGTTACTTAATTTAAAACCTAGCCTAATTGAAAGTTGCAAAAGTAAACCATGAGATGACATTTTTAAAAATTTGGAGTTTATCATATGTCAACATTTAAAATGTTAAAAATTTGAAACACCTCCACATTTGAATCACACAAAATTAATTACAAATGATTATGCCACATGAAACATATGCAACTACAAATTTTTATCATTAAAACTAGTTGCAAATGATTATGTCATGTTGGTTAAATGAAAAGTTGATGTTAATTACACTTTGATGAGACTATCATTTCAACTAGGTGTCACAACATGTCTTTTGTGACTAAATAGTAAAAAATCACATATATGACATTTATAATTTTAAAAAGAGTCATTGTCCATTTTTAAAACCAAATCATTAATATACAATTTCCTTTGTGTTGGTCTAATTTTAAAACTAAATGAAATGTACATTCAAATTTAATTGGAATTTTTGTGAAGCTTGCATTTATGGAACATGTAGTATTGACAATTTAATAGTTTTAATGAATGTCATAGCCAAAACATAAGTTGTGTAAGCCCACACATCCATAGTGCACACCAAGTTATTAGCTTGGTGTGTTTTGGAAGCATTTGGGGTTTTGGGGACGAGGAAGTCGACGACCCATTTTGATTATTTCACACTAGTTTACATGGTAATATATATTCTTGAAAATTAGAAATTGAATAGATTATAAAATTTAATAAAACTCAAGGAGTCATTACTATGCATGGATTTTCAATATTACCTCAATTCTTAAAAAATTGCAACTTGGTGAATTGTCATTGATTTTAAATGCAATTGGGAGATTTTTCTTTTAATTTTTCTTAGCAAAATTATCAATAGGTAGGTAAACATGCACCAACCTTTATTTTGCATGTATTTGTTTTCACCATGTCAACATGATTAAATTTTAGTGCTAACTATAACATGACTAATTATAATCACATTCATATGATGTCAAGAATGAGATTGGAACCCTCTTCTCCATGGCCATATGATAAATCCTTAACAATTTGACCATCATTTCACATTGTGACAAATCTTGTAATTACATACATATAAACACAACATATTTTGAAATTTTGAGCATTAAAATTTTATAACATAATTATTTAAGTTCATAATGAAATTTTTATTTAATATGTAAATAGGTAATGAGTGGTGTTGAATTAATAGGTAGGTATGTAATAAATAGGTACATAAGTACAAGGTGCAAACATGGTAGTTAGTAGATAATAGCTACATACTTACCTACCTTGATTTCGTTACTTAATTTCATTCATTTTTTAATTTTATAAATAAATTTAGTTTTTTACTGAATTTAATATTTCGATCTATAATAATAATTTTATTATTAAATACTAAATAACATTTGGAATCTCAATTGGGGTTATAAATTCAACACAATTATTTAAATCAAATCTGATTTATGAGATTTTCTATTTTCATCACTTAAATTAATTATTTTTTAATCTAATAATTAAATAATATTAAATTTTTACAAATACTTTCGCATAGCTTGTAAATTCATATACGATATACTTTCATATGATTAATTAGTAATTTCTAATTTGAAATAAATTTTATGTTGGAAAATTTGTGATCAAATTGACATGTATATAATTTCCTAATTACATTTGATTTATGGTTTCATATCAAATGTAAATACACGACATAATTTAGAATATTTATCTTAACGTTTTCTGTAGTTATAATAATGTAATAATGTAATAATTTATTCTCACAATTAATTAACTTCATTCCACATGTGAAGTACATGATTGTAGCTTGATTATAGATTTAACATGTTTTTCAATTCATAATTGAATCTAATTAGAAAATTAAACCATTGTAGACATAATGCCACTTAAGACAAAAAAAAACAATGCATTTTAATCACAATGTTAAATAAGACATGAAAAGTAACATGTTTTAATCACAACAATCATACATGATGACACATCATCATTTATGTCATGTTATAGTGACTAAATTCAATCATGATGCTAGGAATTTAGTCATTATGTTAGCACTATGAATTTCACATAAGTCCTCTGTGCTTCACATGTTGCTTGTAATGTCTATTTTGATTAAAATGAAAAGTTGTCTTAGTCATAACAATCATTGTTACTTTTGTAATTAGACAGAATGGACATGGTCAGTCATGTTAACCATGAAATTTTGACTATACAATAACATTGGTCAAATTGAAGTCGTGAAAAAGACATTTGTAATGTATCATGTTATAAACTAAAGTGGCCATCAAAGGAAACTTTACTATTTAAGGAGTTTACTTCTTTTTTTGGCATTAAGGAAAATGTTATTCATGCTAGGGAACAAGCTCTTGGTGGCCAATTTTGCCAAGCTTTGTGGCCATTTGGTAGAATTCACCACCAAGGGCTCATTGTACTTGAGACCTACATAACAATGAGAGTGAATGTAGTAGCATGGGGCCTATTCAACTCATTGAAATTCAAGTTGAGCTTATCATAAACTTTAAAGTCAATAGATCATCTTTGTTGGTTTTATTTGATGAATGATTTATGGAAATGAAGAATTCAACAAAGCATTTCTATCAACCTACCAAAACTATCAATAAAGAATCAACATACACAAACATTATGCAATTTCACAACTATTCATTTAAATGAACTACATTATCAAGTGGGACTTGAATTGTAAAACATTGATCAACCATGTTTTGGCTAGTTGAGACATTATTTTGAAACCATGTTTCTCCAAATTCCCATTTATCTTTAAGTGTTTTCTAACAAAATTTGTAGCCTACAAAATTTGTGACATGAAGGTGTAGACTAATGTTGGGTGATCACATAAAAAAATTAAACCTTTGTTAGATCTTTTTAACCAATTCTTTCTTTGGTATTTGATGGAGGCAAACAAGGCAAATATATATTAGCTAAAAGAACTAGTGTTGCAATTCTTGCAAATTTTTTGCAATGTTAAGGGTTTAAGGTTTAGGGTTTAAACCCTAAACCCTAAACCTTTATCTGAGAACCATGGAGTTCAAACCTTAGTTAGGTTAATCTATAAGTTCAACTTAAGTCCTCAAATTAGGGTTCGAATATATAATTAAGGTGACGTTTTGAAAGAAATTGCAAACCCTTGCATCACATGTGTTACTTAAAGGGAGCATAAAATAAAAGAGTTCAACAAGGTTTTAATTTTATTTTTTCACTTCCTTTTGGATCAAAACACACTAATTTTGGAACTAAAAAGGAGTTTGGGACACATCGAAAATTACAATATAAATGTGTTTTTGTTTCACATTTTAAGATCATGGTAATCATTCTAATTTGTGTTAAGTGATTAATACGAGTGTTGAGGAATTGAAATTGAAATTTAATTTAATTTTAGGTTTTGGTTTTAGTAAAAGATTTTTGAACTTGAACAACAATTATGTAAATCAATCAATTTTGCAAAGGACTATATATGCCTATAGATTCTTTTAATAAAAAAAATTAATGGTAAAAAAATTAAGATCATAACCATCTTACATTAACCTATTGGCCACATTCAAAAACACTCACAAAAGCTATGGAATTTGAGATTAATTTTTTTAAAAATATGTTTTAAAAATCTCAAAATTTCAAAAGTCATTTATCACATGTAAATGGGATGTAATGTACATGACATATGAATGTTTTTTGTTGCTTGTGATAATAAAAAACTAAATCTTAAAATAGTTAACATATATTGGAATAATTTGAAATTATGATCATTTTTCAAAAAAAAATGCAAAATCTATACACATTGAAAAAATCTATAGTTTTACCTTATGCATGTTCACATTGTTATAAGCATATGGTTGAAATGATTGACGTTTCACTACATCCACATAATATTTTCCATCCATTAAAATAATGTTGACAAGAAGTGCTACAAAATATGATTGAGAAAACAATAACTGAATAAATAAATAATATATATTACTTATCTTAGTGGAACATTTGAACTTGCAACGAGTTTTGATTTATGGATGTTTGAGGAGGCACATGATGTAAAGTTGCACGTGTTGACAAACTTCGCAATGCTAATTGGCAAATTAACCATGTAAATCTTTAAAGTTTTCATGCAATTGAAGTAGGGGGTGAAACATTAACAAAAAATTTGCATGTTCTTTAAAAATATTATTATTATTATTATTGTGAAAAATGACTCTAAACACAATGAAAATGGTTTTGAAATTTGTGGTCATTTATGAATTAATTGGATTATAAGAAACATTCCACGATATACATGTTTCAAACATGCATTATATGTTTTATATCTAATTAACAAATTAAGTTTTGCAACTAGTTATGGTATATTAGAAAAATCCACACCTGTGTTTGGGCCTCAAGTCACCCTTTCATGCCTAGTGAGCTATCCTTAAAGTCCCCTTTAACAAAGAAGCAAACCTCTTGAACTAAACATGGAATAACATTAAATGCATTCAATATTTTGTTGAATGTAGCAAAATTCATTGCACATGGGAAAAATGATATTCTAGATGAAATTACTTTGACCATTAGCAACAATGACAAAGCAATCCCATTTATTGTTTTACAACATTGCATTGTTTTGGGTAGATGTTTGATATTTTACTCCCGATTTAAGCCAAACTAAAGGTTCTATTCTTATGTTTGGCTAGATTTGCAAAGAACTCTATTGCTATCAAATTTTATCAAGTAGACTTGTAGAAATGTAAAGTTGGCCAAAAACGTTAAAAGAAGGTTGAGAAGGATGGACAAAGGCTTGTCATGATTCATAATTGATTCTAGCTTGTGATAAAATTGTATTGCCTTTTAGTACAAGAAATAATTTACAATTAAAGTAAGCATGCATGTTCTTTCAAAATCCAAATCAAGATGTATTTGTGATCTCAATGATTGTGTATACTCTAATTTTTAGTGGTGGTAGATTGTTTTTTAAACCAATCATGTGAACAAGACTAGCCATAGATCCACATTTTTGCATAATGAGTATGAAGTCAATGTTAAATATCGTTCCCAAATTTTTTGATGAAAATTTGTATACACATGAATTATGATTGGTCACATTAAAAAGAAATATTCCATATAAATTTCCACAAAAAATTTGGGGTAAAATCTATTTAAAATTTTAATTGAAAAAGACACACCACCAATAACTTAAATTGCTCGGGGTTGGAGAGGTAAAAGTAGGTATTATAATACCATGAAAAGAAGGATCATATCATAATATTAAAGAAGTTTGTTTGTTTGTTTGTTTGTTTGCGTTTTTGGTCTACGATGTTGAGATTTCCTAGATCTCCTTAACCATAGTGCCCCATGCCACATTCTTGGTATGATTCCAAAGCCTTTGATGATAAAGGTTGCACCAAGGTGGTTTTGTAATGTTTAAAGTTTAGACTTGGTTATGGTTTAATAATTATTAAATAATGTTTTCATTGATTTCTTGTATTTAAAATTTTGGAGGTGTCTATTGGTATTATTGGAAACATGTCAATGGTCAAGGTTTAGTGCAAGCGATGTTGTAAATTTTAAACCTAAGTTAAACCTAAACATTAGGTTTTTGTTTTTTCGATTTTGTGATGTAGCTGAAGTGACGATCATCCATAATCAGATGATGTAAAGATATTTGGCTACATATTAAATATGATTAAAAAAATAAATTTTAAATCCTACCCATTGGAATTTATCATAAAATTCTATTGATTTGAATCTTTTTTCTTGAAATCTAATGGATTTGGACCATTTGTCCCCATGAATAATCCATTGAATAGGTCAAAACCATATTTTTCACATTGAAATTTGACAATATTTTGTTGGCAAAAGGCCACTAGTTACAAGCATTATTCATTATAATGGAAACCAATATGTGTTTTTTTAATCAACGAAGAGAGCAAAGAGGAGAAAACATTTTCATCCAAGATTAAACAAAGCCAATCCAAGTGGGCCAATGAGAGCCAATGTTGGTAACTTGTGCTAACTAATAGGTCACTAATGAAACAAAGCTTGAAGGTTACAACCTACAACTCACGACTTGATAGCCAATTAGAGGAGCATGATTTTCATTATAGTTATGGGACATAATCGATTAAATTGAGAATCAAAGATGTCCTCTTTTCATCCATGAAAAAAAAACAATGGTGATATTGTCATCCAAGAAGTGAAGGCAATATCATTGGGCCAATGAGAGTCTAAATTTGTACCTAGTGCTACCTAGTAGGTTGCTATTGAAAAGAAAGTGGAAGGTTATGAAGTTATAACTCATGACCTAAAAACCAATCAAAGTAGTGCGATTATCATTACAATTATTCACAATATTTGTAACCTTTCACTAGAGGTTCTAATTTGTCCTTTCACTCAACATTCACCAAGCATGTCTTCTCACCCTTCCTTCCTTCCTTCCTTTCCTATGCATGCATAGTCTAAACAACACATCAAATATGAAATTTTCATCCATTGGGAAGAAGGTTACATAACTTTTCATCCATCAACAAGAAGATTCAATTGTCCCATTTGAATCTTTGAACGATAAGACTATGTTTGGTAAGTAGTTCAAGGTCACAACTTTTCATCCATCAACATGAAAGCTACATTGTCGCTCTCTTAAACCTTTGAAGGATCAGGTTATGTTTGGTAGCTAGTTCAAGATCACAACTTTTCATCCATCAACATGAAAGGTTACATTGTCGCTTTTGAACCTTGAAGGATAAGGTTATGTTTGGTAACTAGTTCAAGGTCACAACTTTTCATCCATCAATATGGAAGCTACATTGTCTCTCTTTTAAACCTTTGAAGGATAAGGTTATGTTTGGTAACTAGTTCAAGGATCACAACTTTTCATCCATCAACATGAAGGTTACATTGTCGCCCTTAAACCTTTGAATGATAAGGTTATGTTTGGTAACTAGCTCACGATCACAACTTTTCATCCATCAACATGAAGATTACATTGTCACTCTTGAACCTTTGAATGATATGTTGGTAACTAATTCAAGATCACAACTTTCATCCATCAACATGAAGGTTGCATTGTCGCTCTTAAACCTTCGAAAGATAAGGTTATGTTTGGTGATTAGCTCAAGGTCACAACTTTTCATCCATGAACATGAAGATTACATTGTCACTCTTGAACCTTTGAATGATATGATTATGTTTGGTAACTAGCTCAAGGTCACAACTTTCATCCATGAACATCAAGGTTACATATTCACTCATGAATGATAAGGTTATGTTTGGTAACTAGCTCAAGGTCATCAATTGTTGGAAATGCCAACCTCACTTCAACTATTTTTGGCAATTGATGAACGTCGAATCAAATTACCTAGTTCATAACACCAGTTTATTTATTGGCAAAACTAAATTTAAAAAAAAGAAAAAAGTGATTTTTGGAGTTTTTCAGTTGCTCATAGAAGTGAGGGGCCAAAAAAAAAAAGAAATAGCCACGAAAATGGCATAGCCTGAAATTGCAATAGCCTCGAAAATGCAATAGCCTATGGATGGATGAAATAGGGCGCCTCGATTCTCATTCATTACGGCAGGGGTTGCCCGGTAAACCGGGTGGAGAACCGCCGGTTATGGAGTCCAAGCTTGGTCGGGGCACTTTAACAAGAGAAAGATTTGCTTTGTTGTGCTTCAGAGTGGAGCTGCTTCTTCTTCGTTTTCTTCTGCTTGCTTGCTGGCTGTGTGTGTTTTGTGTTAGTGTGGAGATGGACGACGATGTGGCCGCGGCATCAGAGCAGGTACAGAAGCTCTGGGCTGATGCAACGCAAGCCGCACAGAAGCAGTTGCAAGCAATCGTAGCATGTGAGTCCACCAGAGATGCGGCAGCCCTGCCGCGCATGAATGCACTGGTGCAGGATCGTATGGCGACGTTGCGATCGCTCATGCTGCGTCTCGAACTCATTGCTCAGCAGTACCCGACGTATGTGTGTTGTTGTTTTTATTATTCTTCAGAATTGACAAAAAAACAAACAAACCCCAGATTAGGGTTTGGTGTCGCTATTTCCTTGCTCGGAACATCCTACGAAGTTGAAAGGAAATTGAGTTTTCTGAACATAATTTGTGATTTCCATTTAAGTAGATGGCAATAATGACAAGAATCGAGCGATGGAAGTAATTTTCCCTCGATCAGAGAACACAGTGAATACAGACTCTTGACTATGATTGTAAGTCTCGGAAACTTACAGGGCGATTAGGGTTTGGAAACGCTTAGCCTGGTGCTGAGTTTTTTTTATTTCCTGGAGAAAGGCTTTTTCTTGTAGGTGCATTTGCAAATTCATTCTGGGAAAGGTTGTTCAAATTTTAGTTTTAGGGTTTCTATTTATGTGATTTTGTTTGCAGGAATTGTATTTTGATTGTATATCTATCACATGTCTGTTTTTAATGACATAGTGAGGAGGGGAGCGAATCGTGTTCAAGGATGCTGCAGGAGTGGAAAGATCAATATCAGGCGTGGGTCCATCATACACCTTTTACCATTTCTTCTTCTTCTTTTATTATGTGATGATTAGTAGAGTTTCCAGAAGGTTGTGTCATTTTTTTTTGTTGAATTACTATGTGGACCACTCCATTTATTCATGAAGCTCGTTATACTTGTTGGCCTCTCATGTGTGAAGGGTGATTCATTTCATCAGGTTGCGCATGAGCCTCAGGAATGCCAATGTACAAGCGAAAGTCAACGTTGAAAAAGCTGCCAAGGATGAGGTTAGTTGAATGCCAGAGTGGTGCATTACTCATTTAACAATATGATGATGATGATGGTTTCCAAAGGAAGTTTTATTTTAGTTTGGGAATCTTATAGACCTAGGTTTGTGGTTAATGATACCTGGATATTTGATGCATTGCAGAGGGAACAGCTGCTCTCAGGTGGGGAGGATGCTACTCTCCGGCGTAGACAATTACAGTATGTCATCTTCCCTCCTTCCACTGTCTTCTGCTGTTTTCTGCTTCCATCACTGCCCCCTTGCTGATCTGTCATTTATTATGCTGACTGCAAATAGCATTATACATGAACCATTGAATGAGTCTCTTCTTTTGTCTCATCCATCCTGCTGCCAATGTGAGAGTCACAGGTCATCTTATCAAATAACCCATATACAGAATTACTCAACACGTCTGTGTTTGCAGAACCTGCTCACAGCAAGACATTTTATCATCCTGTTCAGTTGTGTCACATTTATCTGGCGAGTGTTGTGAAGGTACTTGGAAACTAGCACTTTGGTCATGTGAATCTTTTTGAATAATTTATGGGTGGTTGAAGGACAAAAGCAGGTATTACAGCTGCTGCTGAGAGCATCACAGATGGTCTGCGCCGGACACGGCAAATGATGGTCCAGGTCAGCCCATTTGAACTACTGAATTTTTTTACTTGGGTGGATTGCTAAATCAGCACTGCGATTCACTGCTTTTCACAATGGTGCATTGGAACAAAGCTGCAGAGAAAATACTGTCATGTTGTTCTCCATTTTGGTTCTGGTGCCCTTGAGAAGTAAGACCTTATAGTGGGTCCACTGTACTACCCTTGGTATGTTTGCTACATAACAAGGGGTTTAGGTTGGATCCACTTTGAACGAGGACACTATATGATGCTGGCTGATATCATGCCTGAGTCTTCAGTTGCTTCGGGAAAAATGTGAGTCTAAAGGTTGCAGATTTTTATGTAATTATTTGCCCTAAATTTTGGACAGATTATTTTATCTGTACTCACTTTGGGAGCTGATGAAGACAGTGGTGAGTATTGACGGCTAGTTGCTGCCGTTCGTGATGGTGCTGATAGTCTGACCTTTTGGGAGTGACACTCACAAGGTCATAATCGCACATTCTTGTTGTGTTTGTTTCGGTTTGGCCAGAGCTGAATAGCAGTTACCTTCAAAATGTTTTTGTGGAGTTTTCTCTGCAATCTCATTGATATATTTGGTTGGATTTAGTTCTGTACTCCCCTTTAGGTCACCTATGAAAGATATGCACAGCATACTTTGAGATCTGATTGTCCTCGTACTGTGCTGTGTTATTTTTGCATCAGAATGTTGATGCATCATAGAAGCCCATACATCCCAATCCTTATGAGCTCAAAGGGTTAACAAGTTTTGAGCAGATCTGATATAATCTAGCTTTGGCTTTTAACAACCTATCTCTCGGGGACAAATTTTGAATTTTGCTCATAATGAGCTTTCACACTTTAGCTTTGTTCATTTACCATAGACATTTGAGTGACATGATTAGTTTTGGTGCCTGCAGGAAGTGGAACGCAACACAGCCACACTTAGCATGCTTGGTAAGTGCACAAAACTAATTATCTTTTTACATGCTTCAGCTCAATGAGAAAGGAGATGCTTCAATTTCATAATAGTCTGAAGTTGAACATTTTGAGATTTTCAGAACACTTTGAAATTTGTGGTTGGACTTCTGTCAGAACTTTAATGTGTCATGACAGCCAACCTGGTCAACCTTCATAGAAGTGGAGAAGTCTGTGTTGTTGGAATTGTGGTATGCAGATGAATCAAATTCAACACTCAGGATGACAGATAAGGAGTACAAGGGGCAGCGTCCAATCTTGAATACAACCCGTTACATGCTGACCTCAATGCAACGGCAAGATGTTATTGACAGGTGTTTTCCATTCATCTGTATGCACTTTTTCCCAGGGTTGGCAACTATGTTGCAGTTTAGCGGTTGGTTTACAATTTAGTGGAATTGTTTGGACATGAACTTTTACCTGATTCTTGAACAGAATAAAAGTGGGGATTCGTGTCATAGATGGGATTTTGCAGGACCACTTTGAGGGCTCAGAGTTCCCTCCTGCTTTTCACAATTGAGTGGCATATGGAGTTTGATTGCACTGTGACAAACATTAATTAGCTGGATGCTGTGGCACATGTTTATCTTGCATTTTGTGGCAGTATGTTTTGAGTCCAGTTTGGAGAAGAGGACAACAGTTTCAATGTCAGTACTTAGTGATAAATATTTGCCTCTAATCTGATTTTTCCATGGATAAGTAGGTGTGGACACAACTTAGACTAGATGCTTTAAGGTGGTTTTTAAAAAGAAAGGATAAGAATTGAATACTTTTGGAGCATTCAGTCAGATGACTAACCCAAATGTTTGATGATATGGTTGGCATGTTGTGGACATGTGACAGGGTGATAGTGGTTTTCTTTGTCATTCTCTTCCTACTGGTCTGTGGCTACATTGTTCAGAAGCGATTGCCCATTTTGAGGCTTGGAAGAAAGGCACCTGTGTTGCCCTCATACAAGCCACCTTTGAAGGTACCTGAGCCACCTTTGCCTGTACAGTCCCCTCTATACTCACCGCCAAAGCTTGACTCGGTTCAAAGTGCTCCACAATTCTATGAACATCAAGCTGCTGAACCAAGGCTTGGATCTGCACAGTCTGCCCCAGAGCCCCTGTTTTATGCTAGTGATCAGGTCAATGAACCCTTGTACCATGAGGAGTTGTGAAATGAGGAACTTGCTTGTGAAGGTGGGTGATCTTGTTGGCCTGCCTTTGTGGCTCGTAGATTGTTCATTAAAGGATATTAACCCCTTTCACAGTGATTGAGATGGTATCACCTCCCTGGCTGCAGTTTTCATTCTGGATGTTGGATTGCCAATTCTACCAACATGCATGCAGGGAGGTGGGTCCATTGGTTGCACGTGCATGGTTAGAAGAGACAATCTTGCACTCAGTTTTCCATCCTCTGTACAGTATAGATGAAAGTCTAGGTCACTGCTAGACATTTGTTGCTCCAGGAATAGATGCAATTGTTTGTATTCTGTTAAATTGGGAACAAAGGAACTTTTTGTTCACTTGTGGTCCCAGGTTAAGAATGGGCGCTTACTAGTGAGTTGTGTTGCAAGAACAGTCCATCTGTTTATCTGAGACTGATGTGTATAGAGGAGAGCGATATCCTAATGATTAAACTTCTTTTTTGAGTGATTGGCTGTTGCATGGGATCCTCTTCATTTTTCTTTCCAAGCTTGGACTACAATTGAGGCCTCGAATCAGGGGGAATACAAGGCTGCTAAGATTCTCCTGCTCAGTATGAGGTGGATTTTCAGAAGTGAGGAGGTCTCTGCATTATGATTGCATAAGAGCATCTCCACCCCACACCGGCAAACACCCCTTTTCATTAAATCTTGCAGCAGGATAGCGCAAATCCTGCTGCGCTCCTGTATTGATGTCCATTTTGCAGTGGTCATTTCAACCCTTTCAAAAACTTTTTTTCTACTATGGATTTGGACAGTGACTATTACTTGTCCAGATGCAAAAAACATGAATGGTCTTTCAGTGTTTTAAAGGGACTTTAATGATGTTTGTGGGTGGGGACAGTGATCATTAAACGGTATTCTATTCTAAAATAAGGAAGTTGTTTACAGTTTTGGGGTGGAGATGCTCTAAGGTAGAGTGTTGTAAAACCGAGCGGGGCTGCATTACCATTGCCTAGGGAACATTGTCCCAAGGAGTTATGTAGGATAGGTGAAGTGCTCAAATTCGTTGCACATAAAGTAATGGTACAAGGGCATGAAGAGGAATGTTGGGGAATATAAATCACATTTGAAAACATGAAAAATTTGGGAAATACCTTGAGGAACATTCTGAACTTTTTTTGCAATCTTCTTTGGAATATCCAACTTGTTGACCACTGGAATTTATGTTTGCAGATGA
This sequence comes from Sphagnum contortum, assembly GCA_963920785.1. Taxonomy (NCBI): domain Eukaryota; kingdom Viridiplantae; phylum Streptophyta; class Sphagnopsida; order Sphagnales; family Sphagnaceae; genus Sphagnum; species Sphagnum contortum. The sequence continues at coordinate 14,421,011 of OY987292.1, read as the reverse complement.
TGATCACAAAGACATCTACTTTTGATCTAAACTTGAACAAATGACATGACATTCCTTTTCCATCCTTGCTACAAAATTAAACATCACTCTTAGCCCCAACTATTGGAGTTTGGTATGCTCTTGTTGTGTATTGTTGATGAGCAGAAAACATTTGTGGTTTACAATCCTTTGACAGAATCATGGAAATCGTTTCCTCTAATGTATAATCCTCCTTTCAGACATTGCATTACATGAATGGTGGTTGAGTAAGATACAAACTCCTACAAGATTTTTGTTGCTGACAATTGTGAGACTTTGTGAGGTACATAATCAACTTCAATTCACAGGTAACTTGTTTCATGCAAAGTATTGGTGCTCGATTTTGTGACTTTTAACTTTTTGCTTTGTTTCTTCACCTGTAGCAAAGCAAAAAAATGAGAGTTTCAAAATCAACAACACAATGCACAGAGTTAATATGCTAGGTTGACATGATTACAGAAACAGAAAGCACAGCAGCATTTTATACCTATACATGTTGCTGACAAAGGCCGGGCTCCTGCAGTCAGCAACACACCAACAAGAGAGAACCCATCACAAACTTTAAGTTGAAAGGAATGTAGTATATCACTACAGTCTTGCCCACAATCTCATGTGTTGCAACAACTGAGCATGCAAAATCAGGGTCTAGGCTCACCCCCCTTCAATGCAGATTCTCCTGGGTTATATATAATTAGGCCAGATCTCCACTACCATCCCAAGAGCATAATCTACCTTCATGGTCATAGTTGTGAAGGTCTTCTTCGTGCACAATTGTGAATGACTGAACTCCAAGCACTTATTGCCATGTATCTTCTGAAATTGCATGCCACTGATGTGCACCTTCACAGTTACAACATCAGAAGAAGACCACCTAACATATATCAGTAAGACTAGAAATCTATACTGCACACAATCTTTAATAGGCTGTAGTTCATAGAAGCCATTAAGTACAGGAAGCACTCTCAAGATCATAGTCATTGACAACACACAAAATACAAGGGGAATAATTTCAAGAAGTCGGATCACAACATCCAGTCAAGGGATAACTTCCAAGCAGCTATGGCACTACTCACCACTGCAATGAAACCAGAAGTGAGAAGCAAAGCCTTGACATCAAGAAGTTTACAGCAGGTGCCCTCCTTGGCTATGGAGCAAAACATGAGGGGGTTTGTTCCATCCCTCGGGGTTTCTGGATTTGAAACCCAGGCGGCAGCATTTTGCATGAAGAGCAAAAGGATATCTACTCCAGTCCCCTCCCAAGTTAAGTCTATTTGAATGCTGCTGCTGCTGCTACCTGCAATAGACCGTTGTTGTATGCTAGACAAAACTCGCAATCCGAAGCACAAAATCTGTCAGCACAGCACGAGGGTTCCGTCCCTTACTACTTCCTTCTACTGTTTCAATAGCAAGATGAATACTCTAGACCACAAGTGCGTGCGTGCATGCATGCAGCCGCTTCATGAAGAAGACGAAGGAACGACGCGGAGGATTAGGGTTGAGAATTAGGGTTTAACGCTCAGAAATTTGACGCAATTGAAACTCTCCTTCTACTTGCCTTCCGATTGAGTTGCCGATTTGGTAGCTCCATCTTTGCTTTCCGCTTTGTTGCAGTTGTGGCACATTTGAGCATTTTGGTATCATCTTCTTTGGTTGAAGAAGGTGCTCCCGGGGTATGTGTTGGCGTCCTTGTATCGATCAACAAACGAGAGGAGTAGCAATAAGAGGAGACGGAGGAGGAGGAGGAGGAGGAAGAGCAAAGATACGATGATGAGCATGACGTAAAGTAGGATTCCTATTTGGGCTTTAACATCTTCTTCTTGATTCTTCTTCTTCAATCTTTCTACCTTTTCTTTCTTCATGTGCCCATTGCGAAAATTTTGTAGGAATTAGAACAATGTTGTCTAGGTTGAGAACCTGGCATTTGCGGACAGGTTTCTCTGCAGTAATCAAGAAGGGCGTGAACGGTGCTGCTACACCAGTCTTCTTCTCATCACAAACTATTTCCAGACAAGAGTACTTTGTTGCAGAATTCTGTGCGTTATCACGTCATTCAATTCCCAGCTGTCATTCTGAGAGCTTAGAAACAGAGTCCATAGCTCCTAGTATCCGAGGTGAGAAGAAGAAACATCCAGAGAGAAAGCCAGATTGCAAGGGCGGAGGAGGAGAGCAGGTGACTTGTAGATTTGCTACTTCTTTGAACTCCAGCTTTAGATTGTTTGCTGCTTCAGTTGGGAGGAGTTTGTCGATCAATCAGCGCTGGTTTTCCACGAGGACGGTGGGAGTTGGAGGGCCTGTTGATCGGGTACGAACAGCTGATCCGTATGTTGCAACAGAATTGGCATTGGATGCAGTGGTGAAAATCTTCACAGTCTCAAGCAGCCCTAACTATTTTCTTCCATGGCAGAACAAACCACAGCGAGAAGTCACTGGCTCAGGTTAGTTAGTTCTTGCCTCCTCTTCCCTCTTCTTGGCCCCCTCTTCTTCCATTGTCTTGTTTTATGCTTTCGAAAACTGGCATCTAAGAAAAAAGATGGACCAACAGATGTGAACTGCATGCAGGCTTTGTTATATCAAGGCGACGGATTGTCACAAATGCTCATGTGGTAGCAGATCAAACATTTGTACTTGTGCGCAAGCATGGTTCACCCATCAAGTATCGTGCAGATGTTGAGGCAGTGGGCCATGAGTGTGATCTGGCACTGCTCCGAGTCCGTAGTGAAGAATTTTGGGAGGGCATGAGAGAGCTTGATTTTGGTGACATTCCTTTTCTTCAAGAGTCTGTTGCAGTTGTAGGATATCCTCAAGGTATGAGCTTTTTCTGAACTGCCCTGAAGGGCAATCCTTACTCTCTCTATTCAGCATTCCAGTATTGACCAAAAGTGAGTTTTTGCAGGTCTCTAGTCTGCCTTCTTATTCATCATCCTGAAACCATTTCTGAGTGTGCTTCTCAATTGTGCAATTTGTTTGTAGGTGGGGACAATATTTCAGTGACAGGTGGTGTTGTGTCAAGAGTGGAACCAACACAGTATGTGCATGGAGCAGCTCATTTGATGGCCATTCAGATTGATGCTGCCATCAACCCAGGCAATAGTGGAGGGCCAGCACTGATGGAGGATAAGGTGGTAGGAGTGGCCTTCCAGAACCTTGCAGGTGCTGAAAATATAGGGTGCGTAGCCTGCCTTCTGTTTTCTGATATGTGATGTACATTATAGAATAGCTGTCTTTCTGGCCCTGCAACCAGTCCATGTGGCAGAAGCCCTTTTTCCAGTTTTCTTTTTGCACTTTCATGCTCATGTATGTCGACTCCATGCTCAGTAAAATTCAGGCCACCTAAATCTCCTCAGTGCTTGCAATTTGTATTTATTTTGGCTCTTGGATTTGGAGTCTCACAATGAAACTCTGGTCTATCCATTTGAGTTGTTGCCATCAGGTCTGACTTGCATTGGACAACTATGTCATATTTTGGCACTGTAGGTACATTATCCCTGTACCTGTAATCAACCATTTTCTGTCAGATGTGGAGGAGACAGGACGCTATGTTGGGTTCTGCTCCTTGGGGGTCACATGCCAGCCAACTGAAAATGTGCAGCTACGGGATCATCTCAGGTCTCTTTTTCTGTCTCTTTCTCTGACACTATGGATCTATTCATGTGGTTCTCGCAAGAAGGTTCCTCAGAGAATATATGTTTACCTCAGAGATGGTGTTAACACAGCCAGGACAGTTTCTTTCTCAAGCAACTTCGTTGATGTGTCATTGTATCCCTTCACTCACAACCACTGTGCTATCTGTTTCTGTTGAGAGAGAAGACATGGAACTAAATGTGTACTGTCTATGTATGTGTTGCACAGAATGCCTCTTGGGCTGACAGGTGTGTTGATCAACAAGATCCACCCTCTCACCAACACCAGTAGGTGCCTGCAAAAAGATGATGTAATTCTGGCCTTTGATGGCACTCCAATTGCAAATGATGGCACTGGTAGGTCCAGGCCCTCATACTTCCATAGTTAGTTTCTTGCTTCCAATTGGGTGGTCTCAGTCTGAGAGAGGTCAACATTCCTTACCTCTTATACATATCAATCAAATTTTGTGCAGGCATAGAGACAGTGAAACTTGTACTGGTTACTTGCTGTGCAAATTTGTGTTTGTTGCAAGATTGAAGTCACAGAATAATGGGGAGAGAGGGGAAGGTTAAAAGGAAGAGTACATAGGAACTGATGTATAGGTGATGGAGAGCTGACAAGTCTGAGACTTCCAGTGCATTTTCGTAACAGGGAGCGCATCTCCTTTGATCACTTGGTCTCCATGAAAAAAGCTGGTGCCTCTGCTTGCCTGACAGTGCTCCGTTCAGGCCAGCAGTGCAACTTTAATGTGAAACTTGGCCCTGTATGTCATCTCAATCTCCTCCAATCCCTCATCATGTTTGTTTCCCAGTGATTAGTGCAGGCAGAGGAAAGCAGTGCCAGCAGTGTTAAAGAATGGCAGTGAGTGGCTCAATGAAATTTAATTTCTCCTGTACTTCTTCACCTTGTGCTCAAATCTACCAAAAATTTCCAAATGAACTAATATGGTTTGGGAATTTTGAGTTTCAATGCATATTTTAGTAGGTATTTGGTTATCTTATCTACCAAAACAGAGGTGCTCACTTCAAGGTGTTCTCTTCATGTTGAACATTTGGAACTGTCTTTTGTACACTTCCATGAAGATAATAAGCTCAACTATTTACTATCAAGGATCTTTTCTTTCTTTTCATTTGACTCTCTCATTGCCTAACTGCCTCATTGTCCATGCTGGTTGCAGTTGCGGCCTTTGGTCCCTATACACCAGTTTGATAGACTACCAAGTTTCTACATATTTGCTGGGCTAGTGTTCACACCTTTGACTCAGCCCTACCTTCATGAGTATGGTGACGACTGGTACAATACATCACCCCGCCGTCTATGTGACCGTGCACTCACAGCTAACCCCACAAAGCCTGGAGAACAGCTTGTGATCTTATCTCAGGTAAACTACTTGCATTCGCAAAGATGTAGGTTGTTCTCAACATTGAACAACTGTGCTTTCCATCCTTGCACAGACTTGGCATGTGCAATGAGCTTGAGATTTTGGCAAACTGGTGGTTGACATCGTTTTGTGGTCTTTGAAGACTGATCTTATTTGATTATGTGCAAGTCACTGACTGAATGAGTATCTCACAGGTGCTCATGGATGAGATCAATGTTGGCTATGAACGGCTTGCTGAGCTTCAGGTCTGTTTTTCACATTGTTATTTCTTTTAGCTCTTCGTAATAGTTGCCATGAACTTCTTCTCCTACTTTGTTCTGTTTCAAAGTCACTCCAAATGTGGTCAATCATGCTACTGCATTGATGATGATCACCTCCAAGGGATTTTGTAGGTGAAAAAGGTGAATGGAGTTGATGTCTACAACCTCCGACATCTTCGGCAACAGGTTGAAAGCTGTCAAGAACCAAGCCTTCGATTTGATTTGGATGATGGCCGTGTGGTGGTATTGGATTTTGAGGCTGCAAAGGAAGCTTCTTTACGCATACTGCAGCGACACCGAATTCCATCACATGCATCCAATGACCTTTTGGTGGATCAGATTTCAAAAGAGGATGCTTTCGAGAGCTGGGAGGGGCCTGGGGAATGTAAGGAGGAGGCTGAGCCTGAGAAGCCAAGACAGGACAGGGAACCGGTGCCAGTATAAGCATCCACTTGAGGCTGTCAGCAAGTCATGGCACCTCTATGTCAAAAATTTCAAGCTGAACTTTTTGTTGTCAGCAGTTTTTGTTGGAATCAACAAGATGGTGTACGAAGTGGAGTTGAGAGCTGTGCACACAATTTTAAAAGCTTCCAGTGTTGCAGAGTTAAGAAAATTTCTGAAAGATTAGCGTGTCCATTAATTGAGGACTTGAAATGACTAGTACACTCACCATGGAGTCTACAGCTTAGAGGGAGGTAATTGACATTCTTTGCCCTGTTGAGCTCATGAAAGGGCAACTTGCTCTGGCAACCCTGCTCTTGACAACACTTAATTATGTTTAGACATCAACTGAACAGCAATTGCTACTGTCTACACAGCAGTAACCAATGAATTATTTTGTTTCTCTGGTTATGTATGTCAACAAACTGATGTTTGCTGAGTTGCAGGCCAATGCATCAGTAGACAATGAGCGAATCAGAGGCTCTTTTATTGTGAGATCTGTTAATGAAGTTACATTTTTAAGCATGCAAGAGTGCGGTCAGCTTCTTGCGCATTGCTGTCATATGTTTGACTTTTTGTGGTGCTGAAGGATACACCGTTAAACTCCACAATTGGAACTGTGCAATCTTGTTGCTTGGATAGCCACTTCAGTGAATGCTTCCAACTGTTCAGATGCTTACGGCTGTTGTGCACAATGGAAGAAAAAGGGAGTTGCTAGACTTTCAAGCAAGATTGCTCTCCCATGACATGGAATATCATATGCACAACACAAGATTAGACTTCACAAAATGTCAGCAAGCTTGAAAGCATACACCTCTGTTGCTCATTAACCTTTGCTTTGCAGTCAACCTAACCTTCAAAAGCTGCTGTTTCTGAGCTACAGTCTCCACCATGGACAACCCATCATGTTCCCTCAAGTGTGAAAACTTCTTCCTCAAGTTCAAGGTCATTATGGTGGTTGTCATGAAGGCTCTTCCTCAGCCTTCATCCTTCATAGATACATAAAGAAACAAGAATAAAGAGACAGGTGTAGGATTCTTCAGAGCATACCACATGCATGGTGATACTTCTGCACTCACCATCCCACCCAGGTTCTGTGCATTCAACTTAGAGCCCATCAGGCCTGCAGCTTCCATGATCTCAACAAGGTGGTCATTTGCCTCTGCTTTGTCATGTGATAGTCTTCAGGAGCACTTATTCAGCTTCCTGAATGCGGTTTTGAATCACAAGCCAACAGAGAGATTCTGGCATGATCAGCAGCACTGCCAATGAAAGACAAATTGCAGGCACAGCACCTGCACCAATCATGAGGCACCAACTGAGGTGTACTGCCAATCCTGAGAGGCAAAAGCTAACTATGTAGCCAAAGAGAATGCCACAGTTGATGAAAATTCCTGGGAATGAAACAAGTGAGCCATGGCTACTTGAAGGGGCAGGTTCAGCTGTGGCAAAACATTAGTGCAAAACCAACACCAAGTACTCTGCCTAGCATGAGGACACTGACTAGAGCTCCTACTAGAAAGAATAGGGCTGCCACAGCCATGGTCCATCTTTGGCCAACAGCATCAGCAATCCAGCCTGCAGCCACTGCCCCTAAAAGTGACACAATGCTCAAGAATCCAACCAGCACCTCCTGCACTTCTTTGATTCCCAATTTTATGAACAGTATGGCACCACTGCTCACACTGGTATCTGAATTGCAACCAAGATACATGATGACCACCAAACCATCTCCTTGCAGTTAGTACTCTAGACATTTCAGCCATTGTCAAAGAAAGTCATACAGAATTTGGGGGTTAGTCAGGCCTGCTTACCATAACCCAGAAGAATGGAGTTCAAAGATGCCAAGATGGTGCAAACCAGCACATACTTGTTGAAATTCCTCCACTGCCATTTGCTGGCTTTGCTGTTCTTGGGGAGTGTGTCTGCAGCCAGCAGTTCAGTACTTTCCCACAAGCTTTGCCTTCTGTTCCACCTCCACAAAGCCTCTCAGACACTCCCCATTTTGCTCTCCAACATTCTGCTGCTCTCCATTCTCATGATACCAGAGTCCTCCTGCCAGTGATTCCCTCTCATGATGTGCCATCCAGAACCCCTTGTTTTCACAGGTTCCAAGCTCTCCTGAGTCCTTCCTGGTAAACATAGCAGCAACTCATAACAACAGGTACCACCCAACAACAATCCACAGCCAACCCTTCCCTCCTTACTGAATTTGCAAGGCTGTGATAAAGCACCTCTCTTGCTTACATTTGCATGTAAACTCTCAGTCTTTTGCAGTCTGCTGCAAGAGCAGCAGAAAAGTACCATTCTAGGAGACAGACACAATCTAGCACTTTTGGCTATGAAAGACATTAAGGGAAAGCATGACAAGCTCCATTTCTAGTTCCACAAAATGCTGGGATGGATCATATTGTAGGCAGCAGCCCTGCAGAATTCCATGATGCACCTTCAATCTCAACCTTTGTGGCTTTATACCTTTCCAGAAATCCAAACAGTACCAACTTTGAATAGAAAGTGAGTGTGGTTTCATGATCTCTCCCTTGAACTGCAGACAATAGAGACAATGGAAATACTTACAGAGACTTTGTATCATTGAGATTTCCACATTGACAACTAGCAACATCAGATTTCTGTTTCAGGGTTGAGGAGAAGCACTGGAGATAACAGGTTAAAGCAGGTACTTCATCAAGTTCATGTCCATATTGTCAAGTCTTGATTCACAGAGGAATCTCCACAACCACAATTTTGGAGGAGACATGACAATGAGTGAAAGGCACAAGTGAGCTCACAAAGTGTCAGATCAAGATGAGACTTGGTAATGCACATTCATTCAAAAGGTAGGTTTCCCCAGGTGGTGGAGGTTCACAACGTCATCATCTAGAGATCTTCATGATATCAATCAGCCAAACACAAACTCATCAACACATCTGGGTTCCCGAGAGCATTGATTACTCACCTTTTGTCCATGATCTTCATGATATCAATCAGAAACACGGAACTCACCAGCAAACCCAGGTTGTACAAGAGTGTTAATTACTCACCTATTGTCTATGTGCCTTCACATTTTATACATTTTGAATGATTTCTGCTGGCCCTGCTGTCGGAGAATAGCTACTGCAGAGAACCAAGCAAATCCTCCACAAAGGTGATCATACACTTGACCTTCACTTCTACTCTTGCACTTACATTATTCTTGGTCACAAGGCATTCTCATCTGTTTGCTGCATCTGAACTGGACATTCCCTTTTGCTCTTGCACCACACAAAGTTTTAAGAACATCCACTAGTTTACAGTGGATAATGGGGTCACAGTCTTGAACCCTAAATATGCTGAGTCTGATCTTTTAGTTTGATAGTACTGTTGAGTGCAAGGGATTGACATGCATTCCAGCTGAATAGATAAATCATGTTGTTCAATGGGAGAGATCCATATACTAAACCCTCTCCCACTACAGCAATAAGTTGTACAAAAAGACAGTTCAAAAAAACCAACAGGTTTAGTTAGCAATAAAAGAATCATCACACTGTTTGTCTGTATCGCATCAACATACGTTTGATGGACTTCATCAGGATGCCAGAGATTCTGAGCATTGAACTACTTAGCCGAGCAATGGAAAGTATGCAATTCTAGCAAAAAAAAAGTATGAGAAAATAAGGGTCTCATATCTTAGCTCCTTAGCAAACTCTCTTCCTCGTATTGCTTCTTGAACTTCTCAAGCACTTCATCATTGGTACTGCAAACAACATTCAATGATTTAGAAAAATCCTCTGCACCTTATATTGCCTTTAGAAGTAATTGCTGAATCCAATTCATAGTCATCTTCCACCTCCTAGAGGAGACAATTCACTGAGGATGATAAACCCTAATCTCTGCAGAACCTTCAAAATTAATTACACAAATGCTAGCAGTATAAAATTCCCTACAAAGTGTGGGATTAAGAATATGTGTGTTCTAGTGAGAAGTTGTGACTTCAGATTTTTTATCAGTTCTAACAAATACAGAGACCCTGGTTGATGCAGCAGCTCATTTCTTACATACACTTGACAGTCCTAGTCTGGAGCAACCAGTTGCAGCCACTTGGTTGCTCAAATCCTTTCAACAACCCTGAACAGCTTTTTGCAAATTCCATACATGATAGAGGTGGCATCAGCTTTTCAACAAAAATAGTTAGATCAAGAAACAGATATAATACAAAGAAAAAAAAAGAGTTGGAGTGAGGACTTACTATTGATGAAGACAGTCATTCAATACTCGGGCTTCAGATCGACATGACCAAACCACAGAGAGAGTTCTTCCTTTTGCACATTCAGCAAATTTTGCAACCATGCTGTCACATTCTTTGAGCGCTTGGGCCTTCATCTTGCTGCGAAGGGCTAGCATATGCCCACACATTAGCTTCTCTATAAATTACATCACCATTAAGTATCACATACACTTATTGTCTTACATACCCTAAACCCTAAACCCTTAAGGCATTTTAGAGGATCAGAAAGAGCCTCCAGAAGATCAAAAAAACACATTGGAGACCAAACCACTGATGGCAAAACTAGAGACAAACACAAGTCAAACAGTGTCAAGTAAGTTGAGGAGAACTTCTGACAAGATATACAAAGAATAAGAAAGCATTTTGTGATGAGGCAAAATAAGAATTAAAAATCGTACATGATGACTCAATGATCAGCAAGGACAGAAAATCCTGCAACAAGATGACTACTAAGTAGTCTACAAGTATCTCCACCAACACACCGCACAGCATGTTTTTGGATGAAGATCAGTAAAAATTTGCCCCACAGGTTCTTGTGAATTGGCTGTGGATTAGAATTTTTGCTCAATACGCTGAGACTGGCAAAAGCCACAGCACAGTCTAACACCTGCTCTTGATTGGCCAGATATATTGATTTGACCAGGTGGTTTGCTGTTAGTAGATTCTGACCTTTTTTTTCCTGTGTCAGGCTCATGTTTATGGGTGGGGCTTGGAATCAGCAAATAAGTAATAATCTTGGATGGGAGAAATACTGTTGCAAGGCCAAATGCCGAGTATGGGTGGAGCTGCTCGAAGGAGTTGTTGCCACACACCATGTTTTAAGCTTTGTTTTAAACTATAAAAGAACAAGAAAAATAGCCATAAAAGGGAGTCTAAGTGAAAAAACCAAACAACTCATGTCGCACAAGTTCTTGCTGAGAGAATGAGCAAATCTTATATTGGAGATTCAAAGACTTGAAGACACACGATTCTTGAGCAAAGAAAAAAGAATTAAAGGGGGGCAGCAAGAGGCTACCTTCTTCAACTTTCTTCTTCATACGCGACTCCGCAGCATCCTCCCTTAACCCCATCTTTCGCTCTGCGTCTCTCCCTCCGTCTCCCCCCTTCTCTCTCTCTCTCCCCCTCTGTCCCCGTGCGAGAGAGTGCACGCAAAGCAGGGCGATCGACACACACAAACAGACCTATTTCAAGTCCCAAAAGGACGTCCTAATCTGAATTCAAGTCCCAAAACGACGTCCTAACCTGAGCCCTAGTGAAGGAAAAAGAGAGGTTACCTTCAAATTCTTCTCTAATTTTCTTAAACCTGGTCTGTATGCAAACAAGGGTTACACAAGAGTAATACAAGGGTTAAATAGTATTAGTTAGTGTATTAATATACACAAGGTGTTGAATAGGTGCCTTGTGTGTAGGTGTGAAGAAATAATGTTATGGCCAATGAAATTGTTGGATTTGATAGTCTTATTTATTTTATTTTATTGTATTTTATTAGTTATATTGAGTGAACTAACAATTAAATTAAATGTGTATTAAGGTTTTATGTAGGTTTGAAGATTTTTTAAAAAAAATGAGAATCCTCCTATATATTTTTTTGGTGACTTATTGGAATCTATTTTTGTCTACATAATACGGTGATTTTAGACATTTTTTTAGTCAAATTTTTCCACAAAAATCCTTTGTATGAGTGGCACTACAAATGACACACATTAAGGGTCAACCTTAATGACCAATGAACCCATGATACTTACATGGAGGGTGGCTTAAGACTTGGGGACATAATGGGAAAGCCATGTTGCCTTCAATATTATACTTAAAATTTACCCACCCTTTTGAAAGGAACTTTATTAATCTCAAGAAAATACTCAAAATAAAATTCAACCATATAATAGGTGTACTTCCTATTATATTTTCTTTGTTTTGCAATGACTTGCTATGCCAAACATGATTTTACAATGTAACCTTCATGCCAATATTCATCCCACCATCCCAAAGGGTGACTAAATTGACCACAATGAATTTATAACATCTATGAACATTCCTTGTTTGTTTGTTTGTTTGTTGATGATCGCTTTGCAATTTTCACATCATCATCTTTCTTAAATCATGCATAAAGTTTTGATTCATGTTATGAGTTGAGTTTTTCAACACATATATTTAATCTCCCATTGCATGTCATAGCTTCTTCACCTTGGCACAATGTTAGGAGTTGGGATGTGTCAAGGATTTTGACCATGTTTTGTGTAGTGTGCAATCATTGATCAAGGCATCCATGTTTTCCTTTACCAATTGCATGTACTTTGCTTGAATTCCAACACATTTTAAATCTAGGAGAGCAAATGTGGGTGGGAACAAAATGGATAAGGGAGAACATGATTCACAAGGTGACATTATAAACACTGAAGCATATTTCTTTGCACACAAGGTGCAATCTTACGGTTTACATAATAATAGTTTTTATAATATATTTTCATGTGCTAGGATTGGTTTCCAAGTTCATGTGATTTCATAATCCTTAATTGCTTAGCAAGTTCTAACATAGATGTCCTTTTGAATGTGTTTCATTTCATATTTTAGAATCTTCTCAAAACCTTGTCTTAGGGCCATTGTAGACAAGGGTCCAAGGATCAAAAGCTCAAGGACCAATTTGAAGCAAATTGAGCCTTGAATTGGACCTTTCTTCGCATTACAAACACTTTTCCCTAAAATACAATGAGTGTGTCTAAGGGCTTAGGGTCCAATTCAAGAGTCCCAATATTTAAAAAAATGTGATTGACATGTGAGAAGATTTGGGTTTAGGGTTCAAAACAAAGAGTTCCCAATGGCACCTCACTTTTATCCCATATGCTTTGGTTCTATGCCTTTGGCCCAAGTATAAAGTATAAAGTGCCCACCTTTTTAGTTCATCTACATACATGAGAGTTGAACTTGGGGCAAGCCATAAGGGATAAATATGAGGTGCTATTGGGAACATATCGAGGAACAATTTGAGAACTTTAAGTTCCCTTGGGGAACATGATGAGAACACATTGGTAACAAGGCAAAAAACAAAAATCCCTCTCTCACCCCCTCCCCTCAAGGAGAAAAACTGGACCCATCATGGGTGCATGCTGAGCCTTTGCATTGGCTGCATGAAACTTTTATTTCCAAAACTGTAAATTATTACTAAGCAAAATCCTAAATTCTAATGCTTAAATTAGCCTTGTGAAATTATGGAAAAAACTTCACCTCCTCCTCCTCCTCCTCCTCCTTCCAAAAAGAACCTGGATCCCAAAAATGTTCCTTAACAAATCCTAATGCTTGAATTAGTTTATTTGACAATTTATGTGAAATTAGTGTGACCCATGAGCTAGAAACATCAAATTTTGGATTTAATATAATCCATTGTGGAACCCAAAAAAAAACTCACAAAAGTTGCAAAAAAGCTCATAAGTGGTAAAAAAATTCTGAAGCTTTGTTTGTTTGCTTGCTTGTTTGCTTTGTGTGTGTGTGTGGGAGTCACATGGGTTGCCAAAAAAAACATTTGTTGCAAAATGGTTTTGATGTTTAGTAGAGTGGTGGCCTCCTCCGCAGCCAGAACAATTCTTCAATTTTGTTGCTAAATTTTGTTTTCTGGGAAAGTCTAGTTGTTTTGAATGCTAGTTTGGTGTGTTTTGTGTTGGAAAAATCTGGTTATTTTTTAATGCTAGTTTGATTGTGTTTTAGCTTTGGGAAATTCTAGTTGCTTTGAATGCTAGTTTGAGATGTGACTTGTGTTGGGAAAATGTAGTTCTTTTGAATATTTGATGTGTTTTTGCATTGGGAAATTCTAGTTGTTTTGATTGCTAGTTTTGTTGTGTTTTATGTTGAGAAACTCTAGTTGTTTTGATTGCTAGTTTTGATGTGTTTTATGTTGAGAAACTCTAGTTGTTTTGATTGCTAGTTTTGATGTGTTTTATGTTGAGAAACTCTAGTTGTTTTGAATGCTAGTTTGATGCGTTCATGGTGAGAAAATCTAATTGTTTCGAATGCTAGTTTTGTCTCCTGCAATCAGAGGTTTGCAGTGACCCCTAAAATTAGGTTTTAGAATTTTGCAAAACTTGATGGGGGCTACAGGCGACAAGTATAAGCGGGGTGCATATTTGCTATTGCTGGGCTTCTTGCTTCGAGATCTTCTTGTTGTTACCGAAGTTGGAAGGAGAAGACATCATAAGGATGGTTGCAAGGAGAAGACCTAAGCTGGATGGTTGCAAGGAAGCAGAAGATATAAGGATGGCTTCAAGAAGAGGTCCTAAGGATGGTTTCAAGGAGAAGAAGACATTAGCATGGTTGCAAGGAAGGAGGGTTTCAAGGAGAAGAAGACATAAGGATGGCTGTAAGGAAGGAGAAGACATGAGGATGGTTGGAAGAAGAAGAAGACATAAGGATGGTTGCAAGGAGAAGAAGACATAAGGATGGCTGTAAGGAAGGAGAAGACATGAGGATGGTTAGAAGAAAAAGACATAAGGATGGTGGCAAGGAGAACAAGACATAAGGATGGCTGCAAGCAGAAGACCTAAGGATGGTTTCAAGGAGAAGAAGACATTAGGATGGTTGCAAGGAGAAGAAAGCATAATGATGGTTGCAGGGAAGGAGAAGGAGAAGACCTAAGGATGGTTGCAAGGCGACCAATCAATTATGTTGAGGATTGCATGTAGAAGGCTTGGGTGAAGAAACCAAAGCTTGGAAGGATTTTGTATTGTTCAGGAATTTCAATAGCTTGCCCAACAGACCTCAAGGATCCTCTCTGCTTGGATTCTCAGCTTGAGCTTCTAACTAGATGAGACATATTGTGGTAGTGGAAGGAGGTGTGGTGTTTGCAGCTACTGGAGTGTTTCTAGGGTTTGTAAGGGTAATGGCATCATGCTCTGGTTTTTCCTCTTACAACCAACCTGGGTATAACCCTAGACTTCTTGCAGCTCCTGTGATCAGCAATTGCAGGTGGATTAACAGGTGGCAATTGGAGGTCTGTTAACAAGCTCCTGCTCAGTATGTGTGGAGCATGTGAGGAGCTGGTGTTGTCCATCAGCAGGAGTGCATGAATTGTGAAATGATCTAAACTGTTGGAGCCAAACTGCAGGCAGAAACCTAATTGATGGTTTGACTCCGGATCTGTCCCAGACATAGAGACTGGCCTTTTTAGAGCTTGTTTGAGGTTGTGGAAGTGATTTCAAAGGAGGCAGCTGTGATGTAATCTGGCAACTTGATAAGGTTAGTTGTGTATCTCGGCCATGAAGGAAAAAAAATTCCTCCAAGAATCCTCCAAGAATATGAACTGCATCTGTTTCTAATGTTGAAAGGTTGTGCTGCCTGTACAAAATGGGAGCATCAAAATTGCTTGAGAACGTATGAAGATCAGGAGAAATGCAGCTTGAACTGCTGATAGGTGTACAGCTTATGATGCCTCTTCCTCCATTTGAATCAACCCTTAAGTACTTGTTTGAATTTTCACACACAATTTTCATTGCTGGAATTTCAGGCTCGGGATGGTCTACCAGAGATTGGCTGCATGAAGACAATGGCTGAAGTTTTCTAGTGGCTGCTGCATGAGAAAACTTGACCACAGAACGAGAGAAGCAGCTCTCAATTCATAGCATAAGAAGGTTACATAAACCAAGGCACTAGCAAAGTCTCTGCAGTGAGACCTGGAATATGGGTTCAAATTGTAGTGGAACTTGGGTTCCAAAACGAAGTATTCAATCATACTGGGGTCTGCCAGCATCTTCTGATCAATGCAGACCTGGAGTGTCAGATATTGGATGGGTCAAAGTACGAGCTAGTGCCACCTGCCAATTTGGTCATGTGGGCAGCTTCCAAAACCAAACCAGTCAAATCACACTGGATTCTGCCAGCATCTTCTGAACGATGCAAACCTGGAGCATGAGATTTTGGTAAGAGGTTCATTTCTGTGGTTCCAAGGAATGGGTTGCCTTGAAGCATGTGAAACCTTCATCACTTTTATGGATGTATAGCAAGTTAGCACCTTTAACCCTGCAATTCTTAGGAGTGTGATATTAGAAGGTTGCTAGAGGAAATCTAGAGGAAATCTGGGGTGGGATCTCTTGTACACAGCTTCTCAGTTGCAGATACTGAACCATCACTTTGGTTGTTTTGGAGGGACGAGGAATTGTATGATGATTATTCTGGTCTCTGTGTCTATTGTCTATGCAGTATTATGCTTTCACTATGTGATAATTGTGCATAATTTCTTTTGAAACATGTATAATCAATGCATCTTTATCCTGTTTCAGAGACCCATGTGCACCACATCTTTCCTTTCCAGAGAGATGGAGTCTAGAGGCTGCATTCATGCTGGAACAGATTATGCTGCTGTATGAGGAGAATTGGATATGGGCATAAGAAACTGAAGAGAACACAAAGACTTGATCAGCAATTCAAGCTGGCCAGAGTAATGTACCCACTATGATATGGATGGGACTGCAGGTTTGAGGAAGACCTGGCAGCTTATCACAGGCTGCACATTTGTAGCAGTTCTTTGGTGGGTTGAAAAAGGAGAGGGTGCATAGGAGCATAAAACGCTCTAGATCCTGTCAAATTTCTCCATACAAAAAATGTGCATAAAGCAATCCCACTTCATTTTAAGTTTTCTCTATCAACTCCACCAGTGCTCAGAATTTGACCATGCAAATTAAAATTGCATGAAGAAAAGTAAAAACATGCCGGTTTGGCTCAGCAAAATGGTTTTGGCCCAGCATTTGTGCACAGTTTGCTAAGGCTGGTAAAATCCATAACAAAGCCTAACACTTACCAGAGAAGAGTATAATAAATGTGAGTCAGATGGATTCAACAAGAATGCTCTGCTCCAGGGCTTTATCCTACATATAAAGCACTCAAAGAAATTTCCTAGCGTACTTTGGAGGGCACCTTACATCCATGAATATCCCTCCAAGAAATGAATGAGGAGGCATATTACACCTACTCCTTAGGAGAGATCTTATGCTTACAAGTAAGCACAAGAACCCTTGTTTTCTTACACCTTGTGACCTACATAGGTTTTGATTCATGATAACCTTCACAATGGGTAAAGCACTCAACAGAAATTGCTTAGTGTATTTGGAGGGCACTTTATGTTTGTGAATACTCCTCTTAGAAAAGAGGAGGGATTTTACACTTATAAGCACTTGTTGCTTATAGGTGTAAGGTCCTACCCATTCTTAAAAAATAGGTGTAAGAACCGTCCCCCTCCTATAGGCTACATCTCATGATCTCCATATATAGAAGGCCCCCATACAATTGTAGCAACCTTATTCATTATTCATCAACAATTGAATCTAAAATGCTTTCAAAATGTCATTGGGATAACATTCAAGGTCTATATATGATCATCCTATGTATGTCTTTCACCCATAACATTAAGAAAAAAATGGGTGCTACATGTGAATCACCTCGTTAAATTTAATCAAAAGAAAAATGGACATGATGGTAATATGTGTCCCATAAACATGGAATTACATAGGTTAGATTTTAAAATGTTGTAAAAGAACCAAAGTTTTCCAAAATCAAACAAGATTATTTCATTTTGTCAATTTTAGTCCTCAAGTTCAAAATCCACAATAATTTCCTTCTTTCAAACTTATAACTTTTCACCAATTGAATACATGTCTACAAATTTGACACATCCAAATTTCACATAAATGTGTGTATGTTTATCACCCAAAAATGACATTTTAATGTACATCTTATCATCATGCCACACTTGGAGGTAAATCAAAGTTACTTCAAAATTAGTGGCAATAAAGTTATTATTATGGCCACACATGAAGAGGTACCTACTTCAAAATCTTACATGGGTCCTATGTGGATGCTGATGTGGAAGGGGGAAGTAAACCAATGTTATTTAACTCTTTTCCAACCTCCAAATCTACAAAATTGAAAGATTTTTTCAAAAAATGCCAAGGGTAACTATCTATACAAAAAACCCCAAGATAACCCCATGGTAACTTAGTACTAAGGCCTTTGGCCTTGACGAACATTTGCACTTACTACCTTTGCATGTGATGTCTAGACTTTGTTGTTTTCCTTCTCTTGCAGTAACACAAACCTTGCAACTTAAACTTTGCACTTTCCTTTTCTTGCAACAATGCAAACCTTGTAATTCAAACTTGTTCCTTTCCCTTTCTTGCATCAACGCAAACAACATCAAATGCAAAATGATGAATATGGAGCTAGACTAAAATTCAGCAACAAGAATCCAAATAACCAATCCATCTTCATTAAATTGCCAAGTTGTCAAATGAATTTTGCATTCCACAAAATACAACACCAAGAATTGCATTAGTATAAAAAATGTATTGACAAATTTTGCATTATGTTCATTTGTTCATTATGTGTGTGGATTCTTGATCCCTATTACACCATCTGGATCCAATAACAAAAGTAAGGGTAAAAGAAAACTAGAAAACTTTGTTGATAATTCTATGGCTGAAGTTAAAGCCATCAAGAAGCCCAAACAACCAAATTGGGAACACCAAAAAATTGTTTCCCCGGTTCAAACAAAAAGAGAGGAACACAATGCTTCAATAGGTGTTGTGGATTTTAGAATTTGCTTCAAAAGCGCAATTGTGAAATGGAAGAAAATTGTCACATCAATGATGGCATCCAACCATAATGCACATGTTAGAAATAGGCTAGCCTATAAGGAGAATTTATGGACAACACTATACAATGATTACAAGCATTTTTGAAACTACACGGTTGAGAGGAGACACAATGAAAAGTTATGGAATATATCTACTATAGATGAAGTCGCCATGAACTTGCCTAGAATGTTTAACATGAGCATTTACAAAATAATTGACACCTTCATGAAAACAAGGCCCCTATTCCAACCACCACACTTAGGGACTTCATGGATTTGATTGATGATGTGTGTAGCCCCGTTTTTCAAGATTTTAAAAAAAAAATAGTAGGTGGTGAAAGAAACCCGATGTGTGAAGTTGACTTGGATCTAGAACCAATGTACATAATGTTCAATGTTGATGGCAACATGATCTCCAATCCTACAACACTAACCACAAATCCAAACAAACCTGCAACCTTCACCATTCCTATAAACAATTTTGCAACACCAACAATGCTACGCAATGAGAATTCAAGTGCACATTAGTATGGGACTCCTCTACAAAGCCCTATCACACCTTAAATGCACAACAATTCAACATAAAATGGAGCAGGGTTTCCAAAACCATCACCTCAACAATCTTTTCACATGCCTATAATTCCATCAATACGAAATTATCCACCAAAACTCAACAACAATGCAAGTGGTGTAGGTATATAATTCTCAAAGCAAGTTAGTGATCATACTACAAAAGGATTGCCTTCAAATAGACATTGCCTTGGCAACACAAGGGCTCGTACAAAGGAAATTGTTTTTAAAAAAAATTGGTGGATGCAATAGAGAAAGGATCCAAGGCACTTGTGGACTCAATAGATTTGATTTAAGGAAAAAACTTATAAATTGAAGAGCAACGGAAGATCACCCAATGTGAAATTCTGAAGGAACAGCTTCAATATTTCAAACATAAAGATGAAGACATAAACAACACACAAAGGAATATGGTGAAAGCCATTACTAGTCTAACAAAGATCATGAGTTGAAAATTTGTAAGAAACAATAATCCAAGGTCACCAATTTCCCTAGTATGACATGGTTCGTTAGACACAAAAATAAGTTTTGATCATGAGGACACATTAAACCCAAATGATGTGCTTTGAAAACATGTGTACCTACAATTCTTTTTTATGTACAAATCTTGTTAAACGAAACTAGCAATGTAGACCCAATTCTTTGAAATTAGTTAAATAGTTCATGTTAATGGTATGATTGTAGTTTCAAATATCATACCTAAGTTTGTTGAACTATTAAATAGATCTTTAGTTGTTTTTTATGTTGTTCACTAGAATGTTCTAGTCCTTCAAGCCCCACATGCACATTTACATTAGATGTAGAAATGTTCCTTTGAATGCCTTGTGTTGTTTCCAACTCAAGAATTTGAAGAAGCTTTTGAATGTCCAATTCTTTCATGCCAAAAACTAAGTTGTGCAAAAGACAACAATAGGTAAAATATTTGGAACCCATGCGATATCCATTTTTGTTTTGCCCAAAATTTCCTTAAAGGTCTTTTTTAAGATGCCAAAAACATTTTCTACCACAACCCATCAAAATTTGTGTTCTTTGTTGTATAGAGTTTCAAGAATAAAATGTTGATGCCCCTCTTTGTGTGGCATCATTATCCATGGTGGCAATGGGTACCCTTTGTCACTAATAAGGTAAGGATTGAAACCATCTTGACTTCCCTTCTCCATGTTGAACAATCCCTGATATTGAGCTTGCTTATATAGACCCGATTTTTGCAAAACTTGAAAGTTGTTCACACTTTTAGGTAAGCCAACATAAATGTGAATGAATTTCTTTCTAGCATCATTAACTTGCAAGACAATTGAATATCTTCAGTCTTATGAAAATAATAGTCTTCATCAAAATCAAGTTTGGGTTTAGAAATTGAGATGTGTGTATTGTTTGTAAGCCTTGCATGCTTGGTAATCCACACAACTCTTTGAACTCCAACATCACATCTTCCATCTTTGGTCCCATGAGCCATGGTATAAGACTTTTGAACATGATTTTCACAACTTTAACAACTTCACAAGTAACAAACCCCATAGTGGATGTGCCAATTTGAAATAATTCATTACATGTCAACATGTTCAAACCATGAGAAAGTTTATGGATAACACATGCAACCTTAATCTTTACATGGATTGCAAACCTATACGTTGTATCCTTTTTTGTAATATTTGGTCTCAATTTGTTTGCAATGTCGAATAATGTTTCCTTTGACATTCTAAAATTTTGAATCCGCCATTGGTCGTCATACTCAGTCAACCAAAACACAAGAAACCATGTGGTACTGTGCAATTTAACCCAATAACCTAGATCTGATACAAGTGCAAAAAAATTGTTTGACAACTATAGATTATGTAAAACCATAGTTATAATGAAAGATTGCATGTTGTTATTGTCAATATCGATGTCTATCGAATGCAGAAATCGTTGACACAAGTGCTATATGTCCCAAACTTGTTAAATAATTTCAATGAGGATGATAACCATCCCCATTGTAACCACCCACTCTTCATTGTGCATGGTAAGTTTCCTAATGACAAAACCTGCAGTAAAACAATAAACAACATCAATTGGCACAATTCTTTTTTTGCAAGCATATCCTAACAATACCTTAAACAAACAAAAGTTGGGAAAATGTCAAGAAATGAAACAAGGAACAAAAGAAGGTAATAGAAGCAAACAAACTTGTCAAGCAGACAAAAAAACAAATCAAAACTTGAAGAAACTAAATTGAGTTAGAGATGAAACACATTGTTCTCCACATTCTCATTAAAGTCCAAAGGAAAAAAAAAGACAAGAAATGGAGAGTTGAAGCTCTCTGACATAGATGTCACTATTTGAAGCAACATGAAGGAAACTTTTTAAAAACTATGTTTTGAAATAGTGTTAATGGCAGCGTTGTTAATTATGGAGAGAAAAAAGGTCCAAAGCATCATCACATGGTGTGGCCATTACTTTGAAAAAACTTGAAGAAACTAAGTTACCCGTGCCTAAAGCCCTATGGACAAGCCATAGATAGAAAATTAAGAAGAAAATAAAAAGTAAGTGGTAGATAACTTTTGGTTGGTAGGTGCCACTTTTTTAAACATTAGGAAAAAATGGAAAAACACACTACCTCCAAGTGTGGCATGACCTTTATCATGGTAGAAACTCCATAAAGCACATATACACAAACTTGTGGTTGGTGATTAGATTGAAATTCATCAAAGTGGAACCAGAAACATTCCTAGAGATTTGATGAAATTAGTAATATTACAACTAGTAGTTTTAAAACAAGTATAATACAATACACATTGTAACATGAGCTCAATCTAGTGGTCTAATGTGAGTGCTAGGACAAGATTTTGAAATGACATGTTCAATTTCAAATCGCCAACATCAAAAAAAATTAACACTTTGATAACATACTATTTTCTTTATATCCCAAGGGCACCTAAATTGGAACACATACTTATTTTTTAAATTTTTGATCCACATTGTTAAATTGCATGGGTAAGAATGTTAATAAAAACACATTTGAATATTAACATTGTTGGGTTTCTATATTTATTTTGTTAATGTGGAATGTCTTTTCTATGTCAACATTTGATAAATATGTGCAAAGTAGTTGTTCACTTAGCGCTAAAACTACACCAATTGCAACATAGTTGAAATTAACCACTTTGCTACAACTTGTGATCATGGTCAAACTATAGTTGACTATCACCATATATACTTTGTATACATACACTCGTATAGAGTCCAAGTTGCAATTAATGTGTAATTAAATTACAACTATGAAATATTTCTTACGTGGCATTTTTAATTATTAATTCATCATATTTCCATACTATAATTTAAATCTGATAAGTAAATTACAGATTTGAAATTTCTAGATTAAATGGATGAATTTAGTCTTTGAAATGAAAATATGTCATGGATAACTTAATATTCGAATCAATTTTGTGATTGTTTGTTCAAACTTGTCAAGGATTTTAAATTGGCTCTAGGTTTCATTTTGAGTGGATACAACCTTAATTTTGGAATCACATTTTTTGAAGGTCACAAAAGACCCATCATATAACATCAAACACCATAAAATTATTTGAAATCATATCAAGTAAAGGTGCATAGAAAAGTTTCACTAAACATTATTGGCCTGCATTGAATGTACCTCCTTTTCAAGGAACTTAACACATTGTGCATTCAATTGTTGTCAAAATGCTCATCTAGCCATTTGAAGCATGTTTAATAGGGAAATAGTGATATTGCCTTATTAATCTTGAAATAATTCATCATCAAATATGGTATCTTATTCAATTATGTTCAATAATCTTTGATCCCCAATTGCCTTCTCCATTTTCTTTTTTCACAAACCATATCATCAAGCTTGTATTGGGATTTTTCATCCACACCTTGATTTGTCTTTCCCTTTTGACCTTGAATGACATTCCCTTCAAGTGGAGATTTCTTCATGTTTTGTGTTCACATTATCATTTGACATTTTAATGCAATAAGGTTCATCACCTTTTCAAAATCAATTGTCACCTCCCTCCTTGGTGAGAGTTATAACATGTTGAGAGATTGATTTCTTCTTCATATTCACTCTTGAATATTGTCCAAAACTTCAATAAGCTCTCTTGAACTCTCATAAAATTGATCCATCAAATACTAGTGCCCTACTCCCATGGTACCATATATAGTACCCTTATCATTTTGGCATTTTCTTGACATTTTTATTTTTTTCATTTTTTCACTTGGGCAGTAGAAAATAAAAATTCCCGATTCTTATAGTTGAGGTGGGAAAAAAAAATGCCATGTAATTTTGCAGTACTAAGGCACACCCGCACCACCATGCTAGGGTACATAGGCGGTCAATAGTGATATCAAACAAAATTTCTAGAACTTTCGGCATTGTGAGCAATTGATTTTGAAAAACATTGAGCATTTGTTGAAAATCATTTAATTGCTTCCAAAATGGTGCCTAAGTGGTACTACAATATGGGACAAACTTTGCAAAGTTAGGGGTTAACTTATACACTTTTGGCCATGCCATGTTGTGCCTAGTAACAAAACCCTAAACCCCAAACTCCATCATATTTCAATGGGAAGGGGATAGACAAAGTAAGCTTTATCTTCCACTTCATTACTATGATTGTTTTGGTTTTCCCTTTGTGTGTTTACATTTGCTTCAACATGCCTTGTACCTTTTGTGGATGGATTTCGATCCTTGTTTATTACATATAGTAAAGGACATCGTGGTTGTTTTTCGTGAAGCTTTTTTCATCCATTCATCCATCTCATCATCCATCCATCCATAAGTAGTGACCCATCGTTCTATCTCTGTAGGTCATCCCAGGATTTGAAATCCATGTAGAGGGTAGAACAAACCCCACAAAAACCTTGCAAAACTTGGTCTCTCTTTCAGTGGACATAAAAGATGTTCCAAAATTAAGTGACATGATTTTTTCCATGTGTTTTTTATTGAGTGCAATTGCTTCTATTAGTGACTTTTCTTACAAGTTCTAGATTTGATTTTCTATTTAAATAAAGGGGAGAAAAATTATATATCTTATCAAATATTTTGTTATATTTTACAATTGGTTATTCTTTTAAATTTTAGTTACTAACTCCATTTTTCAAATGTGTTCAAAATGTGAAAAAGCCTAAATTGAAAATTTGGTAGTTTTATTATGCATATGTAGGTAATGTATTAATATATTATATGGGCTTTTCTTTTACTAAGAAATTAAATATCATCAAAATAACCTTTCAATTGTAGATTAATGTTGAGGGCCATGAAATGAACTCCCTTCCAATATGGATGACCAAATACTCCAAATAAAGGAGTCAAATACACAAGGGCCATGCAAGTTTACATTTCAGAAAATGTTATTTGTTATAAATAACAAATTATATTATTACTTGACAAAAGAAATTGCAACTAAACCAAAGATTGCATAAGATGGATTTAAATTTAAAAACATGACAAATTCATTATGATTTATATCTCTCAAATAAATGAAGCATTCAAATTCTTTGTCTCTCCTTTAGGCCTACTTGGAGAGCTCTTAAGCTCAAGCCTTTTAAGGTAATTCTAAGCTACTATGGACATTTCATGGATGGATGTGTTTGAAAAACTTTTTAAAAACTTTTGACCATAAGTCAAGTCTAGTATTAGGGTGCATCCAAGTGAATGAATGAAAGTCCATGCCCAAAGAGATAGCCCAATGAACTCCGTCTCCACATTTCTAGGTTGGGGGATGAAGTCCGTTCCATTGGAGCTCAACTAATTGACCTTGACCCTTCTTAATGTGTTGTGTAGGGTGTGCTCTTGGGTCTCTAAGGAAACTCAACCTCAAATAAAATAGAATGAAAAGGCAAATACTAGAAAAGACCTGAAATTTGGTTGAATACATACCTATGCATGAAGGCCAAAAAAGGAGCTAATTCCCCCATTTATTTATTTTGGGGGAAAAAAAACCCAAAAAATAAAATAAAATAAAATAATAAAGCACCACCCCCTCTTGAGGTTTTTGGCTCCTGTAAATGTCAGAACATGATTTCTGTAAACCCATTTTGAGATTTTGTCTTTGTGGAAAAATTTGTCTTGTCAGAGCATTATTAGGTACCTTGAAAAGCCCCATGTGTGCTGAGTATGTGAACCTGCAAAACAAAAATAAATAAAATTCACATCCACGCTCAGTTATTTACTATTTTGCAACCCCACCCATAAAAACTGAAACCTGGACAGAGAGACAGCAAATAGGTGGGGGGACTACTAATAGCAAACCACTTGAACCAATCAGTATAGTATGATGAGCCAATCAGAAACACTGAGCAGCAGTCAGATCATCATCGTATTTATTACACTCTTTTCTGGCAGGTGCACGCTGTTGCTATGTGTTCACCAGCCACCGCAAAGTACGCAATTATTATGGTGAAGCTAAAAACCAATTTCCTGAACCAAACCAAACCAAACCGATATGTTTTGATTTTTCTTCATCCAATTTTACTGTGCAGATCATATATTGAGCACTGCTGCTGTAGGTGCTCTCAGGAAAGAAGGAAAACTCTTTACTTCCTGATGGCTACTACGAGAAGTAAGTAGGTGTAAGATCTCCCCTCTACTCTCAGAGGGCTGATGTACAAATAAGGTGCCCTCTACAAAACACTCTTGGAGTGCTTTTAGGAATCCAAAATTTCAAACCCCAAATCTAATAAAAGATTTATTTCAACTACTTATATTGGGTCCTGGTGGCTGCTGGCACAGCCAGCTAAAATATCCAACATTTTCAAACCTGTAGCTTGGTGGCCAGTGCTCAGTGTACAGTGAGTAGCAGCTTTGCCATGTGCAAAATATTTAGTAATTAATTAAATAATCAACTTACCTACCACTAATGTAACAACTTGGGTACTAGTTAATTTTCATAAGGTAAATTTTAAAAAATAAATTAATTAATTAAATAAAAGGTAAAATTGTCCATCACCAAACACATAGTTATTATCTAACACTTTCTAATGTTTTTTTTCTCATTTTTAAAGTCTGTTTTGAGTGATTTCAAATCTGATGGGTGTGCAGACTAAGGCTTCACAAAAATTTCTTTGCATTTCAAAGACAAAAATTGCAACAATCAAAGATTTTAAACTCCGAAATCTTAATGTATGTTTTTAATTCACCCACCACCAAACATTACATTGGACACCCCTAACACCTCCTAACACCCCCCCCCCCCCCCCCCCCCCATATCTTCCTCCATTCCTTTATTGAATTGAGCAACTTTTGCGGTGTTGAAAGCATTATGTAAAGAGCTACAAAATGTTCTTTAAGCTTCAAAATGAGAGCAACAATTGTGTGAGGATTCGACCTCTTCTCAAATTTTGAAGTGTTTGCCTGATCGGCCTGTATACCCTAACCTAATGCTGAAATTTGGAGAATCAAGGTTTTGATACGAGTTATTAGTTATTACTTACATCATAAACTTGTTATTTTCATATATTTATATTTTTATAACACTTTAATAATGTGTTCAAAATTAATTAATTGATGATATATAATCATCGATATGATGTTATGATAATATTGTAACATAAATATTTTGATCCAAATATATTGTGTTACAATGTCATCACAATATTGTAACAACATGATTAATATTAAACACATTGTTAAAATATTATAATATCACAAATCCATGAAAAGATAAGTTTGCGATGTATTTGTTCTCCTAATGTGAAACTGGTTCTAATAAGGTAAAACTTTCCAAAAGTTAAACCCATAAACGGGATTAATTAATTAATTTTTATTTCGAAAAATGGCGAAAAAGTCCCTAACAATCAGAAAATTTTCGTGGTTTTTTTTTTTTTTTTTTTTTTCAGTTTTTCAAAAAAGAAATTCGGCAGAAAAAAAAAAAAAAAAAAAAAGTGTAAGTATTACATTTTGGAAGCTGCCAAGGTAAGTACTACATTGTTGTTAACTCTAGTAAAACAAACCCTTAAGTGTTTTACCAGACAGAGGTTAAAGACAGGTACTTACTACTTACTAAAAGAGTACCTACCAACTAGTGTCACACACATTGCAAGGAGTGTTGTGTGTGTGGGTGTGTGCGCGTGCGCACGTCCGCTTGAAGTCTTCAAAATTTGTGATTCTTTTGCATTTCGTGTTGTGTTTCTGTAGGCGTTGTTGCAAAGAGAGAGAGAGAGAGAGAGAGAGAGAGTTAGTTGAGGAATTTGGAAAAAGAAGAAGACGTAGTTTTTTCTGTCTCAGTTGCGTTTTGTGTTGTGTTTCTGTAGGCGTTGTTGCAAAGAGAAGAGAGAGAGAGAGAGAGAGAGAGAGAGAGGAGGGGGGGGGATTTGGAAGAACAAGAACAAGAAGTATGGGAGAAGAAGTTGTGGACTCTTGTTCTTCTGTGAAGGAGTGGGGAAATGAGCCGCTGGAAGTGGTAGATGAGGAGATCTTTAATCTGATTGAGAGGGAGAAAGTGCGGCAATGTAGGGGGATTGAGCTTATCGCTTCCGAGAATTTCACGTCGCAAGCAGTGATCGAAGCTCTGGGAAGCGCGCTCACTAATAAGTATTCGGAAGGTCTTCCAGGTGCTCGTTACTATGGCGGGAACGAGTTCATCGACCAGATCGAGAATCTGTGCAAGGAAAGAGCGCTCAAGGCGTTTCGTCTGGATGCTTCCAAATGGGGCGTTAACGTGCAGCCGTATTCCGGATCTCCAGCCAACTTTGCGGTTTACACTGCGTTGTTACAGCCTCATGATCGTATCATGGGATTGGATTTGCCTTCTGGTGGTCATCTCACTCATGGTTACTACACCTCCGGCGGCAAGAAGATTTCCGCCACTTCTATCTTCTTCGAGAGCTTGCCGTACAAGGTGGATTACAAGACTGGCTTCATTGATTACGACAAGCTGGAGGAGAAGGCTTTGGATTTCCGGCCAAAGATGATCATCTCCGGTGGAAGTGCGTATCCCAGAGACTGGGATTTCGCTCGCATGAGAACCATTGCTGACAAGTGCGGATCCTTGCTCATGTGCGATATGGCTCATATCAGTGGTCTTGTGGCTGCTCAGGTTTCACAACACAGCTCTTCTTTTTCTTCTGTTCGCCTCTTCTTCCTCGCTATTCCTCTGTCTGTTCTCGAGTGTTTCTCAGTGTTGTCCTGTGTGCTGGTCGCGGTTGCTGCATCGTGATGATACCAGCAGCACGTAAGTAGTAGGTTTCTGCTTGGGCTTCTTCTTTTCACGTGAGAACATGGTGGTACTACCTGTGACATTTCTTTGTGTCTTGTAATCAAAATAAGTCTGTTGAGACATCAGGCAACAGCATCTACAACATCTGCAATGTCTATGTGAGCGCTTTGCACACAAAGTGGCCCATAAAAGTGGTCCATATCAATGGACAATTGCATGCTTCGGTTGTCGAATCTCCGTCATTCCGTAGAATCATTCCAAAAGTGCCGCAAGAAGTGCACGGACTTGTTCGCAAGGATTTGTAGATATTGTCTATGTATTACTGATACTCCATCACTTTCCTGTCAGTTCCTTATCGGCACTAATAACTATCATTGTTATCTGGTGGACATGTTGGTGGAGTTTTTTTGTAAGGAATGCTGTGTTGTTCGCAGATCTTGTTTTTGTCATGAACCTAACTACTATACAGTGTTCCTGAAGTGATATTGATGGCATATTATTGTATGTGTGATTTTATTTTTTTCAGTTTCTTAGCGCTCCTTTTTGTTCATAACAGTTGGCCTTTGCAGATTGCATATTCGTACGATCAGATCCAATGAGACTTGCTCATCCAAATATCTATGATGTATGTATGTAGGAATCTTGAAATCTTGTTGATCGCTCTTTGCTTTGCTCACACATAAGATTTTTGGTTGCTGCAGGAAGCAAATCAACCATTTGAGTACTGTGATGTAGTTTCCACCACCACCCACAAGAGTTTGAGGGGCCCAAGAGCTGGTATGATCTTCTTCCGGAAAGGACCTAAGCCAGCAAAGAAGGGACAAGCTGATGGAGCTGTGTATGACTATGAGGACAAGATCAACTTTGCTGTGTTCCCATCCCTGCAAGGTGGTCCTCATAATCACCAAATTGCTGCCTTGGCAGTGGCCTTGAAGCAAGTTGACACTCCGCAGTTTAAGGCTTATGCCAAGCAAGTGAAGGCAAATGCTGTAGCTATTGGAGATGGCCTGATGAAGAAGGGATATAAGCTTGTGACTGATGGTACTGAGAACCATCTTGTTCTTTGGGATCTACGTCCACTTGGCCTCACTGGTATGATTTTGTCCCTCTGCCTGTAGAGTAGTGATGTATGCACTCCACTCTTGAGGATATATCTGTATTGAATGTGATGGCATCACCTTGTTACTAGGGATGCTTTTGGTTGGGTCATTTTTACTGCTCAGCTAGGTAAATCTGCTCAAATGTTGGAGAGCTGATTTGTCTCTTGAATGGATTTCCAGGCAACAAGGTGGAGAAAATTTGTGAACTTGCTCATATTACGTTGAACAAGAATGCAGTGTTTGGAGACAGCAGTGCCCTTTCTCCGGGTGGTGTGCGTATTGGTAAGCAGTAGTCTTCTTGTTCATGTTTTCACCACTGGTAGCTGTGGAAACCAAGATTACTGTTTTGTTCAAGAAAACTGGTGGTTCTAATGGATCCTCTATGCACCATTGACTTTTTTACAGGTACCCCAGCAATGACTTCAAGAGGTTTGAAGGAGAAGGATTTTGAGCAGATTGCTGAATTCCTGGATCGTGCAGTGCAGATCACCTTGAGGATTCAGAAAGAGCATGGCAAGCTGCTGAAAGATTTCAACAAAGGGGTCGAAGGCAATAAGGACATTGCAGATCTGAAGGTGGATGTGGAGAAGTTTTCAATGTCATTTGACATGCCCGGTTTTGATGTGAACACAATGAAGTACCGCAATGAATAGAATTCACTAATATCCCCATTATCTTATCCTCTTGCCATAGCATATGCAAAAGAAGGCAGGAATTCATTTTTTGCTAGTTGCAAGGAATGGGCCGAGTCTATTAAATGTTTCTGTATTGTTTTTTTTGTGAACATGGGCCTCTCTTACCATTCCCATTTTTGTTGATAGGAACAATTTTTTTTCACATGCTGCGAAATAAGTTCAATGCTGAAGATAGCTGAACACTTGCTTAAGTACAGAATTGCATCATCATAGAGAGAAAAAGCATGGAACCTTTAAGAAAAATTGTGAAGGAGCTCATTGATACATATCTTCTTCACTTATGCATTTGTCATGCATGCAGACAAGGAACATGTGCTGCTTGAAGTTACTTTTTCCTAGTTGAGGTTTGCATTTCTCAAACTGCCAACATGACAGTATATAAATTGCACATACGAGTCCCTTAATGTCATCATCAATGGAGCTTAGATCTGTTAGATCTGTTCCCTTTTCTAGATTAACATGCACGCCGAACACAAGTCATGTAGTTGGCTGCAAGTTATATAGCTTCTTTAGGCTCTTAGAAGCATCAAACAAAAACATTTTGACAACCCTGACTCACTCCTCAAAGTGAGCTTCTCTTGAGGTAGAAGAAAACACAGGTCATGTATTTGCCTGCAAGTTATAGGTTCTTTAGGTTTCTAGAAAGAAATATCAAACAAAAGTATTTTGACACTCTGAACTCATAGAAGTGAAGCTTCTCTTGAGGTAGGAGAAATGTGAACTGGGTCTATGGTACTAGGCAATTGATAAATCCTGCCACCTTATATCACAACAAAAGTTCTATGCAATTTTGCCATTGAAAAATCTCTCATTGGACTTCTTATGCATCTTTCATACAAGTTTCGAACACATGATTTATGCTTGTGTCAATATTACAAACTTATGAAATATGAATTCCACACAATTTCTATTATTGAATCATTGGATGGAAAGTTTGTGATGTAAGCTAGCTGGTCTATTTCAAACTGAATCAATTCTCTTCAGGTAGAAAATTCATCTAGCATTGTGGAATGAGCTTCACTAGAGAAGCAGCTCAAGCTACTACTACTACTAATTGGAGGTAGGATCTCAAAGCAAACAGGTTGGAGTTTGGATTGCAGTGGACCAACAACCTCTCTCAAACCTCTGCAACATGTCCCTCAAATCATTTGGCTTGTTGAATGTATCCTTTGCACACAGCATAGAGGCAGCAAAAATTTTGCAGGTCTACAACAACCATCTGAACATATAATGTATCTATCTATGAGATTGCAGAGAGAAAAACACTCCCCCAACTCATTGAATGCAACCCATCTGTCAGTACTTCCAGCAAAACGAAAGCTAACACAAGAAGAATGAATGAATGAGCAAAAAGGTTGGATTTCAGATTGCAGTGGACCAACAACCTCTCTCAAACCTCTGCAACATGTCCTCAAATCATTTGGCTTGTTGAATATACATCCTTGCACACACAGCATAGAGGCAGCAAGATTTTTACAGGTCTACTACAACAAACATGTGAACATATAATATATCTACAAGATTGCAGAGAAAAAAGCACTCCCCCAACTCTTTGAATGCAACCCATTCTGTCAGTACTTCCAGCAAAACCAAAACCAAAACCAACAGAAGAAGAAAGAGAGAGAAAGAATGAATGAATGAATGGTTGAGGTGATAACCCTTTTTATGAGAGTGTCTCTAACAAAGTGTCACACCATGGTCCCTTTCATCATGAATGGCGGTGAGTGACGACAAGCAGCCATGACAAAACTCCAGAGACAAACAAACTGTGATTGTGAGAAACAAGAAGGGGAAAATCAAGGGGTACATTAAGTTTGAAAGCTCCAGAGACAAACAAACTGTCGTTGTGAGCAACGGTTGCTTGCGGCGGACGCCAGAACTGTTGTTCCGGATATGAGACGGAGAGCTTTTCGTTGAGAAACACTCGTGTTTCCCGAACGACTCGCAGCGTGCGCGGTGCTATTGTTTGTAGCAGCGAAAGAGAGAGAGACAGAGAGACAGAGAGGAAGCGAGGTAATTCTACCTTTCTCGTGGTTCGAAGACGACTCTCGTGTCGGAGAGGAATTGTTTTGGCGGCCCTCAAGAGTGAGTGAGTGAGTACCTAGTAGCGATGAAGCGTGTCTTCGGTGCGAAGAAGGATAAGACTCCTGCTCCGACCGTGGAGGAGGCCACGGAACGGGTTAGTTTCTTCTCCTTGTTCTTCTTCTTCTTCCTGTTTTGGTTTTGTGCAAACTATAAGCCTGCTGCTGCTGCAGCTATGTTTGTTTCTAATTTCTCGGAGGTAAAGGCCAAGAAGCTCGATTTGCGGATAAACAAGAAGGGGCGCAAGACCTAGGGGAAGGGGATGGAAAGCGACGAGATACATATAATAACCGAGGTCTGCAACCATGCTTGTATGATGATGTTGTTGTTATTGTACAGATGAACAAGAGGGGGGACACTGTGGACGAGAAAATAAAGAAGCTGGATGCTGAGCTTTTCAAGTACAAGGAGCAGATCAAAAGGACGAGGCCAGGACCTGCACAGGAGGCCGTTAAAGCTCGAGCCATGCGCCTCCTGAAGCAGAAGAAAATGTAAGCAAGCAGCGCTTAGCACATGTCTCTCTCTCATCCCGACCCTTAACCTTCATTTGAGCTCCTCCTCAGGCAGCAAGAAAGAAAGAAAGAAACAGATTAATGGCATCATATGTGACCTCCTGAATCTGATAAAACCTGGTAGAGAAACCACCACAGCAACTCTGACAGTTTGCGAGAGTGCAATGGCTACGCGAAAGGGTTGGCAGATGGTGCTAATAAAACATTCAGAGTGCCTTACTGAATAATTAGGGTTTTGCAATTGAAAGTGCTTCCTGAATTTTCTTGAGGTTGTATCAATCTACATTAGAGTTTTGCAATTGAAAGCACTTCCTGAATGTTGTTGATGTTGGACTGATCTACATTAGGGTTTTGTGATTGAAAGTGCTTCCTGAATTTTGTTGAGGTTGGATCAATCTATAGAGTCAAAGACTTGTCTTGAAGATCAGATGGTGTTGTCTTTTGTCTCCCAATCAGATTATATCATCATGTGCAAGACGAAGGAGATTGAACTGTGGTTTTTTATGGTTTCAAAAATCAGGTATGAAGGCCAACGGGATCAGCTTTACAGTCAGACGTTCAATTTGGAGCAAGTTGCATTTGCAACTGAGGGTATCAAGGATGCTCAACAAACAGTTCGGATTTACTACCCTCCACTTCTCTTTTAGATTCTCTTCTTCTCTGTCGGTTCATGTGATTACTGTTCATAATGATACACATTGTGCATCAAGCAGTGTGCTATTCTGTAATTCATTTTAGGATCACAGCTGCTTCTGTTGTTCCAGCACCTAGAAACTTATTTGGTGATCTTGTGGGATGGAGTTTTGTGTCATTTAGTCCCACCCTATTTGTAATGTGTATCATCTGATAAGTTTTTAGGTCAAGTGGTAGCTGGACCTTAGTTTTCAGATGGACAGCAAAAGAAATTTGTAGTCACAATATATGATAGGTACATTTTTTTAGGTCCAGTGTACGTAATTTGGCCTTGGTTTTGAGACAGCAAAAGAGTTGTAATCAATTTCAAATGTGGTTTCTAACTGCTGCTTCTTGGGTGCTGACTAATGTAGATGTCAGCAATGAAAGCTGCAAACAAGGACTTGAAGGGCACAATGAAGACCCTTAAGATTGATGACATTGATGTACGTTCCTTGTCCTCTAGCTTCATACCTAACCTTGTCTCACTTGCAAGAGAATGTGTTGAAAGCAGTTGCAGTAGTAAAGGCTGCTTGAAACTGAGCTTGAGACCCAGATACCTATTAGAGAGCTTGGTATGTTAACACTCTCTGCAGTGACACACTTTCTCAATCTTGTGTAGAGAGAAAGTAGTGGAGATTAGGCCTGATAGTTAGATACTGCAAATCTGAATATGTTCAGTGAGGGTCTGTGAGAGAACATTTGGAGTTGGTTGCCCTGGAGACCACTGCTCAATAGTGAGCTTGAGACTCCAGTCAGTGGAGAGGTTGGTACTGTTTACAATGCCTGCAGTGATGGAGCCTTCAGTGTTGTGCTGGGGGAGAGCAACCGAGGTTATGGGTGATATGGTTGAAAGACCCAAACATTCTGAATGTGCATTTCCGCTCACAAGTGGAACAGAGAGAGGAGACTGACCAATGATGCCTGTGATGTGTGGAGTTACAGAAAATGCAAGATGAGATGATGGATTTAGTTGATTACAGCTCAGAAATTCAAGAGACACTGGGCCGCAGTTACAATGTGCCTGATGACCTTCATGAAGAGGAACTTATGGGTGGTGAGATTTTACTTCAACTTCCTCTCTCAGTTTCTTAATTGGTTCTTGTGCATGTATCCCAATTACAGCAACAGAGTCTTCACTTCCTCTCTTTGCACACCATATGCCTTGTGCTCTCCAGTCTTTGCAAGACATGTCCAGAGTTCAGATAGGACCATGCACTGTTGAAGTGGTCATGCCTCTCTGGTGACTACTTTATCCTCTTATGCAGTTGTAACTGAAAAATAAACCTAACTAGTATATTTACTGATGGGGTGGTGTGTGGACTTGCAACAGAACTGGAGTCCTTGGAAGCAGACATGGGATTAGAGACAGAATCAGATGTGCCCTCCTACTTGCTACCTGACAAAGAGCCTGAAGTGGATTCAGATATGCAGTTACCTGCAGCACCCTCTGGTCAGGCAGCATCTGCCCAAGCCAATCCACAGGTATCTTTAAGAACTCAGTTGCAGCTTTGGGGACTCCCTCTTTTCTTGCATCATGGCCACATGCTCCAAATAAGCAAGAAATTGAAGGCTGCTCTCTAGATGATGAAGTGTTCAGTGGTTCTTGTCATCAGTTGCCATCCACAAAATTGTAGAACTCTGCTGTATGAACTTTGTATGCAATTTGCCTGCTTAGATTAAGTCCTCAGGAAATGGGAGGGACAGGTAAGAGATCAGAGCGGGGTCACAATTAACCTGCCCCACTTCATGTTCTCTTGGCATATTACTTGGTCAGAGAAGTGAATCATGTAAACTGCCATTAATTTTATTAACTAATTGGGGAAAAGATACAAGTGCTTTGGATTGTGTAGTTGCTTGAATGCTCATGTTTCCACATGGCCTCAAGGAATGCTTTTTAAGTTGGGGCAACTTAAAGTGCTGTTTCTGATCTTTGTGTGTTGCTGAATGCAGTTCATGACTGCTTTTGTTATGTAAAAGTCAAACCAGAATATGAACGTGCATGAAATGGGAAAATAGGGAAGACAATTAAAAGGTGATGTGCAGTTAGGAGATTAAATCTGCACAAAAGAGGAGGAGAGAAAAATAAGTCGGGGCTGAGTGCAAGCAATAGGGCACTAACATGAGCAAACTGTGAATGGTAAACAGGCTGCAGATGAATATGGGTTTCCAACAGTTCCAAGAACATCCATACGCACATAACCAACCATACAATGTTGAAGGGGGAGACGGTAAAGCTCAGAGTTCGTTCTATTATAGGAAGGACTTGTTGTCAACAGGTGTCTTTGGAAATCTAGTCCAATTGCATGCACTCCAGGGTAGGTTTTGTGCATAGGTTTTTCTAGATTTGTTTGTTTCAGGAACATTTGTATGCTGGTCTCTGGCTTTTCCTTGGAAGCATGAACTTGGTGTCAGGAGGTTTGTACATGCAATCCCTCCCCATGGGAACAAAGCAACTTGTGATATGTTAGCCTTTGTAAATGCAGACTCCGTCTAAAGAGGCATCTTACAGACTCTGAGTCATTCAGATCAACCATGGCAACACACATCTCCAGCGTCCAGGCCTGTTTCTCAACTTTGTACACTAGCTCAGACCTTTCTATCCTCTTTCTTCTTTGTTTATTTTCTTACAGATAGATGAAGAACTATGGAACATGGAAAATACTTTGCTCTTAAAGGTTTTATTTTGGATCATTGCCTCAACTCAAAAGTATAGGCCAAATTTGAATTTTTAAAAGGTTCTATGAGTTGGAATTTGGTCTTGAATGGACGAGGAGGTTGATGAACTTATCCATCATTATTTGCTCCTTGCTTTCAAAATAAGGTGTTTATGGGGTGATGATGCATAAATTTGCTCTTAATTGAGTAGGACACACCATACTTTATTAAGAAGTTTAGGGTTTAGGGTTTTCTCTAGATGCTGTTATGTTTACAATTGGCAAAAAATAGACTTTAATTTCTTCTTGTAACACAAACCCAATTAAGGGCTTTATGCAAACCACTTTTGTAGGGCTAGTTTTTGAATCAGTTGAAGTCTTGAAATATTCAAATTGTGGCTGCTGGACTCATTTTTTGAAATAACTAAATATTACTGCAAAATCTGCCAACTCTGCTCACTATAAGTTGCATGCATGGTAGAGATGTGCGGTATATTATTACTGTAGAAAATATACATATACGTGGTCTTCTGAAATAGCCTCGTGACTAGGTGTGGAAATAATCGTATCTACAGCTAACAAGATTGTTAGAATGAAAGCATTGAGTTTTTTTTGAGGAGTTTCCTTCAGTAAACTGGCACTGAAATTTTAATTCTGATGAATTTGATTGGAAGATGTTATTAGTTGTGATTATGATTTTTTAATTTATTTTTTCATATATTTTCATTAATTGCAATGGGATAGTTTCAAATGTGAGTAATTTGGTCACAAAATTCTTCTTTTTAGTTTCTAATTTTGATGTTTGGAATTGCAGGGTTTATTTATTTTGTGATGGAGAATTTTACATTTGATATTTTTGTCAAGAAATTTGATTTCAACATACAAATGGATAACATATATTTGATGAGGTGCATGTCTAATCAATTTATTTTGACTATATTTCTATTCGAAAAATCTGTTAATTTTCATGAGTTTTTATTAGACCATTTGGAATAAAATGAATATTGAAAGAAAAATAATATGAATTATAGTTATGATTTTTTCATTTAATAATGGGGAAAATTCTGTTAAAACATTTGCATGTTAACTCATGAATTTTAACTATGTTTTTAGTTTATTACAAATAAAAGCATTTTGTTAAGTGTCATGGGCATGGAAACAACAAAGTTTACAAGATTTCTTAACCGAAGATGAAAACATGAGTAAGCTTAATTTGAAATTCAAATCATAAAACAGAAACAAGAACATGATATGTGTAAAACAAGAATCCAACATGATTTCATTCTAAAACCAAAACAAAACCAAAACAAGGTTGCGATAATAAAACATATTCAAAATTGGTGTTGAACAAGCTAAAAGGAATGATAAGTTTATTTTTATTTATACCCATTAAACATTTAGCGAATTTTTTTATAAAAAACTTTCAATTTACATGTGGCTCAAGGAGGTGAAAGATTTTTAAAAGGTTGACAAAACATTGATCTCATTTTAATATGAAGGGAATGATGATGCACTATAATTCAATCAAGAATGATTTGAAACTCTTGAAACATTTAATGGTGTGGTAATGAAAATGTCTAGTGAAAATAGGTTTAAATAATCTTTAAATATTATAAGCATGTAAGATTAGTTTAAAACAACATAATAATTAAAATGAGTGTACTGAGAAGGTGACAATTGCAACATGGATTTGAGGAAAAATAATTTTTTTATTTAAATTATGAATAAATTGGAAAGAAAACTACAAATACATGTTGAATTTTAAGTTATGTCATAATGGAAATTCATAACTATAGGAAATTTAAAATGCATTAGATGATGCGAACTAAGTAATTCACTTTACCATTAGGATGAACTCAACAAATCGAACCACCTAACTGAATTACTTATTTTAAATTGAAATTAACAAATTCACTTTCAAAATTCAAACTTTCCAAATCTTAAAATAGTATGCTAAATTATCATCTATTTGAACCAACTTTTAAAGAACTAATAAAATATTCAACTTGACAACAGACCTTAAACCATTATTACCATCATGTATTATATTTAAATCTAGCATGCATTAACTTATTGGAAAACTAACAACAAGGTGCACTTACACACCAAATTTCAAGTTTTACACCTAAATAAAAATATATATGTTACAAAATCTGAAAGGGTTTTGTGAAAACTCTTACACACCTTTCCACATGAAAAAATGCAATTCACAAAATTCATTTGAAATGGAATTACTATGTAATTATATTCAAACAAATTAAAATGGTTCAACAAAATGTAATGAATCTCATTAAAAAAACCCAATGTGTTGTGTTCATTGGAAAAATATCAAAACATTTTGGAAGATTCAAAACTTACCACGATAAAATATGAAGAAACATTGTGTTGTTATTTAATCAATGTTCATGCTTACTAGTTAACCCCCCTTTTATTCCACTTTTCATAATATCTTCATATAATTTTAAATCTAAAATTGTAAGATTAGTGTGTAAACACTAATTCCCTTTTTATGTTTTTTAATCTAAATATGTTATGTTTTGAAGTTGATTGAAATCATCTTGTGTCATGCTTTGACTTGCATTCATACATTCCCACCAAATTGTTTTATGTTTGTCATATATTTGTTTAGTCATGTAGCCTAAACTTAATTGAGCCCATATATGATCTTTTAATGTTTGTGACATGCATGGAGCATAACGAAACATACGAGAAATGGATTCCAAGTCATGTTCACAATGTGTGAATGACCCATTAATTCATATATAGGTTTTATGATGAATTATGATTTTAATCACATTAGGCCATGTGTATAGACGTTTAATTAAAAATGATGTTAAGCATTTTCGTTTAACAAATCGAATGTGGGTTGAATTTCTCCAATAGTCCTCTAATTCATATCCTCACTGATACCTAGACCAAAAAAATGTCAATATGTAAATGATTACATCTTTAGTGTATGAATTTTTAAAATTAAAAAAGGTTAATGCCATAAATGTTCACCACGTATGCCCAAGGCAATTTTTGATAGTTGGTTACTTAACATCTGTTTGGAAAATTAATCTCAAAGGCAACGATGATACAAAATCTTATAAGTTTTTATATCTGAAATCAAAAATTATTTTAACCAAATTTGACGAATAGACGGCTTCAAACCCCCTTTACTTCTCGTAAATATAAATATTTTACAACAACCTTGATGGTGCTAAAATTTTCAAACAATATTCTACATCTCTTAAATTTATTTATTTATTAAGTTTGAAACAAATTTAATAATGGATCAAAGAGGAATAATTATTTTAATAAAATGTCCAAAGGCTTATTCATGAAAATTATTCCATGACCTCCAACTACAACTATGACTATTTTCTACACATGTTATTTTGTTTGCACACCATTAACTTCCATGAAAAACATTTTTTCAAACATAACAAATTAGTTCTCCTCTCACACATTCATTTTCCTCCTCCTCCAAAAAACACAAGATAAATTTTTTTTCCCCCAAGCTTTTCATGACCCTTCCTTAAACTTGTTCTTCTTGCTCAATAAAAGTTGTGAATATCCTTCTTTCTAATCAATGGCCTTCTCTTCACAAACTAATGAGAATTGAAAATGATTTGATTTTTCAATAAAATTTTAAAATGAAATTTTTTGTGCTCAATGAAATATTACAAGGTTTTCATCCTCTAATCAAAATAGAATGATAATCCTCATGACCAATAGAATTGAAGGATTCATCATCTTTCTTACCTTGAATATTTTGACGAGGTCTTTGAGTTCGATCATTGTTAATTTCGTCCATTTTACTTCAACATCCTACTTCTTCATCCTAATTTTTGTAAGTAATTAACACTTAAAATAATTTACCAGTAGTAATAAATAAAGTTCTTTGAATTCTGATTTGATTAAGTTGCTCATGATCAATCCTCTATCCTTACTCATCGCCCAATGCAACAGCCGATGGAATTATAAGCCATGAAATCTAGTTCTAAGAGCTGAATCTGGATCATGTATGTTGTTGGTGCTACCAAGGAAGAAGCTGGAGGTCCAATATTGATGAATGGTACTAGACATCATGAGTTCTTTTTCTGATAATGTCTTCTGCACAAAAAGCCCTAACCAACTCCCGAGTTTCTCCATCAAGCTCCAATCTAGTACGAATGTTATGCAAATTCACTAAAAATTTCACAATAATAAAAATAAAATTGTCTCCAAGTCAAGACCCTTCTTACATCACGGAAGCTTGTGTTTGAACATTGAAAGCCTCCTCCACGTCCCTCACAAATTTTAGTGAAAGTTATAGTCACGGTGATATTAATTGCATTTGTGAATGCTGGCCCAATATCAACAGTAGCTGTTGGAGGTATACTATCGGCAAAGAATGCTCAAAACCAACCAAAGAACTAGCCGGGTTTAGAGCCTTTCACAAAACAAACAAATCTTGCTTTTTACATCATCTCATGCTGAAAGTGTCCAAACACATAATTCATTGATAGAAGTATCAACTGAGAGCGCATGACATTCCAAAATGAGTGATTTGCAAAAAGAAAAAGACCCATTTTGTTGTGAAGCATAGAGAGGGTAAGGTGATCTCAAGCTGAAGATAGATACTACATATCTACAGTCCAATTGTACTGAGCTGAGAACTGAACTCCATTGGATGTGTTAATAAAGACGACGAACGAATGCTGGCCATCAAGCAGGTTCACAAAAGAATCCTCTCGGCCAGCACAATCCTCAAAAAATTTCTGATCCAACTATAGTGTTTTGCCCCCACCCAGCTAGTGAGAGTTGTCATCAGTGAATTATAATAATAGTCTAAAACTTAACAACAAGCTTCACCAGCCTTGCAGAAGAGGACTGTCATCTGCAGTAAATTAGGTTTGCTATGTGCAGGTTGGGGACATGAACAATCCTAAGTGCTTATCAAATATCTGTGAATGCAACAATAGAAGCAACAATAACAACTCCCATGGTTTATAGCTTGAAGGATAGAGGAGTGCAAAAATAGGAAGCAAGTTTACTTACCTCATCTACTGCAAGAGCATCAACAAAATGCCTGCCTACCTTGCATCGAATTGAGCACAAAGTGGCACACGTATCAATGCTGTTGCCGTTGCCATTTGCAGCACTTGTCAAATTGGAGCGAAATGTTACACTTGTGTTGGAAGTGTATTTGGCAGGTGCTTCTGTGAACGTAATTCTCTGTGCGTGGACTTCTTGTAGTAAATCTAGAATCACAACAACAAACAAGAGCAA
This sequence comes from Sphagnum contortum, assembly GCA_963920785.1. NCBI lineage: Eukaryota > Viridiplantae > Streptophyta > Sphagnopsida > Sphagnales > Sphagnaceae > Sphagnum > Sphagnum contortum. The sequence goes on along the minus strand of OY987292.1, from coordinate 14,379,713 downwards.
GGCAAGAAACCTCCCAATGCGGACATGAAACAACTTACAGGAGGAGGAGGTACCCATGCATGATTCTTGGTAACCAAGCAACCACAAGAAGAAGCTAGCTCTGGCTATGATCATCACACCTTCTAAGTGGTCAGCATAATTATAATTTTTAATACAAAAGTCTCATGTATTTTCTAAATCCATCATTGAAATTAGAGCTTTACAAATCGATTGCAACTAGTATGTCAAGGTTTTCATGTAGTTCCATTATCACCGTCACACATTACGTTAATCCTAATTTTTTTAATTCAAAGGATCAACCTTTTTTGAATGCAAATAACAAATTATTTTGGCTACCCTTTACGTTTTTATTGATCTACATTCTTAAAAACTTATGATTGCTTCAGGAATTACAATCTTCCAATTTTCAGGCATTTAGCAACAACCCGCAATTCTCAACGCTCCTGCCTTCGTGAGTGCGCAGAACGCCCCCAGCACTACTCCAAAACATTCTACTGTCGATGGGCGCGCAACGCCCCTGGCTCTTTCCCTCCAAAACGCTCTGTTGTCGGTGGGCGCACAACGCCCCTCAACTCTCTCCCTCCGAAATGTTGTGCTACCAGTGCGTGTGCAATGCCCCTAGCTCTCTCCCTCCGAAACATTGTACTGCCAGTGCGCGTGCAACGCCCCTAGCTCTCTCCCTCCGAAACATTGTACTGCTAGTGCGCGTGCAACGCCCCTAGCTCTTTCCCTCCAAAATGCTATGTTGCCCATGTGCGTGCACGCAGGGGAGGGCAGGGCACTTAGCTAAAGGTCATCGACTTGGGTGTCAACCTCAACGAACACAACAGGAGGGACGGACAGATGGATGGCGACCGGGTTTAAGGTTAGGGTATTTGAAACCCTGTTATTATGACACGATTAACTTTGTGATCGTCGCAATAGCATCGTCCGATTTCATGTTGGACAAATGAAAAATTCTATCATGGTGGATAATGTTGTTATGCTTTTGAATCCTCCAATTACATCAATAAAAAAGGAAGAATTTTAAGAAGCACCGCTTGATGTGAATGTTTCCCAATAATCGCATGAAAAAAAATCGTTTAGAAAAAGTGGCACGCACTTTAATTGATCGTTCAACATGTGATTATCAATTATCTCATAAGTTACATGCCTTAGCAATTTATGTAAAATTTGTTTCTACTTATGGAACTGCGTTACAAAAATGTTAGTGTGAAGATGATGATGTTCATTTTCACTATTAAATTTGAATTTTTATCAATGGTCATTATCATTCACTATGAAGCCCAATCAACCCCTTTTCATGGAACATCAAATCAAATATTTATCTTGCACCATTCCTCGCATATTGGACTTTTTGTAATTGTGATTTTTCCCAACTAAGTTGTTTATTAAATTTTAGTTTATTTGAAGTTATTTAGGTGAAAATTTTAATATTTAAATTCAATTTTATTTAGAAACCCAATATAAGTGAAAGTTTAATAAATATGTTTTAGGATTACATTCTAAAGATTTTATAAGGACATCATTAGTGCTTAAAGATCATTCTACAAAACTAATTCAATATTATCATGGTGAAATGTTAATGTTAATTATGGGCTTATATTTTCGATATATCAATAAAACCACATTTCATTTTATATCCCTTTCCACCTCTCTATAACATAAAAAGGATAATGCACTTGAAAATGTTTATCAGTATTTAAAATTAATTAGTCACTACAACAATTTAAATAAGAAAGTTTTATGTGCTTAGAAATATCCAAAGACTAATTCAATTATTAATAATTAATAATTGATAGTTTATAAGGATTCAAATTATTAACACTAAAGATATTTTTGGAACTAAAATTTAAAAACTTGTTGAATTATAATTTGTGAATCACATGTTTTATGAAACTTTTCCAAGATTTTAAATTATAAACCTACCCATATTCATTTTCATCCTTGCAAAGGTACTATTATGATCCAACATTATTATCTCTCTTTACCATCTACTAGGACTAATCATTCTTCTTATTCCCAAAAGAAATTACATGATCAAATTCTCAAAGGTTGAAATTAGAAATAATGTCCCTAAAAAATAGAATTAAATTATCAAAGTTTGTGCCTTTAAAAAACAAAAAACAAGAAGCAAGGAAAGACCTTCAACTTAATAGCCTTTGGAGGAATTAAACTTAATGCCTAATTAAATGTTCCAAACTTGGTGGCCTATAGATGGAGAAGGAAAAACATCATTTTCACCTCCTTACATTTTAATTAAACGCTATTCTCATTGATTTTAAAGTTTTGTTTTTAACATGGTTTTGCACTACTATTTTGCATCATTCTTTCCTTTTTTTATTTATAAATTGCACTTGCGTGTCTCATTGTACCATTTTCACACCCATTACTAGGTTGATTTTAATTAAAGATTTTAATTCTTTGAATTCATAATGTTGTGTATATTTATGTTTCACAGGCCTCAAGCTGCACAAGTGAACAAAAAATCGTCTTGAGAATTGTCCTTAAATTTGACACTAACCTAACATTTTTGTGATGAAAATTTTTAACTAGAAAAGGTGCGCCTTCATTTCAAAATTAGACCCCCTCAAACTTGGTATTATTGAATTTTTCCAAATTCTTGTACCTTGGGGATTTTGTTAAAGAATATGATTTAACATATGAAAAACATAAACAAATGGAAATTAATAATTAAAAAATGAAATGTTAATAGTTTGTTGAAATAATATAAATGATGAATGTATACCATATGAACATTTTTTTCACAAATGATAAAATTAAACAATGAACAAATAATTATTATAAATGATATTTTATATTGAAAAAATAAATATACCCATCAAAACCTTTACATTATTTTAACAAGAAATGCATGAACAAGAAAAACATTCACATTAATGTGCATTACAAAATATGCTACAATATTATATTAAACAAATAATGAATGTTAAAATTTTAAAGCCAAAAATAATGAAATTAACAAACATAGGAAAAATTACATTTAATATTAATTGGACAACTATACATTTAGGACTTGCAATCCCATGAATTTTTTTATAATGAACTTAAAACATTAAGTGATGAAAAATGTGACACTTTAATTAAAACTGTTGATCAATTGCAATCAATAATAATAGGTGTGATATTTTTGGTAAATAAATGAAATGTTGTCATTCATTGATCATAGATTCCATGCTATAAAACAAGTTCATAAAGAGTTTATGGTTGGCCTTGATGTTGTAATGACTAATAACTTTGATCAAATTTTGCCAATTCAATATTCATGGATTTTCAAATTGAAAACTAACAAATTTGATGGAATGAAAATGTAAAATTCTTTGTATTAAAACAAGTTTTGCAATATAATGATCTTGAATTCATTAACATTTGAAATAAACTCAAACAACATCACAAACTTTTGAAGGTATTAATTTCTTGAATAATGTTTTTGGTAAACAACCACCAATAGATAACTTTTTGCCACATTTGTTCTATATCAATGTTAAAACTATTTGACATAATGAAAACATATTCAAAAATATGTTTGGTGAAACATTCACATTTTTTGCACAAGATGTTCATTTTAAGAGGATTAAATTTCTAAACTTTTTGAAAATATTCTTGTTATCATCATTAGATAACAACGTTTTCCTTGAATGATGATATTTTTTTCATTTCTATTCAAATGATTTAAAATACAAGCACAGGTCTTGTCCATATATTGTTTTTTGATTTGTACAAATGTATATAAGTTTGTATGTGTGTATATATGTGTTTTCTTATTGTATGTATGCATGTATTTTCTTTCCTCTAAATACATTAAATGATTCAAATGACCATGATAGTGTGCATAAGAAAAGAAAACACAATGACTCAAAAGCTTACTAAAAACAATGCTTACCACAAACCAAAATAGTCATTCTCCTCCCCGCCTTCACAACTCCGTCCATTCACATTTCCAATCAACTCCAAAAATCACCTGCTTGCAACAAAAGCAATGGCACATGAGGACACCATGCGAAATGCAACAACAACATATTCGAGATCAACTCCAAAACCCACCACTTGCAACAAATGCAATGGCACACAAGAACTTTGCAATGAAATGCAACAACAAGAAACTCTAGACTAGCTCCATAAATCATCACTTGCAAGAGACGCGATGGCATAGAAGAACATTGTGATGAAACACAACAATAATAGACTCTAGACCAATTCCAGAAATCATCACTTGCAACAATCGCAATGGCACCGAAACAAAATACAACAACAAACTCCAAAGTAAACTCTAAAAATAAACAACTGATGGCCACCACCTCTAATCGTCTCCAAAACAATCTAACCCTAAACTGACCAAACTCTAACAAAAACCCTAACCCTAACTTCCAATAACATAAAACCTAGTTCTTCTAGTCTAAAACTAACTAACTCATAAAACCTATTTCTTCTAGTTTGAAACCAGCTAAATTAATGCAAAAATCAAAACAACAAAACTAATGCCAGAGTCCAGTTCCTATATGGGCAGGGCCTAACAAAATCACACACATAAAACCATGCACAAAGTTTTGAGATTCTAGAACACACTATGAAAATAAACCACCAAACATGAAAAAGATAGAATCTCATGCACACTGAATTGAATTGTAACAACAAATAACCAACCCTAAAAACCTGATGCCCTGGAATGAACATTAAATACTTGACAATGTCTACTACTTGTGAACCCAGGATGTGCATGCACAAAGTTGCTTGCTTTCATCAGAATTTTTGCCTGCACTTCAAGCACAAAAGGAAGATAAGATAGAAACACCTAAGACCATGATGGGACCTTGAATTGAGCCCTCCTTTGGACCTCTATGGTTGTTCAATTTGTTTGAGAATGCAATAAAACAGAGTTGAAGGGAATTTTTTAAATGACACCATACGTAGTTATGTTGCTGAGGAGGTCTCTGGAGGAGAAGTTTTTTTCCATGGGCACAGTTGTAGCTGCCTGAATCCACAAACTTAGAAAGATAAAGCACAACTAGAATCAAATGAATTGAATTGGCAGTTATATACAACTGTTTAATTTAAAAGAGTTCCATTCCATTCATTATACAAGTTGCGTTTACAACAGATGTCTACTTAAATCTGTCGCCCATGATCTAGTTTTGTGGTTACTCATCACCTTGCTTGATTTTGGCTGAAGTTTTCACCAGCAATTTTGGAGTATGTGAACTGTGAATCCAACATTTGGATTTGTGCTCCCATTCATTGACTGGACCAGTTTTCTAACTAAAGCATCAAATAGAGGTAAAATGGTTAATGGTCAAATCATTGGACCCACAGACAGTCTACAAAGCAATTTACTGCATCTTTAGGAATCTGAACTCAAGAACTGTCATTTCTTTTCCAAAAATTTACACTTGATTCAGACTGGCTTGCCAATTAACCATAACTTTGATCAGTCAAACCAAGAACCAGCAGACAGTTTCAATCTCTCATTTTTCTATAGAAAGGATTGGAGCTTGTTGACTTTGCGTATATCATCTTCTACCTGTACCTATCAGTCCCAAGGGAGATGGAAACACTTGACATAGCTGAAACATCTACAGAATGTTGTCAATTTTGTGAGGCAGAAGCAGAAGCAGGGAAGATCTTCCAAAACTGAAGGTCAAATAGCTACGCATAGAACATGACTCTCAAGGTTCAAGCTCATGAAACAAAAGCAGCACATGATTTTGTAAAGTTGAATAAAAATAAGTGGAATTGATTAGTAGATGAGTATGCACTCTACTCATCCTTTACAAAACTGACGATTTACATGTATGTGTGTACAAGATATGAGATTTACTCTCAACAATTTCTGGCAAGTTCTAAAACCCAACTGTGGTAGCCCAATTTTGCAACCTATAACAATTCCCACAAGTTTCTGAAACCCATCTGTGGGAGCCTGATTTTGCAAACTATAGTGCCTTATTAACCTACAAGATAAAATGGGAAATGTTATGTACCTTGTTTTGGACAGAAGATAGATTTTCCAAGACTACAAGCGCACCCCAAACCTGACGATATCTTCTAAAAGTCCTGCATTTACAGGAGACTTATCTCTCAGGGAATCATTGTTGGTCCCTTGTTCCAATGCCCCTCTGGTTGCAGCTGATGATGCTTGTTCATAATTGGAAGTCCAGAATGGAAGTTTGAAAGCTCCAAAAAGTTTGACATCTGAATCACTTCCAATACCTTGAGCTCTAGAATTGTCTGCTCTATGCATGTGACCTCCACTGTTTTGTGCTTGCTTCTGGTCTTGAGCTCCTCCCAGCAGTTGTTGGGGTTGAAGAGCATTGCGAAGACCTTGCACAGCAGGAGGATTGAACTCTTGCAAGCTTCGATGACTTGTCAAGAAACTCTGGGATTGAACTTGGTCATTTAAGGATTGACAACCCACATTGCCACCAGTCTGAACCTCTTGGCCTGCTTGTAAGGTCAAGCTCTTTGATGCTGTGGATGCATGATCTGTCTGAGCTCCTGATTGAATTTGTGCAGTCAAGTCAAAGCTGCTGCAGGATGCAGTAGGGATAACAGGATTAGGGGATGTCAAAGGACCAAAGCTTGAAGTTGGAGTTTGTTGGTATGCTACTACTGCTGCTGCTGCAGCACCAGGACCTCCATTTTCTCTTGTGTCAGCCAGTGGTGGAGAAGTTGGAGGATAAACATCAGAGCTGGAATTTCTAGAGTTTGTTGTTGGAGGGCTCACATGAGTATGAGTACCCTCATAAGTTGTGATGACAAGCCCTGTATCCTCAGCTGACCTCTCCACCCTTTTCCTCACTGGACACTTCTGATTTGTGCACCTGTAGTAGCTCCTGAACCACCCACAATCCCAACAAATCAGTTTTCAGACAATCCATTTCTCAATAGAATTGTTTCAGAGCATCAACAGATCTAAGATGCAACTATCAAGAGATGCTCAAGATCGTCATTGATCTTCAGAGGATCAGCTTGAGTTTCATGAGCTTTCATGAACCCTGCCTAATAATGCTCTAAGAGCAGCTCCACCTGAACACTGTACAGCAAATTTTGGATCCAGAAAAGTCAAAACATGCCAGTTCAGCTGAGCAAAATGGTTTTTGGCCAGCATTTTTGCACAGGATGCTGAGGCTGGCAAAAGGCACAGCAATGCCTAACACCTAATGTTGATTGGCTCGATGATTTAATTGGTCTAGGTGGGTTGCTCTTAATAGTCTCTGACCTTTTGCAGTCCTAGTTTTAGTTTTATGGGTGAGGTTGGGAAAAAGTAAATAATTGATCTTGGATGTGAAAATAACTGTTGTAGTGCCACATACTGAGCATGGATGGAGCTGCTCTAAGCACCAGGAACAGCAGATATCCAAAACCCTTGTTCAAAACCCTGGTGTTGAAAACCGTCAAGGGTTTGATTAAGCTCTTTAAGAAAAAAAGCCAGATGTGGAAGAAGAAGACAAACAGCACTAAGGGTGTGTAAGGTTTTCTGCATCAGAGAGAGAAACCAAAACAAGTTGAGATTGCTGACCGAGGGTGAGGGCTGTTCTTCACAGCTTTCTGTCCATATTTCCTCCATTTGTACCCATCGTCCATGACATCAATCTTGCTGCGTGTTTGGATGGCATACCGAGGTTCTCGAACTCTTTTGGGACCACCTTTCTTGCCAGTCTTGATTGAAGAAGATCTGCAAAGTGTCATCAAACAAATCTCATCTGAGCAGAAATCGTCAAATGAGCATTGCAACAACAAGACCTTCAGAAGTTGTTGGTTTGTCTCAGAGCAGCAGTAAGCATGAAAGAAAACACAGTCAAAGAAAGAAAGAATCTGTGACATTTTGTTTGTTATACAAGGGAGAAAAAAAATCCAGTTTGTGGAAACTTGGGAGCTTACAGTTTCTTGAGCTCTGGGGAGGATTCAATCTCTTCATTCTTGTCCACAGCTGGGTCTGGCGTCTTCCTCTTAGGGGTGCTGCTTGGATCAACAAGGGTTGCAAGTTTTGAGGCATCATCATCATCATCAGGTCCTTCATCACTGGAGGAGCCAGAAGAAAACGAGGAATTGGGTGTGCTGGGAAGGGGGGTGGAAGCTCCTCCTGAGGCTGCCGCCAGTGGAAGACGAGCTGGAGATGGTGATCGGCATCCATGGTTTGTAGCAGAAGGAGATGGAGAAGAGGTTAGGACTGGAGACACTGAGCCGGTTGGAGAAGGGGAATGGAACTGTGTGTTCATCTGCAAAGAAGGGGAGGAGGAGGAGGAGAACTGCATTTGGAAGTCAGCAATGTCACCCAGCTGCTGCTGCTGCTGATGATGACTATGATGACCTAAAGCTTGAGGAGCAGTCGAGACCTGATTTCTTCCTCTTGGGCTCGGAACTGAGGAGATGGGTGCTGTAAGCAGAAGCTCCTGCTGGATTGCCTCATAGTTGTCGAGGACCTGAGAGTTGTTGTTTGCTGGACAGTTTCCAATTCTGGGTGTGATCTGATTCCCTCCGAAGCAGCTCCACGCAGCAGCGTTTGCTAATTCGGCGATCGAGGAGTCGGGAGATAACAAGAAGTCGTCCTTTTGAAGCTGCTGCTGCAACAAGAAACCATTGGAAGTGGCAGCAAAAGCTGCCGATCCAGAGAAGCCACCAGATACCAGGGGATCAGTAGCATTCATGGAAATGAGGCTTTGCCATTGAGCTGTGGGAGATGGCACTACCAGAGGATGGAGAAGATCATCAGTAAAGCTCGAGAAAAACCCCTGCTGCTGTTGTTGCATCATCAAGGCATCAACATCCCGCAATGGAGGGTCTACAAACAGATGCTGCTGCGAAACTGCCACATCGTCCTCACCACTGAATGATCGCATCAGCTTCTCCAGTTCGAGGCTTTCGTCCCCCCCACCCATTGCTAGAAGCTCCAGAGTTGCAAATTGCTTTGAAAAACTCACTCTTCCGAGAATGCGAATCTCCTCAGGGACGAAAACGCCTGATTCAAGCAACTGCTATACCTGACACTCAGCTCAATACTACTGCAATTGTATGAGGAGTGAATGTCGGAGACGATTGGTTTGCATTTACGAAGTCCCCGTAGTTGTTTCTCGCCTCAATGCTCCTTCTGTCTATCTGTCTGTCTCAGTACCGCCCCAAAAAAACTCAATGTCTTCTTCTTCTTTCCTCCAACAAGACCCAAAATCCCTCCAACCTCAGTCAGTGATCTCGAAACTGAAATTCCGACAGTTTGAAGAGCCGAATAAGAATACCCGTCGTTGGAAAACGAGTTGTTGGCTTTGGGAGAACCAACCCTCAAGAATACAATGATCTTTATATCCCGAAAGCAAAAGAATAGATAAGCTTTTGTTCCTCGAAAACTCAAGAACCACAACAAACAAACTTCTGTTGGAATCAATTGCGGAGGAGCGGGGGAAAAAAAAAACCCAAAACAAAAGAAAGACAAAACAGGAGATTCAACAACTGATTACCTACCCAACCAGAACTCCTCTTCTTCTTATTAATCCTCCTCCTCCTTCTTTCTTCTTCTTCTTCTTCTTCTTCCGCTTCGAATGACACTCCAGAATGCAGGACAGACAGACACGCGCAAAAAGAAAGAAAGAAAACTTCACTAAAGCAGCCACAACTCTAGCAAAGCCACACACATAAAAATCAAAATAAATCAAAAAATCAAAACAAACAAACAAAGACAATAAGCTTCCAACAAAGTACGAGAACTCTTCTGTTTCTGAACCAAAATCCGAGAGAGAGAGCGAGAGAGAAAGAAAACCAACAAGAAAGAAAGAATAGACAATAAACAAGTAGCAGAGAGCAACAGAAGAGTGTGCAGAGACACAAAGAAGAAATACCGGAGCTCCAAAATGTGAAGCAAAAAATTTACAAAAAACCAAAGCAAAGTAACTAGACAACAAGCAAAGCAAAGCAAAGCAAAGCAACGCAACCCAACCCAGCGCAACGCAACGTAAGCAAGCAAAGCAGGAAAGCGCGGTACCGCCGAAATGAATTTATGAACGAGTCACAAGAAGCAGCGAAGAACAACAAGAACAAGGCCACCAAAAGGGGGAAAATCAACGGCGGAGATTCAATCCCATCCCATTCCATTTATGTTATTCCTCTTATTTGTTTACTATTATTATTATTATTATTATTTATGATTATTATTATTCTGTTATTCCACTCATCACATATATTCAAATTGAAAATTTGGACATTGACATAAATAATAAATAATGATGAATTATTGGAAACCATATGAAAATATTATTTTATTTAAATATCAAAGGGGGGATATTCTATTGCAATATTCCTGTATTTTTCTGAATTTTTTGAATTTTTTTGAAAAAAAAACTAAAAAAATTGAAAACTTTTCATCACATTTGGGTTTTAATTTTCATCTCGTTAACATTTTTTAAATTATTTTAGAAATTATTTAGATATGTTCTAAAACTCTTATTTGGCGATGTTTTATTTAAAAACATGCACATTGAATTTTGTGTTCCAAAATTAATGAAAATGATTTCATGAAAAAAAAATCTACATGATCATGAAATTTATTTTGATATCGTAAATTTCAAAGGAACAAATGAAAATATATTAATATTTTAACCATATGTCAATTGATTGTTTATTGATTATAGTATGAAGCACCATGAGGCCCAAATTAATTTTTTCTAATGTAACTTGTCTTAAGTTTTCATCTTGAAAGTCTATAATTGACTTTCACAAGAATATTCATAGGTGAAAATTATTTCCAAAAAAATCTTGGAAAAAAACTGAAATTGCCAAAAATACCCACATTGTAATGTGTAATAAGGCAATAACAATCCAAAATTATTACCTATTCTATTTTGATTTCTTTGTTCAAAATTTCAACCTTGTTATTGTTAATGATAAATTTGAAATTAGCCAAAACTTGTAGATAATGGTGAATTTTTTGAAAAATTTAAAAAAAAATTTGGCAATTTTTCTCAGAAAATTTAATAAGTAGTCAAATTTGATTTTTTCAAAAGAAATAAAATTGTCGGAAATAATCATTGATTGTAATAACAATAAAATCTTAGAAACGACTCTATTTTAGTTATTGTATTTCAAAATTTCAACATTCTTGTTGTTATTTCATATGGAATTCCAAGCCCAACTATGTCACTCCTTTCATCCATAGTACACTTACATGGATATGAAAAATTGAATTAACATGCGGCCTTTCATAATTGAGTTTCCATCATTTTAATTCAATTTTGTTGATGTTTGTTTTACACAAACACTTATTTTGGTTTTGGGACATGTAAAAATATATTAAAATATGCATTTTATCCAAATACAAAGCAATTTGTACACAAATTCTATCAAAAAAAATAAAAATTCATGCTATTTATATTAATATATTTCTCTTCCTCCTTTGGAGCTAAATGATTTAAAAATTATTTCAACAATTCATTGTCGAAAATTTGTTGGAGCATTCTAAGAAGAGATCTACATTTGAAATATTGTAACAATATTGAGTCACCAAATACCCTCCTATGCCTCAAAACAATAGATTGAAGGAAAGATGCCATCTATGGCATAAAATCTAGCCAAAATTTCATAGTATATCTAGAGATATGCTTACAAAGCGTAATGTGGTTGTTGAGCTTTACAAAAACAAAGGTAAATTTTTCATTTTCGTAATGCCTTAACAACTGTTTTTCTTTTTCTTGTGATTCCCAACAAATACCCAACAAATATCACAAGAAACAAAATAAAAATTAAGAAGCAAAGCCTAATTTTTAGGTCATCTAAAGCCCATGGACATGAGTTTAATGAAAATTCGAGACTCCGTTAATTCTCACCTCAAGGTCCATTATTTCGATAAAACACTCATCTTGGGGCTTTACCTTACACATAACATGTGCATGAATTTTTTTTTAAAATTTTAAATAATTAAAATATGTTATACACAAAGTGACAAACCATGCATATACAACTTCACACTTGGAAACCCATTTCTAGTGCTTATTAATGAGAATATGCAAACATATTGATGAATTCCATTCCCTTTTTGTGTCCCTAACTAATACCAATCTAGTTTTCAAAACAACAATCTCATAAGATTCACATTTGTAATAATCTCATCATCACTATAATCAAAAGTCCCAATGGTATGTAACTTGTATCTTGTAATTGTGCATCTCTCTACTCTACTCATGTGCACCTTAACTTTTGTGCCTCCCAAGAAGCTCTTGTGCACCTCAACTCCTATGTTTGTTCATTGTTTGGATACACAAAAGGTCAACAACCCTAAAAAAAATAAGTCTCCTTTTGAACCTGATGGCAACATAGCACCATTTTTAATAGATTATATAACGATATGGTGCCAAATTGACCTTGGAATTACAACATTGTATTTTAATAAATATTTATTCTTGTCATTGATGGATGATAAAAATTAATTTGAGTTTGTAAGCTTGTCACAATTTTTTTACTATGTTTTTGGATGTATCCAAATTGTAAATTATCAATTTTGAAATGTGTTCCATTTTAAATTTTTTTGCTTTTGGTGATGGATCTCCTTGATTGGTCCACAACTCAAAAAATTTAAAAACTTGCTTGGCAGACTCCTCAAATGAAACCTATCCACTTATCCACATAGTGGAGTGGTATAAGTATGGGGAGCAAAACTTTTACAACTCCCAAAATAGACATAACACATTAGGCACTTTGTAGGAATATGAAGGAATCAGATGGAAATACATTTGTGAACACCAAATTCCAAAAATTCTCATCCCATTCACATCCAATTTCAAAGTTGTTTTTGTGATTTTCAATTGTGAAAATTTGAAAGAAGCTTGAGAAAAATCACCAAATTTCTATGCATCATTCAAGTTAGTAGCTAAACATATAAAAAAGATGTTTTAATTTGTATATTTTCATATCTTTTTTATAGCCAAATTTAGTTGAATCTTGGCATCTATGGTTGCCACTTTGGCTACATCACAAAAGCAACTTTTTAAAAAAAAACATTTTTGGCACTTCTTTATTTTTTTTGGCAAAAAGATGAAATTTTTGCACTAATAGGAAAGAGAAATCTTGTCAATTATTGGATACCTGGTCCACATTGGTGGACTGACCCAAAGCAAGAAGCTCCTAGGTTTTAATCATTTTTTGTATTTTGCCTTCCCTTGTAATTTCATTAAATTTCAACATTTCAAACCGATAGTTTCTAGAAGATTTGAAACTCTCAAAAATAATTTAATTCCTGCTGAACTTGAATTTTTTATGCAGCCATTGTTCCCAATGTGTTCCCAAGGGTTCTCAAGTTCTTAATGTGTTCCCCAAGATGTTCCCAATAGCACCCGAGTTTTATTCCATGTGGTTTGCGGCCCAAAGTTCAACTCCCATGTGTATAAACTGAAAAGGTGAAGGGAGCACATTTGTTTCTATTTTGCAACCGGGGATCCAAAGAGGTGTTTCTAATTGGGGGCATGCCCAATGTTCCAAAAAAATTACTGATGGTGGTGGGGAGTTGGGTTGGACTGGCAATGCTCAGCAATAATGGCATGGTACATTTTTTGTGATTAGTGACCATAACCAATTGTAAGGAGTGTCTCACTAACATGGCAGCAGCATGTCATTGGACGTGTAGTTTCTCACTTATATCGTGTATCTTGTTGCCTTCTGATAGTTTGTACCTTCCTAATTCTTTTTGGCATGTTCTTGGTTGTTAGTTGACTGGATCTCATAACTCACACCTCTATGTCCCACAATCGGTAAGCTTCGCGATCACACGATCTTGTACAAATGCTCTGTCTGGTAACTGCCGGAGTGTGCTCATTCTCATGAAAATAGTCTGGAACACTCGCATGTCATGAGCACCTCAACTATCGTAGTAACTTGCACACTCTCACTAGTTACGTAGTTCATAGTTTTGAGGGCGAGAGTGAATCAAGAGCCACCAGTGCAACCTAAGGGATGGATGGTGAAATGAAAATGCTTTTTCATCTCAAAACATTATATGTGCACATAGTTGTTATTTGAATTTCATTGGGATTCAATTCCCTAGCTAACAGCCCACACTAGCTAGTTCAATTTCTGTTTTTACATCCTACTAGCAAGCCACTAACCCTTACTTGTTTGTGATGCCTTGTTTCTTGATACCCAAGCAAGGTATTAGATGCTTACCAGGGTTCGGTTCTCAGGACCATGGTATAGTGGACATAGGTTAGGTCAAAAGTTTAAGGTAGGGAATTATTCGCAATTGAGGATTGAAACCAAGCCCTCCCAAGCATTTAGAAAGGTCTCTGCTCTTAAAACAAGATGCCCATATGTGTGAGTACTCGTTGGACACTTTTTAATTTAAGTTTTACACTTGCCAAAATCTTCTATCTTGATATATGTAATTTTTTAATGAAAGATGAAAAATCTAATCTCTTATTACATGTAGACATGCGATTTAACGATCATTAGGATACAAACAAATAGTTTTGGGTTCAAACCAATGTTGGCCAATTATTGAGTTTGACCTAATTATCAACCTAAGTATCAAGCATGTTATTAATAACCGACCAATTGATTCTTGAACTTTAAATAACCTATTAAATTGATAATCACTTGGTATTGAAATTTCAAAATCTAATAACCTGCTTAAATGATTCAATTATCATCTAGGTAAATTATCAATCTTTAAACACTAATACAACAAATAAACTTAAAATTTGGCATTTTCATTTTATGAAATACCTTGTAAATCAATGTATAACCAACAAGTTAACCCATAGTTATTAATTAGTTATTTGATGACCTACCCTTATGCATAGTCAACAATTATTACCCTTTTTTCATAATCTACTTGACATCCATTTTTGGATATTGATAAACTATGTGATTGTGAAAATTTTCAAAAAGTAACTTACCCAAAAGTTAGATTTAAAAAATCACTGGTCAACATTGGTTTAATAGGGGATGAAACAAGGTTTAAAGGGTCATTCTATTGCCCAAAGACACAATGATCTTATTAATAATTTTAGTGTATTTTCAATTTCATTAAAGATTATTCACTCAAACATAGTATCAAGAAAACTCCATCGTAATTCTTAGTCCCATAGATTGGACATGAAACAAAATTCCTTTTCAAGGATTTGGTCACATAGCTTGGACATGAAACAAAATTCCTTTTCAAGGATTTGGTCACATAGCTTGGACATGAAACAACAATCCTTTTAAAGGCCATAAGATTGCAACCAAATTTAACTGCAATTTTCTCTTAAATGTCGTGTAATTGTTATGTAAATTGCAAAAGGTTATATGATTGATTTCAAGTGATGCACTTGCATTCAGTTCCCTTCTAATTTTGTTTGTCCTCAGAACACAGGAAATACACCTCTTGTACCTTATTTAGTGCAAAATAACCAAACTCAACTTTTAAAAAACCCCAGGAATAGTATTTTTATTTTTGTTTTCGGAACTCTAAGGACATGCTTATAAACCCTAAGCACCAAGGGAGCAACTCCTTGTCCTCATAGAGCAAGATTTAGCGTGAAGTCTTGTGCATGTATATCATTTATTTTGCCATATTTTCTCAAAATCAATATACCTTAATTGATTGCATACTCAAATACATATAAATTTGAAAAAAATATCATTTTCATAACCCTAGATATATCTAAAAAATATTCATACCCAAATTCAGGTATTTTGTCAAACTTGAGTAAATTTTATTATAATAAATCTGACCTAAACCCTAAAATAGTTGTCATTATTTACAAGGATCATTGTGCAAGGTGCCTAATTTCCAATGTTGTGTTCAAGTTTTTAGTTTCATGCTCAAGTTTCCAAGGTTGTGTTCAAGTTTCCAAGTTTTTAGTGTGCTCCAAGTTTTTGCTCAAGTTTCAAAATTTCTAGTGTGTTTCAAGTTCATTCACAAGTTTTTTGTGTGGGTGTAATGGTACTTATGTTTCTAGGATGCTCCAAGTTTGTGCTCAACATCTCTAGTGTTTGGAGTGTTCAAGTTGCCAATTTCCAGTGTGTGGGTGTAAACTTGGGTTCCAGCACGAACATGTCAGTCAACATGTAAATTTCTAGCAATTCATGTTATGGTTGTGTGTGTGCTTTATGTATGTGGGTGTGTAATAGGTCAATAAATAGGTGAGGGGTCAACAACAACACATCATAGGTTTTGAACAATAGTGAGTCAAGTTAAAATAAATCCTAAGTTTCCAGCTCATCTAGCAACAAGTCACAAGTTCTTAATAACAACAATATTTTGAATCGCAGCATGTCCTAGGTTTCAAGCTCACCAAATAACAAGTCTTCAATTCCTAATAGTAACAACTCATGAGTTTCCAGTAACAATAACAATAAGTTGAATTGTAATAGGTCTTAGATTTCTAGTTCACTTAGTAACAAATCCCAAATTCCCAACAACAATATCAAAGATGAAGGTGTGTGTTTCCAATTTCTTTTCCAATAGAAGTATGTGTGTGTAACATAATTAACAACATTGTAGCAACAAACAAAAGTTTGGGTTATGTGTGTCACAAATGTCAACATCAAACATGATCACATGATGAATGAAATTTGTTCACATGAATTTCCATCCATGACTTCATATTCCACTCACAGTGAACTTGTGATTCACTTATAATTAACTATAATTCATTTTTAAATAATTTATAATTAATTCCTAATCTATTCCTAGTTTTTTTAGTTCACTATTAATTCATTTTGAGTTGATTCATAATTATTTATAGTTTAGTTATAGTTTTTTTTTAATTCATCATTAATTAATTCATAACTCAATGGTAGTTTACTCTTGGTTCATCTTTAATTAAATCATAAGTCATTCATAGTTAAAAAGGCTCTTAAAAGATTCCTTGGTTGGTGGGTATATGGAAAGCCCCATGGAAGCTGCCATAAAGTAAGGTCCCCAAGGGGAATAAATAATGGTAGAACCTCTTATTACATTCAATTTATTCAATATCAGTTTGAAGTGTGATTTTGTTTTATTAATTTTGTGTTTATATTTTTATATTTTATCACAATAAAAAAATTATTACATTTTTGTTTTGCACATTTCATGTTCTTGCTTTTAGCCTTGTATGCTTTGTTTGGGTTTTTATGTTCCATGTTTGAATTTGAACTTACTAAGGTTTATTTTTTCATTGTTTGTTTTCATAGTTTTCATGCTTGTGACACTATGAGATCAAAAATCTACTCCTTGGGTTTTTTTTCAAACCAAACATGATGACGAACATGTGTCAACTAAAATAGAATAGGTTTTTCATTGTATTTTGTGTCATTCAATTACTTTGGGTGTTCATGTTTTGGGGTTAAAAACTTAAGGTAAGAAATGATTAATCTTTTATAAAACTAAAAATGAAACTTCAACCATTAATTTTTTTAATGAAACTAAACATTTTGACATTTTTAAAATGTATGTTAATGAGATTGTACAATGACATTATGTTGAGAAACAAAGTTCCAAGGTTCAAAAAATGGTAACTCCAAGATCCATATACACATTTTCCAATAGTACTACAACATATAAAAAATCAAATGAAAAACAAAAAACTTTCATTGATGATTTTGTGCTAGTTGTTGTGAAGGGGTTATTTCTTCTAAGCAAAGTTGAAAACATATCAATGAGGTGATTTGGTCTACAAAGGGACCTATTATTGAGTTTCCATCACATAGAATCCTAACTAAAGAGGTATTACATCGTATGATGAAGCACACACTTGAAAAGTTTATTTTGACTTATCTCAAGTTTTTAGTTTTTGTCATACAACATTTGATCTTTGGATGAGGAAAGGTGCACTTGATACTTTTGTCCTTGTGATTAGTTTCTTAACATTACATTGAGAATTAAAACATGTCACAATGGTCTAGTTGAAGTAAAAGGCGTTACTAGATTTACTCTTGCTAGTAAATTGCAAACTTTGTTTGAGAAATATAAGTTGATTAAAAATATATTTGTTATGTGAAATATGAGATCAAAACTTCGTTTACAATGACAATTGCTTTTAAACAAATTGTGAAACATTGGGCATATTGGCACTATCTGAAGATATTTTTTTTGGCCATCCCTTTTTTAAAGCAATATGACACTTCTAATAAAAAGGTAAGTTCAAGTTTGCAATCCATGAACATCAATTCGCACAATTTTCAATTCAAGCTTGTATAACATGATGAAAAATTTTAAGAAAAAGAAGGATACAATGGACAAAGACTTGTTTAGTTATAGATTTGCTACCACAAAAACTAAACATGGAAAGGAGATTTGCATCCAAAGAGGCAAAGTTCCAATAGGCCCTTGAATTTAAGGTTGTTATTGATGTTTGTTATAGTTAACAAATGTTGGTTTTCCAGAGTAAAATTCCAACACCATAAATTTGGGCCATTGTGACAAAGGGAGATTATGATATAAGAGATCTCAATGTGGCAAACAAAATAAACAAGGTACTTTTGAATTCCTTAATATATAAATGACAACTATCTTGCAAGTGAGGATTAATTCAAAGGTGATAGGGGTTGAAATTGACGGGATCACTTTACTATTGATTTATTGTCCTAAACAATCAACTTAATAAAATTGTAAATTTTGCATTTCCTAAGGTTGTATAAAATGTTTTGGAATTAAGTTTTAATTCTACTTTTCATCTTAAGCAATGATAGGACCCATTAGTTGATATGTGGGTTGATAATAGTAAAAAAGTTGGATTATGGATGAAAATGGAATGAGTTGGGGAAAATGGAACTTTGAAAATATAAACGTTAAATAATATTCAAATTATTGAAATTGAGAACTAAAAAATATAATAGATGATGTGTGAATTACAAAAAGATAAGGGATCTTGGAAAGACAATGAAAACAATAAAAATATGATTCAAAAGAGTTGTATGCTAATCACATATGAATTGGGAAGTTGAAAATCCAAATGAAATGGAGGTTACCAAGATGGATATATATATATAAGATGGGCATGAAGGTTATTGGCCCATGGGCCAAAAAGTTGTGTTTGGTTGGATTTTTTTACATATTTTTTCTCATGTACAATCCATGGTGGTCCATCCAACTTGCTAAAATGAAAAAAATGAAGTGAAGTGGAGCAAGAAGAAATGGAAGGAAAGAAAAGGACAAACCCTAAACTGGTACTAAAAAAAGTTACATGGAATATAAAGTTAAAAAATTTAAAAATTACATTAAAATTTAATTACCTTTTTTGGCTCCATTAAAATATATTGGTACCTCAATAAAAGTTATTTTCACTTTAAATTACACTTGACAACCCAGGCCGACACATAAATGATTTTTATATTTCCAAGGGACAGCCTTTGGATATGTTTTGATGGCTCTCAACATTCCCATGGTCATCATGGTCCCTCACCAAAGTGTGAAGGGGCCTTAGAAGTACGAGGAATTATGAGTAAATTCAATATAGGGGGAAGGGGAAGGGGCATCTGCCTTGGTTGGGTTATGTTTTTTGAGGGTAACTCATGGGAACAAAAGTTGGAGTTCCCATGCCCAAGAGCCAACATACACCTCCACCCATGTTTTCTGGGTGTGAAATTTCATCAAAAACGGAAAAAAGAAAAAAGAAAAAAAAAAGAGGAATGTTTTGTACCATTTATTCCTATTTTTTCTTGAAAAAATACCAAATTTCCAAAAATAAATAAATCGCCATATTTGGACAACAGCTTCCAGCATATAGCCAAAGTTTTTTAAATTCTAGTTTCATATTTGGTCTATTGTCAAACTGGCAAGTTAACCAACACTTCTCAACCAATTACTTGATAACCGATGATTTTTACCCATAATGTTTTTTGATAACCTACTCAACACTTAATTTTTTTGTGTTTGATATTGATATTGATAACCTATGTGGTCCCAAAAACAATTTTCATAAAGAAAAAACCTACCCACCAGTTATTAAATTGGCCAACACTGGTTTTTACTAGTTGGAAGTCACTCGATGGACAAAACACAATGTGAAAGCAGCCAAAACAAGTCGCTTATCAGGAAAATTGATTCTAATGTATATGGCAAGTTCAAAGTTCCAACTAAAAACTTCCCTTATTGGATGTAGTAATTCTCATCCAGATGCATGCACTTATATGGAACATGCCCATCCATCATATGCACACATAGTGCTCCAGATGTCACTTGCACATATTCCATTCAGTTGGAGCCAAAATTTTATGCCCAAATCCTACATCAATGGATACCTGTAATGCATGCAGTGCTCTAGTACAGGGTCTGCCAATTCAACCCCACTAAGAGCATCTCCAGCGGTGCTCAATATGTGATTCTGCCCAGTGAAATTGGATGAAGAAAAGTCAAAACATGCTGGTTTGGGTCAAGAGCATTCTTTTGGCTCAGCGAGAGGCACATTTTAGGGTGTCTAGTAAAAGGCACGGCAACGCTGTACACCTGCAGAAGCTGTACACCTGCAGAAGAGAGTGTAATAAATAAGATCTGACTATCGATCAGTGTTTCTGATTGGCCCATCATAATGATTGATCCAGGTGGGTTGCTACTAGTAGTCCCCCACTTATTTGCTGTCCAAGTTTCGGTTTTTATGGGGTGGGGTTGCGGAAAAGTAAATAACTAAACTTGGATGTGAAAAATATTTTTGCATGGTCACATACTGAGCACCGCTGGAGATGCTCTGATAGGTATACTAAATATTAGTCTGATTTTGCCTCATCTTGACATGTACCTTAGCTTGATGCAAATCAAGGTCCAGCTCCTTCCAAAACAATAGCACTTTTGGGAGCTTGATTCTCTATATAGTCCACCAATAGATATATATGCTGACATGTGTTCTGTGTGGATGATTGTTAGAATAACATGCAACAATTGAGTTGATAATGAAAATATAAACTTCTGACAAAATTACTTCTTGTGTTTTGATTTCATACATCATGTGCAATTCCATTGAGGACATATTGTAATGTACTTTTTACAAAGTATACACATTTGTATGAAATCCAATTTCTTGTAAAATTTTGATTTGATCTTCATTTAATTTCTATTAAAGAAACTACTCAAACATAGATTATTCCCACACCATAGGTCTCAAAATTATGAAACCATGTCCATGCATCCATAAACATAAGTAAGGGCTTTACAATGGTACCAAGAGCGAATCACTAATTTTGTTGTTTTAACTTTTATTGGATTTCTAATTGTTCAATACTCAAAATTCAATGACTCCCGTATTGCATTGCAAGTCTAAAGACTAAACATTATGAAATCATCTTTGTGCACCATCACTCATCGAGTGTCTTTCCAACAATACAAAGAACACAACTAAGGACCTTCTTGTGGGTTGGAAGATCTATGTGGGACAAAACAAAACAAACAAAGAACCAAACTACCTTCCTTAATAGGAGGAGGATTGAAACCTTGTAGAATTATAAACTTTGTAGGAAAGATCTTTTCAATAATTAAAAAGAAAAGATGTTTCACTTGGGCACCAACCCAAGCTGGCCTTTACTCGCCAATTTTTTTTTTGAATATTGAAAATGCTAAATTGAAGCAATTTTTGGAGATTTTCAATCACAAGATTTTTATTTTTTTTAATCACCAGAATTCTACACATGGTTCAAGTAAATAGCCAAAAATATAGAAAGAAGTTAAAATTTTCTTACTTTCATAAATTTTTGTAGCCATATTTTGGTAAATCTTTTCTACGGATGATCATCACTTTGGCTTTATCACAAAATTGATAAGAAAAACATTGTGTGGGCGGCCTCAACACTGATACCCAACGTTTTTTTTAATAAAAAAATAGGGATGTTGCTCAAGTGGTGATTGTCCATAATGTATATTTAGCCAAATTTGGCTATATTCAAAAATATGAAAGTAGAAAACAATAAGCACCCTTTCATATTTGTAGGCAATTGTGGAGTTTTTTTTGTGACTTTAAAAAATTTAATATTTTTTTGGCGATTGTTTTCCTCCAAAAAATAGGGAATGTTGTGACAGAATATTCTATTTTAGAATTATGACTGCCGCTCTGTACTGGCAAAACATAGGTTTACAGTTTACAGTTTACTTCCTCTAACAGTAAATGGTAAAAAGATGAAAACAGGTAAAAAAAACAGGAATGGCAATTTACTTGTGACGGATCTTTCGATGACGGCTGGAAAATAAAAAGAATCTTGTTGTCAGCTGTCGGGGCTGCGCCAACATCCCCTGTCTGCTGTGACGCTGTCTGTTCCCCTTCTATTCTCTGTCTGCTGTTTCCGACAACAGTGTTGCCGCGTTATTGCCGCGTTTTCTTCGGCATCAGCAGCAACGCCACAATCCGGTCGTCGGTTTTACCTGTCGGTTAAACACCGACCTATTTTGTTACTGAATATTTTAGCGTATTAATTAGGGAACGTGCCCAAGGGGAGGGGAGCACATTCCTTAGCATAAAAGGCCTGTAGGTATGTAGGTAGGTAGGTAATAGAAGTAGGTAGGTAGCAAAGCGGCCGATTCTGCCATTCTGAAGAAGGCTGGATAATCTGCTGGAATCGACCAAATACCCACCTTTACATACCAGAGAATGTGTACGATGGGCAGATTCTTTGGCATAATGGTCCACATGTGGGTTGTAATGTATTATAGGTAGGATGGGTACAAAAGTGGCCATTTCTGCCATCAAAGGGTTGTCTTTCTGTTCAGCTATTCGGATCGCATTTACACAGAGTGTGTTGTTATCTCACAAAACAACCTAATGGAAAGCCATTGATTTAGGGGCCTTGTTTCTTGCTGTAAGAGCAGTCACTTTCCAGTGGAAAGCTGCATCTTTGGTGAAAGTCATGTAATAAATCATCTTAGAATCTCTGGGAACATATGTTCTCGTGGAAAAAATACAGATGTCATTGCACATTTCTCCTTAATATAAAGGTCCCTAGGTGGGTTGTAAATTCAAGTAGGTAGGTAGGAAAGTGGTCGATTCTACCATCTAAGAAGGCTAGAGAACTTGCTGAAAATCAACCAAATACTGACCTTTACATACTAGAGAATGTGCCTGACTTTTGTGCACATTCCTTGACATAAAGGTCCACATGTAGGTTGTAAAGTAATATAGGTAGGTACAAAGCCAACCAATTGTGCCATCTAAGGGTCTCTTTCAATTAGGCTACAGTGATCACAGTTACACTGTGTTATGATGACAACAGCATTATGGAAAGCCATTGACATAAGACCTTGTTTCTTGTTGTTGCTTGCCTCAAGAACAATCTCTTTCCATTGGAGGGTTGTAATTGTGGTGAAAATATGTAATTAAATATGCTGCGAACTTTGGGGACATATGTTTTCATGAAAAAAAGGACAATATGATGAGTCACAGTTTGAATTACAACTCTCGCAATAGCTCTTGCAATTGGTCGTTGCTTGATCATTAGAGTTGTGAGATGACTACAAGCACAATTGCTTTTGAAAAAAACATAGTGCAAAGTTGCTTTGATCACAAAATCTGTGATCACAACAACCTAATGGAAAGATGTCTTAAGAAGGTTGGAAAACCTACCAAAATCGATAAGTATTTACTCTTGTGAAATATATGTAACTCATTACAACTATCAAACCTAATCTTTTTTGTGCAGGGGTTTGTCCTCCACCATTCAATTTGGACCATCTACTCAATGGTACATTGCAATGTATAATGCATAGTAACATCAGAGAGATTAGATTTGTTGTCCTTTGTCTTCCACCACGATTTCTCTCATGGGGCCCATTTTTACTATGGAATGCGGCACGCGTATTCTGTAAAGATGGCAACAAGTCTACCAGTGCCAGTTCCAAAGCGCCCTGTGAGTCTTCACAATTGATTCAAATTTGTTAATCCCTAAATGTCAGACAAAAACCAAAATATATTGAAAAGTGACCAAATTGGTCTGCCCTAATGTTTAGAGGTTAAGCCATTTATGAGCTACCTATGCTACTTTACAACCTACCTACAAACCTTTATAGTACGGAACACTCCCTTTGGATGCCTTTTGCCTCCTACTTTGTCACCAACCTTGCCTTAATGACTCATCAGGAACTAGAATGCATTCACACGGCACATTCTTTAGGACCTTGAAAAGCAAAGGAATATGCTTATTCAAGCTGCCTTATTGCCTCATTGAAAAGCACAAGGCACTTTGCTACTAACTGCAAATGCTACTCTTTTTTGGAATGTGATACACGCAATAACTCCCTTGTTGGGATGTTGAAAGGTAACAATGAGCTTCTTCATAAGATTTTGTCAATGTCTCCTTGTTTTAGGACATCTTTCCATTAAGTTGTTCTCATCACATTAGCTTTTCATTATCTTTTTCCAACTAGCTATGCTCACTATCATCTCATTGCTTTATCAATCAAGCATTGACCAATTGCAAAAGTTTTGAGAGTTGTGAATCAAATTCTGATTTACCATTATGTTTTTCTAGGTAGTTGTGCTCATAATCATCTCATAGATGTACCAGTCAAGCATTGACCAATTGCAAGAGCTTTGAGAATTGTAAATCAAATTATGACTTATCATAAAATGATATTTGTCATTTTTTCATGAGAACATGTGTGCCCTAAGTTCCCAACATGATTAATCACAAAATTTGAACAGACTAGCAGCTCTACAATGGAAAGCAATTGTCCCTATAACAAGGAATGACAACAACATAATGGTAAGAGACCCTTAGCAATCAATAACTAGTGGAGCATGAATGACAACAACATAATGGTAAGAGACCCTTAGCAATCAATAACTAGTGGAGCATGAATGACAACAACATAATGGTAAGAGACCCTTAGCAATCAATAACTAGTAGAGCATGAACACCACCAACAATATCTTTTTAATCTCCTTGCATATGCTTGAAACACACACCTTCCATCTTCAGAAAACTTACTTCCCCATGTAATTGAAGCCACATAGCATATGAGAAAATCTCCACATATTTAGCCCATACACTAGATGGCATGCACTAATATGAAACCATAGACTGGTTTTCATACCTAGCTATATGGCACGAAAGTGTAGGGTGTGTTGTATGATGTGAGTTCTAAAGTGGCAAAGAGCTGGAGCAGGTTCAATACACATGGAGATATTGCAGAATGTATGCATACCTTTCCAGAACTTCGGATGGTATGGATACTCAGTTTCAGCATAGATTGTGGGTATGAAAAATATAGATAGGGTACTCCATGCCTGGTGAAAACCTAGAGAGTCCATTCCATACACGTAGACTCCAATTTTGCCACATGCTATCATTGCCACACCTCATATACTCGTAGACTCCAATTTTGCCACATGCTATCATTGCCACACCTCATATACTCGTAGACTCCAATTTTGCCACATCCTAATATTGCCACACCTCATACAAGTAGACTCCAATTTTGCCACATCCTAATATTGCCACACATAGGTGAAAGCCAAGGACGTTGGAATTATCTCCAGATTTGAAGTTAAATTGATTGAAGCAATGCATGCTCTTCTTCCCCTGCAATTTTTTTCCCTTGAAATATTGGACTGAACTGAATGTGAGACTCTGATGATGAATGCGTACATTCTTGACTGACTGACCATAGTGCCATAAAGTCAGAAGATCACGGGTAGACAAGCGTCAGAATGTACACAAGCATATCAGTTCACCTTCCACTTTCTGCTAGCCAGATCTCTGGGGTTGGCAACTCCAGAATCAAGATCATGTAAATTCAGTAAGATTGGCAGATAGCCTTGCCTCGGGGCAGTTATTTCAGAAACTCCCCACTCCTCTGGAGTTACCCTAGGCTTTAATTCAATCTTGAGATGTCAAACAAGGAATTTCCCTACTACTTTCAACAAACAAGCACAAGGTGCTTCCAGCACTCCTACTTCTAGGCATGCAAACTTTGAATCATCATTGATGGTGGGTGTCGAACATTTCTGTAACATATGCAAATGCAATGTAGCACATACAATGTTGCAACTTGTAACATTGTGCTATAGATCTATAAGTTACATGGCAAACACAACAGGAAAAAAAAATTGAAGCATTCAAGACCATTGGCATGTGTAATGTCGTTCCACTCATCATATGCCCCCATTCAAATACCTGGTCTTTATATGACTTGGGACATTTCATTCTAAAATTCTTGCATGTATTTTCTGCCCAAAAGATTCATTGTATGAAGCTTCTTCTTCAAAAAAAAAAATTCTTTAATCATCATTAGTTAAGTGTTTTTCCGATATATGTACCTCTAATGGGTGTCTTTTTCAAAAGCACAATGGTGAAATTGAACTCCTTTTTCTCCTCATTGCCAACAAAGGACTGACTGGAGGGGTTTTGTCTTCAGCATTTGAAGCCCTATTTAGGTCCCAACCCAAAATTTGAAAATTGATGGAGACAAGCAAATAGGAGAAGCTTCACAATTCAAAATAAATAAAGGGATTGTGTCCATCACCGAATCCTTGGGTTCTTTGACACCGCAAAACAAAGCAAGGGACTCAAAACACAAAACCCATTTCCCTCGAGAAGAATATATTGAGACATCACAAGTGAACCACCAACCAAACTGTGAGTTCAATTCTTAGCATTAGCAATTGCAGAATTCCGTAATTACCAGTAATCCTGCCGTAGTTTTTGAATCAAGACAAGCTCAGGTTATGCTAATATCAAAATCAAGTGAACAGCAGAGGGCCACTGCCAGGACTTGAACTCATTAGCATTCGAGCCACCCAGGTGAAAGAGGATGACCAGTTGACTATATCACCTGACTGCACTTTGTGGCCACTGCAACACACACCGCAGGATATCATGAGTTGCTGCTGTTATAGTGTGATAATGAGTAGTTCCATAGGCTTTGGCTAATGCATGTCTTAAGGCAAGTTCATGTGGTGTGTGAGACCAGTAACACCACCGTCACAGCTATGCCACCCTTCTAGCCAGTTGTTTGTGGCTACTCTTCATGACACCTGCCCCAGTTCCTTCAATAGCTATTGAGTCTCGGCACAAGTATGGTGAAATGTGGCCTTCTGCCTGCAAATCCATATCAACCACCCAACCTCCAACATTTTACACCAAGCAGGAAACTGCAAAAGAAGTCATTTCAGTTAAAAACGCAGACCAACACAATGCAATTCAAGCTGCTTAAACTAAATCTACACATCAATCTGTTTCAATGACGCAACCAAATTTTGTACAGCATTCTCAATCGAACCCTACAAAACTCAAGAACATCAGAGCAAAATGTAACTGTCCAGATTCCTTCACAAATGTCAAAAGAGAAAGGCTAAGTCACCTGCAGGAGTTGTTCTGGAATTTCAACACGTCCCTGGAGCAGTGTGTCCACTTGTTGGAGCTGTTCCAAGGAAATAGGTGTAATTATATAGAATATGCCTTTCTTCATATCCACCCCTCTGACAATCCCTGCATCAATCCAATCAAGGTTCAGGTCAGACTACCAAACAACAAAAGTCTTGGACTTGTTGCTCATGCCCACCAAGTTGCAAAAGAGGGTCATTAAACTGATATGCAACTTTGTGATAACTAAGGAGCCAAACACTGTCCAATCCAGATTTTCTAATATGAAGGCACCCATTCTTCCACAACATTCACAAGTATCTCCACAACATCAATAAACTGGTGATGAGCAGTTACCAAGACCAACGCATAATGGTGGAAGTGGCTTAGAGGTGTCATCCTTTTCCTGTTGGGTTTTATGCCTGAAGCTTACACCCAGCCCTACAAGTGCTCCATTCACAGTTGACCAGCTCTCCTGTGGTACCTGGAGGTGATCAACAAAAAGACTACATGAATGACACATGGTTTGACAAATGTTGAAACTCTTAACTGCTCCTGTGACAGTTCAACCTATACAGGCAAACCTACTATCAATCTGGATGGTTTATATGCTGCCTTTCAAAAGGAACCGACACATACAGTATCCGACGCTTTCATACTTGAAATATAACTGAGGATTTCAAAGAAGATAAAAATGCACATACCTAACTGCTTGTCATATGATGCAGTTTCTCATAATGTCAGAAATATATCATTTACCCAGGACCAATATAGCAAAGGCTACTGACTACTGGATCTATGCCAGAAAGGTCTTCTCAAGGAAAGACAACACCACAGTGTCAGACACTCACCTGGCCATGTAGATGCCTGATATCAACAGCCCAGATTGGCACCTGATACGGAGCATGGCACACAAGTGCCATAGCTGTTCGAGCAAACAGTTTGGATTCCTGATAGGGAAAAGGAGATGGATCCTCCCCAAAGCACGGCTGAAAATACGCCAGTACCCGTACTGCTCTCAAATGTTCTGCCACCTGCCTGCACCAGACCATGTGGGTTCTCCATAAACAAGCTACAAATGTCACCCAAAACTCATCTTTGATCTGTGAAGAAGTTGTAGATCTATCCATGTAATACGGAGAGAGGCAAGTATGCTCACTTAGCAGATTCTTCAACTGCACTTTTCAGATACAACGTCTTGGCCTTGCTGGACACATCCCAAAACCTGCCATGTGGCAAATTCTTTTTTGCAGAACTGGACAATAGCTGCACAACATGTGTTGGACATGTGCGACACAAAATGTCAACCAACACATCATAGCCCACCCCTGCGTGCAAATTCAGACTCCTGTTAGCTGATCTCATTCAGACTTTCTTTCTAGCACCCATAAGCTCTTTGATAAGCAGAACCTGTAATGTCCAGCACAATTCCAGAGAAGCTGAGGATTGGAATGGAAAAATTGAACCTAGAGCAAATTCAAGCATGTTGATATAAGATGCACAATCCATTTCTGTGAGAATTTCACTGCACTCTTTGCCAATTTTAGGTACAGCAGAGTGAACAGTTTTATAGAGTGAAAAGGAGGGGACAGATGGTAAGGTACAAGGAGTGAGTCAGACAAGAAAGCAACTGTGAGCTCCTCAAACATGTAGAAATGAACCCCTGTGTCCTAAGAGGGGAGTACCTTTCAGCCATCCATGTGTGTTGATGACAAGAGGAATGTCCTGGTGGCCATCATTTTGATATTGCTTGCAAAACTGGTGATACAGCTCAACAATACTCTGAACATACATGTTGGGATCACTTTTTGGTGAAATGTCTCCGTAAAAATAGCACCTATATGTTCACAGACATCATCAGACTCAGAAAACTGAAATCTTCATAAGTCATTCTTGCTAATATACTCTCAAACCTTTTGATATGGCTTCTTGTAGAAAGGGGGAAAACCCTTATCCCTGAGATGAGAAGGCTAGAGGGCAAGAGAAATCTGGAAGGCAATGACCTTGTAGAGGTAATAACTCCACAAGACTGGTGAATAGAACCAACAGTATTGAAAGATCGAAAGCAGCATTTGCAAGTTATGCATGCAACTTACCTCTCAGGTGTGCGAAGATGAAATGCTGGTGGACCTGGCATGCAATCAGGTGAAAGTAAGCATGAGAGAAGAAAGGAAAAAAGAAAGTATTGAACAACCTTTCTCAAGGATGAAACAAAACCATCAGAGAGACCTGAGAGTGCAGAGGAAAAGAATCTATAGTCTGGATAAGAAAATTTCACTAGGTCTCAACTGAGTAGATTTTTTTTCTTCAGCAAACTATCTACGAGTGTTCAAAAGTGCACATGTTAAACATCCACTCACATTTGCAATCTCATAACCACTGAATATCCAAAGACCCATATCTAAACTTCCAGACTTCCTGTATGCAGAAGTCCAAGGTTTTGCAAAAATGTTTACAATAAAAAGGACATCAAAGAGACTGGATCCAATTGGATAAACACTTCCAGCATTGCAAGTGATTGGACTTGCATAAGGACTTTGATCTAGATAGAAGAAACTTTTAACTGAAGAGCAACAAGACCTTGATGTGATTGGACAAAAAGACCACAGATTTGGCAGAGGAACTCAATACATACCAGTGATAGGCTCATCCAGAACATGCAGAGAGAGGCACCCTGGCAATGTGAACTCTGGTTGTCCCACATCTGTGTCCAGATATGCTACCTTCTTGTGTCTACACCCAAGCACCACATCATTCTTTTAATTTTTCCAGTTACTGTTGCCAGGCTACAAACTCTACCATCCCAAAGTCAGGATTACCAATCATGAAGTCATACAGGCACTTAATTCTTGCACAACAGACCCTTTAGTTGTGTCCCACCATTGAGCACCAACTTTCTCATTTGAAAGTTCATTTGAGCCTCACAACAGTTCCATTTCCATATCTCCAGCTGAATTATGAATTGTCACTAACTAAACAATGACAAAAGAAGTGGGTAGAAAATGGTTTTACCCCTTCCACAAGCAACCTAAAGATAGCTGTTGAGAAGACATACACAGTTACATGGACCACCCAACATGTGCCACACCAACAGGGCACTTACTAAAATATGCTTTCTATCACCAGTAACACAGATCAGAAGACTACAGAGAAGGTGGATTAAAATGTTGATGACCTATTGAGCATAGAGTTGACAAGGAACCGTGCAAACGTTGACTTCCCAGCATTCTTTGCCCCACAAATGGCCACTGTTGGAGCTTGATAGATGGATGCAGAAAAAGTGGCATATTCGTTAACTATACAATCAACAGCATCCCACCATGTAGAAGATATTACAGTTGCAGATGGAGCAATTTTTGGTGGCTCCGTGCGCTGCCTTTTGTCACTACTTCTCTCAAACTCCCTACCCTTCCTTTTCTTTGAGCTTGTGGTCTCCTGCCATGTCTCCCCATCAAATGCTTGTGGCGACTCCTCACCTTCATCTCCCTCTTCACCCTCTGAATTACTTTCTTCCTGTTCAGATGAATTCTCTTCATCACTCTCAATCTCTTGGAATGATCCACCATTACCAGGATCCTTATCCAGGTTCTGGCTTAAGTTGCCTTTTATCCCAAGATACCGACCATGCACTCCAGCAAGTTCCTACATTCAAGCCAAATATGCAGCTTGTCAAAAAGGAACCATGCCTCTGAATGTTGTCTCAAAACAAGTAATCCTAAGCCAGAAACTACAAAAAAAAATCCATCTGATGGCTTTGCATCAACTAGGTGTAGCATTTACTTGATTGCATTGGTAGCAAAGTTATCCAAACCCATGCTTCAAATGACTGACATGTAATCAGGTACCCCCCACCTGTAAATTGCAGGGGGAAACAAAGAAAACCCTAACCCTCAAATCCTAGAAGCTTCCCACAAGATTTTGGACATTAAGAAACAAATTCCCCAAAACTCTTGAACCAAATGAATGTGAATGTTTTGTGTCTGTGACCATATTTGCAATGATAATATGCAGACTCATGGTTCAACTGCACCAGATGATAAGAATCAGATTTACCATGTGTCAGCACAATATGCAAAGGAAAGTGGACCACTTGCCAATTTGAAGGTCCGTTCTCTGTGAAATCTTCTAGTCTCCATTTCCGCAAGGTCTGTTTGCTCCCTGAGCTTGTGTGATTTGAACTCCAGAACACAACCCTCTACTGACAAATACTTATCAGCAGCACTTTCTGCCTGGTTTGCATTGTTGATCGCAACCTCTATTTCTTCTTCTTCACCTTGCACGCCTTCTAGACTTGGAAACTCCACTTCCTTCTTTCTGCCTTCCTGATTGCCTTCTCCAGGTGAGAGTCGTGCCTCAATAGAGACAGCTGCAGAAAGCTTAGAGCTGGAACATACAAGAACATCCACACCACTAGGAAGGGAGTAGCCAAGCATGGATGCTCGCCCTTGCAGGACTCGCACCATCGCACATCCATCAAGAATGACCATCTGTGAACCACAAAGGCATCCCAACATAATCAGCAACTGAACAGAAAGAAGAATCACATAGGAATTACTCTGATGTCCAAACCCTAAACAATGGTTAGGGTTTTAAGAGAAAGAGTAGAATCTCTTGGTACACATCTGAGGTTTCCAATTATGTAAATCCATCACAATTGCCCACATTCAAGCCCCCCCCACAAGTCTGATAACGCAAGAGATCAAGTGACCACATTCACTGACACTAAAAAGCTTTGCAAGTGTTCAATTCTGGGGTTTGTGCGTGGAACAAACCTGACCAACGAAAAGCATAACTGTGGCTTTGCCATCCTCATATCTCACTGATCTGGAAATGGAATCACATAGCCGCCTATCAGCCAAAGCGTGCATAGCATCAACACAGTAGTCATCAAGCACCAGCAGCCGTGAAACCCTAATTCTCACCATGAACCCTAATGACGTTTCGCAAAACTCACACAAGCTCTCACGAGAAACGACTGCTGCTGCTTGTACCTATAGCACTTACGGAGAAGGCCCTAAGTCCTCCCGATCGCTGGAAACACTGGCCACATGCGGCTTGAACGGAACACCTCCCTCGTTTTCGAAACTTTCTTCCGCTTCAACTGCTTCTTCTTCTTCTGCAGCAGCAGCAGCAGCAGCAGCTTCTTCTTCTTCCTCCGCCGCGTCTCGTATTCCCAACTCCGCTACTTTCAACTCCACCGCCGCTTCTTCATCATCATCATCACCATGATCATCTTCTTCTTCTTCCTCCTTCTCCTCACCAACAACGTGGCTAGTCTTGCTGTTGTCCACGGCCAAAGGGGCGGAGAGGAGCGACCTCCTTGCCTTCTTCTTGCGCGGCGCCGAAGACCACGCAAGGGATACGGAGCGCTTGCGAAAAGCTAGAGTGGGTTTCGAAGAAGGCCGCAGCAACAGCACCCCAGGAGCACAAACGGTAGCACCTATCAACCGCTTGCAAAGAAGCCCCCTCATCACTTCCTCAAATCAAAACAACCACAATAATAATTTTGTTTCACAACCTTACATTTGGAACTCCACACACACACACAACACTCTCTCTCTCTCTCTCTCTCTCTCTCTTCTCTCACTCAACCACCAACGCCCTTCCAATTAGGGTTGACTTGAAAACAAGTGCACAAGTGCCTAATGGGCTACAAGCCAACAAACCCTAGCTATTACATGTTAGAGTTATCTGTAAAGTGATGCCCAGTTGGGCCCCTCTCTCACCCCCTCTTTCACCCCCTCTCTCGTCCCTCATCGCTTATTTAGTGTTGTCCGTAGAGTCTCAAGATAGGCGAGGGTCGAAGTGGGGTTCAAAGTCGGAAAACCCAGGATGGGAATCCCCAACATGGGCACATCAAACTTTTTTTTTTCCACCCCAGGGCTGCCCACCTCTTAGGCCATTGGCTATTGGCTACTAGCTATGGCTATTTGCTATTGACCACTAGCTATGGTTATTGGCTACTAACATTGGCTGTTGGCTATTGACTATTTGCCATTGGTTACTACCTTTGGCTATCAATTATTGACCATTGGCTATTGGCTATTGACCATGACTAATGGTCACTACCTATGGCTATTGCCTACTGGTCATTGACTATTGGCTATTAACATTGGCTATTGGTTATTGACCATTGACCATGGGCTATTGGTCACGCTAGGGTTTTAAATGGGTAACATGGATACAAACAAATGATCAATCCATGCTAAGAAATGTAATTTTAGGGTTTTGTTTTATGTGTATGTAGGATGATGAAAGAAAAATCAGCCACAATGAAGTGAGCTTTAAGTGTAGACTAGGGATAATGTAAGATTCATCCATGTAGCTTAGGATTCTCACAAAGGCAATATAAGGAGGAGTTTTTCACACACTTTTTTCTCTTCATTTTCATTTGAAATCAAACATGTTTTTGTCGAATAAAAAATCCATGTTTCCTCTTCTAATAATGTGATCATTTCACCTCTACCAAATGATGAGGAAATATTTGAAGATATGGACAAAAAGGACATGGTTATTTTGCCATTGCATGGTGATTGCTTGTAACTTGCATACCTTTTTTTCACGTTGCATGAGATTGCGGAGAGGATAAGGCAATCCCATTTGGTGGACCCAAGAGTTGATGTTCAAAAAGTTTTTGCTACAATGCAATCCACACCACATTTTTTCAAAACTTTGATTGACTTCACCTTGGCAAAGTTTGATGAATTGGCAATTTTAATGGTTCCAACAATCTCAGGCCATGCACGATCTACAAGTGAAATTTTAATTTCATTTTTGGGGTTTGATTTTTTTTTGTTTGCACATTATTTTTTCACTTAGCTTTTGGGTTGAGGGCTTTTAGGATCTATGTTTAAGGTTAGGGTTTATGATTAAAGTATGATTTCAAAAAAAATTCATTTTTTCATTGTTAAGGTTTAACGTTTAGGGTATTTAAGGTCTATTTTTAGGGTTAAGGCTTACAATTAAGACCTGAATTTATTTTTTGTTGTCATTTTCTTTATTAGGGTTTAGAGGTTAAAGGATATTTATTGTTTTTTTAAGGGTTAGGGTCTGATTTGTTATTTTGTCAAATTATTTGTTAAGGTTTTTGGTCTAAAGGTATTTAAAGATTGTTTTTAGGGTAAAGATTTAAAGTTAGGGTTTAATTTGAAAATTTTTGTCAAATTATTCATTATGAATTAGGGCATGAATTTATTTTTTGGTGTCATTTTCTTCATTAAGGTTTAAGGGTTAGGCAATATTTAGGGATTTTTTTAAGGTTAGGGTTAGGGTTTGATTTTTTATTTTTTCAAATTATTTGTTAAGGTTTTGAGTCTAAAGTTATTTTAATATTATTTTTAGGTTAGGATTTAAAATTAGGGTTTGATTTGTAATTTTTTGTCAAATTATTCATTAGGGTTTGGGGCCTAATGGCATGTAAAGTGTGTTTTTAGGGTTAAGGTTTAGGGTAAGTTTGAATTTATTTTTTTCAATTCTTTCATTATTGTTTCATTAGTTGGGGGTTAAGGTTTAAATGTTTGAGATTATGGTTTGGGTTTTCAAGTTTGAAATTTAGGGTTTTGGTTTTTGCGGTTAAGGTTTTTTAGGTTTCATTTTTTTAGTATTACATATACTTGGTGAGGTAATAATTGTATTAGGCAAGCCATCCAAGTTGACATGTAAATAACGTCTTGTAAACTTCATTTTTTACATGAAACATGACAATGACACCAAATATGACACCTTCATGTGGAATTGGTTGAAATTTACATTATGTGACAATGCATTGTTTACTGCATCATGCATTAATAATGCACTTGGTTATGAATCCAAATGGCCCACACCTAAGTAGAAGGTTACCTTAGGCACACATTTGTGAAAGTTTTTCGAGTGCATTAGGTTCATTACCAACACTTTGATCATGAAGATCCACACACCATGGTGCATCACACATGGTTTAATGGGCAAAAAACAATTTATGCAATGAACAACATGATCATTATGGACCATCACGGGTTGTTCATATACATAAACACGGGCTACCCAAACTCCTATCATGATATGAACATATAACAACATTCAAGTGTTTAAAAAAAACTAACATAAATATTTCACCCATGGGGATGAATACCTTGAGTACCTATTGAAAGATTTGAACTATATGAGTGAAAACATATTTATTATGCACATAATAGTGCAATGGGAGTTAACACCAAAATGTTGACCATGATGTAGTATGAGCATACAACAAAATGCATGTAGGTTTTGGAGTGCAAATGGAGTGGGGGATTGGAGGTTAAAAAGAAAATGAAGACACATCATGAAAAGGTTTGATTCCACACAATCCAAGTTTATACATTTGTTTTGAGTTACAATTATCCTCATTTATCTCCTACATAAGAGGCATATGGACCCCACATATAAGGTGGTTAAGGACTAAAACCCTAATTTAGTTTCACATGGTTGACAAGGAAACTTCTAACTACATGTCCAAAATTTGTTTAACATGTGTTCTAAACTCCTCCTATGATATAACCCCTAAATCCCTAACTACCTTCAAGTTGTTAATCTTAATTTTCTGCTTCCACTCGTTATTGATTTCTACCTTGCCCACCATGAAAGCATCTTGAATCTCAAAGGTGGAAGGATAATGGGATGCCATTGTTGCTATCCTCTTGGATTGGATATGTAGCATCCTCATCTTGATCATCATTTGCTCACCATAATCACTAGGCAATCTAGAATCTAAAGCTGCATTTAGGATAGATGTAGAACTTGCAAGCTCAAGGGAGTTGGAGCTAAGGGTTGTTGGCCTAGGGATGGGCACACCATCCATCATACACATCTTTTAAAAACATTCCTAAAAGCATGACCGTTTATAACTTTGAAACATTTCAACATATCATGACCTTGAAGTGTTTATCTTTGACCTTGTTTAAGGGTAAAAATATTTAAACTAAATAATGCCATAGGCATCCTAGTAATTAATAGTTATTAATGGTAGACTTACTATTCCTTGCCCAAGGGGTGAAACTAACGGGATTAAATAATTCATGTTATTGAGTGGCTGGGTGTAATCTACCCAATCACCTAGGAGACTTCTAAGAAGGGATTAGGATAAAGACCTTATTTTCATGGGGTCAATGTGGACCTTGTGTGGCTTTGTGAAAAAGGAGGATTAAAAGAAGATTTGGAAGATTTATATGGCATTCGATAAATTTTTAGTTTGGAATTGGAGTGGAAAACTCTCTTGGAAAAGTGTGTGGTGTAACACTAAAAAAGAAGGAATAATTTGGATATGTATTTGTACTTGTGGGTTATCTTAATGGAAAATGGTTCAAGAACCTTCATGTGTTTTGTGTGAGTTTATTCTATTAGAATATGAAGAAAGTAGTATAATTTAAGCTTACATAATGTGTTGCTACATTTTATGTAATAGTTCTATGTTTCTTCTACAAAAGGGAGCAAAAATGTATGCTAAGTTTTTGTCTCTAGAATAGGAAATCATTAATTGTCAAAGGAAGGTAACAACTAGTATGTGGCAATAGGAAGGGGGACTATTTAAAGGTTGAAGTTTGCATAATAGATGGGGTTGTTGTAGATGGTAGGCCACAACCATGAGAGGGTGCAATGGCGAAACATAGTAAGAAGCATTAGGGAAGCTTTCTGAAAGCTCGCAAATCGTAGGTAGTGTCATTAAAGGATTTCTACGCATTGTTAAAGTGGGATAGTAATTGTGGAAGGCCTACAAACCCATTGGGGCAACATTCAAAGGCGCTGAAGGTACTATAAAACCTAAGAGGGTAATTATTTCCAAATCCCTCTGATTTTACCTATTCACTGTTTATATTTTTTTCTTCTTGCACTACATTTGGAGTAACTTACAAACAAGACGATAGGTTTGTCTTTTGATGACAAACCCTACCTTCTCATTTTTCTCTTTGTGTGAAATTTTACTATTATTTGAGTATTTGTAAAGGAATAAACAAGTGAAGGTAATTTTTTTTAAGAGTATAAAGGAGTTGACCTTGTTTTTTTTAGCCTTACCTCCTTAAAATATGGTAATGTTTGAAGGCCGCAATTTCACCCCTTTACAAACCCCTTTTCATTTTTTCCAATCTTTAATCGCTTCAAGGTGTTGCATAAACGATCATTTAATGTTTTTTCCACAATTGATGAATCTAAATATTCTTTTTGGTAATCAACATACACATTTATCTACATTGCACTATGGGTCACTCGTTTCCTACTTGTATTATACACTACAAAATGCACATTATAAAAAGTAACCATGGTGTTAAGATGAAGGGATTCCATTATTTGCCTAGGTGTTTTTTCTTTTCAAGGTGCCTTTATTTTGTGCAAATCCACAAATTCATATTGTTGTGTCTCAATCCAATCTTCACATTTGATAACCTTTATAGATGCCATGAGGTTTACCATCCCTCAAACATACAAACGATGAACATTCAAACCCCTACACAAATTCAAAATTCAATGTTTATATTTTTCAAAAAGTGATTGGAAATGAACTACTACAAAATAATTGGAAATAGTCACTATAAATGAAGGATTTGAAAATCATTGGAAATCAAGCATTGGAAATGAACCACTACAAAATCATTAGAAATTAATCATTGGAAGTTACAATAATTGGAAATTAGTCACGAAGTTTAGGGATTGTAAAAAACAATCATTAGAAATCAACTTTTGAAAAATCTTTAAAAATCAATCATGGAAAATAATCACTAGAAATGAGCTTATGCAAGCTCATTGGAAATTAATCACTAGGTTTAGAGACTAGAAAATAGTCCATGGAAATCAACTTTATAAAAACATCAAAAATTGATTGTAGAAAATAGACATTGGAAACCAATCACTAGAAATGAGTTTAAATCATTGCAAATATGTTAATTGTTTTAGGGATTAGAAAAAGTCCTTGGAAACTTGCCACTAACAATCTATAAGTAGATGAATTGGAACAACAAGTTTAACATAATGAAGAACATCAAAACCATGATCTAAAATTTACATTTTTACAAATTGTTCATATTTGACTAGAATCTAAAGATCAAGAACATGATTTAAAATTGCTAAATTGGAAAGCAACAACACCATGATCAGTAGTTACAATTTCCAATTTGGATTGTTTGACTAGAATGAAAATGACCAAGATAATGATATAATAGAATGGAAGCAAGAGCATAAACAACCATGATCACTTTTGGCTATTATTGATTCGGAATTGTTTGATTAAAATGAAGATGAAAGTGACCAAAATTGGGATTTGGAACAACAAAATGAAAAGTAACAACATCATGATCACCATTTTTGGGTTATTCATTAAACATTGTTTGGTTAGAATGTTCAAATGAAAATCACCAAGATTGGGATCTAAAACAACAAAATGAAGAGTATCAACACCATGATCACCACTTTTGGGCCACCAATTAAATATTGTTTGGTTATAATGAAGACAAATATGACCAAGATCATGGTTTAAAACAACATAATCAAGAACACCATAATCACCACCTTATTTCACCATGATTTGACACTTGATGACCAAGACCATGATCACCACATGTGGGTTAAGGTTTAATGATTATTTAACCAAAATGAGAAAGAAGATGACCAAGATCATGAATGTAGAACCCTACACATTACAAAGGACCACATGGGTTTAAAGTTGTAGACTTTACAAGCATATAGATTGATGCCAAAATTCATAGGTTTTATAAGCTACCCTTTTAACCCTAAGCCCTTCAACGTGAATAAAATTGAGAAACGATTTATTTAATCATGATCCATACAAATACATATGTCAAAGAGGGCTATAATTTTGGGGTTTAAGTTTCAAGTGTTCATAATGACCCATAGAAGCCATGATCCATATAAATTGACTTATAACTACAACTACAAAGTTTCAAAGTTAATTGTCAACCCACAAATTGCAAATACATCATTTCAAAATCAGAAATTCTAAAGACAATTATCTATCAAACCTCCCAAAAAGTAGGCAAACATATTTCCATCAAACATTATTTACATGGTTGGATTTATAACCAAAATGTCAATTGTTTACTAAGACATGTAACAAGTAAAGTTTGCAACAATTCACTTCAAATTGAAAGCATTGTTTAAGAGACCACCTTGGGAGTCCTTGGGCAACTATTGTGCGATGGTAGAAGACATTATGATATTTCACAATTTATAAGGCATGCCATTCCACAAACTCACCAACAACTTTATGCCAAGCTTAATTTACTTGATGGAGATGCCATATCATGGACACATCCATTGGTAATATTTGAGAATATGTTCAATGGCAAATGCATTTATTAGAAAAGGGAGTAGACAATTGGGGTATTTAGAAAGTTTTTCATGGTTGTGGGGATGTTTTGGGTACAAGGGTTTGGGTACAAGGTAATACAAATTTTGGAGTTTATAAAGGCAAAAAAAGGTTTTTTTATTTCTAGGGGCAAAAAATGGTTTGTTGTTTTTGGGGTACATTTTTGCTTGAAGGATGTTCTAAACCATCCACTAGTTAGAGTTTGTAGAAATTCAAAAACCTTATAACAACAAAAAATAAATGACCATAACAAGAAAAATATGTGTTTGCCAAAAGATAAATTATTTTGCAAGATAATCAAAAAATTCTTTATATTCTTGCGCACCCTAACTTATAAAACCCATGATCTCCTATGTTTTTTTATGTTAGGTTAAACCTCACCTACCAAAAAGATGTAAAATTTGGAGCAAACAACTTGCGAAGTCCCTTTTAAAGTCCTTTTCAAAGCACTTCTAAACTACTCCTTACGTTGTGTCAGTTTCCAAAAGCTTGTTCACTCTAATGTCGAACTTAAAAATAACAAACTACACTTCTCTCCTTTCCCAACTTTGTAGTTGTAGTAGTTTTGATGTTTTCTTCAAGCTTGTGGTTTTCCTTACGCAAACCTTAAACTTCATTTGAGTTGTTGTGAACTTGTAAATGGGCATGGAACTTAACATGAACTCAATTCATGTTGTGTCTAGTATTTATTTTGAGTTTCAAGTCCCATCAAGCCTTCTTGTATTTGTTTTCTCATGTTTCGATCTCATCGCATGAATGAAGCAAACATTGGTTTTCAGTGCCATGTTTGTTTGACTTTACAAATAATTTATTGAACTTTTAGTTATGTTTGATGCCTTATTATGTCTAAACTGGTCGTTTTTGCCCCCTAATCATGGGACTTTACATATAACTTTAATAATTAAAATAATAATTAAAATCACCAAACCCAATAATCCCATTGGCTTGAAAAAAATTCAAGCTTTCACATATGTTAAACATTGGAAATAATGATCCTTTTATTTCTATTGTTTCCAATGGTCTTTTAAAATTCTCACAAACCTATCAAAATTTATTACACATCTAAGTGTTATTTCATTAAAGATAACTAAAAAAAACCAATTTAACCCACCAAATGCAACAATTTCCTTAACCGTAACATTTTTCTTATACACCTACACATAGGCCTATTCAACACCTTTTGTCTATTAATACACTAGTATGATAACCCTTGTTTGTAACCTTCATCTATACAAATATAGGGTTAATAAATACCTCTTACTACTTATTTTTTTTATTATTAGAGCACAAAGAAAAAAAAATTCATTGTGAAAATGGAGAGAAATAAAACTCAAAAAACAAACCAAAAGGAATTGATCTCAAGGGTGAAAGGAATTTTTCACTTAGTGAGACAACATATGTAATTCATAGCACCATTTAATTCTAAGATTGTCATGAAAACAAAAAATAGAATGCCCATTCACTTGGAATAAAATTCAACAAGAAAGTTTTTCTTAACTTATTTGGTAACCTTGTTAATCAAATTAAGCATACAACTTCATTCAATCCTAACATAATCAATAATCTAACTTGATGATTTCGAAGCCTTTAGTGCTTGAAAACTTTGTACTTATGATCTATTCAAATATTCCAATGCACAAGATTCATCAAGTAATGCTAAAGATTTTTGAATGGCTTGAATCTTTTAAGTAAATTTTCACCAAAGAGGCATTGACTTATAAACAATCCCATCCAAAGATTGAAAGAAAAAAAAATTACATCTAAACAAGTTCATGATGGTTAGAGCTGAAGATCACATGTGTCTTAGTCGATTACACTTAGGAAATGTGTGAAATTTTATTTTTCTATGCATAAGTTATAGTAAAAGCATGCAATATCAATGAGTTTGTTAACCTTAATCTTCCATGCGTTAATAACAATAGCCTTATGTAGAAGGACCACATGACATAACTTCTTTTCAAGACTTTTGTGATGTCCAAACTTTTTTTTAATTAGGTTAAAAAAACTTAAAAAAACATCTAGTCACTTCTTTGGACCCACAAGTTGTTTTATGCCTTGACTAACTTCCTCTTTACAAGCAATATATTTTTATTTAATTACCAAAAAAAAAACCCCTATCTTCCCAACACCATCAATTAATGTCAAATTGTATATGTGTCATCAAGTGAATCACAATATAACTCAAAGCAATTCTCTTGAACTCCTCAAATGATTTTGACAACCTTTAAACTCCTTAAAATGATTTTGACAACCTCGATCGATTGCCTTTTGCCCTACGAAAATTATGGTTTAAAAAACTTTGTTAAGCATTTTAATAAGCTTTGGTAAAACACTTGGCAAAAAATTATAGCGTATGTGGAGGGCACCTCATATCCATCAATTTCCCTTCTAGAAATCGAGAGAGATATTATGCCTACTCCTCAAGGATGGGAGAAAAATTATGCCTACTCATCGGGGTAAGAACCCTCCCACTATTGAAGAGTAGGTATAAGAATGCTCTCATTCATACACCTTGTAATTTACATAGGTTTGGTTCATGATAAATTTTGTCTTGTGGTTTAAAGATAGGTAAAGCCCATGGGTGCGAGACATTCCCAAAATGCAAGGCCAGACTTGTCCTAGGGCCATTCTTTTGAGAATGGCCCCAACCCTAGGGCTTTACCCTACACTTAATGGCTTCCAATTGGGATATTTGGTGGAATTATTATATTTCTTAACCTCCTTGATGTATTATGAGCAAAACTCAACCAAAATGCCTTAAGAGATGAAAAAAGGGTTCATCATAAATTACAATGGAGAATGGGGATCTGTTCCCAAAGAGTTCCCCCAATAGTTCCCAATAGCACCTCAATTTTATCCCATCCCTTCCATACTGAGCTTTAGTCCTGGACTTCTTCTTCTTTTACAAGAGCTTTGCCGAGTGCAGCTACAGCCAGGATTATTATCACGGCCACTATTGGGAGCAAGAAGAAGAAGAAGAAGAAGAAGAAGAAGAGCATCTCCAGCATTTCAGCAATGGCCCAAGATTCCCGACTTCAGCAGATCAGGTGAGAGAATCTCTTCTTTCTCTTGTTTGGTCCTGTTAGGTTTTGAATATTTGCTTGCATCTGCTGCTGCTGCAGGCATAAATTTGGTGCGACTTTGGGAGGGGGGCTTCTTCTGCTGAGTATTTAGTCTCTAGAGCGTCTGTTCTGATTCCATGAGCATTTCTCTGGCAATTGCAAAGTGATCTATAGAACTTGGTCTCCCACTCTGTTAGGTAGAGACCTTGCTTCTGGAGATTCCGCGAATTTCCCCCATCTCCCCCACAGAGATTGGAGTTTCGGATTCAAGACATGCGATTTCAGAGAGACGCAAACACTAGAAGAAAATGGGATTGCTGTTAGGGTTTCTCTCTTTGTTTAAACCCTAAACCCTAGTGCTAGATCCACTCGGATGGTTTTTTTTCTTTCCTTTGTATGTGTCCCTAAGACTAGAAGAAAATGGGGTTGCTTTTATGCTTTCTCTTTTTCTTTGAACTGTAAACCCTAAACCCTAGTCCTCGATCCCCTGGCATGGTTTTTTTTCTTCTTTGTTTTCGTCTCTAAGAGTAGAAGAACATTGGATTGCTGCTATGGTTTGTCTCTTTCTTTAAACCCTAAACCCTAGTCCTCAATCCGAAGGCATGTTTTTTGTTCTTCTTTGTATGTGTCCCTCATTCACGCCAAAAGTGTTGCATGTTGGGATTGCTCTAGGAAAATCAAGAGGAAAAAAGGTGGTGGTACTGCACCAAAGATGAAGAAGAGAGGCAGCCGGACAAAATTCGAGGAGTATTTGGAGATGGAACAGAAGAAGAAAACAGCAGGTGTAACTGCCGAGGAAGATCTTGCACTTGAGCGAAGGCTGGCAAAGAAACTGAAGGTGAAAGAAGGTAAACTGAGTGTTTGCATTGGGGATGGCATTGATGACATTCTTGATGGGATCAACTCTGGTGTGGCAACTGAAGAAGAAATGGAAATTCCATCAATGGAAGAAGTTGTTCCAAAGGTTGAGGTTTCAAGATCAAAAAAGAGGAGGAGAGAAGTTATTCCTCCTCCTCAAATCAGTACACCAGTGGAAGCTCCAAAAGTTCAGGTTCTGGTATCCAAGAAGAGGAAAAAAGTTGCTCCTGAAATTGGAACAATTGCAAGAAAGAAGAAGGTGCAAGAATATGATGACTTGAAAGAAGCCAGTGCTATGAAAATGGAAGATGCAGAGGTGGAGGTGGAAGATGCAGAGGTGGAGGTGGAAGATGCAGAGGTGGAGGTGGAAGATGCAGAGGTGGAGGTGGAAGATGCAGAGGTGGAGGTGGAAGATGCAGAGGTGGAGGTGGAAGAAGTGAAGTACATTCCCCCACATTTGAGAGAGAAGATGAGCAATGAGTCTGAAGAACTTGTGCGTATTCAACGTCGAGTGAGAGGTGCAGCAATTCCCATCATGAATTTCAGACAGGACCTCTGCTTTTTGTATCATTCTTGTAGTGCTCCTGCATGCAATGTACTGCTTTAAAGACCAATGTACAGTACTTGTTTCCTGAAATGTTGTGGAAATCCAGGCCTATATTGATGATGGTCATTCCTTCTGATTGAATCAGGCCCTATTTGTTCAAGGTAGTGTTGTTTCTTCCAAAGCACTAGGAGTAGGATGTTTGCAGATACTAGAGTGCCATAAAGAGTTTAAGGGTTGGGTACAGGCTTTCTCAGGATTTAGAGCAGAGGAATCATGTGGTAATGATGTGTGGGAACAGGTCTGTTAAACAGATTGTCAGAGGCAAATGTGGAATCAATAGCATCAGAAATCTCTTCCCTCTTTCAGGTTCTTGTCCTTCTTCCTCTATCTCTGTGGTGCCTGTGTTTAATGCTTCCATTGGAGAAGAGGATGGCCTGGGTTGAGGGTTTATGGCCTGCTGATTAGAGTAGGTTTTAAAGATTTGACTCACAGTACAAGACCACAATGTATTCATGAGCACATTTCAGAGGTTAATGCAAGGAGATAGGTACCAAGGATGGTGATGTCTGGTTTTTCTTTTGTTAGCATGTCCTGATTTGCCAAGGAGCTCCCTGTTTTTGGTTCTATGCACAGCCTTAAATCAATGCAAGGGTTTGGTGTCAGCAGGTATATGGGAGGCGGTCAGTCACTGAGATTGTAACCACAGAAATCATTGGAGCATGCTGTGGAGGTCCCCGTGGAAATGACCAGTAGATGATTTTTCATTTCCTTTTTTTTGACCTCAAACCATTGCAGTGTT
This sequence comes from Sphagnum contortum, assembly GCA_963920785.1. Classification (NCBI taxonomy): domain Eukaryota; kingdom Viridiplantae; phylum Streptophyta; class Sphagnopsida; order Sphagnales; family Sphagnaceae; genus Sphagnum; species Sphagnum contortum. The sequence continues at coordinate 14,334,882 of OY987292.1, read as the reverse complement.
TTGTGTTTTACTGCAAGAACTCACTAATCTCAATGTCCATTGCACAGTTCTTTAGTCTTCCTTCCCTAATAGAATAAGACTTGTCTTGGGGTCTCAAACCCATCCATCAATGAGGTTATGGCAGCACTCACTCTTGTCATGCTTGTTTTGGCTTTGCTGTAAGTGACAGAACAGTTTCCTTAAAAGTGTGATTGTAAAGTTTCCCTCTGGAATATCACAAATATGTCCAATCTTTGTTTGGCTTATTCTATAGCCCCAGGAATTGTTCTTATTGCATCATTTGTGGGTGTTTTTGTTGTGAAAGGTATGCAGCAGTTTTTGCAGCCTATGTTGCAGGGACTGCAGCTATGGTTGGTATGGATTTTGGAGCCAAATTTTTGGCTTCCCTTGGCACAGCATTTGAAGTAAGCTTCATCTCATGAGCCATCTCTGCTTTTCCTGAGATGGATATTTCTGGCATGGTGACTTATTTACGGGTTGTAGCTGTATGATGTTAGTGTGTGATCATTGACTTTGCATTGTCAGATCAGGGAGTATTAGAGACCTGATTGAATGTGGATGCTTCTCCTTACTGAAAAGTCATAGATTTTGGTGCATTACAGGAACAATATGAGAAGGCAGACAGTCTTGCTCTCAGGAATCTGACATTGCTATTTTCACACCTTTTCTCATTCAGTCTTGTCTCTAGGTGAGTTTCACACATAAGTGTATCTGCTCATGAAGTTCATTGGGAATTGAGTGCCTCGCATATGGACCAATGATGGATGACAATCCACCCAACAAGTAGCAATTAGATTGCTATGCAACTTGAAACTTGAATTTGAAACCTGCACATTTGCAACAACTCTTAATGGAGGTGGACATTAGTAAAAACTGTGCTGATTCCTGACATCTATGTAATTGGTTTTGTTTGGTAAATTCCCCCTTAGAACAGTCACATCTCCTCATATGTCTTTCTCTGCTAACCTTGTGCTGGTATTTTGTTTTTCCAATGTGGCAGTGAGCTTGTCTATGAGTTACTGGCTTTGCTGTGCAAAAGATTTGAGGAACTTGATGTCTCCACCATTCTAATTCTCTTACAGTGTGAGACCCCTCTTGCAAAAAGCATGTCCTGTCTTTCTGGTGTATGGACTTTTGGTTGGTCTGCACCCTCAACATTGGCAATCAGTCGATTCTGTTTCCCTCTAGTGAATCTCAATTTCTTTTCTGGATGAGTGATGCTACAATCCAAGTTAATCATCTCTCTTGCAGCTTGTTGTGTCATAAAACAGTAGCCTTCATGCACTGTTCTGGTCATGGCATCTTTGGTAATTGCTTGTTTCAGTCTGTTGCACATAACATATTCGGGCTACTTGCTGCTATTGATTTGTATCAATGAGTTGGTACAGTGAATACACACTTATGTAATATGTGCTTGGATTGGCAGCATGTGGAATGGCATTGAGAGCAGCTGACCCAGCATCGATGAAAGAGTTCATAATATCTATTCAGGAACGTACTGCAGAGTTGAAATCTGTCCTCTCCAAAAAGACTGATGGAAATTCTACCATCATAGGCAAGCGGGTAAGCTCGACCCCATCCCCTGGATATTTTTTGTAAAGGAGACTCTACATTCACAGCTTATTGAAGCATTATATTTTCTCAGCCTTTGGAATTCTTGCTTTTTGGGTACTGAGAATAACACTTGTTGTGCAGCTGCAATTTATGCTCGACATGATATGTGACATTAAGAACAACAAACGGCGGCCTAAAGATGAGCTGGTTGTTCACTCTCGCTTGAAAAAATGGCTTCAAAAGGTAATTCTTTCTGCACAACTAGTTGCTCAATCTGGGTTTTGGTTTTCCTCTAAAAGGATACATGTCAGATCTGGCTTAAGGTTGTAATTCTGACACATTTCCAGACTCTTGATATGTATGTCCAACTCTTGTTTTAGTTTCTGTTGTCATGATAGGAATTTTATTGTTTCAAGCCTGTCTGTTGGTTCAATGTTCAGGATATTTGACCATTTGAGAGTAATGTAGGTCAATATGGAGAATTAAGACTTGCTCTTTATTTCTACAGAAGACCTGGATTTTTCTCTGAAAATTGTACAACTTACTTTGTTGGGCAGCTAGGGGTTGATGAGGTTCAACTTCGGGCGGTCACATGGGCAGGGCTCTTGGATCCTGATAAGAAGGGTCAGTGGTGGCTGCCTGGGGCTCCAGGCAGTGGCAGTGGGGATGTTGCTGAAAATGTAAGGGCAGAAGTTGCTGGGGTAATGGATGTAGGTACTGCAGAGGCAGAGAAAATGCTTCAACTGGCAGCTTCTCAGAGGATGAATACTGATGGCCGTCGTGCAGTTTTCTGCATTGTCATGAGCAGTGAGGATTACATCGATGCATTTGAGAAAATTTTGCGACTCAAGCTGCCTGGGAAGCAGGTTTCTTTACTGATTCCTGAAGTCGCTGACATCTTTTTAAGGCTGGTTTCTGTTTTGCTGGTTGTGTGGGTTAGGGAGAAAATTATGAATTAGTGTATTATTACATGGGTTCTGGGCTCATATTAACAAATTTAAAGGCAACAGATACAATGCCTTGGAAACCCAGTACACTGAGGATGAATTAAGTGAAGCTGTGTTTCTGGTGGATTTGTGACAGGACCGGGAAGTTGTAAGGGTTATCCTGGAGTGCTGCCTTCAGGAACAGCTCTACAACAAATACTACTCATTACTCACAGCTAAGCTTTGCCATCATGACAAAAACCACAAGTTCTCCCTCCAGGTATGAAGACAAAATCAAGGATTTTGGGCACACCGCTGTAAATGAACCTAGAATAGGAACTGATCTGTTACAGTGCAGTCTGCCTCGAAACACTGGGTGACTTGACCTGGGGCTTCATACACCATGGTGTTTTCCCCTACCTTCAGTTGTGGGAAGACCCAAAAAGAGAGAAGACACCTGCAATCCTTTATGAGGAAGACTATATGCTTAACAGACGCAAGATTGATGAAGTGAGATAATGGATGCTGAGCTTGCTTTAGGAGCACAGGATACTAAAATGATAATGGTATTTGCTGGTGCAGTATTGTCTGTGGGATCATTACAAGCAACTGCATGCAATGGAACTACGTCGGAGCACAAATCTGGCCCGATTGACAGCATCTGTAATCAGTTCTTTTGCACTCTCTTTATCAGTGTTGAAGGCAGTTGATTTCAGTGATGCAAGAGTCATGACTTCAAAGGTGGTGTTGCACTTCCGTGTCCTCATAGAATGTCTGTTGATGGAAAACTCAGATGAAGTGGTCTGGGCTGTGTTTTCTCGCATTGCTGTACCCCCAGAGCTTGGTGTCCTCCGAGACAGTCTGGCATTGTTCATACACCAAAACCTGCTTAAACATCCTGCTGAGAATGCAAAGTCAGATATTACGAAGGTAAATCTTGAGAAGTTGTCTTTGTTAGCCAAAAGGTGCAAATTAGCTAAAAAGGCATTGGCGAATGTGTCAGGTGAACTTTTTAAATGATTCTTTTGATTTGTTTATTTTCCAAGCTGTGAAGATCTTGTTCTGACAAAGGCAAGGCGGATCATTGTTTATGTTTGTCCTTACTTGTGATTTCATTCAGGATTAGACAGTTGGGTCCTGTGGGAACACTTGAATATCATAACTTTGCTAGAACTGAAAACAGAAAAAACCCTTCCATACTGTTTTCATGTGGGCTTTTCTAACAAACTACAGAGGATAATAGAATGAATGAAATGAACTTGTAAAAGGACCATCTTTGAGTTGATAACTTTGGTGTACATTACTAGCATATTCTATAAAGAAGATTTTGTGCAAACAAAATAACAGAATGAAGGAGATGAACTCTGAGGATGACTTTGAATAACTTCAGCTTAATGTATTAGCATATTTCATATGGAAGGCTTTTGTGGGTTTGTGGGAATAGAATACATTGGGCTAAATTGTTAATGTCCTTTTTTCAAATGTCCTATGAAAGTCCTTTTGAGACCATTCAAGGTTTAACCCTTATTTTAATAAACCTATATCTTCCCATATTTTTCATCTTGCCAATGACCCTCATGAAAAGGCAATCTCCACATTTTATTCATTGGAATTTTACCTTATTGTTTATGAATCATTGTAATATCCTTTTTGTCATTGGGTCTAATGTATGAGTCAACAATGAACATGTAATTTAGTGTCTGATTCAATTCTTTATTTTTATTTTCTGTTCCTTGACATTTTGGCAACATAATGGGAACTTATGATAACATCAATGGAACAAGTTAAGGATAGAGAGCGAAAGGACGGTTACAACATTACCATGGTCAACAAGAGTTTTAAGTATATACTTGAATTATATACTTAACATAGGGCCACACCTTGTGTTAGTGTCAATGGGTACAAACTACAAACATCCTTATTATGTCAATGTTGACATTAGTCATTCCTCCTACCGCTAAAATCGATATCAACTTTGGGATTTAACATTTATCTCACCCTATTGATCACACTTAATGGGAGAGAAGTTACATAACACCGTTACCTCCAATGCTATTATTAGTTGTGTCTACACTACCATTATGGTAATTTCATCCATTAAGTGTTTGTCATCCAACAAGGTGTCATCCCTTTCATTTTCACATCAATAGAAAACCAAACCTCTTCTCTACATTTGTTGCTTGCTTTTGTTCATTGCTTCGATTAGGGTAAATAAGCTTAACACCACACACAAGCTTACAAATGAAACATCCCATTAGTTCTATCCTTCAATGAAACAACTTTAATTGTTTTGTTGCACAATTGATTGCTTATGGTTGAACGTCTAGTATGAAATTGATGGGTTGTTCAATTTTTTGAAAAAAAAAAGTCAAAATATTATTTTTTAATGTTCATTGACGGGTGTAAAAGTGAAAGAGCATGGATAAATATCACCCACCTCATGATCTCGTAATGTTTACCAACATGAGGTTTTGTGAAGACAGATCAAAAGTATAAATGATTATAAATCGTGCGGGAGGGGGAAGGGGGTTTCTTATTGTTTAATGTTGGGGCTATTGGGCTTCAATTTTTTAAATCATTATACATTTGCAAAGTTTTTTTTTGTAGTATTCGGGGGTTGAATGTTCATTGAATTGGGAAAAAGGTAGGAACCCAATAGGAAGGGGGTGTTTCTGTTGTTTGTTATTGGGGGTGTGAAAAATTGTTTAGTATTAGGCACATAGATTGTCCCATTAAATAGTGTTCCAAAACTTAATTGTGGGCTCATAAACTACCATCAACAACAAGTAACCATAATTTAAGATATTAAAAATTGAAACATTCATGAGCCACCTAAAAGCTCACACTTTGCATATTACCACCCAATTGTGTACACATTTTCCTTGAAAAAAATTGCAACACATCCATAAGCATTTGGGCAAATCTTAATAAAACTCATAATTTTATTTTTTTCTATATCACTTTTTTAGCATGTCATCTCTACAAGAAGAAAAACGTTTAAGAGCATTCCAATCTTTTCTATAAAGATTAACTTTCAATTCAAAAGTCTTGAGAAATAGAATGGATGACAATAGACTAGTGCAAGAAATAGCCATAGAAGGACTACAATCAAATTTAATTAGAAATGTAGAATAAAAAAAAGTAGCCATAGAATAATTAAAATAAAATCTCATACAATATGCAAAAGTGCAAGAATTAGCATACAATGTTTGTAATCAAATTTGAAAGGCAAGGGAGAGATACAAAAATTGGAAGTGACGAGAATAGAACATACGGATTGAAATTTTGGACAATATTTAAAATGAGAAATATAAGCAATACCTCTACTACCATTGGGTTTCCAAGTACGTATTCCCATCTTTTCTACCTAGTAATTTGAAAAGGGGCAAGTTCCAATAATCTCAAGCTCCCCGTTCATTGAGATTTATTCCGACAACTTGCACAACAATAGCATATCACAATTAGGTTTGGGAAGAATTCTCAAATTTTTACAAATTTTATTTTAGATCTAACATTATAGGGTGGCATGTAGATTAAACATATCCAGCTCTAACATATTTATTCTCTTGGGAAAATTATAAGAAGAATAAAGGTATATCTCTTGTAAAGGCAAGACATATTCCATCCATTAGCTAGAGGCTAGGACCAACAAGGATGGGAAATCCATGACGTTACATTTGTTTTGCAAGAAACGAAATGGAGTGGTGTTGGACCGAGAGCCAAACACCAAGTATTTGTATATTTGCCTAGTAGAAGGATTGGAAGTATGTAGAACACAAGGACTAACTCAACATTCTTGCCAAAATTCTACAACAATTTGCAACTTCTATACAATAGAAACAACTATTCGTAGATCACATATGGAATAGTGATGAAACTAGAATTCACGTAGGTAGACAAGCATGGGTAAGAATGTCACATTGCATTAGTCACATTGGTTTTGACATTCATGTTGGTTTAGGATCAACTTAAGTCAACGCAATGTGTTTTTGCATTAGTAATTTTATGGGGGGACTAGGATGACTAGTTAGATTTGGGTCTCGATCCATATGTCTTTTAAGAGTTTAATTGCAAAGAAAAAAAAGTCCAAACTTTCAAGATGTGGTGACTAAATCTCAATCACCATTTCAATACTTAAGATTTTTTTAAAAATATTTTTGCAATTGAAAATCAATTGTTGTATAGACTAGGGTGAACGTAAGGGGGACTAGGGTGTCCATAGGTTGCAATATAGCAATAATTAAATTCCAATCCCCCCAAAAAAAAGTTAAAAAATTTGACTATTGACTTTTAAGGGTGTCATACTAATTTAGTTTATCTTGCAACTTTCACTATTTAGTTTGATTAGCATAGGCCTTTTTCTACAACTGGAGCAATTGATTTCCATGGTTTTTATGCTTCCATACCATATTTTTAATCCATACAATCTTGTCAATGAATTTGATTATGATGACCAACTAAATGATCACATTCTATCATGAGATTCATGAAGTCTTTTAATGAATTTTGCAACTAATAGTTCATGAGCTTTGAAAATAACAAAATCCTTTAGATCTTTAAATAATTGTTATATTTACAAACTAGGGTTGAAGGATGTGAATCGGAACTTGTGGAATTGAAATGGTTAGTTACTCATCGTTGATTAGCAATTTCAAATTTGGTCAATAAAGTTACAACAACTTACATAAATGGAGGCCATTGTTCAAGGTTTGGTGATGGAAATCACACAAATGTAGGTTCAAATGTTGTTGTGATTATATTTGACACAACTTGAATACATGCGCACTTGTGAGTAGGCATTGTGGGTGGAACCTTTGGAGAAATTATTTTGGTGATAGGCTCAAAATGCATTACAACAAGTTGACTCATTAGTACTCACTTAACTATTGGTGACATTTGTGCTCTAACAATTGGAGGCCTCATTCTTTGAATGATATTGCTCCATTGTAACTTCATGCACATCCCCTTCCACGTCATCTTGCAAATCATCATGGGTTTTAGAATTTTTTTGTAGATTAATTTTTTTGGGGTATGCATTAGAATTACAACACCAACTCGTATGGATTTATTATAATTTTATAAGAATATTTGTGGTGTTTTAATTCAAGTCAAACATCAAAACTATCAATTATTTTGAAAATGTGTTATATTCACATTTCTTCGAAATCTAGGGAGTTGCCTCCACTTGATCTAACTTCCATTATTTCCATTGTTATGCGTGGGGCTTTCATAAACTAGATTGTTCATTAATCATCAATGAACATTTTTCACATAAGAGGTTTTGATTTTTAGCAATTTTTACATGGTATATCGTTGTTATGATGTTGATGTAATATGTAGAATTTTCAAATCTCTCATGAGAATAACTTTTTTTTATTTCAATAAAAAATATAAAAAATATTATGAATATTACATTAATAATAATATTTGAGACATCTAAAAACTTGTGTTCCAAAATATGTATAGATAGTTGAATCAATGTTGTGAAATCTTCAAGTTTTCCTAAAAACCATTGGTTGAATTTTTTTAAAAACATTTAAGAACCACCTTTATTCTTTCTATAAAAATTAAAAAAAAAAAAATGGCCTAGTTTTTTTAAAACCTAGAAAATGCACCACTAGTTTTCAAATGAACCGATTTTCATTCAATTTTCATCGTAACATGATTTGATCTTAAGACCTTCTATAGAGGGATTATTAAGTCACACCTTCTTATGTGAAGAAAGATAAGTTATTATTATTATTTTAAAATGACATGTGTCAGTACATTTAAAGTTTAAGGCCTTGACACATTCAAAATTTAAATAAAAGTTGTCACAAGTTTTTTTTTCACATGTGAAAGCATGGCCTAGTGGTAAAAGATCTTTTTAATTTCAAAATGGTCTTGAGTTCAAATTTCCATTATTAGGTTAAATTTTTTTATTAGGTTGAGGATCGGAGTCAAAAGTCAACCCTATAATCAATTAAGGTTGGGGCTAAGTGATACCATAGGTGTTTTTCACCTAAAGCGAAAACCATTGATATTCACAATATGAATTGGCTTTAAACCCTAGACCTAGTTCTCATTTATATGTTTTGTGATACCCATCAAGATTGGGCATGACATGTAGTTCAAGGAGTTACTTAACAATGTGCTAAAGGACACAATTTGTCGCAACCCTACTTTGGCCAAGTGTGGGGGTGAAGCCCAACACTTGGAAAAGTTGGGATTTGGAGTCCTCCGGGACTCCCGAATGTTCAAAGTTCGACAGCAAGGGGAAAAACACCTCGCATTGGGGTGTTCTTGGTGTTTTTGGAAAGGTCTTGAAACGTAGATATCGAAAATGCCCTCGCATTAGCAATTCGGACATCTGCAGCCCAAGTTATGGGCAAAAGAAGGGTCGGGAGTCAAATTGGCAATTTGACTCCCGACCACAAAAAGTCGGGAATCGACCTCTTTCCGATGTCCGATTCGAGAGTGCGACATGGCGTTGAAAAGATCTCGACGAGGGCTACAACTTTGGTTCAGACCTCGTTGCGATCCAACTCTGTAGTCGGGAGTTATGGCGGTTCAAAGTTCCGAGAGTCCCGTCGGGACAAAATCAGGACTCCATTTCGGGAGTCCCGGGAATTTGTGCCATTTGGATGTAGTCCCCACGACGAGCTGCAGAGAATACTATAGGGAGTAAGGTGGTGGCTTACTCCCGAGTCCGGGCCGTGGTGAGTCTTGTGTGTCCAAATGCCCGTGGCAAGTCCCAACACCCAAGGGTGTCCCGAATGCTAAACTAACCTCCCGTGGTTGGTTTTTGGGTGCAGATTCAAGCTTGATCTTCTAGTCCCTCTTCCTAGTCTAATCCCGGGGCTCCCAACTCAACCCTCTACCCCTTTCTAGAGTTGGAAGCCGGGAGTGTGCCCTTCGGTCCCAACTTTCGCAACTTGACATTTGGTGGACCCTCAAGTGGGTTCACCCCGGGACCAAGGAGCGCGTCACAATTATTTCTTGTATGGAGTTTTTAAAAAAAAACATGTTGATGGTGTAAAATGAACTTCAAAACATGCATTCACACAAATTTCAAATTAACAATTTGTTACAAACCTGTAGACATACACCCATAGAACATTATTTACAACATGTTTACAATGCTTGTGGCAACTTTATGGTCATAAAAAAAGTACCATTTTTTTGGAATGCATAGAAAAGAACAATATTGTTACCACAATGCCAAAAGTTTTGCAAATTGGAACCTTATGTTTTGAAATGATACAAGTTACATGTCAAATTCAATAGTGTTTACTGCAACATTGGCTCCTTTTTATGTGTTTATACCCCATGGCCAAAATCCTAGGAAGGTGCACAAGCCCTATTCCCAAGTCTATAATGAATGTCAAGGCTTTTTTGCCAAGATTGATAGGATATTATAAAAATTTCATTAAAAATTATGGTAACATTATTGAATCGTTATTTGAATTGAGAAAAAAAGATGTGAGTTTTCATTGAAATCGTCATTGTCAAGTTGCATTTGACAGACTGAATCAACACTTATTGGAAGCTTTAATTTTGACTATATTAGATTTCACAAATACATTCATTTTAAATGTCAATTGGTTGGTGAAAGGGGTTGGGCCAATCTTATCCCACAAGAATGGTAAGTGTGAACATGTTATTGTTTATGCAAGCTATAAGGGATTAATTCCTATTTAATAGAAATATCACCCCATGGAAGGAAAAGGTTATGCTTTCATTTGTGAAATTATGCATTTCAGGCAATTTTTACATCAAACTTTCTTTGTTTTGAAGAAAAATCACAAGCCATTGGAATGGCTAACATTTATTTTAGATGCAAATGGACAAAGGGGGAGCTAGATCTCCATGTTACAAGATTTCCATTTCAAGATAATTCACAAACTTGGCAACAAGCACACTTATGTGAATGCTTTGAGCTAAAATCCAATATGCACATCAAATGAAGAAGATTTTCAAGCAAAAGTACTTGATTAGTTGAATTTTCTACCATTACATAATCAAAATTGTGTTGCAAATGTATTCATTCCTTTGGAGGTTGGAGTTGGTGAGGCTCCAAACAAATCAAGTTAGCCAAATAAAGAGATGATGTGTTAAGAAAAAGCACTTGTGGTTAAGAGTTTACAACCTAGGTACATAACATTGAAAATTACCATTGCATATTGTGAATAATTCATTTGGGAAACACAAAGGATGGTGGATGAAGATACGAGTGTACAAGAAAATGCTAAATTAGATGAATAAAGTCCAAGAACACATAGGTGTTGAGACATCTAACACATTGATGTAAATTGTGTGAAATTATTGATCGGGATAGTTTGGGATTTGAATCTAATGAGTTTGCAAAAAATGACAAGGTGAAAATAAGAGTGATAAAATATCATTGATAAGTTGACAACCTAGTGTTCCAATATTTGGTGGTCCCATGGCCAAAAAAAAAAAGAGGCGATTGTGAATCAAAGAACCACATTGAAATTGGGCATTTTAGTGAACAACGCACATTTGCTAAGGTAAAGTGGAGATATTTTTGGCATGATAGTATGGAATTTGTGAGAAGGGTGATACATGAATGTGATCATTGCCAAATGGTCAAGGAGACATGGAGTATTCAATTTTGGATTCAAGAGATGAAAAGTATAGATATCTGTGACCTATTTTATAGGTAACTTTGGACATTACACGACCATTACTTGAAACAAAGAATAGTAACAAGTATGTATTAGATATAATTGACCATTATTCTATGTGGTGTTAGGCTAAATTAATAAGGAACACACCGTTGTTGTTGTTAAGTTTATGTAGGAGGAAATCATTTGTAGATTTGGAGTGCCCAAATATGTCTTCATTGATAATGGCAGAAAATGGATGGTGAGATTTGACATCATGTGTAAGAACTATGGTATTATGCATTAATTCAACACCATAGTGGTCACAATGTAACAATATGGTTGAAAGGATGATCAAGACCATAAAGCACATATTGACAATTGTTTCATCTAACAATTGTTTCATCTGCTAATGTGTAGAAATGGGACATGTAGGTACCTAGGATATTCTTTGGGTATCATTATGGGATATAATCCAACATGAAATATTTTTCATACATGATCCTTATTAGAAGAACCTCATGGTTGATAGTAGACAACAACATTTAAAACTTGCTAGAGGTTGTTGATGATTGGTTGGACCCTAAGTTAGAAATTACTATATGAATAATTCACAAGATGGAGTTGGTGGCACAACTCCATCAATCATCATTGGACAATGTAGATCAAGTTCAAAAGAAACAACACAAAACTTATGTTGCCAAGGGAGGATGGTTACTCTTTGTTGGTTTCATAGTTGGGGACACTTGGGTAAAGATGAAGAAAGGGAAAAAATCAAAAAACTTGGTAAGAAGAAATCCTTGATTGCCAATTGGGAAATGTTTGTGGGTTATCAAGAAGGTGGCCAAATATGCATTCTCAAAGATAAGGAAGAGTGGATTTGGGAAACGCCAAAAAGAGACCTACAAGAATACCAACATTTGCTTTGAGGCGTAATCTATGTGGACATAGATTTTCCTAGCATGGAGAGGTGACATATGATCACACCTGTTCCTTATCTATAGATGGATTTGGGTGTGATACTGCAGCTTTTTCTTAATGATTTGTTTTCAAGTGTGCTTTTTTTTCTTTGTTCAACTTCCTGGGCTGAATTACGTGTTGCTGAATCCTATTGATGTCCTATTCATTGTTGGAATGATTCATTTAGTGGTGAGAAATGTTTTGTGATTTCTGAATTGTCACAAAGATGACAATACCCATTCTTGAGAGTGAAAGCAACGTGTGCTAATTTCTTAGCACCTGTAGAATATATTTGGTGCATTGTGTAGGTTAGTTAGTGGTTTGGATAATGACCGGGCTGTTTCTGCAACTTTAGTAACCTCACGGCTATTCTTGAGGCTTCAGTATGTGATCAGAATGTTGCTGTTGGTCAGATTTTGTATCTCGAGACAATTGATTTCTCCACCCTCTCTTTTTGGTGACACCGTCACGAAACTTATTTGGAAAAGACGTCCATCACGTTCATGGTCCCACCACAAATCAGTTCCCAAATCGGCAGCCCCGAGACTGATGATCATTCGTTCCAAATCCGCACTCACCAGCACCAAAACCCCTGTCACCCCTCCCCCACAAGTCTCTATATAAACTTTCCAATCCAGTTACATTTTCTCGCAATTCCCAGTTCCCCACCTTCCCAAATCTATTTCTAGACTTCGTGCATTTGCAGCATTTTATTGTTTTTGTTGTTGTTGTTGGTGGTGAGGCGGATCTCCGATCTAAGCTTTGTTCTGATTAGTCCCTGATCTGTGGAGAACGAATTGTAATTGCTGTTGCTGTTTTGCTACTTGTGGGTGTTGGGAGTGAGACCAGTCTACCCCTGAGCTCGGATTCAACCCATCTTTGTCTTAGATCTTCTCTGTTCGTAGGTATTGGAATGGCTGCCGTCAAGAAAGTGTTTCTTATTGCCGGTGCGTCGAGTAAGAATGGTACCTCGGTGGCTAAGCTTTTGCTGGCCGAGACGGGCAACAAGTACTTTGTGAGGGTGGGAGCTCGAGATCCTACCAAACTCTCTGGTCTCGTTGCTCTGGGTGCTGAAGCTGTGGTTCTAGATACTAGTCTGGAATCGGCGTTTGCAGCATTCAGTGGTGTGGATGGGGTTTTCATCGTCTTGCCATATGTGGCGGGTGGTGACGAGGATATTTTGATCGAGAATTATCTGAAAGCGGCCAAGGAAACAGGTACCCAGCACATCGTTTACTTGTCCGCCATTGATGCGGACGTCAAAACGTCTCATAATCACAAGAAGTACGAACAATTGGTGTCCGAAAGCGGGATCCCGTTTACCATTTTGCGACCAGCTTGGTTCCACGAGAATGTCGCTACGTATGATGGAGAAACCATCAAAAGTCAAGGGGTTTTCTGGTCGAGTGCTGGCGATGGTGTTTTCACTAGTGTTGCGATCGCTGACATTGCAGCTGTTGCTGTGGCGGCCTTCACTGAACCGCACAAGCATGTGGGCCAGACCTATACGCTGACGGGCGAGTCTGTGACGGAGAAGCAAGTGGCAGAGACGATCAGCAAGATAATTGGCAAGCCGGTGACACATGTGAACCTGAGTCCGGAAGAATATGAAGCTCTGATAACACAAGTTACTGGACGGAAGGAATACGCAGCCGGACTGGTGCTGTTGGACACGAACAGACGTGAGGGGCACTTCGCTAAAGTAGATCCAGCTTTGGAGCAGATCATTGGACGCAAACCCATTTCATTGGACGAGGTTTTGACAAAAAATGCGAGTGCTTTCAAGGCCTGATCTCGCTCTAGCAACCAGTACCACCACACCATCCAGCTGAACAAAAAACACTGGAAGAAAAACTCCGAGTCCCCTCTTTGTCTTCTCTTGCAAAATTCAAGCCAATCACCTGCAGACGGGCAGGATCTGTTGAGCCTTTTCCAAAGATTGTCAATGCAATTCCGTTCAGTTTCAGAATAATTAGTCAGCTGGTCCACAAGTTGATAGAAATTGTGGCATAGCTGCACATAAACTATGTTCACGTTTTTCATGTCTTGAAGTGCTTCACCACAAATTCTCAGACATAAGCACCCCAACCCCTTTGAGATCTACCAAGGTGACAAACTTGTCTACTGTTTAACAAAGTAGCTGCAGCTCTTTCATATTTTCATGTGTTTGTGCAAGTCCCTCCTAATTGAGTTGCGAAAGTTGTATGGCCTGGGGCTCCTGTTTGCAATAAAGATGGCTACATGTTGACAAGGATCTGCCAAATTTCTGTGTTGTGAAGATTTTGCATATGATACAGTTTCTGTTTTCTGCACAGCTCACGGTGCTCTTTGCATCTACCACAGTTTGTATCTCACCCACCCCTTTTTCTGTACAAGATTCATTGGGATACCATAAGTACAAGATTTTGAACTAGTCTTTTGTTAGATTAAAATGAAAGCTAGAACCGTGAAAAATATTTATGAGAAGAAGGTTTAGATCTTTACTTAAGAAAGTTGTTTATTTTATTTATTTTTTTGAAAAGTTAATAAACAGGTTGAAATTTATATAATTATGTTTTTATTTTAACTATTTTTTGAACCTGATATTTACATAGACCGCTATACAATCTCTGCCATTGGGGAGTGTGTATATGGAATCAAACTTAATTTTTGAATTTTTGAATTCGAAAAAATGCTAGAATTAGAACTGAAGCATTGAAAAGTTAAAAGATCTGAAGTTCACACCCCCCACCTAGAGAACCTCCAAATAAATCTTACAATGTCAAAAACCAAGACTACAGGTTCTCTTAAAAAGGCAAGAACAGCTCAATACTAGCCCAAACTCTATTTCACTGTATTCAAAAACCTGCACTTCATTCAAATAGATTGTATAGGCCATTCTATTGCCACTGATGGAGATACTATTATAGGGTAGCTGACCATAATTCAGCCTTCCCTAATTATTTTCAATACTGTATACACGCCACCAATAACTATTCAGTATTTACCTACTATACCAGCTATTGGACCTTTCACCCTAAACCTAATTCATTTGCATAAACCTTGCAACATACAACCTAATTCCATTCACATTATGGAAATCTTTTTAGGCAGGCCAAAGGACTTGCTTAGTTAGTTCTATGTTTTGCTTGTTAAATGAAGTTATGTGAAGCAATGATAAACCCAGCATGCATCACATGATGGCCCTGCCAAGAGAATTATTTAAAGCACATTTCAAAGATCTTTATGGTCATGAACAAGTTTATTTTGAATCTGTGAAAATCACGGTCAACCAAGGAACAGACAACCTACAAAGTACGGGCCAAAGTCCCTTGAAGCTAGTGTACTCTATAATGAATCTCCACACTACAGGGTGTCAAACCCAACCAAAACCATGGATCAGATAAAACTTCAGGTTTGTCCACCAACAAATGTTTTACCAAAATATGACCCCAAACTGATGGGAAGTAAAATTACAAATTGGGTACCTGAGGATATTTTTGATTGGCAATAAATACAAAATTTGTCCCCCAGGTTGCATGTAGATAGATATAGCTCTTTCTGGCCACTTCAACTGCTCTGGGACCCAATCCAAAGTCAGTTTCCCAATGAGTAATCCTCCTTGTCAGCTGGAAAGCAAGCTACCAATACACATTTTCAAGCTGAAATCCACAGCTTTGCAGCTTGACAGGCAGGAGAGATAAATGTTGGGTTCATGGTTCTACTTCATTTCCATTTCTCAGCAAGCTCCTTGTGGTCTGCCAGAACATAAGTTACTGCAATTGCAATGAGCAATGCAACAATGGTAATGAGCAGTAAGGCATAGCTGAAGTCCTCAGTGAGGGAGTCATATGTCCAGGGATGGAGCAGTGCGTGTGTAAAACAAGTCAAGACCATAGGCAAACACAAGGCAGGTTGACTCTAGCCGTGCAGGAATTGTCAATATTCCTCGCAAGCCCTCCACTTGGTAACCATTGGTCAGATAACCCTGTGGCAACAACACTAGGGATTCACATATGCTGGCAAGCAAGTTCAGTAACTTCACAGTGTTTGTATGCTCCCCTTTTGTCAGGTTTTGCTTTTTGGATTGCCTGCTCTTAAAAGCCCTTCAGACTGCAGACAAGTGGGTAACCATTTCAAAGAATAGTTAACAAACCTGATCAGTAACAGTGCCAAGCAACAACTGCTTTGAGGTGATGCCTCTGGCAGTGGTTGTCACAGTCAAAGCCTTCACTGTATAGGTGAAAAAGTAGCTCTGTCCCTTCACTTCAACATTTGACAAGGAATATGATGAAAGCAGAGCACTTGCATTATGCCTACCCAACATCAGCTGCATCACTCCTTTATCCCCCTGTATGCATACACAACATGGTTCATGTTCCACCAGGGTGACTTTTCGCAATTCACTGCACACATTCTTATAATCTCTGTCCCAAGTTCTGCTGACACAGAGTAGTCATCAGACAGCAATCAAAACTAGTCTCAGAAAACCTACAGTGAAGGACTGAAATCAGTGTGTGAATAGATGATGATACTGAGAGCATATGGCCACCTGGTAAATTCCCCACCAACATCTAAAGCAAATCATGAGACTTGGTTGAAAACACTCAACCAGACTATAAACTGCAAATGTGGAAAACACTTCTAATTTTACATTCAACCATAAATGATTATGGAGGAAATACAAAACCATGAAGAGAAGAGTGCAGAGAAATACCACTCGAGACTGGTCATAGGTCTCCAGAACAGACATCTCATATTGATGACTGCAAAGATTGAAGTAGTGATATACAACCCAATTCTCGCTCAGGACCTGCAACACCAAGACAGCTAACATCAATAAAAGACACAATGAGAAAATCAGTAACTGAAAGAATCTTGGGTATCAGGAAGACGCAAACCCAAAGAACACAAAAACCAGGGAAAGTACTGCATGCACAGGGCCTTGCATGCTTGGATGTGTGACACGATGCAGAATTTGTCCTGTAACAGAGTCAATCAAGGATGCCACCACAGTAGAGTCCTCTGGAGATGCAGCACCTGACAAGCCTCCTGATTTGGGAGTCACAGTTGCCACAAAGATCATATCCTTGTTGAGATACTTGAAGAGAACTTCTTGGTTCCCGAGTACTTTGGCTTGTGTGTGCACTACCTGCACACTTCAAAGAAAATTGTGAGAAAAGCATGAATCAAAATCAAGATAAATAAATCACTCACACAAACAAGAACTTTCTTGGATGTACAAAATGCTTCTGGATTTGCTCAATGTGCAACCAAGATAGTTTGACTCCTATTCTTGATGAAAAAAATTTGAGTGGTTGTTACCTCGTCTGGTCTCCTTGAAGCAACAGTAGCAAGTCGCGTGGTCAGAGCAAAGCGAACTATTCTTTCGCCTTTTACTAAAGAATACTGTGCGCAGGCCACACTTAGCGGCATACCCTAATTTTCGAAGCAACAGTAGCAATCAACTCTGTCTCCTCAGGAAAGACAACTGACCACAACTTCTCTGTCTCAAACAGATAGCCCTCCCTTGATGTTTGTCTGCTGGATTCTACCAGTCCCTTGATTCCATAACCTTCAATGATCCCCTTTGTTCTATCCACTTCATAAAAGTAAGCATTGTCCTTTTGTTTCAGAAAGAGATCTAAGCTTTCGTCACTGCCAGGAAGAAGATGTGCCTGTGCTTGATCATCAACAAAGAGGCGGAGCTGTTGCTCTGAAGAATCCGTTAGTGGCAACCCAAATGCATGGGCTACCGGGTAGCTGAGCTGCATTGTGCAAAGCTCAATTCCCTTGTAGGCATCTACCCATGAAAGAACTGCCAGGAAATCAGATGTTGAGCAAGACTTTCCCAAGACCAAGACCTCTGGCCTTCCCTCAGCATGCTGGTGAGGGACCTGCCACAGCAGAAGCTTTTCTGGACAAACCTGAGGCCCACAATGAGGTGCACAAAACCCTGGAATACGGAGGGACCAGACTATTCTGCCATCACCAGTGTGTAGGGCCAAGAGCTTCCCAGACTTTGTGGGCACAAGAAGAAGCTTACGAAATCCATTGTGATCATGAGTGAGTTTTGTCTTATCAGCCTGGTTCAGTCTTGATTCTTGAACTGCAGCTATCTCATCCGCACTTGCAAGAAATATTGTTGCTTTCAATTTCAAATAATGTCCCTGGAAAAACACAAGAGCCCACCAACCAAGAGAATGAATTGTTGATATTGTAAGAGTGATGAGTCTAGGACAATAATCTAGACAAGGAGAGATAGATTACCTTCAGCCACTCAGCCAGATCATGTTCCACTTCAGCCACAGAGACACCATCTTGTCCTAATGGAAGCTCTGCAGATTTTGCATCCACAATTGATGCCAGCTCACCTTCACGAGTCCACACAATTTCACCTTGCTGGAGCAGTAAAAGTGAGTCATCTTCCCCTACAACAAGTGCACGAAAGCCATGTGTTCGATCAGTGCGAAGATATGCATTCAGGAAAACCTTTTGCACTTGTCCTCTGTGTGAGGGTAGCTTGATTGTTTCCTTTTGCACCACTTCAGTCCAGTCTTCACCATGCACATGGAGGCCGAAAGTGTTTTGTAAAGGTCCTGCTTCCAAAAGCTGAACTATAGCTACTGAATGCTTGCTGTTTGTGATACTCAAGCTGTCACTCACAGCAACTGCTCCACAAGTGTCTCCACCACATTAAGTTCACCACTTGTAGGATAGACAGCAACGATTGCAGTTAGATCACCTAGAGCTAGTGAAATAGCACCATCCAGCTTTATTGATAGAAGCTCAGGAGGACCAACAGCATTTGGAAACAAGCTTGACAAGGCAGTCTCCAAGACAGTCAGCCCATTGGCATTTATGGACACTATTAGCAAATGGGTACCCTTTGAATCAAGTACAGCAGCAAATTGTTTTGAAACCAGCAGCTCAGCAACAGATAATGTCTGAGATGTCACAGCCGTCTTTCTGTCAGTTATTGTTCCTGTCTGAAAGTCTATTTCTATCATGGTGAATCCAGAGTCACCCATAAACCCAATTCCATATACCTTGAGCTCCTCAGTTGCCACAATCACATCTCGGATATCAGCAGCCTTGCTGCATCAACAAAACAAAGGAATATTCTTATCATTGCCCTGGCCATCATTGACTTGTTGAACTAACACAAGTGATAAAAATGCATCGAGCTTCAGGCAACATAAACTGCTCCAGAATCTTGTAGAATTCAAAGAGCCCAGTGCAGTCCTTACCCAGAAATGTCAACTTTCCAGATGGTTGTGCCATCTTGACCTGACAATGCAGTCAAGACACTGCCACTTAGCACTAGAAGGTCATTGATTTTGTCATTGTCAACATCTACCTGCAAACCAGACACACATACTCAGTCTGAGTGTGATATAGAAACAGATGCTGGCTGAAGGTTAGAGCAGTCCTCCTCAAACTTCTGTGATGTGAAGGTTCCACAGCAAAACAAACTCACAAGAACAAACCCTGATGGGATTTTTACAAGATCACAGAGGAAAACATTACTATTTATGGGAAATTCCAGCAAAACCAAAACTAAATGAACAAGAATAAATGCAGACATAACCTTATAACAAACCCTATGATGGTTCAAAGCTTGTATAACTTGTGAGTCTTAGTGACACATGAACAAGACGAGCTTGGTTAGACAAAAAATTGCATGTGTAAAAATAACATAAGTAAACAAGCTGCCAAAACCTCCACATCAAATAACTGTAAAGCCCTTTTTCTTGATGAGAAGAATGTGTTGACAGGGAAAGGAACCAGATTTTTTTTTCTCTTACAGGTAATGCCACCAGATGTGGTGGATTTGATCCCTTGGAGGAGGGAATTGTGGCTTCCCAAATTAAGACTCCATCCGGTAAATGCCAGACTCTCACATTGGTACCTCCGGACAAAGTCACCACATCTGTGCACCAAGAAATTTGGCAATTAGTCACCAATCCTTCAAACAGAACACCTGATGTTGGTGAAGAATATCACAGTCATAGAATTATGCTTACACTTCCCACTTGCCAGCTCCAGTGCATCAATTGTATCTGATTCCCCAAGCACATGCCTCCAGTCTGCACATGCAGACGGACAAGCTGAGTACCATTGTATTCAAGAGAGGAAAAACTCTAAAACCAGGATGATCAAGCCCTAAAAAACGTATAGGCAATAATAATAGATGGCAAGAGAGACCATGTGCTTACAAATTTCCCCAGTGCGGAGATTTAGAGATGCCAGAGAATTTTGCTCAGTGGCCACTACAACACGTTTCCTGCCACTCCCCTGCGTCTAGAACACCGCATGCTTCACCCGTCCTATGTACTGCTGATGCCTGCAATTATCTCCCCAAGAAAAGGGCAGGTAACCTTCAACTTTAGAAAAGTAAATACAGCAAAGATACGTAGAAAGCGATGGTGGAAAAGGGCAAAGGGCAAAACGGATTTTGTACCAGTCCCAGACACCGACTTGATCCTCGTAGAGAGCCTCACACGACAATGTAAGAAGCAGCAAAACGAAAACGACAGCAAGGAGAAGCAGAAAAAGCTGCTGCTGCAGCCTTAGCGACCGCCTATCATGCGCCATGTCCGCTCTCCGCTCCCCTCCACCACTCCTCCGACTTCCCTTCCCTTCCCATGCCTTGCTGCATTCCCTTGTCCACCATCGCCATAGCTCTCAACGAGAGAGACGATGGAATTAGGGTTTCGTCCATCCACCTTTGGTGAGAGATGATTGAGTTAGGGATTCGTCCATCCACCATCTGTGAGAGACGATGAATTAGGGTTTCAATTAGGGTTTCATCCTGTTCACGGTTTAGGGCTTGGTGCTCACACATGAGGCAAGCTCTCCTGTGGAGGACAATGGCAAAATTCAAGTTCGTTCTATAGAGTTTGAGTGTGTTGTGGTTGTTGGATTTATAAAATATTGTGACTTTGGTAAAGAAGCTGCAATCCGCCGTGGAGTTGCGCGAGTGAATCTGTTGTTTTCAGTGCACGTTTCGGTATTGAAGGAGATTTCGCAATCAGAATAGATCTTTCGGTCTCTCGTGAGAACATTCACGACCCCCGCTCATGACGCTGGAGAATGCAAGTTTCATTATGAATTCCGCGTCGGAGGTGTCGGCGTCTGATGAGGAGCAATGCGCAAATGAATACTCAAGAGTGCGCACATCGACGGTTTCGAAAAAGCCGGAAGCTTCAACCTTCAAGTATCTGCTTATCGAACCTGCACAGCATCTTTTTTTCTTTCTTTTTTTCCACAATTTTCAGGGGCAGTTTTACTCTTGGACATGCACAGGATTGATAAGCAGATCTGCAGATTTTGTTCACGATTTGCAGGCAGTGGCATTCTAATTGGAGAACCTCAGCTTGAAACCCTATTGTTGAGCCATTCAAAGATCTCATTTACGACTGCACGCGATGTTGCCGTGCCTGTTCAAGGTTGCACATTTGCTGGCCAATGGGTAGGCTGCCTCAACCAACTCATTATGTAACTTTTAGGGGACTTTGCAATTAGGGTTTAGGAGGGAGAAGAGATCTGCTCTGGGAGGACCCTGTCTTGAATCCTTTGCCATGGTGGAACAACAGGTCAAAGAGGAAGGTGCGAGCTATGTGTCAATCATGAGAGAAGGAGATGTTTGAACACATCAGGGGTACCAAGGAGATTCCTCGGGATGTGGCGTGCATCAACAACCCTGGTGTCGGCCAAAGCAAAGCAATCTTTGATCAGGCTACGTGCTGCACAGTTTACTGTGTCTCACACACAGGAAGACCATGAAGCAGCATGCCAAGGCCAAAAGTGGTAACCATTCTTTCTTGACTCCTGAAGAGAGTCTCCTTTTGTTGAGGAATTGTGTGTCTGGTGCTTGCCTCAAGAGCATAGATATCTTGCACCCATGTCATGTTGACATGGCTGTAATTCTGAAGGATTTTGAGAATATTAGCTCTTTGAGCTCATCATGCTTTTGTAACTGGCACATCATGTGTGGAATCAGGTTGCTTATCAGAAATAAGACTGGTGACAGAAGTAGAACTACTGCCATCGATTCTCCAACTCTGGAAACAATGTCACAAAACAAAGCTAAAAGGATTCCTGCTGACACCCGTGAGGACATAAGGACACTGATCAAGATGGCACGACCAGTGAAGGTGCTGCACATTCTGGATCAACAAGGCATTTGTGTAGACTTCTTTATTTATGCAACTCTTCTGCGGAGGTGCACTCAGATGAAAGATATGATGGAAGGGAAGCGGGTTCATGCACATATCATCAAAAGTGGAATGCAGCCAGACATCTACCTTGGCAATACCTTGTTGAATATGTATGCCAATACTGGAAGTGTAATAGATACACACCGTGTATTTGACAAACTTCCCCAAAAAGATGTAGTATCATGGAATACTATGATTGTGGGATATGCTAAACATGGTTATGGTGAAGAGGCTTTCAGATTATTCCACCAGATGCAACAAGAAGGCTTCAAACCTGACACTGTCACATGCACAAGCATTTTGAAAGCATGCTCAGGCCCAAGAGCCTTAGAATGGGGAAAACGTGTACATTCCCACATCATGAAAGCAGGATACAATGTTGATGTGCGTGTGGTGACTGCCCTTATCAGCATGTATACAAAGTGTGGAAAGAACAAGGAGGCTTTTGAAGTTTTTTATAACATGCAAGAAGCTGGTGTGGAGCCTGACAATGTCACTTACACAAGCATCTTGAATGCATGTACTAGCCTGGCATCCCTGGAACAAGGGAGGCAGGTTCATGCACAAATCCAGAAATCTAGATTTGATCCAGATGTACGTCTCTGGAATGCAATTATTGGCATGTATGTCAAGTGTGGAAGTATTAAGGAGGCTTTCAACATGTTTCATGAAATGCAACAAAAACATGTGGAACCAGACAGCATCACTTACATGAGCATCTTAAATGCATGTGCCACACCTGCGACTTTGGAATGGGGGAAGAAGCTTCATGCAAATATCAGGAAATCTGGATTAGACTCTGATGTTCGTCTGGCAAATGCGCTCATTGGAATGTATGCAAAGTGTGGAGCAAGTAATGAAGCTTTTGATGTGTTTCACCAAATGCATCAAGAAGGAGCTGTGCTGGACAGAGTCACTTACATTTGCATTCTGAAGGCATGTGCCAGTCCAATGGCTTTGGAGTTGGGGAGGCAGGTCCATGCTCATATCAAGAAATCTGGATTTGACAGTGATGTTCGTGTCAGGACAGCACTTATTTGCATGTATGTTCAATGTGGGAGTGATCAGGAAGCCTTTGAAGTGTTTCACCATATGCAAGGAGAAGGTGTGGTCCCAGACAAAGTCACTTATATGAGCATCTTGAATGCATTTGCCTCTCCAGCAGCTTTGAAATCAGGAAAACAGGTTCATGTCCATGTCAGGAAATCTGGATTGGAACATGATGTGCGTCTTTCAACTGCTCTCATCAGCATGTATGCAAGGTGTGGTGGATATGAGGAGGCATTTGAAATGTACCATAATATGCAGCAACAAGGCCTGGAGTTGGACAATGTTGCTTACATTAGCATCTTGAATGCATGTGCCAGCCCAGCAGCTTTGGAGGATGGGAAAGAGGTCCATTCCAATGTCAGTAGATCTGGATTCAAAAATGATGTCTCTGTAGGGAATGCTCTTATGAGCATGTATTCTAGGTGTGGAGCAAGTGAGGAGGCTTTTAAAGTGTTTGATCAGATGCAACAAGATGGTATGGAGATAGACATTATGTCTTACAGCTGCATTCTCAAGGCATGTGCCAGTCTAGCAGCAATATCGAAGGGCAAGCAATTACATGCCGATATCATTCAAGCTGGATTTGGGGCTGATATCCAGATTGGCAATGCTTTGATTGACATGTATGCAAAGTGTGGAAGCCTTGAGGCTGCATGCCAAGTATTTGATGTCATGCCTGAACGAGATGTGATTTCATGGACTGCCATGATTGTCGGGCTTGCTCAGCATGGGTGTGGTGAAGAGGCCCTTCAAGTCTTTGAACAGATGAGGGTTGAAGGAGTTGAGCCAAATGCAGTCACATTTGTTGGTGTTCTCTCTGCTTGCAGCCATGCAGGCCTAGTTGAAGAGGCCTATGGCTACTTCAGCTCCATGTGTCATCAAAATGGCATCTCACCAGTAGGTGAGCATTATGGCTGCATGGTGGACCTTCTTGGCCGTGGAGGGCATCTAAAAGAAGCAGAGGATCTTATCAAGAAAATGCCAGCAGAGGCAGATGCGACAATCTGGGGATCCTTGCTTGGTGCTTGCAGAACTCATGGCAATGTTGAGCTAGCAGAATGTGCAGCAGAAAACTGCCTCCAGTTGGAACCTAAGGATGCTGCAGTGTATGTGCTGCTTTCACACATCTATGCAGCTGCTGGCATGTGGGACAGTGTAACAAAGGTGAGAAACACAATGAAGGAGAGAGGTATCCAAAAGGAGCCAGGTCGCTGCTGGATTGAGGTGGAAAATAAGATACATACTTTTGTGGCAGAAGATAGAACACACCCACAAACAGAGGAGATCTATGCTGAGCTAGATAAATTGACTGGACAAATGAAGGAGGGAGGATATGTGGCTGATACCCGCTGTGTGATGCATGATGTGGATGAAGGGGAGAGAGAACAGGCTATCTGCTACCACAGTGAGAGGCTTGCCATTGTTTATGGACTCATCAGTACTGAACCTGGGACACCCATTCATATCTTCAAGAACCTTCGGGTTTGTTCTGACTGCCACACTGCAACTAAGATTATTTCCAAGGTTGTCAGGCGAGAAATTGTAGCAAGGGATGCAAATCGTTTTCATCACTTCAAGGACGGGTCATGCTCGTGTGGTGATTATTGGTGATGGTATGTGAAACTGTTACTGTGCCTGATCAGTTTGGAAGACTGTGCATTTGCCTTAATGATTAGAGCTGTTGAGCCAGTTGGAAAATATATGTAAGCCTGAGCTTCCAGAATTGAGTTTTTTAATTTTCATTTTGGCTCATGTATGTAGCTTGCTCAAGTCCTCAAGGGGAGACATTGATGAATAATCTGCTGGGGAAGATTGGTTCCAACTTTACGAAGCATGGTTAGTTTGGAAAGTTAGTGATCACTGTAACATTCTTATGGGAAATTTCTTCCTTGATAATAGAAATCACCTAAGCACATCCCAGAAGGTGGCTATAAATGAGTTTTAAAGTCTCACAGGGTCTTTGTGGGGTCTTAAATTCTGTTTCCTGTATACAGCTTAGTTAGTGGCAGGATACAGAACCCCTCCATCGTTTGGTGTTTCATAGTGTCCTTTGCAATGCCTGCTTTTGTTGAAAGCAGCATTGGGAGCTTGCTACTAACACTGGAAATTTTCCAGAGCAACCAAGCCATACTAAAATTCTGGTTTGCTGTAGGTACAGGGTAAAAGGTACCAGAACAAGGACCAATCACCTTGAGGTTTATAATGGTACTCACTGAAGGTTTGGTTGAGATAAAAAGACATTGTATTGGCAGTTAAGGTCAAATACTGGGGCAAAATCTGCTGCAGCAATTAATAAAGAATAGGAGTTGACATAGGCCCTAAGTATGTGCAGGACAGAGAAGATTGACAGCTCAGAATCACCAAAAGGCCCAGAATTTGAAGTGTTGAGCACAAGGAGTTTATCACAGGTGTTTTGTCTGACTCAGCATCTTCAATGCTTTTCCATGAGTTGCTAGCCCACCCTGAATGCAGCCATCTCTACTCCCCCCCCAGCCCCCAACATTTAAAAGCCAAAAATGAGCAACAAACACTCTTGAGTATGTTTATGGGGAATGTTGCTAAAACATATCTTGAGTCAATGTATTATGTGTCATGCAGGATATCCACTCTGGTTTGAGTTCTGTGGAGAAGGGTGATGCTTCTTGGTTCACAGATGTGTCTGTCCAGATGGGGCAGTTGAGGGTCCAGTAAGTACCTGACTGTTGAGAACATCTACTATGGAAAAAATGATTTTCTTTGCCTTTGGTTCATAAAAAGTGGTTGATTCTTTCTATATGTGATGTCAAAAAGAGGTGTTCTGGTTCTGAAATTTTGTTCGTTTACACCATTGAGATTGTAACCAATGAAAACTTTGTTGATACCATATCAGGAACTACCGGGTTACTGTTGATTACCTCAACATCCAGAGCGTGTATTTGACGGAGGTTATCAAGGCCTATTGAGAATTGCTCTCCTTCAGAAGAGGATTGAAGTTTGGAGTTACCACTGATAGTCTCTGCAGAAATGTTTAATTGCCTTATCTGCTAGATCTCTAGTGCTGTTAGATGTAGGTAACTGGAACTGACAAGCAATGCATTGAATGCTATTTCTTGTCTGCATCCCAAGACATAGTTTCATAGTCAATTTCTCTTGACAAAGCTTCCATTTCTTCTTGTATATGTAGCCAATGCTGCACAGTAAAGTTTTAATTATGTCATTGGTCTTAAAAGATTTCTGACTTTGGTAACAGAAGTTTGGCAGGAGTGTGTTGAAAAGTGAGCTGCAAATTACTATATGTAATGTCACAGAATATCACAAGATGGAGGCGTCATGTTTTATCTTTAAAGGGTCCAGTATCTGGACACAATCCAGTGTAAAGGGGAAGAAGGTTAGATTTTCATCCCATGTGTTTTTAATTGTATTGGTTTACAGAAAATAGGTAATAGTGTATGTATTTGTTCAAGATGGGATTGATTATATTGGATTTGATCCTGTTATGGAATTCACGGATTTATGGATTGTAGTCTCATGAGAAAAAGATCATCTTGTCACTTTGTTCCTTCATGAAACATGGTTGTTCATATTAACCCCTAAAGGAGAGAAAAAAAACCTTGTTCATGTTGAATTGGTTTTTGGCAACAATAATTTGCACCAAAGAAGCAAGTACATGAATCACCAGCCTCATTAAGGCCAAAGTCCTCCTACACTAAAGAGCCAAATCATGATTGTTGGGAAATTAAACATGACATTGGTTCCAAATATGAAATCGGGAGGTTATGATGATATCAGTTGGTCAAGTAGAGGTGTGCTCAGTTTTTAGTTGTTTGAATGTTATCCTCAAGTCCAACCAAATTACAACTCAAATGATCCATGATTCCAATTGATATGTTTCAATCCTAGCGATCATGCATAATGCCAAAAAAATAACAATGTTTACTAAATGGATTATGTACAAGGCCAATCCTTTTGTCAGCACCTCTTCAAATGGCGGTGTAAGATAATCGGTATCCTTCAAAACATCAATCACACGCCAACATGGTGATTACATTCTGTAACTATTCACATACCATGCACCTTAAACTTGTTGGCACTATAGCTACTACCAAGGAAGGGTCCACTTCACCATCCACATATGGAAGCATATGATATCATATGTAAGATGAAGCATAATTACACAAGTGGTGTTTCCACACTTGACCATTTCAAGAATGAAACTTCAGAAAGTAAAACCTTTTGGACAAGTTCATTGAAGCATATTGACCGTCACATCTAATGTAATGGGTAGGGTTGCCAACCCAATGTCTTGCAAAAGGTCCCAAGGACATTTTAGCCCAGGACATCAACTTGCCAAACACCTTGAATTTGGGCATCCTATAAACAATTTGCATCAGAATGGGGTGTCATTGTACCAAGGACATCTTGGTTCGAGTTTGTTGATGGCAGGGAATGATGGGGGATAGCGGGGCAACAAGAAGGGACAATCAAGTAATGGCAAGGTATGAAAATGGATAGCAAAGAACAATCTCTACATGCATTTTTGCAACTCTACATTCTAAAGCTACTTATACCTTTCAAAAATTCTTACATGATTGCAATGAACTTGTGATTATGTGCACCCTGTATATATATATGTAGGTTTAGACGGTTTTTTTTTTTTTTGGTATAATCTTTCATGGACCTACTTGCAATCTACTTTCTCCAAATAAACAACATTATTTGAAGTAAAATGAATTACCTTAAAACTATCCTTTTATATCTGAATTTCTACTTTTAAATTTCAAAATGAGTAGGTAGGATACCTCATCACCAAACATCTAAACATTTGGATGAAATGACATTATGAAGATGTTTTGATTGTTTTTGAATTCTAAAGCTATTTTCTCGAGCTTTGGGTGCACCACCCATGGCATTTTAAATTGTAACATTCAATTAAGTATGCAAAGAGTCATGCCTCCTTAAAGTTAGGGACCCCAATAAGTTGGAAAAAATTCACATCAAACACATCCTTCCCTATTCACTAAGCAATTTAAAACTTGAAATCAAACAACTTTTCAACAAATGGACAATATTTGACCTTCAAGGAAATCAAATGAACCCAAATCCATTCCATTTTGAATGTGAAAATGTTCGTATGAAATTGCCAACCTAATTCAAAAATCACAAAAACATACCCATCAATAGTGATGGGGCATGGAGGCTTTTGCCAAACTTAAAATCTTAAAAAATTGTTAATAATGCCACTAGTCTAGGGTTTTGGGTTTCTTCTACATTAAAGTTCTAATGGACTTTCCAAAATCTTGTGGTCTTGTTGTGTCACGTTGCATTGCTACTTTTCATCATGTTTGGTGTGTGGTGCATGGAGCAATAGTATGAGGGGAAATCAACTAGAGGAGTTCATCATGAAATGCCCAAGTCACATTTTGTGATCCTTGTCGTGATGTTTGTTGTGTTCATCATGGTCCTCTTGCTACAACTCTTGATCCTTGTCATGATGGGCATCGTGTTCATCATGGTCCTCTTGTTGAAGCCATGAAACATGCTTTGCTTTTGCTTGGGTCATGATCCTTGTCTTGATGTTTTTCATGTTCATCTTAGTTCACTTGTTATAATTGCTAATCCTATTCATGATTTTTTTCATGTGCATCATGGTCCTCTTGTTGTATTCATGAAATGTGGCCCCCTCTTACTTGGGTCCTTCAATCCTTGACTCAATGTTTGTCATGTTCATCTTGGTCCTTTTGCTACAACTTTTGATCCTTGTTGTGATTTCATTGTGTTTGTCATGTTTTCTTGTTGTAACCATGACACACACCCCTTCTTGCTCATATTTTGATCCTCATTTTCATGTTTGTCATGGTCCTCTTTGTTGCATCCCTTGTTACTTGTCATGGTGTTTGTTCTAGTCTTCTTGTTGCAACTATAAAATGTTGCGCCCCCACCCCCCCCCCCTCTTTTTATTTAGGTCTTAATCCTCATTTTGATGTTGATCATCTTCATCTTCATCCTCTTGTTGTAATTCTTGATCCTTGTTATGACGTTCATTGTGTTCATCTTTGTCCTCTTGTTGTAATTCTTGATCTTTGTCATGATGTTCATTGTGTTCATCTTCATCCTCTTGTTGTAATTCTTGATCCTTGTTATGATGTTCATTGTGTTCATCTTCGTCCTCTTATTGTAAACATGAAACACCCCCCTCTTGTTTAAGTCCTAATCCTTGTTTTGATGTTCATCACAATTGTTATGGTCTTCTTACTCCAATTCCTAATTCTTGTTTTGATGTTCATCCAAATCTTGATCCTCATCATGTTGGTCATGTTTATCCTACAACTCCCCTCCTTCTATTGTTCTTGATTACTCTATGGTAGTTTGTTGTAACCTTGTTACGACATGTCCTTTTGTAAGCAGTTGAGCCTTTTGCCTTTCCTTCGCCTTGACTTGTGTAATTGTTGTAATGTTAAGGTTGACACATCTGCACCCAAGTGGGTTAGCTTTGAAATTAACTCAAAAGTTGAAATGAAATTTTTACCTTGCTTCTTTCATTATTGTAGATGAGGCCTTTTGGAAATTATTTCTTCCATATCTTTTAGTTTGTTTCTAAGTTTTTCATTCAACTACATTAAATGTTTTAGCCTTACTCACTTCTTCTCCTTCTCTTTTCTTTTTAGTTCCCTAATTGCGTTTGCTTCCTCCTTTTCTTTGGCTTTTTTTTATAAGATTTTAAAATATTCATTAAATGTTACCACATAGGACTTGCTATAGTCAACCAATGGTTATATTCTTCGTGTCCTTCTTGTAAGAAGATGTGGCAATGAGAGCAAGTTTGCAAAAAGGGTACATTTTGGAATGGAATTTTCAATTGCTACTAAAGTTGAAAAAATAGGGCTATCTAGATGTACAAATGGCTCATCTATAATTGTTGCGGATGTTGTGTTCTTTGTTGCAACAAGGTCCGTACATCAATCCACATTGTCTATAATGTTGGTTGCTCCAAGTTGTGAGCAAGATTCATAGGATTTTTCATTGTGGTCATTATATTGATTATTTTTGCAACAACTCCATTATTTCCCCATGTTAATTATCATCAAGTGCTTCATCTAAATTCTCAACATTGTTTTCATATAAAATGTTTGTTGATGTTGATGTATACACTTCACTAGGTTTGATCTTATTGTCCATGGCCATTGGATTAATAGGCCAAATCCTTGTAGCCTTAAAATCACTTTGAATGTTTTGCATAGTCAATGTTTTTTCAATTACCTTGTTTACCCATCCACCCAATGTAGCTTTGTTTGGTTCATTATAGTTGTTTCTAATTTCTAACAAAAACATTTTTTTTTCCAATATTGTTTTGAAAAGTTTGAAATAATTCACTTCTAAAAGTTGTAAGTTGTGTGAGGTATGTGGTGGTAAGGTTATCATGTCTAACCCTAATTGTTGTGTTTGCTCTAATGTTTATATGGTTACATGTGAACCATGTCCATGCAAGATTAAAAGATGTGGTTTGGTCTAAGAAATTCCACTTGATACTAACCTCATGAAAAATGAAAATGATTATGCGAATATGAAACTTGTCATCCATGCCTTTTTATGTATTGCCATGTATATATGTCCTTGTTTTTCAAATTTTTATGTAATCATCTTTGATACATTCACCCTGGAATATGCAAAAACTTGGTAGAATTTCTTTCGTTACATTTATAACAAATTTACAAGTTATCATTCCCTAGATTTGGAACAATGGTGTAGATTTGTTGTAAACCTGACACACCCCCAAGTTCCTTGTTAGACCCAAAGAAGGTCCAACTATGTTAAAATGCGAAAATAGTTGGAACTTAATGCCGCTCCCAGATTCCAACACTAAAGGGGGTGAGAGGGGCGTGTTGAAAGCTCCATGATTAGACTAGGAAGAGGGACAACTTATTTAGCTACTCGGTCCTGCATCAAAACCAACCACAAGTTGGTTAGTTTTCATTCCAGATCAACCTTAATGTTGGGACAAGCTACGGGCAACACGGACTCACTTGACTCACCACGGCCCGAACTCAGGGGAAGCCACCACCTTCCCCCATATATTATTCTCTGCATTCGCCTACGGGACCTACATGCAAATGACTTTTTGTTCCGGGACTCCCAAAGAGGAGTCCCGAAACTGTCCCAGTTTGGACTCCCGGGATTTTGGGAGCTCATAACTCCCAGCTCAGACCTCCAATTGGGATGAGGTCTAAAGAAAAATTGTAGCTCTCCTCAAGAGCTTTCCAACGGTGTGTTGCACTCCACCTGCACACATCGGGATCGGGTCGATTCCCGACTTTTAGTGGTCGGGAGTCAAACTGCCAGTTTGACTCCCGACCCTTCTTTCGACCATAACTTGTGCTACAGATGTCCAATGACTCATGTGAGGCTATTTTGGACATATAAACTTGAAGACCTTTCCAACGGTATAAAGAACACTTCAATGCGAGGTGTTTTGACCCCTGCAATCAAGCTTTAAGGTTTCGAGAGTCCTGGAGGAATCCAAGTTCCCACTTTTGGGAGTGAGTTTCATCCTCACACTTGCCTCAAAGTGGGGTTGCGATAGAACCTCTCTTTACAAAGACTCTTGCCCTTGATTGTTTCTTAGCTTGAATGCATGTCTTGTCATTGTTCCAAATGTGATTTAATTTATAGGAATGTTGCATGTACAATGTTGTTACATGCTTCTCTAGTTAGTCCTTGTGCTTTAAAGATTTCAACTCTTTCTATAAATTTTATTATAAGCTCTAAATGCATTTATTTAAACCAATGCCACCAAGAATGTCGAAGTACCCCATTAATGAATGGTCTAAGGTAGGTTTGAATAAGATTTGCAACCTTTAATTTTAGTTATTGCAATGTTATTGACAATCCATAATCTTACACAACAAGTATCCAAACAACAACAACATATGTAGCTTCTGTTTTTGTTAATACACATGGGAACCAACTTTCCAAGATTTGGTCTTGCCATGGAGGTGGTGAGATAATGATGTTAAGGGTATGTTTTAGTGGTGATTGGCTTCATTAATGATGTGACCTATTATTTGATTTCATCCATAGCCTCTTCAAGTGTTGTCCACTTCCTTCGTACATTATTAACTAAATTTCTAATTGTTCTTTTTGACTTTTGGCTTTTGTGAATTGTAGCACAACCTATGAAACATTCATTTTATTTATAACTAGTTGCTCCAATAAGCAATTATTTTTCTTGTGAAGCACATTCTACATCATGGTTGGTTTGATTTTCCTAATCTTAACCTCCTCCAACCTAAAGCTTCACCTTCAAGCCCAAGAAGAGGTATGCTCTTTTTTTCTTAAAATTAGACCAAGAACATGTAGAAACTTAATCAAGGCAAGGTATGTTTCATCAACATGCCATTCTGTTTTCCAAATTTTTGAAATAAGATGAAAGAAATGAGCAAAATTTTCCCAAACTAAATGATCATATGTGATTGTTTTACAAGCTATGAATGTGAATCTCAAACTACAATTCACTTGAGCATGTTGAAATTTGCAATTTCTCTATGAATTTTTTTGTGTTTTTTGGACCCATCGATAATATAAATATTTGTTGAACTTTTTCTTATATTCTTTGTCTATGGTAGCAATTTTGCACTTGTTAGAGTCTAGCTCTACTTTCATTTCTATGCAAACATTGTCTATGGCAACAATTGTGATTTCATTCGATTTTGATTTTACTTTCACAACTATGTTATCTTTGGTTATGGCAACATGTTTTGTCTCACTAGGTTTTGATTTTATTTTCATAGCTATGCTTTTTAATGCTTTTGATATTAGGATAAGTACTTCAATACATAAAAATTTTAGGAACTTTTGGAGATCCTTTTGCGCACTTTCTCTAAACTTTGACATGTTTGAAAAGAACCCAAGTTGCAAAATCAAATCAAGTGAATCGAATAATGTTGGAATTCATATTGTGATGCTCTTGTTTTTTCAAGAAATATAGGCGACATCTTTGCAAATTCTATTGTAAATCCTAGGCTACATTGCAACAAGAAATCAAATACACAATAGGTCCAAAGTGGGATTTTTTTGCCTTCAATGCACTTCCCATCCCATCACTAAACATATTTGATCACATAATGAATTGCCCTAGTTTTGTTAATATGCCCAAGATCACCCCTTTAATCAAACATTTAAATTTGGACAAATTTTCCCACACCTTTAGTACACAAAAGGAACAACTATAGGCCTAAAACTAAACAATTTCCTTAAGCTTTGTATCACAAGATGCCTAAAACTACCCTAAATACCAAACATTTGAAAACCCATGCTAGTCACACATGTGTATTTGTAAACATTTGTGTGTACTCAAATGTGTCAACTCCTTCCTAGTATTAATGTCCTTTTCTTATAAATGTAATTAAAAAAAAAAAAAAAACATCCACGATTGAAACCATCACCTATATTATTAATTACAATAACCTTGAAAAGATTGAATGCAAATTTTTCTCACCAAGTGTTTCATCATAGGATGAAACCTAAATAATGGTAGGTAAATTAGTGTTTGGTCATCAACTTAATTGTGAACAAACCAAGCATTTGATAACAAGGGGACATTTGGTGATGGGGTATTTTATCCTACTTACACAATTAAGAATGAATGTTTTTTTATTCAATGAATTGACTTTTGATGATCTAATTTTTTTGTGTATTGAGTAAACTAATTTTTTGGTATATTATACAATGTTTTCATTCATTAACTATTTGTGTTTGTGACAATATTGTGTTCATTGCATTTTACCTTTTTTAGAGTCCTTTATTTCTAGTTGCACTGTCACGACCTTAACCTTGGGCTCACGACCAAGGTAAAGTCATGGAAAGGTGTGGGCTGAGAGTGCAACCGGGGAGTCACATTTTGCACTCTCAGGAGTGTGAGGGAATGAACCACACATTCCCAAATGGACTCCCACTTTGGGAGTTGGAATTCTTATGGAGTCTCGAATCTTCAAAAAGACATTTTAGGGGTCAAAACTCATTGGATTAAAACGTTCTTTATACCATTGAAAAACTTTTGAAACTTAGGTGTTTAAATAGGCTTGCATGACCCATTTGAGTGCCAATTTGACTCTTGCCCACTAAAAGTCAGAAATTGCCCTGAAATACATGTGTGTAGGTGACGTGCCACATATTGTTGGAAAGATCTCGATGAAGGTTACAAGTTTGCTTTAGACTTGACTTCAATCAAAGGTTTGCACAAAAAGTTATGACTTTCCAAAATGTGGAGAGCCCCAATTTTGGGAATTTCGGAACTCCCAACTTGGGATTCCCAAGACAAACTGACATTTGGATGTAGCCCATGTGGTTAATCACAAAAAAAACTATAAGGGGGAAGATGGTGGCTTCCCCCAAGTTCAGGCTGTGGTGAGTTTTGTGAGTTTGTGTATGCGTGTAGTTTGTCTGTGCATTAGAAATGTTCTAATCATGCGCTAACCGATTTGTTGTTTGGTTTATGTATGTCTGTATGAATAATTTATCCACTTGTCGCTCATCCTAGTCCCCATCCTGAAGCTCTAGCATGCCCATTTACCCCTGAAGTGCTATGAGCTAAGGAACGTACCCTAACTCCTTCGTCTTTCACCATTTTTACTCTTGGACTTGCATTTGAGTCTTTCAAAAAGTGTGGGGGTGCATCATGCACCATGGTTCCCTAAACCTTAAATCCTTGATTATTGGTTTTCACTTAACATTGCTAACTATAAAATATAAATATAAATGAATCCTATAAGAACTATTAGGAACATAATCTTCAAGATGTCCTTCCATCATTTTTCCCAACTTCTTATTTTCATCTTTTAATCTTGAATTTCTCAAAGGGAAAAAAGAATCATCATTCTTTGTTAGTCCTATTGGGTTGTGTATGATAGGTTTCATTTTGATTTGCAAATGACATGGATTTAATCAATTACATTTTCCTTATTGATACAACAAATTTTCAATCAAAGATTTAGGATATGAACCTTGTTTAGTTTGTTGATTCAATGGTTGATGATCATGAAATTTTCTTGTTGCCTTCCTTTCAATTTTCTCATTGGTGGGTCAACATTGTTTTGTCGATTGATGACATTCGCACATTGGCTGATGTTGCCATTGTTGACTCCATTCAAATAGACTTGATATCACGGGTGGTTGTTTCTCATGGGGTGGTCATGTTTTTGGCGATTCAAATGAAGGAAAGACTTTATTGTGACCATTACCCAACAAATGTGTTTTTCCTTTTTGCCATAAGGATTTTTGAATGTTTTCACTAACAAGCCAACAAATTTCTTCATTGATGTGCTAACATGGCATGGACAACAAAGGGCACCAAAGGCCCTCTATTATTGGTGTTAAATTCATTTTATAAACAAAGAGTATCAATAGCATTATAAAAAGCCCAGGTCATCGCTATCTCGACATATGTTGTCATTACAAGGGAGGTTCTTCTAGGCTTGGAGTTTTATTAGGTTTACCTCCCCTTTCTTTGGTTGATATGATTCATGCAATTAGAGAAGGGTTTGGTTCTTAGTGGTTCCCTTTCGTCCTAGTGGCCCATCTCTTTTGGGTTGTTTGTTTGCCTAGACTTTGGTCCTTGCCCCTTGTTTCTTTTTCTTTCCCTTTCTTGGGTGCTTTCTTTTTGTAAAGTTTGGTAGGGTTTCATCATGAAAACTCCATCCTTCTTGTAAATTAATGATACATTGTCGTCATATTCACAATTATTATAACTCGTTTTTCCCAATATCACCAAATGCGTCAAATACTGCTTCACTTATCCTCCTTCCCAATAACAAAGTCTACTTGGCATAGTTTGTTACAAGGGAAAAAAAACCTTAAATATCTACCTCATGCTCATGAACTATGCAACATGCTTACTCTCCTTTGTGCATACAAAAATCCTACAACTCACATAAAAAACCCCACAACTTTTATACTTGATGTTCTATTGGCCTCTTAATTGTCTTCACTTTCTCTTTGGTTTCTTTCCATCCCTTTTTCGCTTCAATGTGCTCCTTGTTCTAGACCTCAACATTGGAATCCCTATTAGAAATATTATTTGATTATAACCCCCAAAGTTGGTGAATGTCATTCACATTCATCAAAAGGATGAATAATATTCACATCCTTAATAGTTATAATTAGGGCTTAGAAGTTGTGTGAACTTTGGGGTTAAGTGATGGCTAGGGTTTGGAGGTGGCAGTTACATTAGGGTTAGGGTTCAAAGATGGCAACTACTTTAAGGTTAGGGAGTTGTATATGTAGAAGTGTTTGTGGGTGAATTATTCATTATCTCCTTTCATGATTTTGAAATGCACATGAAACCTTCAAATCTTGTTAGTCGTTACAAGCCATAGTTTTGTGATTGTAGCATTTGAAGCATACAACCTTTTTGATTTTTGTTAATTATTACAATTGTTCCATTTCATGAACCTTAAGTGTTTCATTTCTTGCTATTTTTCAAGTTGTTTCCAATAATCCCATCAACTCAATATGTAGGTCAAGGTTCTTGAATGTTTGACTTGCCTCCTTTCAATTCCAAGTTTGCCATAGAAAGGGTTGTTTGTGCACTATCTTCATCAACTTTCACCTAAAACTAGACCAATTAGCATAATTGTTACCTTTTTGCCCTTCAACATTGAATCCCATCAAATTACTTTACTCCATCCATGTAGCATGATGGATAGTTCATGCCTAAGGCAATTAAATTAAAACAAGAAACAAACTTGAAAGGAATGAAAACTTTACTCTCTTATTCCTTAGCTTTGCACACAACTAACCACTATCAAAATGATCGTGTCTCAACTTTGCAATAATCAAATCATGATCAAACACTCCATATCCGAGTGTTGCACTATGCCATACAAAACCATTTAGGCTCCCAAACCTATTTTTCATAGATTTGTTCCAAGCAACATCTGATTTTCATTTCTTTGAAATCCTAGCCATGATTCCTAGATGGAAACTCCTTTCCTTTCATTACTGCATTTTGAGACTAGGAAACTTACATATCAGGAACAACACCACATTGTGTCAAGAATCTGTTACACTGAATTCAGTGATCACAAAGATGTAATGACAGAAATGCTACAACAGCAAGGTAATGAAACAGTTGACAGTCGTCCCTTCCCATCAGGCAAGGGCCACAGAACTTCATGACATCTACAAGGCTCTTTCTGACCCACCAAAACACATGTTTCTCTGTTAACTTCTCCACGACCAACTTAAGGTACTCAAAATCAATTTGCAACCCTTTTCAGTTGGATGTGAGAATGACAATAACATCACTGATGCCTTCAAAATTTTGGTTTCAGTGTGATGGGAGACAGACATTGATCTTCAACAAGGAATTCACAATAAGCATGTGCAGTTACATCTCTTTCAATGACAGCTTCTTCAGAGTACATCTGTCAGAAACATTTTCTGCTGATATGCAAGAACTGAGTGGCAGCTGAAGAAACCCCACATTTTGACTGTACTTATCAAGATGAAGCCACCAGTGACAGTCAACTCTGCACAGGTTCAACCCAGCATGAATTCAGCAGCATGACCCACAAACCCATCACTTGGAATATCACTGCTTAGACAAGCCATAACAGATCAGCCTGACTTGCATGATAAAACAAGTAGTCTGTTTGGTTATGCAACTCTCATTGCAGCTGATCTGCTCAAGAGCACCTGCGCAATCAACTCTTGTTCATACTCAATTCACATGAAGTAGTTTTATGTTGAGATGGAAGAGACAGACCTGGTGTGCAAATTGAGAGCACTCCTTAAATAATTTCACTGTGTTAGCACAGTTCAATGGATTCTGCAGAACCCAAGAAAATGACCAATAAAAACACTACATCCCTTGCTGAGATGTGCACAAAAAATGATATTAATATTGATAACATACTCCTGCAAGATTGGTTTAAAGTTCATGTTGAAGCAGCAAGTTCCCCAATACAATTTTTTTTTTACCAATGACAAGTATGAGTGAGTCCTGCCCATTACAATCCAATTACCATATCTACATTTTAACCATTTATTGCAAAATTCAAATAGACTAACATATTATGCACCACTATGTAGGCTACACAAAATACACAGTCATCATGAATACACTGCCTTTCCTGGAATTTAATGAAAACTGGGTATCCAGGAAACCCACTAATAATACACTGCATTATTTGCAACACAGTTGAAACATCCCAGGCTGGTAAAATAGCAAATACCAACCCAATGTTCAAATAGTTGAAAAGTATAATATCGCACCTGTAGTTTCCGTCCACTTCACCAGCAGCAGAAACCCAATCCCGTTTGTGTTCGCCCACAACAATATACCATTGTCAAGATGGTCAATTCCAGCTCATGTCCAGTCAAGCACCAGTTGACTGTGGATTCCGCGTCGTTTGAGATAGATACCTCATTAGGAAGCAGCCTTGCAAGGCTACAAAAGAATTCTCAAGAAGGGCCGAACAACAATTAGATTAGGGGTTGATTGTGATTCAACTAGGTTTGACCAATCCTGGATTAAGGAGGTCTGACTCTGGACAGGGTAAAGTTGCTTTTATGAGGTGTAATTGCAAGCTAATTGTTGCACCTTCCAATGGGCAGTTCCATTTGGACTGAAATTGAAGTTGCAGGTGAAACTGCTACTGAAATCAGATTTGATCATCTTTCCCACAACATAGGCATGTAATTGCACAGATCCAAATACTTGCAATGGAACCCCTGTGGTCCCAGTAGCTTGGTACGATGTGGTGAAACTTGGGCCGGCACCATGTAGATACTCTGTGGAAGCTGAAAGTTTCACTTGGTATTTCGTTGCCACTTGTTTTTGGAGGAAATTCAAACCAATCTGCATTCAACTCAAACAACAGAGGACCGCTCAACACATTTCTTGCTTCATGATTGCACCTAATGTAGTCAGTCCTATCTATCGTACAAGCTTCAGTTCAAAATGCACATCCTGATTGATCACCCAACCAAACCTTTCCCCAGCCTAAGGTACTTAAATGCAGAGTTCATATAGCATCTATGTCCATCTCAGTTCTATATCCATCTTGTAGTTTCACAACCATCGGCTGCAAAAAAGAGAGGATAACTTGCCTAAAAATGGTGTGCCTACATCTAGCAGGACCAACTATGCCTAGAAACACCATTTGCACATCAAACAGTCCTGAAAGCTCACCAATTCCTAGAATTAGAAACAATGGGAGAAATATATACTCAACCCTGACAGCAACATATGGAGGAGTTAGATTATTCAGCTGAAGCATAGGTAGGTATCACACCTGGCCTGTTCCCAAGGGCAGGTCAAGGTACATAAGGTTCACTTCAGAAGGCTCAACATGGTACCCAAAGGTACTGGAAGGATTATACAACTGTAGGTCAAGAGTAGCATTGAGTGAAACTGTCTTAGTAGGCACTCCTCCATTGTCAATCCCATCCTGCAAGTTGAAATACTGAAATGCAATATGCTGCACATGTTTAAATCCAGAACCAAAATCAGTCACAAAAGAATCCACTACTTGAACAACAATATTTCCTCACTACAATATACCTCATTTGTAAGCATGGAAAAATGATGCTGCTCCAATACACATTCAGGAATTTTATTTGATTTCTTCTTTCTGTGACACTGAAAAGAAAGAACATCATATCAACATAAAAGAAAGAAGAAGCTACAGGGAAGACAAATAAATGGGCGAGAGAGAAATTGATAACAAAGAAAAGAGACAGCCTTAAGGAAGAGATCAATTCCACAAAAAACACTTGGAGAAAAGTGAAGGAAGAAACAAGGAAACACAAAGCACAAGGTAAGCAATAGAGACACACATGGGAGAGGAACCAAAGCACAAAAGCAGCCTCAAAACACAGGAACTTTTGAGATGGAAGAGAGATAATAAAGAGAAGCAAGAAAACTCTAGAAGTAGAAATGACAGGCTACCAGAATACTCTATAGAGAGAGTGGTGACAGAAACAAAGAGGCACCTGCACTGTGACTTTTGGTTTGTGCGGCATGGTGACGAGCCAGAATACAAGAGCGCCGATGAAGAACACGGCAACGCTGAAGAGGACAGCAATCAAGAAAATGCAGCAGCGAGAGAGACTCTTCTTGGTCTCCACTTCAGGCCCTTCCTCTTCCAAGATAGTTCCCGGAGCCCAGGTTCTATTGTACCCTCCCTTCTTGTGAGCTGCACCAGCACCTCCAGCACCGGCGTGAGGAAGCACTCTTCGTGAGCCTGGCTTGGGAGCCGTGGCCATGTTGAAAGAAGTGGAACCAGAGCTGCCGTTCTTGAAGTGCTTGTGCATGGGAGATGCCATAGGACTCTCCCGAGGCGTGGCTCGAGAGAAGCTCTGCGACAGAGAGTCTATATCATGCGTTGTGGATTCGCGAGAGGGAGATTGCACGAAGTACACTGGATGTCCGTGTCTGGAAGGCGACAATGGCGGCGATGGTACCAAGCTCGATTCCGAGTCGAACGAGGCCCTCATTCTTCCGTATCGCGACATCGTGCTCTGTCTCTGCTGCTATATGCAATGCTGGTGGTGCTAACTGTGACAAACTCTACAAGAGCTACAACGCTGGACCAGCAACGAACGAAGCTTTTTCTGCTCTTCTTGAATTTCGTATGTCACAGTAGGGAAGCCGTTCTTACAAGCATCTCAGTGGAAGAGAGACGGAAGACATGACAGTCAAACCTAGGCAAGGCAGACACCGGCATTGCAGCTTCATCTACACAGAGCTTCGAGAAAAAACACTACACCTCGTCCTCCAGTACACATGCAGAAACATCGGAGCTTCAGATGGCGGGATAATCACCTCGACTCCTGATCCTCCACCTTCTCCTCCTGACCGTCTATAAACTTCTTCTGTACTAATTTCGATTCTTCCGTTTCTCTAAGTTCTGGAAACTGTCTTTTCCGCTCTCTGACTCACGTTCAGTGGAGCATTGCTGCTGATGCCATTCACATAGGTAACACTGCAGAGGAGAAACTATTGCAAAACCGCTCCACAAACGTCTTCCTCTGAGGAGGGGGGGAAAAAAAAAAAGCTAAGCCTCAAAAGCTCCAGACCTCCCCCGAATATACTCCAGCGAAGCTACAAACAGTTGGCGGAACCAGAAGCTCCCGCAGAACAAAACCACAAGCTGGAAACGCAGTCTTCTCGCTGCTTTCTGCCGCTGCCACCTTCCCTGTTTCTTCTTCCAGCACAACTGTGCAAACAAATCCACCGTTGCCGCTGCAAATGCGCTGCAACCAACGAAGGAACGACGAACGAACGAACGAACGAACGAACGAGATTCCGCCGTCTTCGTTCTCATCGACTCATCATTCCGTCGTCCTACTCGCGTCACATTGATGATGTAACCGAGAGACGACGTCGCTTTTCGTCCTAGTGCGTTGATTTTCTGTCGTCGTTCGTCTTCTTTTCGTCCACAAACCAAAGAACCTGCTG
The DNA here is from genome assembly GCA_963920785.1 of Sphagnum contortum. Taxonomy (NCBI): domain Eukaryota; kingdom Viridiplantae; phylum Streptophyta; class Sphagnopsida; order Sphagnales; family Sphagnaceae; genus Sphagnum; species Sphagnum contortum. The sequence goes on along the minus strand of OY987292.1, from coordinate 14,293,148 downwards.
CTGCACAAGCAGGAAGGAAACAGCCCCTGTGCGATCTCCTCATATCACCGCTGCCATGCAACAAACAATAATCACAAGATTTGGCAGGGCTTTGCGAGCTATGAGAAATACAAGTTGCTGTTGCAATTGATTTTGGGTCCAAGAGCAGCTTATGTTTTTTGTACCAATACTTCACATCACTGTAATGTCTCTAGAGCTGCTGGTCATTTGCATTGCTTCCCAACTGCAGTGGTGCACTCTTTTTCTATTGTGGTTTTGAGTGGATGCTCTCATGGAGCTGATTCTTCTCTCACAAAGTCATCAAGTCTGTACAATTTTAAATCTTCCTTTCATCATAACTATAGGAATACATGTGCAATGGTTTAAATAGAAATTCACCACTCAAATCTCTGCATAAACTAACATCTTCAGCAATTAAAAAAAAGTGCTCTGGACAAAGCAACAACTTTCTGCCGTGACATTCTGGACAGATTTTCATATTGGTCGGGCTTCAATTAAGGTACATTGCATAGATGCGCAGTTTTGGATCTCGAAGAGACGACCATTTTGCTGTTTTATTGAAAATTGTCAGGTGATTAGATGTACATGCAACTTCAGTCTCCTTCAACTGCCAACCTCCTTGGTGTGCTTGTAATCCTGTTCTTCAATTGTTAAGAGTCATCACTTTTGCTCTGACATGCTTGAACCAGGGGTGGTTGTGATTTATGACTGAGTAAGCTACTGTGTGTTGAAGGATCATTTAGGTTTAGGGTTTAGGGTTTAGGTTTAGTATTACCTTAATGTCATAATCTGGACAAGATGTACCAAGTTTCATGGAAAGGCTTCATTGTCTTTTGTTGTGGTGGTGGATGGCAGTGATGTTGAACCTTATCTGGAGGGTCTACCTATAGGAGATAATGAAAGCCAGGTTAGGCAATGTTGCTGAGATTGGATGGTCACCCACTAGGGGATGAACAAGGGGTACAGTGATTATCTCTTCCAAGAATACTTCACTCATTGTCATGGCGCAAAATGATGAGTACCAGGGCTTGTTCAAGATAAATCTTATCAAGCTGTGTATAGGCACTGGCTTATTTCTTCACATGACAAGGTCCTGCAGAGGTTGGTTTTACTCAAGGTATTATTGTAAGACAGACCAGTGGTTCTGAGCACCCAATCCTTCTTGCAAACTGTAACAATCAGATCTCCTCTCTCGATTCAGATGTAAATGCTACATGCACATTTGCTGACCAATGACATGGGAAAATGAACAGAGGCCAATCTTTGTATAAAGTAGATAAGTAGCAAACCATATGACTGCAAAAGTTCCTTGCGTGACAGAGAGGTGCAAATGGAACAGAGTGAGAAAATCTGGCAGATCATGATCAGAAGGTGACATATTCAGGCAACCAATTGGACACCCTAGCTATCTTGTTTGTTATTGTCAAGATACTATACCGAGGTGGCACCCTCCAACGCACTAAGAGCCTGTTGGAGTCGGCAGTATTGACATCAATAATGCCCCTACATCACACACTGGTGCAGAATGAAGCAGCATACTTTGGATGCATTCATCAGGTTTCTCTCAATCAACCTAGTGCACTGGGATCAATGCAGGCTCTAGCAAGAATTGTCCTAAACTCCATAAAAATTGACTTTTCAGACCTCCAATGGTTGATATATCTGCCAAATACCATTAACAAATGATTGGAAAAGCAGTTTCTTTATGTTCTTAGGTTGTAAAAATTGGTTTCCAAGTGGGTTTATTGACCTTGTTATGAACATCCCAGTTCTTTCTGTCCAAATTTTATGTGATCTTTTTCACCATTAGCTAGGGGAAGGCATTCTGTGCAAGATGTCAAACACATTGGCATATCCATGGTTCAGATTCTGCAGGATTATCCAATACCCCTGCCACCAGCTACCCCCTCCAGAGCAGCTAAGGCCCCTGTACTTGGCTGGAGATAGCCATTGCCTGTCAGCTGCATGGAGGACAGTGCAGCTGAGGGAGGAAGCCTGCCTCCTAGTGCCATTGCTAGTGACAAGCCTAAAAGTGTGGCACCTCATTGAAGAAAGCTGATTTTATCGCAAAGTCGCCTTCCCCAAGGTTCTCAAGTTATTGCTGTTTGGTGAAATCAACTGCAGGGAGGGCATTCCTGTCTCTGTTGAAAAGTGCCACTATAAGGTATGTGATGTCAGTGCCGTTCCAGTGGGATGTGAATCGTGATGCATGCAAACAAACCATGGTCAAGAATGTTACACCACCCTGAGCCCTTCTTTCCCATGTCTTGAATAAGCATACTACTGCCTTATTTGTTAGCTATGTCTCTTAGAGTGCTAGGAGACATTATGACTCAGTCTTCCTGTTGCTTCTGTAAGTGTGACAGATACTCAGGATGAAGATTTTTTGCATTTGTTCTGCAAATCTTAACTAGTTCATTGCATACTTGTCTATATCCACTCTCTAGATCTGATAAGGGGCTGCGGAAAAACAGCTATTAGACATTGCCATTCATGATGAAGGCCATGATCTTATACTGTATGAGTGACACTCACAAAGTATTGGCCAGAGACATTTTGTGATTTTATTTTATTTTTGTGTGACATCAATGACTGAGGCTTCCCTTTGCTTCCAGAAATGTGACAGAGACTCAGGATGCAGATTTTGTATGATGGTTTGCCCAGATTTAGGGCTGATTATTATATACTTATCTACACCCTCTCTTGGGAGCTGATGAAGTCAGTGGGTAGTCATGGCAGCTTGTCACTGCTATTTGTGATATGGTTATGTTCTGACACTTGTTGAAAGACTCTCGTAAGGTTAATACTGCATTCGTTGTTGTGTCACATTCAAAATTATTGTTATGGAGATTTCTCTGCAAGTTCATAGATATGGAGTTGCTCTCTGCAATCACATTGATATTTGTGCTAGGACCATGTTCCAGAAACCAGCCTGTTTGCGAGTAGGCAAATGTGATGGGAGAGTGGGTTTCATCAGCTCTGCTTTACTTTTTAATTAAGACTTCCCTTGGAACAGTGAGCCAAAATGTATTGAGCTGGTATTGCTCTTTTCTTGGGGGTCATATTTACTGATCTTGACTGCCAGTAATCACTGTTCCTTATTGTGGAGTTAACATCAAAATTGACCTTGTGGAAAGTTCTACTGCTACCTTACCTTGGTAGGCTAAGCAATGCAGCTTGAATAAGGATATCAATATCCAGGGGTTTCCAGAATTTGTGAAGGATGAAGTGGAGGCGAGTGTACACATTTACAAACAGCAACTACTGTGGCTCATCCAAGATACACAATTTTGAGATATTTGAGCACACCCAGTGTCCCCAATTCTTTCTGAGACCTGTGCTGTTGTGCACATCTTCAATCATCTTCTTCAAGCACACAGCTCCATGAAGCTCAGCAGACAAAGTCCTTGTGGAAATCGATTACGTTGGCTGGACTTGGCTGGACTGTTTTTCCTGATTTATTAACACCAGAAGGTAGGGCTCTCTTTCACCAAATCTCTAAAATTTGAGTGCTGTATATACATGCACAATGCAACTTGTGAGTGAATACCCTAATGTTTGTACTTTGCCTAGCGGGGCCTTTCAGGTAGTATTGCTTGAACTCAAGCTTTTATTACAAAAAATCACTATACTACGTAACATGGGTGTATTTCTAAAACTCCGAATTTCACTAAGAATTGAGTGAACTTAGAGGTTTTGCTACCTACTTCTTTCACTATCAGCTAGAACTGCTGATTTTTTTTTCAATTATTACTTAATATTTATTATATTTAAATTCATGAGAAATATTTGTGTTATGTTTTATGATGGGTTTATGGTTCATTCATGCAAACTTTGATTTTAATTAAATTTTTTTTCATATGTTGGATATACTTAACAAAAATATTGGATATACATGTGGTAGATGTTGCACATCCATGCCTATTCATGTTTTTTCTGGTGTAGGGATATCACATCTATTCCTCATTAAAAATACATAGTCCAAAGTTTCCATCAAGTAGAAAAAGCAAACCAATTGTCACAATGTTGATGCATCTAGAGGACCAAGGATGACATTAAAATATTCACCAAGCCAATCACTTTCACTTATAACAAGGAAGACCCAAAATTTCCTTTCAAGAAATGGGCTGGATGTTTTCTTCTTGGGCAGGGTATTTCATTTCAATGAGGGATTTTTAGAATTTCCCTTTTTATTTTATTTTATTTTATTTTATTATAAAATCACTTTTGAAACTCAAAAAAATTCTACCACTCTATTTTAAATCATTAAATGATTAAGTTCATTACTTTTTGTTATCACTTGATTTTAAATTCAAAGGAATGAAATATATAACAAACTTGAATTTACAAGAAGTTTTATTTGTTTCATGAATTCAATATATGAATGTCTCATCTTTGGATACAAATCAATATCCAAATCTAATCTTAGAAGAACACAAAATCAAATTGGAGAATTCACAACATATTTTTTTCTTAAAACATAGAATTTCACAAAATTACATCATCAATTTATCAAAACTTATAATTATGTTTATGTATGTTTTAAAGTAATTTGGAATGAAATGAAAAGTAATTTGCATGAGACAAGAACAAAAATAATCTAAAAAAAGTGATCACTCCTTTGTACAACCCTACATTTAAATTAGGTATGTAACAAATTAGTAGTAGAATTTGGATCACAAATTAATAGAGTAATGTCACAAGGACTCATTCATGGGTGGGATTCCAAAAACTGGAATAAGGACTCTAGGATTTTGTTAGGGCTACTTTTTTCAAAATATCATTTACATGAAACAAATTTGATGTGATGGTGTGATTTCTCACATGTGAGAGACCTAATTGTGCATTATATTTTCATTTACAAATAAAAACACAAAAAATGTCAAAATAAATTTTTATGGATAATCAAACATGTTTTTTCACACGATTATTTCTTGCACATGTGACATTTGCCTAGAGCTAGAAATTCTAAACCTAATAAACATTTTTAAAAGTGGTAAAAGAAATGAGTCCTTTCCTTTAGAGCCTTGTGGTCCAAAATTTCAAGACTTTGAGATATTGGTATGTATTTTTTCATCAAGTTCACCCAATGAACATATGTTTGCATAAAAGGATTTTTATATTAAAAATTTAATTACCTGATAATTAATTATTTGGATTCATTAGTCTAATAAGATAATTAATTATCTGAATTTAAATGATAAATTAATATTAATATTTAATTATTCAGTGTAATTAATTAATTAATAGTAAGTTAAATATTATTAATTAATTAATTAATTAGTGATTAATTAAAATTATTAAATATTAATTATGAATTTATCTAATTTTATTAAGTAAATATTAAAATTTTCTAATCAACTAACTATTACTACATATTTTTTATTAACTAATGAGTTCAAGCATGATAAAGTATGCCAAAAAAATAGTTCTAAAATAAATAAATTTCAAAGACAGTCTCTTTTCAATATTAACATTTAAAAAAATTAAAAACCTATTTAAATTGTATTTTGAAATCATAAAACATTTCATTGAATTTGTTGTAAGTTGTACATTAAGTTTGAGGAATTTTTATAGAAGAAAAATGGATGAAAAGAATGTTCTAAATTGGTTGATTGTTCAAATTTTTCAAAATATTTTTACATTAAAACCTTGAGAGATTATGATTAGAATATGAAAAATTGAAATTGTATTCAAACACACTAAGCCTTCATCAACTTGAAAGCATTATAATTCTAATTGATATTTTATTTTGATGCATTTGTAAATCAATTTTGCAAAACTATGAGTTGCATTTCAAAAAAATGTACTTGAATGCATATTAAAACATGTGTTTCTTCAATATTATGTAGTAAAATCAAAGAACTTATAATTGTTGATCAATAATTTAAATAATATTCATGGATTCAATATGTTAAAATATAATTTATGGATTTTTTAATAAAAAAACAATAAGAGTCTCTAGGTGGCATATTTTATCATGCTTATGCCCTAATCAATTAGTTGATATGAATTATTCATCAATAATTGAATTTTTTTTAATGCGATGATTATATCATATTAATATGACCTAGCCACTATTGTTTAATCATACTTTAAAAGACATGGTATATTTAAAAACAAACCATATGCCCATGATATGAGCAAATGCATGCCTAATATATTTTAAATGCAAACTAAATACCTTAATATACCATGAATACAAGTTAAATATGTTTAATATACTTTGCATACAAATTAAATATATCTAATTTTGTCAAATATGCTTAAGATATGTTTAATACATATTGAATAGAAGCTAAATTTACTCATATTGTAATCCATAATACAATTATAGATAGTCTTATGCATTCACAAATTGAATGGCTACATAATACAAGATTTCTAATAGTGAAATGACCAAGCCCCACTGACATATACACTAGGCCCAAGTGACATGCACTTGAGTGATGTAAGTTGGGTGACATAGGCCTTAATGGCATATTAATGACATTACATTTTAGTGACATAGGTTGTAGTGACATAGACCTAGGTCTTAGTGATATAGGTTGAGTGATAGCAACCATAGTGATATTGAGTGGCATAGGCTAAGTGAAATAAGTTTTAGTGGCATTAACATAGGCTCTACTGGGACATATTTTAATGATTGAAGCCCTAATGGCATAAGTGTCATTTTTGAATTATTTTTAATCTTGCAATATTTTGTAGGGATAAACCATGATCATCAGGGGGAGGAGGAGGAGCAAAGGGGACAACAAGAATCACTTCCTTTGCACACCACTTTAATTAAAAATGCATGTAAAGGGCACATCACATCAAATTAGTTTAGTCATGAAAAATAGACATGATCACTACAACTTATTTTGAACATCGATGTAATGATAGTAGGATGGGTGCTAAGTGGGTGGCACCTTAATAGTAATTGCAATGGTGACCTTCATTCTTATTGATAGATTTCAATTTGTGATATTTGTGTATATAGTGGATTGTATTATTAGGTTTAACTTGTACATTGACTTAGGTTTTCAACACAAGTTGTGGTGAAATAATTTTCAATAAAAATGAAGCAAATTATAAATAATTTTGAGTGATATTATTTAAATGAAATCATAATGATTTTAAAATGGGTGACATTATAGTGGTGACATACATGTCACCATTCATTATTACATGCTTGGATGTGATATATATCATTAGAAGAAATTTGAAAATCAATGACTAAATTTGCGGCTCATTTATAGTTGTAATGGACACTTGCGACTAAAAATAACCTAGTTGCCTTGGACAAATGCCATGAGACAGTTAGTTGCAAAAGACATGACATGGCTATGAAGTTGAAAGTGTAGTCACAAACCTTACAATTAGGCCATAATTTCTTATCCATTGCCATGGATGATCTTTAGTGTGACATGGAACCCCAATTTGCAATTACATTTGGGATAGTTGCATGCTAACAAATGTGCCATCAATGGGTGGTTAAGATTTAACAATATGATAATTTAAAAAACCAATGGCCAAAAACACATGGCAATTTTCCATTTGTTAAAAAAATTTATAATTACAATAATTAAATATTATAATGAGAGAAATTAGATATTATAATTTAGTTAATTAATTAATACAATTACAATAATTATATAGCCTAGCCTTACAATTAATTAATAGGCCTTTTGATTGGCACATGCACTATGTTAATAGTGCATATCTTCAATATAGTACATTCCTTCACCTAGTTATATACTTTGCAAGTTTGAAGTTGTAGACAAAAGATATGAGACAATTCTAATGAAAGGGAAACATTACAACATTACAACACTATCACATCCTTTGTCCCATACAAAAACATTATCATATATTGATACAATAAAATATTTATTGTTTTCATTAGCTATTTACTACCTATCCTACTTCTACCTATTACCTACAAATTAATCTACCATATTGATTGATCAATTAATATAAAAACACCATGACATATCCACATAATAAAATACCTACTACTTAACTTAACTACTTACTACTTACTACCTATCCTACTTACTACATATTACCTTGGCTACATACCTACTATCTATTACCTAACCTACATAATTTATTATTATTATTATTATAAAAGAATCATATATCCACATAATAAAAGATTTACAATTTAACCTACCTACTACTTACTAGTACCCATCCTACTTATCACATAATACCTCTTAAATGGTTTTGATGCAATTTTAGGTAATATTTTCTTAGAAGCTTACTACATAGACATTTTGAAAGACAACTCTAAATTAAAAATCATAGTTAGGCTAGTTGATAAGTTGGTTAGTTAAAAGGTTGATTATTAGTTTAATTTCTTAATGGTAGGAATCAACCTAGTTTCAATGCAAGAGATGCAAGAAACCAATTTTTTTATTTTGATGTGTATGGAAGAACATGGTGATGTGGCCAAAGTCAAAAGGGCTAGCCCATACCCATTTTGTATTTTGGAGGGTATTAATAATTTTTTGGATGTTTTAACGGACAAACTTTCTATATTTTGCTTCCAATTAAAGATGTAGATCATAAGATTGAAGTGCATCTAGGATCTACCCCACTTACTAAGGCACCATACAGGTTAAACCAAAAGGAATTGGAAGAATTCAAAGCTACAATTGTAAAGTCTTCCTTGAATTTCATTCCACTACATAACAACTTGACTCCAACACTACCTTTTCTATTGGAGTCGCATCTCCTTACATTAATCAAACTTGAATTAGTTTGGCCACCCTTGCCTTCAAGTCCAAATGCAACGTTGCCTTTGGACTTCGAATTAAATGTGTGATTTCAAAATCTAATAAACACATGAGTTCATTAGACTTCACAAAACAACATGACATAATAAAGTTAGTTTCGTTTTTGGTTAGACTAGCCTTTGCAATAAACCCCCCATCCTTTAAATTAAAATTTACCTTGTTGGGTTTGGTGCATGATTTAACAAGGTGCCCAACTGATCCATATTATAGCACTTGATTTTGCTAACATCCACTTTTGATTTTTCTTTTCATGAGGAACCTCCTTTCCTTTATTGTTGCATAAAATTTTTTCCCATTATTATTATTTTTTTCCTTATGAAATCCCCCCTTGCCTTGCAAGCTCCCTCCCTTGGAATTCGTAACTAATGTGAGGTTACTTTTGGGATAGGCGGAGTCATCTTCCATGCACTTTGCCACCTTCAACAACTTTTGGCATGTTTTTAACACTTCAAGCCTTTGGAAGATTTGCTTACACACCCAAGGCTATAAGCCATTAAGAAAAACCACCCTTTAGTTGTATTTTTCTTTCATAAGAACTAGACATAACAAAGCATTAAAAGTTTGCACATGCTTCGTTAGTACGCCCAACCTTTCCCTTTGCTTTAGTGTTAACAATTCTAGCCGTCCTGTAGGATGTGGTTATGAGGCATGAATCTTGCATTGAATTTTGCTTTGAACTAAACCCAAGTGATGGTAGGAATCATTTCAAGGTTTTCTTCCTTAATAGTACCCCACCACCTTAAGGCATGATCCTAAAAAAAGGATTGAACCACTCGCATTTTCTCGGTATTTAAGGTGATAACTTGTGTTTTGAATAGGCCTCAAATAAGGGGAACCATTCCTTTATTCTCTTGAACTTGCCATCCTTTCCCCAAAATGGATTCGACATGATGGTCTTCATGGCCTTAGGTGTTTCCATGGCTTCCCAACGAGGTTTTTTGGTGAGGATCTAACAATTTCAATGATTGCCTTGACTATATTTTCATTAACCCTATCTTGTGCTATCGTCATCTTTTGCATGGTGGCTATGATTTCCTTTATATAAGTTGCAGGCAAGTCCTTCAAAGTGGATTCCTTGAGAGTTTGGGTCATCTTGGTCACCTCCTTTTTCCGCAACTTCAATTCCTTCCGACCACACTTTAATTTGGCCAAGTCCTTTTTCCTTTTCCTTTCTCTGGTTCTTGTATCTAATGTGACAAGCCCATGTGCCTAAGGCTTTCAGGCTATAGCCATGGTTAGCTAGTAGAGGTTCCACCTTTTTCATTGTTGTTGCTTAATCATATTTAGGATTGTGGCTCCTACCGTTAGTGTTATTATTGTTGGATTACGACATTATTCTTAATGTTTTTTCCATTGAAATATCATCACAAGAGCAAACATAATACAATGCTGAAAAAACCATTTTTCCACAACATTAACCCAATGTTGTTGGATATTAGTAAGGCCCTTTTAAGTAATTGTTCATTGCCAACAAATCCCACTAGGAAAATGCCCACTAGAATATTTATTAGACCAAAAAGAAATGATTCAAATACCATGACTTTAGGATCTTAAACATGCATTTAGATTCTAAACTACCAACAAGGAACCTCACTCGAGGAAAACAAAAATAATGCAACATGTGATTGTCATGCATCCAATCCAAGAATCAAAAAAGAAGAAGAAGAAGAAATTCAAAGTCGAGGACACTAAAGAATTTGTTACACAAAGTTCAATTGCAAGACATAATTTCTATACACAACAATGGTAGTTGTAGCACCCAAACAATGAGTACCACTTTTTGGAAGACAAAATCCTTAGGGGAAAAGAGAAGGTTCATAGAATCCATTAGTTATCCTTGTTGAATCCAGTGCATCTTCAACTAGCGTGGTGGTGGTGCTCATGTAAGTTTGTAGTCACAATTGAAAACAAAATGTTTAAAAGTAAACAAAAATAAAATAAAATAGAAAAAATTGTGTGAAGAAGTTGGACATGGGAGAAAGAATCAACAATGCACAAAGAGAAAAAGAAGCTCATGGGAAGAAATGCACAAAATAATTAAATCCACAAAAAAACAACAAACCATACAAGTTTAGGTGCAAGTACATTTATTATAAAATAGACTTTCACCTATTTCCATGAGCCATTGGTGTGAATCCCTTCTAAGTGTTTTTAAAAAGAACTTGACATAAAAAATTTGGCAAAATTTAACAAAAAAGATTGAAAAATTAGTTAAATTTACATTAGACAAAAAAATTCCAAAAAGTTCCCAATTTTTGTGTCAAAATATGGCATAATTTCACTTAGAGAAAAACATTATTTCCTCCCCATTTCATAATTGTTAAACTCATATAAGTGAAATGCCTCACCAAATGGGCCTGCCTTGCAAAAAAATGTTTCATAAAAATACAATGCCCATCGATGAGGTCATTACAACCTTAAAATTTGTGGAGACACTTGGGAACATGCTTTCCACCATACATTCTTTTATCAAAATTATTTTTCTTGATTGTTCGTAACTGAATTAGTGTTGATTAATTAAGTTGGGGATCCCATTAAAACAATTAAAATGCCAATGATTAAGTAACCAAATGCTGGATTACCCAAGTCTTGCATAGGGTGAACTAACACATGAGTATATCTTAGTTTAAGCTACTTAAATTAACGTGAATGAACCTCAACGAACCATATTAGTGTAACTTACCTACCTTATAACCCTCTAATTATGTATATAAGTTGCAAGCATAAGAAATTAAACCTCAAACTTTCACAATGATAAGCCAAATCTTTGTCAATGGATTACACCATTAAAGGACCTATTTAATTTTTGTCAAGTTTTTTATTTCACAAGTTTATTTCACCTCACTAAACATAATGGTCAAACCTAAGTGACACTTAATGGTTAAAATTAGGTTAAATATAATGGTTAAACTTAATTGATAAACCTAATGATTAGACTTTGATTAAATTTAATGGATAAATTAATCTAATGACTAAATCTATTGATTAAATATAATGATTAAACCTTGACTAAACATTATTCCTAATTCAAATGATTAAATTATTGGATAAATATAATGATTAAAATCAGGTTAAATTTGATGTTAAAGTTTAATGATTAAATACAGTGGTTAAATTTAGGCTATACCTAATGTTTATACCTAGTGTTTAAATTTGGGCTAAATTTAATGGCCAAATTTAATGGCTTAACTTCAATTAAACCTAATGGCAAAATCTAATGGTTAAAGGTGATGATTATACTTAATACTTATTGGCCAAATATAAGTTAAACCTAATGTTAAAAATTGGTTATTTAATGATTAAACATAGTGGTTAAACTTAAGTAGGGAAATGGTTGAGTAAATAAGTAGTATGTAAATAGGTGAGTAGGTAGGTAAATAAATAGTAAATAGGTGTGTGGATGGTTAATAGATAGATAAATAACTAGCTAGGTAAATAGATGGATGAATCAGTAGCAGGTAGATAAATAATTTAACAAATCATGTCACATTTGATTAAAAAACATTTGCCATTTTGAGTAAATGTTCCATTTGATTAAAAATTATTGACCATTTTGATTAAATATATAACTTGAGTAAATATATATAATTAAATAAATCATTATAATCAAATCGATCACTTGAAAAGTACATGTATTATTGAACCTTTAACTATACATATCCATTAGATAAAAATAGATAATTAATCAACTTGAATTTTTAAAAAATTACGATTTGTAATAGATTCATGTCGCAGCAAAACAACCTCTAATCATCCCAAAAGTTTTAATAGAGCAACACCTGACATCGCACTTGGATAACCTTCCATTGTCTATTCACAATTTTAATGGGGCAACACCCTAGTTGTTGCACTCCCAAATACAACACTAGGTCATCCCCTTGGCTCAAATAAGCTCTCCCTTATTTGCATCGGTTGGTTGTCGGGGGCCCTGATTGTCTGAGTGGTGCTTGACGACTTGGGGAGTCGAACCCCACAACCATCATTTTGGGTTAAGCCTTCCATGCTGACTTGGTGCCCCCACCAAGTTGGTCTTGGCATGAGGGCCGGCCCATTTGTCTTAAGCCAAGTGAAAGGGCATGTCACATGCCTTTCGGTTTTGGATCCAAACTTTGGATTGTCCCTTAGGTTATCAATTAATGGATTGATAGCCTCTTGTTATCCTGCTGGTTATTAGCAAGTTATAAGGTTATATATATATAAATTACAATTTTTTGATTTTAAAGTTTTTTAATGAGTGTTTAAAGATTGATAACATACTTGGGATGATAATCAAGTCATCTATTCAGTAGGTTATTAGATTTTCAAAAATTCAATACCAGGTGGTTATCAATTAAACCAGTTATTAAAAAAAGGAATAACTGGCTTGATAACTAGGTCTTGATCCGATATCAACTTGATCTTATCAACCCAGTTATTAATATCCTACTAGCTGGATACTGGGTTTTTAATAATCAGTTAAATTGATAACCACCTTGTATAGAAATTTCAAAAATCTAATAACCTACTTGGATGACCCGATTATCATTTAGGTAGGTTATCAATATTTAAACACTAATAACAAAAAAATTACAAAAAACAGAAAAAAATGATCAATTAAAAAATACAAAACCTTATCACTGGGTAGTAAGTAACTGGCAGGATAACATGTGGTTTCAACTGGTTATTTGATAATGTACCCTTATGCATAACTGAAAATTATTACTCAGAGTTTTTTTATAACCTACTTGGCAATCAATTTTTTGGGGGATATTGATAACCTTTGTGGTACATCACAAAAAAAAAAAAAAAAAACCTACCCAGTGATTATTAAAAAAAATGAAATAACTGGCCAACACTGGTATATACTGACTGACCTTTGTTGGGTACCTGTCCAACACTGGTTTCTTAACCATGGTACACCCAAGGCGGAAAGAGGGAAAGAATTTGAACACCTGGGTTAAAATTCTCATCTAGGTTAGCTTTCAACCTATGCTAGGTAGAAAGTTAGAAAACCAGGCCCTGTGATGCCCTGTCCCTGAGTGTGTGCATTTTTCCCTTGACTGATTATTAATTTACCGGCCGGACTGATCCGGTCCCCAGTCAGGCTCTGGACTCTCGAGGCCGGCATCTCATTAATGCGCGAGCGCTAGCCTTGTCCTATTCCCGCTGTAGTGAGAGACGGTCACCACTGGAGCAGCGGTAATGAGAATGAAGTTAGCGAGGAGGAGGAGGAGGAGGAGGAGGAGGACATGATGATGAGTTTGATGCGCCTGGCAGGCATAAGTAGACGACTGGTGATGCATGATGAGTGGCTAGCTTGATGGTGCATGGTAACGTATGCCAATTAAATCTGTTCCAAAAGTCTGCGAGGAAGGGAAGGGATTCAGGAAGCAGAGTCGTTGGGTGGGAGGGATGTCCTTATTATGATCAGCTAGCAATTAGTGCCTGGATTTGATGCCGCCTAACCTGGTCTAGCTTCTTCACTTGAATGCCTGCCTGCCTGCCTCTTGTTTGTTTGCTAGCTAGTTCGCCTGCTCTTCTGTCGTCTTTATTATAGTGAGCATCATTGGGCTAGCCTCTGCCGCCGTTGCATATGCATGGTATGTGCTGCTGGTGGTCATGCTCGGGAACCACTCACTCATTCATTACCACCAGTGCCAGAGTTTACTTCCACCAGTACGAGGCTTGAAAACAGCATTTCGTCAGAAAGCGCATGTGCATGCGGTCCCTGAAGTTGTTCCTGACTGACTGAAAATGAGTTTGCAGCGCTCAAGCTCTTCTTCCGACTTCCTACGTACTGCGTAGTTAGCTCTCGTCAGCTGGAGTAGTACAGGAGCATAATAGATCAATTTCATCATTATCATCATCATCTCCCGCTTGCAGCTCTCTGTCAATTGTAGACTAGCAACCATTAACTAGTAGTCCTCTGATGGCAGCTCAGAGGATTCGTTTCTTTGCAGATTTGGAGGAAACTTCATTATATCAGCTGCTAGTGAAGCTGATCATCAGAAGTCGAGAACAACTAATTACTATCTCCTACAGAGGAAGAAGGTATGGAGAAGATAGTTTGCAGTCTAGGGTTGGGTATGGAAATGTTGAGATTTAAGAAGATTTGAGGTTTAATCTTCATTAGCTTAAGGGAAAATTTCGGGTGATTACCAACCAAACCACTTCCTTGTTGCTGTCGATTACATCACACCAGCAGCAATGATCTCCCAGTCCACACTTTTTTCCCATAAAGTGAGCTCTTTCCCAGTCACGTTCTCAACGTTTCATCTTTCAACGCACCAAACTGCAATATCGCTGCCTTCTGCTCTGCTCCTCAAATTGCGTGAGTCTCACTTTTATCGGGCGGGGTTTTGACTGAGTTTCTTGAAGCTTTCTGAAACGACTCCATCCTGATATAAAGTTAAAAGGGAGAGATCATGTGGGCAAGACTAGAGTGTATCACGAGCCAGTGGTTTTCGTTGCACAGTTTTATGTTCGCCAAGTAGACTGGCCGAGCCGACATCGTGTCTCTGCGTGCCTCTCAGAGCTTTGACACAAACGTTGTGAGCGTTAGTGCATACCTTTTTTTGGACCGATCTTGAAGCCGCCGAAACCCTGCAGTTGATAGCATAGGTCTTCATGCTCCTGTACCATGTGCAGCCCTCCGCGCGCGGGAGTATTGAGGAACCCGGCCGGGCAAAGAGTTTGAAGAAGCTCTAAACTCGGATATAACCGACGGAAATCATTTCTTGAACTGTTGCAGCTTCCTCACAGTATGCACGTCTTGACGGCACCCGCGTAACTAGTGTGCGGATGGGTTCAATTTGATCATGCGATTGGTAAGCCAGTCTCTTCACTTTCTCCTTTTGCTGTCTGTTTCAAACAAGTGCAACATATCGAAGAGAGCTACCTATCCACTGAAGGTTGTCCTCTTGGCTCTGCACGCGCCAAAGACAAACGTCTACTCGTAATTGTCCTTGCAGCCGCACAATACGCTGCTAGCTGCAGTCTATCTATCTGTACACTAACTGAAAGCCGCCCTTTTGCGCTGTTGTCCTTCCGAGCTTCCGTTTGGTTTATCATCCGCAGTTGAAGGCTAGTCATGGCGCAACGTTTTGCGTACACACAATTTCGGAGTTAGTTACAATCTTGTACTAGCTAGTTTCTCTTTTTCAAGCTTTCTTATCGGTTGGATTGCATGCAGGGACTTGGGTTGAGGACAGATCAAGTGATGAGAAGAAGATTATCCGGACGAGATTGGTGAAGATCAGATAGCAAGCTGTAATAGGTGATATATGGGAATCATGCATTTGATGATGAGCCACGGCGAAGAAGAGGTTCTGGACCATGATCATCTAACGCACCAAGGGTCCGGAGACTCGGCATCGGCAGCGGAGCTGCAATCGCCTGCAGACCCGGCGATAGGCGGGAGTGGGGTGTGCAGCGTGCGCGACAGGCCTGTGACTAGGGTCAAGCTCCCGTGCCCTCGTTGCCAGTCCATGAACACCAAATTTTGCTACTACAACAACTACAGCGTGAACCAGCCGCGACACTTCTGCCGCAACTGTCAGCGCTACTGGACTGTAGGAGGCACGCTTCGCAACGTTCCCGTCGGTGGTGGTTGTCGTAAGAGAGTGCGCACGCGGCTACAGCGCAGCAGCTGTGATGACCCAAGAGCAGGTCTATTGGGCGCCGGTGGGCTTGTGAACATGACACTTCAGACCAACATTTTGCTTCCCAACACTATACAAATGCAACAGACGACCCAACAGCAACTGTCCTTGTTATCGCAAGTGACAGGAGGTTGCAAATTAGGCTCCTACAGCAGCCAGGCGCTGCTGCAATCAGGATTGATCGAACGTCTTCCTCCCAATACGAATTTGCCGACTTTTCTGCAGTTTTCAAACTTGGAGCACGATGGCCAGAATCATGGATTTAATGCTGGCACAGGTGATCTGAACAAAATCCCTACTAGTGCGGATCTAATTGGTTTCCAGGATCATCATCAGCTGCACTCAAGTTTACATTCCGCCATATACGAGCTTCCGTCGAGTACCCTGCAGCCGAGTGCAAACATTCAACTGCTGGCCGGAGGTAATAATAATTACGCGGGATTCTCAAATCTGCAAGGAGGATATTATCATACTCCTCAGAAATTGGAGGGCAATCACATCGAGTTTTTGAGCTCCATGGTGCAGAAGCCTGGTTACTGGGGAGCTTAGATTAGACCGCGAAATATTAGAAATACTGCAGTATTAGAAGCCCGAACCTGCAGCGCATTCTCATCTATAGTCTGCACTCTGTTGAGCAATGTGCAAACTGCAGTTGGTGGAAGCCACGAGTAACTTCTTAGCCCTGTATGTACATCGCAGCTACATATCATCTCGTCAACCCTAGTAGTTCATTCTAGAAGGATCATAGCTCTAGGTCCAGATTGAAGCTTACGACTTCAACAAGAGGCAAGGAAGTCGCTCAAGGTAATTATTAACCACTGAAAGTTATATAGAAAATGATCCTTGTTGTTTAGTTAGCTAGAGTGTTTAGATGTAACAAATCCGAGCCTAGTTTGATGAAGTGAAGCCTCTTAGCTAGCTGGCGGCGGCCTGAGCGCGAGGATACAAAAGACTTGATGCCACCGGGGGAGACAGTACTGGAAGCTGCTGATGATACAAGCTGCACACATCGGCCGCTGGCTACATCACTACTAGTGCGTGGATCCATGATCTTCTTCCTGGGTCCTTGACGCGAATCGCTCTAGCGATCAAAACTAGATCTCGACACATAGTTTGTTCAAACTAGCTTTGTATTAAAAGTTGCAATCATAATTTGCGCAGTTGGTGCCTTAAGATCTGGAAATCACAGTCCACTACCAATGCAGTGTACTACTATAAATAGCTCATTACTGATCTTGATTAAGCTGGCTTAATGATTAACTAAGTTTATTAAACTACTTTACTAATTAATGTAGCTCATTACTGATCTTGATTAAGCTATAAAAACAACAAGCCAAAAATGCTCAAAGTTGGCCCTAAGATTTTTCAGCCTTGACTCCTAGTGTAAAGCCGGCCTAACTTTGTGTTTAAATCAAACTTCACGAATGTGGACACATCCTTAAGTTATCTCAAGTTCTTAGCAATGAATTGTAGATCATGTGTGCATATAATTTTGTCCACAAACGAGTCTCTTCTCGCATTAGGTATAAAGTAACCATCCAGACTAGGTATCATGCTGAGCCATTGTGAACGCAGTGAACCAAGAAGACTCTGTTCTCTGACTAGGTATAAAGCAGCCATCCAGCCTAGGTATCATGCCGGGCCATTGGGAACGCAGTGAACCAAAAAGACTCTTGGGGGACCGGATCGGATCGATGAGAATCTTCATCCAGTGCAGATGAATGGAGCTCCCAATATGG
Source organism: Sphagnum contortum (assembly GCA_963920785.1). Lineage (NCBI taxonomy): Eukaryota > Viridiplantae > Streptophyta > Sphagnopsida > Sphagnales > Sphagnaceae > Sphagnum > Sphagnum contortum. The sequence goes on along the minus strand of OY987292.1, from coordinate 14,274,986 downwards.
TTGTTGATTAGCCCCAGGCCTGCAGTCGTCCATAGGGCTCTAATTGTTGGAATCGTAGGGCAATAGAATCTCTAGAAAGAGTTCACCAATTATCGTAAGGTACTTTTTGGGGAAGATCTTTAATTTGTCTTGATCTCTCTAGCAAATCATTTAATGTGGAATGTGGGAATGAGTTCGAGTACATTGAGGAACTCCTTTATTTTTTGGGTTTGCAAATTGGGAGTTAAGACTTAGGGTTTTTGTTTTCAATTTTGTGAAGTAAGTGGACTAGCAATATCCAAAAGAGGACTTAGCCAAATTTGCATAGAGGTCACATACGAAAGTAGATTTTTATCAAACTCCACTATCTACTGATGATGTACAAGAACTGTGAAATGAATTGTTGCAATATTCTAATTCATCAGTGATACCCCCAACAGTTATTTTTTGGGTGGTAAAGGAATACTTAATCACAATCTTTGAAAAACATTTGCCACAAAATATAGAAGATATTCAAAAAAATTCTCAACTGCCTGCAACATGAAAAAGTGTTTAACAATTTTCTACTTTCATATTTTGGATATTGCCAAATTTGACTAAATTTTCTTATGGATCATCACCACTTGAACACCATCACGAAATTGAAAAATCAAAATATTGCACTAGCATGTAGATTTGCAGTGTTTGTTTGTCAATTTTGTGATGTAGCCAAAGTGGCCATCATCTTCAGAGCCCCCAAAAAAGAGAAATTTGACGATATACCAGATTTGAAAGTAAAATAAAATGGATCCTTCTATATTCTTGGCCATCTATTGGAACTTATGATGATAATCTAACCATATGGAAGAAAAACAATTTGGTCAAAATCAGGCCTATGTAGGCCAGTGTTTCCATGAAAAGTTCTTTGTATAGGTCCAAATCATATTTTATTAAATGAAATTTGGCGAAAACTTACCAATAAAAAAATCACTTGTAATCAGTGTTTTTTTTTGGGTGAAAAATCACCAAATTTCTCCAAAAAAATGAGACCAACCACCTGTAGGCTTGAATTCCGTGGTGAAATTCACCTTGAAATGCTGCCACGCCCTAAAAGGTTGTTAAAAAAATCATGACTTTGTATTCTAGTCCCTTTCCAACAATAGATTGTCGTAGCATTTGCTATAACACCCCAAGTAAAACCCTAAGTCACCTACTTTGGTGATGTTAGCCATTGGATAGTTGCCACCTTTTACCTAGCAAATCTAGGCCCTTTGCCAAACCCTTTTCCTGTTTGAAACATTTCACCATCCCTCCTTTTCTTTCATGAAGTCCATCATCATTCTATCACCCCAAGGTTCAAACTTTGTTATTGCAAAAGCTTACGTGAATGGTTTAAGGTTTAAACACTCAAGAACTTTAGCTACAATTTGCCAAGTTCTTGTGGCCATCTAAGTCATGGATGTTATAAGTTCTTCATTTTAGTTTCTTAGGGTTCACAAGATTTACAAATCGCAATTGTCACAACTTTAGCTTTGGGCTCGCGACCAAGGCAAGGGGTTGCAAGGTTGCGGGCCAAGAGGAAGAGAGCCCGAGAGTCAAAAGGAAGGAAGCCCGGGAGCAAAGGCAAAGGCATTGGAAGGGTGCGGGCCAAGAGGAAGCCCGGGAGTCATCACATACTCCCGGGAGTCTAAGGAAGTGCGAGGGAGTGAGCATTCACACTCCCAAGGCAACTCCCATTTTGGGAGAGGGAGTCCCGGTGGACTCCCGAAACTTCAAAGGGCGAGTTGAAGGGTCAAATCTCAATGGATTGTTGCGCTCTTAGTATCATTGGAAAGATCTTGGAACGTAGATGTCTAAAATGGGCTCGCATTGCTCATTTGGACATCTCAAACACAAGTTATGGGCAAAAGAAGGGCCGGGAGTCAAACTGGCAGTTTGACTCCCGACCACTAAAAGTCGGGAATCGACCTCTTCCCGATATCCGATTTGAGAGTGCGACACGGAGTTGGAAAGCTCTCAACGAGAGCTACAATTTTGCTTCAGACCGCGTCACGATCGGACTTTGCAGTCGGGAGATATCGGCGTCCAAAGTTCCGGGACTCCAACCCGGGACAATTTCGGGACTCCAACTTGGGAGTCCCGGGAAAAATAGCCATTTGGATGCCACCTCTGCCGCGAGCTGCAGAGTATACTAAAAGGGGGCAGGTGGTGGCTTCCCCCAAGTCCGGGCCATGGTGAGTCTTGTGTGTCCGTGTTGCCCGTGGCTCGTCCTAGCACCAAAGGTGCTCCAACTATGCACTAACCACTTTGTGTGGGTTGTGTGCAGGCCCGTGTGAGTGAATAAGCTTGTCAATTCTTCCTAGTCCCATCCCGGAGCTCCAACACGCCCCTTTACCCCTCCAAGTGTTGTGAGCTAGGGAGTGGCTCCAAGTTCCAACTCTTTCTGCATTGTCGCATACTTGGACCCTCAAGTGGGTCTACAAGGAACTTGGGAGTGCGTCAACAATTCTTAATGCTAAAATTTAAAAGCAATGCTTGTAGGTTGTAGTTGAATGGTTCATTGATTTTTTTTTCCCATTGAAAAAGCTTTATCATTAAGCAATGAACTGCAACTACTAGTGTACACAATGCATATGGATGATGGGATTATGGGAATCGAGATTTGGCACTCATTGTATTACTTTAATCATTACTGGTCAAGTATGAGATGCATTGGATTTTGGGTTTATGAAACTACTTCAAGATTTGTTAAACTATAGGTATGTGAACAACCTTTTAAAGTTTTATATGGTTCAATTACATGGGTTCATACGTTATGTATAATCCAAATTTTTTGTGTTAATTAATATTTGGTTTTGTGTTGTTTGGTTTTGTGGTTCGTGCATTCTTATCTAGGTTCGTTGTTTAGTTTCATGGGTTTGCTCACTTTGTAGATTGTTTCGGTTTGTCGACTTTTGGCTTTGCCTTGTTCGATTTCATAGGTTTGCGCACTTTGCAAATCATTTGGGTTTGTTGACTTTTGGTTTCATGTTGTTCAATTTTGTGGGCTTACACATTCTCTAAGTTGTTAAGGTTTGTCAATTTTTGTCTTCACGTTGTTTGGTTTGTGGGTTCACACATTTTGTTAAGTTTGTTGGTTTTTTCTTTGAATTGGTTTTGTGAGTTTTTGGATTCACACGTTGTTGAGGTTTCCTGACTTTATAGGTTCTTGTGGTTTTTCTTGTTTTACTAGTGGTGGTGGGTGTTAACGATAATTACATGGTGCATTTGGATCATCTTCCATTGTTTTTATGTGTTTGAATTGGTGGTGGGTGCTGGTGGTTTGTGGTAGGTTGTGGTTTTGTGTAATCAGATTCAATGCTTCCACTAAAGCCTTTGAACTTTAAGTTCAAATACTTCTATAGCTCACAAAACCCTGACAATAACACTTCTTTACTTACATTTGATATGGTTTCCAAGAACAAAGGTGGGGTTGAGTTTGTGCATTAGCCTGTTACTTTGAAAGATAAGCAATTTGCCACTTCCATTGAAATACTTGTGATTTGTTTGAGTCCTTTGAGTGAATCTCCAACATAATCTCCTAGTGTTGACTCAATAGAAGAGGTGGTGGGAGTTTTGGATCAAAAATTTGTCACCGCCAAAAATCAATACAACTTGGGCTTATGAATAAAAAGTAATGTTTAAGGTTTCTTGGGCAACCAAGTTGCCTTGGGTTGAGTTGCAAGTGGGGTTTGATGGTTTTTTCCACACTATGAAGTGCAAAATTTGTTCAAAGATTGAGCATAAAGACAAACTTCTAGCTCCAAAATGGGATTCATTGCATAAACATGCTAGTCGAAAGAAAGCTAACATACCTATGAGAGGGGTGAAAAAAGGGGAATGGTATATTAGCAATGATTGTAAGCATAACAAAAACGAGGTTGCATATGCTTCTAAAGGGAGAAAATCTATTTTGCAAGAAGTTTCTAATGGGTTGGTTGGTGAAAAACATAGGAAACTAGTTCAATTTGTTACATTGTTTCACACTTTCAAACATGGTTGACCAATGTTTGAGTATGAAGCTCACAAAGACTTATTGGATTATTTGAATTTTAAGGAAAATCCCAAAATGCATTGGACAAACAACTCTGGTTGGGCTATGACTAAACATATGCATGACATTATTTTGGAAGCCACAAAATATGTTGTTGGAACAACTTAAAATTTATCATTTATTTGTGATGAGGTAGGTATAAGTGACAACCAACATTGGTCATCAGTTCATGGCTATGTGGTTCAAAATTGGTCAAAAATACCAATTCTTTTGTCCCTTGATTGTGTGGTGGTTGGATAAAGTGTTGATAATCTTATTCAAGTTCTTATGCAAATTTTGATGCATCAAGGGGGTTTCACAAAAGATTTGATTGGTATCAAGTTTATGACATTTGGAGCTTATGGGGTTTTTGTTTTTGGAGGTATTAAGTTAGTTGTTATTTGACAAATTTTTTATGCCTGGGCTCCACATTCCATAGGGGTTCATTGTATGGCCCATAGAACCAATCTAACATTTCAAACTCTATCACATTTACAGATGGTTAATAGATTTGAGGGTTTGTTTTAAACCTTGTTCAACTATTTTTCCAAGAACCTTAAGAAGGACATTTGGAATTCACAAATCTTGTTAAGATTTTTGAAGAAAGTAAAAACCCGTTGGATTTCTATGTTGTTTCTTGTTCAACGGGTTATGGTAGAGTATAAAACTTTGTTGATTATGATGACCTTTGATGTTCCTACTAATGACACAACAAAGACAAAATTTGACCTTCTTTGTGATGTGGAGGGATTGTTGCCATTATGCCATTGTTATAATTAGTCCATAACCTAATCAAGTTTAATTAGTTGTAAGATATTTTCATTTATGATTTTGTCGTAGCAACAAAAGTGTGTCAAGGGGAGATTTATGAATTGTACACAGACTTGAACACAAGGTTCAAATTTGATGCTTTTGAAGCTTATAAAGCTTTTGTTGAATGCTAAGCATGATTCCATAATCATGCGATGGATGACAAATTTGAACACGAGCGTAAAACATTTGGCATTTGATGTGAACCAATAACACATTTGGGCTATTCTTTTGAATATGTAAACTGGTGAAATTTTTAATGTCATACGAAGGTTTATGCTATAGTCATCACATAAGTGGAAGCAAAATGCAAAGGTAAAGTATCCCCCTTATCGTTTTGTTTATTTCAATTGTCCATTGAATAATTTGAATTTTGGAATCAATTTTGTTGCATTCAATTGAATATGACAATTTGGGTTTGTAGGGGCAACCTACTAGTTTCCTTGTTGTAGAATTGCAAGGGAGATTCCCTGCTCATGGAATCATGGACAATCTAGGTGTGGTATACCTATAGTAATGTTGTAGTTTAATGCAGCAAAAAGTTTCAAGAAGCACTTGGATGTGATTAAGGCAACTTTCTGCCACCCCAAGAAACTGGTTGATAGTGATACTTGGGTGCCTGAAGTTCTATTAGTAGCATCCTTTGACATGCAATAATTTGTGTTCAAGTTAGCCATGAAATCAAATGCTTGTGCAACCATGGTTAAGTTGCTTGATGTGAATCCTTGGACACAATTCTGGCACATTTTTTTAACATTTAGAATAGTTGTTTGTGCATTTCTTGAGTGTTTCAAGTTGGTTGACATTGCCATGGTACAAGTGTTTGGTAGTGTAAAGGATGACTAGTGCTTTAGCTCTTTGGCATTTTGCAAATCCAAATTACGCAATAGACTCCTTACCAACCTAGGTTTAGTGATTAGAATGTTTTCCCAAAAGTTTTATACTCTTCATAATTTTTTTGTATGCTTCTGCATATGAGGAATTGCATGTAGAATGTCCTCAATATGGTGTGGGAGCTTAGATTTAAAGCTTTTGATTTGTAAGTCTTGCACAATCAATCTTAATCCACTAGAATTTTGATTGGTTGGTTCTTTGGTTTCTTGGGTTTGCGAAGTTGGTGATCCCAAATGGATACCACTTCTTATTCAACCTCCTTTGCTGCTTTTCAATTGTAATTTGTGACTTGAGGGTGGTTTTGTGTTGAACTAATTTATTTGTTTTTGTAGGTAGGACACTTGTGCTGCAGTGGGCAGTTTAAAGGGTTCAATCCCCTCACAAGTGATTAGAGTCTCCATGGTTTAATAAAAGATAGCCTAGATTTGCCTTCTGAAAATTATCAGTACCCAAACTCTTACAACAATCTGATAGCTGCAGCCTTTTCTCTTACAGCCAGTTGTAGTCAGAATTAGCCACCTTAAAAAAAAAACTAAATCGCCTAATGAAACTCCATTCCCCTTTAATTTGTAGCCAAAAAATCCCTTCAATTTTCCTTTTTTAGCCTGTTGGACTACAACTCATTCCAGCCAGTGGTCAGCCTAGCAACAGAAGGCTTGAAAGAGTAGCCATAATGTCATATTTTTCCCAAAAAGAAAAAAAAGACAGTGCTTGTAGTAGAGGAAGTTGAAAGGAAGAGGATTAACTAGAGAGACCCAAACATAAGTAATAAATATCACTTACAAATTACAACACCCTTTGTCATCTTCGGTATTTCTACAACAGTAATAACTCAGAGGAATGGTGTACAATCTCTTTATGGCTGTTGATGACTTGCAATACAGACAAGAATTTGATAAATGGCAAATGGAGATCTATATCTACATGAATCCCATAGTCAGAATTTTGTTGACTATTAACATCCATTGCTGTACAGATTTTGGTGATATTCATATTTGAGATAGACTTCTAAGTTCCAACTGACATTCTAACACTTGGATTAAGAAGAATGAAAACTTACCCATGAAGTGCACATGGTTTTTGAACTGGATGAACTAGCATAAATCTAAATGGGAAAAAGGTCCCTATTTCATTCCATAGATGTTTAATCTTTGGAGGTAATCTTGTGTACTCCCATAAACTCTAATTCCTTAATGTTGAGACATAATGTCTGTCTATTTGCATTGTGTTTCCATGTGAGCATACACATCTCCCAATGAATGCTCTTCCCCAATAAACAATATTTTTTCATGAACTGCATAGTGTTCAGTAAGATGTGTGTTAGGGCAAGCAAATAAGCTTCCAAAAGGTATATCAGTGTCAATCTATTTGGTAGTCATTTTACATCATGATTTCTGGAATAATTTGTACATAACTGTTCACATAAGCACGAGCAATTGTATGCATTAATCTGTTAATACACATATTTAGTGAATTGGAAATCAAATACTTGATGGTTTGGGGCACATCCATCCATACTTGGTAAATTTCATGTAAGAAATGATATACATATTAGTTATGACTTACATTGCTTTAACTGGCTGTGTAACCTAACACTAAGCCAATAATATATACCTTTTCGATGAAACTTAAAATTTTGATCACTTAGTTACAAATCCTACGTATTGGAATGGATGATCACATAAGATATTTGCATGTTTGCAACCATATCAAACGCACTCCTTCAGAAGAGACATTGATTGTGTAGTTGCAAAGTTTTGTCAATCACCGAAACTTTTTAAATGTTTGACTACTTTTCCAAATTGTCATGGGACCATCCACTTCAATCATTGAAACTCTTAACTTTTAAAAAAGGTTCCAATGGGCCAAGTTTGTCATTTGAAGGTTTGAGCTAAAGTCCTTTTTAATAAAAAAAAAGCTTTTTTAAGAAAAGGACCCCAAAAAAGATATGGAAAGTTCTAAATTGAACCCCCAAGATAAATCTTGACAAATGAAGTTTCAATATTATTAAAATTTCATCACAAATATTAAATTATTTTTCAAAAATTTGACAAAATGAAAAAAAAATAAAATTATGTCAAATTTGTTCAGGTACTACAATATTTGGTGTTATATTGACTAATTGTGATTCATAATTAAATAGTGGAGTTCCTGTGGGATTAATCCTCAATCTCATCATTGGGTGACCGGATGACCAAGAATAATTGTTACTATGAAGTAGTTGGTCATGGTAGCGAACATTTACCTGTCTTATTACACTACCACTCGCGAATGACCGAGGAATCCCAATACTTGCAATATTAATGTGATGTGAAAATTCCTCATATTGTTAGACTATAGTGGAATTCCTTAAACCATTGGGGGTTAAAACTTAAGAATGAGACATTTAAAAAAATATGGACCTATTTAACTTGAACAACATATAATTGACAATTGAATTTTTCTTGCAAAAGTATCAAAAATGGTAAGGTGTATCATAAGAATGTTTAAAATTTTCATACATCCTTCATTGTTATTATCTTTTCTTGTTTAACTCTTTTTTTGGCATGGTATTCTGTTCATTCATAAAAATGAAAAGTACATATAAGTAAAGGTCCCAATCAAATGGTGTACTTCTTGTTTAATCTATGGGATGCATGTTAGCAAATAACACAAGCTTTTACCAAATTTCAACTTAGATCTATATCTCACCTTGCCAAATTCTCATAGATTTTGTTAAACATTTACCATTAATTTTAATGAGATCGATATCTTGGGGGTTCAATTTAGAATTTTTCATGTAATATATCCTTTTATTTCTTTAGGAGTAATAGATTTCCATCATCACGAACCAAGGTTTTTTTCCATTTTTTGATCAAAAAAATTGTTCAAAATTTTAGCAAAATTACTCAAATTTACACCTAGAGAAATAATATTTTCCCAACAATTCACAAATTTTCCTCAGTTGTTGATTAAAAATACATATTTTTTCTTAATGAAAAGACATTGTCTAAAATAGTTACAAATTACACGTCAAGAGCCATTCACAAAATAAAGTGAGTCAAAACTCTGGTGGAAACTAAATTTTACGAGTTGGAATCCTAGAGCATTTCGATCTTTCATTTGCTTTCTTGGGCCATCATATTAAAGCATGAGTAATTTTCAAATCAAATCCCCCTCACCAAAATTTTGATTTCTAAAGCAAAGTCTCTGGTATCACATATTTGGGGGTTAAAAGGACAATGTGTGAGAGGTTTAAAATGGGATTAGAACACTAGTCTAAACTAATAGACAAGTTAAATCTACATAAACCACCAACAAATTAATTACCACAAGTTGAAGCGAGCTGTTGCTAGGACTTTGTCATGGGCAACTCAAACTCATTTTATTTGCATGGTTTAGACCTTTGGGGAGCAAGCATCGATGTCTTCCCTATAATATATTTATGATTATTAGTATTTATAACATCAAAACAAAAAAAAAATCTAAAATAAGATTCTTAAAAATGTAAGTTATGAATCTTGCAATTTTACAAGTTCACAACTCCCATATACAAATTTAATTGAAAAAATCCAAAAGGGAAAAATTGTAACCATTGAATAAAATTCTAAAATTATGACATGTTTAATTTAGAAATCATTTGATTTTCTATGTTTTAGTGGTTGAGAGCCAAACTTTAAACCACTCTTTTGGTCACATAACTGTTAGTTCACAATTCCAAATGGAAAATGTAAGAAACAATGTTTGATATTTATATTTCAAAATCTTTCCAATGCTATATTGGGGGTTTAATTTGAATCACATTATTACTTACACTTTTGTCTGAAAAATTTGAGGCTTTTGTGGAATTATAATTCTCAAAGTAATTCTCATGTGGGAGCATTGAGGATTCTCTTGCATTTTTTCCCACTTGTGGGAATGTAGTTAATCCTAAGATAAATTTTCATTTTTTCCCACTTGTGGGAATATAGTGAGTCCTAAGATAAAAAAATTCAGCTTGCATATTCTCGTTTGCTCCATATTTTTATGAACTTTGAATTTTAGTTTTGAAATTAGAATTGAAATTTTATTAGTTCTACTTTTGATTCAACTTTCCAAATCTAAGCTGAAGTATTCCAATTTTGATACTACTTTTTTTGCCTAAATAATTTGAGTTTGGTTTTAGAGATCAATGTGGATTTGAAGATGGTTGGTAAGAACTAGATCCAAACCTAGAACCAATGGTATATTGCTGATTTGAATCCTCTTACTTTTAAAAGTGTATCATGGCTATAATTCTACTCTTGGCTCCTCATATAAATAGTTTTGACCAAAAATCCAGATTTGGTTAGTTGAAAAATAGTTCCAATTCTAGTTTTTGTTTTAGTTCCAATTGATTTTGAAAATGTCATGGAACCTTAGCTCATGTTCTTAGTAATTGCAAACAAAAAGAACAATTCTCATGCTCCAAAATCAGTGCTTGTACAACATTAATGTATGTTAGGATTGCACAACATCCTTTTGTCAAAGGATCACTAAGGCAAAACATTTTGAATAAGTCATCGTTGGTAATTTTAAGCTATGAGAAATCCTTTTTTAATTCATTGGATGTCCCCATCTAAGTTTAAGAAACATAAAAAATCATAAGAAAATGTCAAGATAGGCTACATGGGATGTTTAAGGGACATTAAATGATGTTGAGGTAAAATAATGGAAAAATGATAGGGGGGAGGGGGGTGGAAAGGGATGATGGGGGATTACACAAGGACATTATGGGACATGGGGAAACTTGGAAATGGCGAATGGAATGGCAAAGATAAGGTCATGAGGGACAAAAGGGGGAAATAGGGGGATGCCAAAGGGTGACATGCATTGGGGGACATTGAAAGACATTGGTGAAATGGCAAGGGGCAATTGGCACATTTGTTCAAATATTAACTATAGCGTTTGTGTAAGTGGATGAACCTTTCCCAAACATAAGTAAAAATTATTGTAGGTTACAAAACAAGGGTGCATAATTCTTTTCACAATATATTGAGTTTCTAGGAGGGACTCTTGGGGCATCCTTTTGGCAACTTTGGTGTACATATGTATGCCTTCCAATTAAAAAAAAGGTAGTTTATAATCCATTGATGGTAAGCAATGGGCTTGTCCTACCTATTTCACAAACCAAAGTCTTTATAATGTGGGTGTGTGCAAACTAAAATAGCCCACCTTAAACATTTGAAAATATCACCCAAAGTTCATTTCCTTTGTATGCTTTTCAACCTTGGAAAGACTAGGTAATTAAACAATAACAATCCATCATTCCAAGCAATTATTTTCAAATTATCTTTTGCTTCACTTATAAATAATTGTTTTGTACATGTGTGCACAAACCCAACATAAAATGAATAATTGTCCACAATGATACGGACTCTTAAAAATACTCATGTTTTTAACATTAACAAAAAAAAATCCATTAAAGATAATCTACAAATGACATGTTCCAAATTTAATCCTTAAAACTTGATTTTATTGATATGTTGTCCAATTAAAATTGGATTTCAAACAATCATAATATCAATAATTGAACCATTTTGAAGTTCATGTCTATGAAACTTATTATCCTAAACACAAGTCCATGAATCTCATTTCAACGGTTCATAGATCTTTTAATTTTGTAAGTTATGCATAACAAACACTTACATCATATGCATACTCAAGATAATAACATCAAATTAAGTCCCTATTATTCTTTTCACATGTATATTAAATACAAATTAACCATTGCATTTAGTCACATTGCAGAATATGCCATGATGACAACACGTGGGTCACTTTGGCATTACACACACCTTTGTGCATTGACCCACATTAGATTTTATATTGGTGTTAGAGGTTTTTTTTTCATGGCCAAATTATTATAAAATGAATCAAGATAAGCTCAATGTATTTGTGATATACCTACAGATACATATATTTCTAGTGTTTGTATTGCAAATTTTAAATTTTGTGACTATTATAAAAACACCTTTCTACCAAATATCAAAATAAACACTATGATATAGATTGTTTTTCAATGAAAAATGCCCAAAACTATGGATCTCCCTATTTGATGAGCACAAAGGCATAGTTAACACACATTGAATAAAAATAATAAAATATGCCACATGGGGTGCATTTTTGTGCAAATGAACCAATTTGAATGTAATGATTATTTGATGTTTCATTATCTTAAGTCATAAATTAATTTAACATTGGAATTTGTGATGAACTTGTATTAATACAATGTTCTTACTTTTGAAATGAATCTAACATGAATATGTGCAATGCCCAAAAGCATTTGTAATATTGTTTATTCTATTCTTTGAAAGCTCTCAAAAGCTTTCCAATGACACATTTATATGAATTTATTTAAACATACCTTTACATAATGTAAAATAACATAACGTTTTTTTACCATGTCATCAGAATGAAAACAAAATGGTACTTCACCTTCCAGAGTGACACTTGATTGAGGCTATGCAAACATTAAATTTGGACACGCAAACCTTGGTTTATTTTGTTGCTATAATGTATCTATGAAGCGAGGTAGTTTGTTTTGTTCGTTTTGTCACATTGAGATTTCCTAAACCACAGTGGTTCATGCTATGCTCTTGGTAACTTCAGAAAGCTTTTGATGAGTAAGGGGTGCACTGACTCGGTTGGAGACCATTTGGGACTAGGGTGTGGAAGCTATTGATTATCGAACCATTTTCTCAATGAAAATCAAATAAAATCAAAACTGAAAACCGTATTGAAATTTGGAGGTGTTCTTGGTGTTATTGGAAAGCCCTTGGCAAGTCAGAATTAAATAGAGTTCATTTCACAATTTTGAGATCTAAGGTGCAGAAGATATCAATTTTTGAGTGAGATTTTGTTGCCAGAAATTCAAACAAATTGCAAAAAATGGGTTGAGCCGTCAATGTGCCAATGGCACAGACTACACTAGCATCTAGGATGTTTAGACAGAGTCCGAAAACTTTGCTGGTGCAGGTGCTGCTGGTTGAGCCAAGGCCAAAAATAACTTTTTTCGGGATTGGGCTCTGAAAAAGGACACAAAGCATAGAATACCTTCCAAAGATTAGAGTCCGTGCGCTTACCAGGACCCCACCAGTATGGTGCCATGCAAGGGCTAAAAGAGAGGCCCAGAGGCAATGAGTAATTGACCAAATGGTGCGTCACAAAGGTGATAGAAATGAGACTTTTTAATGATTGCAAGCCAAAGAATTCAAAATTTGAAAGGAAGTGGTGGTACTAAAGATACCCACTATAGTCTGGCCCCAGTAATTATGAGATCAAACTCTCCTTGAAGAATGCTTTGCATGATTGAAGAAGGTATGGGCGGCAGAGTAAACAAACACACCCGTACACAACCCAACTCCCAGCATATTACCTAGCATCTAGGCCCAAGTCTTTTTTATATTCCCTTACTGCCAGAAAAGGTCCATGGAAGTTTCTTAACATGCTATAACCTTTACAGTTAAAAAAAAATGCTGCTTAAAAATTCACACTGTGGGGATCACACTCTAATACTTTTTCTGTTTTTTATTATACGTTATGAAATGTCTAATGATGTTAAGTGAATAAGTATAGAATGATGGTATTTAGCAGATTAGATTTGCACACTGAAGCTATTCTTAATTTAAGAATTGCAAGCTTGAACAGTCGTCATAACACACCAGAGATAGAATCCCACAGAATGGGTCCTGTCATTAAGTAGGAGTTGAGAGATCAGAGTTATTTGTAACGTCATGCCCTGTTGGGCCTGAGTTGCACCCCTTATTTGATGCTGCATCCCCTCCTGGCTGGCTGTTGTCCGCAAAGTCATGAAATTTTATTGAATATGGGTATGAAATACTGAGACTCAGGGTTAATTGTACCAGGCTTGAGTACACAGCAGGAAGGAGTTCAGGAAAAAAGGACAGGGCAAACTCAGTTTAGCTCCCAATTTGCTGCTAAAACTGAGTTTCATGCCCCCATTGAAGCCCAAGTGTACTTTGTTCCCCTATTTTGGAAATCTCATTCCCTGTGTGACCAAACAGGGGGTTTGGGTGCTGTCTTTTCCTGACTTTACAGATAACTTTATTATGTCTGCAACTTCTATTGGGTGTAAGTAGGGTGAAGAGCAAAAAAAAGTTTCACAGATAGTAACAAACTTTGATTAGTACAGGGAGATAGTGTGTTAAATAGGTAAACTTTCCCAATAGTACAAACTACAAACTAGCTTGAATCTCCAATTCAATTTAATAGTACAAGAGGGGACACCAGAAGCAATATACTGTGGGCTACCACTCTACATTGGTCAGAGATGCTAGACATTAAGAAGAAGAACTAGAATGACTGTAGCAAGCACCGTCTTACTCTACAAGAAGCCTGAGTATATACAAACATACCAACACGCTCAGAAGAGACTTGTAGACCTGTTTGAAGTCCTGACAAACACATGTAATGAGGGGATATTGTAGAGAAAGTTAGACTTCCTGGCGAGCTGTAATGCCCCCTGGCTAGTATATAGTAAATTAACTGATCTAGCTGAAAGTTACAAAAGCTGCTGCACCTGGTTTGATCAAAACCTCTCAAGTTTCTCACTAGTTAAATGAACAACAGTGTTGGGCTGCACATCTGGAGCTGAACTCCTAAGATCGATCTTCAAACTGCAAATCTTTGTAGATGCAGCTGGCTGCACTAGCTGGTATTAGTGCTTTGGATCGAGCTGTGTTTTGAATATTCCTGTCATGATTTGGGTATTGTTTGCAAAACTCAAAATGCAACAGGCCTCGACTATTTGAAGGAAGCTCTAGTTGCGTTATGAATTGCAAATTTGATCAGCTGGAGTCGTTATAAAGTGATCATCTGCAAGTCTGGAAGAGCAGTTTCAGCTTCCTGCATAATACATGAACGTTTTGAAGCACTGCATCCAGCGAGCTGCAGATATATGATGTCATGTATGTGGGGGGTTGGGGCGGGGGGGGGAAGCTAACTTTGATGATCCGCGAGAGATGCTGCTACATAATATAGAGTGTTAAAATTTGGCCGCGCCTAGGTAGCAGCTCCCCGCGAGCGAGCATCCATATAAGACAGCTTACATGGTACAGAAAAGGAAGTAATTTGATGATCAGGTACAACGCAGGGCACCTAATTTCTTTCCTAGTAAATTAGTGTATTCCTGGAAAGTCAGACTTCAGAAATTTTCTAAGCTCCCCAGTAACCAGGTTTGTGCATCAAGGAGCTCAAAAACTCGATGTGATTCCCTTCCGAATTCTGAGGATGATTATTCAATCCCCCATGATTCGAGAATGGGGCCGCGTGGTGCATGCCACTTCCCATTTGTAAGGTGGAATTTGGCATGGCACTTGTATGAAGATCGTACATGGCTGAATGTAGAGTAGTAGACAAATGATGATGATCTTGCTGCTGCTGCTGCTGGTTCATCTGCAGGCCACCGGTAGCCGCTGATGCAGGCGCGCTCTTGCTGAAAGCAGCAGCAATGGCCGCGTTGTATGATCCATTCTGGCCGCTTCGCTGATCCATATTGGGAAACTGCAAAAAAGTTGACAATTGTGACGTCGCTGTAGCTGTAGTAGTGGATGGAGGTGGTTCCATCCATCCTGCAGCTGGTTGCAGAAGTTGGTAGCAGGATCCTAATCTCCCTCCCGTCACCTGTGATAGAATGGAAAGCTGTTGTT
This sequence comes from Sphagnum contortum, assembly GCA_963920785.1. Classification (NCBI taxonomy): domain Eukaryota; kingdom Viridiplantae; phylum Streptophyta; class Sphagnopsida; order Sphagnales; family Sphagnaceae; genus Sphagnum; species Sphagnum contortum. Next base: position 14,259,584 of record OY987292.1, on the reverse strand, counting down.
GAGTGGCGGCCATTTCCATGGTACTGGGAAGCAGAACGTTGGGCTGTAGCGTCATGTTGAGAAGGCCATGAGAACCACCCTGTAGTAAACCAGCGGCTCGTGGGTCCCGATCATGAGTTGCTTGATCTGATCCAATATCATTACGCTGCCCCCCGCGTGTGCGCACCTTCTTCCGCGATCCGCCACCAACGGGAACGTTGCGAAGCGTGCCGCCGACCGTCCAATAGCGCTGGCAGTTGCGGCAGAAGTGCCGCGGTTGGTTCACGCTATAGTTGTTGTAGTAACAAAATTTGGTGTTCATGGACTGACAACGCGGGCAAGGGATTACCTTCACTGGCCTCTCACGCAAGCATCCTCCAGCGCTACCAGCTCCTCCGATTGCACTCCCGGGCGACTGCTGATCGCCTGCCGATATTGCAGAATCCACGGACCCTGCAGCTTGATGCATTAGATCAGCTGCCTCCAGCTCCTCTTGGCAATGGTTCATTGTCAAATGCATATTGATTACCATATTCTGCAGCCAATATGCCTTCACTAATAATTACTTCCTGTCCTCTCGAGATAGTTTTGCGTTCAGCACGTGATGATCAGTCCTCCACAGCCTGCACTCCCTGCAGCACGCAACCCCCGCGTGTACACAGAGTACTGTCAGCGGAACGAACCACAAGTTTCATGAAGAAGAGAAGATCATAAAAGACTGTGAAGGCATCTCAGTGCTTTTTCTGATACATACATACAGAGTGAAATATCGTGACGCATGATATCAAATGATATGAGTCCTGAACAAGAGAGAGATTGAGCTTATCAATTGCTACAGCTTACAGGAAACTAGCTAGGTCACAAAGAGCCGGAACACAGAGGAATACTATTCAGAACAAAGAATAATTCAATACCAGCTGCTAGAAAGTATTGGAAGAAAACGCCGACAATAGGGAACAACAACATGTGCACCCAACTGCGACCTTCAGTTTCTACATATATTAATGGCAGAGATGCATACTTTGCTGCACAGAAACATATATATATACAAGCGGACCGATATCTTGGACATTTCTAGAGATGGTTATGTACAGATATTCTTGAGATCTAGATCATAAAATGCAATCTGCTCATTTAAGATTATAATAAAGATCACGATGCTACTGAGCTCTGCCGACAGGAAAGCATCGTGCTGGGTGGAGAAATCAAACCAAACAGTATGTCAGTTGGTTCATAAATTACTCCATCCTCAAAACAAAAATTCCTACACTAGTCGAGTTCTTGACTGCAGAAAATACATTAATATATATGGAGCCCCTAGAAACGCTTGAACAAGATTGGATCTCAATCACTGAAAAGGGTGTGAGGTAATTAAGTAGAGGAGATTCTTTTATAGTCTATCTCTTCAAAGACATCAATTGCGCATACATCAACTCAAAGAGACGAATTTGCGGTAGACTCTTTCATCTTGTGCCCGCTACAGATCCTCGCAAGAGCACAGAGGGTTTCTATACTGCTCAAGAAGAGGTTGCAACGCAGAGCCAATTAACTAGTCAGAAGAAGCTGCAGTCTAGGGACAGCTTCTTCAGGAAAATTTTCAGAAGTCCTGATCTCGAGCGATAGGACTGGATCCGGAACTAGTTATATAGCTAGTATTGTTCAATGATGCACTAGAAGGAGAAAGAACAAGAATTTATTCAAGACTCGAATTAGGATTAGAGCTTGACTTTCCATTCATGGATACATTATGCTATAAAGTTGAAGGCCGGGAAGTTGCAGGAGTGACATACACACGGCGGGAGCTGCTGCTGCTGCTGCAACGAAGTCGGGACTCGCGGTGTACTAGTCGGTCGGTCTCAACCCCTCAGTTGCGCTGTGCTTGATGGGACCTCAGAGCTTCTTTCCCAGACGGCTGCTTGCTAGCAGTCGATATTACCGTGACCGACGAGAATGAAGCAGCAGCAGCAGCCTGCAATTTGTGATCGTCTTAGACTACTTCCACTACAGTCCATGTCCGTTTCTTCAATCCCCCACAGTTTAGCTTCTTCCTACAGGCTCTTGAATAGAAGGGTGAAGTATAACCTGGTAGAATTTTCCGCCATCCCTGCTGCTGTCTGTCTGTCTGTCTCTCCCACTGTCCACTGCGACGCCTAGTTCTGTACTAGAAACCTCCGGCTATGCTGTAAAAGTCCACACCTTTGATGATGCGCCCAACTTTATGAGAGAGAGAGAGCGTGCGGGAGGGAGTGAGAGAGAGAGAAAGAGAGAGTGGCAACCAACCACAACAATGAGCTACTGTTTTATACGTACGTACGTCCACTGCTGCAGGACTTAAGGCTAGGATTAAGCTATGTAGTGTGAGATGAGCTAGGCAGGAGGACAACAGATTTCCCGGGGTCCTTGGTACAGACTACGGAGGGAAGTTTATACCAAAAGTGTCCTAGCTATACTAGTATCTGCCACAGAGCTACTACTGCTTGGGGGTGGATGTCCGGACCATTGGCTTCTTGCAGAGACAATGAAGAAGAAGCAGAGCTAGCTAGCTACTGGGACCGACTAACTACTTTCATTCCTATGAGGCTTCTTCCTTTTTGAACAGAATCTTGTTTGGTGGTGGTGTGGGCTAGTATTAATTTTTTGAAATCATACACACTGTGGGGCTAGCTATCTGTTGTTAATCACTTGGCCTTTTTCTTTTTTCTCAGCCACAGCCGGGCAAACTCTTTAGCTCAAGTAAGTGAAAAGGCAAATTTCCTTTTAAAGAAAAGCTAGGTCCATAGATGTGTGTCTACTGTTCTTAGATGGACCCCTCTTCTTATATATGGGTCCATTTTTGTCAATTCACTGTTGTACCCTTCTGTACATGAATTGGAAACATTTCAATTCGACTTTATTCTTCTAGTGTCGATCATGATCTCTCAGCTGGTGGTGACACATTGTTTCATTCACACAGTTTTATAAGTAGGATGCACCTGCAGGGTTTTGTTCTCAATTTTGTGATGTAGCCACTGTAGTGGCAATCATCCACAAGAGGAAGGAGCCAGCCAAATTTGGCTAACTTAGGTTACTAGAGGAAAAAGTAGACTTTGTTTTGGAATCCTGCTATGTTTTTAGGGAACTCTTAAAACCTATTGTCTAAATATGGCGACTTCAAACATTTTTTTCCCTCAAATGTGTTGACTCTACCCTGTTTTCCACAAAAGAAGTCCTTTGTATGTCCCTGGTGCCCTGAGGTTTTTTTCTCTCTGCACTGCAAAATTTTGCCCAAAAGAAAAAGCATTGTGGTGAAAGGAAAATTGAGATAATTTGCAATAGCTAGCTAGCTAGCTATTATAGCAATTGCTCAACAAGAAAACATTTCATGTGTGGCTAAACAAGCAATGATAGTTTAATTGCTGATCAGTTTTACTTGTTGGGGACTTGCAGGCACCAATGCAAGTAGTGGTCATGGCTAAGAAGGTTACAAAACACTTTCTTGACCATAATTTTGCTTTCTTTCCCAAAAGTTGTTGTATCTGGGGCATAGGCAAAGGGCATTTGACCCTGGAAAGCTGTAGTGGACTAGTAGCTGATCTAGATGGGTAGAGTCTATAAGACAACCTTCTTTGCTTTATACTTTGTTCCTTTTTTCCCATAAGCCTCCTCCTGTCTGTCGGCTCTTATAAGCTTATTGCTGACGCAATCAAAGTTTCTTTAAGTTCTCTCACCCAGTCTGAAGGGCATATGCATTACAGTGTGATTTAAAAACAATAGTTAACAAAAGTAGCCCTAGGGCCTGCTCACTAGCTTAGCATTGACATGTCTAACATCTTGTGAGCAGCATTAATGTAAGTTCCATAGCCTGTTTGTGGACTTGTGAGAACAAGAGTTGCACATTTTGGTTTTTAGGTCTGTCGGTCATTCACAGACTTTTTCAAAATGGGTTTGAGTTTGTAGATAATAATTTATTGCCAGCGAGATGGCCGGGCAATACAATAATAAATGGATCGTTCTGGATGGCGAGTTCTGGATGGATCCAGTTAACAACAAGAGCTGTTAGATCCTGATGAGCTGCATTTTTCTATATATGTTCCAAAAGGAACTAACTTACTGATCTCCCAGACTCCCACCCCCACTCTTGACAGGTCTGAAGTTTTGGCTTTCAAACTTTTTTTTGGGTGTCATGAAGAAAGAGCTAGCTAGGGATCTACAGAGCCACATCAGTGTTTTTCTTGGCAATTTTTTGTGTTGTAGCCAAAGTGGCAATGATCTACACAAAGATTAAGCCAAATTCGGCAACAAGCCCAAATATGAAGTAAAATTTTTAAAACATCTTTCTCTATTTTTTGGCTACTACTTGAACCGTGTATAGAAATCTGGAGATTTTTATTAACTTTTGGTCGAATTGTGGCGATTGAAAATCTCAAAAAAGTACATGGTTTTAGCACTGTTAATTATTTAATATAGCATTTTGGCAATGTGTATATATATATAGTGGGCAAAATTAGGGCTGGCAGGCCACATAAATCAGTTTGGTTTTTGCATGCACGTGCTGCTAATTCTCAATATCTACTGTCAATTTACAGACCCCACTGGATGGAACTCTGGCCTGGTAATCGATTACTACTGGAACAATATGCATAAGGACAAGAGAAAAAGCAACAAAGGAGCATAATTCAAGAGCGGAAAAACCCTTTGGGGGGGGGGAGAGAGGACTGGCTCCTACAACTTCGAGCCAGAATGGAATTCAAGCACTAATTGAGCAGCTGATAATAAGACGTCCACACAGTGCTGTTTGCCATGCACCACTCAGATATATTCATTGGGAGGCAGACTTCATGACTTCACTCCTGGCTATCATCAGAACTCATGATACATCCTCTGATCTGGGAAGACTGAGTCTGTCTGCATCCATTGTGTGCTCTCAGGAGCAGCCTTAGGGGAAGCAAGATTGGAAGGATGTCCTGTCCATTGAGCATAATAATAAATAAGACCCAACAAAATGGATTCAATAATTAAATTAGAGAACACTAGTTAGAATATGTCTAAAATCACTAATTGGGTGGTTAAGAATTCTGTGCAACTACCATATGGGATGGTCAGTTTTGATGGGCTGCTAGTCTTGAAATCAATTGATTTTAGGGCTCCTAAGGCCATTTCAGCATTTACGGTTAGAATTTTTAAGGTTTGGCACATGAGGTTCTTAAATCTTTTGAATTTAGTTTTCTATATATGTCTCTTGTTCATTACTTTCCCATTGTTGTAACTCTTCCATAAGATATATCCTGAGAGTACCATTCAAAAGTAAAGCTATGATTCTAACTTCGGACTAGATTTTGCTTTCATTACATTTTTAGCTACAAAGATTTCCTTCTCCTCCACTCACAACATGCAACATGGAATAGTTTTCATATTTTCATTATTGCTCCAATTTAAAACTCTTAGAATATTCATCTACATGGATTACAAATTTTTATACAATTCATCAAAATCCACATGAAATTTCTGAGAATTCTCATAATTCAACTTTTTGTTGAATCTGACAAGAAGGTAAGGTAGTTTGTTCCTGGCGATGGAAACCCTATGGTGAAAGTATTAGGGACGTTGATAAAAACCTTAATAGCACAAGGGAAAGGAGTTTTTGATGGAACAGTGTACTGATAGTTGTTCTCAGTTATGTATTTAATTAGAAACTGCACAAAACATGGCCTGATCAATTACATGACTTGGGATTTAGGATGGCAACCTGCCAAGCATGAAAGACTTTGGAGATTGAAATGATTGTGGTAACAAAATATGCTCTCAAAATTTAATGCAATAGGCAGCAGCAACGGTCCAGGGTTTCTTTTAAGGATTTTGTGATGAAGTCAAAGTGGCAATCATCCAGAAAATGATTTAGCCAAATTTGGCTACATAATAGATATGAAAGTAGAAAAAAAAACAGTACTTGGCTATACCTTCTAGAACTTATTTGGGCCATTTATTTTTTAACCTGTAGAATCCTATAGAGGTCAAAATCATATTTTCCAGGTCGAAATTTGGCGAAAATTCACCAGCAAAAGAAACACTGCAGCAACCTGATTCTGAATCCTAGTTGGAGTGTTGCAAGTTAGAACCTTGTTGTGGAGCTTCTTTGGCCTTTGACATTCACCTCTTGGGCAAACCTCTGTGAAGTTGTCCTTGTAATTGGTGAGGTGAGAGCTACAGGTTCACATATGTGCAAGTAGACATCCTTTTCAGTTCTAGGAAAAATTCCAGTCAATTAGATGACAACTTACAAGGCATGGTGCAAGATTTCATCTTGTTTTATTCTGGGAAGCTCCTTGTTGGTAATCTTGTAAAATCAAAGTTGTTGTTCCTTCCTGACTTTTCTAATTAAGTAATACCAGATGAGTTCCTCATGGTGCAATATGAAGGTTATAAAAGAGCTTGTGCTCTTGCACGACTTGCTTTGTGCCACAGGTGATGGGTTCAGGTTTCATGATTTCTCCTCTTAGGGCTCCCCATTGTGCATTCTGCACTATAGGGTATGGTCTTTTGTTTGGACTTGGATCCTTTTTTCTTTTTTTCCTTCTTTAGTTCCCTTGCTGGGTGTTTTTTCTTTTTTTATTTGATTGATTATTTATTTGCTTGTCCATTGGATAACAAGTCACTGTTGGGCAAAAGGATGGGAGAGGGGACCAGTTGTGGATCGCGTCCGCACACAATTCTATACATCCAGGAGGTGTATTCAGCATCCCTGCATTCTATTGACCCATGAGTATTACTTGCAAGTTCATTTCTGAAAACCTGTTCCTGTTTTGCCATTGTAATTTAGGGCAATTGTGGGGAGGTAATTTTGGCTCATTGTGAGCCCTGCCCATAGAGAGAAAATTATGCTCCCTAATGCCCCCCTTTAGAGGCTTTTTACACACACAAGGCTCCTTGACAGGTGTGCATCAATTGTTTAAAACTAGTTTCAACCTGTTGAAGGCTCCTTATCAGGTTTTTCTTTTGGGGGTCCAAAATTTCTCCAAATTGTGAAAAATAGAAATAATAAAAAGTGGAATGTTTCAAATCAATATTTCTTTTTTTCTGAAAAAAATTGCCAATTTTTTTGCGAAAAAATACTGAAATTCTTTTCACTACATTTCAACTTGATTTTTAGTTTGGTAGCCTTTTTTAAACTGGTTTTTAAACTATTTAGATGGGTTCTTAAAACCTATTGACATTTTATGCAAAATCCATCTTGGGGTGCTAGCCAATGACACAGCATCAGAAATGTTTTAAAAACATCACTGCTCCCTACCGAGGGTATTGTGGTTGGAGACTCCCTAGACCATAGGAACCTAACTATATACATAACTTTCTTTGCATAATTCAACTGTCAATGAGCTAGCCTCACCAGCTTGCTGTTCACAGGAGTGGTTCTTGAAAAGAATCACCACCAATGTATGGGGAGAACTGGCAGTTAGTTACATGCTAGCCAAACACTTTGTCCAAAACACAGGTACATTTTGGAATTTAGGCAATGAAACTGATCATAAAACATGATAACTGGACAAATTTTTCATGATCAGCTATATTGCCTACTAAAATTTCAAGAGATAGGAAATATTCTTGAAACTATCAATGTTGTCCACAACAAAGATTTTGACCATTAAAAAAACTAAAATTTTGGATTCTAACTCCATCCTTTACCATGTGGTTCTCCCTATGCATTGTGTAGATTTGATCATTATGCCCATTGTTGTGGTTGATTTGATTTCTGCAGGTTTGTGAAGGAGACAACAACCTACTTGCAAGACTGGGTGGAGGAGGGGTGGAACAAGATTTAACATTTTAACATATTCTATTTTCCTAGTTAAATGAAATGAGGTTTTGAGCTAAAAGAATTTTATTTCTTGGGGGAAATTACAGTTCCACATTACCTCCAATAGCCAAATTTCATCCAATTGAACCATTCCAACTGAGAATTTTAAAAGTGGACAGTTCATACCTGGTTCATAGTTAAATTTTACCCAACCAATGGGTGTTTTGTAAATTGTACTAGGGATGTGATAGAACAACAGTGAGATGGTGGCAACGGGTGAAACAGCAAGCACACAGGTACCTTGATCTTCTTGAGTGAGGCCTCTTCATGGCCATATTAGGACTTAAAAGATCATGATTTCTTGTGTGCATGGGATACTCGTAAATTTAGAGGTAATTTTAATGTATCTTGAGGTTTTTAGCATTTTACCAATGACATTTTTTCAATTTTCTTGATGTTGCATCATTGGCTAGCTTCTCAAGAGGAATTTAGCATTAAATGGTGACAAGTTTTCAGATCCTGTCTAAAATAGTAAATAGAAAGTCTGTTAAAATGCTTCTACCAAACTAAAATCACAGTCCAAATGTGGTGAAAACTTTTGAATCAAGAACAGAATATTCCCTTTTTATTTTTCACATTTGGGCAAAGTTCACACCCAAAAAATGCTGCATGGTAGCCTTCCAGTGTGGATGCTGGTTCACCCAAAGCATGATGAGATGGTGACCAAACTATGTGAAAATAGAGATAAGATCCAATTTTCATCATTAAGGGCTAGGTCTGAAGTCTAGTATAAACGTTGGATGCAGGCACTGGGGATACAGGCCACAGTGAGCCAGCACCCACCAGCGCACCATCCACTTGATGCCCGATATTACTCAGTTGTGAATGAACCTCAATCGAGTTAACATTTGGTTTCATCTTGGTAACCAATTCTGTAGGAAATAGGTCTCATATCTAGGCAGATAGGTAGGAAAATAGGCAACTTCTAGGTAAGTAGATGGTTTATACATAGCTAAGGGCTGTTTTTACTATCTATCTACTAACAACCCACAAGCAGGTTGTTAGTAGGTAGGTAGAAAAAAAACTGAGCTAACCACCATGGTTAGCTAGGGAACTGGAACTCAACAGAAAACTGTTTCCTGACCACTTAACATTCATCCTTCATGGTGTGCTGGTGGGTGGTGGTTCACCGTGGCTGGGGATACATAGCTGGGAAGGGAACTGAGAAAGGATTAATTAGGTGTTACTTACTAAGTAAGATGTATAAGTAACTAGGTTGCACACAAGTGCAAGATTGTGTATGTGTATTTCAAAGCAAAGCACCCTAAGCTGAAAATAATAGTCATGGGTTGGGTGACCTCTGAAATGCATAGACCTGACCTCTGAAAACAAGGATGAAGCCATGAGGAAGCTAGACAAGTAGGCTTTTAATGATTCGTCTCATGCTTGATTCATCAAGCATAGGCTACCCAAAGTTCTCTTCTTTTTGTATACTGAAAACATAAAGACCAAATAGATGGTGTCCTGTGTGTCTAAGGAATAGAACCAAGAGGAACCTGTGGACCTTGTGGCCTTACATTATTGTCACAAATTTCCATTTCCCTCCCCGTCTTTGGCAATAATGAATTTTGGTAATGGCTGGTGACATGACTTGGCCAAAGAATTGGGTGGCCTCAAGCCAAATGGCTGGGCAGTGGCTTGCCACAAGCCAGGTTTGACCAATGACCATTGTCTGATGTAATTGTCACTCAGGACAGATTCTGTCACATCATTAGGAACTTTCTGCTAAACTATATGCTACACGTCACATTGTTCTATGTGCCCATTGCATGGGTTTAAGGGTGGAATCTCTCCACATGATCAGTGACAATTGCGTATCAGATATATCAGCCCTTATTTGATTCATTACTCACAAGTTTGATACAGTTACCAACAATGGCCACGTCTGGCTTACTGTTAACAACAGCCATAGCCGGAGAATATACAAAACCCTAAACTTCAACCCTTGAGTCTCGGCAAGACAGCAGGGGTTAGTTCTACTACCTTGTAATGTGTCCACAAAGAATGCAAAGTTGCTTCAGGGCTCTTGGCAGGCAGTCGCTTGCACACATTCATGGGCATGAATATATAATAAGTTGACTGGTGCCCACTGTAAGGTATAGAACTTACCTCAAGACACTCTAACCCAGAAAAGCTTTTACATATTCCCACTAAAGATACGAGGGTAGTAGACTTATGGGGCATTGAAGTCTATGAAACACAATCTCCAGGTCCACACTCCACACCCCATTTGTACCCTTGAAAATTGGATTGAAGACCCAACATGCTTACTGAATTATTGGGGGGAAATCAGTTGAGCTAAAAAGTGTGTGTGTTTTTTATTTTCTCCTATTATGTATGACTTTGTCAATCTTTGTTCCTTGTGACAAACACTTTGAAGCATATTTATATGGCCTATTGTGATTTGCAGTCTTGGCAGAATCCTTATCTGCCCCTCATCTCAGATTCTCGACTTCAATGACACTTCATAACTTGAGTGGATTCAACAATGATTATTATCAGGACATTGGAGGCTTTTTAGCAACTTTCCGTGATTGATTCCTTTGACAAAAACTTGGGTCAGAGAAACCCATGTAATATAAATTGATTAAAACTTCATCCATGTATCTCTCTCTAAGTAGATTGATCTGAATCAGAATTATTTTGTTGTGGTGAATTTTTGCCGCTTAGTGACAAAGAAAAAAAGTTGCCTGCAAACTTTCCAGGACTTTTTTTGGAAAAAAAGACCCAAAACTCAATTTTTCATTTCAAGGGGAAGCAAAAGTGGAACTCGGCATATTAAGAGCATAGGTTCTTGTATGTTGCCAATCTATAGCTGAGTATGGGAAGAAAATCTACTTTTGTCTCTCAACTCGAGCCACATTTGGCTATGTCCTCTTGTGCACAATCACTCGTCCATCTCAGTGTTGTTTTTTGGCAAAAATTTTGCATTTTTCAACAAAGAAATTAGGAAATAATTGGAACTCAAATAACCTTGCTGATTTTTTTTCAGATCTCGCCAATTTTTTTATTCAGAAAATGAAAAAAAGAAAAAACCTGATCTGAATAAGAACAACAAAATAATCCAATCCCGTACAGCATACCATGAGAGGTGCTCATCATGTCGCTTCATAACTGGATCCAGAGTTATCATGTTGTCCATTATATTTGAGGACATTGGCTGGTATGATCTGAAGCATAGTACCATGAAAACCAGGAGTCACATAATAATGTGTATAATGTGGTTGCCTAGCCAGCTGCACCTGTTGATTTTGTTGTAAATTTTTTAAATGCAGCTAATTTCAGACATGGCAGGTAAGAAGGCAGTAGTGGGTGCGCATGATTCATAATAACAAAGAAAATAAGAATAATACATGAGGTCATGATTACTGATTACAATGATTTTGTTGCTGCTGGATTCCAATTACTGGCTCTCTCTCTCTCTCTCTCTCTCTCTCTAATGAGTCATGCATGCATGCTGCATGGAACATAATGCACAACATAATATGCAAGGGTATAATATATCAGGTGTCGAAGAACACACACACACACTTCGGAATAGTTCTTCCCTTTTTTTTTGGTTTTCTTTTTGGCAATTTTTTTATGTAGCTGAAGTGGTGATTGTCCATGTAAAGACATTTAAACCAAATCTGGGTATAAACAAAATTTATATGAAAGTTGAAAGAAATAATCTAAGCATCCTTCTATTATAGCGTGTTTGCTATCTACTGGAACTTGATACAAAAATTTGTCAGATTTTTTAATATTAAAGTTGTACAAAATTTGGCAACTAGAGACACCCTTTAGAAGACACTTTTCTTTTGTGATCAATTGACCCAACAAAGTCCAACAGCAAAACAAAAGAAAAAAAATGCTGCTTTCAAATGGACAAAACATCAATCAGATGCTTAAATTTGTCACCCAAATGAATTTCTGATCTATTATTGCAGGCAGAGGACAGGATGATTTTCCACTCTTTGATTATGGAAAGAAACGTATGATTCATGTAACACACAACTAATGTTATCAACCTTGTGATCAGGTAGGTTCTTCATAACCTAACAACCGGTTTTTTTTTTTTTTGGGGGGGAAAACCAGCTAAGTAATAACCTGATCGCCTGATGCTGAATTTTTCAAAATCTTACACCCGACCCAAACTGACCTCATTATCATCCAGGGTAGGTTATCGAAGAACCATTCATTCTGCTTATTTGAAAGTTAACCTTGTGGAAGATTTCAACAGTTTTTGTGAAAGAACTTGCAAAGGAACTGGTGGTTCTCTGGTTGGTTCTTTGAATTTTTCGTATATTTGAGAACCATGATTATGTAACAAAAACTGGGTCTTTGAATTTTTGAGAACCAGCCAGCAAGTGAATATATATACTCAGGCTGATAACCAGTAAGTATATGTCCCTCATTCTGAGAAATAGCCCAGCTTGAAGTCCTTACCCAGTGTAAAGAACCAGGAGTATTTTGCTCCTAAGAGAGATTGCTATGATTCTACTTGAGATCAAAGGAGGCATCTTAGTAGGCACAAGGTGCCATCGGACTCTGGTGAGGCAGAAATTTCATTGAGCCCTTCATGTAGTAAGGCAACTTCCATATACACTAGAAAATTTCTACTGGTTTTGTAGCTGTCTGTTACAAGTCTTTTTCTATGGATGGAATTGATCCAGATCACAATGAGCTTGGAGAATGCACACTGGGATTCTGGCTACATACCTGCTAGCACCAATAGAAAGAAAGATTAAGAAGATTGAATGGTGGGTATGTGAATTTATTCTGTGGAAGTGTCAGGTGCAAACAAACAATGCCAGAAAAGTGGCAAATCATGTTCTCATTACAGAATTGATATTATGTATCATCATCTGCATGTGTCCACAATGCACATAACATATAACTGCTTAGCTTTGGGCAATGGGTTTCAATCAAAACCAATTTAACTTTGCATGGTTGTCACACACATTGTGTGCAAAATATCATGTCCACTTTTGTGTGATGGTTGTATGTCCCCCTCACTAAATTGTCGTGCATTATGTCATGGGAAACCATGATGTTACTTGTGAAATGCATTAGTTTTTTTTCATTGATTTTCTTTTATGGTAACCCATGGTTTGGGTGTGCTAATGTTCTTGTGTACACAAGAATATTATGTGAGATTCTTTACATATAGCCCCCATGCCAATCAAACCCGCCAATGAAAAGAAAATAATGCATTTCACAAATTTTTAGCGATTTTTTTTTTCCAATTTTTCAACCAAAAGAACCAAATTTTCCAAATTTCCCAAATTTTTTTGTCGCCACAATGCAAAATTTCGCCCCCCCCCCCCCCCCCCCAAAAAAAAACATTGTATATCATGTATGCTTTTCATCCATGAAAAAATATAAAATCGGCCAAAGGTTTTAAATGCCAGCAATACAAAAGTATTGTTGCAATTTTTTTACCTTGTCTGCCCATGGTCCAATTAAGATGTAAAAGTGTGATGCCCAGGCACGTTATGGGTATGGGTTATGGATGATTTGCACATGTGGGGGTTATATACATTAGCATGGGTCCAAAATGTATCCGGGCATCACCCAAATGTTTTGGGAAATACTGATTGGGCAAAGGGCAGACAAGCCAATAAAAAAATTCATTACCACTTTTGCTAGCACTTAAGACATGTACCCAAATTAATATTTCCCCCAACCCTAATAGGTATTTATTTTCCTTCATCCATGAGGGGGTTAGTTGGATGGAAGTCATCTCCATCATCTTCAAGGAAAATGTGGGTGCCCAACCTTCCCCCAAGGTTTGACTAGAGGTACCCACATGGTTTTCAATGTAAGGGGGATAGCATAATATGACTCAAGGTTGAATTGAACCCACAACCACTTGCAAGGTGGTCATGAGCTTATCACATCGCTTGAGCTATTGGCTTGATGCTTCTAGTACATGTTTTCCTTTCTCCAATGCCTTTTTTGGAAAGAAAAAGCTTGGTCTTGCATTTAGTCCATACTCAAAGAATATTGAATATTAGAAGATTAAAGTTGCAAGCACACCCACACCGCGTCTTTTTGCTTTAAGAAAAAGCAAAGTTTTTTCTCCAAAATAGATGCAAGTCTTGTAATTTCTTGAGCTTGAATCATCATATTTTGAAATGTTCAAATTGTCCCACAAGTTGCCAAACCAACAACACAATGTCGTTGGAGTGACCTACTTTGGAAAACAAGGTGGATGCAATGGCTTCAAGGGTGAAAAGAAATTCTACTATGCTTACTCAGCAACCTTCACATTATTATTTTTTCTTATGGAATCACTTTGTCAAACAATTGAAGGTGGTCTATTTAGTAATAATATCATTGCTAGCTACCTTTGAAACCTACTTAAGGTTAGTTCACACTTACAAATCACACAAGTGATAATAAAACAATTTACAACCTCTATTCAAATACAAATTCTCTTTTTCAAGTAGCAAACACGGCACGGTGATGTGGCAAGCTACCAATAAAGCTATGATAGGATGATCGTGTAAATGGTAATCTATTAACATTTCACTAAAAATTTCAAAAAATGTACATTATCATGCAAATAGTGGTAAGCAAATTATTAATTTGAAACTAAGAGGATGATAAACTATAGGTCAAGCATGTGTTGCATGCATGTCTTTAAACCCTTTGCATCTTTTGAGATTTTCTCGTATGTGTCCAAACTTCATGTTGTCATGCACAATTTTTACTAATAAATAGTCAATTGCAACAACAAAGTTTTACAAATCAAAGCCTTGAAAGCAATTATAGCATCATGAGCAACACTTAACATAGGAGTAAAAACTGCAATGTTAGGAGACATTTTAGTGTCACAAGCAATGTTGAATATAAGAACAATAAATGCAACATTGGAAAAAATTATATCTTCATGAATAGCACCAAACAAGAAAAAAACAAACTTGATTCTTCAAATGATGCAAATCCAAAAGTCACAAACACAATGAAGAGTAAAATTGAAAAAATGAAAGATAATTCAATGCAAGGTAGATATGAAAAATTATGAACTTCCGAATTCACACTTGATTCACTTTGACAATGTTTTGCTACAACTTGTTGCATGTGCATTCCTACCACAAAAAAAAACATAAAGCCTATTGCTATTCATGTTTTTGTATATTTTGAATATTTCATATTTCCAAGATATGTTGTAGTTGAATTCCTTGTGTAGTTTTCAAACATTTCATGCTTTATAAATGTACATATCAATTTCAACATCAACACACATTCATGGTTTGTCCCTCGTCCTTATTCCTAGTTGATCATTTTCAACTTCTAATTGGGCCATTAAAAGTCATTACATCCTTGTTTTTTGCCATTCATGATTAAATTATATAACGCACAACATCAAGTAAGAAAAGGATGTATAGGCTTGTCTTGAATAGTAATTTTTAAAACATATTATTCAAAATCCCAAAAACGTTTTCCAATACATGTCTATTGTGAAACAATTATTGATTGAACAATGTTTTGAGCATAGTGTTCCAAACGTCAAAATTGCTTATGAAGCACCAACAACCAAGGCAAAAAGGAATACCCATTATCATGAAGGATGTATGGCTTAATCCTTTCTTGTCCACATTTGATCATAAACTAATTTCCATATGTGGCCCAACAATATCAAAAAGAAAGTCACAAGATTCAAACATCATGCACTAAGCCATAATGCCAACAAAGAATGTCTTGAAAACTCTTGCAAGGATCTAGTACTATTTACATCTAAATGTTATAGACTTTAAACTTGAATGAATAGTAATTAGTTGCAAAATTTTGTTGGCTTTTGCAAATGAATTTGTGTTGCATCTATGGTGCCATGGATTGACAAAA
Organism: Sphagnum contortum; assembly: GCA_963920785.1. Lineage (NCBI taxonomy): Eukaryota > Viridiplantae > Streptophyta > Sphagnopsida > Sphagnales > Sphagnaceae > Sphagnum > Sphagnum contortum. The sequence goes on along the minus strand of OY987292.1, from coordinate 14,243,941 downwards.
AGCCACAAGGTTCTTTGAATATTGTTATGACCTCAACTAGATCATTCCTTCAAACCATTTCAACAAAATCATCATCCTTGTATTCACAATTAATATGAATTCATGCAACATCAAGTGCATAGTAGACTTCCTAACAACAAAAAGCTCAAAATAATGAAGATATTGAGATGCATGCACCAACTAGAATAAGTTGCAAGCTACATGAATATTCACAAACCCTGCATATCAAAACTTAATATTATTCTTTTCCATTATGAGCTTCAACTTTTGCATTAAAATATTGCACAAACCTTCTACTCGCATGAAAATGTTCAATCTAGCGATAATCATCATACTCTATCAAATTCAAGAAATGTAAGTACTAAAAGGTAGATCTAACCCTAACCCAATTGCTAGCCTCCTTATTCCCCAAGAGTTCGTAAACACGAGAAAATTAACAAATGAAGAATAAATTGTTGTGCACTAATTTGAAGAAAAATTTCACATGATAATCTAGAAAAAGCAAATGAGACTTACATAGGTTAAAGATTTACGAAACCCTAAACCCCAAACCTGAGTAGGGGAAGGTGGGAATAGGAAGGTATACATGGTCGTCAAATGGAACCTTGGTAATTTAATTGTGTTTTATGGTTTTTGATGAATGGAATTTGATTTAAGTTTCTAAGTCCCCATATTAATTGAAATCAATCCAAGCTACACACTCAAACATGCACATTGCAAACTAATTAGATTTTAGAATGTGAAAATGCGTCCTTTTGCAAAAACTTAAGAAACAAATGTTGAATCAAAATAGTCATAAAAACTCATATCCCTAAGCCATAAAAGCCTTCAATGCTCATCAAAACTGCATGAAAGCATGCCACACCAGAGTTCATATCAGCATTTTTTTTGGGGCAAATTTTCTTTCAATTTTTGATTTTTTGAAATCTTCCCTTTGTTCAAAAAAAATCACCATGTTTCTATACATTGTTCAAGCAAGTAGCCAAAATATAAAAGGATTTTAGTAAATTTCTACTTTAATGGAAGGAATGTAGCCAAATGTGGCTAAATCTCCTTGTGAATGTTTGCCAATGTGACAATCAGTTTTCTTTTGTTAGTGCAAAATGCAAATTTTTTTCGGCTATGGGCCCTACAAAGCCTCTGGAATTTTTTGAAAAAGCTTGCCAAAAAGCAAGGGTTTTGGATTGGGTTCGCCAAGTTTAGAAGGCCTACTCCTACAAGTCACCAAAGAATAACAGGATTACAAATATTTTTAATAACCTATATATATCTTATTATCACTTAATGTGAAATCCTTCTTAGGATGCTAACCAAGGACACAACATTAAAATTTTGAAAAAAATATATCATTGGTGACAACATTACAAAATGGGCAAATTAAAAACACATGGCCTTAACCCTAAATTAAACCCTAAACCCAACCCAAACCCTAAACCCTAAACACTTGTTCACATCCAAATTCCACATGGAGGCAATGAGCACACAACACCATGGACCATCATTATTGCCCACATCTACATGAAGGCACCCACAATACTAGGTGTAAGGAATCACTAAAGTCTACTATCCACCTCTAGCAAAGCTTTTACAAATGAGCAAATTAAAAACACATGGTGTAACACCAAATGGAGTCTTGCACCACACCTATTGCACCTCTACATACATACATACATTCAAAGCAAAACATTTTCTGAAAAGTTGTAGTGTACCATGTTTTCTCTTAATTACCTCATCTTAAATGGCATTGAGTAGTGGCAACATGTGCTATCAAAAGCTAAGTGAAGGCTAGCTAAAATACACAATGAGTGTAAAGAACATGGCTATGGGTAGAGGAAGGCAAGTTAGGTTTTATTGCTAAGAGGAATGAGCTTGGAGTGTGAACAAAAAAATCTATCTATGAAGCAAGGTAGTTTGTTTTGTTTTGTCATGCTGAGATCTCCCAACCCATGGCACTTCATGTTGGGCTCTTCATATCTTCAGAAAGCTCTAGACGAGTTGGGACGCATTGATTTGGTTTGAGATTGTTTGGAGCTTTGATGTGGAAGCTATTGAAAACTGAAGATTGTATTGGAATTAGGGGGCATTCTTGGTGTTATCACAAAACCCTTGACAAGTCAGATTTAAAAGAGTTTATTTCACAATTTTCAGAGCTGATATGTGGAAGATATTGATTTAGGAGTGGGTTTTTGTTGCTGGAAATTCAAAAAAAAATTGCGAAAAAAATTTGGGTTTGGAAGGGAAAAAAATCAATTGAGCCTTGAATGTGTTCACACTTGGGCCAAACACCACAAGCTACACTAATTGGGATTAATTTTAATCGCCAATTGGGTTGGGTTTTTTTAAAGAAAAAAGTTGGCACCACACTAAGGTATCAATAACCCAAAACAAATCAATTTTTAGACCCCACATGTCAATTCATCCGGTTATCAATAAAATCATCAATAAAGAATCCAATAATAGACCCCAAAAAAAAGTTATTGATATCTTTATTGATAACCTGATGTTTTCTCAATAACCAGCCCCACACTGGTCTATACCAATGCTGGATGACATTCAATTATTGATTAATAACCCACTTGGCACGGGTGTCTATAGGGAAGTTGGCGGGTATTTAATTTTGGATTATAACCTGCCAGCCAATGGTCTTCTACAGTCTATATACATTAGCTTTTGTACTTCATAACCTAAACTCATTGTAAGGGGTTGCCTACACAATTTGAAATACATCATGAATGTACCTTTTTTTTGGGCTTTTAGAAAAGAGTTTGCAATTGGAGATATAGACACAAAGGCTGTGAGTGCTAATGTGTACCATCTCCCTTAGGACTTGATCTACACAAGATGACATAGCTATAAAAATCCTTGTGAATTATCAAATGTGCACAAAGTGGCAATAGAACCTGGGATGTTGAAATAGGAATGGCCATGTACTAAATAGCAGATCACTTTTGAAAATTATGTACTTGAAGGCCAAAATTTTAAAAAGTTTTGTGGAGATTCATATCCTAAACCCTAATACCTTAAACCTCAATTAAATTTTCAAGGCTATGTACAAAATAGCAAATCACTTTTGAAATTACTTGAAGGCCGAAATTTTTACAACCTTATGTGGAGATTCATAATGTGAAAGATCAATTTTATCTTTGGCTAAGGAGGAGGAGCAAAAAACATCGAAGTTAGTGTTTTTTCCACAAGCACTTTAATTCCCAAGCACATAAAGCATGGAGAAGCCAATTCCATTATATTCCAAACAACATGCAAAAAAATGTAGTGTGCAACTTATTGAAAAAAAATTAAATAATATATTTAAATGTAAATAGAGTGCCTTTTATTCATTATGAGAATATATCTTAAATCTACCATTATTTCATAACACATTAAAAATACCTTTTGATCTCAAGTGCTTCCTAAAATATGCAAGTGATTTTCTCAAGATACATGGTAAGGGCATGGTAAGGTGGATCAAAAAGTTGCAAGAGTTCACTAATTGAAAAGTCTATTTCCTTTGTATTTTATTTTTTACCTCAAGAGGCTTTTTGTAATTAAGTTGCAACAATGTATCAATTATATGCAATTTTTTCCTATTGAAATTCTTACTCTTCTAGAACGCATTGATTAAAACAAGTCTATAAAATCTCAACCTAACTCATGTTTTTGTTATACGAGAAAAGGAATTTTGAAAATGTTTGGGTTTTTTCATTAGACAAAAGTCCATAGGTAATAAAATTCATTAAAAATGAATCAAAACCTTTCAATGTTTTTTCCATTAATATATTTCCTAACTAAAGCCAAGACCTTAACAAGTTTTGAAGTCCATCATAGAACTAAACCAAAGTTCATTCACTAATTGTTACTACCATAATAAAGTTTGATTTTCAATTTCAAAAGTCCATAACTCTTATTTTTTTGTTATTTTTTCATATCAATAAATTGCATTGTGTAAATATTGAAATTTGTAATCTCAAATTGAATCCCATTCAACAATTCCAATATGCACAAAACAATGTGGTAATAAAAATCAACTAAATTTAAATGTTATTTCCAAGTTGATCCTCTCTACCATGCATCCACCCCACAAGGAAATCATATATAGGTGAAAAAAAAGGTTGAAAGATATTGATAAATGGGATCCACTAGGTTAATAAATATGTTGATGAATGTGTTTTGAATTCCATGAAGGTCAAATATCTAATGGGTAATGAAAGTTTCCTTTCACCCAATATCGTCCCATATTGAAGTTACTAATCTTGTGGTGTTCAAGAATTCCCAACATAATTATATCATGATAGGTCCACATATGTTGAAATGATTCAATGCATTTTATGAGGAATATCACTATGGAGTGTGAAAACTAGTTGTTTTCGAGGCTTCATGATGGATGAATTTCTTAACACATTTGTGACCACGCACATGATTGTTTACTTGTCGTTCCTGGAGCATGGACAACCTTCAACTATGCATATAACTTTGATTCCAACATTAAAAGTCTTTGGAACAATATCATTCCAAGTTATTTTGGAAATTTTCAAAAAGTTGGGTTTGGACATGATCAAATGAGTAGGGTTTGGTTAAGATGTAGCTTTTGTTATGACATGGAGAAAGAAGAATCCAACAACCAAATTGAATGAAAGGAATCACTACCTAACATCTATACATTGTGTAGCATGTAAGCATGCATTGGCAATAATAGGAACATCAAAAATTGCCATGGTGTGTTGAAATAATTTATTTGTAATTTTTTTTTTACAACCCATTCAAAAATAAACATTATTCAAGGACTTACAAAAAAAATTATCTTACAAGCTCCATTCATATGTTTCATTTTAATTCAACAAGGTGGTTGTCTAGGCAGAATGTTGTACATGCATTTTACAAAGGCTTTCAACCTATAATGGTAGTGTTCTTATAGTCTCAAGGTGACAAGAACAAGGAGATTGCAAGCATTGCAACACTCTTATTTCAAAGAACTAACATGGTTTGAAATGATGTATTTTATTTTATTTTATGGATGTCATTTCACAAAAACTCACTAGGCTAAATATGATTTTTCAGAATTATTATGTTTAACCAACTACAACCATCCACAACTTGGTTGAGGTTGAAATTCAATTTATTGAATAAAAGTTCATTTTAGAACCAAAAACAAACATAAATACAAATGCTTGTGATTACGAAGGTTGTCCCATCATTCCAAACCACGGCCCAACATGTGGAAGATTTCTTCATAAATTGAAGTTAGTATCGCATGGCAAAATATTTCAAGGGTTGATTTGTAAAGAACTTTTCAATTTAAAAAGTCCTTTGCCACCAAAACATGCAATTTTTCACAAAAACAATTTTGAGGATACATCCATCTTGCTATGCATGACTATCTTGACATGAATTGTTCATCTAAGAGAATGAGTGCAAGCTAAGATGGCTACTTATGTAGCACATGAAAATATCACCCCAAGTCCATTTCCTTTGTATTTTTTTGAGCCCTAGAAGGACTAAATAGTTAAACAACATTCAATCCATTCAATCCAAGTAATTGTTTAATCGACTACTTGGGCCTAACTAGAGAAAATGTTTTTAAACCTATGTGAACAAACACAACATAAAATGAATCTTTTTCCATAATGATATAAACTTATTAAAAGACCCAAAATTTTAACATTAACAAAAGAAAACAAGAAGTTCATTAAAAATCACTTACAATTGGCATGGTACAAAATCTTTAAAACTTGATTTTATTTGATTTATCATTTCACTAAAATGAAATCTACAACAAACATAATATCAACATTCATTACACCAAAACTCGACATTTATGACTAGGAAAAATATGGTTAGTGATCATTTTCTAGTCATATTGTCACACCCCCACTTTGGGCTAAGTGTGAGGGTGAAGCCCACACTCCCAAAAGTGAGAAGTTCGAGTCCTCTACGACTCCCAAAAATTTAGAGCTCGATTTCAGGGGTCAAATCTCCTTGCATTCAAGTGTTCTTGGTATCATTGAAAAGGTCTTAAAGTGTAGATGTCCAAAATGGCCTCGTATGAGCCGTTTGGAGGTCTTCAGCTTAAGTTATGGGCAAAAGAAGGGCCAGGAGTCAAACAAGTAGTTTGACTCTCGACCATTAAAAGTCGGGAATCAACCTCTTCCCGACGTCCACAGTAGGAGAGTGCGACATGGTGTTGGAAAGAGGAAAGCTACAACTTTGGTTTAGACCTCACTCCAGTCGGAGTCGAAACTGGGAGATATGAGTTCCCAAAGTCCCAAGAGTCCAACCCGGGACAGTTTCGAGACTCCTCCTTGGGAATCCTGGGAAAAAGTGTCATTTGGATGTAGCGTCGGCGGAGAGCTGCAGAGAATACTATATGGGGGAAGGTGGTGGCTTCCCCTGAGTCCGGGCCGTGGTGAGTCAAATGTGTCCAAGTGCCCATGGCTTGTCCCAACACCCAAGGGTGTTTCCGAATGTGAACTAACCCTCTTGTGGTTGGTTTTGGATGCAAATTCAAGTGAGATAATACTTGTCCCTCTTCTTAGTCTAATCCTGGGACTTCTAGCACGCCCCTCTACCCCCTTTTAGTGTTGGAAGTCAGAAGCAGCCTTCAAGTCCCAACTTTTCGCAATTCAACATATTTAGACCCTCAAATGGGTCTAACAAGGGACTTAGGAGCATGTCACATATCCTATATATTAATTCACTTGTCTGTCTATGACGAGGGTTTTGGAAGGTTTCCATTTGTCTGTGACGGGGGTTTTGGAGGGTTTTGGATTTCGACCCATAGCTAACAAAAACGAAGTCCCGAAATGAGCCACACCTGGTTTAAAATGTTCCAACGCCAAGTGCGAATCCGTCTATCTGTGACGAGGGACCAGGCGAGGTGCCATGGCCAGTTTGGCCCGCCCATCGTGCCCTGTGCACCCTTGTCTGGCTCGCTAAATGCACATACAAGGCAAAGAGGGGGGGGGGAGGGCGGAGGCCCTTCTTAAATTGCAAAACTCCACTATTTCAAGGAATTGCCCATTTTGCCCTATTTATAACACAATAGGCATCCATCCTATTATGAAAGGGTATTGGCCCATAATAAAAATATCAAGCAAGCACTAAGGAAGGCTTGGTATGCAATCAGTGCAGCCAATTTTTTCCTTTTTTGGGTTTTGGGGAGAGGGGGAAAGGGAGAATTTTTTTCTTTTTTCTATTGGGGGTGGGGGTCCTATCATCCAACCATGGAATGGAGGAACAATCATGTGGCAATTTATCTCATAGTAAGGAGGTAGTTGTCAGAAGGGACCAACCCCAAGTCGTCCTTAGTAGTGTTGTTTTTTATTTTATTTTTCTAAGATTTTTTGTTTGTAGCCATAGTGGGGATCTTCCATAGAAAAATGTGGCGACCTTCTTCAAGAAAATTGTGCCAAAACTGGCTATAAAGTCGAATATGAAATAAACAATTATAATCATGCTTCTATATTTTTGACTACACATTCAAAACCAACCAAATATATTTGATAATTTGTCTTTTTTTGCTCGCCCCCCAACTCACTTTTGGGGGATTTCACAGTGTCTAAAGGTCACGGGTACCCACTAGTAGTCATATATGCCATGTTTTTGTGCCTAGTCATTTTTTTGTAACTATGGATACAACTACATGACTAAAAATCTTCTTCATGAACACCATATAATTATTTAATAATGTACAATTTGAAACATTAAAAAATTATGAATTAAAAGGGCAAAGAACTAAAAGGTAGACATACATACCTAGTAAACATATTATAAGCTTGTAGATGATCAAACACGTATACCTTATAATTTAAAAATCATTTCCTTTATAATCACGAATTATTTAATGTGAATTTCTAGATAGTGGTTTTAAAAAAATTTAGGGAAAATTTATCTGATTTTTGAAAAAAATCTCAAAAAATGGAAAACAAATTGCCAAAGTTCTTGAAACCATAAAATTAAATAAAAAAATGATGCAAGAATGTAATTAAAACATTTAAATTGAGACATTTGCCCAAAGGTTTATTTAAATGAATATCTTCTTTGACTTTTTTGGCATTAAATAATGAAATATATTATTATTAGTGATATCAAATGAATTTCAAAAGAAATCCACATGCCCCAAAATGGCATTGCTTTTCATGTTTCCATATGATTGGTAACAAAGAATATAAATTTTTATTTTTAATAATTTATCAAAGTATTTGGTCATATAATTTGGAATCTTTTAATATCTTATTTAATGAATGGAAAAAAATTTGCAAATAAGATTAAAATTTACTAATCATAATAAATTTTGATAAACATTATGAAATAAAAAGTATATGTATAATAATTATGACATTTAAATATTTTTTATAATTTTTATAAAAAAATTAAAATTTGAAAATAATATTATACGTTTCATAGATAACATGTTTTATTTATTTATTTTAAATTATAATTACAAATGGTATATTTATTTGTAATTATTTTTATTGATTCATTATATTTTTAAAAGGTGGGGAAATATTATATATATATATATATATATACCAAAAAACCAGGTTGATTTTAAATATGTTTATTTGCAAATAATTTTATGAAAAAAAAGAAAAAAAATCTTCAAAATATCTAGATCTTGGAAAAAAGTTTAAGAAAAAACTTTATTTATTTCCATTTGGACAAAGTATGAAAAAGATAATAATGGCCAAAGTTGGGTACTTTTTAAAGGGATAAAGTTTGATGTGAGATAATGTTATAAATTTATCCAATATCTTTTGTCAACAAGTTCAATTTTGTAAACTATATAACTACGTGAAAAGTATTAGTCTACACCCAATACATGCACTAAATATCTTCAAAATGCAAATATTACGTGTGATGAGCCACCAAAAAAAATAAAAATCCTACCTACTTATTTACTCGGGCCTACCTACCTACCTACTTACTTATCTACCCATTGCTACCTACTTACCTACCCACCCATTCCTACCTACCTACCAAATGGCTAGATTCCATGAGATTTACGACTAGGACAAAAATATGACTAGTGGATAAACTACGTGTTCATATTCACTACATAGTCATGTAGTCACAAATGGTATTTATAATTACAACCCAATCATAGGTGTAGTCATATTTGCCATATTTTGGTGTAGTGATTGGATCATTTTGAAATTCATATAAGAAACCTATTCTTGAGGGCACACATTCCATTCAACTCACTTTATAAGTCCATAAATTTTACAATTTTGCAAATAATGCGCTACTTTATTATGAAATTTTATAAGTCAATCCCAACTTACAAATACAAATCAATTGTTTACATTTACATTCATATCACCAAAACGACCATTGCAACACCAATAATGAAACACCCTAACTTGCATTGACTCGAGGCATCGAAAATGAATTGTTGAAAGCTTATGGCTGGCTTGAAACTGAACATTTATCCTCATTTTATGGTTCATTCAAATATGGGCAAAATGTTGAACATCATCCTTAGGCTTTAATTGACAATGTGACATCGAAGGTTGAATGCAAACTTTTAACCATTAATTTCTAGCATTTGGTTTGGCAAAAAAAATGTGAATTGTTGGAATGAGATTGGTCCAAATGTGACATATCAAGTCAAGTTATCTAACTTGTTGAAGTTAGCTCAAACAACTATGGTCCAACGTTGCTCCATTTCTAGTTGTGAATGTGGTTTCAACATCCATAACCATATTAAAGATACAACATGAAATAATTTGTTAGTGCAACAATTGGATGTTGTACTTGGAGTTCACATTAAAACCTTTGAAATTTTTAAATTTTAGACTAGTATATTGTAGAGTGAAAAAAACATGAAGCAATTTCAAGAGATCTACAATGAAAATCAATCCAAAAAGGGTAAGTTTCCTTAACCTTAAAATTTCTTCAATAATTGATCTTCAAATGTTTTGATGTGCACCATTTTGTCCCTCATTCTAAATGTCACAAGTTATAAAATAATCCATATGTTGAGGCAAGTTTGTGCCAATTGAGTTTCTTTCGATCTCTTTTGAATTATATTTTCTTCAACACATAGTTTGATTTGCTCATCATTGTTGCAAAAGAAGCAATCAACAAGCATCAATAAAAGTTCCTTTTTCAAACACAATATTTGTTGTGCTTATGATGTATGTTGAAGATTCACTTTTGCAAATAATTAATAAAACAATTATTTAAACTTGGACCAAAATATTCTCCAAGTTTGTTTAAGCCATAATAAGTTTACCATTGATCAAAGTTTTATCATTAAGCTTTTGTCAAGGTGATAGTATGTATACAGGTTTTTCAAAAACTAATTGAAAAAATCAACATCCCAATAATAGGACTACCCTTTGATATCTATAAGTGGCTAATTCTTATTAAATTTTTATGGGGGAGCAAATGGCCAAGAAGCCATTTGGCAAACATGGATCTTTCAAGATAGGCCCAAGGTGATTTTTATTTTATTTTTTTAAAGGTAAGTTCAATAGGCACCCACCAAAAAGACCAATGCCAATATGTGAGGAGATTATTTTAAAGATGATTAATACTTCGAATGGAGATCCACTACCTATTACCATGTACATGTTTGGATAAACCAAAATCTCAATGGTCTATTCCTCTTTAAGATGTCCTTGAAGAGAGGCTAACTATCATATAAACTATCCATTAATCAATTTCATACAAGGTTTTCAATGTCTTCGAGTAAGGCCATTGGCAAGGATCCCCAACATTAATTAGCACTAAATGGTGGATGTCCTATGTGCATTGTAACATTTTACAAAAGTGGTCCTACAAATAATGACATAAGAAATGTTTTGGTCTACACGTGGCCAATTTAATTATTTTTTATTTCAACAAATGATTGAAAAACCCAAAAAGTCACAATTTGTTTTTATGTTTTTTATGTTTTGAAAAAAAAATCACCAAAATAAAAAGCATTGATCACAACCCCTAATGAATGTATTTATTAATATTAAGTACCCCCCAATTCCAATGTGAACACCTTTTGTTTTGGAGAAAAAGATTTATCTTGTTGATCCCCATCATAGTTATGACATTCTTGGTGCGAGAATGTTATGGAAGCCCAAAAAAGCACAAAAATTCGTTAAAATTCGCGCCGAAGAATGTTTTGACAAGGTGCTAAAAGAAGAATTTTAAAAAATTTTAATGTGCAAAATGAAGAATGTCATCACTAGGATCCCCATCTGTCTATGGTTGAAGTGACATCAAGAAATGTAGTATGGAACACTAGCTATGAATGCTTATCAATAGCTAGGATGGTTTTGAGCAAATGGACACACTTTTTTCAAAAATTATCCTTGTTTGTAGTTCACAACCCTTTTTATTGGTTCACCTTTTGGTGAAAATTTGCACCAAAAAAATGATGAGAACCTTTAAAGGTGGATTTTTTTTGGGACAAATAAATATCATTGCCAAATTGTGACCTAGAAATTGAACTTGCTACTTGTAGATTTGGGAAAAAAATGGAAAAAGATATTTTTGAAGTTTTTATCAAAAGCTAGGGCTTGCAAGCTTGATATCACTATTCAGCCTCATGCATACTCTTTGTGAAACTCTTGGAGTCAAGTTGGAAACAACACAACATAAATGTGTAAAATACACAAAGGCAACTTGGTTTTTCCAATTTGTCGATTCATGCTTGTTTTTTTAAACAACACTTAATGCCTAGACTTATATTAATACTTAAGTTATGACAAACAGAAGACTTTTGAGTACCTTACCCTAAAGTCAGTTTTGTCATTAAATAACCCTCAAAATAGTGAATTGAAATTTTGTGAAAATATGAAATTGACATGTTGAAAATCACCATAATTATCATATGCTACATTCTGAATAATTTCACTACTCATATCATAATATGCTAATAGATGATAGAGAATTATATAATTTTCAAATTTTAGAAACGAATTCATTTTTTGAAAAAATAAAATAATTTTTTTTTGTCAATTTGGAAATTGACCCTAGGCTATGGTACCCCGCTACTTAGTTGATGAGTAGAGGGCATTTTCAACACATGATATCCGGTGTTGATATTAATGTTTTCTTTCAAATTTTTTGACAAAAGTGGTGATTTTCTTTGTTGTTCAAACTACATGTTTCCCCAACCTTTCTTGAAAACAAATTTGCAAAATATAAAAATGTCATCACCAAAAAAAAATCATTACCTAGTAGTCAACATAGGGTTTTAATACAAATGGTAAACAAACCAAGAACATAGAAGATTATGAATCTTAGGGATGAATTTTAGGGAAATCCATAAGCAACATGGACCTTGAGCTAACCAAAATGATAAAGATCCCAAAGTGGAACACACCATAAAAATGGTACTTGGAGAACAACGTTTTCAACTAATGTTGGGCAAGTATATATAGTTTGTTGTTTGGTATGTGATATGATTTATAAACGGGTATTAAACAACATACTCGTAGTCTGGTATTCGATTATGAAGTATTGGGGTTAATATGTGTGCCTATGAAAGTTCAAAAGGGAGAACCTTGGAAGTGTGTGTGCTTAATCCAAACACTATGAGCAATTTGATTCTTTAGTTTGAAATGACTACCATTATAATTGAAAAGCAGGTTCAACCAAAATTATGATGAGAAATGAAACATCTTTTGAGATATTTGGGAATGTTTTATTATTCAGCAAGGAATTGATGAACTTGCTCTTCAATTATAGTACATTTTGTTGTTATTGACTTGAAAGTTAAAATGGAGAATACTTTAAAGTATATATAATGGGTTTTCACCCAATGCCAATATTCATACTCAATACTTGCTGCTAGTGTTGGTCTTCTCATGGCTTATTGTCTAAAGTGTAAATTTGGCTATACTCATTACCATAATGTATGTAAAGTTGACAACATGTCTAATGCTTAAAACATCATACATTCGTGTTTTTTTTTGGGTGATCTTTATACCACAACCATATTATTGCTTGCCAGAAGACAGAGAAAAACGAAAGATAGAACAGGAGAATTGACCAAGGGCATCTAGAGAACAAGAGCTCAGAAGAAATGGTAATTTCACCCTTCAGTATCGTCCTGTTGCTTTGTGCTTTCCTGCACAAGCTGCTGGATTGTATAATAGGGCTCTGTAGTAGCTCCATACAAACTTCATGCCCATCACGCGAATCACTATGTAACTGTATCTAAATGACACAGACTACTACCATGTACTATACAACTGAGCTGTTTTGATTCAGTGATGAAGAGCTATGTACGTACTAATGAGGAGTTCAGAGTTTCTGAGAGTTGACAGGATAACATCCTCTGGTCCGTGAAGATGTGTGATGATCACAAGTTGTGTGTACTCTCTCTCTCTCTCTCTCTCTCTCTCATATCTGCATTAGAATTTAGAACTTGAGTTTCACTCATGTTTTACAAACTCTGGTGCAAAAACAATGAATTCCCATAACTACGTATTCTTAAACTTTGGGGATTACATATACTCTCCTCCCCAAATACGGATGCTGGGTTTTGAAATTGAAATTGTGTTCTTTTTTCTCACACCCCCCTGACCCCAGCTATTGGTTTTTCTTTTTCCTACCTACCCATTACCTCCCTCCTCCTTCCTACTTCCCCTTTCCTCCTCACTATTTTTCCCTTCAATTTCCTACTTTCTTCCTCTTTTCATTTGTATTGGTTTATTTTTTTCTTATGTTTTCTTTCTCTTTGTGTGTGTGTGTGTGTGTGTGTGTTTTTGTGAAGAAAGAAAAGCTTTAGAGCAACAAAAGTTTGTTAGGTCACATAGTGTTTTTAATGTTGGTAGGATGTAGAGGAAAAAGAGCTCAACAACAACAAAAATTGTTAGCTTCCAAAATTTGAATTATATGTGTGGTGAATAATGGAAAGGTCTAAGCAAATGTGTGTGGACTCAACAAGTAGTAAAAAGGAAATCAATGTTAGCATGATGAGGGTATTGCTTGCACACTATAAACTTTTGGCTTTTTTTCATTTTTTTTCTTGGTTTTGTTTTTGTTTTTTGTTTTTTTCATTTTTTTGTTATTTGGTTTTTTCTTGTTTTTTTCATTATTATTATTTTTAAATTCCTACTTGTAAGTTTTTCTATTTCTTAAGTTTTCTTACTTTTTTCTAACTTTTTTTTTTATATTTTTTCCATTTTTAGTGTTCTTTTATTTTTCACTTTTGTGTGTTTAATAATTTATCTTTTTTTTGTAATTTAATTAATCTTTATGTTTCTATGTTTATTTGTGGTTTTTTTCTTTTTTCTTTTTAATCTTATTTTGTTGGTTTTTTGTGTTTATTTTGTTTCTCCACCTCTTCCTTTGCTTCCTTTGTCCTTGTCAGCTATAAACCCTAAATTAGACATTTAAACTTTACATTTTGTTTGTAATGCATTGTGTTGAAGATTGCAATGGGTATTATTTTTGTTATAGTTGTTGAATTTGTTGGTTGTTAAATTGATTGAAATGGCCCTTCACACAAGGTTACAAAAGATTCAACTTCCACCAACCATGGATGGGATAGTTTTTTGAAACAATCGATGGACTAATGCATGGTGCAACAAATAAACCAATTGCATCTATGTTAGAAGATCAAGTTGAATCAAATGTTGGGTCATGGAAAAATTTGCTCCAATCGAAACATTATAGATGAACAATTTCAACTAGTTGTACTATTTGTCTCTCCTCCCCCCCCCCACCCAAGGTGATCAATTTAACTATTTCCTTTTTTAGACCTTCCCCACCTTCTCAAGAAGGTTGTTGGGGTTATTTTTTTCAAAAAAAACTTTATGGGTTTTCCAAAGTAAACAAAAAAAATTGAAAAGGAAAACCCCATCAACCTTCTTGGGAAGGTGGTGAAGGTCCGAAAAAGAAATAGTTAAATTGATCACAAAAATCTTGTTTTATAAATTGTCTTGTAAAATCTTGTCACAAAAAATGATCATAAACACAAAAATTGAACATTATTATTATTATTATCATAATGTTCAATTTTTGTGTTTATGGGTGAGCCTAGGAAAATAATTAAGAGTTTGTGTTGGATGTGATAACTTCTACTAGTGAGCCAAATTGGGGCATGTGCATGGAGCTTATTTGACCTAAAATAAAATCATAAAATTTATTTCCACTAGACTTTCTAGTGGCTCTTGGGTCAAATTGGTTAGTGACTTGTGGTGCCTCTTGTTTGGAATGTTGCTTTAGTTACCCGATAAATCATAATTAATTTAATGTTAAGTTGGGTTGGTACAATTAATTATGTTTTAGCTCAAAACTAGTTCAAATGTGAATCAATTTTGAACTAAAACACAATTATGCCAACCTAACTTAACACTAAACTAATTATATGATTTAACTTATTTCATTTTCTTGATTGGTTCGATAATGATTTGTATACATATGATACATCAATTAAGTCGTTCCTATGTTATTTTCTAAGATGTGTGAACAATAAATGTAAGCTCCAATATGATGATGCATATCATTGTACAAACTAAGCCTACAATGCAATGTTTTTTTCCAATGTTGAGCAATTTTTTATTGATAATGAGTATTAGTTCTTTTAAAAAACAATGGTTCCTTTACCTTGAGCAATCTAAAAACTAAAGCTAGTATCACAACACTAAAATCCTTTTTTTTTTTTTTTCAAAAATTGGGTCAATTCTTGAAAGATTTTCCAAGAATTAGAATTGGAGATTCTCATAAAAAGGTGAACACTACCCAACATTGGTTTTCTTGTTCAATTTTGTGATGGAGTTGGTGAAGTGGAAATCACCCCATAAAAATATTTAGCCAAAAATTGACCATATATGAGATATGAAAGCAAAACTTTGTCCATCCATATTGATAGCAATCTATTGGAAAATAATATAGAAATTTGGCAATTAAAAACCACATAATTTTTTTTTTGCATTTTCTATTTTTTAATTTGCCAACTGGTAGAATTTTCCTTAAACAGAAATGGTATCAAAACTTTTACAATGGGGCTTAAGTGACCCAACACCCACTAATGTACCACTCGAAAAAAACTCATTCAAAGACTTTTCAAATGGGATGAAACCAAACCTAACCTCAAGAAAAGGTCCTATGATGAAGTTGCATTTTTTTTCCCACACTCTTTGACCCCAATAATTGGTTTTTTCTTTAATCCTACACCTCCTACACCTCTTTCATACCCACCCCCTACCTCCTTCCTTTTCTCCTCCCTCCTCCTTCCAACTTCCCCTTCCCCATTCACCATTTTTTCTTTCAATCTCTTGTTTTCTTCCTCTCCATTTGTATTGTTTTTCTTATTTTGTGTTTTTTTTCTTTTAAATTTATTTTGTGTGTGAAGAAGGAAAAGCTTTAAAGGAGCAAGAACTTATTAAGTCGCATAATGTTTTTAATGTTGGTAGGATACAAAAGAAAAAAAGTTCAACAACAACGAAGATTGTTAACTTATAGACATGCGAACTATGTGTGTGGGGAATAATGGAGAGGTTTGAGCAAGTGTGTATAGATTCAACAAGTAATAGGAAGGAAATCAATGTCAAGATGATGAGTGTATTTCCTCCACATTAAACCCTTGGCTTTTATTTTTCATTTTTTTCTTCTTGTTTTTTTCCATTATTAATTTCACGATAAGGTTTTCTACTTTTTACTTTTTGTTTACTTTTTTATTTTATTTTTTCCATTTTTTGCGTTCTTTTATTTTTTCTCTTTTGTGTGTGTTCTATAATTTTTCTTTTTTTAATTAAAAAAATCAATATATTTCTATGTTTATTTGTGGTTTTATTTATTTTTTCTTTTTTTAACTTTTTTTTTTGGTTTTTTGTGTTTATTTTGTTTCTCCATCTCTTCCTTTGCTTCTATTGTCCTCTCAACTATAAATCACTATGCCAAAAGATGGCATCCATGATTAGTCCTTTTCCCCTAGGTTTATCGTTGATGCCATTTCAAATCACTTGTGCCATCTATAGTTGTATCGGTTTAGTCATGGATGCCATCTTTTGGCATAGTGAACCCTAAATTAAACATGTATAAATTCTACATTTTGTTTGTAATGCTTGTGTTGAGAAATGCAATGGGGATTACTTTTGTTATGGTTGTTGAATTTGTTGGTTGTTGTAAAATTGATTAGAATGGCACCTCCCACAAGGTTGGAAGAGATTCAACCTCCACCAACCATGGATGGGATAGTTTTGCTGAGGGTTGATGGACTAATGCATTATGCAACAAATGGACCAATGGCATCTATGTTAGAGGATCGAGTTGAATCAAATGTTGGTTCATAGAAAAAATTGCTCCAATCCAAACATTACAAATGAGCAATTTCAATTAGTTGTACTATTTCTTCCCCCCCAAGGTGATCAATTTAACTATTTCCTTTTCGGACCTTCCCCACTTTCCAAGAAGATTGGTGGGGTTTTTTTTTCAATTATGATTGGGATTTTTTTGAATTAACAATACCTTCACACACCCATTTTTTAGCCATCGGTGTGTAGGAAATATTTTCATTTTAGTCCTCCCAACCTTCATCATTATATGCAATAATTTCATCATGTTCAACATTGTTTTCATTTCAATATTGATGGTCTAGTGTATAGGCAATACCTTCATTATTACCCACCCAAAGTTTCATAATTTTATGCCATACCCTTATCATGTTGACATTGATTCTATTTCCAACACCAAAGGTTTAATATGCAGGCAATACCTCATCATGTTGTCCATAGAGTTAAACAACATAAATAATTACATGGACATAATGTTTATAAATCTAGTTCACATTGTTAAAATACACCATTAAAATAAGCAAATCAAATGGCTAAATTTAAACCTAGTTTTTAAATTAAACTAAAGACAACATGTAGTAAATGCACCAAAGTTGACACAAAATTCCATATTCCTTAAACATTTACATAAGGTTTGCAATACCTTCATCATAATGAAAAACATCCTTTAACAACTAAATGCAATACCCTAATGGGGGCATTTCACATGATTTGGATTTTTATAACTTTATGCAATACCCTCAAAAACACATTAAAACATAATTTTTCAAACCAATGCATATATGCAATACCTTTATACAAGTGATGACATATTTTTTCATCATGCCTTTAAATATTGTTCAAATGAATAAATCCAAGCTTTATGCAATACTTTCATTTTATTTATTTTTCATCATTTTTAGCAATTGCAAGGTCTAGTAATTTAAAAAGGTGCAATCAAGTAGGTGGGGTTTGATAGGTATTTACTTAAAATGCTAGTGTATAGGTGGGTGGAAGGGTAGGTAGGTAGGTAAATAAATGGGGGGGATGAAAGTATCACATTTAAAGTATATAGGTGAGTAGGTAGGTGGGGGTGAGTGGGATAGTAGGTGAGAGTAGGTGGGTGGGGAATTTTTTTCAAAAGGGCAAAAAAAATGGATAAGGGGTAGGGAAAAAAAAATTCCAAAACAAAAAGTGATATTAGGGCTGAAAAAGGGAAAGAAAATAAAATCAACTTGCTAATCACCTTGGTTAACACAAGGACCAACAAAGTTCCCATCAATGCACCATCCATCTAGTCACATGTACTTGAGAACATTGGGAACAATGTAACCTAGATTATGGGGTCTCTTTATTTGACAAACTTCTCTTATGTTAAATACTAAACACCACATTTAAATTTGTATATTTAATTATATCCTCTAGTTTTGAGACTTCATTATATGGGTCATTGGTAAAGGTCCGTGGAAACAACCAATAGCAAACTAGTCATTTTTAAGACAATTATGTGAATAAAGATCCAAGTAGGGAATTAAAAGAAACTAGAACCTATAAATGGAAAAGCAAATATTAACTTCTTAGAAACCTTAAGATGAGACCATGCTTTCTATTTCCACGTTCCATTTGTGCCCACCATGTTTTTTGCTTCCAATTCAAGTATAAATATTGCTTCACACTTGAAGACAAAGATTTGAGGGTATTTCATTTAGTAGCAACCATTGTATTGTGCAATGCCCTTGGGTTTTTTTTTTCTATTGTGAGTCATGACTATGAGCAAACATCAACATGAAATGATGTGCACTTTTCCCCAAATCAAGTTTCAATGTAAGAATCAGATTTTGATAAGCATTTTTTGAACCAAGTACAATTTCATTCAAACTCTTCTTTTGATTTGGCATTTAAATGCATTTGGGATCAACTATTGTTCAATTCATCACTTTGTATTTTGCTAGTTTTGTGCCATCACTTATTTCAACATCTTCAGTTGTTCATTTTTGTGTTTCAATGTCTTGTTGTTTGTGCTTGTGGACTATTAATTCTCTTGGACTATTAATTCATATGTTACCTTCTCAAAGGTTGATCTTGAGCTATAATCTTTTGAGTTACTTCTTCAATTGCTTTCTCATGCAACCATTGTCATTTCACCTTCTACACATTCTAGTTTGAATTCCAATGTTCATGTCAAGTCCCCCACATCATTAGAGAAGCTTGTTGATTTGAGTGATTTGTTTAATATTGAATCAAATCCAAATTTATTACATTATCCTTTGCTTCCACCTAAATAGTTGACAAAATCTTATGATCACACATGAAAATTCCAACTTGAGTGGATTGCAAAGCTCCCTTGGGCTAAGAGAGTCTTTACCATTAATGGCATTATTCACAATGTTAAATGTAAGGTTTATAGCATGATTGATAGGAAGCCATTGTTGGTTATTCCCAAATGAAACACTCTAATGAAACATGAAGGCAAAAAGAAGGTAAAAAAGGATACACCTCAACTTGGTGTGAATGCAAAAGAATGGTACAACAATAAAACTTGCATACACAAAAGAACCAAGCTTCGTTTTCTACCCAAGCACCTATTACTATTTTACAAGTCAATAAGAATATTCATTTTAAATTTGCTTACATGTTGTTTCACAAGTGTAGCTACCCAATTGATCAAGGAGTTAAACAATTGTTTCCCTCAATGTGCATTGTTTGATGCCATGGGCATTATGTATCCACAATAGTGGTTGTAACCCAATTATGAAAAAAGTTTTGCCAAACTCCTAAAGATACTGAAGATTTAAAATGGGAATTGAAAATTCACCTATTGTTAGTTTGATTTTCAATAGGGAATGTTTAAGTTGTGCATGAAAAGCAATTACAAGGCTATCATGGAATTAGTTTTCTAAAACATAATTCCTTCCTTGAGTATTATGAGTTAAAAAGAGATGGTTATAGTTCAATTTCTAAAAATTACAAAGGATGAAAACTATTTATCATATCTAGCATTTACGAATAGTGTGTTTAGGGCCACTTTAAATCCTCACCTTCCTCTTGTGTTTGGCATGTATAATTAAAAGTTCTTCACTTTAAAGACATTAAATTTGTATAATGACACATTTGATGTGTGACTTGGAATAACACAACACATTATGGTATTTGTGCATAGATTAGATTTTGTGTTCTTTTAAATTGTTGATGTAAAACAACCCAATTTTTTATAGTTATTTGGTCTTCTTTGATGTTATTTGCAATTTCCATTGGGCGAAAATATAGTTATGTGGCTCACAAGTGGCATTTGAAAGTCCAAATTTTACACTAATTAAAGCTATTGTAATGTGACATTTATAAAACAATTTTATTTTAATGTGCATTCCCCTATGCTTATGGTTCAAATAGTGGTAATTAACCTTATAGATATATGTAATCATGTGATTAGTAAAAAACTCCATGTGAAAGCTTGGAATTTTGAATGTGAAATGAACTTTCAATTTAAAGTTCACCTACATTTATATTTTACTTTCACACATCTCATTTGACATGAGACTATTTTTTTAAATTTCAATTTTGACATTACTATGTCATGTTTTTGAATCCACATGTAAATTTTATATGCATGACAAGATACTATCATTATTTCAAAAGTTCATTATGAGTGTAATTTTTTTCTATCTCAAAATTCATTCATATTTCAAATATGATTTTCACTCAAATTTATTCCAACACCAATAATAAAAATTTGACAACGTTATGTTAAATATGACTTTACATTTAAAATTCATCTACAATCTAAAGAAATTGTAACTATAATAGTCCAAATTGTCCACCTATTTGTGCTTTCATATTTAATAAATGTATTGAAATTGTCACATGATGGGTTTGAATTGCATTATTGAATGAAACTTTTCATTATAATGTGTTATCGTAGTGAGTTTGCTTTCAACCACAAGTCCATGGGTCCATACTATGCACCTTGAAAAGTTTAATAATAGCTTAAATTTTGTTTCAAAATTTTGGTTGTAGCAACTTATGGTATGTCTTTAATTTCCAACCATTGGCACTACAATGAATTTGTAACATGCCATCCTTTACCAAGTCTCTACCTTGGTCAGCAAAAGGTAGCCAACTCTTTTTAAAAACATTCAAAACGTATCACCACTAGGGTGTTGGAGTCCAAGACTTCTACAACCATGGAGGCACTTTTTTAATTAAAATAGCTAGTATATATTAGCCTCACATTGGGACAAATTGAAATATGGTTGAAGTCCAAACCAATGTTATGCCACCTTTGAATTCTATTCCAAACCACTAAATTCGTCCATGCAAATAAAGCCCTAGTGAATGCATCTAAGAAAGAGGTTTTGAAACCCCAAGTGGAAGCATGATCATGATTATTGTTTGCAAAGGTTCAAAATTTGTACTTAGTTAATTTCACATCAAGTAGTTAATATTTGTTGATGGCACTATAGATGTAAATTGTAGACTTTAAACTACATGATGAATGGAAGGAAATGTTTTTAAAATTTTGCAACTCTTATAGTTTAAATTTGTGTGTGTGTTGGATTTTGGGTTCAAAACCAAGTTTGGGTTCTTGCCTAATTTTTAAGAATCAATTCGATGATTCTCTTTGAAAGAATATTTGATGAATTTTATTTTTTGGTTAAGTAGTTTTTATCTAAACTTAAATCTAATTTGAAAAAAACAAGAATTGCATAAATCTGGCCTTAAAACTACACAATGATTCTTAAAGCATGTTTTACAATGTCTAGCACTTAAAGATGATTTTTTTTATTAATGAGGATATTGCAACTTCCATTACCATTGAAGTTTATGGTTTTTAAAAAAATTAGAGTTTATAATATTGTTTTTGTACCTTAATATTTTAACAAGTCTGGCAATAACTAAATTATATTACATATTGCCAAAAAAAATTCAGAAATTTACTACACAAAATACTTAAAATTTGAAATTTCAAGTTGCATAATGTTAATAGTTTTGGAAAGTTGAGGATTATAAGCCCTTTTCATGCATTGTTTTCCTCATCATCACAATTATACAAGTTCAATTTGGTCAATAATGTACAACCTCAAACTTTGGTGAAGAACATGATATTGTGAGTGCAATTGTTTGTTGCATATCATTGTGTAAATGTCATAATCTAACATGATCAGTTTACAAAAACTATTCTTTGAAAATCATTGCTTAAAGTTCTCACCCATTGTTACTAGTCACAGTACAATTTTC
The DNA here is from genome assembly GCA_963920785.1 of Sphagnum contortum. Lineage (NCBI taxonomy): Eukaryota > Viridiplantae > Streptophyta > Sphagnopsida > Sphagnales > Sphagnaceae > Sphagnum > Sphagnum contortum. The sequence continues at coordinate 14,221,487 of OY987292.1, read as the reverse complement.
CTCGCATCCTAATGCATTCCATTTCATTTTAAAGTTTGTATAGGTGAATAAATGTGACAAACAAGTATTGAAATTGATGAAATCAGAAAGTTTATCTCACACATTTGTCATGAGCTTTGTGTGAGAAAAATGGCATTCTCTTGGAGTGTAACAATGCTGACCCCTAAGGAGAGCCCATTTAAATTGCAAATTAGATGGTGATCAAACACAGGTTGTCCCCTTAACTCCACAAGGGACCTGGGTTCTAATTTTTCCAGACTCCTTCAAGCTCCCAAGATCACCGTCCATAAGGAGAAGGAAGTTTTATGGAATTATACACCCTCAGAGACGGGGTAAGGTAGATAGCCCAGTGAGCAAATACTTAAGAAGTCAAACAAGGTTGAATCCTCACACATTGTTCCTTTGATTTTGAAGCTCAAAGAATATTTGTAGCTCTTCACTTAACACTTCCAAAGCTGCAAAAATCTCTCCATTCAGTAAAGGAATGGGCAAGATCTGGGGCGTTTGGTGTAAGGAGGCTCAATGTTCAATGATGGGTGAATTAAAATAGATTTTGATTTTGTACTTAAGATCTTGGATCATTGCGTCTTTTTCTCTTTGAAGACATAGACCTTTTGTAAACCCCTAGTTGGTGCACACATTTGGTTTTAAATCACTCAAAACAGACTAAAAATGAGAAAGATATGAGGCTAAAACTAGAGAGGGATCTAGAGTTATTTTTTCAAAGAATTTGAAACCAAACTATCACTCGTCCTCTCCATGTGTTTGTTGTGCGCTGCTCATTTCCTTCTGACGCTCAAAGAACATTTGTAGCCCTCCAGTTTGCATATCTCTTCATGTGTTTGTTGTGTGCTGCTCATTTACTTCTGACTCTCAAAGAACATTTGGAGCTCTCCAGTTTGCATGTCCAATGACACAAAAATCGCTCAATTTGACTAAGGAATTAGGAAAATATTGGAAAATGTTCAGTGAGGCCTTGCCCAGTTATCTTGGCCCAGGTGTTTTTCCTTTAAGGAGGCGAGGAGGTTTGTGCATTTTGGGGATTTTTGATGTTCCCAATGTGTTCCCATAATGTTCTCAATATGTTTACGTTCAAGTTCTCAATGTGTTCTCATAATGGTTTCAATGTTTTCCCACAATGTTCCTAATGCATTCCCAACTTGTTCCCAATGCACCTCAATTTATCCCATAATAACCTACATAGGTGAGCCAAAGGGAACTTCGTCAATATTACTCTTTTGGGAGTGCAAATTTATATTTAGGGTGGTGTCCAAAGTTTCAGAATTTCTTTTTTTTATGGGCCAATTGATGATGGGTAATTGCCAGAAGAATAAAAAAGGAAACCCATAAATTAAAAATAGCAGGATGGCATGCAACCCATAACCAATTTAATGGAACTAACAAATACTAAACCCTAAACCCTCAAAAAATAGCTTAATGAAAACATTAATTTTTTTTATTTTTTCAAAATGCACTTCAGCATATTAAATATTATTTTTCAATGTTTTCAGCATACAATATAAAATTATTTATATCTTTTTGACATGAATGAAAGAAAGAACCATTTTGACATTTCATGCAACGATTTTCTTCTTAAATTGACAATTGACAAAAAAAATTAAGAAATAGTGCCGAGCCCATCAAGGTATTAGGGTAGTGTGAAACTCGGTTCAGACCAATGACCATGATACAATGTTCTAGCTCATGAAAGGGAGTTACTATTTTTGATTGGCCTAGATGATCTATCTATGAAGGAAGGTAGTTTGCTTTGTTTTGTCTTGTAGTTATGAGATCCACCAAATCGGGATGCTTCAGATCGTGTTTTTGGTGTCTTTGGAAAGCTCTCAACAAGGAGGGGTGCATGGGCTTGGTGGTTACATGATGTTTGGACTTGCGGTGCAGAAGTTTTTGAATATTGAATGATTTTTTCACTGAAAATTAAATTAAATAGTAGCTGAAAATTTTCGGAGGACTTGAAATGTGCATTTGGTGTTGAAGGAAAGATCTTGATGAGCAGAATTTAAATGGAATTTATTTGAGAAAATTTGGATTCAAAATTTGGATTCAAGATGTTGAATATTTCAGTGATTTCCACTGCTGAAAAATTCAAATAAATTCCAAAAAACCAGGTTTTGGGAAGGAAAAACCAGTTTTGAAAGGACTTGGTAACACTTGGGCCAACGGCACATGCGACACTAGTGATGATGATATTCAAATAGTCTCTCACTTTCTACAGTTATTATACAGGCCCGAAGGGAAGGGTTTAGGGTTTAGGGTTAGGTCAAGATGATGCTCTCAAGAACCTTCACAACATATACTACATTCATGGCTAGAACTCATAATCAATTGGCAGGTGACAACTGCAGACTTACAGTACTCTCTAGGCTATTTTCTTTTCAAATCATTTTTGCATTCAGATTACTTAAACCATGTCACACAATTTCATCATCACCCATCAATTTATTTGAACCTGGCATCATAAAGGCCAAAGTCATTATGTGTAATCAGCACTTTGTTTGATACTTCGTATATGTCTATCAAAGTTCTTGCAGTGCAGCTAGTGACATTTGGTCAGACCATGCAAAAGAAATGAACAGTGCACAACAATTTTGCTTACAAAAAATATGCATCAAGTGAATAGACAGCATGATTGACAGCTGAGAAAGCTCACTCAAAGGCCTTCATAATCATCCTGTTGCACTCCAGTGCTCAATGGGATTTGAGGGAGCAACAAAAACATAGTTGGTTGAATCTTTATTTATTATGTCAACTCAATGGCAATTGTATACACCAGTGTCATTTACAGATACACCATTCTTACAGATTTTTCTTGAAGTGGGTTCATGGCTGCTGCTGCTGCTGCAAAGCAAAGCAAAGCAGCTCTAGCCTCTGTGTGCAAATATAGTCCACTTTCGTTGCTTACACCTCTTACATATTATATATGTGCAAATTCAGAACCCATCACAGCAGCTGGAAGGCTGAAAATCAAATTACTCTTGAGTAATTTTCTCAAGGTGTGAATCTGACAAACTGAGAATATTATTATACAAAAGTCTTACATCCATATTTGTTGAGGTTTAAATACATAATTGGTGAGGTTAAAATTGGATATATAATACAGACCCAAAAAAAGAACCTAGCTTGGTTCTAACATTATATACATTTGGATACGAGCACCCCTTCTCAAGTGCAGGAATCTTTGTTTCTCCACGCAATGCAATTCTTGGGCTTGAAAGGATGTGGGCTTATGTTAAGACTTAAGCGTTGATTAGTCACTCAATAATGAGGAATTGCTCAGATCGACTTGCATTTCTCCAACTATCCAAATTGCATTCCAGTACAATAAGCTATGTTTAACTCCCTAGTTGTTCTTATCATCGAGAAAACTAGACACATATTCTTACCCCTCAATTTACCAATATTAATTTGAAGGTCCATCAACCAACCATCCCTTATATCCTTGCAGTCTTTTTTGGGTGATGTAGATCTTTGTTATCTATTAGAGTTATCCGTAAAGTCACCTTGTCTTCACCCTCTCTTTAGTCCTGCTTTCACCCACTACCCCCCCTCTTTCAGTGGTATCCACAAAGTAAGGAACATTTATTAAATCTCAGTATGAAATGCTGAAACTTAGCATTTAATCCACAAGGCTTGAGAGTAATTACAGTAATTGCATAGGTAGGAGGAGCAGTGAAAATACATGTAGCAGCAACGGAGGCGCTTAGGAAAAAGGAAAGACAGCATGAAACTCAGTTTACCACCAAAATTAGTGGAAAAACTAGTTTGGGTCCCAGTTATTTCGTTTTGTAAAACTTTCATTCCAAGTTATGCGTTTGATGCCCTATTATGCCCATTCTCAACCTCTAATCGCCTGACTTTACACGGATAACTCTATTGTCAAAAAAACATGTGGTACAGCTTTTTTATTTCACCATTTGTTTAAACACTTGAAAAGCATAACTTAAAGGTAATGTAATTGTAAAAGTGGAATTATTGTGGAACTTTAGGATGTCATTGCAAACGACCATAACTGCTCACACACAACTCTACTATCATATTCTTTTTAAGTAACAGTTCATGGTGCAAACCTCCTATTTCATTAAGTATTGAAAATAATTTGAAATGAGAAGGATATGATTTGTCAAAATGGACATCTTCTGCTAAGAATCTAAATATTTCATCAATTGTATGGAAAAAAATAATGGAAAAGTATTGTCTAACTTGGTGTTTTTAAACAATGTTTGTTCATATAATTAATATTTTTAGGAGTGTGTGATGTTGTTGGAAACCTATTTAAGATGTTAATGAATTTTTCATTGTTTTGTGGCATGATTTGTTACAATTGATAACATTTTACATTTTCATGTCACAAGTTTGTTTTGAGGATATTTTAACATTATTAGTTTTGAATTTTCTAATCTACGAATCTTGAACAAGAGGAGCTTGGTAAAAATTTCATATCATATTACATAGTGAAACCACCCATGAATTCATTTTGAACTTGTTTTACATCACTTGCAATCTACTATCAATAATGAAAGTCATCTTATTTCCAACCAGAAAGATATTTCATTTATGATTAGCAAACATAATTGACCATAGGTTTTTATTAAATATCATGTGACCTCTCATTCATAAATGCTTCTAATTAGTTGAAATTCTTGTTTAACAAAATTGCAAGCATAAAATGTATTGTTGTTCCATTGATGTTGATTGTTGTTTTTCCTTATGGATGTTAGTTTCATGACTTTTCAATTTCAAAGGGTTTTCATTTGTGGTTTAATTTATATACTTAGTAACATATTGTCTTAAATAATGAGCATTAGTTAAAATGGTTGATTTTTTATAACATTTCAAACTAAAAATATTTAATGGAACATTTTGTCACAAGTTCACTCTTTAAAAAATAATTCTCCAATTTTTGGAGGATGAAAAGAATTGGAGAAAATTTCACCACATTTCAACATAGTTTTTAATTTTGGGGAATATTTTTGCACAATTTGGGCAGTTTTACCAAGGTGTCACTAATTAACAAAACCATTTTTGGGGTGATTAATTATGGTGCTACATAAGAAAACTACAAAAAACACTAGCTCGCATCAATGTTTACTTTCTTCAAAGTTTTGATTTATATTGATGGTGAATTTTGGCTGAAAAAACACATTTTACAATGACATAACATATTTATATTATTTTTTTCAAAAAAAAATTTCTGCAAAAGCAAAAAAAAAATCATCAACAAAAAATATGACTAGAGCCTAAAAGTGTACTTTTGCAAGGCAAGGAGAAAATTTGGTAACAATGTGAAGGCAATTTTACCAAAAGTTACATTTTGAAACTTATTATGAACTTTGAAGAAAGCATCCTTAAACTTGTCCATAGTAGACAAATAAGTTGAACCTTGGCTTTAATCTTCACTATGAAAAAATAGAGCAATTTGTAATTGGGTTTTTGAGTTGACTGACCATTTGCAACTCATTGCAATTCAACATATTTCTTTGAGCATGAATTGCAACGGATGCAACTCACCATATGTGAAACCATGTACATATGTACCTCATGCAATTCAATTACAACTATGCATGAATAATTATTGTACAATTTTAATGCAACTAGATTGCAACTACAACGGTAATGTCATGTTGACATTATTTTCCATCAATCCATTAAAATCTAACATGTTGCACTATTGAGATTTTTGCATGAAAATTACTTTCTTTTTGAAATATTGATATAAAATGATTATGAATGTTCATTTTCTATCATCTTAGATTGTGACACATTCCATAGTTGAAAATTGCCATGTGGCATACTAATTAAATTTTGAAAAAAAAAATTGACATTTATTTAAATGGCTAGGTAGGTCGATACATAAGCATAGGTTGGTTAGTCCTACCTACCTAAGTAAGTAGGTAAAAACCACTACATATAAAAGTTACAATATACCTACTTATTTACATAGGTAGGTAGGACTTCTTACACTACATACCTATTTACCTACCTAGGTAAGAAGGTATAAAAATAAATGGTAAGCTAAAAATAGGCATGTAAATATATATTTTTTATTTTATGTTTTGCTTTAAGGTTAACATTTTTTGAACTCATCTCAAATTGACACATGTATTTTAATGCGAACACATAAGAAAATACACCTTCTTATGAGATGAAATTCATGGACAAAACATATAGGTTAAATTTCCAGTTGCGCATTAATTACAAATTGGGTTGCAATTAGAACAACATTTCCCACATTACTTATGTTCATTTTTAATTTTGTAAATTGTACAACTCAATAGGTAATTATGTGATAATTGTATATATGTGAATTATTTATCAATAATTGATTATCTGAAATAATGATTTGAATTATGTTTTTGAACTAATCAATTTAATCAAATAAGTAATTAGTTGGTTATCAGATAATTAGTCATTCATTATCTAAATTAAAATAACTAATTCATATTAATAATGAATTATTCAGCCTAATTAATTAGTTCATAATAATTAAATAATTATGTATTAATTAATATTTAATAATGAATAAAATATTTTAAAAATAATTATTAAAGATTAAATATTATATATGAAATTTCGGTAGAATACACTATTATCAAATAATTGATTATCTGAATTAATATGTCTAATTCATCTAACTTATTTGTTAGCTACCTTAAATAATTCACTATTTGAACTTGATATTCTTGTTAATTGGTCTAATTTAGAATTTTAGTTAATTAATTATTAATAATTTAATTATCTTATTCAATACTAAACAATTTTTTTGAAATTGGAGTAATTAGTTCAAATTAACTATTAATTTAAATTTAATTAATTATTTTATAGTAATTAAGTAATTTCAATATTAATTAAAATTCAATACTTAATAAGTTATTGAAAAATGTATTCTATTATTCAATATTAAGGATTAAATATGAATGTTCTAGTTATTAATTTATTAATAATTGAACAACGGTCTAAAATAATGGAAAAATAATACTTCTATGATGGCAACATAGTGGCATAGTTAGTTGGATCAATGGAAATTGTAATTCACATTTAGTTGCAAATGCCACATGTAATGGGTGGTGAAAATGGGTACATGTAGCATGATTATATGTGTTGACATTATACATTAATTGCAATGTAATTATTAATTGGGTGTTACATTTATTGTATTAATTGTAATGTAATCACCACATGTAACTAAAATGCAACTTGTTAAAAATCAAACATGATTGATTACATTCATTTGTACAACGTGTATGTTTCATCATATAGGTGTCCCATTTGTAACTATATTGCAACTACATGATTACAATTCTTTGGTTTTCTATTGTGACATTTTATTTATTAATTGTTCATATTTTCCATGTTTTAGTTGTAATGTAATTCCATATATTAGTTGTTTAGGAACTCTAATTGCAGTGCATCATGGTTCCAATAGACATGGTTTTTAATAATGCTTGTGGAAGAAACAAATCATGTAAATGTGACTTGCATGGGGGTGGCACTCCAGCAATTAGTTATCACCAATTGTATAGCCTATACATCATGGGAAAATGTTGAAACTTGTCCACCTTTTAACACTATAGTAGTCTCTTGCTTAGGTCTGCACCCGTTTAAGTACACATTTTTTGGCAAAAAATTTAGGGTTCAAGATTTATTAGTTGAAGATGTCATGAATCGTCATTTGGCGTAGGTTTTGAAGTCAACCATTTAGATCTTGTTCTAAAATGATTCAAACAATTTCTTAAGGTCATCGAATGTGTTCCTTTGCTTCTGTTTGAACTTTAGGGCAGAGCAACTGATCTTCAATGTTAAGAACTTGCTTATAAAAATAGTCGAAACCCTGGAATATAACTCCGTTTTCTAAACCAACATTTAGTTCTTGAGTGTTAACATCGCCATCATCATCCATCATCGTTTCTACAATCTTCATCGTCTCCAAAAACTCTTCAACATCTTCCAATACAACAGTTGCATATTTTTCATTGTCTTCATCGTCAATATGAACGAATTCTTCCAGCTTTGATGGATTGACAGACAAATTTAAAGATTCCACAACTTTGGAAAATTTGGTGCATAAGTCGTCAACTTCATTACCAACCTCCAATTCTGGCTCTAAAGTCATTAGTTCTGCCTTGACGAAGGCATTTTTGATAGAGGTTTGGGAAATAGAATCCCAAGCGTCTTTCACATAACTCGCAGCATTGAGTAGGTGCATTGGATTTTCGTAAAGAATTCCTGTAGTTTTTTGGTGCAATCTTTGCCCTTGATCATTTTTTCAATTTTTCGCCTCATCATCGAGTTCGTAGAAATCAAGGATGTCCTTGAAATACAAATATTTATATCACTTTTTCAAAGCTGCGATTATTCCCATATCATAAGGTTGTTTCCAACTTGTACAATTTAGGGGAAAAAAACTATTTGAATGTTGTCACGTTCTAACGCTTCAAAATGTCCCAAAGCATTATCCATCAACAATAGAACGTGACGTCCGGTTCGCTTTTTCACTTCTAGATAAAACACTTCATTGAACCATTTCTAGCAAGTTTCTACATCCATCCAAGCTTTCACTTGATTAAAATAAAGAATGGGCCATTGCTGGTCCTTAATACAAGCTGGTTCTTTTGATTTCCCAATCAATGCACATGGAATTTTGTGCATTCCAGATGTGTTAGCGCATATGATAAAAGAAACTTGATCTTTGGCTTTCTTTTTTGCTGTTGGTGTTGAGATGTCTTCATTGAGCATAAGGAGGCTATATCTCAAAAGCAACTGAAAAAACAAGCGAGTCTCGTCCATATTATAAACATTTTTTGGGTCATATTACGTGATAATCTCGTAAAACTCTTCTAAAGCTGCTAGCAATTCCAGATCATTCTTGTTGACTTCTGTTCCCTCTCCGTGAAGGAGCATCTTTTGCAATCCACTATGCACTTTGAATTGACTTAACCATTGCCAAGATGCCTTAAAATTGGATTTCAGAATGGAAAGACTGGAAGCAATGCTTTTCGCTTTAGCTATGGCGAGAGATGGCAAGACATGCAGTTTAGCACGGTGCATGCTATCAATCCAAATGTAAAGAATGTCTTCAAGCACAGTAAATTGTCCAACGAAAGCTTGAAATGTCCTCTCCTTAGCTTCTTCAGACAACAAGGTAGATCGTTCCAAGATCGCCTCCCGATTGTCCCACACCTTTCAGATGGCACCTTCACTAACACTATAGTTTCGGGCTAAAGCCCTTTTACTTGGAGCATTCATTTTGCTTAACTTCAAGATGATTTCGCAACATTAATGCTCATTGAGACGTTTTCTATTTGGTTTCTTTGACATTGTAGTGAAACACAAGCAATTTGGGAGCGACAAATCTAAAGTACGCACCTATCGACTAAGTATGCACAAACCGCACAGGTTCAAGTTACATATTTAAGCGGGCGACTATTGTACTTATTTTAACAACCTTAGGTCCATCACCAAGGCTATGAAATCTTGTCCATCAAAATTAGGAGCTTTCGTCATCACCAACCATTTTCATGTTCCATTTGCTAAAGTAAGTCTCTCACTGCTTTGTTTCACTGCCATCTTTGTCTATTGTTTTATAATTTTCATTGTTCATTACATGTGTTTTGTAAATTTTTCATCCATCACCAAAGCTTGTTGCTCCACCATGATGTTGCATTATAGGTTTTGTTTTGACACCATGTGCGAGTTATCTTGCAAGTACACAAATCAAAAAAATTGTTGCATTGTTCACTACTATCAAGTATTGCATTTGAATGTGGTTGACAACTCAAGTTTGAATCATCAAAAGAACTGGAATGCTTAGGGTTTCAAGGAGAGAGCACACCTGAATGCTTTATAAAGGGCACTCCATTTATATTACTAAATGCATAATGATGGCCATGTTGTTCGGTGCAATGGATTTAAAACTACAACTTTGACTAAAATCACAAATTGCAAGCTATGTGTCTTTTTTTCCTATAAAACCTTTTACATATGTGCAATCTTTTCCTTTTATTTCCTTGCATTTGCTTTGTTTTTTCCTAGTTTCTAAGTATTATTGGAGGAGGGTTGAGTTCTTCAATTGGATGTTCCAAACCCATGCCCTCCTACTCATTGGGTTTTCAAAAACTAGGTCATAATGGTTGGTTAGTCCAATTTCCAAAATGCCTTCTAATATTTTGATGACAACTTAGTTTCCAACTTTTCATTTCCCCATTATGTTGTTTTTAGCAAAACATCATTATTTTTTGGTGTATGGCAAAGTTTAATAGCAAAAGTGGAGATTTGATCCTCACAAGCACAACCACTCCTTTTGTAGGTTTATTCTTTCATTTGTAGGTTGTATTATTACATTATATACGCAAACCAACTATTGGGTGGGTGCTAATAAGAAGAATTTAGAAGTTCAAAAAATCTACAAGTAGCTATTGGTAGTAGGTTCACGATGAATTATGAGAAAATTCTTATCATTCAAATCAAGTGCATTGTAATAACCATCTGTAATACACCATTTAGTATGTTAAACAAGAAGTTCATGCTTTTTGGTGTTCTTCTAGTTTTCATTTAAAATTAATTAGGTTATATTTTGAAGTCAAATAAGCTATTGTATGTTGGTGCGTCTATGCTCTTGTCATGTTCTTTGGATTTCTAACATAGGTTGCATTGGTATTACATGTTTGTGTCCTATATTTTATTAAATGTGAACATATAAAAGATACAACTTGAGGATTTTACATCCATTGGGTTTTAGTTATTTTATGCACAAACAATAGGTGTATTTTAATAGTTTATACATGTGTTTGATGTCCTTACTCATTTTGTTTCTAAATTGTAAAAGGTGGTTAATTGTATTGGCTTTGTGAGGTGTCAAATGTAAGAAACAATTTACAACTTAGGTGATGTTATTCATCAAATGTAGTAAGAAATTAGGTGGCTTGCAACAAAAATGCATGAATACCTTGAGGAAGTCATTTCCACTTTATTCCAAACAACATGCAAAAAAATAGAAAGGTGCAACTTAATGAAAAATTTAAATAAGGTTTTTATAATTCATTACTAAAATATATCCTAAAATATTCCAAACTACACCTAGAATATACTTTGAATATATCAATATTTCATAGCATATTAAAAAATACCCTTTTGACCTTAGGCTTTCCTTGAAATATATAAGGGTGACTTATCAAGAATGCCCTCTTGTCCACCATTGGCAATAGAATTGTATGTCACTAGTGAAAAATATACATAGTTATGATGTTAGCAATGGAAGGTTGCCCATGAAAAGGTCAACTTTCAAATGTCTTTGGAAATTGAAATTTTCTTTCAATTCCTTTCATGTACCTTAAATGTGAATCTCAATTTCAATTGTTCTACATACTAATACATGTTTAGGATGATTTTTGTGTGCAAGCAACATTTAATTGCTTTTAGAAAAAATAATTGAGTGTTTGGTATTAGTAAATTCATGTTTCCATTAGAACAAATCATTGAGCTTTTATCTTGGAGAATAACTTGGGACACGTGACAATGTGCAAAGTGAGTGTGAAAAAATCTTGTTATTGAAGATAAACTAGCCACAATTTCAACATCAAAAACCTTTGTGAATTATAAACTAGATGGAAGGAGCAAAGTTTGTGTTGAGTACATAATGCCACTTAACCTTGATTGCCAACTTGGTCTTTGACTCACATCAAGAAGAATATTAAATGGTCTTTGTGTGAAACAACCATGACATTGATAATCATCAATAACAATGGCAATCGTACAATAAGGTAATTACTAGATAGTTCTAATTATTTTTATGTATATTAATGATTTTCTTGACCTTGATAAGGTGAGAACACACTATGATCACCTTATATGGATGTTAGATTGGGAAATAATTTTCGTTGTATTGCATAAATACAGAAAAACAAATAATTTATTTTTTTGGGAATATTGAAAAAATGACTCACTTATGTAAACCTAACACAATTACCTTTTCAAGAATGCAAAATAAACATCAAAATCATGGTCATTCAAAAAACAAATGGACTTTTGAATTTTGGCAATAGTTTCAATTGCACATGCAAAGCTCATGAATATGGACTTTTATTTTACAATGTATTAATCTTATATATTTAAAACATTGAAATATTGCACGATTGATGTTTAAGGAACTAAAGATGTGTTGAATGAGGATAACATGATTTTAATTTATTGTGTTATGTACTTTTCAAGGTCCCAAAAATTACAATTATTTTTAATTTAATCTTTAATGATGATTTTTTTTAAAATTATCTTTTGAGAAATTTTTGAAAATTCCTTGTAGCATCATGACATGAAATTAAAAATGAAGTTAAAAAATAATAATAACATCTAAATATTCCTATTTTAAACCAATTTCCAAATGTAAGTTGTGATATGAATTTTGAAAGGAATTTTCTATTATTGTAAATGAGACACCTTACTGCGCTTTCACCCAATAAGAAACACAACGATTCAAATGAACATGACCTGACAATTTCACATCAATGTCATGTTTGACATGTTAGTTTTAACATTAGAGTAAATACAAAACTAATTGTATAGCAATAAAAAAAAAACATGTAGTTATTTTAACTTTATTACATTTCAGTTAATAAAATACAAGGTAATTAAGAGCAAAATATTTCTAGATGTGATAAATTGGGATGAAAATTTTGCACATCAGACCTAATTTATTGTCCCATGCAATTTTATATGGGATTGAGTTTTTGGTCAAATTACATGGGACCAAAGTTTTAGTCACATGTGAATTTTACATTCACCCAAATGTGTACATGCCACATGGGATAGAGATGTCTAGGGTTATTGGGTGGGGGCCTTGTAGTACCATAGTTACCAAGATGGAGGGATAGCAAAATGGGGATTCCCAGTAACACTGTGTACAAGCAATTGTGCTACCTAATGATTGAAATTAGTACATGCGGAACCTTGTAGTAATGCTCATTTTTCACTAGTTTTGCAAGCAGTTTGAAACATAAATCCCTCACAGTTTACATCAACTGAATTGTTTTGATGCTTGTTTTTCACAAGCACCCATATCCTCAAAGCATAGGACATTGTTTTGTCCCATTTCATGATGGATTGCAAATAAACATCCACACATTTTTTGTGGTTGGTTCATAACCATGCACTAGCAACCACAACTGTGCACTAGTAATCCTCAAAAATGCCCTTCAATTTTAAACAACAGTGGCACAATGAGACCAATTTGCTGCTGTGTCCGCACTCATCATGGAGTAGTCTATCTACCTCATTTGTTCAAACAAACCATCAATGTGCTGTGGAATGCTCAAGCCCCTGCTCATTCCATTGGGTTAGACACCAGGTGAGCTTGTTAAAGCATCTCCATCAGTTGTGCTAGATATATGTCGTTGCCCAAAACAATTTGCACATCCAAGTTTAGTTATTTGCTTTTTTTCCAACCCCACCCATAAAACTAAAATGGGGATCTTCAGGGATATTGCTCATGATCAAATCACATTTAGACTTCATTCTTCTGCAGTTTTGAAGCCAATACAATTTGCTAGGTACAGGATATGTGACCCAGGAATGCAGTCATGCCAAGTTCCAGTCATATATATATATATATATACTAGAAGCTTTGCGTGTACAAAATAGTAACTTTCACATTCTAACAACATAGGCTCAAGGATATCTTTCCATTAGGACGCTGTGATCACAGCAGCCTAATGCAAAGAGACCCTCAGGCAGGGATTGTGGAATGGTTAGATTGATCACATCAATTGTTGGAAAAGAATGAAGTTGTGAATTAGTAGCAGCTATCAACAGGGAGGATTACAGAGGGTCTGGTATTTATAGAGTATAACACATTAACTGACAGATGTAGGGCAGAGAAAAGAAGAAAACTGAAGGCTATACAAAAAGAGGAGATCATTGCATATGTCGTTTGCAAATACATTTTTTACTTCAGTAAAAGCAACAATCTCTTCCTTCTAATGTGCAAGAAAGCTTGATACAATACCAATAGCTTTCTCTTCTCTTCTGCTAACCATGTCACAACATTGATCGGTTTTTTTTTCCACCATCCTCTCCACTCATAAAAAACTGCTGGGCACTGTCAATACAATGCAACTGTTGTGCCATCCTTGTGATGAATGATGCATCCTGAGGAAGTCTAGGGAGCAACCCAAAATTTCTACATGATTGTGCAGCGACTTTGCTTCTCTTCTGTTGGAGGTGCTGAGTTTTGCTGCACAGATCGCCTTGACTCTGAAGGATTTTGAGGAAACTCTGATGTGTCAAGCCCATACTGTTCACAAAACAAAGTAAACAATCTGTCAGTAACTGAACCTACTGCCCAAAAAAACAAAAACAAAAAAGAAGCTAAGCTTCCCCCAGAATGGTCACCAATCATCAAACATGCCTGTGACATCACCAATGGTGACACAAAATTCCAGAGAGTCTATGGGTCTAAATTCTCCCTGTGAAGCAGAAAATGTCCAGCTGAAAAGTACTGTGACTCTGTCCAATATTACACCTGACCATCTAACACAAGGCCGCCTTTTGAACTGAATTCCAGGAATTAGCAATCAAATGTTTTGTAGATCCAGGAGTTTTTAGTTGCAGATAAAAGTTTCACAAAGTGCTGTATGTGTCTCAGCTACAACAGAATTATCTCCTGGCAATGTGCAACTTGGTCTTTTCACATGAAGCAAAACTGCCAAGAACAGAAAGGGAAGAGCTAGGTAGGCCATATCTTTTTCCTTCAGACAAATCTTTTGGTCCTGACAGATTAACACCAACAGATGAAGGGTGCATGAATGTAAGAATCGAATAGTAACAGAAAGTTTAGGACAACTAGCTAGACAGTGGAGGAGCACCTTTTCCCGCATTCTTGTACTCCATGCATCATTGCGAACAGGGCGATTGTCAGCAGTAGATCCAGGAGTGGTTGCAGGATTTGACTGATTGACTTGGCGATTGAGAAGAGGCTGTCGGCCATTTGACCTTGGAGCCAAATAGTCATCATCACTATCATATCCTGTCCTCCTCGCATTAGATGAAACTGCACGCAGTATCATGGCAAAAAACAATCCAAGAATCTGCACTTGGCAAGTTCATGGCATCAGAATTTAAACCTGTACTTTTCCTGCTTCCTCTTGTGACAGAAGACAGAAAGGCAAATAATTTTTCTTTGAACCCCTGAGGCCTGTCACATGAACAAAATGTTTAGGTTGAGCTACTCCAGTCCATGCAAACCTAGCCAACCAAAAATGTGTGACCTCATTATCAATGTGCAATGCAACAGTGTGACAGGTCATTATTGCATTCAAAACACGCAAGCTTTTTCTTACTCACCTCCATACCCACAACAGCCAGAGCAACCCATTTGCAAATATTTAGATTGTCCTCAACAAATGCTTCCACTTTGTCAAGCTCTCCAGTGGGATCATCAGGTATGTCCTGATTCCAAGTCATGATGATGTGTCTCAGAAAATAAGAAACCCTTGACATGCTCAAAAGACTTAAATGTAAACTAAAATGCAGCAACATGAATGCATGAAAAGTATGCAACAACAGAAATTGATGAATAACAGAAGATAACCAGTGCATCAATTCAAGAAAATGAACAGCAAGCTCTATAATGACCTACCTCTCGCCAATGATGGTCAAAGAAGAGATAGCCAGCCAGTGCAAACTGGGCCATGAGCAATACAACTTGTAAACAGGTATACTACAGCTGCTGTATCAAGGCCAAAACAATGTGCATCCTTCACAAAAGAAGCAGAGACAAAAAATCATGGGTATGAATCTGCAATTGACATATCAAAAGCCAATTAAGCTTACACTAGAAACACAGGGGTCAAGAATACTCCAAGCTGTAATTGAAACTTTGGAAGAAAGTGAGCCTAGGGTTTGAGGGAATCCAATTGTGATGTTTACAGAAGAATAATAGAGACACCAAAACTTAGTGCAATTCTGACACTGCAGGAGGATACACATGAGAGACAGAAGCCATGGCTGGTTTCAGCAGCAATGTGACCTGTACAAGTAACAAGGCATGTGATAATCCCTGCACCCAAAAACGCATATATGAACCTGCAAACCCATCACCCAAACAAAAGTTAGAAACACACACACTACCAAAACCCTAATTCCTCATATACTTGCATGATCTTGCAGACAAGTGTGACTGACTGGGTTTCTCTACACTCCTTGAAACTTCTGCCTGATGAAACAGCACACACACTACTTCCACACATATGTGGCCACGAAGTTTGCACAGAATTTCCACTGAGGAAACAAAATCTGTAGCACATTGCAACGTTGACTGCAGCATAAAGACCTCCCAGCAGCTAAAGAGTCATAGATGCATCTAGAGCATCTCCAGAGGTGCTCCTTGCAAAATTATTTCTCACATCCAAGTTTAGTTATTTACTTCTTTTCCAACCCCACCCATAAACCTAAAACTGGGACTGCAAATAGGTGGCAGACTACTAATAGCAACCCACTTGGACCACTCAAACTATCTAGCCAATCAACAGCAGATGTTAGGGTTTGCTGTGCCTTTTACCAGCCTCAGCAAACTGTACAAAAATGCTGGGCCAAAACCATTTTGCTGAGCCAAACGGGCATGTTTGGATTTTTTTTCATTCAATTTTTAATTTGCAGGGTCACATGCTGAGCACCGGTGGAGTTGCTTTACTCCACATTCTTGGAAATATTCTTCTCAAATTCAACCAAAAACACAAAAGAGAAGAAACTCCAGCATACACTCGCAAAGGACATTGCAGCAGCACACACTACCAGTGTCATTGGGGTAGTTCAACTTACCATGGAACAGGCAGCTTTGGAAGTCTTATTGCGCTCCGTGAGACCCCAGCAGACATGACCAAAAAAGGCCTCCTCCGTTGCTCCATAGCCACCACCAAATCACCTTCCAAACCAGCATCTCCAAACTCAAAATTGTCGGAATCTCTCCCATTGAAGAAAATAGGCAATCCGAGTCCATCAGACGACGGATCTGGTACAGAACTTGGAGCAGATGTGGGTTCAGAACTAGGAACGGGAACAGGTGGAAGAACTGGAGGAAGAACTGGAGGAAGAATTGGAGATGGACTTGGACTAGGAGAAGGAACAGGAGTTGGACTGGGTGGCAGTGCTGGTGCTGGTGGTTCTGGTGGCAGTTGAGAGTGCCACTCTTTGAGCATCCACAAACCATACAACACCATATAAGCTCCAACCAAAGTGACCATGAAATTGAGCAGCTTCAGTGTGCATTGCAGACAACCCTGACACCCCATTTCTTCTTCACAGCAGGCAAGGAAGGAAACACCCAAATTCTGAAAAAACACCCAAAAAATGCAACAACTACTAGTGTTTTTGAGCGAGTCTAGCTTCCTTCCCCAGCTTCTTCCTCCTCCTCCAGCTCAATTGGTTTTGGATTTGTTCATCACAGGAGAGTGATGGGGTGGGTGAAGAAATTACTTTGCTCATCATCAAATCACAAAATTTCTGTGTTGTTGTTTGTGGCGAGTTTTAGCCATTTTTGGCCAAAGATATTTTGGAAAAGAAATTCTGTCACAAATTCCTTGTGTTCTTCAGAAAAAAAAAAGAAAAAAAAAAGAAAAAAAATCGCCAAAAAAAGGGGGAAAACAATCGCCAAAAATCACCACAATTGCTTATATGATGAAAGGTTTCTCCTAGCTGGCAGGATCTCAGTCGTTCGACCAAAGTTTCGGTGGTGCCACGTGGTCACCAGCTGGCTTGTGGAGGCGGCAACTGGAATTGCTACCAGGTGTGAAGAGGTGTAATGAGCCACTTGGCGAACAAGCCATAGGAACAGGCCCCCTTGTGTCATCACCCAACACAAGGCCACCCCTCTCCTTCTTATTTTCCCTTTATTTTCCCTTTATTTTCTTTGTGGTGGGGAAAATAGCAAATGGGGAGCAGAAGTAGGTATCAGATGGGGGAGAGGAGTTTGGAGTTTGATCTGGGGTTTTATCTGCTCCCCCATGTGTTCCCATTCAGTGCTCATCAAGTTACTAGGTTCACCGAAACTGGGGATGAAATGAGAAGTCAGGACCAAAAACAGACACAAGGACAGAAAAAAAAACACACACACACACAGGGGGATCAAACTAGTTTTTTTTCTCTCACTTAAACTGGTCCTCAGAGGAGTTTCACCCCCAGTTTTGGATTTGCATTTTCATCCTGCGCCTGGAGCTAGCTGTGCTCATATTCTTCGTTAGATCAAAAAGCCTTGTGAAAATAAGATCCTCCAATTCTTCTGAAACTGATACCCCCATGTCTATGAAATGGAAATGGTGCCCACTGTCGCTCCGTTTACCATAAACACTCAAATTGGGGACGAAACAAAGGATTTAGAGGCTCGAACTAGGCCCAAAGACGGGGTGAGTTCACCCAATAAAAATTAGTAATCCCCTTTGTTGCAACTGGGAACTGATAGCTAGATGATCATCATGTAGATTACATATGGTGCAAGGGTGGCCCTTTGAATACACAGAACTAAATTTTGTGATTTATTTTTAAATCTTACCTCAAATCTTATCTCTAAAAAAATTCATGGCCATTACCAATGTTGCCTGGTTCTTGGGTTTTTGGCACATCTTTTGAGTCTGGTTTACAATTTTCTTACTCTTAAAACCTTAAAACCCATGGTCACCTCCAATTTTCCAGACCCACAACTCTTCAGGGTCAATTGCTCATACTGCAACTTGCATGATGTGCTTTGGCTCTGAACTAAAATCTCTTTGCATTGTTCAACACATTATTGTTGCCCAATTTTGAATCACAAAAAAGCCTTTGCCAATAGCTCTCTAAAGTTTAAACCCCTAACTGAAGCTTCTTCCAAGAATCTCATGCCACATTTGTTGGTAAATCTGCTGATAGCCACCTCTGACATCTAGTGTGTAGTCATGGATTCGTCATCATGGATCTATCAAATTTGGAGAAATCTCTTCTGCTACTATAGTGGATGCCCAAATATAAAGAATTTGGATCAAGTACAATATATATTTTGATTTCTATGTGCTAAACCGTTGGCTTGTAAGTATAAAAATATGATTTGTTCCATATGAAAAAAATACGATTTGAATTCTTTTACCAAAAACCTTTTTTTTTTTTGAAAAAAAGAAATTAATGTATCTCCCCCACTCTCACCAACAAAATTCGGTATCTCGATGTTACTTGAATAAACTTCTTGACAGGTACATTACAAGAAAAAACAATTTCATGAAAATGAACTTCATCATAAATATGAAATAGATATGTACAGAGAGCCATGTGCATTGAAAATTGCAAGCACAGTTTGGGAAGAGGTGCCTATTTTTCGTGGATAGTTTTGCCATCTTAATGCAATTTTTGCATAGATTTTGCCATCTCCTCAAGAAAGAGGTTGCAAACAAAAAAGCTTGAAACTATTTTATTGTTCCCTTGGAAGCACAAGAACATTTTTTTCTACTGACCTAGAATGCGAGATTACTTGCTTTAGAATTGTTTTCACAGACTCTGTTGAAACCTCAAGAAGTAGGACAAAAAGATACAAACTTTGAGCACAGAATGCCAGAAGCAACTCAAACTAACAAGGTGGCATCTACAGACTCCCATGCTTGTGAGAGAGCTCAGGAATCAGGTCCCAACAGATCTCAAATTTCTAGTTGTGCTGCTGGAATTTGCTTGCATCTGGTGGTGTGCAACTTGTTGATTTCGAACTGAAAGAAGTTCATGGCCATCAAATTCTTCTACTTTGTGTTACGAATCTTGCCTCAGAGGAAGCAAATGGAGTTGAAATCTCAGGTATCAAAATACCACAAAGTCCCTAAATTGGTGTTATTGTGTGCCTTTCCTCACACCTCCAGACCTAGAACTCTAGAACTCAGACATTGGACCCTAGAATCTAGAAACTGTAAACCTTATAAACCTTAGGCTCTATCTAACCCTATGACCCCTACCTTGTTGAATCGTTGCAAAAGGAATTTAGAAAATTAAATTTAGAAATTTAATCTAAATTTTAGAATTTTAGAAAGCCCTTCAAACTTGCTGGGTCAGATTCTATGGTGCGTCTCACTCCATGTAGACCCCCATCAGGTGCAGTTCAAAGGCTACATCTAGATCCATGTAAACCCATCAGTTTCAATCCTAAAGTGAGTCCAGGTCCATGTACACCCAGTGGGTTGAATTGTTATATCTGAACCTGGGCCCGACCCAAAACCGACAACCAGCCAACACTAGTCACAACACCTTTCTAATTAGCTCAAGTGCATAGGCTAAATGATGTCTACTAGGTGTCAAACAATATACAATATTGTAGCTTAAAATCACCATTGCTTTGAAGGAATTGTTGTATGTGTTTCCTTTTAATGGCATTACCCAAAAGGTATCAATTGATGATCAACATAATGTAAAGTAATTGCAAGTGTCATGGGGACAGGCTTTGTTGATCAAAGTTGATAAGATTCCAAGATTTGTTCCATCTCAATTCTTTATGTTCAAATGGCTGTCAAAGTGTTTTGATTTTAGTACAAGTATTCATGGCAAGGTAATGTTTTTAAAACCATCTTTCATTTTAAAAATCATTGCCACAAGGATTGCAACTTTGTACTAGTGTTGGGCCAACACTGGTACAAGCCTGCACCAAACCCCATCTGGGTAGTAGAGGCGTTATAAAGGTTAACAACCATGCTTTAGAAAAAATGAAATATTTGCAAAATGGAAGACTCACCCCAACATAGTATTACTGTACTAACATTCAGAGGCCATTGAATAGGCCTGTGTTAGTATGCAGAAAAATTGTTCTGACCAATGAAATTGCTGGATTTGGTGGTCTAAGTTTTTTTAACCCAAGGCTTAAAGTACTAGTGTGATGATATACAGAGCGTGTTGAATAAGCTCATGTAAAGGTGTGCAGAAAAAATGTTGTGGCCAATGAAATTGCTGGATTTAATGGTTTGATTTTTTTTCATAAATACCTTGAGTGAACTAGCAGTGAATTGTGTAATAGGGTTCAGTATGCAGCTTCTTGAAAGCTTGGGTAGTAGTGGGCATAGCTCATAGATTGTGGAAACGAGCACAATATATCAAGCCACAATTGTTAACATTATGGTCGAAAAGTTATTGGAAAGATTTTCAGTTTGCAATTGTAATATCAAGACAAAGTTTGTTCCTTTGGCAACATACCTAAAAGAAAGACCCACCCACCCAATTTGAGCCAAAAAGCCATTGTTAAACTTGTTATTGACATATAAATCAAAGATTAGGCCACCATTTGCATCTATAGAATGAACAATGGCAACCCAAGTAAGGAACATACATAGTTCAACTTCAACCAGTGACAAATTTCTACATACAGAGTTGCACTTAATTAATCCTAACTATGTTTACCCTAGCTTATGCTAACTCTGTTCTATTTCATCATCCAGAAAAAAAAATCCCCTTTGCTGCCAATTGACCAGTTGTAATATTTTTCCAAAATGCAAAGATCCAAAAAGTAAGATGCCGAAAATTTCAGCAAGAGCCGAATCGTGCCAATATCACTCATCATCCTCTTTTGCTGGGTCTGCAAAAGAATGTCGAAGAGAAGATGTTGTTTAAATAATGTGTAAAACAACAAGTCAAGTGCCACATCGCTTTCGAAATTTTATCATACGAGCCCAGCTGGCTCAAAAGCCACAAGACACAGTGTGAGTCTTGTTGGAGCGAACACAGTTCAAAACTTCTGGATGGCACTGGCGAATATAATTGCAGTCACACCCAATATAATTGCCAGTTTTGCATGTCACAGTCAAACCATTCTTGCATTCCGGCTCCACAGATTGACATACTGCACATAAATCCAGACAATGACAAGACTCAATTGCCTTCAAAAGACTGGTTTCAATGTTCAACCTTCGTCCAGTGACTCATTAAAAACCTCAAAGCGCAAAGACAAACTTGGCTTGATTTATATACTACAATTCAGCATAATTTGTGAGGTCTTCCAGGCTTAGCGGCTTGCCCGTGTCTTCTGCTTCTGTGAACTCAGTAATCGTGGTAATTTCATTAGTTTTTAAGACTCAAAGAGAGTTTCTTTCATATTTTGATTGAGATGTTCAGAGCAACTCCACTGGTGCATGCACAGCAAATTTTGAATGAAAGAAACTCCAGTCATGCTGGTTTGGCTCAGCAAAATGGTTTTGACCTAGCATTTTTGCACAGGGCGCCGAAGCTGGCAAAAGCCACAGCAAAGGCACAGCAAAGGCTAACACTTGCCATTCATTGGCTAGATGGTTTGAATGGTCCAGGTGGGTTGCTGTTTACAGTTCCAGTTTCAGTCTTATGGGTGAGGTTGGGAAAAAGCAAATAACTAATTTTAGATGTCAAAAATACTGTTGCAGGAACTGCTCTCACACCTAGAATCCTCAGCTTGATTTCCATGAAAGGTGCTAACCGGTTTTGGGTCTGGCATATAGGTCTGCACATCTGCACCAGCTGGTATCTATACTGGTATCAATACTGGTAACAAGGACCCTACCGATCTGGTATGGATGACACTAGTTTCATATCCGTTTCAATACCAGCTCTATATACCTTCCTCATATCAGCCAAACATTAGTCTTGGACCTGGTACAAGGACTAGGCTGCTGGTAGCAAGATATCAAAAAGTATCCAATAGTGGGACTGGGTTGGTATTTTCAAAAGCCAATACCAGACTAACACTAGTGCTGACTCCAAGGAATTCCTCACAAACCATAAGTTGGCACCAGATTGGAAACTATAATGACACCACCTGCTGCTTGCTTACACCGTGGGCATTGTTTGTCTAGGTCAGGTAGTTTTGGGGATCAAGACCTTCTCTAAACTCCAGTTGTAACAGATTATAGAAGTATTTCACATAGAGATTATTTTTTGAGGATCCACACCATTGTTTTAAGGAGGTTCTACCTCTCCAAAAAGAGATCTGCAGCCAAGTTCTGTGGAAGATTTTTCAGAGAATTGCATGATCTGCAGGAAATTTCTGGTAGAGCTCTGGAACAAAATCTCATCTAGATGGACATGAATCTCTTGGTTGGCTAACAAGATCTCCAAGACTCCTTATTCTACTTCAACAAAAATTTGTGTCCATTTCAAAAAGGTGAAATGGCTCGGGTTTTGCAACTTCCAAAATGACTATGTAGTTAAAGAGTTGCAAAATCCAAGTCATTTCACCCGGTTGAAAATGACACTTTTTGTTGTTGTAATATACAAGAAACCCACTTGTCTTGCATTTGGGTTCTCTAACTCAAGAGTAAGCCTGAGGTCCAAACATCTTTCCTGTACAGCAGGTGGTCTCTAGATCATGTAAAGGACTTATATCAGCAGCTCACCAGGACCTGTGAATGCCAGACATCCAAAGCAGCAGCTATCTGAAGCATAATTTTCATGCAGTAGTCTACTTAATATGTTACAATATAGAGAGGAACAATTTTGAGCCTGCAGCAGGCATAACCAGAGTTTTCATATGCAAAGCATGAGTCAGGGAGAGACTTACATGATGGAACATTAAGCTGCTGCTGCTGACCCTGTTCTGCAATCTGTGATACTGCATTCTGCAATGCCATTGCACAGCTCCTGATGAGGATATAATTCATGAGCAACTAAAAGGCCAGAACCCACACAATGCTGGAGCAGAGAAACCTAGATGATTCAAACATCCTTCCAGCTTGAATCACCAATACCTTTACTATACAATTTTGGGGTCAACCACAGTGGTATCTAGTATTCTACCACTGGGAGCAGCATTTTCTGCTGGAGTTTCAAATCTGGTTTGAGTTCACAACAGTTACCTGCTGCATTTGGGCATCAGTAAAATTGGCAACCCATATCACATTCCTGCTTGCTTCTGCAAGGCCCACATGAAGCTTCAATGATAGTAATGTGAAATGGAGCAAGGAAGCAGATCCATCCTCAGGGAGAAAGAAGAAGATCTTGCAGTCCAGGTATAGGAATATTCGCTGCACTTCTGACAATCCATAGGGTCAAAATACAAGGCAAATACATCACTTCCTAAAACTAGAACAAATGCACAACGTTCCAGGCTGCAGAATATTATTCAATGCTGATCCAAACCTGGAGCTTACCTGCAAGAAGAAGAAAGAGCACGAGGCCTCCCAACAGATCCCGCATATGCATTTCTGCAGGAGTTCGACTGCTGCGCTGGTGCGAAATACAATTTCAACCTTCAGTTCCTGAATCAGCTTCCTTTCTTCACAGCCGGACGAAATGCAGATAAAATTTGATATGCAGCTGGGACGCGAGACTCTACTACCACTACTAGGGCAGTAAATGAAGTTGTACGCAAAATTGTGAGATGCAGCACACTGCAAACAACACACCTACTCAAACGCTCCCCCAAAAAAATGAAAACAAAAAATCTGCTTGCAGAAAAAACATAGCAGATCGGCAAACAGACTAGAACACAGAGCCCAGCAGCTGGTAAGCTATAGCTAATAGCACATTCTCACCTCTAGATCTAGAAACAAATATCTAGAAATCAATACAACAGCAGCAGCAGCAGCTAGTGAAGCAGCTTGTTCTCTCTCGAGAAAAACGCAGCAGCTCTAGAACGGATGGTAGTTCTTGGAAAGATGGTGACAAACAAGAAGCAGTAATAGGTACTCAAGCGCTCTCACACACCCACCACACAAACAAACAAACAAACAACAAGAGCCTAAATGAAACCCTTGACTTGAGAGAAGATGATTTTGGCCTATATGGCAACCACTGAAATCAAGTTGCTATTCTCAGCCTACTAATTCAACAAAAAGCTGATGGTTTTCCTCCCCCCCCCTTTGTTTTGCCTTTTTGGGTTCCAAGTGATTGGAGAGCCAGCTAGCTAGCTAGTGCAAAATGCCCAGAGAAAAAGA
Source organism: Sphagnum contortum (assembly GCA_963920785.1). Taxonomy (NCBI): domain Eukaryota; kingdom Viridiplantae; phylum Streptophyta; class Sphagnopsida; order Sphagnales; family Sphagnaceae; genus Sphagnum; species Sphagnum contortum. Next base: position 14,196,591 of record OY987292.1, on the reverse strand, counting down.
CAAGAGCTCCTTCCTGCAGCTCCTGCACAGTGCACATATTAATAATATTCATAACCATTGAAGCCACAGTGCCTAGCTGCTGCTGCTGCTGCTGCTACTAGATTTTAATGGAGTTGGTGATGGTGAGTTAAGTATGCTGCAGCTACATTGGCTGCTGCTGCTTCTGCTCATTGCTGCTTGGGGTGGAAGGCAGGCCACCCATTATAAGCTAGCCTAGCAGTTGTAGTATAGATAGCCTGGTCTCTTGATTAGGTACCACTAAAGCAAGCAAGCAAAGCAAATTGCAGCAAGTCTAGCTGCTGCTGCAAGGCAAATGGCAAGGCAGACTGATGATGATGATCATCATCATCATCATCGTCATGGGCCACAATGAACCAGCACCGACTAGTGCACCATCCACTGGATGCCCCTTATTACTCCAGTTGTGGATGAACCTCAACTCAACTGAGTTAACATTTGGTTTCACCTTGGTAACCAATTTAGGTAGGAAATAGGTTAACTACTACTAGGTGAGTAGATAGTTTATAGATAGGTAAGAGCTGTTTTTATTTATTACCTCCCTACCAACAACCTGCTTGTGGGTTGTGAGTAGTAGTAGTAGTAGTAGGTAGGTAGAAAAAAAGCAACTGAACTAACCACCATGGTTAGCTAGGGAACTGGAACCCAACAGAAAACTGTTTCCTGCACCACTTACCATTCATCCTTCATTGGTGCACTGGTGGGTGCTAGTTCAATGTGGCCATCATCATGATCATCATCAGCCCTGAGTCCCCTGACTTATTTGTTTCCCCCAACTGGCTGACTGGCTGTTCTGGTTTCGCTGCCTGCATCAGGCTCCAATAATAAAACCCCAAACCCCACTCCTACACAAACAAACTCTCTGGTGTGTAGGAGTGAAGGGTGAAGAAGGTAAAGGGTATGTATGTATCCATGCCAGTGGTTTTTCATAGGCATTCTTTTATGCAGCCATAAAAGAAGAGTCCAGATTTTCCCCTTTGTATTTTTTTCATTCCCTTCTCAGGCATAATAAGCTTACATGAGATCTTAACCATACCGGAAGAGTCTAAAGATAAAAACCTTTCTTTTTTTAGTCTACCCTTCTTCTTCTTCTACTAGTGAAATGAAAGAACTGTTGTACTCTTTCTTAAAACTATTTAAGGGTTTTTTTTTTCTTGGCCTTGCCTTGGTAGAGGCAAGGATTTTGTGTTCAGATTCATTATAGAGTGTAATAGCTTAAAGGGATTTTGGCCCCTAGGTAATAATAATAATAATAGGTCTATTTTTATTATATGAGGATTTTTTGAAAGATGATATTTTGACTTGTGTTGAAACTTGAGACTAGTTATAGAGTTGTAATAATATCCATTATGAAAATATGTTTAAAATATACCTAAAACATATCAATATTTCATAACATATGGAAAATTTAACTTCTTATATTAGATCTGTTTCTTAAAAATACATAAGCAGTGGCATTCCCAAGATTTTGTCAAGACTTTCTTTTTATATATATAGATGAATTTTTATTGAATCCTTTTTACAAGAATGAATTTTGGACTTGGAGAGTAGTCTATTTTGCAATTAGTAATGGGGATTACATTGAAATTGCCAAGTTATGACTCCCATTATTTTGCAAACCCATAACCCCCTCATATAAAATCAAATTCAAAGTGGTTGCCCTTGACAATACCTTTCCAATGTTGTATTGCCATAAATTTCAAATTGTATGTTTTAATAAAAATCCATTTGACCTTTGTTTTTTGAATTTTAATAATTTTGAATCAAAAAGTAACCTAGTTTGTTTTATTTTTCAAGATTTATCTTCCAAAGGGTATAAAGAAAGCCCAATGTGAACAAAGTTTGTTTCCTTTTTTTAAAATTCAATCATCGTGAGGGGACTTAACACTAATGTCTTTTTAACACACCACATGTGAATGTAGTTGGAAAGGAATTGTAAATTAATTTAATGGGAACCATTCTACTCAATGGAGATGCTTCATGCATCATTATGCATTGGTTCCCTATGCCTCATCATGATCAAGTTGTTACTTGCTACAAAATCAATTCCATTTGTTGGTGGTACAAAATGATGTGAAAAAAGGTACTTTGATTGTAGAGGAGTGTGTTCAAACAATTTTTTTTGTATTTTAGTGATGGGCCTCTTTGATTGGCTTTAAACCAAAAACATATTCACACTATGTACTCTCCCAAAATCAAAGATTATCTAGCCTAGCTATCATAGTACCTAGTGTGGTTAGGCACTAATTAATTTATTTTTGGAATTGTTCAAAATTTCTTAAATCTACTTCCCTCCCTTGCCCTGCCAAAAATATGGAAGAAACTCTCATGTAGATGTTGAACCTTCTTCTCATTGGCTGCATGAAACTTTTATTCGTATAACTATTTTGTCACCATTTAGCCTTGGGCCTGAACTATGACCCAAGTTCTATTTTATTTTCTTTTTGCAACAAGCCAATTTGATTGGCCCATCACTCCAAAAAAAATTGAAACTATGGAGGCTCCCCAAAATAGAAGGTTTTATTTTGAAGTATAGAGTTACTCCCCTTTGGCCCACTTACACATTTGGCAAAACATGTGGGATAAAAGTGAGGTGCTATGGAGAACACATTGGGAACACATTGGGAACTCAAAGGGAACATAGTGGTAACACATTGAGAACCATGGAAAAATGAAAAAAATTCCTTCCCCCAATTTTGCCCAGCTAATTTCTGCCCTTGTGCCAGGTTGACAATGAGCAAATACCAAAAAAATGAGCAAATTTTATGATAGCAAAAATGGTTGTGTATTGAATTGTAGAGCAAAAGGACAATAATCACAACTTATTTGGTGTCCATGTTTCAAGCATTTCAAGCATTAAACCTATTCACCACCTGCTTTCAGATAGGACAATGAAGAGAACAACCTTTTAGTGATCATGTGTGTTTTGCAGAGCTGCAGGCCTTCAATTGGAATGGGCAAGATTCAAGCCCTTTCAGTTGAAGCCTGGCTACTGTCATCCCTGCCCTTCACAGTGGAGGATCTGAGCCAGACTTGCCCCTTAGAAAACATTATAGTCAGGAGGAGGGAGATGTGATGACCTATTCAATCTGAGCCTATAGAACATAGCCTATATGCTTTTGTTGTTCTCTATACTTTGAAGGACTTATTTGGATTGAAGGATGAAGGACTGTGATGAAAAATCTAGGGACGATAACCTAGGTGGATGAAACATCACATCAATGTCGAAAGCAATACGACAAACTCCTCATGGTTGATGGTGATGGGAAGCGATGTGTGAGACGAGTGGTTTTTGTTTTTGTGTTTGTTTGTTTTTTTGCAAGTTATGGACTTGTGAATGTTTATGATCAACGGTGCTTGAGTTTTTTTTTGGTGCTTGTTGCAAACGTGCTATGTGGAGCAAGGTGGTTGTGAGGATTTTCTGTTTGGACATCAATTAAGACGGGATGGTTGTGAGCTTAAGAAGCAAGGATGTCAAGCACTTTGTGCAACTAAGTGTTTTTGGATTTTCACCTATGTTGTGGGATTTGCATTTAAAGTGTATGAGGCATTGGACTAATGTTGAAGGGATGAATGCTTGAAATGAGGACATTGTTTGTTTTCGAGGGAGGTGGTGATAGTTGTTTCCATTGCACTATACACCCCTTAGGATAATGTTGTGTACTATTGCAGACCTAGGTCCATGATCAAGGGGATGATGAAAAACGTATGGATTTCATGGGTGACCATCTTGGCAAGGAAGGATGTATCAATGGGCATTGTGCTAAGGGTGGTTGAAGTATCTTGTTTAAAGGAAGAAAATACCCAACAATATGGGACCTCTGAATGTGAACTCAATTTGTTCATATGGTTCTATTGGTTTGTTCCAAAATAGGCATTGTGGTTGTATTTGTTAAACTTTTTGAAGTTTGCTTCTAGGACATTGGGGATTTTTGTGTTACAATATTGAGCTTCATTTGTCTTTACTAAATTGTAATTTTTGTCTGTCAAAGGATCTTTGTGGGACGAGCCAATGTGGGTGTTGTGTATGTTATACTGAGATATTTTATTGCAATTGTGTATGTTATGGGTGGTTTGGAATCGAAAGTAGCTTTCAATGTGCCAATATGGTCAATTGATGCTCAAGAAAATGAAGTCAAAGTAGTATGACCATATAGACCTATATGTAATAGATTTCATAAAATTAAAGCATCTGTCTTATAAGTTTGTAAACCTTTGTGAGTTCATTGGATGAATTTATGAGTTGCATGTTTTATGTACATAGTTTGTTGTGTTATTGATGCATAGTCAATGGGTATTTTGAAACTTGTTGTGCCCTTGTTTTTCGTTACATCACTACTTAAGTGTTGCTATAAAATGTGAGTAATTATCAATAAGGTTCAAGGATGGTTATGCACACTAACCTATAGGATTTGAAATTGATTAAAAACTAACTAAAGATCTTAGAAATCTAGTATTAATATGAATTATTATTTTTATTTGGTTGCACTTCTCTAATCCATTTTTATTTTTATTTTTTAAAACTTGAATTTGACAAGTCAAAGATGATAATTGTGAGAAGTGCACAAGGAATGTTTATTCAAGGATATGTTTTACACATCAAAACTTACCTTGGCATAGTATTAAATGGTTATCAATTTGGGTATGAAGTCACATATTTTAACATTGACCTTGTGCATAACATGTGCCTTTTCATTTTTTAAAACAAAGAAATTGGCAACTAGGTGTATTGCTTAAACAAGAAAATTGTAATAATTGGGTTTCAAATTTTAATTATTTGATATCTTATGTGGGACAAAAAAAATTCTCAAAGACCCTACCCCATTCATTGATTATGGAGAAAAACGGAAGTATAATGAAAAAAACGATGACAAGAAATCCTTCCCCAATCATACAAATAAATAATTCGAACTATATCTTCAATGGATTACCACATTATGATGCGTTCAAACAAAAGGTTAGCAAACCGATTGAACTCTGGAACTCCTACTCAACTAGACTATGGGTCATAAAGGATCAGAACACTCTACTCCACTCTCATAAGCTTAACTAATCCTTTCAAAAGCAAACTTATAGAGAATTAAAACATGTACATCCCTCCTTGATGATCGCAATCTCATAGCAATTATGCACAACAACCCATTACACACATGACTCAAACAACCAAAGAGTAATATGCAATGAACACAATCCCATAGTAAATTATGTACAACAACCCATTACACACATGATTCAAACAACCAAAGAATAATATGCAATGCGAGAATTCAATAATGAGGTAACTTTCTTCCTTTGTCTAGATATTATTGTCCCCACATACTTAAATAGAATGCATTTTTTAACAATTTGTCCAATAGTTTGACAAAAATGAAACAACGTCTTGAATTCCCATAGATCTTTCCTAGGACTTGACTTCTTCCAAAACAACAATTTAAACCTTGGAGTTCCCAATCACATGGGTATTTTTTTTTCCTAACAACACAAACACACACATAATAATAGACAACAATAACATTAACAACAATTCCACAATTTGCCACATGGACCACTTTCAAAACCCTTGGAACTTGTCATCATATCTTTGAATCAACCCATATATCCTATTATTAAACCCACATTTTTTTCAATTGAAACACATGTGCAATGGAGATCAAATGTTTTTAAGAAGAAAAATAGGGGCACTATGAAAAACAATTCCTCCACTTCCAGTTGCAAAACACATTACATTAAAGGTTTTTAACTTCTAAATGATGTTACCCGGAATCTAAAATTGTGGTACTTAGTTGCCTTCAAAGAATTCCACCACTCTTCAAATAGGTGCAACCCAAATGTTCCAACATTACATCTTTTTAAACTCGCTTGCAAAACCTTTGGACTCCCTCCATAATAAGAACAATAGGCAAACATCAATTGTGGAATGTTATTTCACCACAAATAAAGTTGTCACAACATAACCTACAAAAAATAAAAAACAAAAACAAAAGCAAAACAAACAAAAACCATTTGCATTTTCCTCACCCGTCACCTTTAATTGCTAGCATTTTGTTGCATATTGACTTTGGCGATTAATGGCATTGCGCCATTGCTTTAAGGTTTCATCCTTACCCAACTTTTCATCACAAAAAACTAATGAACATTAGATTAAACCTGCTTTGAATGAAAATAAGGCCATATGGTAAAGCCATGGTTGTTTCATTAACTTTAAGTTTGCAACTATACATCATCACTTGTACTATGTTATTGCAAAGTTTTGTGTTTGAAAATTTGAGATTAGCAAATTGTATTTTTTTTAAAAATGGGTTAGCAAACTCCTTCTTAAACTTGGCAAGGAGCATGTTGAAAAATCTACTAAAATTATTCTTGAATTTGTCAAAATTAATATAGTTAGTTTTTACATGTGAACAAATTCATAATGGTATATCAATATGGTCAACTTTGGAGATTACTCCATGAGAAAATATTTGAATAGAGGTTCTTTAAAATTATTTAAAGTATGACAACTAATAAAAATTTGAAAAAACCCATCGTTAGTCCATAATCTAAATATTTAAAAAGAAAATCCCCAATTTTTCTGAATTAAATGCCAATGGAAACATTTTAATGCAATTAATTAGACAAAGCTAAAGATTATAATATTACAACCATTGAATAATAACAACATGAAAAAACCAATCTAGAAATCCAACAAGCAAAGCAAGTGCATGACAATGTATAAACCCATTGGAAAGATGAAATCAATAAAGGTTAAGAAAAATTCATGTTGTGAAAATGACAATGGGAATGGGTATAAATGTGTCTACATAATTATGTAATCACACAAAGAAAAAGAATAAGAAAGAAGAGTTGTGAGCCATGGATTATAGCTCAACAATTAATTAAGCTTTAGTTCCTTAAATTTCCTTAGTACTAATGATTTGAATGCTTATAAACCTTCAAGTAGTGATTATTAAAAAGTTGAATTAGTTTTTTGTGATATTTCTAGGCATAGAGTAATTCTTTATTTCAGTGGATGTAACGCTTAATTAGTATAGGACCTAGTAAACCTTTTAAAGTACATTATCTTTTTTAGTTTGTAGAGAATGGGAAGGGGATGTAGAATTAGATGCGATTTATTGATATATAGGGAATACAAGCCATAATTAACAATATTTCGCATGACAAGGTTGAGTTAGTATGTAGAATGATTTTCAAGCACTAATGATGTACTTGTAGGATTTTTAGGATGTAGTCATAATACATCTTTATTTAGTTCACTTCTACTAAACTTTGAAATAGAATCAAAATCAAACTTAAGTAGCAACAGTTCCGCCTGAGTAGCCTCAAGTGAATTATAACTGAAGAACTAACTAAAAGGATAGATCATAGTTATAGAAATTCTAGGATGCGACGAATGGTGCGAGCGAGGTACTCGGCTCGATGCTCCAGGGGAAGTGGGTTGATCGGGCCTCGTAGCCAACGATAATGGCCGTCACCGAGAACCCACGTTCGACAATGGAGACAGACATCATCATCTTCGCACTGGCACTCTTCAAACCTCTTTGGCGCGGCTCCACGAGCAGGAACAAACTCTAGGTAAATTGCTAAGGCGTGTGGGTTAGGAGACAGTCGACGATCCCATATTGAACGAGCAACTTAAGTGCGCACCACTCTCCTGGGCGGTTCTTCTTCGCGCGGCCGTTGAGAAACATCCAAGTCGAGCGGTATTTTTTCAAGCTCTTCTTGTTGTACGGGTGCAACCGGAGGATTTGAAGGCGTAGCGACATCATCCACCATGACTCGTGCTCACCTACATCAACAAAACCAAGAGGGTACGCGAAACAATGCGATACTGGCGTTTAGAAGGGGTCAAGGCCTTTTTATTTAACAAATTAGGGTAGGCGTAAGGTGTGGGAGTGACGACGGAACCTCATGAAAATTCGAACACCTTAGATCCAGTGGATTCGTCAAATCCTAAATTCAACGGTGGATCTAGAAATATGTGAGAGTTTTTGTGATGCAAATTGTAATTCCAATTTACTATGTACTACATAGTTAATTAGTGCATAGTAAAGTAAATAGGTAGGGAATATCAAAGGAGTAAATGGTACATGGAAATGTTACTCTAACCATTGACGTAGTCAAGTAAGAACTCAAGGATTTTTTCCTTGTTACTATTGATAATTGATCCTAATAGTTAGTTACTTGAAGTAATTAGGATGAAAAAGGAGGATGTGAAAGTCAACGGATGGAAAGGATAAGATCAAGCTCAAGATGCCTCATCAAGATATCCAAGATAAGGGGGAGGATGGATCCTCGACTCCCATTAGTCATGAAGATTGTCATCCTCCTTGATTGGAGGATGGAATCTCTCTTGTGGTTCATTGGGCCCAAGGATTCTCATCCTAAATTCAATTGGATGGCAATCCCTTCTCAAAATCTCATTGGCCCTTGGAGGATGAGAAGGCCATTGATTGGTGCAAAAGGATTTCGAAGATCTCATTGGACAAAGGAAACAAGCTCAAGGGGTCATGGAGGCTCACCAAGGAATGGGGCATTGTGTGTATGTGGAAAAGCAAGAAGGAGTGAGAGGAAGGTTGGTTGTTAGTTCTTATGTGTGCAAGAATCAAACATAGAAGGAATGTGTACAAGAATCAAGCATAGAAAGAGTGTGTGTAAGAAGTAGGCATGAAAAGAACTTGTGTAGCAAATACTTGTTGTGAAGCCTCTGGACTTTTGGTTGATTAATTGTTTCTCACAAATCCACCGTTGGATTTGTGTCAAAATTAGATCAGTCCTAGTTTGGAAGGTGTAAAAGCTTCTCCCCAAATTTCAACTTGATCGGTTTTGCTGTGAGGGAGTTGCAGGTGTTGGAGGTAGAGGGTGTTGAAGAGTTTCATGGAAGGATTTCCATGGTGAAGCCTCTGGACTTTTGGGTTGATTAATTGTTTCTCTCAAATCCACCGTTGGATTTGCTTCAAAATTAAATCAGTTTTGGTTTAAGACTTGTAGAAGCTTCTTTTGAAATTTCAGCTTGATCGGTTTTGCTGTGAGGGAGTTGCAGGTGTTGGAAGTAGAAGAGGTTGAGATGTTGTTTTGTTTTCCTCAATCAAAGTAAGTAGGTTTTAGTTTCGGGCTTAACTTTGGACAAAGACATAAAATAAAAATAAAAATAACTCATGAGATTTGGACACAACGCGTTAGATCATTAGTGAATTCATTACGTACCTTGAACCACTTACTTGTTAGACTATAACTACATAGTAGTTCCACTTCCGACTGGTTTTATGTGAGTGCATATCTTAATGGTGAAGGTGTGCAATTAATGTTCACAAGAGTCATAAACATCATCTCTCCCTTGCATGACTTCAACTTTGATAGCAAAGATTCAATAATTACTTCCATAACGTCAAACATAACTTACTTGTGGGTGATTCGACAAATGTCACCTATCCATTTCACTTTGTTCAAACCCACAATTGAATGTGCATAAAATGCTCTTGATATTTTTGTGACATTTCAACTTGTATATTCAAAATACTTTCTCAACAAGGACCGACCACGCAACATGGGCAATTACTTGTTGAATAATATTTAGTGGAAAAGGAAACTTGATATTGTAATTATTTCACACTGAAAATAATATCACATGAATGGACATGCACACCATCAACTAGGCATCACATGTGGATAATTTGTAACGCAACAAGGATTATTAAAATCATTAAATTTTGGTTGGGTATAATCATAATAATAGAAGCCAAAGCAAGTATAATTAATGCTTAGTTTTTCATGTTTTACTATCATAATTTGTACTAATGTTGCAAGTCACTCAAAAACATTCAAATATTATTTTTAATATATTATAAGAACATGTGATATGATTTGGAATGAATCTAATGAGGATATAATATTCAAAAGTACTCATGAAACACTATAAGAAGTTTTTTTAGGGGAGAGTTTTTAATCTGACATATTTTGGGGGAGTGTTTTTTAACACATATTTACATGATGGTATATTGCAATACCTTTTTTAATTAATTAATTTTTTCAACTTTAAAACAAATATTCTTAAAATATTTTGAAAATATTCCTAAATAAGCAATCATTGGAGGAAACAATCTTAGCTTATGTTAACATGTTTCAACTTGGTTGCATCAATGTTCAAAGTTTTGTTATGCCACTAACCATCCATTACATATGTTTTCCGAGATCACCCAACACTAGAAGCAATTTTTTAAATACATTCACTCCAAGTTCATTACTTTAAAAGTTAAAAAACCAAAATTATTGATGGATCACTTCAAATTCCAACTACTTTCAACCTCATCAATTCCAAAACCTACCACTCTTAGGGGTGGGTGCAAGAATGAGTGGACCAATCGCCTACATAAAAAATACTATTTTCTTAACTCCAAAACAAGGGTATTTTTGGTGGGTTAAAGTGAATTACAAAGGTTTCCAATGGTTGCTTGGGCATTTTTTCCATTTCATCTAAAGCCCATTTTCAGGTCATTTTCCCTAAAACATGTGCACAAGAATAATCCAAAAAAAAAAAAAAATCTAATATTTTATAGACTTTTCAATGTTATAATTAGTGTGATTTTGATTCAATAGTATAAGCATGTAACATGCATAAATATAAGGAAAATTAAGCTTCTAGGGCCTTCTAGAAGTGGGACATACTAAGGCATTTAATTATTAATGTGACTCATGTGACTTTATGCTAATGATTCATTTAGGTTGATGACTCATAAGATGAATACAATCTATGAAGTTCCTCAATGACTTTCCTATCACCTAGTATTAAAAATCATGTAGGTTGAGTGTGTGTAGGCGTCAAGTTTCATACCATAGTACCTTGGTAGCTTTGACACGAAATTACATTATATATAAAAAGTGTTGAAAATTTTCACCAAAATTTGTTTTCAAAGAACAATTTTTTGTGGGAGAAAATAGAGAATATGTGGGAATATTCCATTTTTCAACACGGAATCTTCAAATTTAATTGATAACTCGACAAGCGTGTGTTGAAGCTGCCCTTGTCCTACAATGTTCAAAATAAAGTTCTAAATTAATTTAGGTGATTTTGATATTTGAGTACTTTTGCTTCGAGTTTACATACATAAGCAATGTAGTGCACAATCATGTTGTCAATATTCTAGTGTTGTCAATATACATAGGTTATTATTTTGGATGTGATGAACAACTTGATTTCTAAACCTTTTCCTTTGTGATGGATCAATTAGCTCATTAAAAAAAAAATTGTTCCAACATTTTGGATGGTTTTGGATGACATAAGTTCTGAAAACTCTCCACTTCCAATGTATAGAAGTTATATGCAGCCCTCTCCATTTGACCCACATATGTAATCTAAATTACTAGGACTTTGGGCAAGGAAATTGGAACATGGGTACAAAGTGGGGCTATTGGGAACAAGGTGGGGTACTCATGACTAGAACAGTGCCATTATGCCACAATTCTTAAGCAATTGCAAGAGAGAGGACATGTGCAAAGCAGCATATTTTTTCTGTGCAATTTTTTTGCCAAAATGTCAAAAACAAGAAAACAAAAAGGAAATTCTGTCACAATTGTATGAGTAGAGCTTTGGGCAAAGGATATGGGATGAAGTGTGGTCATAATGGGAACATCTCAAGGAACAAGTGGGAATTTTGGAGGTGAAACTTATTGGGAAAACTATGCATCAAACCCGAATGAGTTTTGAGCCCTTTATTCCTTCACTCCTTTCATTACTTTAGAATGCCATCTCCTTGCATCATCATTGCCATTGCCAAGTAAAAAGCATCCATCACCATGCATATCATTATGAAACCACCCACCTCCATCCTCCATCCTCCACCTCCTTACTTGAATAAAATAATGAAATCATTGAAAAAGCATCAATCCAGAAGGGAAAGGAAGGAACAAAAAGAGGACAACATCCAAAGTCTAGACAACACCCCAAAATAAAAGGGAGGAAAAGGCAACCGTCCAAGTCCAAATCTCAAGCTTACGTCCTAAATCCCTCACTAATCTCATGAAGCAAATTGGACAAAGAGAGGGGAAGGAAGGTTGAAAAGAGCACCAAGTCTAGAAAAGGCCTTGCTATCACTCTTTGCTTATAAAATGTTCATAAAATTGACAAAGGACGATATTCCGTGCCTTTAGTTGATCATGTCACACTAGCACATTGGTGTAAAAACGCATCTAGTTGTTGGCGCAAGCAATGGAATACCTTCATCACAAGAAATAAAAATGTATCTCCTAGGTCTTGATTGCAATAAAGCCCATCCTTTGGGTGGGCTGAGACCATCATGACAACTCCCCTAAAAAGGTATTTCTCTCCTTAATTCCTTCACGATGCCTTAGAACCTTACCCCAAACATATACTTCTTTCCATAGGCCACCCTCTTCTCAAGGTTAGGCTATTTTTTAACCTACCTCTTAAATAATCTCAACACCACCAAACTACCCTAAATTCATAATGTGTTGTTGCCCTCAATGAGTTTGCATAAATAATGATGTCTAGGAATAGAATATGCATACAACCAATGAGATGACTGAACATATACCCAATTAGGGGGGGGAGGGGGTTGCGAGGATGAATTTTTTATATTCTTGTGTTCCCATCATGTTCCCATTCTGTTCCTAATTATGTTCCCAAGTTCCAATGGGTTCCTCTTGACGTTCCCCAAATTCTAGATATGTTCACCGAGGATGTTCCCAAGAGCACCTCACTTTGTCCTATATCCTTTGCCTAAAGTTTTGCCCTCCATCCTCATGTAGAACTGCTATTTTAGGGGAGCCTCCCAAGTTTCAAAGTTTTTTGGGTTGATAGTCCAATCAAAATGACCCATTGTAAAAATTCAAAATTTTTAAGAAAAAGGGAAAAAAGAAAACTTGGGAGGCAGCCCATCTAATAAATAGGAGAGGAGAGTTTCCAAGGAACATCTTTATTGGGATTATTCCTATGACCTAACTTAGTCTAAAACAAGAGTATAATTTTCAGGTTTAAATTACTCTAATTCACTATGTCTACATTTGATCTAAAGTCTAATTAAAAAATGTACTATTTGTGTGGAAAAATGAACATTGTCTGAAATGGAATGCAGATCCTAATTTGCCAAAATGTCTGTTAATTGTTAAAATGCCTTGCCATGATTCATAAAGAAAAAATTCACACCTTTCCCAAACTTTGGATCCCTCTCTTTCCTTCACCAATTTTTTTGGTGCCACATTGATCATCACTTGTGTATTCAAACATTTTCACAACATGGGATAACTCATAATTAATCGCCCATCAAACTTATGCTTACCATGGAAAGTGAAAATGGTCAAGGTGGGTTTTCCCTAGCCACAAAGGATTGAATCATTTAGGGTATATTTCATTTAAGATAAATGCAAAAGGCCTTCAAAATGTTTCAAATGATCTTATAACAATGCATAATAGGTTTATCTTATGTTGTATAGTTTGCTTTTTCATGGATGAAATTTCACCCATGAATGTCGATGTGCATCCATAATGGATGTATTGCATGCACCCCCTCAATTTCCATTTTGTTAGGTTTCACTGTAGGATTTTATTATCTCTTGTAGGATTTATTATGTTCTTGGGAATTTGATTCAATGTGAATAGGGTTTTCGCATTTTTGTTCTCTTGTAAAATTATTATGTTGTTGGAATTGGATTGAATGTGAATAAGGTTTTGACAGTTTTGTGCTCGGGGTTTTCCTAAAGGTGTGATTTTGGAGTCTCATCTATCACATTATGAAATTTCAAGGCACAAAAACTAAATGGAAACACAAACTTTAATGTGACATATGTCATCAGCCCAAATGTGAAGGTGATTATGTAATTGCTTCAAGTGTGAACATGACCTTAATGATAGAGCCCAAATTGTGAAACAATTATCTTAATTTTTTTTACTAATTTCCAATGATGAAAATTAATCAAAATTCAATATGTCCTCACATTAGGTCTAAAAATTACACTATGACTTCCAAAAAATCCAACTCATCAAGGGTTTCCAATAATACCAAGAGGTCAACTCAATTTCCCTAAAATTTTAAGTTTTGATTAAATGCTGAATTTGTTTGCTAATTTTCTTTCAATATTCAATAGCTCTTGTAATATAGGTCTATACATTATGAAATCATGTCAATTCACCCCTACTCATCAAAAGCTTTCTGACAATACCAAGAACACCTCAAGAAGTACCAAGGATTGGGAGATTTAGCATGACAAACAAACAAACTATCATCCTTAATAGATAAATGACTTAGTTTTGATAGCATTGGGTGCCAACCTAGTAGTGCATGACAATTTTCATCCATTCAATGTTTCTAAAATCACTTGTAAAGTTGTTCTTTGGTAACATTAGGAAGTTGCACAAGCCAATCTTAAAAGTTTTGGGCTTTGGCCTAGTTATTAATTCAAAGAGATCTTGAATTCATTGAGATGGGTTTTGGGTTTAGGATTTAATATAATTTTTTGCAACTTCTAAACACTCCCAACTATTTACCTATTTGCATAGCCCGAGTGGTTTCACAACTGACATCCAAAGTATGGGATAAATAAATAGTGGGACATTGTAATAGGTGATTCCAAAAGACATCAACAAGCCCCACATGCCAAAAGTGAAAAAAAAACAGGCTTTTAAATCTCTACACACAAATCCCAGAAATTATATTGTATTTCAATCTAAAGTCCAATGCTTGGATAGATCACTCTAACTTTTGTATAGCATCAATGGCTGAAGATCAGAATTTAAAAATCAAATACCCAATTGTTATATAACCATGGTTCTCGACTTTTTAAGAGTCAAATAACTGCCCAGATAACTGTTGATTCTTTCACGAATCCCTCTATAACAAATTTTCGCAAAATCTTAAACCCTAAACCAGGCCAGAGGTTTATGAAAACTCTGCTCTATAACACCCGATCGTGCTACTGTTTAAAAAAACTAGGCCAGAGCTTTACGAAAATTTTCCTTCCTTGAGACATCTTGATGATGGTACCTATGACGACGACTCATACAAATTGACTGAATAATTGATGACTTGTGCTCTCAATTGTTGATTCCAATTGTCCCACACATAATATTCTAAATTTCAATGAAGCTTCTTGTTAATTTATCGTCATAATATGAATGTGCCCCTTTGTTGAAAGGTAAATTCAAAAAGCACATCTGTAGAAAGCCAAAGGACCATAAGGACAAGGAGAGCAAAACAGAGCTATTAAGGTACAAGATGCTAAGTGGGTTCTCAAGTTAATGTGTAATGGCATTGGTGTGCTCAAAACAAGGCATCATAAACATGCTGGCCCTGCCAATAGATAAGATGTTGTTCATCTACATACTATGTCCAAGACTCTGAACACCAAAAGAATCCATTCCGATCTGAACACTCTAAACACTTTCACCAAAGAAATCAGTTCACGTAATGTGGAAAAACCCATTCTAATAAGGTAAAGCTTCCAAAAGTTGGATCCAATGTGATAGTCCCTGGCCCAATAAAGAAACCCTTCAGCTCAAAGTTACCTTACCTAATAGAATGTGGGATGGTGTATTTCGTGCAGTCTAGATTAAGCAACTAGAACATTTTCTATTTTGCATGAGAAGATGGAGATGGGTTTTTTCATCAGTGTTGGGCAGTTATTAGAAACTGCACCAGACCTGTGGGGGTGTAAGGGCGGTTCTTTGAATTCACAATCTTGATTCTCAAGAAGTTGATGCCTGGTTCAGATTTATAACCATGGTTCTAAATTTTTCTCATCAAAAGTCAAATAAGAACCCAGATCTTTGCTGGTTCATCCATGAAACCTGATTACTCCTTGAGGTTTTGGAAAATCACAAAATTCTCCCAAATTCAGGTATTCTCAAATTTTGAATCTGATTTTTTTTTTTTCAAATGAAACTGTGTGTCATTCAAGCATGGTAATGCCCTGACAATTAACATTCTGCAGCAAGAAATAGAATCAGTGAAAGAAGCTTTACCAAATCGCTTCTATTACAACAATAGCATAACTTACATTGGCTATCATTTCAGAAACTGTAAGGTGCACAGAGAATTGAACTATTATGAATATTTCATGGTATATTGAATGTGTTGATTAGAGGCAACATGATTGTAAAGAACATGCTTGCTTGCTTGCTGTCCATCCTGTAAGTAGCAGCACAATAGAAACATGTGACCCCAAAACATAGCTACCTCCTCCAACCACTTGTGACCCCATCATAACAAGAACACATCATGATAACATTCACCGATATGAATGGGTTCCCATCATCTTCCTCCAAAGCTTCCTCATTGTTGTGCATCATTGCAAGTGACACAATTCTTGAAAACCCACCTTCTTGTACATCCCTTGCATCTTGGCACGTGACAAGTTCCAACAACAATGCCTAATCAAGAACCTTCCTAAATCATGACATTGCATATAATATGAAAGTATAATAATGAGTGCATGTGCCATGGACTCAAGTATGGCAATATCATTTAAAAGCATAGTGATGAGAAAGTGTAACTTTTGTAATCTTGCTTGCAACGAAGGAAGGTGAAAATGGAGCTTGGTGGCAAGACCTAAGATGTGCACTTTGTATCACTAAAAGAAAACTGGGTTTTTGTAACCGATCAATTTACGATTACTTGTAATTATTTGTTGTTTGCGACTATCATCAGTTATTTTTCAACTATTTTTTGCATTTGATTATGTTTGCAATTACACTACAACTACCTTGCGATTAATGTTTTCTTCATTCTTCCATTTGAACAATTTTTAACATGGTTTTTATCTAAGAAGACCCATTTATGTTCCATTAGTTGCAAATCTAGTCAAATGAGTTGCAAACCTATGTGTATTCAAAGTGTATTTTAAGTATTCCAAGGTGTATGGATTTATAATGGTGTACAATATGTATTTTATTCAATAATGTATGGGTGGATACTAAGATAAACATGTGTATATGAAGGGTGATGTGTGATACTTATATATTATTATTATTATTATTTATTTTAATTTCATAAACTATTTCCCTTGGGGAAAAGAGAACTATGTTCCCCATGGAACAATTTTACCAGGGAGAAAATGATTAAGTTCCCTTGGCCGGGGAACAAGTTCATGAATGTTTGAGTCTAAATTATGAGGGATAAAACTTATCCAAATCAAAAATTCTTTATTTAAAATGTTAATTATTAAATTATATTATATAATTAGTAAGTATTAAAACATCGATAATAAATATTGAAACTATATATGTGTGTGTGTGTGTCTTTCTCTCTATCTGTCTGTGTGTTAGTAATTTAATTAATTAATATTCAGAATGAACAATGAATAATTTTATTTAATATTAATGTTGCCTTCTCCTTGGGGAGAAAGGGACTAAGTTACTTTTTCCCCTTAATGAAAAGGGGATTACGTTGCCCTAGGGAGAAGGGGACTAAGTTCCCCCTTGGAGCAAATTCCCAAATGTTTGAATCAAAATTACAAGGGGTAAAATTTATTCAAATCAAATGTTCTTTATACCATTGGAAAATTCTTAAAACTTTGATATTTAAAATGAGCTTGGATTTTCAATTTGAAGGTATGAGCTAAAAGTTATGACAAAAAGAAAAGCCAAGGGTCAAATTCCCATGGGGAACAAGTTCTCAAATGTTTGAATAAAAATTATAGACCATAAATTTTGTCTAAATCGAATGTTTTTTATACCGTTAGAAAGCTCTCAAAGAGTAGATATCTAAAATGATTTTTCATTTTAATTTGAAAGTATGAGCTAACAGTTATGACAAAAAGAATTCAATTTGAAGGTATGAGCTAAAAGTTATGACAAAAAGAAGAGGTAGGGGTCAAATTTTCCTTTCTCCTTGCAGGAAATTTGATTATCCTAATAGCACCATGGAAAAAATGACTTGTGGTCACATATTTGATTACAAATTAGTTTTAAGTTGCATATGTCACTATGGCTTACATGACTATGAGTGATTTGGATGAAAATGAAGATGAAATGTGCATTCATCTCAATAACGTTCAACTAATGGTGTTCAACATTAGATGAAAATATAATTGTTGTGTGATGAATAATGTAGTTCATATGTGACTAACCAACACATCAAACTAGGGGTATAACAATGGAAAACCCCAAATTTCCATTCTTCATCACTTTCACTTTTATTGCACATGTTGGTCACATGACCCTCAACATGTATTTAATTAATTTTGAACTTTGAAAAAGTTCAAAAATAACCATGAAACTTTTGGAAAGTTTTGTTATGGAGTGAAAAAGAATTGAATTAGAATCTAGTGGCCACTTAATCAATCACAATCCTTTTATGAAGTGAGAAAAAGTTGAATTAAAAGTTGGCCACCTAGTGGATCACAATATTTGTATAGAGTGAAAAAAAGTTGAATTAAAACCTAGTGGCCATGTGATGGATTACAATCCTTTTATAGACTGAGAATGGGTTGAATTAAAACCTAATGGCTACATGATGGATCACAATTCTTTTATAGAGCAAGAAAAAGTTGGATTGAAATATGGTGGCCTCATGATGGATGATAATTTATTTAAGAAGTGAGAAAGAGTTGAATGATTTTTTTATTCAAAAATATTAGATATAAAGCATTGAAAACTTAATAGGCCAAAAATCAATGATCAAAATAAAAAAAACACATATACATACATCGAGTTTCTATAATGTGTTTGTGTCATTTGAATAAAAAACTAAGAAATTTGAATTTGCAAGTTTGGAAACTCTAAGGATTTCACATATTGTTAACATACATTTAAAACATTCATCATTGTAGAGTAATTAGATATGTAATTACATCAACCTTGTTTTGAAACAAAGAATCCCATTACACAACATCACTTTTTACCTTTCATAGCTACAAACATCTTCACATGGTCTACAAATAATAATTCAAATTGAGTACAAACAAAACTCAATGATGGAATCTTATAACAATAAATAATTTAAAAAAGAACCATAACAACGTGATGTCAAATAAATTTAAAGGTGATAAGGTTCAAAGTGCATACCTAAGGGAAATAAAATAATTCTAACATCCCCATTATCAACTTTTCATCAATTACATGAACCAAAAATAATTTGGTGAATAGGAATTCAAATGCAGCTTATAATATTTGACAATCATTTCATAATGGATACTAGTTGGACTAATTACCAATGGTAATCCAATGAACATTAATCACAAAGGAGATGCAAGGTCCAACCACTACACTTCAATTAATTTTGACAACTTTTGTCCTCTAAAGGATTCAATGGAAAGACTATTACAATAGGAATTTCAAAGGCCTTCTTTCGCCCATTGTCAATGAACAATGTTTGATTTGTTTTTCCCATAGGGAAGTTCTTGACAAGCAAAATACATAGATCCCAAATATGTAAGGTAATAATGTGTTCTTATGTTGAATTGACATGATGTCATATAGAATTGTTCACATTCCCAAGTGAGAAAAAGTAGTTCAACAAATATTTGTGGCATTAACATAAAAAGAAGCTGCATAACATCCTCTAGCAACATACAAGACCGAATTGTAATAAAATTATTTTTGATGTTCAAGAAAGAAAATGTTGCATTTAAACTTTTGCTTCCATTTTGTTGATGTCAATATTTTTCTCCCTCACACACTAACGCACTTGCAAAATAACATTTTGTGGAAAGTAACACATAACACCATTCACATTGATAACAATTTTGTGGGAGTAGAATGAAGTGAATGAAAATGCTCTAGTGGACATGTTGTTGATGCAAATGGACACAAAGGAACAACTTACCAAAACCAGGAAATGTTAACATAACCAATTTCCATTAGATAGAAAAGCCATGAGACCTTATATCAAGTAGTGGGAAGGTATTCTAGATTGCTTCTTTGAAACCATTTTAAAACAAAATCCCATCTTGTTGGAGGGTATTTGGCCATCTAGCAATTGGAAGGCTAATTATGTGTGATTTTCTTTTCCAACTCCACCTATCCTTGAGGATCAAGAAGATCCAATTATCCATTTGTATTGTGGGTTTAAAAACATGAAGCCATCCTTGAGTATGACATATAACACTCCATGTAGAGATTTACACAGAGGAAATTTTATTTTTGCTTGTCCATCTAATCTTGAAGTGTACTTTGTAAGGATGGGAAAAGCACACAATAATGTTGTCAAGGATGGGAATGACGAGCATTATAATTTCATTCTCATTTTTTGCTAGGAAAAATACCACCATGAACAACACCAAAACAATTAGTGATGTGCATGGTAGTTAGATTAAAACAAACATTGATGTGATGAATGAAATCAACCATATATAATACATTAAATTTTGATCATCTTGACAATTAGAATAATTTATTGCTTGATTAATTTCCTAGCCTTATGGAATCTAGTGACTAAACTTACAATTACAAGTCTTCCTAATGAATGTTATTGGTGATATTAATGGATTTTGGTGCCCATCGGATACTAGACTTGTATTATACGGTGATGACTTCAGTTATCAATTTTTTTTGTAATTCAAAATAATAAGTGAACAAGATATCTCAATATCTTTGAATAAATTTTTGTAATATTAGTAATTTTTGGTGGCCACAAAATACTAGATGTGTAAATATGGGCATGAATTCAATTACCAATTTTTTTATAACTAAGATTAATAAATAAGTTAAATGTTTCAATATCTTTGAATAAAATTTTGTAATATTAGTAAATTTTGGTGGCCACTCAATATTAGATGTGTACTATGTGCATGACTTCAATTACCAATTGTTTTTATAACTAAGATTAATAAGTAAGTTAGAATTTTCAATATTTTTGAATAAAATTTTGTAGTAATAATAGGTTCTAGTGGTCACCTGGTACTAATGTATTACGGTGATGCCTTCAATTACTAGTTTTTTTTTTACAACTAAGATTAATAAATAAGTTAGATGTATCAATATCTTTGATTTAAAGTTATAATAAGTAGACTACTAACATTTCATGGCCACTAGGTAGTAAGTCGGTTGTAAATTTACCACAATATTAATTTCAATTATTAATTAAAAAAATTTAGTAAGTTACTAGACGTGTCAAAGTCTTTGAATTAAAGATTTAAAATCATATAATTTGAGTAACATTCAATACCTTGGATTTTGAGACTTGAAAATATATTAATTTGTAGTCTATTACTGAAAAAAAAATATTAATGAGGATTGCTTGAATTAAAAAAAATGAGAACCATGTATAATTATATTTTTGTCACTTATTACTTTGTATGTTTGTCTACTTCAAATGTAAATTATCTATGCTATTATGTGCAGGAGTTGTGTAGAAGAACAATGATAATTTTGTTCAAGTTTTGTTGATCAACATCCATTTTGGTTATAAGTAACCTCACAAGTAAGGAAAAAAAACCGCAATTTTGTCTAAAAATCTTAAAGTATGTGGTGGCTAGCACAAGGATTTGTGACCATCTAATGCGTTAAGTCCAAAACTAACATTTAAATCCACAATTAAGTAATTGTTCTTCCCCCACAATTGCCACATTGGGATGTACTCCACACTTGTCATTACCTTGTGACATGTGTGCCAAGAGCCTTTTGTCATCCTAGATTTCAAACAATTTTGTAATCCTCTATTACACTCTAGTACAAAAACGTTGCAACTCAAAATTGTCACACTCTGTGCAGGCTTTTGTCTAAAAGGGTTGTTCTAATGCTAAAAATAAAGTCTAGTATTTTACAAGATCAAGGGCACATAACCATTGAGGTGAAAGAGCTTGACCCAACGCTTTAGTCATTGGCTTTTGACATAAAAAGAATGGTTCTTAACCAACATTTAGTACCTGATGCTGATATTGAGCTTGTTCAAGGCAAAGTATGTAGTTGGGTTCTGCAAGTCTACTTTAAAAGCCTCTCATATTTCACTAAGTGTACATGGCTTGGATAGCTCATAATGCATAAACCAATGTTGATGAACGACTTCATGTACAAAACATATGGTCAACAATATGATGGCAGAGCAAATTGTGTGAAGATTGGTTCTTTTGTGTAGTGATCAAGCAGAATCAGAAAGTCCTTGATGATGAACAGCTAGTAGTAGAACAATAGAATAATGAGAGCTTCAAACTGGAACAAAACAATTAAAAAAGAGCAGATTATCATGGGACTTTCAAAGACAACAGAAACATACCCACAAAGGCAATTGTTACCAAGGAAAGTTGCAACTTGCAACGTGGATCCTGGATAAAAATTGTGTGCAAACATTTTGCATGGCCTTTGTTTTCAAGTTGGGTCTGCAACTGAAGTTTACAGCATTTCCGTCCCAATGCTCAAGTCAACAGGATGCTAAATGACATTGGTGTGATTTTTCCTAAGAGATGAACTCTATACCTTGGGTATGTATTAAGGTGAAACCCGGTGTTGGCCACTTCAAAGTATCAGGCAGGTTCTCTGACAGGTTCTTTATCAGGTTTTGAGGTTCTAGGTATCAAGGAGGCTCTTTGATGGATTCTTGGTCAGGTTCTCAGGTTATAATTTTACTGAAATTGGATTTTGGATCCAAACTGTGCAATGCTGAACTGAAATTACAATCCAAACTTGAATCAGGGTGCTGTACCTTTTTAGACAGGTCCAAATTCTCTAACTATATAAGATTAAGTTCTTTAAAAGGGCAACAATCAAACTCTGATTGAAGCCCGGGTGATATAAGAATGGGAAAACATCCAGGAACCAACAAAACTAAGAGACAAATGCCCAGGACATACCATGGTTATTTAGACATTTTTGCAGATAGCTCACGAACTAGCTTGGCAGCAACCATGGCTGTCATTCCATCTACAGTGTCACGTTGGGGGTTGAACTCCACAACATCACCGCCCACAATGTCACCCCTAAGATTTTGAAGGATGTTCATCACATCTCGAAATGAAAGCCCACCAGGTTCTATGTGGGACACTCCAGGAGCAAATGCTGGATCAAGGCAATCCACATCAATTGAAACATAGACCCCTTTAACTCCGTGCCCAAGCTCCTACAAGCAAGAGACAGACAGTGATGAGCTTATGGGACCTGCTATCAAAAAGAATCCTTGAAAATTCCCCTTACAGAAGAAATTCACAGATAGAAAAATGTTATCAGGTGGATTTTGGAAGCAGGATGCAGATATTTTTGTTGGGTTCTGGAGCTTTACTGATTAACATGCAAAAGTAAAATGAAAAAGTTCTGCACAAAGCATGAGATGGACAAACCAGGTTCTCGAGATGCTCACGATCACGGCTGAAAGTTCGCATCTCATACTGCTCAACGCCAAACTTCTTGCCTTGCTCTCGGCCTTCCTTGTTTATTGACCTCAGCCCAACCTTCATAAACCGTGAGCAAGCTGAAATGTCAAATCATAATAATGAATCCTAATATTCCTTCTCCTACACCTTGTCTTTGAAACACACCAAACCTTTAAAGCCAAGATGGTGCAGGAGCAGCAACACACACCTGAACAAGGCGCCTCGCATAGCCACCCTCCATGATGCGTGCAAAAGGGGATGCATGTGAATAGTGGTTCCCTTCAAAGGCATGATAGATATCTGGGTGTGCATCTAGGTGAAGAATGTCAAGTGGCCCCCCCAGATACTCTGAAACAGCCTGAACTACTGGGTAGGAAATTGAGTGGTCCCCTCCTAAAACAAGTGGTCGCAGAGGTGACTGATGTAACCAGATCATGTGCAGGACCAGCAATGGTGACATTCAACAAGACAGAACAGTCAGAAATCTGGATGAGACAACGCCAACAGTAAAGAACAGAAGTGAAATGGAGCAGATAACACCACTAATACACCCAACAATCACAATCTAAACATTGGACATCAAGTTCATCTGAGCAATTCCATCCATTAGCAATGCCCTTGTTTGCTGCTCAAATCTCTCTAGTGTATGAGAGTCAGGAGAAAAAGCTGCTCATCTAGGTGTGCAATTCACAGACCACCATTTACAGACATCTGGACAAGATTATGGACATGGACTACATGTTAGCACCAGACCTCATCCATTATGAGCTTAACAGATTTTGTGATAGTGTGCATCAGATGCTCATCATCCAAGCCACAGTCACGCATCTCTTGGATGGGCACATCGCCTACATCTGTCAGTATTCGCACATCCTGGAGGTCCTTCCCTGCAAACCTCCCCCACCCCCAAGTCACCTCGAGTACTGTTTTTGACTGATCAAACTGCAAACTTTTGGACTGAAGATAAGCCTGCCTGTCTTGAGGCAGAGGTGACATGCCCAGAGAACAAGGACAAGGAACCTGTATAGCAGAAGGCACTTAATCACACCTGTTTCCGTGGTAGAATTGGTACTCCCACACCAAATTGCCTCCCGGATACGGGGTGGGGAGAATGCAGGTCCTTGCAGAAATGATGAGTTGTGACCGAGTGGCACCCCCAGAAGACATGAGGTGGCTATTGCTCCACCCTTGGACCGAACACGCTCACCCTGCAAACCCATTTCACATGCTTGAGCATGAAATCTTGAGACAGCAGCGACATCCTGAGGGCATCTTGATTCTTTATGTTCAGGGCAGCAGGAAAAAAAACTGGCAGCTTGAGAAATGCAGATAGAAGATTTCCTTGGAAAAATCTTTGCCTTGCCATGGGCTCTGAATGCAACCAGTATGCTAAACCAATAACACCAATTAGCATACTGGTTGTCTCAGTGTCCATGCAAGGAGTTCCTTGTGGGTTTTGTACAAGAGAAACTGTGGAGATTATTCCAATTCTGCTCTTGTTATGTATTATTCCACATATGCTGGAAGTGCACAATCTTCTTCCCACTGTAGGAAAACAAAACTGAAGAAGGAACAGAAAGAAAGGATTCATGTCACAATCATGCACTTGATGCTATGTCACAATCTTGGCAAATTGTAATTGTAAGAATGGGTCTTTGATTCTTTCTGATCTTCAAACACTATCATCTTTACAGCACAAGATAGGAAGTAAACCAATCACACCTTCAGGCGGGCTCGTTCTCGAATAAGTGTGAGAGATGCTTCTACTACCCTCTTCTGGCCCTCCTCCACCGATGTTGAAGCTGGTGCTGTTGTTGTTGTTCCCGCATAACTCCGTGCTTGGCACCCTGCTTGGTACCATAGTCTCCCCACAGCTTTCTTCATCCCTTCCCAATTGCTGCCAACTCCCACGCTCTGACACTACTGCTTCTAGGAGATTCATCACTTCATGCACAAACATTAGGGTTAGGGTTAGGGTTAGGGTTTTCTTCTTTCCTCAGTTTTTCCCCCTCCTCATCGCTCCCGAGGCTTCCTTTTCCTCCTCGCAGCAGCAACGACACTTACTTTTTGTACACAAAGCCCGTTCTTGCTTGCCAGCCATCGTAGTTCCGGATCACTATCCGACGTTATCAGATCATAGAAAGGGATCTGTGGATTTGCTCCTATATCGCTGCGCTTTCCAAGGATCCCTGCCGAGCTTTTTCCCCTGGCCAAGGAACGAGGGTTTGTTTTTGGGGACGACGATGGACACGATCGAGATTGCCGAAGAAGCGCCGCCTGAAGCGCCCTCCGAAGCACCGGCTTCCACGACACAGGAGGTCGAAGAATCCGAAATTCCTCAGGCAACAACCTCCATCTCCCTTCCCTGTAGTAGTACCAGATTGGACTTTTCGTCCCTTTTTTCTATTCAGTTTTTCCGCCCGTAAGTCGAGCATGGTGGTTCTTCTCTAGTGTTTTTCTACTGCATGTGCAGCATTTGTTGGCTGATTTTTGAAGCTCAGTAGTTGCAGCATCAACTTCTGATTGTGTTGATCAAGCTTCTTAACAGAAAATAGGCAGTTTGTCTTGGAATTTAGACTGACATCACCTTGACGGACCCTGCAGGTTGTATGTGAGGAGGAGGAGGAGGAGGAGGAGGAGGAGGAAGAGACAGAAGAGGAAGTTCAAGAGATACCTCTTCTGGTATTCGTTTCCATTGCAGTAGGATGCTTCTTGAGTTATATTACAATTTCTATCTCCATGTGATCTGAATCTCTTCTGTGTAATCCTACATACAAATCTGCATCACAGAAGCTTTCCATCTGTTGCAAAATGTCCTTGATCTGTTCTTCCAAACACTACTGCAGAATCAAGCTTTCTCTGTGTTTGAATGTAATTTGGAATGTCTTAATCTCTTTGGAATATCACCAAGGTTTGTTGGATCTCTTATGACTGATGTATCTGTGGCCTTTTTTGTGTAACAGGATCTAACCAAGGAAGAAGCTCCTAAGAAAGTGTTGAGCTTCAATGTTCCAGTATGTGTCATTATCCAGTAGGAACCTTGAGTTATCAAGCATGCAATGTGCTGACAGTCTGCAGGGATGATGGTATCGTATATCTCTGGTGTTGAGTTGAACTGTTTCCATTCTGGCATTTTGTGGGGTGATTTTTTGCATTGGTTTCTCTTCTTGAATTGCGGCAACAATGTTTTTCCATGAGAATGATCACTGTATGTCCTGGGGAATCTCGACTAACATGAACACAGTTGACTTTGTTGAGATCAAGATGCTGTTCAATAATGTTTGACATATGGATGGTTAGTATTTCAGGCTCTGGCTGAGGAACAGATGTCAATCTGTACGGAGAAACAACATCAACCTTCTGTAAGTTTTTTCCCTCTGTTGAGCATCAACATCATTGAGAGTTGGGAAACTGCCTGACAATGTGACTTCCATATATCCAAAAATGGTGACTACATCTGGATGGCCTTTGTCTATCTTCCCAAAGTGTTCTTCAACCAAGTACTGTGGTAGTAAATCCTTTGAATTGGGCGTGCAGTTTGTGGAGATCTCAGGGCCAGATGGAATGAAGAAGCGGTTTGCAACAGGGACAAAGGCATCTTTTGCTGTTGATAGGTTCAATAGCGTACTCAAAGATCCAAACTTGCCGGTTGTCTGCATTGCTGCTGTCAAAGAGGGGGAGGATCCTATTGAATTTGGGCCTGACGTTGAGCTCATCCTATTCGATGCAACTTGGACACTGGAAATTGTGCAAGAAGGTTTGCTTTTCCTTCTGCTTCCTGGACTGCATTTTCTTTATCTGAGCTTTCAGTTGATAAACTGAAAATTAGCCAGTTCTTTCCCGAGGTTAGTCTTTAGAAACAGTGCAAATTACCATACAGTTGATGTTTGTGCTGCCTTAAACATTGATGTCAACATGTTTGGATCTGGTTGGGGAGGCTAAACATAAATGAAAACCAATGATGAAGTTCATGAATCAACATGTATAAATGAATTCAACATTTTTGACCTTAAATGAAATGCATCCAAATAGTCACCAGTGGTGTGCTTAAAAGAAAACATTCGGGATGTGGGAGGCCCTGAAATTCTACCCTTTATGTAGGCCTCTCCATGTCTTTGGTATAGATGCTTGCGTGCACAGTGGCAATCTGGAATAAAATAAAGGTAACAAGCTTTTGCTGGGTTGAACGAGGATACCAATTTCTTTTTAAATTAGCTATGCCCTGAGTGCTTGTCAACATCAAGGCAGTCTTACAATTGCTTCTGGTAACACGGCAGAAGCTCAGGATGCAGATTTTTGTATATGTATTTTCCCTCAGTTTTGAGCAGATTCTTATGCACTTATTACAACCTTCTATCAGGAGCTGATTAAGTCAGCAGGGAGTGATGGCAGCTAGTCGCTGGCATTAATGGTGAAGGTTATGATCTTATACTTTGTGAGTGACACTCACAAGGCTATGCCTTCATGCCTCATTTTGTGTCATGTGATTTTATGTTTGCCCAAAAATGAAACATGATTTAGTAAGTTATCTTACATGTTTTTGTGGAATTTCTTTCTGCAATTGCATTGATATATTTGTGAACTTAATCCAAGAATTGCTAAGAGGTAGATGTTGCAGGTGTCAGAGTCTCAAAATTGAGAAATGTAAGTGACATTTTCAGATCATGGCATCTGAGAGTAGCTAAATGACACACTTCTGCAGAAGTAGACTAATTCACTTGCTTGCTGAATATTTGGGCTATTCTACTACCAGTCAGGTCCCGGCATGGATTACCCTGCATTAGGTCTGGCATTTAGCCACCCACTATCACTCTGACTGCCTGCACAATGGAAATGAAAGGATGTCACCCTGTGGACTTAAATGGCTCAGGTGTGAACTATGTCACATTCAAGGCTGAGAATTGAGACGCCCCTTGTCATGAAACCTATTACTTCTCTGGCAGGAGTGGATGAAGAATAAGCATGTTCAGTTCGGAAAACTGGTAGTGATTTACAAGCCATCCTAGAGCCTCTCTAAATGTGGAAGGTTTTGCCTCAACAGTGCTTGATTTTATTCCAAAGGAAGAACACAGAGAAGAACTAATTGGCTTTTTGTTTACACTTCTGTGTCAACTCAAGATGGAGTTTCTCCCAAAGGATTAAGCATGGAACCATATAGTTATGATGACAGAAGAGTGATGAAGGTTTCGATTTTTTTCTAATCAGCTCATATTTTTCTGGAGCCAGCTGTTGCTCCTTTGCAGAGTGACAACACAGCAGCTGAAGAATTCACTGAGACAAATCCTGAGGTTGAAGTCCGAGGTTTTGTGGGTGATGAGCGATTTGCATGGAGTTCTTCCAGCAAAGCTCCTTGGGTACCACTTGGTCCAGGTAAGGTTTTTTGCCAGCTACAATAGTGGATGACTGTTTGTGTTCAAGTCTAGAGAAGACTCATCTGGATTTCTTGTTGCAGTTCAAAGGTAAGCTGTCTTTTTATTTCCTGCTGGTCTCATTTACAGCATTTCAGTGATTGGCCTTATACTTTTATGCTGGGAGTATCACCAAATATGTGTTTTTCTGTTTGTATAGTTTCTTATGGTTCCTGTGACATTTTTGACAAATGCTCTCAACCAGAGTATGCAGGTATTGAAATGATTAGAATGCCTCATGTTCATTCCAATATCTCAATTACTGTGAAGCTGGGGGTTATCAATAATCAATTTTACAGGTTCTTGAGGCTTTGTAGTTGTAAGAAGTTTTTTGTCTTTCAGATGGTCAGTCTTATTGTCCTCTGAAGACAAAAGGCTACCCTTAAAAGATTCTTCAAAAGAGAACTAGAGGGTTGCTTAACAAAGAAAAATTCCTTTTGGAATTTCAGCTTTTGGAGTTTGTAGAACGATTTTGTTTTGAGTCTTTGTAAGTGGGGAGCTTCTTGTAAGCCCGCTTGTTCATTGTTTGTTCCTGCTGTTCTTTCCTTTAGGTTCTCTTCCCTTTCTGTCGGTCTGTTTTTTATCATGTCCTTGCGTTGTGGTCTGTTGCTGGCCAGTAGTATGGCCGAGTCTTCCCGTTGCTTCCAGATTTGCAGCAGAAACTCAGTTCACAGGTTGGTGCTTTTCACTGGCCTTTACCCACTGTAGGGAGCTTATGAAGTCAGTGGGAAAGTTGTGATAGATAAGTCACTATCATACATACTACTGTTAGTGGTCCCTGAACAGGTGTGAGACTGGCACTATCGTTCATACTGCTGTTTTTGTTTTGTTTTATTTATTTTTATTTTTTGTTTTTTGTTTTTTGTTTTGTTTTGTTTTGTTTTTTGTTTTTTAATTAATTAATTAATTAATTAATTTTTATTGGTTCGTTTTGCCTTTCCTGGTTTGGAACTTTCTGTGGCTTCTTCAAGTGTTAACCTTGCTGTGTTTTTTCTTCATTGTGAGAATTGAGATTTCTCTATTCTTATGAAAGATATCTCTTATGGTTCCTGCATGTGCAACAGAAACAAGAATGAAGGTGGAAAATGACCCAAAAAAAGTTGGGCCCAAAAAGTTGAAAGACATGGATCCCATGCAATACTTTGGTGTACAGGTAACAGAGTTTTTCTGTTGACAATTACAAGCATTCCTTTCTCTAATTAAATCTGTTGTTTTTTAAAGGGCTATCATCTATTAATTGAAGTGTGCTCAATTTCTGTTTGTGGCAGAATTGGGAAGATCTGTATCCAGGAGGGAAGTTGCCTGAGGGAGGCCAGCAGGAGTGCACACCCTTGTATATTGGTAAAATAATTTTGGTGTTCATCTTCATCTTTGCATTTGCTGGGGGCTTGAGTTACATGTTGGAGAGGTTGCCAGAGGTTACACAAGCTGTAACCTGATTTTTCAGTGCTTTCTTTCACCAACTCACTTGATGCTTTTTTCTTCACCAGGTTGTGTGTACTTCTCTCTCTCTGTATGTAAACCTGTCAAGTTCATGAGGGAAAAGATTTTGAACTGTAGCTTATTTTCTAGTGATGTTTGTACCTAGCAAACCTGCTTGCACTGTACAGTACATTTGCATTTTTACTTTTCAATAGATTTTCTTGCTCCCAAGAGGGTTTGTATATCATTCTCTTGGAAGTTGTACAATTTCCTGGGCCTCTGGTTGCAAGGTGCTTCATTCTTTTGTTTTTGTCCCTTTTGTTTCCAGAACACACAACTTTAAGAATAATATATCTACCTACGAGTGAGTTATATCAAGATGCAAACTTATAGATATTATTTTGCATGGTAGCTATTTCTGCATATTATTGACCAAAAGCAAACACACCCCCTTGTAGTAGTGCAAATGCAACTGAGTATGTTTATAGTCAAACAACTTCAACGTAAGCATAAGTTGTGAAACCTGAATTTGGGTACTAAGTTTTTGAAAACTGAAGCTCAATTTCACTCTTTATGCATCATTCAAATGGGGGATGAAATGGGGATTAGAGGGTCAAATTAGGGATCAAAGATTGGGTGACTTCTTTTCGAGCTTCGCCACTGACAAGGCTTGAATAGAGTTATTTGATCCCTAGTTCAAAAGATAACTCTCTTCAAGCCTTGTCATAGAACAAGATCCTGCAAATTTTCTGAACTCATAACCAATTTCACTTAGTAAACCTTTAAGTTGGGGATGAACTAGGGATTAGAGGGTTAAAACCAGGGCTCAAAGATAGGGTAACTTTATGAATAACACTATTATTGATTCCCATTAATTTTGCTTATCTAATAAGCGATGTGCACTATTTTTACATCCCCAGAAGGAGCAATTAAGGATTTTCCATTTACTAGCTTAATAAGTAACAATTAATATTGTATGATAAATTGGTCATAACTAGGGGAGTTTTAAAAAAATCTATTTTAATGTATAACATCACATTGATGTAAAAGAAAAATTGTCATGATTTTTTAATTTTCTTTTTAATATCATGTTAGTTATGAGGAACCCAAAAAGGATCTCACATTAAATGATGACATGTTCTAAGAATCTATCTAAAAATTAAAATTTTTAATACTAGACCAATAGCGAAATGTCACAACGTGATTTTTAATTTTAAAAATATAATGAATTTTTCTTAAAAAAAAAGATCAAATATTCTCTTTTCTTATTTATTTTTCACATCTATGCAAAATTTCAAACCAAAAAGAAAAATGCATCATGACATGTGTAATTGAATGCTTTCAATCACATTGTCACATTTCGAAAGGATTACATGAATTTTTGTGTATGATGGGTGCCATAATCATTTTTGAAAAAAATAGTTTCATCTTTAGTTTTGTGAGTGTAGTTAATCAAGGCTGGGTGCACATTTGAGGAGGGGGCAAAGAAAATAAAATGTAAAAAGATGAATGTGAATTATTTTACAGACAAATTAAGATGAATCATCTCACTTTGTCTCTAGGGGGGCAAAATCCCTTGAAGCTACTATACTCTATAATGATTTTCAACACAATATCCCTGCCTTACAAGGCAAGCCCAACAAAACATTTTCTAGGACTCTTCATCCTAAGTGGTGCACCTTAAAATATATTGATCCTGCAATAATAAAAGATGGTAGTGTCATTCAAATGTATTGCTTAAAAATTAAACTTTGGCTTTCAATTTTATTTTAAAAATTATATGGGTCACCTAAGAAAACTTGGACCTATTTAAGGAGGCTTAGCAACCTGGCTCACATTGAAGTTCCATTTTCAAAATAATGATGATTTCAAGGGTTGATTCTAAACTTGATTCTAAATTTTTTTTATGATATACCCTACAACTGGACTTGGAACCTAGACACTTAGACATGAACTTGCCAAATACCCTCTCACAATGATTCAAACCAAAATGTCAAAGTTCACTAGAAAGGAAACCACATTAGCTCTTTTTGTCTAGAAAAACAACACATAAAAAACAACAAGAGGTGGACCCAAAAGGGACACATAGCAATGTTGTAGTTGCCTACATTGGTTGTAAACATCTGGCTGAATGTCTTTAAAAGTGTTATTACAGAAGGCCCACCTTTTATTGTCTGTGCAAGATTGCCTCCTCCCAAAGAAAAGGCCCCTTTTGCTCTGTAGAGCATCTCCCCTGGTGCCATTCCCAATATTATTATGACAAAGGATAGTCAAGCTTATGTCACTTTGGGTTAATGAATTGGCATCAATATATGTGCACAAGTTTCAATGCATGTGCTTACACAACATAATAAACTCTTTTTAATTGGTCAAATAGAGTGATCAATTCACATGGTTTTATTTAAATAGTCTTTCACATTTTATATAGTTCTTGTTTATGGATGAGAATTGCAAAACAATAAGCCATCTTGGATGTGAGAAACATTATTGGAAGTCTCAATAAATGGCATGGGTGGAGATGCTAAGGTATCCTTTCAAAAAAGGTTGATTAAATTGTGCTTACCATTCTAAATTGTTTCATCACTTGAAAAGGGGAAGTACCTTATAGAAGGTTGATTAAATTTTTAGAATTTCATATCTGGTTTATCGCTAGATTTGGCTAAATCTTCATAAGGATGATTGCCACTTGGCCTACATAAAAAAAATTTCCTAAAATTTGCACCCACCTTGCAAAGAGCTCCTGCTTTATTCTTTACTGAGTAAGGCTCTTGGATGAAAGCATGATTCTTGAATTGTAAGGCTAGGTTCAACTTTAAATAAGTAAGGCTTTGCACATAGACCCTGCCTTAGGGCCGCCCCTTCTCTCCCTTTTTGTAGAACGCCCGCACCAGCCTTGGCGCTGACCCTACAATAAAATGAAAACTCTCCAATGAAACTCTTTAAAAGCTTCATTATGTAAATTTTTTTTCACTCAAGCATGTGTGTGGTGCCAAGAATACTTTTGTGAACCCACATTTCTTAGGACCTCTCACATTTCTTGAGACCTTGCACACATTTCTTGGGACCTCTCACATTTCTTGAGACCTCTTGCACTCATTTCTTGGGGGAGACCTCACACCCATTTCTTGAAACCTTGCACACGTGTCTTGAGACCTCGACATCCACATTTCTTGGGGAGACCTCACGCCCATTTCTTGAGCCCTCCCACACATTTCTTGGGACCTCAAATACATTTCTCTAGGAGATCTCGCACACATTTCTTGGGATCTCAAACATTGAACGAACAGTCTTTCAAGAACTACCGGTGGGTTTGGTGGGATGGTGAAGGAATCTTTGAGGATACGTGCGAGAAACATGAGGTCAAACGATGCACAGATTCCCCCTAAATATTCCCCATGTGGGCTCAAATGGTTCTAGTATCCTTCCCGGAAGCATAAAGAGGAACCTGCACTCATCAGCAGCGCTCACAATTTGAAGCACGCAATTGTTGTGTGCAAGCAAGCAAGCAAGCAACAAGCAAGTAACCAAGCTCGTGCATGTAAGTACCATCTCAGTTCCGACTTCAGAATCTTTAGTATATTTCTTTCTTTGCCTACATTTTTTGAAAAAGAAAGGAAGTTGCTCCAACATGACGGACGACACATGACCAGAGATGTAACTAAAATTTGTTTCTTTCATTCAACAACATTCATTGAGTCCAAATTGGGTGGCGAGAGAGAGAGAGAGAGAGATCTAGAACTGTTGAGGCAATTTTTTTAGAGGTGAAGCGCAAAAGCAGCAACCGACGAGCAGCTTTTTATATTAAGCCATCATGAGTTCCTTGTTTCGAGGCATCAGTTGCGGCTGAATGTTTGGCGATGGATGGACTAACGAGCTCACCCAGTCAATGAATTTGTACAAAATAATAATTGCTGTCTAGAGCTGCATGTCCCACCAAAAGAAAAAGAAATAGTAGTACAGTCCTGTCGAGAGCTTTTAAAAAGTAGCGATCTGACCAACTGTGCCGGGGCGGCTACTATCTCACACCTGTTTCACAGAAAAATTTCGGCTGCAAAGTTCGATGAGGAGTGTTTAATTAACGTTCTTCGACCACAAAGTTTGACGAGGGGTGTTTAACGTTCTTCTTCGTTGTGAAGATGAAGGTGGATGAGCAGGAAGTATTGATGTTCTTGGCTTTCAACGTAGGTTTTTGCAAAATTGACTTAGTTCTTGGTGATGATCTCAACGGACATATGACTTTGCCAAATGAATTTAGCCTCTTCATCATCTGGAATTTTGACCGTAGGTTTTGCAAAAATGGATGTAACTCATTATCATCATCATTGGGAATCTTGATGTGTTGGTCCGTATCTATGATGAAAAACTGATGACTGAGGAAAAAAAAAAGCTTTGGAAAATTACATTCGAACCCAGTGTTTGGAAATTCCAAACGCGATTTGTCTTCATGACGTCCGGATCAAGCGGTGGACAAAGTTACTTCGAGACCAAGTTGCATGTGGAGAGAGATTGCAAGAATATCTTAAGTTCCACTTTTAGTACTGGATCTGCTGCTGCAGAACTTGCACTTGCCCCACTTGCAATCTATAATCAAATTCGTTGATCTAGTCTAGTGCTTCTCGCCTTATGATCGACTAGGTCATCTCCTTCGGCACTTTTGCTGACTCAGGAAAAATATTTTCAGAGCTGCGGTCTGGACTTGGACGTATAGTGCATCTCTCTACTCTAGTGTTGGATCCTCTTGCAGCGTGCAGCAGCTTCCTCTTGGATGGACCGGCAGCTCTGTCTGTCTTTGCTGACTCGTCAGGAATTTTGTAGCGAGCAGCGTTGCACACAACCATCATGGAACAACTGTTGTTGTCTTCCACGTATAAAGCTGCATGCTCAGCTGCAATATGGTGTACTTTTGAAGCAGCAGTTGCGGTTGTAGTACTGAGATCATCTGATACGAGGTGGAAAAGAAGTAGGTGGGATATTTAGAAAAAGAAGAAGAAGATGGCGGGGTTATACAATGACGGACAGGTATGGGTGGCGGAGTTGGTGGGGACGACAGTCTTGTGCGTGCTTGGTCTCGGGGGTATCGCAAATGCTGTTCTCCCCGGGACTAAGGGCCATGGGATTGGGTTTCTGGGCATCGCTTTCTGCTTCGGATGGGGCGTCTTCCTGTCCCTGCAATTCGTGGGTCACATCTCTGGTACGTACCACAATGTCAAGCATGTGCGCGAGGAAGAAACTGGGTTTGATCTTTTCCTGAAACTAGGTTCTAATATTAAGCTCCCGTTTGCAATATCGTTGCAGGAGGAGTTTGCTAGACTTGCAAGCTCCTCAAAATCTTGCTTTGAAACTTTCTTGAGGACAAACCAGCTGTACATCTGACATAGAGTAACGCCGGTGGAATATATGAATTCATATTGTGCAGGTTTTTACAATCCAGCAGTCGCATTGGCGGGGGCAGTGGTGGGGGATATTGGGTGGAAGCGGATGCTTGTGTGCATCAGTGCAGAGATGCTTGGCGGGTTCCTTGCAGCCATTCTGGTGTGGTTCACTTACATCCCCCACTTCCAGCCCTTGGAAGTTTTGCAGCAGACTGATGACAATTTGTGCAATTGCTGTGACGTTGAGACGGGTGGTGTTGCTATCATCAAACAGGAGCTGAGTGCACCTGCACACAGGTACAGTACTCGCCACCAGCTTACCACTTCAAAATTCCTCTCTTATACACATAGCTGCTGCAGATCACCGTCTCGTCACAGTGAATCCGTAATATTATTACCAAGTCAGATTCTCAATAACGGAACTAGAATCATCAAGAGATCTGAATATCGCTATCTTTGTTTGATGGTGATGTGCAGGTATGTGTCTGCTGGGACAAGAGGTGAACAAAGGACAATGAATAAGGTCCAACCAAGCGATGCTGAGCACCAGCTTCCTGCGCATACCTTTTGGCAAACTCTCAGAAACAAGCTGGTACTATAATCAGTTGCAATCAGTTGCGATTTGACAATCTCCAGAAGTCTTTCACAATTGATATGATCATTCATGAGTTAACGAATGCTTACTAGGATTCATGACCGACTATATAATGATCTATCAAGGAGAATATTGATGATCATCTTCTGGATAACTCTTTCCGAGCTGAAAGATCTGGAAGCAGTTTTTTTTTTGATGATCAAGCTGCTCATGAATGTGGTCTGTGTCTGGATTGACCGCAGATCTTGATGACAGGCGTCTGTACACAGAACTCCAACGATGATGCCGATGAAGGATCTGTGAACAAATTACATCCTGGAGCCAGGGTAAGTAAATCCATGAAGAACTAGAACTCCAGATTGTTTCCTAGATTTTCTGGTTGAAGGCTTGGTCTGCAGTCTAATACTCCAAATCTATCATATGTGCACAGAAGTCATGGAATACTTTATCATACCAATAACAGCATTCTAGACTTCTTTGAGATTTTCTGGTTGTCAGCATGGTCTGCAGTCTAGTACTCCAGATCCATCGAAATGGGCACCCGAATCACCGAATACTTAATTACAATAATATCTTGATAGTTGATAACAATCTAGACCTCTTTGAGATTTTCTGGTTGTTGGCATGGTCTGCAATCCAGTACTCCAGATCCATCATATGTGCGCACCCAAGTCACCATATAATTTATTACAATAACAAGTTGATAGTTGATCAACAATCTAGACCTCTTCGAGATTTTCTGGTTGTCAGCATGTTTTGCGATCTAGTACTCCATCCATCGGTATGCACCCAAATATGAATCTAATATCTTATACATTAAGAATTGATCGACAATCTAAACCTCTTTGGGTTGGTTTTTATTGCTGTACAATTGCAAATGCGACTTCTTTTTTGGTACACCCGCTTAGCTTAAGACTGTACACACCCCATATTTGTTTGGATGTTCATTCTAGAAACAATGAAAAGTTTGGTCATGAACTAGTACCTCTCAAGCTTGATAAAATATACTCGGTTCCTCAATGATGTGTAGGTGAAGGCAAAGAGCCAAGCATGTGGGCCAAGTGTGAGACAACGAATTGAAGAAGACCAAGAAGTGAAATTGACAGTGTTCTGCACACGTCCATCTGTGAGAAAGCATTATTGGTTGTATTGCTTCTGGGCAGAGTGTTTCCTCACGTTTCTGCTCACGTATGGAGCCTTCTCCATATCCAACCAGGGGAGTCTGGCCATCAGCGTTGCAGCAGAAACCTCTCTCTACAAAACAGGCTTGCAGCCACTCCTTATCGGCTTCCTTGTCTTTGGGTAAGCCCAGTGCCTTACATTTCAATGCTGCAATTAGCATGCTTAGATTCGTTTCATGGCCTGTGTACTGTATTTTGGATGAAGTACATGCTTTCAGTTAAGACAAATTGAGTATGAACCTGTAAATTTCCAGATAAGGATACAGTGAACTCCACAAGGCCTAGTAAAGAAAAATCATTGTCTCTAATTGGTCAGCCACAATGATTAGCCCCAAGTGGTGGCATTTTGTATAGTCTCTCAGGACTTATGTTGTCCAATTTTCACGTTCATGAGTGGGGCTGGTGAAACAATTAACACTCTAGAATGTTGGATGTGATAAATACTGGTAGAGGCCCAAATAGGGGGTTTGGGTGGACGTGTTCTTAGCCTATAAAAAACTACACTTTCTTGAGGAGTTCCAAGTTTTGGGCCACTTGGTGCTGTGGCAACAAATTTGTCTACTCCAAGACACCATAAATTGTGGTTTGCTGTTTTTGGTTTCTCTAGATCTAGACAATGTCTTACAACATCTTTGTTTGTTTCTTGTTTGATTCACTGTGCAGGCTTATCTTGTGTGGGGGTGGAACAACAGGGCCTGCATTGAATCCAGCACGGGATTTGGCACCCAGAATTGCCCATTGGATACTCCCTATTCCTGGGAAAGGCCCATCAGAATGGTGGTACTCATGGGTCCCAGTTGCTGCACCCTGTGTTGGTGCAGTATTAGGTGGTTTATTTGTCAAGTCCATGAAGCATATGTTGATTGCAGGTCTTTGATGACCTCTTCTTTTGTGTTGATCTGCATTTACATCCAACAATATTTGTCTAGAAAAAGATTGGCACACATTTCAGGATTAGATTTATAATTATTCTTCATTTACCATTCCACTAAATTCAGCCTCCTCTGGAGAATCGGTTAAGAATTAGTC
Source organism: Sphagnum contortum (assembly GCA_963920785.1). NCBI lineage: Eukaryota > Viridiplantae > Streptophyta > Sphagnopsida > Sphagnales > Sphagnaceae > Sphagnum > Sphagnum contortum. Next base: position 14,158,316 of record OY987292.1, on the reverse strand, counting down.
TGCTCTGCCGGGTATCAAGATCAAATATGTTAAATTGCATTGCCGCATTTCAGGGGTTACAAGTCAACATGAAAATTCATTCAACTTAGGTCAGGGATCTTTTAAAAAACTTACAAACAATTCAGAAGAAACTTGTGTACATACGCTTTGGAACATCAATGAACTTAGTAGGAAGGTTGATGATAGGGACTATGCAAGTGATTAGCATGTGCATAATTGCCTCTTTTGAGGCATTATTAGTCTTCTCAGGTACCCTAAGAAATCCGTTTTTATCTCGATCATGTCTACATAATATTGCAATTTGCCATTTGAGAGGGGCCTGAGCCTTGAGGAACCTCAAGAAGTTTACAGCTAGCTGGGCAGGGTGAAGGTTTTCTAATATTTGATATATTATGCATATCTAGGTGGCATAACTAGGAGAAATTTCCTAGTGCGTTTGGAGAGCACCTTATATATATGAATACACTCTCTTAAAAATGACAAAGGATATAAGGCCTACTCCTTAAGAATGAGAGGGAGGTGTCAAATCCCTCCCATTCTTAAGGAGTACGTGTAACAACCTTTCCCCTCCTCTGTCACCTTATGATTTACATATGTTTAGGTTCACTAAAACCTTTAGGTACCACATGCTTTATGATGGGTAAAAGCTCACAGGTGAGGGACATTCCCAAAGTGTGGGCCCGGACTCAACTACTGACTAGTCCTCAGCCCCTTGTTTGATGAATGCCCCCACCTGGGGGTTTTACCCTCCACATAATAATATAGTTAGTCATAGTACTAGCATTGGATGGCACATCTGAGGTTGAGGTTGAGAACTTTGTGAGATTTGGGTCTTTGTGTCTCAGATTCAAAGTGGTCAATTAATTCATAGTCTTGCACAGATTGTGGATTTCTCAATTCATCTTTGGTTTGTTGTTTGTAAGTTACTATGTCCAATTCCAAAGGGATTGTGGTTCAGGCTGTCACTGGACAAGCTTGCTTCCACAGGCTTTTGATGCTTTTTTGGTTTTAATTTTTGTTTCCTTCCTCTAATTCATTTGTTGTTACTCCTACCATCTCCCTTTTCTGAAAGGTTGTGGCTAAGCTGAAGAGGCAGTTGATATTGATAGTAATGTTGATATCCATATTTGTGAATCAATTTGTCTCATTTTGAGGATTGAAATGTGTTATATATGGGGTAATATTAGGTGTTTTTTTTTGTGGTAAATTTTCACACGAGGCGCGCACACACACACAAAACCTATAGTATTTTGAGCAGATGCTCAATTTTAAAACCAAAAATTGAGGGAAATTTTGGGTTTTTAAGAAATGTCCCAACTTTTTGATGGCCCCAAAAGTTTTTTGCCACTTTGTTCCTATTTGTAGAAAACTTTGGATGGTTCTTAAAAAGTTGTCATCAATAAATGCTAAATTTATTTGGGATGCTTGCCACCTACTCCTTATTTGAAAAAATTGAAAAAAAGGACAGTAGTAGGAATGATACAATGATCATTTCAATTTAACTAAAATGAAATTTCAAGGTAGTAGAACCTTGTGATGGGGGAGAAAAGCACTACATTAATCCAAGGTTATATAATGTCTATTCAAAATTCTATAAGTAAATAGTAATGTTACTCAATTTTGGAAGCAAAAATATTCGTATGAAGATGAAAAAACATTATCATTTTCAAATGTACAAATAAATGCGAAATGCGAATTAATCTTTCATCAATTTTCCCAAATAAATCCAAAATCATTGAAAGGGTAATTTAGGTAAATTTCAATTAATCTTAAAATTTTACTTTTATGATTGAATTCTTATTTTAAAAATAAAAATGATCATGTAGCTTCACTTTGGAAAGAAAGCTTTCAAAGGGTATGTAAGAAAAAGGCAAAGATAATGATGAAGGAGGTGAAGGTTTTGAAAAGGTATTTAGAAAATAGACCTAATAGATACAAACCTTTTGTTCACATTTGCCATAGGAGATCCTTGAGGTAGATATGTGGTTCCAATAACTTTCTTGTACCCTTACCCTACTCCTTCATTTTCAAAGTTTAGTAATATCATACATATCCTCTATCTTGAAGGTAATTTCAATAAAAGGAGGAAACCATTTACCTTGAGGGTGATTATGGAAAGAAAAATTCATGTATTTCGTTATCGTGAAGGTAGCTCATGATACCAACAACAAATTATTGCTACTTGTTACTCATTGGAGCATCAACATGATCCACTGACCTGATTTCAATACTCACAGCACAAAGTTGCATGTGATAGGAAGAGCTTACTTACACCCATCCAGGATTTGAGGTGCATGATGAGAGGCTGATAGGTTCAGAGGCCGAGGAGGTTGAGTGCAGCAGAACTCAAAGATTCTGGGTATAATATGTCAAGATAGACCCTTCTCCTGCTTAAAATCATGTCATATGAAGATGTCAGTCAGCCTGTCTAGGGCATTACAAAACATCTGAAGCTATGGGACAGTGGAGCAGGGATTCTAATTTCTTGGGCATTATAAGCTGTCATCATAATACATTTAGTGAAAGATGAGAGGATCCTAAGTGTCAGCTTCAGTGTTGGATGGTTATTAGAAACAGGCCTGGCTTTGCATTTCAAAAGGAATCTTCAGTTCTATTTCAATTCTTTTTTTTTTTTTTTGGTTTTGTTTTGGATGGAACCTCCTGTCCCATCTCAAGATTGATTTTTATAATGCAGCTATCGTTTTACTCATTTTATTGCTGGTTTAATTTTTTTAAATTTCTGCTGTGTTCAGAAAGTATGATTTAAGATTAGGTTCAGTTCCATTTCCATTATACAGAATTAAATGATTTTATTTTATTTTATAGTATTAGTTTGTTCAACTAATGCACATAATGCAAGATAAAAAATAATGTAATATTAATTATGTGTAATGAATCAAATTTAATAACTTGCTTAAAATGGAGGGTTATGTTTATTATTTAAAAATAAAGTTTGTATTTATTTATCTAAAGAACTTGGTTAAAATGAGGTAACATTCTTGATTCAGATTCTAATTCAATTTTGAAAAGGGATCGATTTCTTGGTTAGGTTACAATGGCAGTTCCAACAAAACTCAAAATCTTTGGTTTGCAAACTTAAAAATTTGACTTATAACTTGCACCCAAACTTGCCAACACAAGAAAAGATTGTCTATCATTATCAGGATGGCTCCTCTTATGCATCATCATGATTCTAAACAAATTCCAAGACCCAGTTTTGATAAATAGTTATGATTTTCAAATTTTTGAAAAAATCAAGTACCTAGCCATAAAATCACCAATTCATTGAATTCTTTGGCCAGGTCTTACATGAAAAAATGCTGGTTTTTACAGGTTTTGGAAATGACTGAGATTGGCGCTCCTTTGGTTTTGAAGTTTTTTCAGAGTATCAGAATTGTTGGTTCTCTGGTTCTGAAATAATTTAAAAGTTGAAATCAACAATTCTTTATGAAGTCAAATAACCACACAACACACGTCAATTTCCATGTGGCCTTACGTCTACCCAGTCAATACCCAACACCAACAACTAAGGACTAAGTGAAAAAAACAGTTACAATGGTTTGCATGTTGCTCCATTCTGTTTCCACCAAATCACAATGTACTTCCCTTTACCCTCGTAGAGCCCTTAGAGCGTATGAAATCCAACAGCACCGAAAGAGAGTGCCATTGGCAGTAGTAGGTGGCCCAGTCATGTGCCACCCGGCATGTGGCAATAAATAGGAAATAGTTCAGAGGCTACTGGAATGGTGGGTTGTTAGGAAAATGAACTTGAACGCCAAGGAACCTAAAAATATTAATACTTGAATAGTAGTGGCACTAATGACACTGTCTAATTACTACTTATCAAAGAATAATTGTGTCATGGCCCACATGGAAACTGACCCTAAGCGGCCTTAAGAGATCATAAGCCAGTAAACCAACATAAAAGGCCGAAAGAGCTTGATGACACTCTTCTTACTAGTCAGTGGAAGGGTTTCCCATCCAGGATCATACTCTACACATTACACTGAACATTGAACATGGCAAAACCCCCCACTAAGTGATGTCAAGTCAAGTAAGAACTAGGCCTGAAACTGATATGATGAGCAATTTAGGTGAGAAAACAGTTTGATGGATTCTTTGTTTTTGTTTCCCTGTGTACTGTTTTCATTCTAACTTTTGATTTCATCCTAGTACTCCCAGTCTAGGTACTTTACAGATAACTCCAGCACAAGGGAAGACCCCCATGGATTGTAATGTCTGGTGAGGCCACCAGCATGTCTCTGCAGGTTAAGTAAACTATAATCCAACACTGACCCAGTTCATTGTTGTTATAGAGTAGTCGGTTTAGTGATGTGCAGAAGATGATAGAAAGCAGTCTTCCCCCATGCTGTTGTAGCTTTAGCTGGCATGTGAAATTTTTATTGAAGTTGTCAATTTCCAAATGAGTTGACAACTTACGACTACCGCTACCCGCTCATCACAGTTCCAGTAATTTGTTTTTGCAGTTTGCTGATGCAGCATTTTTAGTGACCATAGCACAGAGGATATCTGGTCAACTGGTGGAAAGCTTGCACAAAACTGTTGGAATTGTAGAACACTGGTGAAAAATTGTGATGAAACTCAAAAGTGTGTTGAGATGTGGCCAAATTTCCCCCAAGGATAAGTTTTTCTTGAAACTCTTGGCAGATCTTTCTACAAAACCTAGAAATTTATAGCAGAATGTTCCATTGAAAAAACACTACAACAAAATGTGGTTGTTGCTACAATAGAAGGCCATGGCTTGTCACACATATGTGAGAAAAACTTTGTGATTTTCATGTGTCTATTGTGACACATACTATGCTTATATTATACTTCGACATTAGGTTAACATTAGTGTAATATGCGTCACAAATTGATGTCAAACCATAACATAAGTTGGATATGTCACATATTAAATACTACTTATTAAATTGCGATGGATGAAACCACAAAGTTTATGACACACATGTGTCATGCATATCAGTGTAAAAAAACCACATTTGGTGTAGTAAAAACAAATATTTCTTAGAACCAAATAGACAAGTCAAGTTCAGAATTTTGCTTGCTCAAATGTCACACCAACAAATTGTGGAATTTGAAATATTATATGGTAGCTAAAGTTCCCTTTATTTTTGTGGACTTGACTTTGGTTTGATAACTTTAATTGCCTTGGTGAATCAGATATGAAAATCAATGTAAATTCGAAGTTCAATTACAAACTACAGTATCAAAAATGATTTGACCTTAGGGAGTTGTTTGTTGATTCAAAACTGAATTCAGAAATAATATCTTTTTTTCATTTTCAGAAAGCAAATGCATGGATGAAAATATCATTTGTTCACATTATTGAAAATTTCAATGTTTTTTCACATGGATGAAATTAAAACAAATGGCTTTAGATGAAAATTTAAGAAAGATAGTGCTCATGTTGATTGGTGATGGCAACAAAAGATTCAATGATCTCAATCATTGTAATGATAGAGATAAATTTGATCACCATTCCTTTTTCATTGCTTTATAGTGCAAATTTAAGATTTCATTTAAAATGCAATCCTAGAGATTCTTGAAAAACAACATTCAGGAAAATTACCTATATTCCTTATCTTCATCGTTTCAACTAGCTTCTATAGCTTGGTAGTTTATGGCTGATTTTAAACTTCACACCCATTAATATTGAAAAAATCTATTAAAAAATCCATTTGTATTTTTTTTTGAAAAAACGTTTTTTAGATACACAAAACTAAATAATGGGTACAATTGTTTTAGTACATGTTAACAAAATTGCATCCTAAAATGAAAATATTGAATTATGGACTTTTGTTCCAAATAAAACTAGCTATTTTTTTTTCAAAAGTCCATAACATATTCAAAACAAAACAATGCAAGTGAACAAAGTCAAGGGAGTAAAAAAGGGCATTGGATGTCCAAACCTACCATTCAAAACCAAAGATTTATTTGTGTTTTTTAATTTTAAAACCATGATGATCAAGACAAGTTTTTTGTTTACACATATGAATGTCAAGAAACTTAAATTAAAAAATCATTTTCAAACCAATTATTAATTTTTGTTTTAGTAAAAACTTTTGAAAATGAAAAATGTCATGTCATAAAAACCCATTTTACAAATGGTTTAAAAAATAATCATATAATAATAAAAATATTTGATAGTAAAAAGTATTGGACGGTAATAAGATTTTTTAGCCACTCTAAAAAACCAGTGACAATAAAAATTGTGGGATTCTAAAACTTAATTTTTTTGAAGTATGTTTTAAAGTTTTAGAATTTTAAGAATCATTTACCACATATAAATGGGTATAATATACATGATGTATTAAAAAAATTATAAATTATAATAGTAAAATTTAATCTTCAAATAATGAAAATTTTGAGATGACTTCAAATTATAATCATTTTGTAAGATGTAACATAAAATTTACAAATAATTTGCACGATTTAAAAAATTCATACTTATTCAGGATTTTTTCTTAAAAAATTAATTTATTAAGACAACTCTAAGGATGTTTCATAACAAGTTGCAAAAAAATTCATTGAAAAATTCATTTGTATGAAAAAAAAATCATTTTGGGTTCAAAAGGACTTGCAATCCTCATACAAAACAATGCTAGCAACTCTTTTGAGTGCATTTTGACCCATTCATGTTAAGATTTTGTACACTTGTCTTTCTCGGAGACCTTTAGATGCGGTAAAGGTTCAATGCAAAAAAATGTAAAATTTCTAATTGTGTTATCCGTATGCATGCCGTCACAATGTATAAAAATACATTATGAAATAAACTTTAGTGAATGTCTTTTTTTGCTGCTCTTTGGTCCACCCAACCACCCACTTGCCCTTCAGTTGAAATATTGTGCTTGGATTCTTACATCTCTGTTTGGCACTTACATACCTTACCTGGAACTAATGTTTGGCAGTAATTAATCCTTTGGAGTGCCAGCCAACCCATAAGACCAGGTGGAGAGGGAAAATTCCTTACTTTTGGAGGTGTTCAGTTTAAATATTGCACTTGGATTTTTACATAGGTAGCAATGAAACCATGTGTTTGTTTTTTTTCGGTAAAGTGTAGTGTAATTGTGAATACAATCAAAGATTAGACAATTACATGACAAAACCAACTTTCAATGTTATTTGGTTGATTCAGCTTTCACTGTTGTTTTCAGATGGTTTGAAAACAATTGGTGGCATCTTGGATTCCAATTTTGCATCTTATTATTAACACTCCAGATGGGAGTCTGGAGTCTTGACACCCATCTGAAATCACCCAACAGGAAGAAGATTTCAGATGGCTAATGTGGGCCCCTGATAGAATGCTGGCTGTTCCCCAACTTAACCGAGTAAATAGCATTATTAAGAGACCCTAATTAATACCCACATCTCGGCTGAACATTGTTTATTGTGCACATTATGGCAACATGTGCTCAAGTTTGACTATGTTATACTGATTTCAGGTCTGATTAGACATGGAGTATACTGGCTATTAGTTCATGGGAAAGGTTGAAACTGGTCCAACATGTTATGGAATCCAGCAACTTATTACTTGTTACCATCTAAAGAGTGTGTTTGCTTTGCAATTCTAAGTCTAGAGCAAGTTCCCAGGGTGAGTGCATTCCCAAAAATAATGAGCTTAGGTGAAGCGGTTGGTTCTAGCTGTATCTGGTCCCACTTTTAGGGGATGTTCCAGTGTGCGGGGTGAGGACTAGTTTTTTTTCCCTTCATAGTTGGGTCTGGGTATTTGAAAATAAGAAATTCAAAGAATCAATTGAGTTCGGTTCATAATTTTTATCCATGCCGGGGTTAGGATGGGTATTTTGCATAATAATTCACAAGAGCCGTCTTTGTGGTTTCCAGGTTGCCTGCTTAATTTGCTCGCTCTGTGGGTCTAGGGCAGTGTGACTATTCAAGACGTAGTTAGTAGTAAAGCGCAAGATGCTTCCTGGCAGGCCAGTCAGGAGGTCCTTCCCATTTGCTGGTGGGATTTCATTTGAATCAGGTCAGGACAAGATGCGGACCAGCAGACCTAACCTCTTTCCATTAGGTCGCTCCGATCACAGATTCTGCACAAATAGCAGCTTTTCATTATGTTTCTTGCATGTCGCTAGCTCATAGTCACGTCACAGCTCTATAAGTCAAACATTGGACAACTACAAAGCTATGTCAGTTATGAGTTTACGAGTACGTCACTAGAAGGTCACATCTATCATTATTTCTGCGAATAAGTGTTCTTTTAAAGTTCTCTAGAAAGTTTACCTACGTATCAAATGTTCCGAACATTCCTAACATTAAATACTTCGGGATTTCCAGTCAGGGTTTTGTTTTCATTTTTGTGATGTTGCTCAAGTGGCAATCATCCAGAAGACAGTTTAACCAAATTTGGCTATAAACAAGCTGTGAAAGTAAAAAAAGAATGAAGCATCCTTCACATTTTTGGCTACATACTAGAACCTTGGTAATTGTCAACTACATGTATAGCAATTCTTTGAAAAAGAATGTCGAAATTTGGTGACTGAACACCTAAATTTTAAAAATTCTGATCCATTTCAAAAAATAAGAATCCAATTGACTAAATTTAGGCTAAAAGAAAAAGGATGTTTCCAGCCCAGTTGCAGCTATCCAATGGAAATTGCTTGATCATGAGGCAAAAAACGGGGCTCCAAATCAGTACTTTGGTTCGTGCCTTGTTGCCTTCAAAGCAATCATGCCTTTGCACTTTTAGATCGCCAAATCTTGCCCTCCATGTTGCCATCTTCTCTTTCAACATTTGTAAACTTTCATCACAATACTCCTCTCAATTTTAGTCATTTAACAACTTGATCATATACACTTAAGGTTCCTTTTGCCACTCATTCTCCCACTTGCAAAAGGAAGTTGCCAAAACCTGAACCTTGTTTGAATGTTGTGTGTGTATAGTGTATATTGTAATTTGCATTGTGCATTGTGTGCAACTTGCGAACAATGAGCACTAAAGTTTGAGGTGAAATTGTGAAGTTTGAAGTTATGAGTATGGTCATGCAATGGATTATGGCATTGAATAGAAGCCCATTAGGAACAAGTTTGAGAAGATTGTGCAATATGGTGCCACTATAGTTGCCTTGGAAGTTGGAATTTGAAGCTTGGATTCGATTCGATCCTTGATGCACAACTCAACAATGAACATTGAATAGGTGAATCAAGATTCAACTTTCAACAAATTCAAGTTGGTATGCACTTGTATTAGGTACTTTTGATCTTAAGCTCTTTGCATATGGTATTTTAATTTGAACTTTGGAATTTGGAGTTTGGACTTTGTAACAAGTTACCTCAAACTTGAACTCAAGTAGTTGCTACAATAACTTATAAATTAAAAAAATTTCTTTCTATGTTGGTGAGTTCGATGTACTTTCATTATTCAATTCTATTCAAGGCTTAAGCTTGAAGGTTCTAGATTTTAGGTGTGTTTTGAGTACTCAAGTTGTGTCACACTCATGTATGCATGAATCATGGTTGTTTGTTGTGTTTTTTGAATGTTGTCCATTATCATCACATCTTGAGTTCTTGAGCAGTGTCCACTCAACACTATCATTGTGTTGAAGAGGCTTACATTGGGTTTGGAGTCCAAATTTTGGACACTAAGGGTGTTGCAAGATTCTAGATCAAGAAGATGCCTCCTTTTTGCTCACCACCGAACTTCAAGTTCAAGTATTTTTATTCTTTCCACAACCTTCGTAATTTTACCCCACTTATCATGTTGTGAATTCGGGTAAGAGTAGTGCAATTGCATCCACATTGTGTAACCTTCTAGGACCTTCATGTGCATTGCCTACTCAAAATGTTGTGCCAGTTATCTATCATAGTCATTCAAGAGGTACAATCTCAAAGGCTTCCCCATTAGGTTCACTTATAGACTTTATTAATGATTTTCTAAATCTTGAATTTGTCATTCCTCTTGAACAACCTAATCATGTGTCCCCACTAGAAGCAAAAAAAACAAAAAACCATCTTATGAATCTACTTGCAAATTCCAAGTTTCATGGGGGGTAGAGTTGCTTTAAATTGAACTACAAATAAGGTTTCATAGTTCTGTGCATACTATCAAAGGCAATTTGCTAAAAGGTGAAGCAAAAAGATCAATTATTAACATTTAATTGGGATTCACTATAAAAACACATTAGTTGTAAAAAAACAAAAATAGCTTTGAGAAGGGTGAAGAAAGCAAAGTGGTATGCTAATAAGGATTGTATACATGCAAAAAATTTGTAGTTCCATATGCTTCCAAGGGTAAGGAGTTAGTGTTGCAATTGGTTACCAATGGGGTTATGGGGCAAAAATGTAGAAAGCTTGTGTAATTTGCCACATTATTTCACACTTTGCAATATGGAAAGTTGTTGTTGGAGTACAAGGTTCACAAAAAGCTCTTTGATATTTTGAATTGGAAAATAATCCCAAAACACATTAGACAAATTTTGTGGGTTGGGCCATGGCTCAACACATGCATTAAATTGTGTTGAATGCCACCATAGTTGACATTGTAGTATGGTAACCCAATATATGTCTTTGACATGTGATGAGGTGACCATTATTGACAATTAGAGTTGAATGTTTGTTCATGCTTATGTTATGGATAATTGGTTGCACATTATATCAATTTGGTTTTCTTTTAAACATGTGGCAATTAGATCTAACGTTAACAATCTTACCCAAATTTTTATGTAGACCGTGACAAACCAAGGTGGTTTATTTAAAAAATTGATTAAAAATAATCTTATCACATTTTGGTGTTGATGGGGTTTTTGTATTCCAACATTTCAAGGGGTTACAAAATAAAAATGTGAAGGATGGGTTCCCCATGCATTCTATGGGAATTCATTATATGGTGGGTGAAAGCACATTATGATGACCCCTTTTGTGTAGTCACATTCTACTGTTTTTTTGGGTGGTCATTTTTGAACCTAAACCATGTCAAAACTACAAAAGATTTTCACAATGTTTTTGCATATTATGGTAAAGCATAACCCAAAAAAGATAATAATAAAAAAATCATTTTCTCTTTATATTATGGTGGCTTGTATACTTGCATTAAAAAAAACATGTCACAACATATTAGAAAATGCAAATATACTCCAAAAATGATTGAAATAATTTTTTAATTTTCATGAAATTTATAGTAGTTATTTCAAATGTCATTTCACATAATTCAAACCAAATTTGTGAACCATTTGAAAAGTTTGATGATTTTCATGTCATAAATGGGGTGTTTTTACAATCTTGATCATAAGTATGTGGTAAATTGACATTTTCACAAACAATCACTCACAAATGGAATGTGACAAGTGTTTTGAAGTGGGCAAGTGTTTTTAGATTTTGAAAAAAATATTTTGTATTATTAATGAAATTAAATATTAAGGCAATTTAAAATGACAAAACAAGTTTTGTTATAGTATGTACATTTTGAAATATACCCATGGCTCCTTTCCTTTACATTATTTTAAAATAATTTAAAATACCATTAGTTTTATGAAAATCAAAAATTTAAAACCAAAACACCAAAATTTAAACTTAAAATTAAATGGACTACATTTTGTGAAATTTATACAAAAATACTTTTAGTAGTGGATGGAAAAGTTTTGCAAAGGGGGTTCACCATAGTGTGCTTTCACCTTGGCTCACTAGACCAATCTTGCAATGTAAACATTATCACATTTGCAAGTGGTATAAAGAATTGAACGTTTCTTCTTGACTTTGTACAATTAATTTTCTAAGAGCTCAAAACGACATTTGGATTTCATGAAGCTTGTTGATGTAATGGAAAAAAAATTGGCTAAAATCTTGAAGAATGTGAAGATTCATTACATTTTATGTTGTCCCTAACAATGCATGTTATGTTTGAATACAAAACATTGTTCATGAAGAGGGCTAATATTGATGCCCTTAGCAATGACAAAGTAAAGGCCAATCTTGAGCTCCTTTGTGATGTCCAAATTCTATTGGGTCTTGTTGCCATACTCCCTTTGCTATAATTAGTTCACAATTTGATTATGTTTAGGCAATTGAAAAATGTTTTCATATGTGATCTTGTGACAATAACCAAAGTTTGCCAAGGATAAATGTATGTTTTGTATATGGATGTGAACACTAGGTTCAAGTTTGTTGCCTTTGATGGTTACAAATCCTTACTAGATGCTAAACACATTGAATAATTTATCATGTGTTGGGTGACAAACTTGAACTCTAATGTTAAACAATGTTTGACATTTGATGTGAACTAGCAACATATATGGGCAATTCACCTAAATGTGCCAACTAGTGAAATATTATTTGTTACACAAGAGTTTTATGTTACAACCATGTTGCATTTATAGAGGCAAATTGTGCAAGTATTTTTTAAGCTTTCAACTTATTTGCATTTTTTTATGTGCATTATAGTTGTGTGAATTTTTTTGTTGATGGGGGTTTGGTAAGGGTTGTTGATTGCCTTATTATGGAGTTGCAAGGTAAGGTGTATGCATTATTTAGGGGCTCATTTAAAGCAAATACAACGCTCACAATAGTCAGAAGAAAAATTTATAAATCTTCCATGTTTGGTTTGAAATTTTAAGATTTCATTAATGTAATCTTTGACTTAGTTTTAAAGTTTTTATAAAAGGGTGAAAATGCAGTCCTCAAACATTACCATCCTTATGAAAGCAATGTAGGGGGAAACCAATGTAGATTATTTCTACTTCCAAAAGAATCATTTGCTAACCCTACTAAAATTATTCAGATTGTAGTTATGTAATATTGCATGTAAAAGGTAATGTCATTGAAATTTTAAAAATTTGTTTTCAAAAGACAATCCTATTGTTTAGACATGTCACTTATTCGTTTAGTGAAATTTGTGGTGAAGGAGTTTACCATAAGAACAAAATAAAAGGAGGGGGCTAGAAAGTAGTTATTTTCTAAACCTTGTAGAGTACTTTCAAATGCAGATAATCCAATTTAATGGGTTTACAAGCCTCCAACATATATCTCCCACCTAGAATGTATGTAGACCTTTGTGACAATCTCCTATTGTTTGTACCACTTGCATACCCTCTATAGTCATCTCCTATCACATGCAACCCTTGTAGACCTTTTGTGGTTTTTACTTTTTATATGCAACCATGTTTTTTATTCTGTAGATTTCAATGTTCAAATCTACCATATGCGTGGAAGTACAATTGAGTGGACCGACTAGGAACGTCAGACTAAATTTTATTGGACCCATCAAACTTTGAAAAAAATTTAGGAAACACTTAAAAAAGTGTTTTCATTAAATTTTTTTTGAATACATTACCCATGTTCTATAGAAAATTTTAAAACTATAATGAGATAAAAGATATTTTGAATTTTGATGGTCCTTATCATTGTACTTAAAAAAAGTTTCAAAAATGTCATAGTGGCCATCATTCTAAAACTTTTGGGTTAGGAACACTTTTGAAACAAGTAGAGGTTTATTTATTTATTTATATAGTTTTCAAAGGTATTTTAATGGTATTATACTTGATTTTTAATTTGGTAATTAATTGAGTAGATGTGATTTAGTTATCAATTTTCAAAGTTGAAGAGAATGATCTTAAAGGGGCCATGACAATTAGGAATAAAAAATTGTATTATTTCCCACTTATTTTTATTCCAATAAAACTCAAGGCCATATACTTTGGAATGAAATGGATAAACATGATAATGCTTTTTTATAATTGTGAAAAGATTTAAAAGAAAGGCCCCATGACTATTATTTGACCAATTTTGGTTCCTTAATATTCTCTGAGGTGGTTCCTAATGGTACCACCCAATTGTAGGTACACAAACATTTCTATTGCCATTTACTAACAGTTATTATCCTATGGTAGCAAGATGTTTTTTAATCTAGAGACTAAAATAGAGGATACCTTTAGATTATAGAAGAAATGGGAAACTATTACATTGAAGACAAAAAAACATTATATAAACTTCAAATGTACTACCTTTCTTCACTATCTAACATATTCCAAGTAGAAGAGAACACTAACAAAACACTATTTTACTATTTTAACCATTTTCCATTGCAATAAACAAAATACAACATGTCACACACCCTTTGTAGAAGAGAGTCATCTCATAGCAAAAGCTTCCAACTAAAATATAATTGAATGATTGTTAAATTCTTTTCTTTTCCTTTTAACCCCCTTTTTCCTAAAATCACATAAGGCCTATATTGTTCCCATGAAAATAGGTCTTGATTTTAATCTTTTAAAAAAATTCCTTAGGCAATTGGTAAATTATAACCAACCACTGATCCACATGAATTAATTAATCCCATTAGTTTCATCTTAAACAAATTCGGAGTAGAATTCATATTGAATTCTTAAATTTCTTAACAATCTTTCACCTAATTAATTCATATATCTGATTTCAAAAGATCACTATTTACAATGAATGCATTATTTTCAAAAATTAATTGTGCAAATGTTTTCATAATCAAGTTGTTAGTCTAAAATGAATCATCATATATGTATTTAAAATTAAATTATTCACCATAAAAATTTAAACACAAAACACCCTGTAAAAATTGTTATTGGGTCTCCAAAAGTTAGCCACCATACTTTACATTCATTTAATACGTTCCCTACTCATGGGATTATGGACAACTTAAATGTGGTATATCCTCAATAAGTTGGCTTCAACGAGATGCAAATGAATGTTTTAGTAAACATTTAAAGGTGATCAAGGTAACTTTTTGTTAGCCCAAGAAGGTGGGCATTGATGTTTGGGAGCTTGAGGTGTTTTTTGCAAACATTCAACTTGCTATGAAATCCATTGCTTTGGATGCCATGGCTAAACCTATACTTTTGAATCCTCTCACATGACTTTGGTGCATTCTTTCAGTTAGTAGAGTGCGTTTTTATTCTATTCTCGAGTATTTCAAATTGGCAAAAATTGTTATGGTATAAGTTTTTTGGAGTGTGGAAGATGAATAGTGCTTCAGTTTGTTGGCATTTTGGAAATCCAAGTTAAGGAATTGACTTATTGATAATTAGGGTTTAGTTGTCATAATGTTCTCCCAAAAATTCTACACCATTCACAATTTTCCATATGCAAATGCATATGAGTAGTGGTGTGAATAATGTCTCTATATGGTGTGGTAGCATAATTTATTGAAAACTCTCAATTTTCCAATTTTGAAGTTGGACTATCTTTTACTTGGGTTATGGTATCCACTACCCAATGAATATTGGTTTGTTTTTTGGTAAGTGAATCCTACTAGTATCAAATCAAAAACTTTGTACCTTGCAAACTTCAATGTCTTTTGTGTGATGGGCATTTGTGATTGCAATGGAGCTTGTATCATGTATCTGTTGCTTTCACTAAGGGGTTTTTTCTAGCACACTTGTGCTGCAATGGGCTTTCTGAAAGGTTCAATCCTCTCAAAGTGATTGTTACATTATGTAATTGTGTGTTTTTCAGGTTGCAACTTGCATCATGCATGGTCCTTGTTCAAGATTGAATTTTGAATTTTGATACATATGTTCATTTCTGACTCCTGATTTTGGATGCTTTTCTGGAGCTCCCTAGTTCAACCTCTAAGGTCCAGAGGTAAATAGCCAAAAATTCTCCTATTATGATTTCATAGAAGTCAAAATCCTACCAATATTAAAACCTTGGTAGCCAGAATCAGCCACTTCAGGGAAAAAAAGTGCTCAATTTAACTTCATTCCCCCTTAAGAGATCGCAAAAAGTTTACTCATAAAAATTTCTTTTTAGCTAGTTACATCTCTGAGTCATTCCAATCTGTAGACAATTCAGCATCACAAGTGTTGAAACAGGAGCCAGATATGATATTTTTCCAACACCAGAAAAGAAGAAAAACACCGTTTGAAAGAGGGACATGGTCTGACACTTGACTACTAGACCATCTTTCACTGCTGGGTTTTGCACATGGTTTTGTGGAGTGCTGCTCAGAACCATTAGACCCAGAGTCCACATTAGTACATACAGAAGAGAGTACATAGTTGGAATTTGGGTGTGGGTGGGGAACTGGGTGATAGGACTCAGGACTCAGGAGGAGGTATGGACAATTAAAAGTTTGAAGATGAGCAAAATGTACGCTATCAAACATTGATAGTTACTGAACAGTTCAGGTGCAACTACTTCAATGGAGCTCCGTCTCCAACACACGTCTGTTAGTGGCCCCCATTGCCCTCTTCAGCTTGTGGGAAGCTCCTATAATTGTTCATTCGTGTAAATTCTTCTTCATTTATTGGTCACACTTTCATTATTTTCATCAATGCACGTGAGAAAGATTTCCACAAATTGAGATTTCTTATTATTCACTCTGATTGTCTTCTTGGATCCATCTTGTCCAGTCTCCATTGTATGCATGGTCTTTTAGGGTGTTTTCGTTTTTCCGCCACCTTTGCTTTTGCCATCATCTTTCCTTAAAAACATCAGCAATTTCTTCTTTCCCAGCCTCCATTATAGGTTTAGGGTTTAGGAATGAGGGATTAGGGTTTTGAGAATATTCAAAAGCAAGAAATACAGTGTTCCCATTATTTTTCTTGCTTTTGGGCATTTTCAGTGTGTATGACAATGATAATTTAAACCGATATATATCAATTCTTTTGGATTTGATCTTTCATGACAACATTTTCATAATTTTGTTGTTTTTGGCTAGACTCAACTTTCTCATCCATCTTTCCAAATTATAAATTTATTGGGTGAAATGTGGGTCAGAAAAGTTCAGATTGTTGGACAATGGATGAAAACAAAAATTAGTTTCAAAAAATGAAATCCAAGAATGTTGAAAAAGCTGGTAATTTATGGACAAATTTTGAACTAGTTAAAATAGATGAAATTTGGGAAAGTTGAACACGGAAGACACTTATCATTGCTTCAAGATGGAAGTAACAAAAAACAAATTGAGCTAAATTGCCTTCAAATTAATTTTTTTCATCAATATGTTAGACTAAGTTTAGTATTTCAAACTTCTAAATGCCTTTAGCCACCAAATGACCTTGAATGGCCATTTGCAACCAAGAGGTCAACAATTGGGTGGGAGGTAACAAATGTCTTTTATTTTGCAAAAACTTGGATGCAAAATTGAAAAATTCCCTAAAATGTGGAGATTTGTTATATCATTGTACAAAGGTTCAATATGGTTTTTCTCTCACAAAAGGCCATTTCTTTTGACATATGTGTGACATAAACTTTGTGGTTCCATCCATTATAATGTACAAAATTATGTGGTGTTTATTATCACATATTTTACACTAAAGTGACAATTTGACATTACGTATTGGAACATATACTGCAAATGTTATATGTGCCATTTATATGTACTATATTTTGCAATAAAAATCACATATTGTACTGGATGAAACCACAAACTTTACCTAATGCATGTGCCATGAGCCATGATTGTTTTGTGAGAAAACCACATTTTATTGAAGTGTATATTATTTAAATGTGCTTCTTTAGATTTTCAAATTCATCAATATTGGGAAACTAAAAAAATTCGCAAGATTGATTGACCTCCCAATCCATAAATGTTTCCTCATTCATTTAGTTTTTCCATTTACTGTTCAATATCTTCTCTTTGTAGTTGATGAAAACCTTGGAAATTATGAATAAATTTCTGAAAGGAAAATTCATTGAATATGCGATTACATTTACTAGTCAACTATATCATTAATTAACAACTATGTTTTATTGATCTAAGAAGAAAAATATAACTTATACTTAGCACTGAATGGTCAAAATGTTTATTGAAGAATTATGGTGAATGATCCTGAAACTAAGCTGCTAGAAGTCACCATTAAGTGCCATATTAGTGAGGTTATCTTCAATATCATTTCATCAATCACAAACTCTACCTTATTTTACAATCCACATGAAATAATTCTTCATTTTAACACACTGAAATCCATAGAATGAATTTTTAGCTTAACACCAAAAAATATATGTACAAATTTGGGAAAAACTTTCATCCAAGAATCCAAAGTTCTAGTTGGCCCCTTACTACTACTTAGTGCTCTTTGTCAAAGAAAGGATGGCTATTTGCAAATGTTTGTTGATTACTGCTGAAAAATATGTTTAGCATAAAAGGTCACACTTATGCCACTTTTAATCTTTGGGCCTCTTAATCAATTGAGTTGTGCAAGAAATTGATCGTCATAAGACTTACATCAAGAAATTGATCATCATGAGACTTACTATTGTACATAATATATGGTGATGAGTGGAAGATGACATTAAAAGTGCATAGAAATCATTTTGAGTATTAACAAGAGCTTGATGCTTATGATATTATGAGTGCATTGCTTGTATTATAACATTCAATGATGACACATTTGGTGGTTTTCTACATAAAATACATTTTCATTTTTCCAAAGACATGAGAATTATGTACAACATATTTAAGACAACTTAAAAGTAGTTGGGTGGACCATCAAGGGTTCCAACCATTTCCAATGTTTGTCCTTGATGTGTAACATTCTTTGAGTTTTAAACTTTTATCAATGATTGTTAATATATGTTTAATCCATTTGGCTAAGAAACAATGGTTATTTAAACCAATGTTGGTTAGTTCTCCAGTTTGGAGTGTTAGACCGGTGGGTTCAAGTTCAAGGTTTTCTGATTTGAACCCAACTTACCATGCTTTTAGTGGAATCATCACAAGAATCAAACCATGAAATTAGCCTTTTGCTAGAATCAGAACTTCAAAAATAACCTCTTAAAAATAAATTCAAGTTTCTAAGATAAGCATATTGAATTAAAAAAAATTGTCAACAAATAAGCTGAATCTTTTAGGCAAGTGTTTTTTTAAAAATTAACAAAAACAATTCAATACTTTCATAAATTTCAGTTTTAACTTGTTATAAAACTTCATTATACCTATAAAAAATTTCAATCTTGTCAAAGGTGTGGCTTGTACATGAAATTAGACTTAATTCTTGAACAGGGCCCACATAATTCTGAATTTGAAGAAATTGTCAAAATCGAAATCACAAAGTTTAAAAACTCAACCCACAACCAAAGAACCAGCCAAAACTTTTAAAAGTGTCAAAACCAGGTTGAGAGGTTCTTTCAAAAGGAAAAAGCAAACAACTCTGATTTAAACTGCATTTCATAACACTTCATATGCTGTTTATTTTGCTGCTTTCGGTGTGAACTGTCAATCACTTGTGAGGTCTATTTTAAAATCATGTGGAATACATTGAAAGCTCTCCACTTGATTGTCAGCTGGACATAAGTTGCAAAATTACCACCTATTTGTAGCCCAGGCCCCACTACGGGTCCCATAGATATTATGTTAATGTATGACATGTTAATGGCTGAAGTTTGTTGAAGGGGCAACCTTGGTAAATGTCACCTTAGAGGCCTTATTTTAGTGTTAGTGTGATTAGTATTAATTAGTTGAGGAGAGAGCAGGATCAACAGTTTATTTCTTTTGGTGATGGACATCTTTGATTGATTCAACACCTAGAAAAATAAAACCCCAAGTTCGACAGACTCTTTAAAATAGAACATGTCCACTGGGCCTAATGATGTAAGTGTGATAAAAAACTTCTGCACACTGAAAATAGACATAATGTAGTATTCTCCTTTGGGCAAATTAGATAGTTTACAAGAGAATGACTTTGTGCAAAACATATGGTATAAAGTGTGCTGCTATTGTGAACGTATTGGAAATTGGGGAAAATTTTGTGAACAGAATGTAATGGGAACATGAAGGAACCATAAATGGAATACATTTGGGAACACCCAATTTCCAAAAATCCCATCCACCCCTCCTCCCCACCACATGCCCCCAAGAATAAAACTTGGCCTCTTTGCCTCTTTGGGATATGTTGCCTCACCTCCTTGGCTGGGAAGGATTTGAATTTCTAATCACATCTTGGTCACCATTGTGATCTAGGCTAATAGGAGGGACATGAATTGTGGGAATGATAGTATCATAAGATATGTACAGCTAGATTCTAAACTTTCCTCTAGCATTACAAAGTATAATGTTACATGACAATACTGACATTAGGAATAAAAACCTGATTCGCAAAACTTCTCAAACTATATGGACCAAGTCCACAATTGGCAGGCACACTTTTTATAAAAAGATCATGAAACAAACGCAACTTCAATATTAGTTTTAATGCACATTGGAGATGCTCTTTTCCATTAAAAATCCTCTGAAAAACTGAGGTATGTTGTGGGGGTACTCAGAGGATGTATCAGATTCCTCCTCGCCACAGTTTAATTGCCCCTTACTTGCAGGCCTCCTGGTGCCAGGGTTTGAACATGATCCCCTCAAAAGCAAACACTTTGACTGAACAAAATTGCAGAAAGAACACAAGCCCATCAAGTGACATGAAACTTTTAATAACCTGTCACAAAAAAGGCCCAGAACACAATTGACCCATCATGCCACAGATAAAGAAATCTGAAAATCACTCAAATTTTTTATTTAATTTTATGATTTGGAGTAGGATTGAAGATTTGTCAAAGTGGAGCCTCTAGTTTATTGTTGGGGAATCCAACATTAAATTATCATCCAAATGTAATATTAAAATAGCATACTTTCAAGATGAGAAAGCTAGTGTTATCTTGATGATTGTGTGATGTCATGCTTTGGAGATTTTGTTTCAATCTGCCATTAAGGCCAGAGCAATCCCTTGAAGATCCTTCACCTCAAGCCCAAAATTGAAAAGTGGTGTTTTCAACTTTGAAGATGAAAAATCTGAGCCCATTTTGGGCTTGGGGTGAAGGATCTTCAGGTGATGGCTCTGGCCAGCTTTATGGCAGGTTGAAACGAAATCATGGGAAATGATGAAATTGTGTAACATGGTTAGATAATTGGAGTGCAAGATGTATTTTAAAATATTTACCTCAAAAACTACTGGCCGAACTCTGCTCTTACTCACACATTGCCTCCAATTTCAAACCAAACTATTGCCTCAAAATCTTACACTTGTGTGCTTTCTCAGGGCATAGCCATTGTCTTATTTTTAATTTTTAAAATATTTTTTCCACATGAAACAAGTAGCTCATTGTATAAAGATTCTGCCCTTTACTTCAAACTCAACACTTCCCTCACTTGATCTAGAACCCTTAATCTAGATGCATGCATTTCTATAGGACATGCCCATTCATCCATCATATGCACATATAATAATGTAGATGTCACTCAGACATTAAGTCAAGTTTGAGCCAAAATATTATGTCCAAGTTTTGCACCAATATGTGGATTAGTTTTGTGTGGGTATATATCTCTTACTCAGATATATATACCCACTAGGTATGGATAGGATGTATTATTTATTTAAACTTATTTTAACTCTCAAATTAACATATTTTAATGAAGCACATACCCAAAAATATATAAATTTGAAAATTTACACCCTATTCATAACCTTAAATATATTTTTAAAATACTCATATTCAAAGTGATATGTTTTTGCGTTCGGGTTTTAAAAAAAAAGTAAATATGATTCAAACCCTAAACATTGTTAGTTCTATTGATTAAATGAGGTGTCTTTCAAATTATTATTTTGGTTGAGGAGGGAGGGGGGAATTAGCCAATTTGAATAGCCCCATCACCGAGAAAAAGAAGACAACTGTTCAAAATTTTGGAAGCTCCCCAAAATATAAATTTTTATGTGATGACATATTGTTTATCTTTTGGCATTGGTGAGGATTGTTAACATCGTGTAATTAAGTGCACATATTAGGAGTGGTGGTGTGGTAAGGATATATGTTAAATAAAAGACCCCTTACTTTGGTGGTCCATAACTTTCACATTATTTCACAGAATTACATGATTCAAAAGCTTAGGAGGGTGCCAAAAATGAGTTACAATTATCTTTAGACTCCATCACCAATTCAAATCAACTATGACATCATTGTCTTTTGATACACAAGTGTTTAGTCATAAAGCATGTTTATTCTTGTTCAAGATGAATCAAGCATTTTAATTCTTGCATTTTGACATTGAATTTTATCATTGAATTATTCTTTAGAATTCCAGCATTTTCCTTTATTTTTAATTGAATAATTAAATTAATTTAAAAATACAGAGAGTTTTACTCAAGGTTGACATTTGCCATACATGTGTTGGTGTGCTATTCCAAAATTTGCAATTTTTATAGCCATTTTATAATAATATAATATCTTCACTGATTTTGAGAAGGAATGGTGTGTGCATTTGATTATGAAAAACCACATTTTACCCAAGGAAAAAAAACCTTGATTGTTCACAATAGAGTTTTGACTGCTTTAAACATTCATTTAAAGATTGTTGAAACACCATTAAATTGCACCAAATTTTCATCATGTTCAAATTTTGCAAATAATGGAGCCTAGATACTCTCCAAAAAACAAATAACAATCTAAATTATTGTGTTCCCATGGTTACTTTTCAAAACCTCACTAGGATAATATTTTTAAGCACTATCTACCCACCTTGTGGTCCTTTCATGGTGTTTGCACCCTTATTATAAACCAAGTTCAGCAAGTACAACCTTTGAAACTAAGGTACTTAAAAACCTACTTCAAAAACTTGTAGTGTTCTTAGCACATGTTCCCTTGAAGTTCCCATGAAGTTCCCTTGAAATCTCTTGTGTTCTCATGGGTTTTTCTACAAAGTCTAGTTCTGAAACCCTAAAGCTTGTTAGCTCCTGTTTTTTCCTCACTCTTTGCCTAGACTAGACTACTTAGTTGCGATTGTTGTGTAACACCATAGTCTTTGAGTGGAATTTCATGTGGAAAGTGCAAGCACTGGAAAGTTATGATCTACAAGCCAGAAGCTTATCACAATTTTTATTTCTATTTCAACAACTGGTGAAGCTCAGTTCTTCTTTCTTGATTTCTCATTGTATGGTCTCAGAGTAAAGATGAAAGTTCAACTAGACTTGCAAAGCCTTTGTGGTATTGAACATTCAGCTCAGTAAAAGTTCAAATCCATTGTTCTTATTTGAAACTATGTGTATTCAACATACTCAATTTTTTGTGTACATGGCGTACTCATGTACTCTGCCTTCAAATTTCTAGTACCCATACTCCTTACTTGGTGACCTTGCTCTAATTAACCCACCATGCTAGCTGCTATAGAACCATACTAATAATCATCCAGGAATCATCAAACTCATAACATTTGGGTAACCTAATAAGCTCAAATTATGCATGGGGTGAAGAAGCTACAGGTGACCAACAAAGACTGGATTAGTTGCAACATAGTTTTCTAACAAACTCTCTAAAAATGCAGGCACTCTACACCTGCTAATGGCAACAACAAACAACTGAAGCAATTGTAAAATCTATGTAACAAAAATGTTGATGTCTGTCCGTCATACTCATTCACATACCTACTTACAAACCTTTCCAATGCCCCTTCAAACCTACCTATATAGACCTGCACTTCCCCCTTGTACTGAAAGAAACACTGAGGTCAATGCTAAATTGATGTTACGTCTGAGTCTCATGAAATTTCCATAGTTTCGAATTTGAGAATTGAACATTGAACATTGAAGCGCTGATGCTTAATCTGATGAGAATTATACCTGAGGAGAACTTTCTTTCCTATCCAAAGCAAGCAGCACGTATAGCAGCAGCTGCACAGCAAAGCACAAACTGTAGTTCATATAGTGCATGTTTCCAAGAAGAATCATACAGGCTTGCAAGGAGTAGCTGTTTGAACTTCATTAGTGATTCAAGCCGTGCACGTGGTCTGCGTATGTGACTAGCCTAAACCACAGCTACTTGTCAAAGACAGCCAAGTAGAAATTCAAGAACTAATTTGAATTAGTCCTTGCAGAATGATCAGTGACACTGAATATGGAGCAATGAGGAAGCTAGATAGCGAACGTACAGATAGTGTTTTTGTACATGGAATTATACACTAGCAACATGTGCAACACTTGTGTAAATTATAGAGTAAACTATTGTAACTGCATCATGTGATCTTCGAGTCTCCCTTAGTCGCGTCCTTTCATGCATCTGATGATGATGTGAGGATTTTGCAGTACAAAATCAACTGATCTCTAGTGCTGAAACGCTTTGCACAAGATACAGACACACGCTGATTGACGATCAGTACACTAGGATTCAAACTTATATATGTATGGACTACGAGGAAAGGACTGATGCCGATGATCTAGTTAAAGGCTAAAGCTAGTACTGGATCCAATTGAGTTGGATGTCATGTACTAGCAGCACTAGGTCATTGAGTTTTGTTTTCGGCACTAGTCATGGTACTCATCCTTTCTCAACCTAATGCTCTACAGTAATTCCCACCAGTCAAGAATTAAGTCTGGCCCATCAGATCGTTCGTGAAATGCTCAGCTTTATAATTCAATAATATGATCGGTATGTAATAATATATGGGTCTTAAACGATCAAGTTTTATTAAGTGGAGCTCATGAGAAGTTGTCATGACACTTGCTAAAAATTGCTGCACATGATTGTTAATCTGTTTTTTCTGGAGGATCGACCGAGGACTAGTGCATGTTGTAACTACTCATGTAGCCCTGCGTCTGCGCCATTCTTCTCCAGAACTTAATGTTGTGATCTTGTTCACCTGCAGTGAACAATAACAAAACCCATTTTTGAATAATATACTAGTTACAATAGTATAATACACTAGTTATGATAACTCGCGGTTTCAGCTGGCAGGCATCTCTTGATTACCAGCTCGCAACTCCAGGAATGCAGCAGCTGACATGCAACTTTGTTCAAACTCTTTATATGCCGCAAGGCTCTTGAAATTTTTGGTATAGATCTGAGTAAAGTATATTGCTGTAGAAACTAGGAGTTGCAGGAGCTGGTATGATCAACACTGATGATCGTGTTCATACCTCATGAGAATTTGGACGTGAGACAGGACGTGCTGCTGCTGCCGCTGGAATCTGCAGAGACTGATGGAACTGTCGACCAACTTAACTCGAATTGAGCAGAGTTGTTGTACCCTAGAAGCTCCTCGATCATCTCTGAAGCGAATTTATCTTCGTCATGACTCGTATCACTCTGCTCTGTCACTGGACGTTCACTAGACTTTAGTGGAAAGTTGTTGCTAATTCCGAACTCAACTTTTCTCAACCAGTTCGACTGCTGATCACCCTGCTGCCCTCCTGTCTTTTTCTGCCATATCCCAAGATTAGACTGCTCCGCGTCAAGGCACAAACACGTGAGGGACTGCTCCATTCTCGTACTAGTGTCATTATTCAGCTGCTGCTTGATCCCATGTTGCATCACGTTCTGCTGATTCTGAGCCGCTAAGTACCAGCGATGGATTTTTGCACATAGATTGGGAGAGAGCATCTGGATTTTTGGATGGTGAGGAGCGTTTGGGTCCAATGGGAAATTGGTGCGTGCTCGAATACCACACATGAGTCGAGCAGCTTCGTCGTAGGCATGCGCTGCATCCTCAGCGGTTTCAAAAGTCCCTAGCCACAGTCTAGTCTTCCTGCAGCAAACCCTCCCCCCCACAAAACACCCAACCCCATTAGGAAATTCTCGAAGTGATGCAAATATAGGTTACTATACCTTAGGCTGAATGTTAGATCGTTTGACACTAGAGGTGCAGCTGGTCCCTAGTCTTCGACCTATGCTTCGGCCTTTCTTTCATAACCAGCTTGCAACGCAATATCCTTTCGTAGCTTGGCAAGCTTGGTACATGATTTATGCACAATACTCTGGTAGCTTCAACCATGAGCGGTTTGTCATTAGAAGAGACCAGGACGAAACCCGCTTAAATTCTTTGTCCAGGGATTGCGGTTTTTGGATCAATGTTGCTTGGAAGACTGAAATTCTAGCTGCAATTCTGGAGAGCATCGAGACAGTACAAGAGGACAGCAAGCTCTTCAAGCTGTTATTCAGGCTAAAAGCAGCAGCAAACAACAAGTAGAAGCTGAACAAGCTGGCAGAGTGTGCAGCAGGTGCTAACAGGAACTCGCTGGGACTTAGGTCGATAAGTATGGTTGAGAACTAGCTACCCGCTACCTAGCGACATGATCAGAGGTAAAGAGAGAGGGGAAGTCCAGAAATATACAAGAGCGGGTGACGAATCTCCGATACCCAAGAGCCCCAGTGTCTTTGCCGCACTCCCCTATATCTCTGAGTCCGTCCCATTTCCTTGAACCTGCAGCTCACTCTCGATCGAAGGAGCTCTCTTTCTCTCTTCTTGCTAGAAAACAACAGTAGGCTTTTCGCCACAAAGGATCACCGAGGGAAGGAGCTTAAAAAGAACACTATAGAGTCAAGACCAACTTGCTGTCGATAAGACAAGAATATATATCCGCCACGGTTTTTAGACGCTGCACCGCCGTAGTGTGTCCCCTCTTGTTGTGCCTGAATATGGAAAAATGAGGCCTGGTTTTCTGAGGGGTGATCAGGAGCGGGAATAATTCACGCTGCCAAAGCGGATCTAGTCCCAGAGAACAGCAACAGCAGCAGCAGAAGAGTTCACCTCCCGTTTAAGTAGTCTTTGACAACGGGATCAGTACCCGGGACCTGGTCAATCCCTCCGTCAGTTTGCAACAACTCTGGCGCTTCCTTGTAACCCCGTCCCGTTTCTTGACGTCTGAATGTACCTTTGCCAACGTCACGGGACTAGTACTGTATTGTGCGCCCGAGTAGCAGCAATACTAGACTTCCTTCAAACTAGCTCTAGCTCCCGTTGGCCGGCACTAGTGGTCGTCATTGTTGTTGGAAGTTGGAAAAGTAAGACAAACTGTAAGTTGAATTAATTATGGAAGTTGCTGGTGCCCGTGATGGACTCTTGCTCCCGGCAGTCATGTATTATTGAATGATATTGCAGCTCCTGCCATCAGCTGAAACACTCATTAAACTACACAATCGTTGTCAACCTAAGGGACTCATCGGTTAACCATTACCCTCCGTATAAATCACCAATCTTACTTAATTAGAAAAGTACTTGTACAGCATCCAGGGATGATGTTCGAGAGAGATCCTGCAAGTGCAATTGAGATCCAAGCGACTAGAGCTTCAGTCTTCCAATAAGTGTGTACAAGCAATCTAAGTAGCTAATTAGAGAAACTCCACCGGTGCTCAATGTGTGACCTTGCAAATTAAAATTAGATGTAGAAAAGTCAAAACATGCTGGTTTGGCTCAGCAAAATGCATTTTGGCCAGCATTTTTGCACAGTTAAAGCGTAGTAAAACCTGACACCTGCTTAGTTTGATTGGTCCAGGCGGGTTGCTATTGGTAGTCCCTCACCTATTTGTAGTCCCCGGATGTGAGAAAAATATTTTGCAGGGTTACATACTGAGTACCGCTCGAGATGCTCTTACGTAGCAACACTACAAGAGAATATGGTTCATGGGTGAGGGAAACTTTGTAGTTTGATGCATCATGAATATGTATAATATGTGGCGTTTATCATAGAAAATATTACACTGATATTGTAATTTGACATCAAGTTGTGACATATATTATACAAATATCAAATTAATGTCAAGTTTCAATATTAGTGTGCCACAATAGACACCAAATATTTTATGGTATGATGAATGAAACCACAAAGTTTACTTCACACATGTGTCATGAGTCATGGCCTTTTAGTGTAGGAGAAACCACATTCTGTTGTAGTGCAAGCTTGCGGTGATTGAGTATGCTGTAGAAGTGTAATACGCAGTATAAATTGAGTGACCTGATGATCATCTGGAGTAGAAAACATTGCACTTTTTTTGCCAAGACCACCAGTAAAGTGCACGCCAGCAGCATGAATTGACAAGTACGGACAAGTACTTTGCAAACGTATATACGTAGCCCCCATCGCATGACAACAGCAAGGTGCATTTTATATACGGGGTAAAGTCTACATGAATTGATTCCAGTGTTGGATCATGACTAGCATCGTGTACGTGGAATCTGAGTCTGGTCGCTATCCGATGGCGCAAACATCTACTGAGTCACATGAGTCTTTTTGTTATCCGGGCGACGATGATGTAGTCCATGACCAGCTCCTGCCAAAATATATAACTCCCCCAAGCTGCTCAGGCCCTTCAACGAACGCGAGGGCTGCTGCAGTAGTGCAGTGGTAAGAGTGTCTGATGATCACCATGTAAATTTGTGAATTTGTCCTGTTGCTGCTGGCAACAAGCACCAGATCGATCCTGGCAAAGCACTGGGGGGTAGGGGAGGGAATCAGGATGGATTTCCAGGAAGCAATAGTCAGTAGATTATATGAGTCCTCCTCGGCATCTAGCACGACTGTAGTTTTCCAAATGTCAGCAGCTCCAGTGGTCACCCACCAGCATGTTCCCAAAATGCTGCAGGCCAGTGGTTTGCTTGCTCTGGCACCTTGACCCTCGAGCACGACTAGTCGCCTGCATTATAGCAGTGGACTTCCTGCAACAAGCTGCCCGAAGGCCCACCTGCTAATGTCTACCTGCCATAATTAAGCTTGTCTACATATGTAATTAACTACCCACTTAATCAATGACAAAGTGGGGTCGTAATTCCACTCTCTGTTAACTGCACATTACAACTGCTGCCACTGCCACACAGTTTAAAGGATTAATTTGAGAAGAATTGAAATCTGGAAACAGAGACCAAGTGCATTTCTTACTCTATTACAAGTAGAGAATCTCCACCCACACCACTGGTTTTTTAAATGCTTTTGTCAGTGTTTACCGCATTGAACACTTAGTGTAAATGAATGGGTATAACGATATAGTATAGTATAGTGTGAACCATATTAATTAGTTCACAGGTGCGCTCATAACTTTTTCGTTTTTATTTTTGGAAAGAGCCATATTCGTTGGCCGATCAGCAATGTTTTGGGAGCATTGAGCACTCCCCCAATGGAAGCACCTCTTTTGACCCCCAGTTGCAAAATAGAAATAAATGTATTCCCCAACAACCCACCTTTTCAGTTTATATACTTTGGGCAAACCATATGAGATAAAATTGAGGTGCTATTGGGAATGTCTTAGGTAATAACTTGGGAACTTGGGGAACCTCAAGGGAACATAATGAAAACATGTTGGGAACGCATTGAAAACAAGGAAGAAAAATCAAAAGATAACTCCCCCAGCTCCCCCAGAAAGAAAAAACCAGGGCCCATCAGAAGTGCATGCTGAGCCTTCCCATTGGCTGCATGAAATTTCTATTTCCAAAACTGTTCGTCACCATTTTGGCCTGGGCTAATGGCTGGGTCAATGATTTGGGGACATAGTGTGATCCATAATAATTAGTTGGGGGGATTCTTTCCAAGTTCAGATTTTTGTTTTGCAATGACACTTTTTTATGACTTTTTGATTGGCCCATCAAAAAGAAATTTGAAACATATGTGTCCCAACATATGCTCAGTTATATAGGTTCGAACAGGACAACATTGGGCACAGCATATGGGACAAAGTGAGTTGCTACTGGGAACATGATGAGAGAACAAATTGGGAACCCCAAAAAATCCAACACCTCCCACCCTCCCCAAAAGAAAAATAATTGGGTCTATTGGATGCATGTTGTAGTCCTCACTGACCTTAGCAATTATGTTCGTCACCTATTTTGGCTTAGGCTACTGGCAAGGGCATGAATCATGGGAACATAGTGTAAATTATTCCCCCATCCCCACCAATACACATAAACAATTTGGACAGTCTAAATTGAGAGAGGCTATTTAATTCTCACCGCCTGGGGCATTCAGTATAAATGGTCAATCAAAAAAGTCATTTTGAATTTATTGGCCCTCTTGGATGCACTGTATTATAGGCATATGTACGAGCCTAAAGTAAGTTTCACATTATGGGATGCTCTACTTCGGCCAATACATTGCGTTTAAGCCAATTCAGTGCTGGCGTGGGGGACATGCTCTAAGGAGCATGCACAGCAGAAACTCCCATTTGAGC
This sequence comes from Sphagnum contortum, assembly GCA_963920785.1. NCBI lineage: Eukaryota > Viridiplantae > Streptophyta > Sphagnopsida > Sphagnales > Sphagnaceae > Sphagnum > Sphagnum contortum. The sequence goes on along the minus strand of OY987292.1, from coordinate 14,128,466 downwards.
CTCTATGAGCCTCTATGACTATTAGCACATCTTAGGTGCAACGTTAATTCCTCCACATCCTCATCCATAGACCTGAAAGAGTGAATAGAATAAAGTGATACATCATTTAAATCTTATCACTTCAACCAATCATTATAATTGACCAATCAAGTACAGTCATTTCTTTTGATTGGCTTTATTGCAACACATCACTAACATAGGCATGGGTACTGGCCCAAAGCAGTTTTACACTATTTGGTTGCAATACTTCATCTAAAATACATTGGAAAGGCCATTTTACTGCTGCCATTGGGCATAGGCATGCTCTTATGAAATCACTTTAATGTTGAACTAATTCCTCCTAGAATTGCTTTTAACATTTCATCAACATTTAATTTTCAGGATTGATTCATCTACATAACGTCATTAAGTACCCGCCTTCTTAGGAAGGGCTATTAGCCTAGGATAAAAAAAGATGAAAAACAATTTTAGGAATAGAATTTTCATGCCACCATTGAGACAGCTCAACATGCACCTATAAGGGTTCACCTTTTGTTTTGGGGGGGGGTTTGGGTGGTTTGGGGGGTTTGTTTAATTCTTTGGATTTTGTGTTCCCACTATATTCCTATGTGTTTTCAATACAAAGGGAACTTGGGGAACATCAATATGCTCTCAATATAAACACATTTTTATCTCATAATTTGTGTCCAAAGTAGAACTTTCATAACCTATGAAGGTGCGCAAAAGGGAAGCACCTTTGTACTTCTATATTGGGGAGTAGCCTTTTTCTTACGAGTGAAATTTTACCTAAAGAAAAATAGTCAAAGCTTTACAATTGCCAAAAATGAGATTTATTTTTATAATCATCACATTTATATACTTGGTTTTCGTTGTGTACTCAAGAATATAAAAGGATGATTAAATATTTGCACTTTATTTCTGATTTATAGCCAGATTTGACTAAATCTTCATAGGGACAATTGTCACTTTTTCTACATCTTCCTATGGATGACTGCTACTTTGACTACTAACAAAAATTCGATAAAAGAAACATCACTGCTGGGGAGTGTTTGAAGGTCTCTTTTCAAAAAAGAACTTTGGTTGCACCCTCTTCCCTAACTAATTAATACATGGAACAATAGGTACCCGTAACTAATTATATTTCCAAGTGTTAATGTTGACCCAGTTTTTTTTCCTTCTAGCCTGATTCCGATCATGTCCAGATATACCTTACCCTAAGCTCAGTTTCTATCATTAAATAATCCTCAAAAAATATTGAACCAAAATTTAGTGAAAGAAAGGAAGTGAACAAGTTGAAAATCATCATAATTATCATAGGCTATACTTTCAATGATTTCACCACTCATATCACAATATTATATAGTAGATGATGGAAAAAAAGAAGAGTTCATAATTTCAAATTTCAAAAACGAATTCATTTTTTGAAAAAATAATAATTATTCATTTTGTCAATGTGGAAAATGACCCTATGCTACGGTAATTATATTATTGAAGGCATATGATTTGATGATCAGCCAAACAGTACTAATAATTATTGGCATCCATCATTAAATATTTTAGGTGGCGAGTGTAGGATCGAGAGCTTGCTGGGCTTGGAACTTGGAAGACGAATTATTGTTTGGAATTTGCTGCTGCCCATCAGGCCTCTTCAACTATAAATCCACTTACTGATCTTTTCAGTCTTGAATCTTGAGCTAGTAGCTTAATTTAGTTTTAACACTTGGTAGCTGATATTCTGATGAATGAATGAATGAATGGTGAGACATAGAATTTTTTTTTAATCTCCGAACCAAATGCTCTTAGCTCAATATGCAGCATTAACACAGGACACAAAGTACCCTTATGAATTAATGGTAGGATATGAGATCCGGGGCACAGAAGACTTAATGATTTAATGAAAGATGATTACACTTAATTAGTTTAATATTGGTAGCTCATATTCTTATGAATGAATGGTGAGACATAGATTTATTTATCTCAGAACCAAATGCTCTTAGCTCAATATGCACCATTAACACATGACAAAGTACTCTTATGAGTAAATGGTTCTGGGATATGGGATCCCGGGCACAGAAGACCAGCCCTTAATGACTTAATATGAAAGATGATTACACTTAATGTAGACCTGGAGTTTGAGATTTGAACATGAGTTAATCTTCTAGCTGCCATCTTATTTCTGCATTTAATAGCGTTAGTGACGTCTTCATGTGTCCTTGTTTAATTAATGTAAAGTACAATCTGTAGCCAGCTTAATACGGGAGGTCAAACTAGGCAGGAAGATGCTGTGTGATCATGTGGGTTGGTGAAAAGCATTTTGATCCCAAAAGCTAAACGATAACCACATTAGTCTAAAAGCCTCCAAGAATTCTTAATTCAAGCATTTGAGAGGAGGCTTGAGCATTGGTGAGATCTTACATTATTTAGTCTCCAGAGGTTTTGGAAGCAATAACTTACTTTCCGTTTGAGCTTCCTTCTTCTTCTTTTTCTGTTTGTTTTTGGGAGATCATGAGCTGATGAAATGGCTTGGATCTGCAGGGTCAATCAGTTCTGAGTGCAAAGTTGGAAAACCGCTGCGCCCCATATAAGTAAAGTACATCCCTGATGTAAAATGCATGTGTGCAGAATTTAAATTATTTGAGCAAGTGTGGAGTCATGTGTTTGTCCCCAATTCTTTTATATTGCTCCAACAACTCAGACTCAAGAGGCCAACAGCTAAGAATAGAAGATATTAAAACGTGGACTTTCTAATAGGGGGTTTCTAATGGACAAATTTCCTCTTTGATTCTGTTTTTTTTTCAAATACCTGGAACCAGTAGTTTGTTGATTCTGAACTTTTTCAAATACCCAGTAACTGGCAATTCTTTGATTCTGTTTTTTTTTCAAATACCTGGAACCAGTAGTTTGTTGATTCTGAACTTTTTCAAATACCCAGTAACTGGCAATTCTTTGATTCTGTTTTTTTTTCAAATACCTGGAACCAGTAGTTTGTTGATTCTGAACTTTTTCAAATACCCAGTAACGGGCAATTCTTCGATTATGATTTTGTTCAAATATCAAAATACCTACTCAACACTGGTTATAAATGAGATATGAAAGTTCAAAGTTTTAAGCACAATTTTACATTGGTGGCTAACCCACTGGAACATAATATAAAAACCTGGGATTATTTTTTTAGTTTGGAAATTTGCCCACTAGAAACCCCCAAAGCCCATTTTATAAGTTTCTTTTATTTTTAAATTCGCTCAAAAAAAGAAGAAAGCTGTTAAATGAGCATAGCTGGGACATGCAAAGCTTTTTGCAGCACTAATTGCATCCATGGCTAACAATGGACTCTCAGTGTCATATTGGACCCAACAGTCAGCACATAGTAGTGGGGTGATGTTACATAGGCCAAGGGTATTATTAGTTGTGGCAGGTATATTTTCAATTTTTTTCTCAATCATTTCACATGTTTGCATTAAGGTGGACAAGAATGGTAAAGTAAGCCAGAAATGGAAGGTTGATGATTTTTTTATCATGTATTATGCATATGAAAATAATAAAATAAGATTGAACTGTGTAGAAGTGCGATAGAAAACCCTTTGGTCTTTTGTTACACTGATAAGAATTTATTTTCAAAATATCAGGCACAAAAAGTAAACCAAAAAAACTCCATTTAATTATTGGTAGATTCCAATGTCAGGTGGATATCAATTTTTCTGATATTTTTCAATTCTGATTTTTAAAATAAATTTTAATAATTGGGTTGGATCTTCTTTTCAAAGTAAATTATAACATATGTGTCAAGGATATGAAATCTCATCTAAAAAATCAGAATCCAGATTTCAGACTTTAAATTATCCTAGAAAATAATATCCATCGGATATCCAAGGCAATTCTCACAATCTGAATAACAATGTTCAAGAATTTTACTACAAAACCTATGTACAAAGGGATGAAATTATAAAGTAAAAATCAAATGTCCAAAAACTCATCTTGCTCAAACTCACCTTCATACTTTTTTAAAAAGCACCAACTTCGATCAACTCTATTGAGACAAAAAAGCAACCCACATTAAGATCAATTGGTCCATTTTGCTTATAAATATTCACTTATCTAAATTACCTGGTTATAGGCTACATTTTTTCAAATTTGTCAATATCCCAACCAAGGAAAAAATCCTTTCAATTTCAATTTTGGATTGCACAATCCCAAGGATCTAACAAGGAAATCAACATTTGGAATCAAGGACTCATGTTTTCCCATCACTCCAAAAAAATCATAATGTCCTTTGCATGAGCATGATACCTTTGGAACATCTACTATTCCCTAATCACCAACTCCTTAACTAGCTCACTAGTCCCAACAATCATTTCAAAAATGTCAAAACAAGAATCTTCATTATTTATCCAATCTACCACAATTTCAAATTCTAACATAAGGTGCAATACATGATGACGTGTCGATAGCAATAGAAGCAAAGCCCATCTATCATACTCTTCCACCATAAAAAGAAGAAACCAACCTACTAAGACTCTTGAATCTTGGTTTAACATTAGAAATAACACATTATGGGCTTTCTTCTTTTCATAGGAATGAAAGAAAACCATTTAAAACATCACATGCTTGTTTTTTAGTATTGGAAGGAAGCATAGACAACTCCAAAACCACAACCGTATCATCTTCTGTAAAATTAAACATAGTTGAAATATTCTAACTCAAATTAGTCCTTTCTGCAAATGCATGTTTTGTAGTCTCAAAAGCTTCAAATAAACCAAGAATTAAATGTTTTGGCTTCCAATCAAAACACAAAAACATTATAACCATGGCAAAATTAAACACCCTTGGACATCAAAAGTTCAAATCTAGTAGTGGCTAATTGGTTTTCTCCATTAGGTTAAGGTCAATGGTAAATTAAACTATTCATCTTAATTACAACATAGATGGAAAGTAGCCATTAAGTAGGCTTTACATATTGGAATATTATTTATGACAATGTTTAATATGAACATGTTTTTTGACTTTGTTACAATTGTATTTAAAAGTCACATGTTTAAAATAGGTATAAGTAAAATTTATTGAAATACAAACAAAGGTCACAACTTACAACTGGGTTGCAAATGGATGAAATGTTTTTTTTTTTCCTATTTTCAAGTCAATGGTGCACTAAAATGTAGTTGTAAACTTCCATTTTTTTCCTATTATTATCAAAATGCATCAAACATCTAATGCAAAAGTATGAAAGAACACAATATTCACTAATCAATTTCAAACATACTTGTTACTTTTATTTCATCAATTTTTTTCAATTTTTTTATTCAATTAGCAATAAACTTTATGGAGGCATATAAATGTTTTCATAATGACACTTTTAAATGATTTGAATCCACTTTCTTGTGTTTGTGTTCACATCTACCATAGGGTGAAAGCACACTAAGCCCCCCAAAATTGTAGTTACATGTATAATATTTCTACAATTAAATTTTTGATAATGTATGGACATCACATCTTGGATTATTTTTGCTTGTTTTAAGTATATTTGACTAACTTTAGACTTCATCTAATCAATTATTTGGAAAAATTCAACAAACATTGAAGATTTTGAATATATGGAATGTAATTGTGACAAAATAATACTCATCACAAAGTTTGAAAATTTGAGAATATACTTCAAAATGAGGGTTGTGGATGAAATTATTGGGTGAATTTTTTTATGATGTATGATATTGATATACATCGATTAAATTTAGGACAATTTAGAAATTCAAAGTTTTTGGATGAAATTTTATTCAAAAAATGTGTTTTTTTGCATTTGTTTAATAATGAATGCATAATAATACCTTTTTTTGCGAAAACACCACTACCATATAAAAAAGGAGGAGATTTTATAGATGGGCATTGCATTATTTTTTTAATTTTCTTTTGTTTAGTAATATTTTATGAATCATCAACATGAGGCCCTATGGCTATTGGAAAATTGTAAGTTATATACTCTATGTACATTCATTTTATCCAATCCTCTTCATCTAACTGTTGGATCAAAATTAATTTTGATTTAAAATGAACTTTGAATTCAAAAATGTTTTGTGCAAATTCTAAAAAACTTCACTTGTGTTTAGGATAACCAATGGATGCCATCTAGATTTTAGCTTGCTACATACTTTAATACTTGTTATACATCATCTTTTTTGACCAAAAGTGGTTTACCCTTAGTGTGTTTTCACCCCATATTTAGAAATTGGATTTTAGGCATGATATTTTTTTGGGTTTAATTTACAATTCTTTCACTTGCTAAATAAAATAAACTCATGTGAAAAAAACTTTGATGAAGGACACAAATGCAAGATTAAACACTTTAACCATACATTCTTCACAAATTGCCAAGGAATAGTATGGTTTTTTACAACCAAAAGTACAAGATTCTCCAAAAAACTTCCTACTCCACATCATTTTTTTTAAAAGCTTTTTCTTTGGAGGGAAAATATGAAAAATGGATCAACTTTATCTATATTTGCCTTTTTAACAAACTACCTTTTAAAACTTCCTTTCATTATAAGGTTGATTTCCTTTTTTTTTAAATCAATTTTTGCAACTGGTTTACCAACTTGCATACATAGTGCATTTGCATGTATTTTTAGACATGTTATTCCACTTGTCTTATAATAAAATATGAAACATTCCTTTCATTTCATTTTTGGATTGAAAGAAAGCATAGGATTAAAATGACACAACATATAATGCATGCTTTGAAGTGCATCAAATATCACTTTTGCTTTGTCACTTACATAGAAAAATGATCAACATACATTACTATTATGAGGATTCCACTTTTTCCTTTGGAAACACAATAATTCCAAATTTTGCTTTACTTTTTTTCATTATTTTTTGGAAATCCACTTTCTTTAATTTGCAAACTTGGGTTTGAGTTTCTTTCATTACTTCATTTTCACATTTAACCTCATTTAGAAACATTTCACATTGTTGATTTTGCATTAATGTTTTTTCATTTCACTATAACTTTTCATTTTCATATATTGTTCAACTAGGCCAAGGGTCAAGAAACTCAAACAATCAAAATGTCTTGCAAACAAATGTCTTGGTCTAGGGTTTAGATGAAGTATGGATGCTTAAAAATTATGAAAAATTATGTTCAAAAAACCTCACTACCTTGCAACTAAAGATTTAAAACAATTAAATTGTAACTACATTACAACCATCCCATGGAAATACAAGGAATTAAAAAGTAGAATGCTATGTGTAAAAAATTCATGGAATTCTATTGCAATTGCATATTAGTCCTAATATGGACCTATATATATGGATGAATGTATGTGCTATATATATGGTTTTGGTCACCCATGTTTGATTTTGTTAACAAGTTGCATGAAAGTCCCATATGACAACTATAATACAATTCGAATAAATGAAGCACACAAGAATAACTTCTTTATAACTACTTTAAAACTATTATATTTGATATTTGTGCAACTACCCAATTACTAGCCACAATAATAATTATTATTATTATTTTAAGCTAGGCTACCATAACTACCCAATATAACTAAATTTTATATGTATACAGTTTCATATATGGTGAATTGTGCCATTGCAACTCTTGCAACTTGTCTAATAACACTCAAGCTATAAAAATATGTTGAATTGCAAGTGGTCATTACAACTCAAAAATGTAATTCGAACCCAATTACAAGCCTAGTTACAAAACACCTATTTTCTCATAGTGAAAAAAAACAATGCAAATGTTTACAACATTTACAATCAAGAATCAAACTCCATTTTCATTATAAGAGTTATTTGAAAAAAAAAAAAAAACGCAAAATGTTTTATAAAAAACTTGCATAAGAAAACATTTAAAAATTCGATCATGGAACTACATAAAATCATAATAATAAACATGCATAAACACAATAAATTGAACATATAAGTTACTTTGTCCATGTTGGATGAGAATACATATAAAACAATAATAAAATAAATCAAAAAATTATTGCACATTGAGTTTTTAAAAACTAAATGACAAAAAGACATAGTTATTGAATATTGTGCACCAATTTTCAACTTTTAAATTGTTTTAATGAGTTTTTTGTATACTTGTTTGAAAAATAGGTTCAATTTTTTTTTTTTTTGTAATGAAAAACTCATGTAATGTATATGTGATAAGTAGCTTTTAACAAATAGATTTTTAATTCAATTATGATTACACTTCAAAAATATAATGATATTGATATCTGCAAAAGTAAAGGAGAAAATATCTCACACAATATTTAGATCTAGGCAAGGAATGGAGGATATCCAACCTGTATTTCACAATTTGTGATATTCAAAATTTCTAAATATCCACCCGACATTGGTATATTCATGTTCAAAGAACTTTTAGCACAACATATATCAATGATTAACACTAGTAAGTTAGTTCATTGTATTTTTAACATCAAAAACATATTCTATTTTCTCAAATTTATTAAAAAATACTTGCATTTTTTTTTAAATACCAAAGTGAAAAAAGTAGATTTCAAAGCTATTTGTATTATTTAGAAAACCTTATTTAAAACTTACTTTTATAATGCAAAATTTGAAAATTAATGCACAATAGTAAATAATTATTTTTCTTTGATCATTCTTGAGTAAACACACTTGATATATAATAATTGTACGATGGGTTTTGTTGCTACTCATAAGTAAAAAACCAAAGTACTTCAATGGTCCATTTTAGCATTTTTTGCCCATGACTATATTTTCTTTTTTTGTTTCCATTGGTCCTCATTGCTTCACACATCCATGAATGTGAAATGGGCTAATGTGAAAATGCACTATAAGATCCTATGTGGGTTATATAAGATGTACTAAATGGAGTTTATTGAAATGTTGCCTTATGATCTTGAAGGTGGTGGAATATGGGAACTCCAATCTTTAAAAGTTATCCATTTAAAATAAACTTAGATACATAGAGCTTTGATTGCAAATGGCTATGGACAACAAATAAAAATGGAATTATTTATTTGGGAAGAGGTTTTTTGTGCTTAATTCCAATAATCAACATTGTGCACTAACACTTAAAACTAATGTATCATGATTAAATTTTATTTAGAAATCCAAATTATCTCCATTGAACTTCCTTATTAAATCATCCCCAAACCTCTAAAAAGCCCCATTGATTTGTGGATTTTTTTGGAGGGCTCATTTATAAATCCAAACCTAATGACTAAAATCATTCTAAGACATTATTATAACATTGTTTAAAGGACCTACAAGAAATTGCAAACTTAAAAATCTAATCTTACAATTTTAATGTTTAAAATCTTACAAATTCTACTTTGTGATGTATATTTTTAATAGTAAAGATAAATTTAGTTGTCTACTTTAATATCATGATTTTATGCTTTCATGATTTATTTTTACAATCCTTTAATACACATACATTATTTTGAAATGCATGTGGTTGAAAATGTTTTGGCAATTTACAACTTGGACCAAAACCAACATAATATGCACTTTTAGCTTTACAAGTGGATGGAAAAAAGGTTATGCATTTATATTCCTAAATGACATTGAGAACTTGCAATGTTGAACTCTTGTGGAAAATAGTTATGAAGCAAGAATTAGGTGACTTTGTTTTCTTAAAAGCAAGTAGAATTTGATCTTGAATTGATCATTCTATCACATTTGAAATCATTATCTCATTGAAAAAATAGAAAAAATATGATACTAATAAAATAAATAACAAAACTTTGGATACCATAATGCAAGAAGAAATGAAAAAGAGGTACCAGATTGGTAAGGTAATGGTTTATTTTTCTCCCACTAGTTCCAAAGGTCATTGGGGGAGCCATAATTTAAAATAGAGAAAAACAAATTGCAAACTCCAAATTTTCATCTAGGTTTTCAACATGTATTAAACATCGCTTCCCAAGATTATTCAAGGCTATTCAAAGAAATAAACAACATGAACCTAAATTCATATTGGAATTTATACACATAGGGTCCAAACAACATTTAACGAGCCAACGTGTTTACTTTGCATTTAGGACTATTGTCTTTTTGGGGTCCTTTTGCCAAAAAAACATGTTTTCATAAAGAGGAAGTTTCAAATGAAATATTTTGAAACATTTTATTTATTTTATTTGTAGTTGCCCCAATATGTCATATGTTTTCGTACAACAAATTTTAGAATAAATACAAATCTTTGAAAGTATATAGATTTCGCTAAATTTTGTGTTTTATCTTGAAAACTTGTCATAATTTCAAATCATACCAAAACATGTCAACATTTTCAGGTTTAGTTTTTAATATTATAAGCTATAACTTTTCTTTAAACAACATATACATTGCATCACATTTACATGTCGTAAAGTACTCATGAACTTTTTAAAAACCTTAAATTTTGATTAAAAAATAGAAAAAATATGAAATTTTGAGTATTTTGTAGATGTGTCTTATAATATCCTATTATCACAAAAACATTGAGGATAAAAAAAAATTATTATGAAAATTAAAGTGCCCTTTGTGAAATTAATGTTATTGAATGAAGTTGTTAAACATCTTTTGTTCAAACCAAACTTTGATATTGGAAGAATTTTTTACTCATTTTAGATTTTTCAATATCCATATTATTCAATAAGCACATGATTCTATGTTTCACATGCCATTAAATGGCACCACATAAACAAATGTAATAAGAACTATAAAAAAGTTGACATTTTGACATCAATTTTGGTTCATTTGAGTTCATCCACACCCTACATCCTTTTCTCTAGGGACTTGTAGATCTAAAAGATACACTCAAAACATTCACAATCATATTCTAATTTAGATCATGAGATCTCTTGTCCAATTGTTTTCACAAATGTAACCCAAAAAGAAAAGAATTACCTCTTCACATCCCCTATCCTATTCCTTCACACATTCATATTTTGTGGTTGTTTGAGGAGCCTTTCATTCCATTAAACAACTTATCTTCTCCAACTTCCTCACCAAAAACCAAGAATGCACCAATGTTGTATGGTTCTTTGGTTTTTTGGAAAACCTTTGTGATTGGTTCCTTCTAATAAATGATTTTGGAAGAACCTTTGGATATGGTCCTAAACTTCTTTTTAAATATTCCAAAACCTCTAGATAAGGTTTTGATTTTTTTAATATATATTTAAAAACCTTCTATTAAATGTTCATATTTCAAACATTGCAGGTTTTTAGGTGGTACGGTTTATGTTTTTTGACTAGTGGCTAGTGCGAGTAATAATTAGGGTTTAAGTTTATGTGAAAAACAACAAAAATTGTTCAATGCAATTACAACCAAACATACATTCACAACAACCCATTATTAGTTCTCTAATTGGTCAAAGAATTGATTACTATCGTTTTAGACTACAATTGAAACTACTTAATCACAAAAATCACTATGTAGTTGTAAAGGCCATTAAGATTTCATGTGTTGTCATGGTTTTGCAACTATATTTAATATGACAACTAGTGTGCTTTTTTAGATAGATATATTATTATTTTTAAGATTTTAATAATATGATTTAAATAAATTAAAATTAGTTAATTACAAAATATCCTAACTTGCGCGATTAGAATAATGACATTTAGTGTCGCAAAATGATGTTGTGGCATTCCAACAATGCCAATACATGTCTTTTACAACTTGTCCTATTCAACTACAATGGGAAAAATGATTAGAAAATGTCATAAATAATTTTTAAAACGACTAGAAAAATGATTATAGTCAAATATGACAAGTGTATGAGTCATCATGTTGACTAATAATCAAGTATGTGACATTCCATGTGGTAATAAAATACTTGACTATTAGTTAACATGATGATTCATACGCTACTTTGGATAAAATGAAAGATTTATTGGTCAATCATTATGTTAGAAATGATGTCCAATCCCTCAATGTAGCTCTTTGCATCAAAATGCAAGTCTAAAAACTTTACCTTCACTACAACAAATCATGTCCTTTGAACTAAACACAAAAATCACAATTATTTTTTTTAACTACATTTATAATTATTTAGTCATAACAATCACTAAGTAATGGCAAAAGACATCAACATGCCACATGGCCTCATGGTTTTGTAATTGTAGTCAATGTAACAACTTGTTGATTTTTTAGTAAATTATTGTATTATTTTTCAATTTTTGTTCATTAGCTAGTTGCAAGAAGCATCCACCTATGTAACTAATAATGACTCAACCTCCCATGATGATGATGCCAACAAGATGATGTGGTTCTATTTGTCAAATTGTCAATATGATTCATGTCATTGATTTGATGATTAATCTCATTTATTAACTAGTTGAAAATATTATTGTCCTTTGCAATTAATAATGACTCAGTCTTCAATGTGATGATGACATGGCATGCCATTTGGCAACAATTTGTCACAAATTTTCATGGCAATCCATGATTTTTGTGACACCATAAATTTTTGTGTCTTGAATTTATGGCATTAATATTTATTATTTATCATGGCATGCTATAAGTTTTTGTGTTATGAGGTTTTTGAATCATGAATTCACATGCATGTGTATGTACACTAAGCAATCTATTGTTAACTTGTAATTGTGACTACAATATTAATAGTCGTTTTGAAAGAAGTGACACATTCTTTTACTTTTTAACTACTTAACACACTAGTTTCGGTTCATAGACCTATTAAGTTAAATTATGTATGTAGGCTACTTAATAAAAACCTACTTCATAATATACACTATTACAAATTAAAGGTTTTATGCTATATTTTTTGATTGAAATTTCAGTCATAACGTATAATGGACAAAAATGTCCTAACTCAAAATGAACTAGTCATTTTAAAATCTAATTTTTGATTGAATGTATGTTGTTACTAAAATTTGTAATGTCTATTTTGACAAACCTAACTAAATACCTAGCTGATTTGGTTGCCAAATGGCATGTATGTTTTGACTAACCTAACTAACATGTTGGCTTATACCAAGGTGACATCTAATATGTATATTTTGATTGAACTAACTAAACATGACTAATACATTTGCCTATATTTTGGCGCCACATAAAATGTATGTTGAGATTGATATGACTATTAAGTTTGCCAATACCTAAATGCCACATGACATATATGTTTTAACTAAAATCTTATACATAATTACAACATGGTGTGCGTGCGTCTATCCGTCTTTTACTTTTCTTTTCATTTACTTCACACGTTTTGAGGAAAAAAGGATTGAATGAATGAATGGTCCAGTGAGCAGCGGTTAGAATCCTATTGGTTGGAATAACTCAGTGTCAGGGGTATCCTATTGGCTGAAACTCAGGGTAATGGGTATCACTCAATGTCCGGTTTGTTTGTGAGGAAACCAGAATCCCTTGGTGTCATGGGTAAACTCTTAGGTGGGTTGTGAGAATTCTGAGTGAGAGGAAAAATCACTCACAATATCGGTATCACTCAGTGTAATGGGTATCCTCTTGGGTCTGTCCAGGTTTAGGGTTTAGGGTTTATGTGTGTGTCCGTCCGTCTATCTGTCCGTCTGATATCCTATTGGCTAAATTTGTCCGACCTTTGATTGGACGGAAGGGCGGAAGAGAGGTGAGTTCTGTCGCAACCCTAACTTGGCCAAGTGTGGGGGTGAAGCCCAACACTTGGAAAAGTTGGGATTTGGAGTCCTCCGGGACTCCCGAATGCTCAGAGCTCAACAATAAGGGGAAAAACACCTCGCATTGGGGTGTTCTTGGTGTCATTAGAAAAGTCTTGAAACTTAGATATCGAAAATGCCCTCGCATTGGCAATTTGAACATCTGCAACCTAAGTTATGGGCAAAAGAAGGGCCGACCAGTAAAAGTCGGGAATCAACCTCTTCCCGACCTCTGATTCGGGAGTGCGACATGGCGCTGGAAAGATCTCGACGAGGGCTACAACTTTGGTTTAGACCTCGTTGCGATCGGACTCTGCAATCGGGAGTTATGGTGGTTCAAAGTTCCGGGAGTCCCACCACGACAATTTCGGGACTCCATTTCGGGAGTCCCGGGAATTTGTGCCATTTGGATGTAGTCTCCACGGTGAGCTGCAGAGAATACTACAAGGAGTACGGTGGTGGCTTACTCCCGAGTCTGGGCCGTGGTGAGTCTTGTGTGTCCAAATGCCCGTGGCAAGTCCCAACACCCTAGGGTGTCCCGAATGCTAAACTAACCTCTCGTGGTTGGTTTTTGGATGTAGATTCAAACTTGATCTTCTAGTCCTTCTTCCTAGTCTAATCCCAGGGCTCCCAACTCGACCCTCTACCCCTTTCTAGAGTTGGAAGCCGGGAGCGTGCCCTCGGTCCCAACTTTCCGCAACTTAACATTTGGTGAACCCTCAAGTGGGTTGACCCCAGGACCAAGGAACGCTTCAAGTTCTCTCTCACTCACACACACACACACTCAAATCAGGAGGTGAATTCTCCTCTTGGGTGTGTCCGTAATGGGTATCACTTAGTGTAATGGGTATCCTCTTGGGTGTGTCCATAATGGGTATCACTCAGTGTCAGGGTATCACTCAGTGTAATGGGTATCCTTTTGGGTGTGTCCGTAATGGGTATCACTCAGTGTCAGGGTATCACTCAATGTAATGGGTATCCTCTTGGGTTTGTCCGTAATGGGTATCACTCAGTGTCAGGGTATCACTCAGTGTAATGGGTATCCTCTTGGGTGTGTCCGTAATGGGTATCACTCAGTGTCAGGGTATCACTCAGTGTAATGGGTATCCTCTTGGGTGTGTCCAGGTTTAGGGTTTCTGTGTGTGTCTGTTCGTTTGATATCCTATTAGCTAGATTTGTCCGACGTTTGATTGGACGGAAAGGCGGAAAGGAGGTGAGTTTTCTCTCACTCACACACACACACACTCAACTTGGCTTGGTACTCGAAATCTTTAAAGAATGTTTACAATACCATACTCAAAATGTATTAAACAGAGAAGAAAATGCTCCCAGGGGACTTCACAGTGTCCGAAGGGCACGGGCACCCACTATTAATTAAAAAGTGTGCTAATATCTAAGAGCCACATGGGATGTTTATTTTGGCTAATATTACCAAACATGCTAATAACTTGGTGCCAAATGGCACATTTGTTTTGACTGTGATGATTGACAAATGCACTTATACCTAGTTGACACATGGAATGTCTATTTTGACTGAGATGAATAATGTACTAATTTATATTTATGTGCCACATGGATGTCTGTTGTGACTAATTTTGTGACTGATGTTGATTATGTGGTTGATTGCAGGGCATGTCAAATGTCTTTTAAGTATTTGTTCATTTTGTAATTGATTAATTGTAAATGTATGCTATTACAAAAAAATGTGATTTTTAGAAGGTCCAACTTGACTAAAATGTCCACATTAACCAAGGGGGATGGTTGTTTTGACTAAAGGCCTAAGGCATGAAAGACATGAGTTATTTTTTACTAACACATTTGACTAAAGTGACATTTTTGACCATGTGACAAACCAAACATTTGGTCAAAAAGGTCATATGTCCATCAAAATGATTAAGCCTTAGTCAAATTGACCATACATAATGGCCATTGTGATTTATAATTAATCAAATCGGCCATTCTGATTTGACACTTAGTCAAATCAGAATGGCTAATTTCGTTCTTTAATTTACAAGTTATTTTACATAAGGTACATACCAAATTTAAATTCATACCTAGTAGGCCTTAAGTTAGGGATATTACACCTAGTAGTTACTTATAAAGTTTAATAGGTTATTTACATGCTACCTTTAAGCACATGTAAGTAATTAAACTTAATACATTAATTATTTAATATTTAATAATTGATAATTAATACTCAATAATTAATGATTAATATTTTGTATAATTGATTAGTCACCAAATAAATGTAAATTAATAACCAATAATTAATTTATCAATAAATTTTTGATTAATTATTAATATTTTATTATCAATTTTATCTTTTTTTCTAATACGTGATAGTAATTTAAAATAATTAATAGTAATCAATATATAATTGTAAATAATTATTGATAAATGATTATTTTAAACTATTTTTTAGTTGATAATAATTTATTATATATTAATTGATAATTACTAATTCATATTAATTAATCAATAATTAGTAATAAATGATAGATAATAAACTATCAATTAACATATAATTAATCAATAATCAATAACTAGTAATTAAAATTAAAAATTCAGTAATTAATACTGTATTATTATATTATTATATTATTAAATCTATTTTTAAGTAGTAATTAATATTTAGTAATTCCTTAAAAATGTATTAATCATTGATATTATTCATTTATTTATAAGTTATAGTAATTCATCAATCATTTTATATTATTTTTATTAATTACCTATTAGTTATGTAACCTAAACTTAACCTACCTAATAGGCTAAGCTACCTACTTAGGATGCCTAGGTTAGGTCTATAATAGATTAGTAGATATCTACATAGTCTATGAAATAACATAAGCATAGATAGCTTACTAAGTAGGTATAAACATAAACCTAATAGGTACCTATAAGGCTTATTAAATTATAACCTACATTTTACTTAAGTACATGCATTTATTAATAGGTACTTCCAACTTACTTAGGCTACCCTACCTATAACCTACCTATTTATGTAAGTAGTGTAAGAAAATTCAAATTCATTTAGTACAACATGCATGTTGAAAAAAAATTCATGAAAGTTGATTACAATATGTTGGTCCAAAATCATGTTCATTACAAATATGTTGTTCAAGAAAATCACCTTATGGGGTGGTGGTACCATGGTTAAGGACTTAACTCTTCAATATGGAGGTGAAGAGTTCAAATCCCCACACTTGCAACCTAGGTTACCTTGGTTATTTAGGTGACCTAATTAGGTAGCCTAGGACATAGGGTTGGTAGTTAAATAAATAAATTATTAATTTCATTAATTAGGTAGGTAGGGTAGGTAGGCTAATTAATTAATTATTAATATTTTCATATTACTTTTAAATAAAATAATTTTTAAAAAATTGGTTGTTGCCCAAATTATATTATTATCATGGAGATTTAGTAAAAACAACCTAATCAAAACAGTCGGGTCCAAATTGACTTGTCCAAAATGGCACTTTGGTCAAGTTGGACATGGGGACACAAAAACCATATGGGGGATTTTTTTTACCAAATTCCTGATTTAAAAAATCATGATTTCTTGTCATGTACTAACATTCTGACCCAATTTACAACCTAATTAACCTTACATTATATTACAAATATATGCCTACATTAATACATTCATTTATTAGTTACTTTGAATTTGTACAAACACATATTTCACACAAACATTGCATGGATCATTGACACTGCACACATGTATATTGTTGCACAAACATATAAAAATTGCATGCCAATATTTCATCACATTGCAAAAGTTTCAAAGTGTACAAAATATGGTCTAATCCAAGGTTTACTTGAGTCAATGTACACCATATAACATGATTGTCTAGTAGAATAAAGTGGTTTGTTTCCAAGGCCAAAACGCAAAATACCCAATTACATCTTCAACAATATGAAAAGAAAGGTCATGGTCTAAATCTAGAATTAGCAAATGAACATCTCTTATCAAGCAAGTTATAATGCCAACAAAAAGGCAATGTTCTAGCATTGAATGATTATGATCTACAATTCTTTCACCCCCAAACTTGATGAAATCTCCAAGTGCACATTATTTTCCTCCACTTGAACTAATGATGGTACAATCATTCATGCTAACTATAAAACAAATGTACAAATAAAAGAAGTTAGTAGGACAAAATAAATGAAATGTTTAATTACAAGGAACCAACTAATCCACTTTTAATCTAGAACATTTAAAGCATACAAACTTATTTTGAAAATTAAAAAGTACAATCTACACATATACAACAAGAACATGACAAAGGTAGAAAAGAATGCAAGGTGATGCAGGGAATGCAAATTAAGTGTTAACAAATGGAAAAGAGTAATAAACACTGCAAATGATGTAGGCCATTCAAACATGGTAACGGGCAATGACTTACAATTGGTCGGGTTTCTATTACCTTTCTTGCAGACGCCTTAGTTACTACCTCATCTGCTACTAACCTAATAGCTCAGTTGTAACCAACATTGTCTCATATGGATCCTTTCTTCTTTGTCAAAGTTGTCCTTTGTGATGTACCTCCTTTTGCCATGTGGCTCTGGAATTCCCCACACAACTTATCAATCACAACCACATAAGAATCATTACAAGTTGGCTTCATAACATTTGGATTACAAAAATCAGAACAAATGGAAGAACATGGAAATGAAATCTACTCGATTTTTGGTTGCAAGTTGTTTTAATCACCTAAGTAGGAACAAAGTGGATGCAAAAGCTCTTAGGGCTTTCCAACGTGGGTTCTATCTACTAATTCGTTGCCGCCCATGTGGGTTGAACCCAACATACTTTAAAATACTTAGAGCCTTAGACAAACCAACCAAGTAAAGCCATAGTTCTTCCAATAGATAGTTATCCTTTATACTCAATATTAAATGGATGGGGCATGATATAGAAATAAATAACATTACCCATGCACTTGTACAAACAATCATGAATCAACATTTTATTAAGACCCAGCTACCCAAACCTTGGATTGATTTCCTTCCACACCCTATCCATGTTTCTTAGAACCAATGACAAGTTTTTGTTTAACAGATGGGGGAATGCATGTGTCTAGACACTTGTCAACACCCCATACAAAGATAGGTTTGAGCTCTAATAAACCCCCTAATAGTAAATCAACCATGAGTTACAGATTAAGTAGAGTGGTTGATGACCAAATGCCAATTTGTCAAACTTATTACTACACAACTCCAAGAATTGTTGGGAAGGGTGAAAGCACATTAAAGGTGAACCATTTTTCACCAAAAAAGGTGATGTATAACAAGTATTATAGTATGCAATAAGTTAATACCTTGATGATATCCTTTCACTATCCTAAACACAAGAAAAAAAGCTTTAAAATTTACATGACAACCTTTTGGAACTCAAAATTTACTTTGAGTCAAAATTAATCTTGATCCAACAGTTAAATGAAAAGGATTGGATAAAATTAATGTACATACAATATATAACTTACAATTTTTCAATGACCATAGGTCTTTATGTTTGTGGTTCATAAAATATTATCAAACAAAAGAAAATCAATAAAATAATGTAGTACCCATCTATAAAATCTCCTCCTCTTTGATATGGTAGTGGTTTTTTTCCTAATATATATATATATATATATATATTGAATGAAATTTCATCCAAAAACTTTAAATTTCTAAATGCTCCTAGATTTAATTCATGTATATCAATATCATACACCATAAAAAAATTCACTCAAGAATTCCACTCACAACTTTAGTTTTGAAATATATATGCATTTTTTTCAAACTTTATGATAGGTATTATTTTGTCACAAATATATTCCATACATTTAAGTTTTTCATTGTTTGTTGGACTTTTGTAAATAATTGATTAGATTAAATTTAAATTAAATCAAATATACTTAAAATAAGTAAAAATAATCCAAGATGTGATGTCCATACATCACCTAAAAAATTAATTACAAAAAATTATACTTATGACTATAATTTTTGGGGGCCTTATTGTGCTTATGTTCGAAATTAGGGTGCAAGCTTACAAGCTTGTTTTCACACCTCTATGGAAGGACTAGTGGATGCCACAATTTCGCATGAATGGCTTCACATAACAAGCCATTCACATCTAGAACCAAAAGATGATGTTCCCTGTGAGGAATTCTTGCACACCTTCACCATTAAGATATGCACTCACAAAAACCTGGTTGGAAATGGAACTACTATGTAGTTGTCATCTGACAAGTAAGGTGGTTCAAGGTAAGTAATGAAATTCACTAAGGATCTAATGTGTTGTGTCCAATTTGAAGATACAAAGACATTGTGAAAGGATCGTAACTCACCATGATGGAATATGAAGGAGCTATATGTTGATGTTCAATTCAATGTCACGTTTGATGGTTGGAACCCTTCCGTTCCATTTGTCATAACATCTACATACAACCTCTTAATCTAACATGCATTGAATTTTAGAAAAAAACTAATATAAAAGGAGGCATGTTACAAAAATATCATAAGTTTTTATTTTTATTTTTTGATCAAGGGTTAAGCCTCTGAACTAGAAACCACTTTGCTTAGATTGAGGGAAAAAAAATAGACAATTCAACCCCCTCTACTTCCAACAAGTGTAGCTCCCTTAGAACAACCCCAATGATGCTGAAATTTGAAGAGAACCTTCTACACCTCTCAAACTAAGATTGATTTAAATTTGACACAAATCCAATGGTGGATTTGGGAGGAACAACTAATTGAAACAAAAATCCAGAGGCTTTGTCATGAAAATCCTTCCACGAACTCCACTACAACACCCTCTACTTCCAACCAGTGTAGCTCCCTTACATCAAACCCGATGATTCTAAGATTTGGGAAGAACCTTCTACATCTTTCGAACTAAAACTAATTTAAATTTGACACAAATCCAATGGTGGATTTGGGAGGAACAACTAATTGAATCAAAAATCCAGAAGCTTTGCTACAAGTACTTGCTACACACAACCTCCTTCCATGCTTGATTCTTACACACACCTTTTCCATGAACACCTCTCCACACATAAAAACTAAATCCTTCCTCACACTTCATCCTCCTCTTTTTTTCTTTCCCACATACACACAATACCTTTTCTTTTGGTAAACCTCCATGACCTTCCTTTAACTTGTTCCCCTTGTCCAATGAAAGCTTCGAAATCCCTTGCTACAATCAATGGCCTCTTCATCCTTCTAAAGCCAATGAAAATTGAGAATCAATTGCCATCCAATTGAGTTTAAAATGAGAATTTTTGGGCCTAATAAAACACAAAAAATATTCCATCCTCCAATCAAATAGGATGATAATCTTCATGACTAATGGGATTGGAGGACTCATCCTTCCCCTTATCTTGGATATCTTGATGAGGTTTCTTGGGCTTGATCTTTATCCTTTCCATCCATTGACCTTCACATACTTCTTCATCCTAATTACTTTAAGTAACTAACTATTAGGATAATTTATCAGTAGTAACAAGTAAACGTCCTTGAATTCTTACTTGACTAATTCAATGGTTGAACTAACATCCCCGTGTACTATTTACTCTTTTGATATCCCCTACCTATTTATTTTACCATGCACTAATTAACTATGTAGTACATAGTAAATTAAAATTAAAATTTACATCACAAAAAATCCCCACATACTTTTAGATCCACCTTCAAAATTAGGGTTTAATGAATCCATTAGATCTAGGATGTTCGAGTTTTCATGAGGTTCTGCTTTCACTCCCACACCTTCGCCTACCCTAATTTGTTAAATAAAAAACCTCGACCCTTCTTGAATGCAAGTACCACATTGTTTTTACTACCTTCTTGGTTTTTTGTTGATGCAGGTGAGGACTAGTCATGGCGGATGATGTCGCTACGCCTTTGAATCCTCTAGTTGCACCAGCAGAACAAGAAGAACTTAAAGAAGCACCGTTCGACGTGAATGTTTCTCAATGACCCGCAAAGAAAAACTATCCAGGCAAATGGTGCGCACTCAAGTCGATCGTTCGGCATAAGATCGTCGATTGTCTCCTAACCCACATGCTTTAGCAATCTATTTAGAATTTGTTTCTGTTCATGGAGCCATGCCAGAAACGTTTGAAGAGTGTCAATGCAAAGATGATGATGTATGTCTCCATTATCGAACGTGGGTTCTCAATGATGGCCATTACCGTTGGCTACAAAGCCCAATTAACCCCCTTTCCATGGAGCATCGAGCCGAATACCTAGCTTGCACCATCCATCGCATTCTAGAGTTTTTGTAATTGTGACCTATTCCCTTCAAGTTGTTTACTAAGTTGTAATTCACCTAAGGCCACTTAGGTGGAAATGTTAATACTTAAGTTTGATCTTGATTCTATCTAAACGTCTAATAGAAGTGACAACTACATAAAGAGGTATTAGGATTGCATCCTAGAAATCTTTCCAGTACATCATTCGTGCCTAAAAATTATTCTACAGACTAACTTAATATTGTCATGGTGAAATGTTGTTGTGAGTTATGGGTTTGTATTCCCACTATATCAATAAATCACATATATTTATACATCCCCTTTCCCTTTTCTACAACATAAAAGGATAATGCACTTAAAAAGGTTTATTAGGTCCTAAAATTAACTAAGCCTTGCATCAATTTAAATAAAAGAATCTTCTATGCTGAAATATCCAAAGGTTAATCTAGCTCTTAATAATTATTACTTGGAGGTTTATCAAGATTCAAATCATTAATACTAAGGAAAATTATGGAATCAAAGCTTAACAATTTATGGTATTATAATCCATGGCTCACATTCCTTATGCACAATTCAAGGCATGTCATTGCATGAAACAATACAAATGCCCATTGGCAAATCAAACCTCACCTCTTTTGTTGTGTCCACATGGTGATTTAATTTCATGTGCATGGTAACAATTGCACCCATCAACATTATTTTGCTACCTTTGAACATATTTTTCCCATAATTGTTGGATTGGGTTTACCTATTTGAAGTGGTCATATTTTGATTTGGCAATGTAGAGCCTTCATGATCAGATGCTTGGACCATCACCATTGCTACAGTGAACTCCTTGCTAGTAGGCACGATAGAAGTTGGTGGTGGTTTTGCAGGTAAAACAAAATCTACAAATCCATGAACATTTTCATTTAACAACTTATGACTGATTATTATCTCAGCTATATCAAAGATTTGAAAGAATAAACATAGAAAAAAAAAACCAAATTTAACAAAAGTTATATGACAAGGCCCACCATTTGTCAATATGTTTTCAATCATATTACTCCAAAAAAATGCTAGTCATTTGGAAAATATTAGCAAGGTAGAACTTGGAAATTCATCCCCTTTGACTTGCTCCAGATTTGTCCATTTAGCAACCTCATTAATATGCTCTACTAATGAAGTTAGGCCATTGCCCTAATAGCCCATCCCACAACATCCCTTTAGAGTAATTAAAATATTGATTTTGAAATGAAACTAGAAGGATAACTACACATGATATGTCATAGCTTGGAGGACACAAAAAAATTAAATAGGTAATATTCCTTACCAATCCCATGCTACCATGTTGATTAGATGCAATTTTTGCAATACCATCTAACAATTTTCCCCCCTTTGATCTTGAAAAATTGACATGAACGATTGATGATTTCATAAATGCATAAAGTTCTTCCATGATTGTGTTCATTTGCTTTTCTTGGTGCTTTAGTTGATCTTGCAAGGTGGATTTCAACTCCTCAGTGGCCTTCACAATCTCATCATGGTTATTTTCTGTGGCTTCTTTATGCATCTCCAACTTAGATGTCAAGGAATGGCTTGGTTGGTCCATGTCTTCCTATAATGGAAGGGTGAAGACAAAATTCAATTCACAATGAATTCAATGGATCTAAAATGACACAATGTTTTTACTTGTCTTGATAATTAACCCTAGATGCATCTAAAATTATGAAAGATATGTGAGGCACAAAATTGAATTTAATGAAAAAATAAGGTGCAACAAAATTGATCACCCATTTCAAAGTTTTGTATACTTTGAGGATAATAGACCTAGCTATGAGCCCAATTGTCAGCCTTCATATAAATATCTTTCTTAAAATATTATCCCAAATTTCAAATTTACGGACTTAGGATAGACTTTTTGCTCTAACTTCCTCCTCGTCCACCTCTAGCCTTTTTCACTTACAGGGTTTCTCTTTTTCACTTTCCTTTTGAAGCTCCACCAATGTGGGCTTACGTCCTAGCTCTACTTCTTATAGACCCCAACCAATCCGTAGACCATTCAAAATCAAAATCCAGTAAATTTTCAAGGAAACCAAAAACAACAAATCTAAAAGCATGGTGGGAATTTTTTTAATTACCATCCGCTCCTCCAACCCAATGTCACCTCCCTTTCCAACTCAGGATGGAGTCTTGTAAGCTACTTGAATTTTTGCCATTCGAATGGCCCTTGCAACATTCTCTTCTTGTGTTATAAGTTCAATCAATTACTCCAAGTGTGTTTTAAAACAATTCCATGGTCTCTCATTGCCTTTTCCCTTTTTTTTCCAACCATCCATGCCTACTTTTCAAGACAACAACCACTTGATCTTTGAAGTAGTTGTAAGCAAGGGGATGGTCCAAATACTCAAAGGTTGTAAACAAGGTAAATTAAAGTAGATAGTTCAATGCTCCTTGTCAAAAACAATTACATGTACCCATGAAAATGTTTTAATGTATTGAAAGTAGAAATATATTTTTGCACAATAAATAACATGATGATATTATTTCACTTTATATTTAAAATGTTGAACAATCCCATCTTGAAAGTAGAATTAAGTAGAAAATTTTAAATATTTTTACTTGCACAAAACGTTCAATCTTACAAAATGGGCTACATGTAGATGAAATATTGATTTAAATTTTTTTCAACTTCATGCATTTACTTCGAGATTATGAAAATTTGGATGGATTTCCCTTGAATCCAATTCTTTGTTGATTTTGATTTTACTATTTATGCCACTAATGTTTCATTTTGTTTTGCCTTGAATAATGTAGGATCTTGGGATATCGGAGTGCATGTGATGAAAAATGCACAATAGTTTCCACTTTTTGTACCACAAGGCCCTCTTGAGGTGTTGTATGTAATATGGAATTTGTAACTACCTCCTGGCTAGCTAGTGCTTCCTAGATTAGCCCATGCCCGCTATTCCCTCCAACTCCACAACTATGCCAACTTTTGTTGCCTATCATTCACAACCATCATCCAACCAATACCCGCATGTGTCGGCAACAAGAAACCAGTACACTCATATGCCATTGTAGAACCATGTGTACCCACAAATGTTTCAAGCATCCAATCAATACCCACAACCCCTGCCAACATCTATTCAATATACTTTAGGTGTTGCACCTTCCTTTTAATACCGCCCACCCTCTTAGTACACCCCAATCCAGTGGACACTCTACCCAATTCCCTCCAATCCCATTGGCACCTTTGAATCAATATTTGCTAATGTAGCAAACCCTTTTAACATGGCTTGGAATTCCAAGACCAATGCATGTGCAAAAAGGGTTGCATGCTATAGCAAGTAATCTAGCAAGCCCTACATATCTTGTAAATGCATGAAAAACACTTGGAGTTTAGTCCAATGTAGGTGTCAATTCTATTAAAGGTGCATTTGCCCAATTAAATAACACAATGGTTTCATCTTATCGATGTTCCTGGCAAATTGGAAAAAAGGTTAGGTGTTGATTGTTGGACAAGGTAATGAAAAGGCTTGGGATAAAAAGAGATGAACTTTGTGGTAAGGATTTGAAACATGTTGTGCATTGTAATCTAGAGGGCATACTCATTGATGGTGGTAGGGTTAGTTGGTTAACTGCATTTTGAGGCTATGTTTTGAAACTCAATTTGGTTATTGATGACATTTGTAGGCAACCTATGAAGAGTTGCAGGCAATTAAAGAGGCCTTAGAGATAGGGTTTGGGGTGTTAGCGAGGTAAAGTAGACAAAAAAGTAGTTTGCCGAAAATCCCATTAAAAAATGGAACAAGTTTTGATATGGACACAAGAAAGTAGATTCAAAATATTTTGAAGTAGAAATATAAAACCATCGGGCCCTACATTTAGTTTATGGGAAGTTGGATACAAAGTGTGAACAACTTTGGTATCACAAAAGTAAGTTGAAAGTACGTTTGAAACTAACTAGTTCAAAATGGTGTTCAAACTTACTTCATATTAAAATTTTGATATATTATGATTAGAACATCCATACTTTGATAATACATAAATATTTTTTATTAAAAGTGTTAATTTCATGAACATTAGTCAAGATAACTATAGTAGGCAAGGAATTTATAGTTTCCTTTTTTATTTGTTTATTCAAAATTTCGTCACCACCGAAGCTAGACTCATATTGCTATGATGTAAGGGGTTGAACTACTGCATCTTAGTGCCCACAAGCTTGTCAAAATTAAAGAGCAGATTTAGGTTGTTTTTGCATTGTCCATTGCTTTGGTTGGAGGTTTACACACTGCCCTTTCTTTTAAAACATGAACACCAAATGTTAGTCTTAGGTTTAAGGTTAGCAAAATTATGTTGGGCCATTACAAAACATAGAGAATGTTTGGTACTGCAAATTGGAAACACATCAATGTAAAATAAAATTATAGTTCAACAAAATGTACAAAAAGCACCAACACTAGAATTTGTGATTTACCTAGGCTTGTACTTGCAAAATTGAAGGTTGTTAAATGCGAAAGGCAATGCGTAAAAAACCCCCCCAAAAAATAGGGAATGAAAATTGAAGAGCAAAAATGGGACACAAAATTTCATAATTTTGGAAACTAGAGCAAACTAAGGATCTTCAAAAGGAAAAGAATTTTGACAACCACAATTTGGTCGAGTGAAAGCATGGTAAAGTAGACAACTTTTGATCCTTGTCACCAAACAAAACAAGTAGCCATAAACAAGTTTAAATGTATTGAAAGTAGAATTTTTTTTAATTTAATAATTAACATGAGTATAATCTTTAATTTTATCACAATGATGTTACTTAATCACATATCTAATATGCATTCAAGTAGATTTTAAAAACATAAATGTTACTTTTTCTACTTTTTTTAGTTGTCCAAACATATACAAGTAGGTGAAAGTAGATGAATTATGGAATATTCTCCATTTTCAACATGATGTAGGCCTAATGTATTTGTAAGTTCTAAAAATTTAAATATTATAATAGAATACATCAAAATTTTAATGGAAAACTTGGTTTGAAATTCAATTTGACTAATCATTTTCAAACATACTTGTTATCTATTTTTATTGTGCCAAAGTTTTTCAAATTTTGTAATCACCTCATTATAAATTCAAAAATAGGCACCATGTTTTTATTATGTTATTTTAAATTATTTTCAATCTAATTTCTTCTACTTTTGTCAAAAACTAGATCATTTTTTGACTGCTTTAAAAATAACTACTTTTTTTTTTATCAACTTTACCATGCTTTCACCCAATCATCAAAGAAAATTTTTTGGACAAGAGGTACGGTTTTAGGAAGGAAAACCTATTCCCCAATTTTTTCCTCCTTTAAATTATCATTAGATATATTTGCAACTTCATCTTTCATGTCTTCTTCACTAAACTCCTTATTGGAGTCCACCTAAATTTATTCTTCGTTAAATTATGAACTTAATGGCCTAGCTGCTTTGCTTGATTTAGAACTACTTTCAACCACAACAATTACAGACTTACGGAGGCATGTGCTGCATTGAGGCTTGAATGTTGGGTCAATGTTCACTTTCAAACATTGAATTCAAGCAGTAGCTAAAATGACATTATTTCCAATGTGTTTTTCCTTGCAACATTCAAAACCACAAAAAGGGGGGAAAAAATACACCAAGACTATTACAAGTGCATGTGAGAATGAGAGTAGTGAAGGGAGAATGAGGAGAAATGTAAGAAGATTAAACAAACAAAATGAAAAAAAGGCATTGGAGAAGGTGGGAGCAAAAAATGAATTGTAACTAAAATTCAAAATTTCAAAGTACCGCACATTGGATGAACAAGTTATTAGGGATTGTTGAACTTTATCCAGAAATGAGATGAAAAATGGGTTTAAGGAAGAAACCTAAACCTTTAAACACAAATGTGGCCCAAATTCTAAACCTACAAACTTCAACAAAAAAATTATCTTGCAGGAAATTGAATTCTAAACTTTTCTAAACCTACAATGTTCTGCAAAACAAAAACTTGAATTAGGAGCTCACTTTCAGTTCGCTCCAAAAATTGATGCAAATTTTGCTTCATTTTTGCAATTGTGCATATATGAATTTTATCATAATTTTCTATAGCTTCAATTGACACACCTATGACCTCCATCGCCTCCTTATTAGTTCGGATTGCAAATGCCAACGCAAAAGAAAACAACCCTTATCGCACATTACAATGTTCTCCCACCCTCCATTTTCCCTTTTACAAAAATGTGACTTTGCCATCGTGTTCCCACTTTGCACCCTTTACACCGAATACATTAACATATTCACCCATGCTCCCTATTATTATTCCCTCCTCAAATGACACTTGCAACTTTTTAGTTAGGAGTTCCATTTTCTTCTTTCTTTGTTGCCCACATCAAAGCTATTCCAATATTGCACATGTAGTTGTGTGCATTGACATTTGTCTAAATATCATAAACTGGAAAGATAACTTCCTTAAAACCATGTGTTGAAAAGTTTAATTTTTTTGTACTTATATGAAATTGTGTAGTGTGCACTGCCCCAGTAATATGTTCACATGCTTCAAGGTAACATGACAAAGTTAATCACATGTTTGTATGCCTATAAACACTAAATACCCCTCTTAATATTAATAAGTAATACTTGTACATACTATTTTCAATTTTAATTCTCAGTATATACATTGTTCAATACATATTAAATTATGTTCTCAATTATATTATTACTATTTTAAGTAGTATGTACATTTCTAAATCACCCTCAAAACCCCTTCCATTAAGTCTTGATTCTATTATTACAAGCTTGCCACAACTACCAAATTAGCATCACCAATAAGTTATCATAGTCCACACAATCTATGTTTATCTTTCTATACCTACTGTACAAATTGCAAAATATGTATACATTGTGTTGTTTGGAAGTTGGATTAGTTTCAAAAATTTGGTGTTATCTCGTCCAAGTTAGGTGTTCACTTGTAAATTCAACAGTCCTATGGACAATGAATTCTTTCTACTACTAGATTAATGTATCATGGCATGGTATAACTTGTAGTCAATGTTTGGTATATTTTCTACAAGTAATTGTGCATAATGGCAAAATGGACAAATTCAATGGCGTATTGATGCCCAAGCATTATGATTTCAAAGACCTTGAGGCAAATCAACAAGGTTTAACTAGTTATGAATGCCCTTGTACATGCTGCCATGGTGCAAGAATACAAACCTGTGGCACAATTAAAAAACATTTGAGACAAAATGGATAGACCCATATCTCCAATGGCCAATGGTGATATGGACTACCCCCACTTATTCCATTCAATTATGAATAGTAACACATAATTTTAAATGCCCTAATTGTGTAAGGGTTATAGAACATGGGAAGGAAGAATTGTGGATTTAGAAAATTGTAGTTCAAAAGATGTTACTAACTTGGCATAAGTGCATTATTCGATCCATGGATAGGAAACAATGCATGAACCTGCACCACAAACTAATGGTTGCCACATGGATGTACCACCTAGGAACCCAACAACACCCATGGCTAATGTTCCTAGGTTTGACTTAGAAGTTCAAGTCCATGGGATGTTTATTGAAACATTTGCCAAATTTGACAATTTACAATAGGGGTTTAAAGAACAAAACCCACTAATCAGCCCTTGGAGAATCCACAAATGGACTTTCACATCCTAGATGACCAAGGACGACATCAAGCTACAATGGATTCAATGATCATTAAAGCACCAACCTCATTGTTTGAAGGATTTTTTACAAAAATGTTATTCACCATGTTACTTTTATTGAATTCAAAGACAGTCCATGGGCTAAGCAATGTTTTCATGGATGAATTATTTTCCTTGTTGTAGAAAGAGTTACTACCAAAAGGGAACACCATGCTATTCACAACTTACGAGGCCCTTAAGTTAATTAAAAAACTTGGTTTGAGTTATGATTCCATTCAAAGCTACACAAATGGTTGTGTCTTTTTTAGGGGCACCTTAAAGCATTCAAGGGTGTCCAAAATGTAATACTAATAGGTTTGCGGAGAATTCACAAAGTGTTCCTTTGATTCCACAACTATTATAAATGTATAGGTGCAAAACTTTGGTGGAATTGTTGATTTGGCACAAAGATGGAGCAAGCACAAATGGCCTAATTCAAAGTGTGCCGGATTCACAAAGTTGCAAGCACATTACTGGAAAGTGGCCGGATTTTGTAGTTGAAGCAAGAAACATTTGATTAAAGTTAGCATTAAATGGGGTGAACCCTTCTGGTGACTTGAGTTCATGTCACTCTACATGGCTAGTTGTTCTACTTAATTATCGCCCCCTTGGTTGGTAATTGAACATTAATCTTTGATGTTAGCTTTAATAATTCATGGCAAGGAATCTGTGACATTTAGAAACATAGATGTGTACTTGGAGCCTTTCATTGAGGAATTTCAAATGTTGTGGAATGATATTAAAGCTTATGATTTATTACAGGGGGCAACATTCAAT
Source organism: Sphagnum contortum (assembly GCA_963920785.1). NCBI lineage: Eukaryota > Viridiplantae > Streptophyta > Sphagnopsida > Sphagnales > Sphagnaceae > Sphagnum > Sphagnum contortum. Next base: position 14,098,146 of record OY987292.1, on the reverse strand, counting down.
TTGTAAGCTATGTGTATATGGAGTATGCATGACTTCCAGTCAATGGATTATTTGAAAACTGCAATTTCAATGGTGAAACATAAAATAGGGTGGCTCATGTGCAAATGAATGCATCAAATATCATAAGGTGGGGCAAGGAATGGGAAACATGGTTGCAAGCTCCATGAAATAGAGCTAGCTCAAAACATGACCCTGTACACAAACATGGCATCAAGCAACATACTATTATGTTCAAACTTCCATATTGAGAGGTAAGCATTACAAGCCAAACATTGAACTTCAACTAGTTATGTTACATATTAACAAGGATTCTAATTAGCTTGTTGATTTACATGCCTAAGTCATATAGAAATTACATATCTGCAATAGTGACTAATGTGGTCTTTATTACTGCGAGGAATTGCTCATCTGCAACACCTTGGATGTCATGCATTATGAGAAAATTTATGTGAAAATGTGATAAAAGCTATTTTTGGCCCCAAGGATATTACAACAGTCCAAGAATATATGGAACAATGTGGAATCTAACCACATTATGGTACAAGCTAATGGGGTTGGGTTCATTAACCCTATAGCTCCATAAGTTCTGGTAGATGAGGAAAAAGGGTGGTTCATGCAAATTATTCAAAACTTGAAAACTCCCATGAGCATTATGTGTTTTCATTAAAGAAATGAGTTTAGGAGGATGGTAATTTGAAGGGAATGAAATCACATGACTTTCATGTGATGATGCAAGACATTTTGCCATTATGCATGTAACATATAATGGCAAAAGGTTGCAAAATGACCATCATCCGCTTGAGTCATGTGTTCAAAAAACTATGTGCCCAAATTGTGGACCCAACAACAATGGTTGATCTCAAGACTAATGTGGCAATCACATTAGTATTGTTGGAGAAGGAATTTGCTCCTTTCTTTGACACCATGACCCATCTTCTAGTCCACATATATAGTTAAAGAACTGGAAATTTGTGGTCTAGTACATAGGTGCTAGATGTATCCTATGGAACGTTATATGAAAACATTAAAGGGATATGTGAGGAACAAAGCAAGGCCTAAAGGATCCATGGCAAAAGGCTACACCAAAGAAGAGGCTTTGAGATTTTGCACAAAATGTTTGCAAAATTTTACAAACACAATGTGAAGGTGTGGGATGAAAAAGAAGACTAGTGTATGGTTGATGAGGTGGTTGAAGGAAATGAGCACCCAAGAAAATTGAGTGCTGACTTCGAGACATGGCCCACTCTTTTGTCCTTCAAAATGTGGAACTAATGGTTCCATGGCGCTTGTATGCCACTTTAAACTCTATACTAAATATTTTAAAGTTCCAAACATAAATTGGAGCTTTGCATTGGATACAAGTCACAACATTTATAACTTTTATATCTTGGTTGTTATGCTTGAACTAACCCATGACTAAATTGTGATAGCAAGAAGCACATTTTAGAAGGTGGAATACGAAATGAAAAAGACAAGAATTTTTACGAACTATTGGTTGATCCTGAGGTAGAGCTCTTGTATTCCTAGACTACCTTGCAGAAGTTGCCCCATTTCCGATTAGGGTAAGGACTACCATTTTTTTAACCATCAAAGATGGTGAAATAATTGACAAAGATGTTGTGCATATGTCCATGCCGCCAACATTGGAAGCTACAACATGTCATGGAATGTTTGATTTTGGAAACCATTTACGTGTTTCAAGTGGTGAAAAACATTTTACCACAAGGGATAGTGGCATTGTTGTTACGTTTGAACAAGAATGTGTCTCAAGACCAAATGATCAACAACTTATCCTTGCAAAGCTAGAATATATAGGCTGGATTGAAGAGATATTGGAATTCAACTATGAGGTATTTAATAATATAGTATTTTTCTACAATTGGGTGAAAGCAAGTTACACACGGAATAATGCAACAATCAAAAGAGATGAGTATGACTTCACACTTGTTAATTTCAATTCCCTAATTCCCATCTTTGATCAATCTTTTGTTTTCCCAATTCATGTTGAACAAGTGGTTTTTTTAATTGATCCAAAGGAAAAAAAGGTGGAAGGTAATTCTACACAAATATCCATGTGCAAAACAAATAACAAGGGGTGTTGATTCTAACCCTATTGATTTGGATATGTTTAGAATTGAGAATGATAGTTACATTAGTTTACAAGCTCCAATTTCAATTTTTGAGGTAACTCAAATAACGAGTATTGTTGGAAGAGTTCCACTCATGCATATAGATTTGGTAAATGTTGCTATTGTTGGAATGAATCAAGATAGTCATGACAGTGATCCACAAAGTGTGGATGAGTTTGATGGGCCAAACAACTCTAACAACAATGGTTAACCTAACATTAATTTATTATAATGGTTTCGATTTCAAATTGGGATGAAGGTTCAAAACCATGTTCAAAACCATGTACATGTGTTACTATTATTTTGTAAATCATCTACTTGACTTGAAGGCCTCTTTGTGGACTATGTGTTCAAAATTTCCATAATAGTGTTGAACCATATATCCAAAACTATGGGCCTTTTAGGTTAGGTTATGTAAAGATCATCACGTATATGGTCGTTGGTGTGTGGTTCAATATTAATTTTATTTTGAAACTACACATGATGTGTTCACTTTATTCATTACAAATTTTACTTAGTAAATAATGGTATTTGAATACTTCAAAATTGACATATAGATATATAATTAATAATTATAAATATTTTTTATGAAATATTAGTATATATAAGTATGTATAAAAATTCAGATTAAATATATTATATACTCCATTTTCCCATTTCATTTTTTTTAATTTTGAATTGTTGTCCTTTATTAAAATTCTCTATTTCATGTGAAACAATTGATAAAAATGTGAATCTGAGTATGTTAGTAGATTTTTTCTATGATTAACACAAATAATAATAACCTATAATGATTTTTTAACTTAATATTGCCACATCATATTATAAATGACATTTATAGTCATATCAATCATAGTTTGATGACTAATTTTAGGCATGTTAGTCATATCAACCAACATAGACAACTCTGCATTAATGCTACCTCTGCCACATGTGAAACATGTTGTCTGATTTGACTATAATGCTAATTTTTGTAATCAAAACGGACATGACTACTTTTAATGTTAGTCATCATGGACACCTTTAGTCACTTCAAATTAATACTTTATTCTATATCGTGACTATATAGTCATTTCAATCACAATGTTAGTACCAAAAAAACCATACTTTTGTAGTAGTGGTAGGCTACCTTGTAAGTTACTTAATAAGACATAAGAAATTTACTACATCTACTATTTAAATATACCTAAAATAGCTTACCCTACTAATAGGTTAACCTAAGCAAGTTTGCCTAGGTTCCTAGTTTTAGGCTTTTTGCCAGGTCAACCTAGGTTGGCTCATTACAAAATGTTTTATCATGTTTATAACCACCTCAAGTTTGTGCAACTAAATATAACATAATTATCTCATATTTTTATTTATTTTTTGCCTATGAATGCACATGTTAACCTAGGCTAGGTTAGTAAGTAATATAAGTTGACAAACTAACTCATCTTGAGTTAACCTAAGGAGGTTTAGGTCTAGGCTAAGTTCGTAGGTAGTAGGTAGGTTGACTAGAGGTCAACCTGGGGTGTCCAAGGTTAATTCAAGGCTAATCATTTTGAGCTCTATAACTTCGTGTTAAATATAATTAGTACAAAACAATGTGGTAGTGTAATGCATGAGGACTTGAACCCCAAAGTGAAGGTGAAGGGTTCAAATCTTCACCTTTGCAACCTATAATATTTAGACCACTTGGCTTAGGTTAAGTAGCCTAGTATAGGCTTCTTGGGCTAGGAGCCCAACATTTGTTTTTATTCTTGGCCACCTAGCCTAGGGGTCCATTCACATTAAAAGGAGCCAAATTGCTCATTGATTGTAGTGAAAACTACACCTCCACTATTTTGAAAAGTCACCAATAATCATATATACTGAATTATTTGTTCATATTTTGGGGTTTTATTTTTTTATTCATGAAATTGATATCCCACAAATTTGGAGTTATTTCATTATGTTATTAGAGTCCTTTGTCATACGCAAAACATTTGTTGACAAGGTTTTTTTAAGGACTATAAAATTTGAATGTGTTTTTTATTACTTAAACATTCACCAAATGTTTTCAATTTTATTCTGGGCTCTAATATACTTCATAAGAAGGGCCACATTTGTTTATATTTTTAAATGCACATGTATTGAATCCTTTGAATGAATGTTGTTAATTTTGATTTTGAAAGTTCTTAATGGTTAAAAAGGTTCAAAATTTGTAGTCATGGTTAAAAGCAAAAATGGACATTTGACTATAATCTAGGTCCTCATGCAAATAATAATAATTTGTAATATAATATGGGTCATGTTTGGTCACAATATTGATAGTCAGTCCCAAAAATTACATTTAAAAATATAGTTTTGGTATTTAATAGACTAATCAATGTAGGACACATGTAAAATGTAATCCTTGGTAATAGTGTGTTTTCCACCTCGTAAATTAATGATGACACTTGCAAATTAAAAATTCATTCAATTACAATTTTTGATCCCACAATACCGATGACTTGACAAGCCAAGAAGGAAACATTCAAAAATTGCAAGGCAAGCATGACCTACCCACCAAATTAATGGGTTTTCAATAAATAATAGTCGCATAAACAACTATTAAAACAATTGTGGAGGTGCTATACTTGGGGCCAAAACATTGAGGCATAAAGAAAAATATTCATAAAATGGAGCTTCTCATATATATTCATTGTGTTTGGATTTTTTTACAAGGTAGAAAACACACAATTTCAACAATAATTTAAAGTAAGTTATTTCCTCTTTTCCATTCCCTTGAAACTTTGAGTTTTTTCCTTGTATTGAACATTGTGGTTTGAAGAGAAATATTGTGTTGTCCTTGGCCATGCTTGGAGTTTTCAAGCATGGAGCATGAAAGCTCTAAGCATGGTCAAGGGCAAATAAAATTGCTTTCGACCTTTATGCTCGGTGTTGAATTTATGGAAGTTGAGAACAAAAATGGCTCTCAACCACTAAGTTCAACATTAAACATATAGGCTAAAAACAAATTGTTTTACCCTCAACCATGGTTGAAGCTCCAAGTTTTATGCTTGGAAGCTCCAACCATGGCCAAAGACATAAAACATTGCTATTGAACATGGTTAAAGATCCAAGTTCTATGTTTGGAAGCTTTGGCCATGGCTAAAGACAATTTTTTTTGCTATTGGTCTGTTTTTAACACTAAAGTGGTGGAGGCCGAAAGCAATTGTTTTTGCTCTCAACCAAGCTTAGAGTTCCAAGCATTATGCTTGGAGTTTTGAACATGGCTAAAATCAATTTTTTGTTGCCCTTGGTCGCATTGAAAAGTTCCATAAAAAAGTCATGCCTTGGTGTTGTCACTCAATTTCAAACAATCTTAATAGACTACTTTACTATTCCAATCTTGTTCCTTCCCATTCCAAATGAAACTAGAAATTGATGTTTGATGCAATTTGGAGATTTTTTTGCACCTTTATTTTTGGTAATAGAACTTGTAGACGTTTTACCAAAAAAATTGTTTTATATGTAGAAATATGTGTAGAATTAAGGTTGTGCAAGCAATACATGCAAGAAAAATACCTATCACTAGAAGAAAAATGTTGATATGCAATGATAAAACAATTACAATGAATATTTACAACTAAAATTGCCTTAATTGCATAATTGAAGTTACATCAACATCTAGTTGTAAATTATGATTCAACATGACATCACCAAATGCACTATGGATGATGTATACAATCAACATATACATGCTCACCTTTTGACTATTCATATAACATTTGCAACTAGGTCTTGTTTTGCAATTGTTTTGACAACTATCAAACATCCACACATTTCCCATGTCTTAAATTAAGGAAATTTTAAAACAATGATTTCATATGTTGAAAAATTCATGCCATTAAATTCCAACGACTTATGATGGTGCCATTTGGTGATACTTAAATTCACCACGTGGCATCATGAGGAAATTTGGGTGAATTTTTTAACTTTTATTCAAACATTGATCTTGGCCATCCATTATAAACATTCATTTAGATTGTCCACTACTATAAAAACAAGTTATTTTGATTAAGGGATCTAATATAAAAAAACCCAAGCATTTGGACATGTGTTAAAAAAACCATCCTATCAATTTAGACAAGTCGTTTTGGCTTTATCCTATGCGACTAAAAGGTGGTTATTGGAAGACTATTGGACAATTTGACTAGTAAAATTTCTACACAATTTTTGTTTGGATTATTACCAAAAATATTTTTTTAGTGTAAGTATGTATAGGTAGGTAGGTAGGTCGTAAAAAGGCAAGTAAATAGGTGGTAGATTAGTATAACCTACCTAACTTAGCCTACTTAATCTAATTAGGTCTATCTAACCTTCCTAACTTAACCTGGCCTAATTTAAACAACATACTTTAACCCTCCAAACATGTATATAAGTTACAAATATTAGGAATTGAACCCCAAACCTTCACAATGATAAACCAAATCCTTACCAATGGATTACACCATGAAAGGTGTTCAACTTTGTTAAATTTTTTATCACATGTTTATTTCACATCACTAAACATAATGGCTAAACCTAATGGCTAAACTTTGGTTAAACCTAGTGATTAAATCTAATGTTTAAACATAATGATTAAACCTTGGCTAAACCTAATTGATAAACCTCATGGCTAAACATAACGACTAAACGTTAATTAAACATAGTAGTTAAACCTAATTGATAAACTTAATGGCTAAACTTCATGCCTGAATTTTGGCTAAACTTATTAACTAAACATAATGATTAAACCTTGGTTAAACATGGTGGCTAAATTTAATTGATAAATCTAATGCCTAGACGTATTGGTTAAACATAAACTAAATCTAATGGCTAAACATAATGCCTAAATCTAGGTTAAATTTAATAAGTAAAATTCAATGGTTTAACATAGTTGTTAAACCTACGCTATTGTTAATGGCTAAATTTAGGTTATACCTAATGACTAAATACAATGGTTCAACTTAGGTTAAACCTAATGCCAAATCTAATGGTTAAATTTAAAGGTAAATGCAAGCTAAAATGGCTCACTTATGTGACAAAACGGTGTTTTTTCCTTGGGTACCCTTTATTCAAATGCATATGGTGATTAATATGTCTTTAGATCTATCGATTTGGACCTGGATCTAGACTAATAACTTCATTATGAAAAAACTATGTGGTTATTTATTGATAGAAATTCATTTGTTAATAGTAATGGATTTTTTAAATAAAAAATATGGACTAGTCGTCTAACTGGAACATCACAAAATAGAAAATTTTATATTAATTCACATTCCAAATTTGTTATTAAGATTCAATATATATTGTAGTACAAGATGACAAACTCATAGGGTGACAACACAATTAGATGAACTATGGACTGTCACAACTGTAATGTTTTTGGATTACAAATGAACTTAAAATGTGAAATCATATCAAACATTAAAATTTTCAATTTTTTCATTCTCCATGCTGCAATACATTTTAGTGATAATCTTTTTTAAATTATGGATGAGTTTTAAAAAAAGAATGGTCTCATTATGGACTTTTGAATTGATGATACTATGTTTGACAAATCAAGAAAATGAAAAATGTGGACTCAAAAAATGTCGTAGTAATATCAAAATGAAATTTTTTAAAAAACCACCATAAAATGAATAATTTAATTGTAAGATGCATTGAATTTTTTCCAATATGATTTTTTTCATATTTAAAAATTTAATTTGTTGTGATTTTTGTCATTTTTTAGAATTGATATTCCAATTTGCATTGAAATCCTCAAAATTTTCTTTAAATTTCTTGACTAATCACATGTTTAGGGATATTTATAGTGTGTATTATTAATATTTATGAACAAAACCATCGGGGATAATTATAGAATTTTTAATTTGATAATCATTTTAAATGTAAGAATTGTAACTAATGTAACATGTGGACTTTTCAAAATGTCAAACGTGAGTCACCTAACCATACTTTTACCCCATATGAAGAATCTTTTCTTTGGAAACCTTAATTGTTTAATAACTAGGAACTTTTGAATGGTTAAAATTTGACCATATTTTCATAAGTCCATATAAGTTGTAAATTTTTGGTTTTATTTCAAAAACATTTGTCCCAAAAGCATATTTTTTGAAAGTTTTAGATGGGGCACTATTGTAACCCTAAATTAGGTTACATCAACTTCTGGACGTCACTGATCAGGGAAGTTAAGTTGTGTGTTAATTGAGCCGTTTTGTTTCTGTGGCGGCTGCCTTTACTTTAATTCTGCATGGGAAGCTTTGCTGGTTTGGGAGTGAGGTGTTGGGCTGAGAGATTTGCATGACGGTTGCACTGAATGGGTATGGAGGCTGAATGGCGGCTTCGAATTATGACTAAGGTCGGTGCTGAGATTATGAAAAATGGCAGTTTGGAGCGTGAAGGAAGGGGCAAGGATCCAAGGAGGGAGAAGGGGAAATTCAAAAAGGATAGAGCAGGTAGAAGGGAGAGGAGGAAGAAAGGAGAAAGACAGAGAGGAAGTGCAATTTTGCTATTGGTTAGCTGATCAATTTTCCATTGCGCTTGAGGCTAGTCAGCGGACTATGATCGGATGTCTAGAAACAGAAGTTATGCTGTTGTGTGAGCTTGAGAGGGTAGTACCATAAGTCTGATGGACGAGGTGCAGTTGATCCATCAACTGTTACAACTGAGAACCTGTGATATCTGAGTATTGGGTGAACTGAACAATGTCATTGCAGACGCATTCGAGGCAGAATGATATGCATTTGTATATTTCTGTGAATAAAATCTTAGCTTTGCTGCCATAGCCAGAGTTGTGTTTTGAGAGACCGATGCACCATTGAATACGAATGAGGAGCTGTGAATTGTATGAGATTCTGTGTCTTAGTATCGTGAAAGCGTCTGTGAGCATTGAGGGAGAGCGAACTTTGAGATCACGACTGAGGTTGGAACTTGGAACCATGGTCTGCAAGAGAGTCTGATGTGCATCTAAGGTGTCTGTTGTTTGATGGTGCCCTCACTTTTGGTTACACTATGTTTATGGACTTTGTGAGTTTTCCTTTTAGAACTTCTAAATTAAAAATTAACATAAGTTACATTAAATACAAGTTTTCAAATAGATTTGGAAATGCTTGTATGTGATTGAATATGTATTATTCAAACATTAGAATAATGATATTTTTAAAAATAACAACCATATCCATTGGAATCATTAAAAAAAATCTTGTATGGACTTGTAGGGAGTGTATTTTTTGCCAATATTGAGCCACTGTAGCTCACATCTATGTTTAAGTTGAACCTAATGGCTAAAATTTGATTAAAATTTGGGTAAACTTAATGGTTAATCTTATGGTTACACATAATGGTTATATGACCTAACTAGTGGTTAAACTTAAGTAGGTAAGTGGGTGGATAAGTATGATGTATGTAATATACAAGTAGGTGGGTAGGTACATAGGTAGGTAAATAGGTTGGTAAGTAGTAGGTGGGTGGGTGGGTGGGTAATAGGTAGGTAACTAACTAGCTAGGTAAGAAGGTGGGTGAGTAGGTAAAAAATAGATATCTTGAGCAGTACACCATGCCACATTTGATTAGAAACCATTGGCCATCTTGATTAAATCATCAATTTGACTAATGACCATTAATCATTTTGATTAAAGATTATTGAACATCTTGATTAAAATTCAATTTGACTAAAGACCATTCATCATTTTGACAAAGGTTGTACAACTTGACTATATATATGTATTTAATCAAAGTAATCATTATAGTCAAGTTAATCAATCAAAAAATACATGTACCATTCAAGCTCTAGGCCATTAGTTAAAATGTACATGTCCATTAGTTAAAATGACAACTTATTCAACTTGAACCTCTTAAAAAAACATGATTTTGTACTAATGGTCCTAAATTTTGACATGTGGTATTATCAAAATCTACCACATGGCATACTAATTATATTTGGGGAAAAAAAATTAACTAATATTTATTTGACTAAATAGGTAAGTAAGTACATAGGCCTATATAGGTACGTAGGGTAGGTAAAACTAGGTATATAGGACATACATACCCACCTAGTTAAATACCTACATACCTATTTACATAAGTAAATAATTAGGACTTATCTACCTACCTACTTACTTATTTAAGTAAATAGAAAGCTAGATGGGTTAAAGAGTAACCATGTAAATATTGTTATTTCATTTTATGTTTTGTTTTTGAAGTTAAGTTTCTTTTATCTCATCCCAAATGACACATGTTCTCTAATGTGAAAACATAAAAGAAGGCACCTTTATTATACAATTCATAAGATGAAATTAAATGAATAAACATATGAGTTAAATTTTCTAATTACACTTAAATTGCAAATTGAATTGTAATTAAGAATATTTTCCACCATGTTTTATGCTTCTTTTCAACTTTTTAAATTACAGAACTAAATAGGTAAATAATTAATTAACTAATTAACCAATTAATTACTTGTTTCACATTAATTAATTACCTACATACCTACCCACTTACAAACCTACCTATAATTACTTATTATTATTTAATTATTTAATTCTAGAAGTAAAATTCACTCATTGTTATTTCATAGTTTTAAATAAATAAATAATTAATTATAGAATTAATTATTTAATTATTTAATTCAATAAAAATATATTTAATGTAATTAATTTACATGTTATTTTAAATCCTAAATTTAATCATTTATCTATTACAAATATATTTTAAAAAATCTTGACACTTAAGATTCTAACTATTATTTATCAACTAAATAAATAAGTAACTAAACATATTAATAACTCATTCACTGTATATTTTGATTAACTATTTAATAATTAGTAAATACCAAATACTTGATATTCACTATCAAATATTGAACTTAATAGTTTATTTAGTTGATAATAAGTTTTATTTTATCATTAATATTAAGTAAATAATTTAACTCATGAATAATTAATTAATTAATATCTAATAGCTAATTAACCATTAGTCTGTTTAATATTTATTTACCACAACATTTATTAATAAATGTAAATTAGATAATTTATTGAATATTAACTAAAGATTAACCAAATTACTACTTGAAATATTACTTATTTTAGAACCGATTGATAATTAGTAATTAATAATCCTGAATTTATGACCTAAATAAGAAATAAATTTAACTAATACTTTTATAAGCCTAGATTCAGTAATTAATTAATAGTTATTAGCTATTTACCATAATTCGTGAAATTAGTAAATATCAATAATCAAATAATAGTATCATAATTAATTAATTAAAATATTCTAAATTATGTATTGATTATTCAGTATGAAATTTACATATATATTTTATGCTTGATAAAATTATTAACATAATAAATAAATAGTACATATGTTTAGTTAATTGTTTTATTTTTAAAAAAATTCATTGTAATGAATCAATTATTAGTAATATTTCATCAATAATTATTGATTTATTAAGTTTTGATAAATTTTAAATAAATTAGTATTAATCCATAATTATATTATCTAATCAATTAGTTGATAATTTTTTTATCAATAATTAATATTGGTTGAACATGAAGATTATATCTTCTTAATATGATTTTGTTACTATTATTTAATTATACATTAAAATAAACGTGGTATATATGTAAACAAAGTAAAATATGAGATCAAAATGATATTTTTTATTTTTATATCTTCATAATTCGAATTTGTATTGGTTTAATAAATGTTGAATATACTTGATTACATGGTAAATATATTCTTAATGTAATTCAAAACACCTTATTTTACATATCTTTAGATAACAATGACATGTTGATAATCAAATTTTCATTTCAAAATACATGTACAAGGTCATTATGTAATTTGGAAACTATAAAAACCAACCATGTCCCCATTAAACCCCATGCTTGAAAATCAAATACCAAACTAATATCTATAATATTGTTGATTAAATGATGTTATGCATCACCAAAAAACTTAAATATTCATTATTCAAACTAATCCTAGCCGCTTGGGGTATTAGTTAATAGATGTTACAATTTTAAAGTACATACATCTTGCAAAAAAAGAAAAATGTTGCAGACAAAAACAACTAAAAATTCACACATAAAATTAAACCAATCTTTTGAGACACATTTTGCAAGATTTTGGTTTAGATGTTCAAAATAAATATTGGCAAGCTCCTCACCAATGTGAACTTTAAGAACCTCTTCATATGTTGCCTTCCAACTATTTGACATGACGTCATCAAATAGTTTAAAATTGTCACGTAATGATCCTTGAACTTCACTAGCAATTTGTTTTTGCACTTTGAACTTTTGGATCACAAATACATTTATTTCATCCAATGCCATACGAACTTCTTCTATACTTGCCAAATAAATTGGAATGTTGATGGAATCCCTTAATTTTGTTGTGATCAAACCCTACACCATAAGTTTGGAAATTGTGATTAATTATTATAAAATGAGATTATCATGAAACAACATCATCAACCTTCATAAATGTCTATCATATGACCATAATGTACATGAATCCATTTGTGCACAATTTCAATGAAATATTTTAAATACATGTAATATATTTTCCATACCACAATTCAAAACATTTCATATGCCAAATCCCAAAAAAAATTGAATTTCAATTAATCTTTCCATAGGTTTGTTTACATTTTTTTCATTAAAAAAATATGGACATACATGTACAATTATATTAATGAATAATGCACAAATCACACTTAAAAATTAAATTTGCATCATCCAATTAAAAAAATCATCATCCTCAGAAATTAAATCTTCCCAACTAGCTTCGGTAATGTCTATAAAGTTATCCACAAATGGGTGGGGTGATCCATCATTGATTTTTGTTGTAGGAAGGTTTGTCCATCTACCAGCAAATATCAAAATTAGGACTTCGCTTGATGCCAATTCAGTCGCTCAAGAAACAAAAAAAAATTGCAAATTTGTTTGAAAGGCTCCACCACATGTTTCGAAAGCTTTTGGGTTTGTTTCATTTATAAAAGTTTGTCTCTGTTGTATGCACCCAAAGTTTTGTCTTGAATAACTTTGGGAAATTGTATCACAATCACTTGTTTTAGATCACAATAAAAAGGTTAAATACAAAGTTAAAAATGATTTGAAAAATGATTAATTGATTGATAGAGTATCAGTCATGTTCATCAATATTTGATAAACATGGAGTCTTTGTAATGACTGTTGTAAAATGATAGTTGCATCATGGATAAACATTGTTAATATTTGCTCCTATCCTTTCAAAAGGATGTAAATATTCCAATTTTATACATAATGGTTAAACTTCATGCCTAAATTTTGGCTAAACCTAATGGCTATAGATAGTGATTAAACTTTGGTTAAACATAGTTCGTAACCTAATTGATAAACCTAATGGCTAAACTTCATGGCTAAATGTAATGACTAAATCTTGTGGTTAAATTTAGTTGATAAACCTAATGGCTAGACATAGTTGTTAAGCATAGGCTAAAATTAATGGTTAAACCTAGTGGCTAAGCATAATGATTAAAATTTGGCTAAACACAATGCCTAAACCTAAGTTAAATTTAATGGTTAAATTTAATGGTTTAACGTAGTGGGCACAAACAAGATAAAATGAGCCAACGGTGTTACTTTAGAAAAGGACTACATGTCGTTTTACCCAAAAAAACTAAATTCATATGAATGAGTTTTTTGCATTTTTTTTTCATTTTTTTAATGAAAAATGCATATAATTGTTTAGGTAGATGAATTTTTTTATAAATTTAATAAAGAAAAATTATTGAAAATGTATTGATTCCTTTGTAAATTCTATGTTTTATCTTTAAAAATGGTAACAATTTCAAATCATAACCAAAAATTGATTTAATTTTAAATTTTTTTTTTGTATAATAAATTGCAACTCTTTTTAAAATTTCATGTAAATTATACCCCATTTATATGTGGTAAAAGAATTTTGAAGTTTTAAAATTTTAGACCAATTTGGAAAGTTTTTTGAATTTTTAAAGTTAAAAATTTCACATATTCTAGGGTATGAATGCTTTTTTAATGTGGCTAATAATTTTTATCTTCTTAATTTTTTTATATTATATGAATCTTTTTTATAGTCCTTTGCAAAATTGATTCAATCTAACACAATAGGTGTTCACTTTCAAAGGTCCTAAATTGAAATTTAAACTTGAAATTTTGTTAAATGGATTTTTGGTTTGAATTCCTTGACATTCATATGAATGAAAAAGGATCAACTTGTCATGATTGTCATAGTTTTAAATAATAAAACATAAATATTTCTCCAATCTTGACTATTTTTAAGGCCCATCTAGCATCCTTTTTGGTTCAATTTATTGTGATTACACCCTAGTGGCGAAACGTAGGCTATTTTTGTGGTTAGATTTAGGTTATATTTAAATCTAATGGTTCAACTTAGGCTAAACCTAATGCCAAATCTAATGATTAAATTTAAAAGTAGATGCAAGCTACGATGGTTCACTTTTGTTATGAAACGATGTTTTTTTCCTTGGGTACCCTTTATTCAAATGCATATGGTGATTCATATATCCTTAGATCTACTAATTAGGACTTGGATTTAGACTAATAACTTCATTATGAAAAGAACTATGTGGTTATTTATTAATACAAAATTCATTTATTAATAGTAATGGACTTTTGAAAAAAAAAAAAATGGACTGATCGTCTAACTAGAACGTCACAAAATAATTTTTTTACATAGATTCACAGTCCGAATTTGTTATTAGGACCCAATATATAATGTAATACAAGATGATAAATTCATATGAAAACCTTAATCATTTAATATTTAGAGAATGAATGGATAAAAATTTGACCATATTTTCATAAGTTCATATAAGTTGTAATTTTTGTTTGTTTTTCAATTTTTTTGTCCCAAAAACGTACTTTTTGAAAGTTTTAGATGGGGCATTATTTTTATGGACTTTGTGGGTTTTCCTTTTAGCAATTGAACATATATTATCCAAATATTAGAATAATAATATTTTTTAAAGTAACAACCATGTCCATTTGAATTAATTTGAATAATCTTGTATGGACTTGTAGAGAGTGTAATTTCTATCAATACTGAGCCACCCTAGCTTGCATCTACCCTTATATTAAACATAATGGCTAAATTTTTGTTCAATTCTGGGTAAACCTAGTGCTTAAATTTAATGACTAAACATAATGACTAAATCTAATGGCTACACCTAATGGCTATATGACCTAACTAGTGGTTAAACTTAAATAGGTAAATGGGTGGATAAATATGATGTATGTAATATATAAGTAGGTGGGTAAGTAAAGAAGTAGGTAAGTAATAGGTAAGTGAGTGGGCGAATGGGTAATAGGTAAGTAAGTAACTAGCTAGGTAAATAGGTGGGTGAGTAAATAAAAGGTAAATACGTTTAGTAGTACACCATGTCACATTTAATTAAAGATCATTAGCCATCATGACTAAATGTTCCACTTGACTAGATACTATTGTTCATTTTGTTTAAAAATCATTGCCATTTTGATTAAATGTTCAATTTGACTAAGGACCATTAATCATTTTGATTAAAGATTATTGACTATCTTGATTAAAAATTCAATTTGTCAAATACCATTCACCATTTTGACTAAGGTTGTACAACTTGATTATATGTATTTAGTCAAATTAACCAATATACTCAAGTTGATCAATAAAAAAGTACATGATGTGTCATTTAAACTCTTGGTCATTAATCAAAACGTACATGTTCATTAGTCAAAATGACAAATTAATCAACTTGAATATGTTAAAAAACCATGATTTGTAGTAGTGATCCTAGATTGTGACATGTGGTATAGTCGAAATCTACCACATGGCATATTAATTGTATTTGGGGAAAAACAATTCTAATGAGTATTTATTTGAATAAATAGGTAGGTAGGTACATAGGCCTATGTAGGTACAAAAGGTAGGTAAAACTAGGTAGGTAAAACATACCTACTTACCTACCTAAGCTAAATACCTACATACAAATTTACATAAGTAAATAATTAGGACTTATCTACCTACCTATTTACATATTTAAATAAATAGGAAGCTAGATGCATTAAAGAAGAACCATGTAGATATTATTATTTCATTTTATGTTTTGTTTTTAAGGTTAAGTTTTTTTTATGTCATCCTAAATGACACATGTTCTCTAATGTGAAAACATAAAAGAAGGAACCTTTATTATATCATTTATAAGATGAAATTAGAGGACAAAACATATAGGTTAAATTTTCTAATTGTACTTCAATTGCAACTTAAATTGCAACTAAAAATATTTTCTTGAATGTTTTGTGCTTGTTTTTAATTTTTTCAATGATATAACTAAATAGGTAATTAATTAACTATTTAACCAACTAATTATTTTTTTAGCACTAATTAATTACCTACATACCTATCAATTTAAAAATCTACCTATAATTACACATTTTTATTTAATTATTTAATTCTAAAAGTAAAATTCGTTAGTTTTTTTTTGTTACTTTCAATCAATTAATCAACAACATGTATTTTAATAAGTTATTTAATATTTAATTCAATAATTGAATAATAATTATATTAATGCAATTAATTTACTAGTTATTATCTTAATTCTAAATCTCATAGTTTATTTATTAATAATAATTTTTTAAAACTTGAAACTTAACCTTTTAAGTGTTATTTGTCAACTAATTAAATAGATAAATAAATATATTCGTATTTGATTCACCATATAATTTGATTAACTGTTTAATAATAATAAATACCAAATACTTAATATTCACTATTAAATAATGAACTTAATAGTTTATTTAATTGATAACCATTTTTATTTAATCATTCATATTCTGAAATAGTTTAACTCGTGAATACTTAATTAATTGATTGATTAAAATATTGTAAGTTATGTATTGATTATTCAATATTAAATTTAGACATACAATTTATGTTTGATAAAAAAAACATATTAAATAAATATTAGATATTTTTAATTAATAAATATATATATTAGTTTTCATTCTAATAAATTAACTATTAATGATAATTCATCAAAATTATTAATTTACTAAGTAACAATACATTTTTAAATAAATTATTACAGTATTGAATCATTAAATAAATATTAACTCATTTTAAATAAATTATTATTAATCCATAATTATATCATCTAATTGATTACTTGATAATATTATTTTATCGACATCTATAATGAATATTGGTTGAACATGAAGATTATATCATCTTATTATGAGTTAGTTAGTACTATTTAATTAAACATTAAAATAAACATGGTATATTGTAAACAAAATGGAATATGAAATCAAAATGATAATTTTTATTTTAATATCTTCATAATTTGAACTTATATTTGTTGAATATATCTTGATTACATGGTAAATATATTCTTAATGTAGTTCAAAACACATTAGTTTACATAAAATGTGTAGGCACATCACAAAAAATAACCAAGTTATAACTAATTTTGCTACTAAATGAACATAAAGCCCTATTCTTAAATGAAGTTAATCATATGAAAGGATGTACAATTTAGTAGTAATAAAATTAAAAAGATGGCTACAAGTTGTAAAATTAATAAAACATAATCGCAAATGATGGATAATCACATGTAGTCAACAAATTGGATGGTTACATAATACATGTAATCAATATGCCCGTATATTGTACAATATTGAAGAACTATAATAATGTCCAAAGAACTTAAAGTCAAAATTTTGTATTTACCAATAGGTAAGTGAACTATCTATATAGGTAGGTAGGTAGGTAGGTAGGTCATTTACCTACCTACCCATCTACATTATTATTGTTGTAAACAAAAGAATAATCATAAAGTAATGTTGGGGATTATAATAACAAAGTTCTATTCCAACTTTTCCATCCAATATTCCTCCTTTACATGTAAGAAATTTTGAAGGAACTTTTGTGGTTCTATGTTCAAGAATATTAGTGAGAGGGTGGGAAAGGACCTGGATACATTGTTATTTGTTGCAATTTCTAATTAAACATATGTCTTGAATTACATATTTAAATACTGCATCTATGTTAATCCATCTATGTTAAAACAAGTTTCTCCATCCATGAGGCCATGATTTGAAACACATTGTTACATATATTTAGATAAACAATGACATGTTGATAATCAAATATTATTTCAAAATACATGTACAAGGTCATTATGTAATTTGGAAACTATAAAAACCAATCATGTCCCCCTTAAACCCCATGCTTTAAAATCAAATACTAAACTAGTATCCATAATATTGTTAGTTAAATGCTATTATGTATCACCAAAAAACTTATATTCATTGTTCAAAATAATCCTAATTGCTTGGGGTATTAGTTGATAGATGTTACAATTTTAAAATACATAACAACTTGCAAAAAAATAAAATGTTACTTGCGAACAAGAACAACTAAAAATTCACACATAAAATTAAACCAATCTTTTGAAACATTTTTTGCAAGATTTTTGTTTAGATGTTGAAAATATGTATTGGTAAGCTCCTCGCCAATGTGAACTTTAAGAACCTCTCCATATATTGCCTTCCAACTATTTGATATGATGTCATCAAATAGTGTAGAATTTTCAGATAGTGATCCTTGAACTTCAGTGACAATTTGTTTTCGCACTTCGAACTTTTGGATCACAAATACATTTGTTTCATCCAATGCCATACGAACTTCTTCCATACTTGCCAAATAAATTGGAACGTTGATGGAATCCCGTAACTCTGTTGTGATCAAACCCTACACCCATAAATTTGGAAATTTGTGATTAATTATTATAAAATGAAGTTATCATGAAAAGATATCATTAAGCTTCATAAACGTCTATCATATGACCATAATGTACATGAAAAAAATCCATTCCGGCACAATTTCAATGAAATATTTTAAATACATGTAATATATTTTCCTTACCACAAATTCAAAACATCTCATATGCCAAATCCCAAAATGATTTGAATTTCAATTAATCTTTCCATGGGTTTGTTTGCATTTTTTTCATTAAAAAAATTATGGACATACATCTACAATTATATTAATGAATAATGCACAAATCAAATTTAAGAATTAAAATTGCAGCACCATCCAATTAAAGAAATCACCAACCTCAGAAATTAGATCCTCCCAACTAGCCTCAACAATGTCCATAAAGTTATCTTCAGATGGGTGGGGTGATCCATCATTGATTTTTGTTGTAGGAAGGTTTGTCCATCTACCAGCAAATATCAAAATTAAGATTCCACCTGATGCCAATTCAGTTGCTCGATGAACAAAAAACTTTTGCAAATTTGTTTGAAAAGCTCCACCACATGCTTCAAAAGCTTTTGGGTTTTTCTCATTTATAAAAGATTGTCCTTTGTTGTATGCATCCGAAGTTTTGTCTTGAATAACTTTGGGAAACTGTATCACAATCACTTGTTTTAGATCACAATTGAAAGGTTGAATACAAGGTTAAAAGTAATTTGAAAAGTGATTAATTGACTAATAGAATATCAATCATGTTCATCAATATTTGATAAACATGGAGTCTTTGTAATGGCCATTGTAAAATGATAGTTGCATCATGGATAAACATTGTTAATCTTTGCACCTATTGTTTAGATGTGGTGGAAACATTTAACTTACATCAGTAATCCAATGCAAAGCATTACTTGAAAAAATAAAATGAAGATTTGAAGAAGGAAATAAACGTTCCCAAAAAGAACCCGGAACAGCTACAGCATAATATAACCTCATGTTAGTCTCCCCTTCCATTTCTTTTGTGTTTTTTCCGAAATCCAAATTTGGTTGTTGCAATTGAAAGTTGGATTTGTAGATACTCGATTGATCCAATTTCAAAGGATCAGATAAACCTGCATCAATGTTTTGATTTCCACCAAGCACTCGGTCCAAAGATGGAAGTTGTTGGAAAAGAGTATTGAAATCATTTGTTGGAAGATCATTGAAAAAATATTGGATTTCTAATGCACCATTTGTGGAAAGGCTAGAGGATATGACATTTGCGACATTAAGAGTGTTTGCACCAATAGAACATCCAAGGTCAGCAACACGAATCATGCCATCTTGAGGGAGTTTGAAGTGATTTATTACATCTTGTAACATTGGGTGTAGATGTTGGAGAGCCAAAGCTTGCATCCTTGAGTTCAAGGTATAATTAAATTTTCCAATGCCAGATTGCATTCGTTGTACTCCAACCTTTGGCCTTTCCATTGACTTGTATGACAATTTTAAAATCCTAGCAAGATATCAAATTTCATGAATTATAATTTTAACACAAGTAAAGCCAAGAAGAAAACACAATATAGACAAACAATCAAAACCCTTTAAAACATTGTGTTTGTGAATAACAAGAATCTTCATTTGCAATATCTTCACACATTCTTTTTTGATACATCTCACACACATACATCCTTTTCAGTTTTTACTTTGCCTCCAAAACAAAATTCTTCCACTCACTAAATATTTGGTCATACCAAAGACAATGACAACACCATTCTTGAATTCTCTCCTCAAAATTGGCTTCCTCTATATCGTTTTCAAGTTTGCCTCCCACTTCCTGGTATCATGTGGCGAAGTGGGAGGCAAAATTGAGGGTGATATGCTAGTGACCTTGTACAACTAAAGATTTATATTGAAATATCACTACAAAATTCATTATAAGTAAGCATCATCTATAGCTAGATTCTTTGGCTTTTTCCCACTCAACTTGCAGGATATACTATGCGTGTTGAAAGAGAATTAAAAATATCACTTGATCCCCTCCTTCTGACTCTACATGCTTAAAGGTGGAAAAGAGGAAAGGACAATCAAAAGAATCATGTTTTTCTTGGCTCAAAATTACTTGAACCTTTCTTTTACAATTTTTTATTTTTAAAGGATCAACTTGCAAAAGCACATACAACTTGAAACCTTTTTCTACCCATTTTCTTTGTCAACAGAATAATTTTGGAAAAGTACATGCAACTTGGTGACTTTGATGCTTGTCACGGGGCCTGTGGATATGTTTTCTACCTAGAAATGATGAATATTGGAAGGTCAAAATTTATCAGTCAACATAAACTATGGTGATAAATAGTTAACACAAGTCTTTGTGACTCCATTTTTTAATTTAAAATTGTTGGCAAACCTATCACCTTGATATTAGAGTTATTTGTAAAGTAAGACAAACACAGCACTTGAACCCTGAGTTTGGTCATACACAGGGTGAGATTAAAAAAAAACCTAAAAAAAAGTAGGTTAGCATTCCAAGGGGGAGGGGGGGGGGGTGGGGGCTGACTCAGAAAACCATCAATTTTGGTGGTAAATTGAGTTTCATCCTGTCTTTCCTTTTCTGAGTGGACAGGGTTACTTTCGACATAACTCTATTGTCTCATGTCTTTGTTGGATTGTTTCTCTTTCAAATTAGGAGGCATGAAAACTTGCTTACCACCAAATACGTTTCTTCCACTGTATCCAAAGAACATGAAAGAGCACATTATGTATGAATGACATACCCTTTTTGATAAGTCTTTATTATCTTGTCCAAAGACACCAATTCATGCAGAAAACATTTGGTACCCCACTCCCCCTCTTTTTCCCCTTTATTCTTTAAAATTTATTCATTTAGTCCCATGTACTATTTTCATCCTAACTTACACCCCCAGTTTCCCCAAAATTGGGGTACATTTGGATAAGGTAATTGGACTCCCCACAGGCAAAACGACTTTGCATCCATGTAAGAGCTTTGACATACAATTTTGGCTTGAATTGATTACCAATTTGTGAATGAAAACTAAAGACTTCGCTAGTTGATGGAGTTCAGCAAAAGGTGTGTGCTTGTTTCCCATTTTGATGCCCGCTTGTTAACAAAAAGAGCACATCAATCCTTAGTCAGCATCTCTTCTGCCTGAGCTAGGGCCAGTGGGGGTGATGGCACATGGCCGGCACTTCAGGCTTTTCAGCTACTGCAAATGCAAACATCCCGAACCACTAGAATTCAGGAGGATTTTATCACCAAATGGCGTTATTCAGTGCCACCAGGATATCTTTAGTTCAAAGAGGACTCCACTTGCTGGAATCCCATGGATATTCTTATTCATGTGTAAAAGGGGTTTGTTTTGGTTTTATGGCTTGTGATTCTCTATCTCTCCTAGCCTTGGGTAAGATAGATGTGTCAATAGGCCTTTGAAATGAGCAATTTGACTAGAATGGACTTTCATATTTTGTATGAACTTACTTTTCTTTGGAAAAATAGGATGTCTCAAAACTTAATCCAAGTGTAATGTATTATTTCCTTAATGCTAAACCACGGGTCGTACCCACTATGCAGTTGTGTTATGAGCCATGTCCTCTCAGGAATTTCACCTCAAATTTTGCTCATTTTCTAGCTACCCTCAAGCTGAGGATGAAACAAAGATGAGTGTCTGTTTGAATTAGGTTCTTAAGTTGCTGTGGTCTTGTCCTTTGCCCCAATAGTACAGCTTTCCATTACATTTGTCCAATCAAGCTGTGCTCACAGTCACATCCCCTCATTGCGGTACAGGTCAAGCACTGACAAAATCTAAAGCTGTGTGACCTGGGAGTAAAAAAACACTGTGAATCACTAGAAGGTGAAATCGATCATTTACAAAATGGGAACATGTGTTCTTTTAAAGTTCTCTAGAAAGTTCCTTGCATACGAGATATTTGAAACACTCATTACAAACATAAGTTTGGACAAGTTACAACTCTCCAGAAAAGTGCCTGTCCATGCAACATATCCATTTTAGTGGCTTTTGATTAGGTTGTGATCATGTCATATACTGTGGGTAACTGCATCAGAGCAGCTTGATGGAAAGAGACTAATGGACAGCATCCATATCTCAAGATAAATGAAAGTTCAAGTTCAATCCACCCCTAGAAAAATATGAGAACCCATAGATTTTTAGACTACAATGCAACTCTTGTTGGAAATTAGAATAAGTTTTGTAGGGTATGGAACTATTTACCCCCAAGAAAAATACAAAGAGAAAAATATGCCAATGTTTCTTTGTTGGAAATCTATCCTTATTCTTTTTCATGAATTTTTGGTTTTGAAAGCAATGTCTGCAAAGAATTTACAATAAATGGGAGGGTGGGATGAAGAATCTATCCTTAGCTTTTCCAAATAGCCATGTTAATTGTGAACCGTTTTTTTAATGGATTGAAAAGAGATTTTACAATATTATTGTGACTTTGAGCTATTAAAAATGAATAAATATGAGTTATAAAGTTTTATACCTGAATCTTCCCCTTATCTAGACAGTACCCTTAAATTTCCACAACCATAGGTAAAATATAGTTAAGTATAAGGTAATGAACTTTTGAAGCATCATTTGGGGTAACTTTGAGGGCCTGTGCTCCCTCCCTCAGCCAGGCCTTCAAAATCCAGGAGGGTCCTCACAAAAGTTCTTTACATTAGACTTTTCCAGAAGGTCAGGAAAACACGGTACCAAAACCATAGCCCAGGGTCAGTTTCCACATTGACAAAACGATTTTTTTTTCTAATAAAAATAAATTCTTTTTTAAAATTAAAATTTAAATATATATCTATCATCTACATACTATAATATTGTGTATTTGTAATGAAATTATTCAGAATGTAGCCTAAACCCTAAACCCTACCTTCCCACCTAGCTACCCTACTGACCTACCTTTATGTCCTGCCTACAAACTAACAACTAATCCCTTATCTATTTTTTATCTTTTGATAAAACGTATATTTATTTTTGGGCTAAACTTTTATCTCCTAGCAATTTTTAATTTTTTTAAAGCTAAATTTTTATCTTTTAGTAAAACTCTTATTTCTTCTTGGCTAAATTTCTATCTCTCGGTAAAATTCTTATTTCTTCTTGGTTAAATTTCTTTCTCTTGGTAAAACTCTTTTTTTTTTCTTGATTCAACTTTTATCTTTCAGCAAAACCTGTATTTATGTTTGGTTAAACTTCTATCTCGTAACAAAACCTATATCTTTTATTGGTTATATTTATATTCTTCTTGGCTAAAATTTATCTTTTATTGGCTAAACTTTTAACTCTTTTTGGTCAAACTTCTATCTCTTAGTAAAACCTATATTTCTTTTTGGCTTCATTTTTATCTCTTGGCAAAACCTCTATCTCTTTTTGGTTAAACTTTTATCTATTGGAAAAATTTACAATTTCTACAATTTCATTGCCTTTTTCTTGTTATAATTTTTTTTTACTTTTATTTTTTTCAAAATCATGAGTCTAATTCCTTTATTTTTCTTCTAATTATAACAAAATTCAAAACTATCATCGTACTTTTTTTATCATTAACAATGGATATTTTATGTGCAACATTTGGGTATTGCTTGGAACATAAGAAGTTCAACCAAAAATTTATGCTTCAAATGCAAATATTGCATAGTTTTATTTTACTTTTTTTTCTTTTAAGTATTTGTTATCAAAATGACAAAATTATGGCTAAAGGTATTGCATACATTGGAGCAATCATGATGTGAGGAGATTTGAATGACAATGGACCAAGTTTCCGTGATACCCTAATGTTGAGATGGGCACCTATTACAAAATTGAAATGCAATAACCCAAGTCCTTGCAATTCCCATATCATTTTTGCTACCAATTATATTTAGGTCATAAAAAGGTTGGAAGATTGCAAATACTTTCTCATTCATAACCTAGGTTAAGGTAATTAAAAAGTTTAGGAAACTACAATACCCACATTGTCAATATTTAATACAAATCTCCAAATCTAGGTCAATGTAATTCCTACATAATAAATTGCATCAACCTTAAATTATGTAAACATTTGAATTAATTTGTAAATCTCATCCCAAAACTAAAGAGTTGTGTACAAGTGACCAAAAAACCTCTAACTTAATTTGTAAATTTTGTTTACATAAACCATAAATTATGTAGGCATTACAACCTAATGGATGCATAGGCTTAAATTTGAAAAACTAAACATACCTATACAAATTAACCCTAAAATATTGAATTAAAACCATTTTATGCAATAAAAAATCCTTACACTGACCTTCAATTAGATGAACAAAAAATGAATTGGTTACATAATTTTAATGCAAAAATTTAACAATTTTCTTACAACTAAGTGTTAAACCTAATTTTGGAATTATTTTTTCATAACATTAAATTGTGTACATATTATAAACATTGGATACATAATTGTAGTAAAATTATGAAACAATTTTATATGTACTAATAAAACTTGTGCTTTAAAACTTTGGGGAGAGGAAACCCAACCCTTAATAAAATGTAAACAAAACAAGTGGGAAGGTTTATATCATTTATACCTTTGCCATGGAGCTATCACCTTCATTCTCCTCTCCTTTAGTAGATCAAGAGAAAAGAAAAACATAAACCTCCTTATATATGTGTGTGTGTGTGTGTGTGTGTGAATATATAAATTCACCTTTAAGATATTCCATGAAAATAATATAAATGTTAGCAAAAAGGTTGCCTTAAATCCAATGCCCCCCTTATTTATTTGAAACAAATATTAAGCAAAAGTTTAGATGAAGGTAATGTAACATGAACATGGGTTAGTTGATGATGTGGGTATTGCAATTTGAGGGGCTTTATGCACTACTACATATTGTGCCTTTTTGCGAAGGGCCAAACAAAAAATTTGAAGGGTTTGCGAAGGAAAAACAAAAAACCTGAAGGGTTTGCGAAGCAAAAAAAATTTGCCAAATTTGTGATGCGATACGCATCGCAACTTGTGGTGCACCACTCATCGCAAATTGATAATGAACCTTTAATCATCGCAGCGTTTTTGCGAGATACACGACAAACAAAACTTTGCGACCCACTCAATCTCTATCCACCATAGCGATATTCCGCACTTCGCAATGTTTAATCATACTCAAAACATCGCAACTTATACAATACACAGAGTATCGCTACAAACTTTGAGACTCACAAGACATCGCAACTTGCGTTATTCGGCGCCTCGCATTTTACGTTTGAATATGTATCGCAAACCTCACCATAGATTTTTGCAAAAGTTTCCTTTGGTGGGCGTATCGCAAGTTGCGATGTGCGTTAGCTCGCAAAGTAGTGAAAGGGTTACTGGAGAAGGAAGTTTCGCAAAAGGGTTTCGCAATGTCATCTAATTCCCAAAACGCCATAAAAAAATAAAAAATCTTTTAGACCAAATGGAAGCTATAAATCCACTTAACCATTATTATAATCTATATTACCTTGGTAGACTGAGTGAAAATATCAATAAAATACGCATAGCAGTGCTCCTATTCTTGAAAATAAAATTACAAAATGGAGCAGAACAGGCAGAAAATGACATAATGAACATTGTGCAGTAATATAGAACCACAAGCCTCAATGGCAATTTGCATAAAATTAATGAGTAGTACATTATACGTGGTCATCATCCACCTCAGAGGTTGTAAACACAACCTCTGGTTTCTCACCTAGAATAAAACGGGACCATGGCACATATGTGACAACAAGTGACCACTCCTTTGGGTTTGGGGGATAAGGAAGATAAAAACATTGTTTTACATGACTGGGAAAAGTAAATGGCTCTGAAGTTTGCCAATAAGATGGCTGATAACTGGTGGCAGATGTCTTTAACCGTGTGTGTCCGCACTCATCCTGAACTACAGTGCAATTTGCACCAGTAAGGTTCACTTTAAACCACTTGCACTTAAACACATACTTTTCAAACTTTGAATGTGCATCATAAGATACCACCAAGATCTCTTCCAGCTTTCCATAATGTGGCACAATATCTCGAACAATATTCCTATCATGCCGACTGCTTCTAGAGTCCTGAATGAATTGCCCTTGAACTCCACAGTCAAAGGTGCGGCCCCTCTTTTCATCCAAACTGGAAATCCTGAAATTAATATTGTGTTAGGCATTGTGAGTCTTAAACTTATATGATAATAGAAACTTCATGCCCATTAAAATCATCCTAGAACATTCTAAAAAACTTGTCTAGAATATGAAGATGAGTTAATATGCCTAATGAAATAGAAAAAATAAATACCTGAAATGTCTCCCTTGTGTCCACATTGCTGAACGTGTTGTCACAACTCTTAGTGGTCCATGAACCACGGTGCGAACATCATCTGTGATCTCTGGAAAACATGCTATACTTTCTCCTTGTGCCAACAATTGATCCACTTCAACCAACTTCTCTTTCATGTACTTATGAAACGTAGGAAAAATCCTTGATCTCCCACTCATACTTTTGGCATTCTCATAGAAGTTCCTCCACTTTTCCATGACATTACTATTATTCAACATGAATGTGGTCAGCTGAATTAACTCTGTAGGTAATAACATACGTGTTTTGATGGCACCAGTCAAACGGTCTTCCTCCTCTTCTCTTTCCTCCATCTAGACATGAGGACATGATGGATCTATAGTGGCCAAGATGTTGGTGCAATAAAACATGCTCTCTGTTGCCAAGTGTCATGCTGCCATGCTTCCTTCCACTCGTGCATGGTTACGGACATAACCCTTTAATACTGCCATATATCTTTCAAGCCAATACATCCACCAACAATGCACAGGACTAGCAATGGCTATCTCATCCACAAGGTGAACTAGTAAATGCACTTGACAATCAAATAATGATGGAGGGAAAGCCTTTTCCAACTTGCATACCACCTCTGCTACTATTACCTTCATTCTTGGAATCTCCTCTATAAATAACTCCTTTGAGCATACCCATCTCAACAAATTTCCCAATGACCAAAGAGCATCTTGTACTTCTGCACTAGCTAAGCCTATTATTGCCACAGGCAATATGTGTTGCAGTAAATGATGATAGTCATGTGTCTTGAGATACCTTGGCCACTTGTGGTCATCGTCCCTACCAAAAGCTTTTTGAAGATTAGTTCCATAACCTGCAACAAGGTACCATAAAATTATACAAAAGTATTCTAGACATCCAACAGATAACATTCTATATTTCAAATTCTTTTTCCAGTATAAGGCATACAGATTTAAATATAAATAAAAGCAATAGAGTACTTTAAAATTCAACCCTTGAAATCAAAGTTCAAACCTGTAGGGAATCGCATCTCTCCTATGCGATTTCGAAAGTCTCTTCTTTCCTGTGTAGTAAGTGTCCATGGAGCTGATGGTCGCTGCTCAATACCTGTGTTAGGATCAACAATAATCCACACATCGGGATGCCTCTCAAAATCCTCATAGGCCTCCCTAAAATTACTGTCCTTCTCTCCATAGAGCTGTTTTATAATAGCCTTTCCCACATTTCCCTCAATGTGCATGGGGTCCAAGAGATGACGTATTTTCAGCTCACCCCAGTAAGGCAAGCTGTTGAGTATACCCCACCTTGTCAATCCACTACCCTCAAACACCATAGAATCATTTAGGTCAATAACTTTATTGGCCACATCCCTCCAATATGCAAAAGTGGTAGCTTCTGGAATATCACGCTCATCACCATAAGGCATGTCAAAAGATGAAAATAAAAGATATTCTGATCTCATATCATGTCCCAGTGGAAGAAATTTTGTATGGCCAAAGTAAACAATTTTGCGAAGATGGCTTGAGTATTTAGCCATGTCCTCGAAACTTGGGCCACATGTAGAGCAGGCCTTGTAGCCTTGAGTTTGCAGCCCACTTACAAAACCAAACCCTGATTGTAGAAGAACGGAATATTAGAACAACAAATAATCAAAAAACAGAATAATAAAGAAATGTATAGAGGCATGTGCATGATTTCTTACCAGGATAATCATGCATTGTCCACATGCAGATTGCCCTCAACTTGAATACACGTGGTATTCCTCCAGTGGTCTTCCTCCCATCATATGCCCATACTCCATCCCACAATGTTTTGAGCTCATCGACCACTAGTGCTAAGTAGGTGTCTAGGTTTTTCACCTTACTTGGCCCTGGGATAATAAGAGAAAGCAACAAAAATCCTTTTTTCATAGACAACCACGGAAGAAGGTTGTAATTCATGACAACAACTGGCCAAACAGAGGTAGGTCGTCCCTTTCCTCCAAGTGAATGTGGACTAACACCATCTGATGCTAACCCCAACCTCACATGCTTAGGGTCATGTTCAAACTCTGGCCATGTTGACTCCACATGCTTGTGAGCAGGAGAGTCAATCGGTAACCTCATAACACCAGGCTCTGATCAATGTTTCTTATGCCAAACCATTAATTCGGCCAAGTCTGTACACCGATATATGTGCAACAAGTGAGGAATAATGGGAAACCACCTTACTGATTTCCTGGGCACCTTATTTGTAAGCATGTGAAGATCATATCGAGCCTCTTCACATGTATTGCACTTCGTTAAATGGGCATTGTTCCCATGAAATAACATGCAGTCATTAACACATGCATGGACAATTTGATACTCCCTGCCTATGGAGGATAAGATCTTTTTAGCCTCCTTCCAAGATCCTGGCAAAACATTTTCCTTAGGTAGCAAGAGGCTATGACAAAACTGGAAAATGTCTAACAACATAGTATTGCTTGCCTTGTGTTTTGCTTGGATGTTTAACAACCCTAGTATGGCTGCTAAACGGCTTAACCTTGCACCTTGAAAAATAGGTGTTTGAGCATGTGCCTTCGCCTCTTGCCACTGCCGTTGTCCCTGGGCAGTATGTTGATGACGTGGATCATCTGCATTGGCTCCTTCATCATGTGGGTTGCCAGACATATCATCAACTATGTCAAGTCCAAACCAGTCAACCATGAAGACATCCATCGCTTGTTCTTAGTTTACAGGCAGTGGTGCTTCCTGAACTGGTTGAGAGACACCTTCATCATGAGCAGACAAGTCATTTGATGAAGAATGAGTTGATGAAGAGTTTGATTTGTGTGGCATGCCCATTTCCCGATATGTCGCTCTCAACCTCCGTGGCAGCATGTCTTCAGAAGGTCGAATATTCTATGCAATACCAAATCTAGAAGATTTTAACTATATACCAAGCATAGTTGCATATTACATTATAAATAAAAAATGCCAAAATGCATGTATATAGATATGGTATGTTATGTCTTAATCAAAGTACATAGTTCAGAAATGGTGGAATCCTAATTCCACTCATAGTGTGTAAACAACTCATCTCCTGATCTGATCGTCCTAGTAGCTAACACCAGGCAATGGTCTTCATGATAAGTCTAGCCATATGGTGTTGGAAGAGGTCCCTCAACAAAAACCCACTCACAATTAGCCCTACGTTTAGGCCGAGTCCCCATCGTACTGTTGATGAAACCAGCAATGTTTCCAGAACGTATGGGGTCTCCATCTATCACCCTCACATCACTATGCCTCCTAGTGCTACCAGCAAAGGTGTCCATATCAAGAGCAAAGGTCTTCCACTCAGGATGTTGTTTGAGGATCATGTTCCAATGTCTTCTCTTATAGATAGGCCCACCATAAGGGAACAAAGTAGGACCCTCTCTACGACAACTAGTTGAATCCTCTACAATGATGTCCTCACAAGCATATACTCCATAGCCATGCCTCTCTCCAAGTGTAGAGGTCTTAACAATCCATCGTCTACCCCAAACCACAACCTCCTCATCATAGGGCAAACTATCAAGCAACCCAAGAACTGCAGGGTTCCATGACTGGATAATATTGGCACATTTGTCAGTGAACTCACACATACCCCATCTGCCCTCAACAATAGTCCTAGCATGACCCTCACTTGGATGTTCTGCTTTGGATCGATGTCTAACGGAGGGCAGACATGGCCTTGCCTCATGATGTGGATTACTGGCCTCATGAGAGGCACCAATCCCTACAGCAAATGCATGCGAAAGTGCATTTCCTATGGCAACTAAAACCCCTTGTGATAGAACATAGGGTGGTGGTGTCATACGGGAACCTTATTACATTAAAAAAACCACAACAAACCATGGAAGTGAAAATAGTTTCAAAGAGGATTTCATGAAAAATAACATGTATCAAAGAGGGAAAATGACAATGGTAAAATGACACTTACCACATGAGATGAAGAAGCTCTTGGGGTAAGACCACGATGACGCCCAAATCGCTGAATGTGTTGAACACAAACATATGACTTTTGTGAAATCTGACCAACACACTTGGTGCATTGGCAAAGTTGCCGAGGTGGACCACAAGGAGAATGGGACACCTTTGCTTGCGTATGAGCTAATGTGCCTTCATTTGAGGAGGATGAGTCACTAGTGGAGACAACGGAGGAGGAAGACATATCATCTGTCACATTAATAAGGCACAAATGTAAGGCAAAGACCAGATTAGACTTTCAAAAATCATGTGATACAACAATATAAACCCTTGACAACTCATAAATTGAAACTACCTAAACCAAAAAGAAATGCATACCTGCATCCAATGTGGGCTCAATAATGCCTATAGGACTGGTTGCCTGAAACCCTTTGCCATATGCACAACAGAAGTTCTCTCACCTAAAACTCTCGAGAAGAAACCCTAAACCTAAAACTTTTCGAACCCGTTGCGAACCCCCTACCATCGCATCCCTTTTCGCATCTGCATTCGTTACTTAAACCAAAACTTTAAAACCTTTAACTTCCTCCTACGTTAGCGAAGCCCCCGACTTCGCAACCCTCTAATGTTGTGAAACGAACAGCATTGCACAGCCGTTGCGAGCAATATCGTATCGTAGGTTTAGATGCGAGTTACATCGCAAGCCCTGAATTTCTGAAAGTCCTTAAGCTGGAACGAAATAAGGTGTAGTGAAATCTTTCTGGGGCTCTAGACTAGAGTAGGACGGCGAGTGAATTTGAACTCATTCTCGGCATTGCTCAAGAATTTTCGAAGGAAAACTTGGGTAGAGAGGAGGGGGCGGATTGCAATGGCTGGGACTAGTGGAGGGGGTTCTGGGTCTAGAGGAGGTGACAACAATGAGGAAAGGTTGAGGAAGATGGTTGTTGATCACTTGAGAGCTTCAGAGCTATTTGCAATCGATACTAGGACACCTGAAGGGCTGGCATCCTTGACAGCCATCTTAGGTCAAGCATTGCAAGCAAGGCTGACTGCTGGGGAAGCACAAAAAGAGGAGGAGGCAAGGAAGGCTACATAAACCAAGGCAACAGAGAAGAAGAGAAAGAGAGATGAGAGAGTAACAACAGGAGCTCTCTCACTTAGAACGCTCGAGAAGAAAAGGAAGAAGGATGAGAGGGATGCCATCAGAAAGGAGAAGCTCGATCTGAAGAAGAAGGAGGAGGAGAGGAAGAAGCTCCCTCTGATAACATTGGCAAAGGAGGGAATTCCAACCGAGCTAGCATACACTGGGGCCAAGAGCACCATTAGGCACATTGTCTCCACCAACTTTGCACGAGGAGTTGAGTGGGGCACTCTCTCAAAGGCAGAGTAGAGGAGAGTGATAAATCAGGTTAAGGGAACATTTCGAAATGGAGGAGAGCTTGATTCACAGTGGATTGCAGACAAGATCTGCAATTCAATGTCTCAAGCAAGATACCATGACAGGATGAAGATTCGTGTTCACCTGAGAGACCTGAATGTGTACAGGAACTTGGAGAGGCCACTTCAGTTCTCAAAAGACATCTGGAATGCCTTCTACCAATCTGAGGTGCAGCTGAAAGCAGCAAGGCAGCTGAAGGAGATCACAAAGCAGCTAGCCAAGGCCAAGAAGGCAAGAGAGTCTGGGAGGTCTGACCGTGACTTGAAGGCACTAGAGCTGAAGCTTGCTGAATGCCAATCAGTGGTGGATGAGGTTGGTGATCCACCATTGAAGTTCCTCAAGGCAGTAGAGCGAGTGAAACTGGTTCCACCCACCACCCACAGGCTAGGGCAAGGTGGCATTCTCGGCCTCAAAGCAGCATTTGTAAGTATCCTCCCTTTCTTCCATTTTTTTCTGCAAAGATTCGTTTCTGTCGAGTCACATAGGACTGTTTGGGATACCTTTGCGATGCGAATTGCATCGCAAAGATAGGTCAAATGGCGTTTGTTTCGCAAAGGTACGATGTTATTTGTTTCGCAAACTGCTTCGCAAGTTATAGTATGCGAAAGTTTGCGCTTCGCAAAAGAGGTCGTAGACTTGAACAAATCGCAAACTGCTTCGCAAGTTACAATATGCGAAGGTCTGCGCTTCGCATATATGCATTATTATTGACCTGTTGTTTTATGGGGACAGTACAAGAGGTACAAGAGGAAGATCACAACTACAGAAATGACAATGGGCCAGGAGCATGGCAAGGAGCATCTTTTTGAACATGTTGATGCACTATTAGTGAGTGGGTTTGGTTGGGATTGAATTTCTGTTTGTGTTGAGATTGTTTTCATTTGAATCAAGATTTTCATTTATGGTGTTGACTAAGCTTTGCATGTTGAAATGCAGGCATTTGAGGGTGAGAGTGAGAGCTCCTAGGGCAGCAGTGATGAGGAGGAGAGAGGCGCTACCACTGCTCCCCCTAGTGCTATCACTAGCAGTGGACCCAGTTCATTTGCTAGTCGAAATGTAGGTTCTGCAGGGGGCAAGGATAGGGAGGAGGAGGAGGACAAGGAGGAGGGGCAGGGGGACGATGAAGAGAGGGAGGAGGATGAGCAGCCTCCCCCTCCACCAGAAAACACTAGGAAGAAAGATTCAAGGAAGAAATCCAAGAGGGGAAGGAGGTCTAGATAGACAACTAGTGTGTTAGATACCCAAGAGTTGCAAACCCTTTTACATTGTAAATTTTGAAATTTTGATATAGATTTTTTTTTTGCGGCCCAAAGTGACTCCAAATGACTATAAACCCTGCTTCCAAAACAAGAATACAATGCCATGCTCTTGCGATACACAGTGGATCTCAAACATATTTGCGAGTCATATTTCTTCGCAACACTGCAAAAGCCAAAAGACCAAATATACCATCTCACAGACATCGCTAAACTCTGACGATTAAAATCAATCCAGAACATGTTTGCGAAATTTTAAGTTTCGCACTACTACATATTGTGTTTTTTTGCGAAGGGCCAAACAAAAAACCTGAAGGGTTTGCGAAGCAAAAACAACCTGCTATATTTGCGATGCGACACGCATCACAACTTGTGTAGCACCACCCATCGCTAATTTATAATGTACCTTATTTCATTGCAACACTTTTACGACATATACCACAAACAAAACTTTGCGACCTGCTAAGTCTCCGTCCACCCTAGCGATATTCCACACTTCGCAACGTTTAATCATACTCAAAACATTGCACATTTTATATACACAAAGTATCGTTACAAACTTTGAGAGTCACAAGACATCACAAGCTTGCGTTATTCGGCGCCTCGCATTTTACGTTTAAATATGTATCACAAACCTCATCACAAATTTTTACAAAACTTTCTGGTGGTGTACGTATTACAAGTTGCGATGTGTGTTAGCTCGAAAATTAGTGAAAGGGTTACTAGAGAAGGAAGTTTTGCAAAAGGTTTTGCAATGCAATTTTGAAATTTTGATATAGATTTTTTTTTTTGCCTTTCAAAGTGACTCCAAATGAATATAAACCCTGCTTCCAAAATAAGAATACAGTGCCATGCTCTTGCGATACACAGTGGATTTCAAAACCATTTGCGAGTCATAATTCTTCCACTACTAGAAATTCTGTTATATGCAACCACCATGTTTGCAATTGGGATGCAACTACCGGTCGCATGCAACTATCTTTGGTTTTTTATGCAACTACAATGGATTTTTGCCCCCTTTTTGGGTGTGTATGTAACTATGGTACAACTATGATCACCTTCATCCCAACCTTTGGATGATTTCTGTGATATATCATCATATATATTTGATATGCATATATTCATAGTTGCATGTGTAACCAAATTATGCCAACTATGGTCATTTGGTAAGCTAGGTACACATTTTTTGTAGGCATGTCTAGGATTAGGGCTGCCTACAAATGACAATCCCATTGATGAGGTTTAAGATATAGGTGAAAAATAACTTAATTTATTTTGCCACACCTAAAATAGTGTATCTATCCCCAACTTTTAGTAGCTTGCTCCACAAACATTTAGAGATAATTGACAATTGAAGATATCAATTTTACTTACAATAGTTTATCACTTGATGAAGCACTACTAGGAAAGTGGGGTGTAGTTCACTGGACTATTTAACTATGGAACCATAAAAGTGAATTAGTTCACTATAATTTCAGTGCTTTTACTTTCATTGGTGAAAATGGTTCACTATATGGTGTACATGTTTACTAAGGGTGAAGTTTGTTTACTAGGTTTAGGTTTGTTTCTTTTTTAGGGCGACAGAAGTAGCGCGCGTAAAGTCCATCATTCTTCTTCCTCTTCAAGCTCTTTCCACCACTTCGCTCGTGTTTCACGGTGTTTTCTCCGAGAGGTTCTGTATTCTGGGGTTGCGTTTACAGGTTTGTGACTGAATTGTGGGAGGGAGGGGATTCAGGAGTGGTGGAGGGAAGTGGAATGGTGGAAGTGGAGATGCAGGCTACTTGCGGTGGTGTTGGGAGGAGGAGGAGTGGGACTTGGGGATGTGTTAGAGAGCGAGGAAGAGCGGGAAGCGCAAGTGAGGCGTTTGTTTGCGGTTTTGGATCAGCGGCAAGCCGGTTCCCCGGACCATGAGCAGATCGAAGCGGGGCTGGCTGCCATGTCGTTCCCAAGGTGACGTAAGTACACATTGGAGCTTTTGGATGTATGCGATTCCAATCGTGACGGCCGTATTGGCCTCTCTGACTTTTGATGCTATGTCGACGCTAAGGAGCGTGAGCTGTATGTGCTTTTTCAGTTCATCGATGTTTCCTGCGACGACGTCATCGAGCCCGAGGAGATGCGGATCGCACTCTCCAGCTCAGGTAAATCATCATCTCTCCACTCCTCCTTTCCCTTGTCTTTCTCTGTGTCCTTATGTGTTTTGTGACCAAAGTGCACTAGATGCTTCACACTAGGTGTTGTTACAAGTAATGGAAACTGGGTTCAGAATTTTGTGTTTGAAAGCCTCGCCGTTCCTAGAAACTAGAGGACGACGACTGTGTACACGCAATTTGCAAGCATCCATCTCAGAAATTCCTAGGTTCTTGAGAGTCATCCAACCAGAACTAGTTCATGAGGTGAAAGATCACAAGATATCACTTATTGTACTCACTGCAGTTCTCAGAATCATAGGTCAGCCATCTGCATGAGTGCAGTGAAGCAGGTGTGTTATGATACATATCATGTCATCCCAGCAATCTTCTTTGCAATATGAGAATTGACACAAGCTGCAAAATAATAATAATAGGTATCCCTTCCTTTTTCTGCATTCTTTTCTTGATTTTGTTTACAGGGCTTCTTTCCTCCGGCTCTCGAGGTTTTGTGCTCTCTTCCTTTCTTCGTTGTTTTGTTTCTAGCCCTACAATATTTTCGCCGAGTCTTTTTGTTACAAGAATTTCATCTCCCACAAATTGTTCTTCATTTTTCTTGCATTTTTCCCCCACGGTTTTCTAATTTTTGCCGCTCTCAGCTGTAGCAAGGTCCTCCCCTGAGGTCCCCCTCCTAGTTGAACGGCAAGGCACGAGGTTGCTCTCCCTGGACGAAACCCTAGAACTCCACCTCGGAAGCGGGATACGCGCTGGGCTGTGCTCAATTTGGTCTCTGAGAAAGGTACGAATGCGATCGAGAAACATAACAGCAGTAGCACAAGTGATTATGCTCCGAGCACACCGGTGATGAGGCGAAGCTTGTCGGGCTCCTCCACACGCACATCCGCGATCACCGTTCCTTCTTCTACACCCGCTACCACCCAATCTCGTCGAGCTTCTCTTCGGTTTCGACTTCTGCTGTTGCTACTGCAAGCGAGAATCATCAGCATGCTTTTCTGTCTACATGCCCGTCTCTTGACAGATCGGTGGACATGACAGGGTTTGTTGCTTGCATCTGTGCACCCTTAATCTGGTAGGTTACTCGAATTGGTGTGCCCATAACTGCCTTGTCTTTGATCAACAGTGCATGAAGTCATAGGTGTTAGGTTTTTATATATCAACAATTTTCTCAAGGTGCATTCGTCTCTTCTTTTGGCAACAGTTGCTAGTCAAATTCTTGCACATATGTGCTAAAGTTCAGTTTTTGCTGTTCAACATGGAGCCCTACTGAGAATAGTTGGCTAGTGTTGTCGGTCTGTTGGTTGGGTTTTTGTGTTATTCAGTTGGTTTCCATGCAAAAGGAGTTGCACAAGCAAATGACTGTTATGGTGGCAGTGCCAGTTGCCAAGGAGGGTAAACGCATGGAAGGTAATGGCCAATGGCAATTTCATCAACAATTCTCCTAAGCTAGCCAACCAGATGGGCATGGGTTATCTGCTAAAACTCTCTGTGTGTTCCTCATGTACTGTTAAATCAGAGGTAAGAGGATGGGAATCATGTGAGTGGGAGGTTCTAATGTTTCTGTTACATTTTTCTCAGGTGCATTGGGGCAACGGATGGAGAAGGTTCTCAAGGCTCATGTCGATGCTATGTGGGCACGACTAGTAGAGGAGAGTGCGAAGAGGGAGAAGCTGGAGCATGAAAGGGTCCAGCAGGTCACTACAGTCCTCACAAGTTTCATGAGCAAGGATATGCCAATTGCTTTAGAACGAGGATTCAAGAAGGAATTTATTGCCATCGGTCCAGCTGTTGCTCAGGCAGTCCTGCCTCCACTTCAGAATGTAGTCGCTACAACTATCTCTGAATCTTTCCAGGTAAGTTTTTCTCTTGGTCTGACTTCGTTCATGTTTGACCTCTGATCTTGGTGGATTGTGTTATGGGTCTCCTGAACTCTATGGGCACCAGTTTCTGGGAAATTTCCCCTATTTTTGTTACGTCCTCTTTGTTAGCAAACTAGAGATGTTTGTGATAAGCCGACCTGAGGATAGTGATATCCTCCATGAGAAGCTTATTTCAATTATGTTTATTCCTTGGTTGGATTGAATTCAGGGATTCAAGTAGGAGATGCAGAGCTAACAGCATTTGTGCAGCATGTGGATCAGGACAAAAATGGCATAATCACATTCAGCGAGTGGCGGGACTTCCTATGGGTGTATCCACATGAAGTCACCCTGGCCAACATCTATCAATACTGGGAGAAGACGTATCTGGTGGATATTGGAGAAGGTGTAGTGATTCCTGAGGGGATAGGGAGCCATCACACTTTGCGCTATCTGGTGGCAGGTGCAGTGGTCGAAGCTCTGAGCCATACAGCCACTGCACCGTTGGACCGACTCAAAGTTCTGCTCCAGGTGCAGACAAGTGGTGCAGGTGTGGTAGTAGGTCTTTGGCACATTTATAAGGAAAGTGGTTTCATGGGGTTTTTCCGAGGGAATGGAATCAACATCCTCAAAGTTGCTCCAGAATCGGCCATCAAGTTCTATTTTTATGAAATCATGAAGCGTGTTGTGGCCGGGGATGGGCAAGTTGGCGAGATAGGAACTTGGGGATGACTATTTGCAGGAGGGATGGCAGGTCCATAAATATGTAACCAAATGCTGCTGCTGCAATCTTCTTCCTAACTCAAAAATGTTGACCAAAGGGTAGGACAGTATCAAAGGTAGCAGAGATTGCATTGCAGAAAATTTCATTTATAGCTTACCACTCTCCCCAGAATTCTTCATGTGTTTCTAGATCTCCGCCTTCATTCTCTTCACCGCTTGACATCCTCTTTGTGAATCTATAAGTTATGATAGGCCACTCCACTTCCATTCTTTTTAGGTAATAACAGAATTCAAGTTGACCATTTCAGGTGCGATGCCTGCCTGTGTGAGGACATGACATGGATGTCCCTGATTCAAGATTGTATTGCATAATTCAGTTGTCAAATAGAAGACTTTGCTGATGACATGTGTCCAAGTAGGTAGTATGTTTAGCATAATTTGTGAAATAACTCTCCTAAATTAACTAAACACAATATGAAAAAACAATTTAAATTAATTAATCACACCAGCTGAAAAAACCCTCTTAATTGACTAGTGTTGTAGGTTGATTTAACTAATAGGTGTAATTTCCACCTAAATTTAGACATCACTTGTTTCCGTCTTGTTTCATTAGCTTAATTGACCTGTCTTGTTTCACTAGTTTAATTGACCTGTCTTGTTTCATTAGCTTAATTGACCTATCCGTAGCAACTGGTCCCCGGTCACTGGGGGATTAACATGCAGTTAAGTTGTTTTACCATGATTGGCCTGTAGTTAATCTATCCTAGTTCACTCAAATCTGAGTGAAATTCAAGGTGAACTTGGCCACATCTAGCTAGTAGTGAAGTAAAACAATGTATATGTGTATTCAACAAAAAGGCCCAATTAATCCCCTCAAGATTACAATATGTGGGTTTGACATGTGGAAATAATCTATTTTATTCCAACAATTATCCAGTACAAGTGAAGGTCTCATGGCACATATACACCTTATAGTCCATGTAATGCATGAATTAGTTCCAAAGTCAGCCCTGATAGTCCTGATGGGTAGACATGTGAATAAAGCACACATCAGAAACCATACATGAAAATACATGTTATTGTCCCCCTTAACAACCATAACCGGACAATATGCAAACCCTGGAAAGGGTTACAAGTGGTGGTATATTCATAATGCCAATCAAATATATACTTGAAAAACACGTTACTTACAAGTGGCAGATTCCACTGTTTCAGCCATAACAAGCACAAGTGGATAGAAAGAAAGAACACCATTGTGAGAGAAGTTAGAATGTCTTAGAACAAAATGTCACTTTCAAACAACACCATCACCATACATCTTACCCAAAGAATATCTCAAAATAAGAAGCTCTATCTGAACCCCAACTTCACTCAATACATATATACTTTAAAAACACGTTATATATATATATAATCTTCTACTAATTTGAACCCCGTGCCTAATGCACAGGCGTGTTATTTCAACAATGTTTGGTTCATGTTTTAGTTTTTTAAAAAAACTTTTATCTTTTTTATTTAGCAGGGTTGAGCAGGCAGATATGGATCGAAGTTTCCAGAGGGTGCTGTAACATGTTTAGACAATAAGGATCTTCCATTGCTCCACCACTCCCTCACTACTCTGACATGCCCCCTTGAGGTGATAAACAAAACATGTATGAGGGCTTAGCCACACAACAAAGGATTGATTATGTTGTTTGAATCTCAGTCCTTGGCTAAAAAAGTGGGCATTGAAAGTAAAGTATCTCATGGTCTTGGTTGGTCATTCCTCAATTTGTTATGAAGAAATAAATGACATGTAGAACTACTGGTGGTTTTTAAGGCTGCTGGACTCTTCCCATCTTTTGATTTACTGGCCCTATATTCGACATCACACCCAAATATGACATTTTCTACAGTCCTGGTATTTTTTGAACTCTTTCTCATTGAGCTTTGTGACCTTAAATGACCAATCAGACCCATCTATTATCTGCCTAACACAGGTGTGAATACCAATGTTTCAAATATTACACTATCTCACTTGATTACGGTGGTGGGTATTTCTTTTGTTTTTTGGTTGTATGCTAATTAACAGTAGCATCAAGGTGTTATATTGATCAATATCAGGTTCTTGAGCATGGCTTAGGCACAGATGTATCCTGATCGACATGCTAATTGGCCCGTACAAACCGCGAACGATCTGCACTGCCATACAGCCCACGCCAATTGGCCCTTGCAGACCACGATCGTCACTGATTAAGCGATTTGTAATGCCATACAGTCGGTCAGGAGGTGTGCATCCGCGATAAGTAAAAAACATGCCACCCTAAACCCAGAAAAGGACACACTAAAAAGGGGAGAGTTGGATGATCAAGCAAACCTGACCTTCCCTCAGGAACACGGGGTTGACAAATATGGAGGTCACATACCAGGCACTGCCAGAGAAGCTCTGGGATCATCAAATGCCCAACCCTACTTCTCCTCACGGGTTCGAATGGATCCTTGGACAACATAGGAGGAAGAAGAAGAGCAGGCCAGATTCACTCTTATAATAATACTTCGGTGTAGCTTCACCTTGGTCTTTATTTTCACATAATCCTGGTGAGGCCACCTTCACCAGTGTCGCCAGAGACTTTCAACAAAGTTATAGGTAGTACTGAAGAAGTCCCGAAAAGAAGGAGGGCAGAAACAACTCACATTTCCCCTAAAACCTCAAGCTCATCGTGATATCTCGCCGGCTGCTGTCCTCCCTCGACTACCAGCCAATTCAACTATTTGAAACGAGTTAATAAAGCCAGCACATCTACTTTCGTCAATTATTAAATTTGAACTTGAGCAATCAATGTTCTGCAGGTCAATATGCCTTACAAATGCATTTCTCCAATGCAAGCACAAGTGGGAAGCATTGCTCACGTACACCCTCGACACTATGCAGACTTCTCTCAGCTCCACAAGCATATGGTAGTAGCTGACAGCAAACTCAAAAGAAATCAAACAGCTAGATGGGAATGTTGTACCATCCTACTTGTCTCTCAAGTAGAGCATCTCCTTATGTATTGACCTCACAGCCTCTTCCAACCACCTGGGCTGAAGCTCCATTCCCTGCACTCAAATTGAAAGCCCGAACGCAAAAGACGGAAAACAAGCAATGCGAGAGAGACAGAGAGAATGCGAACCTTAGCGGTTGCACTAAGGCCTAAACCTAGGAAGTGGAGACGACCTTGTAATCACCGACGACGAGAACATCACTCAGAATCTCTTCCGCAATGCAATGCACTTAGTGGTCCTACCAGTCACCTCCAACTGCAATCCTTCCACTACAGGCCAGGCTTGCACAGCAGCAGTAACAGCAAAAGCAGCAGTAGGAGGAGTGGACTTGCAGACAACAAGAGCTTGGCATCCATGACAGGATATGGCGCAAGGAAGGACGCCGATAGTTGCTTTACCAATACGATCAATTGGATGTAAGTAGTTTTGCCTTCTTCCCCTTTTCTCCAATCCCTTTGTCCTCTTTCCCTTGGTTGCTTATGTTTTGTCTCATTTCAATAATGTGATCATCAAGAACTGGTTTAGAAAGGTACCTACCTTAATAAATAATTCTAGTGCTCATGTGAAAAATAATAATGTCTAATGTTTCAATTGTTATTTATGTTGAAACATTGACAAAATTATGATCCTCACCAAAAAACATTATGCATAATTGGATAATGAATAATATGTCAAACAAGAATAATATTTCAAGCACTTCAGGTACTTGATAATTATTCATGTTGAATCATTTTGAAATATCACAAAATTGATGTACATCTTAAACAAAAATAATATTTCATGCACTTCAGGTGCATGATTATTATTTTTGTTTAAAAGGTTGTACACTAAAAGCTCCCTGAGCATCCACAACTAAATACAGCAGCAGCACACGCCATGATCATAGATCGTCCACACTCACCGATGCGATCCAAAAACCTAAAAAAACACTCATTCCTGCTGTTGCTATTCTCTCTCTCTCTCTCTCTGATACCCGATGATACTTACTACATAGACCTCGATAAGACGTCCCTCGCAGGCAGACAGGCTGCAAACTCTTTCTATTTTCTCCTGCTTATTTCCGCACATATCTGGTTGATACTTTTTGTCACAATCTACGCTTGTGATCATTTTGCAAGATGAAAGTCAGAGAGCAGGGCATCATCACAACAACACTGTCTCTACGGTGCTCAGGCATCTAGTTGAATAGGGCAAGACTTCTTGTCAGGTTGCTACTGCCCATACACAAATTGGCTTGATCATCAATCGTACATGAAAAGCTGGATAGCTCTCACAAAGCTTCTTCTGGTACCCATGAACCTGTTTTGTGTGCTTCTATACCAAGCACCATAAGACTAACAGGATAAAGATTGCTGTCCGTGCAGGAGTAGAAGAAAGACCTCTAGCACCCTTCTGTTGATCATCCCACAGTCAAACAAAAGCAAGACTTATTGGTGATATCATCCCTGAACCAACCACCATGGAAAAAGCTTTCCACCAACAATCAAGTAGAGAAATGCTTCATGCTTCATTGGCAATAGAATAAACCAAAGGTTTCATCCTAAAATAATTACTTACAGACGGACCAAGAGAAGGAGCGGGTGAGCTCTGGAACTGTCAAGGATCTGTACTGCTGTGAGCCCCTAGATATCAATGGTGCAAACCCTACCATGAAGAAGTGCAGCCGTAGAAAGGGAATCAGATTCACTGCAAGCTTTCGAAGATCTGAGTTGAGCTGACCAGGGAATCGAAGACAACAGGTGACATCGCTCATTGTTGCACTGATAAGATGGTTCAAATCACCGACTGCAAAACACATTGCAGGAATCACTGCCGTCAGAAACCCCCAGCACCCAAGCAGAAAGTAGGAAAAAACACATGCGAGGCTCAACAACAAAGTTTTGAGATTGCTGGCTTACATGTAGGCGTGATCAGTTTTAGCGTCCTGAAGCAGATGTCGTAAAGCGCCTCATTATCAAGAACCATACACTCGTCCGCATTCTCTACCAGCTGATGCACGG
This sequence comes from Sphagnum contortum, assembly GCA_963920785.1. Taxonomy (NCBI): domain Eukaryota; kingdom Viridiplantae; phylum Streptophyta; class Sphagnopsida; order Sphagnales; family Sphagnaceae; genus Sphagnum; species Sphagnum contortum. Next base: position 14,054,603 of record OY987292.1, on the reverse strand, counting down.
AGAGCATCGCATTGTATGGCTCCACGACAGTGTCCGACACTTTCGGAGAAGGAAAAACAGAAAACGTGAGCATCATTATGTCAGGATACTCCTCGCGGATCTTGGAGATCAGCAAGGTCCCCATGCCAGATCCAGTTCCTCCTCCCAATGAATGGCACACCTGAAAACCTGCAACAAACAAAAAACACAAGAAAATAGTTTTCATGAAGTTTTCCTCCACATTGCATCAAAGACTTCCTTCGTTCCTTCCTTCTTTGGCTACATAGAAAAAGAACAGATGACCTTGGCAAGCAAGAATCTGCTTCTCCAACTTCTCCAACATACCTTGCAAGCAGTCACAGCTCTCCGCCTCCTTCCGCACAACATCAAGAACAGAGTCGATCAGCTCCGCGCCTTCAGTGTAATGGCCCTTAGCCCAGTTGTTTCCAGCTCCGCTCTGTCCGAACACGAAGTTGTCAGGCTTGAAGATCTGCCCATATGGCCCCGAACGCACGCTGTCCATGGTACCAGGCTCTAGGTCCATGAGCACAGCACGCGGCACATACCTACCGCCACTGGCTTCATTGTAGTAAACATTGATGCGCTCGAGTTGAAGATCGGAGACTCCTTGATACGTCCCGGTTGGGTCGATGCCGTGCTCCTCACACACAACCTCCCAGAACTTGGCACCGATCTGGTTTCCGCATGGTCCTCCTTGGATGTGCAGAATCTCACACATCTTGGCAGAACGAGATCGAAACCCCAACAGCAAAACAAAAACAGAAGAACCGAAACCAAAGAAGCAGACAAACAAATGGAGGTGCCAAGAAGAGCAGAAGTGACGATGAGATCGAACTCCCCCGCAACAAAAGAAAACCCACGCAATCAAAGCAGGCAAGCAAATGACGAGAGGATAGAAGGAAGGCGCGAAGAGCAGCGCGACGAAAGAAGATGAGAAAGTAAAATAGATAAAGAAATGCCAGCAAAAGAAGGGAAGAAGGAAGTGCGCGGTCACACGAGTGGCAACTCACCACTCAAATCTACGAAATTTATGGATTCTTCAAAATGTCTCCAATTTTGGTTCCACTGAAATCTACATATTATCTAATTACTTTAAGTGAGCTTAGTGTGATCTATGGACCAGGTAACTGGCAACAGGTAGCCAGTTACAAGCGAGGTAGCCGGCTACCAGACGTAACAACCTTTGAAATGTACTGCAGTGGAAACTGAAGGTGCCTTACACGGTGCGATTTCTTGCTCCCTCCCGAAGCGGAGCAGGGAAGGGGTCTTACGCATAAGCTCTGTAGGGTGCGATCTTACACATAAGCTGCATAGGGTGGGATCTTATGTGTAAGATCCTCGAGAGCGAGATCTTATGCTTAAGCTCCCTAGGGCAGGGGTGTAACACAATCTAAACTATCAAATCACCTCATTTGTTACACCCTAGAGCTCAGGCTCCATCTTGGGTTCAATGCTTTCCCCTATACATAACTTATTTTCTAGAAGATCAAAAGTGATATCACAACCCTCCTACCAATGGATGAAAGGTCAGGTAAGCCTCTGCTCAATATTTGATCTCCTGTTTGGATGACACAATGCATACATAGCAAAAGAACGATGAGAAAGTTTCGCTTGGTGAACGAACATTCACCGGAAAACAAAATCAAAGGTTGGGAAACCTTTTGGACCAGAGGTTCTGCACCAGATAACCGGCAAGAGGTAGTCAGTTAGATATCGAAAATAACTAAAAGGATGCAAGAGCAACAAAGGTACTTCAAGTACATAATCGATGACATTAAACTCGTTACCGAAGCCAGTGTTCAGGGTTCATGAGTGACCACATAACCCTCTTGTTGAGGGGATGAGAAGTTAGGCAACTTGCTGGCACTCCGAGCACAAATGTTGGAGCCTCAGAACTGCTTGGAGCAAGTGCAGGGGCTTTTTTTGCTCGTGCAGGAGCTGGAACGGGAGCAGGTGCAACAGCTTTGCCACCCTTAACCACCACTTCACAGAAGACGTCACATTTCCCTCACTTTTTTCACAAAGTGCGAATGTCGCAACCCTAGCTTTGGGCTCGCGACCAAGGCAAAGGGTTGCAAGGAAGCCCGGGAGTCAAAAGGAAGGAAGCTCGGGAGCAAAGGCAAAGGCATTGGAAGGGTGCGGGCCAAGAGGAGGAAGCCCGGGAGTCATCACATACTCCCGGGAGTCTAAGGAAGTGCGAGGGAGTGTGAGGGAGTGAGCACTCACACTCCCAAGGCAACTCCCAAGTTGGGAGAGGGAGTCCTGGTGGACTCTCGAAATTTCAGAGTGCGAGTTGAAGGGTCGAATCTGAATGGATTGTTGCGCTCTTGGTATCGTTGGAAAGCTCTTGAAACATAGATGTCTAAAATGGGCTCGCATTGCTCATTTGGACATCTGAAAGGCAAGTTATGGGCAAAAGAAGGGTTGGGAGTCAAACTGGCAGTTTGACTCCCGACCACTAAAAGTCGGGAATCGAGGTCTTCCCGAGATCCGATTGGAGAGTGCGACACGGCGTTGGAAAGCTCTCGACGAGGGCTACAACTTTGCTTCAGACTGCGTCGCGATCGGACTCTGCAGTCGGGAGATATCGGCGTCCAAAGTCCCGGGACTCCAACCCGGGACAATTTCGGGACTCCCACGCGGGAGTCCCGGGAAAAATGGCCATTTGGATGTCACCTCCGTGGAGAGCTGCAGAGTGTACTATAAGGGGGAAGGTGGTGGCTTCCCCCAAGTCCGGGCCGTGGTGAGTCTTGTGTGTCCGTGTTGCCCGTGGCTCGTCCTAGCACCAAAGGTGCTCTAACTATGCACTAACCACTTTGTGTGGGTTGTGTGTAGGCCCGTGTGAGTGAATAAGCTTGTCAATTCTTCCTAGTCCCATCCTGGAGCTCCAACACGCCCCTCTACCCCTCCAAGTGTTGTGAGCTAGGGAGCGGCTCCAAGTTCCAACTCCTTCCGCATTGCCGCATACTTGGACCCTCAAGTGGGTCTACAAGGAACTTGGGAGCACGTCAGCGAATGAACACAGAGCTTGTGGTTGCACCGGAAGAGGCCAAAAAAAAAGGAGCCGACAAGCAAGAAGAAACACAAACACAGAGCAAAAGAGAAAACAAACCAAGACACTACGAATGATTTCAACAGCCTACAACAATGTTGTAGCGTGCAAGAACCTTTGAGCAACTATTGTGTTTGTTGTAAAGCGCTGAAAGCACTCCCCAGAAGATTATGCATACCAAAATGTCAGACAAAGACCCAGCAAAGTGTATGGAGCTTGTTGCTGCTGCACAGACGATGATGGCGCAGCTGCCTGCCTGACGAATATGCACGGCCTCGAGAGCGAGTGAGGAAGTGAGTTTCTTTGTGTGAGAGAGAGAAGAGTGAAGATAGGCGGCGTTGATCTCTTCTGCCCCGCGCTTCTCTTCTTCCCCGACCGGTTTGTCTTTTTTTCTCATCCAACTACATTTCATCCAAATTCATATGAGAATTCAAAAACCTTTCGTTTCCCTTCGTGAAAGCAATTACATGGGATGAGATATGCAGACGAAGATAATCGATAGATGCATATTCCCCGATCGATGCATTAGGGACGGAAAATTGACTACCCTTCCACTCTCGGTCGTCGACTATAGGTGTTCATCAGCCTCTAATCCGTCGGGCAAGAAGCCGTCGTCGGCAACGGTTAGGGACGTTCAGTGCGAAATGTGCCCGTTTTTGGACATTCAAGACGAATTTAGGTGATCAATCACAACTAAAGCTGGTCCAGTTGTTGGGCAGAAACAAGAGACTGAGATTGGCGGGTAGGGTCAAATTTTGGATGGGGTCCGGGGAGGGAGTGGGCCGGGGGGGGGGGGGGGGGGTTCCCATGGCCCCCAATCATCAAGCCTAGAATTGGCTCGGGATTTCATCTAGAGACTTGGGATCAGGGTTTTTTCTTCAATTTTGTGATATCAACAAAATTGGCAATTTTTCCGCAAAATTAGTCGAATTTACACTTTAAAAACGCAAATTTCCTAAAATTTCCCAATTTTTTTGGGTGTCAAAAAATCAAAACATTATTTTGTGGACAAAAAAACATGCTTGGGATGCGTGTGTTTTTTCTTCCCTCCTACCTAATATGTTTAGGTACTACGTAGTTAGGATTTAAACCCATTCCTAAAACGTCACTTTCCTTTCTTCATCAATTCACCAGGTTTTGCATTTGCCCATTTGCTTTCTCTAATTCTTTCTTGCCATTGCAGCCCCCCCCATGAGCATGGGGCCCTATTGTTAGTTCTACTAACTAGTTGAACTTTGTGGGGCAGGGTTTTTTTCTTCTTTTCAAATTCCTCGAGCAGGTCTAATGGCGAGGATCCCCAGCATTAATTAGCCATTAAATGGCAACTGTCCTAAATGGCCTGTAGCACCTTTACAAAACTGCCGCTACAAGTGGCGACCTAGGAAGTGCCTAGGTCTAGATGTGGTTAATTTCATTTTTAAAAAATTCGAAAAATGGCGAAAAAAGTCACAAATTGTGTGACCCTATTTGTCCCTAATTTGACGGTCCCTAACGTGTCACAAGACGTCATTACACCTGTGAGCCATGGATTATAGCTCAACAATTAGTTAAGCTTTAGTTCCTTAAATTTCCTTAGTTCTAATTATTTGAATGTTTATAAACCTTTAAGTAATGATTATTAAAAAGTTGAATTAGTTTTTTGTGATATTTCTAGGCATAAAGTAATTCTTTATTTCAGTTGATGTAAAACTTAATTAGTTTAGGACCTAGTAAACCTTTAAGGTACATTATCCTTTTTAGTTTGTAGAGAAGGGGAAAGGGGTGTAGAATTAGATGTGATTTATTGATATATAGGGAATACAAGCCCATAATTAACAATATTTCGCATGACAAGGTTGAGTTAGTCTGTAGAATGATCTTCAAGCACTAATGATGTACTTGTAGGATTTTTAGGATGTAGTCCTAATGCATCTTTATTTAGTTTCACTTCTACCAGACTTTGAAATAGAATCAAAATCAAACTTAAGTAACAACAGTTTCGCCTCAGTAGCCTCAAGTGAATTACAACTGAAGAACTAACTAAAAGGATAGATCATAGTTGTAGAAATTCTAGGATGCGACGAATGGTGCGAGCGAGGTACTCGGCTCGATGCTCCAGGGGAAGTGGGTTGATCGAACCTCGTAGCCAACGATAATGGCCGTCACCGGGAACCCACGTTCGACAATGGAGACGGACATCATCATCTTCGCACTTGCACTCTTCAAACCTTTCTGGCATGGTTCCACGAGCAGGAACAAACTCTAGGTAAATTGCTACGGCATGTGGGTTAGGAGACAGTCGACGATCCCATACTGAACGAGCAACTCGAGTGCGCACCACTCTCCTGGGCGGTTCTTCTTCGCACGGCTGTTGAGAAACATCCAAGTCGAGCGGTGCTTCTCCAAGCTCTTCTTGTTGTACGAGTGCGACCGGAGGATTTGAAGGCGTAGCGTTGTCGTCCGCCATGACTAGTTACGCCTGCATCAACAAAAAACCAAGAAGGTAGTAAAAACAAGGTGATATTGGCGTTTAGAAGGGGTCAAAGCCTTTTTATTTAACAAATTAGGGTAGGTGTAAGGTGTGGGAGTGACGGCGGAACCTCATGAAAACTCGAACACCCTAGATCCAGTGGATTCATCAAACCCTAAATTCAACTATGGATTTAGAAGTATGTGAGAGTTTTTGTGATGCAAATTGTAATTCCAATTTACTATGTACTACATAGTTAATTAGTACATAGTAAAGTAAATAGGTAGGGAATATCAAGGAAGTAAATGGTACATGGAAATGTTACTTCAACCATTGAAGTAGTCAAGTAAGAACTCAAGGATTTTTTCCTTGTTACTATTGATAAATGATCCTAGTAGTTAGTTACTTGAAGTAATTAGGATGAAAAAGGGGGATGTGAGGGTCAACGGACGGAAAAGATATGGATCAAGCTCAAGAGGCCTCATCAAGATATCCAAGATAAGGGGGAGGATGGATCCTCGACTCCCATTAGTCATGAAGATTGTCATCCTCCTTGATTGGAGGATGGAATCTCTCTTGTGGTTCATTAGGCCCAAGGATTATCATCCTAAATTCAATTGGATGGCAATCCCTTCTCAAAATCTCATTGGCCCTTGGAGGATGAGGAGGCCATTGATTGGTGCAAAAGGATTTCGAAGATCTCATTAGACAAGGGAAACAAGCTCAAGGGGTCATGGAGGCTCACCAAGGAAGAGGGCATTATGGGTATGTGAAAAAGCAAGAAGGAGTGGGAGGAAGATTGGTTGTTAGTTCTTATGTGTGCAAAAATCAAGCATGGAGGGAATGTGTGCAATAATCAAGCATAGAAAGAGTGTGTGTAAGAATTAGGCATGGAAAGAACTTGTGTAGCAAGTACTTGTTGCGAAGCCTCTGGACTTCTAGTTGATTAATTGTTTCTCTCAAATCCACCGTTGGATTTGCTTCAAAATTAAATTAGTTTTAGTTTAAAAGTTGTAGAAGCTTCTCTTCAAGGTTCAGCTTGATCGGTTTCGCTGTGGGGAAGTTGCAGGTGTTGGAAGTAGAGGGTGTTGAAGAGGGTTCCATGGAAGGATTTCCATGGTGAAGCCTCTGGACTTTTGGTTGATTAATTGTTTCTCTCAAATCCACCGTTGGATTTGCGTCAAAATTAGATCAGTCTTAGTTTGGAAGGTGTAGAGGCTTCTTTCCAAGTTTCAGCTTGATCGGTTTTGCTGTGGGGAAGTTGCAGGTGTTGGAAGTAGAGGGTGTTGAAGAGGGTTTCATGGAAGGATTTCCATGGTGAAGCCTCTGGACTTTTGGTTGATTAATTGTTTCTCTCAAATCCACCGTTGGATTTACTTCAAAATTAAATCAGTTTTAGTTTAAGAGTTGTAGAAGCTTTTCTTCAAATTTTAGCTTGATCGGTTTTGCTGTGAGGGAGTTGCAGGTGTTGGAAGTAGAAGAGGTTGAGATGTTTGTGTTGTTTTCCTTAATCAAAGCAAGTAGTTTTAGTTTCGGGCTTAACTTTGCACAAAAACATAAAATAAAATAAAAACACTATGAGATTTGGACACAACGCGTTAGATCATTAGTGAATTCATTACGTACTTGAACCACTTACTTGTTTAAACTACAACTACATAGTAGTTCCACTTCCGACCGGGTTTTATGTGAGTGCATATCTTAATGGTGAAGGTGTGCAAATAATCCTCACAACACCGACTCTTAAAATTCTTTAAAAGTCACAAATTTGAAGCACTGTTGGAGGGGTGCATTCAAAACGATTTTTTTTCTTTTTGTGATGGGCCAATCAAGCCTCTTTGATAGGCCCATCATCAAAAAGGAAACATTCACCAAATGAACACTTCCTAAATAGGGAATAATTATGTAGCCATTTCCTTTGGTCTAGCTACAGAGGTTACAAGGATAGAAATTTGGGCAAAGGACATGTGTGGTGTGAACAGGAACATTCTTGGGAAACGCATTGAGAATTTGTAGAACCAGTTTGGAACTAATTGAGAACATATCAGGAACACATTAGGAACGTAATGTGAACACACTGAGAACTTGATGGGAACACATTGGGAACATCAGAATCCAAACCTCCAGCCCTCGCCAAAGGAAAAAGAATTGAGGCTTTTGGCTGCCTGTTGCCTCGTCTCATTGGTTGCAAAGGAATTTGTGTTTCTAATAAGGGTGTTCTTCATCTGACAAAGCTAAGGGAAATCCCAAACTGGGGCTGAAATTCCCCTGAGGACCAACGAATTTAGATGAAAGAAAACTAGTTTGGTCACCAATTATTTTCCTGTGTATTGTTTTCATCTTGACTCCTCATTTAGTCCCCAATTTTGATCAAATGGCCAGACAATTGTGCCCCAAATTGGAGTGGGGTACCCATAACTATAATAATGTTAGAAAAAGCAGCTAGTTCTACCCCATGGCTGACAGAATGAAATGTGTGTGATTTTGTCAAGGCAAAAAGAGGCAAGTGGTTTGTATGTATTATTATTGTACCCTTTGTTTGGAACTTCGTGCCCAGTAGAGAGACCAAGCGGATTACAAAGCGCTTTACAAACAACTACCAACCTTGCAAAATGCTCTTTCGGCAAGTGCTTACAAGTGCCTTTGTTTTCAAGCGGTGCCTACACCTTAGTGCATCATGGTATTGGGGCAATGCTACTATGATGGCCCATCCACTATAGGGTCATGCAAAGTGCACCGCTTGCCCATGCCCTTCTTTCTTCATGATGGTGCAAATGTCAGGGATAATATTGAAGCCCTGGTCCAAGCAATGGTTTCTGAGGGGTGAGTTGAGGTGTTTAGGGTTTGCCCACGGTAATGAGCTCTTGCATGGGAGTGTTTGTGAGCCAAGGGCTTTTGGTATAGGTCCTAGTGGGAGGACCTCACAACACAATCCTTGTACCCATGGAAGATCCTCATTTGAATTGGAAAGGACCTTCAATTTTTGTAAGGTTCCAAAATTTTCAAAAGTTTTTTCTTTTTCATATATAAGAAATCATTTTGAGCTCTTCCTGGGTTTGGAGGCCTAGCTGAGTTTGATTTTCCGACATATTGTCTTTGTTTGGGCACACTTGAAGGGCCCCCTTGAAACTTTCTTGAGGGCACACTTGAAGGGCTTCTTTGATTTTTTTTAGACTTTTTTTTTAAAACATGCACTTTGGAGGGACTTCTTAAAGCTTGCACTTTCAGGCTTTTTATTTTTAAAAATCATTACAAAGTTATTATAGGCTTTGCACTGTGGATTAGATAGGATGTTTTTTAAGGTGTGTTTTACATGGAACTATATAAGTGGGTTTTTCCAATTTTCACTTGTGGTAACTTCAGTACTTTTGGCCTGCACTTGAGACTCTACTACATAAGGTTTTTTCTTAAGCTTATTCATACGTTGCCCTTTTCATTTTGGGGGGAGCTCCTTCGATTTTCATTTTTTGTTTGAACTTGTTTTTTTGGCTTCTTGTGTAATCTTGTTTTAACTTGCTTTTTTGGCTTCTTGTGTAATTTTATCGCCCAATGAGAACGCGCCAAGAAGTTGTGCGCCTCCAGATCGAGGAGTCCACCAGACTGGCACTAATGAGAAGTCGGCATCTGGGTTTGAACAAATGGGCTTTTTTTATGTCGTTGGGTTTCTATCTCCCTTGTTGGCTGTGTGTGAAAAGGGATTCAAATAGTTTAACATTCAATTTGGGTAGGTAAGTGTGCCCTGGAATGGGCACGCAATTTACTCAACGGAAAAGTGCGGGGTATCCTGGGATTTCATGGCCTAGGGGAAAAAATCATTTTAAAGGGTGAAGGCCAATCAACCTGCGCCAAATTAGCACAAAAGACCCCCCTTTGGCGCCATCTTAGATGGGAGGTTGCCCATTCGAAAGGTGTAAAAGGCTGAAAAATCAAAAGCCCACAAAAAAGTAAACAAATACTTACGAGTTCGCACATAGGGAACACAGAGATGATGAGGGCAAATTTTTTTGAACTAATGGACTGGGGTTAATTATGAACTGCCACTTCAGTTAGTTTTATTGGCATCACTTTTGGCCATCTCCCATTATTTGGCCCCTTTTTGACCCCATTCATGAATAAATTGCCTTTGTTACACTTGCCAGTTCTTGAGTAGTGCCGTTTTATGGTAAGTGAATGTGAAACGTGTTAAAATTCGGCATCGAGCAATGTCTAGGGGCTTGGGGGTTGGCAATCAAGCCTTTGCTTCTCATCAAATCTGGGTAGTTCAAAATGGGCTTTTAGCCAGTTCTTTGTGAGGCCAAATTTGGCTCTTAACCAGAGTTGTGATGGGAAAAACCAAATAGGTATCGCTCAAATGGAAGGGAAAATGTTCCCTCCCCCCCCCCTTCTTTCAGGCCTTTGAGCTTTATGACCATTTGACCCTAAACCCTCTTTCTTTTCACTCCCATCCTTTTTTTTTGTGTTTTGTTGTCATAAAGTTTGGTGGGTTTACATCATTTGTCTATGGACATGAGGAAACCCATCCTATCACCTTTGCTGGACGTGTTCATGTTAGGAGTTCACTCTTTAATGGTGATTGTCAATTGAGTTTACGTCTAATGAATGATACATTGTGACGCGCTCCCAAGTTCCTTATAGACCCACTTGAGGGTCCAAGTATGCGGCAATGCGGAAGGAGTTGGAACTTGGAGCCGCTCCCTAGCTCACAACACTTGGAGGCGTAGAGGGGTGTGTTGGAACTCCGGGATGGGACTAGGAAGAATTGACAAGCTTATTCACTCACACGGGCCTGCACACAACCCACACAAAGTGGTTAGTGCATAGTTAGAGCACCTTTGGTGCTAGGACGAGCCACAGGCAACACAGACACACAAGACTCACCACGGCCCGGACTTGGGGGAAGCCACCACCTTCCCCCTTATAGTATACTCTACAGCTCTCCACGGAGGTGGCATCCAAATGGCTATTTTTCCCGGGACTCCCGCGTGGGAGTCCCGAAATTGTCCCGGGTTGGAGTCCCGGGACTTTGGACGCCGATATCTCCCGACTGCAGAGTCCGATCGCGACGCGGTCTGAAGCAAAGTTGTAACCCTCGTCGAGAGCTTTCCAACGCCGTGTCGCACTCTCCAATCGGATCTCGGGAAGACCTCGATTCCCGACTTTTAGTGATCGGGAGTCAAATTGCCAGTTTGACTCCCGGGCCTTCTTTTGGCCATAACTTATGTTTCAGATGTCCAAATGAGTAATGCGAGCCCATTTTAGACATCTACGTTTCAAGAGCTTTCCAATGATACCAAGAACACCCCAATGCGAGGTGTTTTTCCCCTTGCTGTCGAGCTCTGAACATTCGGGAGTCCCGGAGGACTCCAAATCCCCAACTTTTCCAAGTGTTAGGCTTCACCCCCACACTTGGCCAAGTTAGGGTTGCGACACATTGTCAACGTCAGTAGTGAGAGAGAGATATTTAGATGGATGAATAATTTTAAGGTAAGCTTTCATTTATGTGATACTTTTAAGGTAGGTTTTAATACACATGGACCTCCAACATTTATTCTACATGCAAAAGGATATGCTTTGCATTTCAGGTCATGCTAGCAAAATATTCACGAATTCATTGAATTTGCTCTTTTTGGTAGTAGGTCTTCATTAATTTTCTACCCTTAAATATTACCCTTAAAATAAAGCATATTCCTGAACATCAAGTTGTCCAACATGTTTTGGATGAAGATTAATGAAAATTTGTCAGAATAGGGCTTTTATTTAAAAAATAGCTTGGGCTGAACATTTTTTTGTAAGATGTTGAGGGTCACAAAAAGCCATTGCATAGTGTGATGCCTACTCATTGGCCCAAGTACACTTGCTATTGAGACACGTAAGTTATCTTGATTGTGTTTTCTCACATGTCCATGTTCTGTTATGTATCGTACACGATATTCATAATTTGGTAATGAATTAAGGAATTTATTGCACATTGAGGTGAGAATTCAAAACATTAAATATTAAAATTCAATGGTTTTTGGGAATCAAATTATTGTCAGAAGTATCCATGGGCATTAATTTTGTGAGATTTTTTGGCTACTTAGGCAAAAAGAGACGATTGTTATCGTGGTTGTCTCCATTTTTTTATGTATGCTTTGGGGTTTTGTCTACATCACAAAAGTTGAAAACAAATAATTTATGAATCATCACTTCTAGCTCCCTATTTTTATGAACATCCTTTTATAGTTTTTTTTTAATGTAACAATTTCATAAAAATGACTCCATCCTTCTATGAACGACTTTTTATAGGGATGTTCTGACTATATATTTGATGAAGAAAATATAAATTGAGAAAAAGTGAAATTTGCGGGTTTTATCACCAAGTTTTGGGGGAAAAAAGAAAAAGAAAGAAATACCAAGAATTCTATGTTGGGTGCCCATAGTTAGGAAACAATATAGAAGAGTGCTTAAATCGTTCCACTTTCATATCTTGTTTATAGCCCAATTTGGTTAAATCTTTGTTATGGAGGATCACCCCTTCAACTACACCACAAAATTAGAAAGAAAGAAACACTAATCACACCATTTAAATAAAAACTATCCTACATTTTTTATTTTAAAAAAAAAAGGATCAAAGAAACCCAAAAAGATGGAGAAAAGAAACATTTTCCTCTATTTTGGGATGTTATCTTTTTTTTTTTGATGAAAAAAGTTCCTTGGTTCACTAATGTTAGTGATTGACCCAGAAGGTGACATTTGATTGGGTCCTTTTAATTTACACTATTTTAGTACCTTGGACAACTTCAGGGGAAGGAACTTTCTTCCTTTACAATATATAATGATAATCAAGTGAGTTCGGTGAGCTTTGCATCGCCTTGCTGAGCACCTTTTTGCCCCCACCCACCAACCAATGTGCCATCTGTGCACGTTACACAAACACCAACCATCTGCAAGCATCGACCTACTTGCCTTCGACCTACCGATCCCTGACACACTTGTTCCTACCGACGGCCCACGAAGCAATTTTGATTTTCCATAAGACTTTCAACTAGGCACAATCTTATCCAGCCAACGGGGGGGCAAAAATTGATGTGACGTGTCAACTTTTCATTGGTAATGATGTCAACATTCCAACGAATTGCATTGGTTCCGCCATCATATTTGGCACCCATTCGGACTTCAAGTCCCTTTCAAATGCAAGCGGATCATACCTTAAGGCCTGGTATAGAAAATAATACCAATACAGGCCATGTATCGGTGACCAAAAATAATCTACCCCATATTGGGGTTATATATCGACGATGGACGTGATCCAGGGGCATTGGGAAAATGAAAATGATATGCGCAATTGGTGTTTTTCCAGGCAGTTAAAAGTGATCTCAATAATGTGTGGATGACCAAAAATAATCCACATCATCCATGCCTTACCAAAATAGGATCCACCCTATGGAGTGAATATAAATCATCTCTTTCGTCCACGGGTGATTGAAAATGATCCACGACATCCACGAATGTTTGGAAATGATCTACCCCATCCATAAACGATTAAAAAAAATGATGAACGTTTTTTGGGAAAGTGATTGTGCATGATGTCTAGCATTCATATGTTAGAATTATTACCAAGATTGCAACCCGACTCAAATTACCTTTTGAATAGGCTCTCAGAATGTTGGATTTGCGAATGTTCAGATAAGTGCACAATATCGAGGACCCACGTACTATGTGTTAGGCTTTAAATAACATTTTGCTGAATTCTTTCCTTTCATTAAAGATTTTGTTTGTTGCTTATTGGTGGACTTGTTGGTGCATCTATTGATTGTTCATTCATTCTTTTCCATGTGACTAGGAAGTGCATGTTCAAGAATGATGAACCCACAATTAATATATCAAATTGGTATTGTTGCACTTTAATTATATTTGTGTACAAATGTTCTAAGAACATCAACATTCACATGAGGGTCTGGAAAGTGATGTATGTGTGTGTGTGTGGAACAACATTGCGAGTGTACGCACCAGTTAAGTAGTAGTAGTAGTAGTGGTTTTTTCCCTTTTTTCTTTCCTTGTTTTTTATTTTTTGTGTGTCTTCAATGGCCAATTTTGTGATGTCACCAAAGTGACCATCATCCCCAAAAAGAAGAAAGAAAAACAGAAAAAAGGGGCCAAATTCGCCAACATCACCAACTACGAAAGTTTTATTTTTTTTAAAAGAAGGAAAAGCGGGTCCTTCCGTAGTATTGGCTACCTAATAGAACTTACCATAAAAGTCTGATGTTTCAGCAACTTTTTTTTCCCACAAAGTCTAGCCAATTTGGGACCATTTATTTCCCACGAAAAATCCTTCAAATAGGTTGAAATTTGAAATCATATATTTCAGGTGCAAATTGGCAAAAAATTCTGGCAATAAAAAAAATCAAGGAGCTGCACGTAGGCAGTGGTATGTACATTACTACGCATACTGAGTAGGCCAATCACGTGGATGCCCGAAAAAAAAACTAAAAATATATAAATAAGCGAAACGAAAAATGGGGCAAGGGATGATGGGGAGGTCAATGACGGAAAAAAGGTCAGATGGACGGAAGGACTGACGGACGGACGAACAGACAAACACAAACTAAAAAAAAGAAAAAAAAGAAAGGAAGACGGACGTACGTAGAGCTCTTTCATCCCACTGCCCTGGGCGCAATTTGCGAATGTCTGTGAGGAACACGCAGACAAACAACACCACCACGTTTGCTCTAATACTAGTGGGTAACCCGTGGCTACGCCACTCCAGCCACCCCCAACGCTTTGCGCTTCCATGTTTGGATTTGTAGCCAGGTTTGGCTAAATATTCCTTCAGATAATTGCCCACTTTTTCCACATCTTCCTATAGATGATGGCCATTTTGGCTACAAACAAAAAAATTCGCAAAAAAAAAAAACCCACCGGTGCTATTATTACCATATGGTTGAAGAATGGGTACCTTTAAAATAAATACACTTATTATTACATTTTCTTTCAAGGAGAGGTTTATAAAATTTTAAATAATAATAATAATACAATTAATATGATTATTTTGGGGTGCACAAATAGACAGATCCATTTCAGAAATGGAGAAATCCATAGTTTTGACTCTTACCCAAAATTGGATCTGGACTTCAAACCCTAATCGTTGGATTCGAAGAACCTGGTTTGGGAACCTCAAGCCGCACATGGATCGAGACCTGGAGCTGGAGCTGGACTTGAAACCCCAATATTTGGCTTCGAAGAACTTAGATTGAGACCTGGTTTGGGAACTTTAAGGCGCAACCGTGGATCTGGACTTCAAACCCTGAATCTAAGGTTTGAAGAAGAAGAAGAAGAAGGAGGTGGGGACATGGTTAGGGAACCTCAAGCTACACATTAACAGACATACATACACCACGTTTGCTTTGATATATAGGATATAGGATTCTGCAATGTGACTTAATTTCACAGGAGAAGAAATCTTGTAAATACTATCTTTTTATTGTCATTTGTAAGAAAAATTAAACAATATCCCCTTTAAGTAATTTTTTTTTCTTATCATAAATGGTAGGGCCACCATGCGACGCATGCCGTGCCCATCGTGTTTTGTTTGTCCTGGATGGCGAACATGTGTCGTTCAGATAAACCTTGGCCGAATTGTGTGGTGGATGAAATTGAACCCGAAACCTAAGCAAATTGGTCCCATGAATGAAGATTTGATGTGAGACGTATTGGTTTACAATACAAACGTCGGTCGCGAGAATGAAAACTAATATTAAATTATTGGTAACAGAGCGGGGGAAAATTGATATTTACTTAAATTAATGTCATATTAATTTCCTTAAACAATTACTTTATTTTTTCCATAGGAGGGTTCAACAAAATGGGTAGCCCGATGTTTGAGTCATTACAAAACTTCTCAATGGCATAGTTGGGAACGAACCAAACAGTAAGCATTACGCTGACTACTCCATTGTGGGTCGTCGCATCAATGGTTCAACCCAGATTGTCAAAACCGGGGGGGGGAGGGGAAGGACGTTCAATTCCCTGCACCCCCGGTCCTCCTACTCTTATCTGAGCTCTGGTTCGACGACCAGCCTAAACCCCCCGTGACGCACCCCCCTCTTCCCTCTTCTACTTACGATTGGTCACCTTTTGTTACTTTTCGTCAAGCCGCATTCGTTTTCGCCCTCTTCTTATTCGATTTTCGATCACTCGAATCGTTCATTTTGTTAAGATGTTTTTTTTTTACCAACGGTTAAAATTGTTGAACTTTTTCCCTCCACGAACGAATGTAAACACAAAGAGCCCAGAGTCCGTTTTATCGAACCCCTCAAATTTTTGAAAAATACATGGGAACCCCCTGAGGATTCTTTTTGTTTGTTTTTGTTTTACGAATACATTTAACAGGGTATAAATATTTAATGTTATGTAAAGAGGTATTTCGTTTGAAGATCGTCATCATTTGCATCATTTTTTAGCAGGAGTGTTGTAGGATTCATGCCCTCTAAGGATGTTCATAGCTTGATTGAATGGGAAAAGAAAATCGTGCCTTATGAAATTTCCCAGGTTTTTTTTTTGGTTTCCCAGGCTTGAATGACCCAACACCCACCAATGCCCCATCCACAAATCTCGTTTTAGGGTTTAAGGTTGAGAAATTTTTCTCCCAGGAAAATTAATAAATAGTTCGGAGAAAAAGGAGAAAGTATACTTGTAAAATTAAAAATCTATACCATAAAAGAGGTATTTGATATGAATTTGTCTGGAACAACCCAAGCGGCATCACAAAATAAATCAAGAATTGCTTTTTATGACGACCAAATAACAATTAGGGTTGTTTTGGGAAAAGGAACATTATGGCAACGCCGTAGGGCATATCTAAAGTATGTCATCATGGCGAATCGCGGTTAATTTTAATTGGTAAATACTCTAGGACATTTTTGGTAAACAGTATTAGAGTTTTCACGCTTGCACAAAGTTTAATATATCACACATCCCTTTTAATCTATAAACATTCATTGTAACAAAGCTTTGTTGGGATGGAAGATGAATTAAATGTTTATTAAACAATGAGAATAATAATCAAATCTATTTCCCTCCAAAATGGCCACGACGTTCCCATTTGGTTGTGGACGGCCAATCCCAATGTTATACGGGTCAGTTTATTTAACATGTAAAAATTATAAAATATGTTTCATATATGGTGCACTGGATTTTTGTACAGGCCACATTAAATACTTAAAATTATGTTCAACATTTTCCCAAGTGTATTGAAAGAGGTGGCACCCATATTGCAATGAATACACAATCGTATCAAATTTAACACAAAGTAATCTACCTTTTTTCAAAATTAAATTCCATTTATCCAAATAAATAACATATATATGCATGGATGGCAATAAAAAGGTACGACACGTGACAAACAAAGGGGGGGGGGGGTTTATATTAATTTTTTTCCAATTTTCTTGTGTGTGCAAAAGGAATATGTCATGTAAAATCCCACGATTTGGAAAACCAAAAGCTATTTTGTATGTGTAGTATAGCAGTGTATAGCACCAAACACTTGTTCCTCGGGTGAGCAACACAACATACATCTCCATGTAAAATTCACCGATCCATTTTGGAATCTTTTACACATGGTTCGCCCAACATCCGAACTGTGAACGATTGAATTATCATTTTTTGCATATGTTATGTCGGGAGGGAGCATGGCATCACAAACATCGCATGTTAAACTCTGCGTGCAGGATTTGTTGGGATGGAGGATGAATTAATGTTTATTGAATGATGGGAATAAAAATATCATCTATTTCCCACCAAATATACCAAAGATAAATTGGCCATGAATTAAACAGGTCCATAAATGTTATGTGCTACATCAATTATCATTGAAACGATACCAAAAATAAATCAATACAATCTAAATCTAAACCGACAGTATTAACTTGGACAGGTTCTACTGTAGTATGTGAGCACAATGGAATGGCATGACCAATGTTTTTCTTCAAATTGTCATATTGAAAATTTGGTGATTTTTTCAAGACATAACAAAATTAACTGAATTCACACAAGAATTCTTAGATTGATATTAAAACAGTTAGGTTAATCCATAGCTTCTTTCCCTAACCACAGGGATCTAGTCTAGAAACTTTGGCTTCTTCCTTTTTGGTGCTCTTATCTTCAAGAATTGACATAGACAAACCAAGGATTTCCAGTCTTTCATATTTATCTTCATATATTTCCAATTTCTAACTTACGGTAGGCAAATTCACCTTCTAAAAATTATTGTTTTGTTTTGAAACATAGTAGTGTGCCATATATATGATGTTATAATTTCCTCAAAATTTGCCTCAAAATAGCAAAATTGGTTGAAATTAAATTAGAAAGTAACATTGTCCAAAATTTCTTGGATTTTTATACAAGAAAGGGATAATTCACTCCCCAAAAAAACATTGTTTATGAGGTATATGGCCAAAAAAACAGTGTTTTATGAAGTATATGGGGGTTGATCAATTTGGGGTTTGAAGGGTTCAGGGTTTAAGAGCCAAGTCATTAGGGTCCAGACTAAGTGTGTAGTTTGTACCAAATGTACATGCACCTCCATTATCACCTCAACCTGACAAAATTTTGCCCACGAACAACACCTGATTCCAGTGTACTGGATAGTTTTTTAAATAACCCTTTACGAAAATGACGATTGCCTATAATGACGAAATTTGTATGGGGATGCGACAAAGAAAAGACTGTTGCTTACATCAAGCGTGCTTTCAAGCAATGTCACAGTAAAGTTGCTAGTTCAGAGGTACCACCAGGATTCAGGGATTGAGCATCTCAGAAGTAATCTAGATGCTTGTTGTCGATGTTCTCGTGAGCATCCAGTATATCTCAAAAGGCACAAAATATGTCTAGATTGGTATGGTGTTCATGGTAAACTGAAATGCAAGCATATACCAAAATTTGTGAATGATCGAGCAGCACGAAGGTTGTTGTTTGTTCAGAAGCTCAACTTCACAGAAGTGAATTTCTAGGTGTGATGTAGAGTTGTTCCCCTATTTTTAGATCCTTTTCGACTACCTCCAACTTTTATCTTACAAACTAGCGATGTTTCTTTTAGAATGCACGATTGCTTAGAGTTCACACAGTGGGTCAGTAGATTTAACAACCTAGTTGCTAATGGAGGGACTATGGGGGACTCTATAGGTATTGAACAGTGTTGATGCAAGTTTTGGTCTTGGTCACAATTTGCAAGGTCCTTACCACGGGCCAAAGCTTGAAGAGAAACCTGACAGGCTTGGAAGAAACCCTAAGAGTTATTAATCCTTGCTAAAGTGAGATGGACACATGAATGGGTGTTGAGATGGAGTTGAAGGTTGTCAAGAAGGATTTGCAATTTGCATATGCCAATTCAAACACCAAGGTGGTTGACATGGTGTCCCCTGCACCACCATATGCTCCACCGGCCAAATTCAAGTAAGCATCTATAGCAAGGGCTCTTGTAGAATCCAAATGTTGTATAAAACAAAGCCCATTGCTCGGTGATTTTTACATGGCAAACTTGCATATGGTTATTATGGGCTCAATTTAGCTGCATTACGTTACAATGGTTGTTTCTAGGTTTTCCTAACAAGAGTCCATGCTCCATCAAACACGGAATAACTTGTAGGGGACAATGTAGGAGTAGAAAGTTCCTTTTAGGACTGTTTTTGCTTTTAGTGGTTAGGCATCTATTTGGCTGTGGCAGGTATGAATGGTACCAAACAACCAGTTTAGTTGTGGTTTGTATTTTGGCAAAGGCAGCTGAAGAAGAAAATCTGAAAGTTCATTTCAGTGAACACATTGTATGTTCCAAGTTCTATATACTCCCAGACCTTGATTTTGTTTCTCAAATAGTTTGGTTGTATGTTAGTTGGGCTTCTAATGACTTGTATGTGTTTCAAGATCAGCTGCACAATTTTTACAACAATTTCTTCACCCTACATTGAACTGTCCAAAAGAATGGTTCCAGGCCTTTGTTATTAGGTCGCTGTGTGTTTCTGAAGGCCCAGTGATAGATGGGTCAGTGTTAGGGTCTCTTTCCATTAGGCTGCTGTGATCACAATTACACACAGTGTGTTGTGATCACAGTAGCTTAATGGAAAACCACTGACATATTAGCATCTTGTTTCTTGCTTCGGGGATAGTCGATTTCCATTGGAGAGTTACAAGTGTGGTGAAAATATGTAGTTAATTAAAGGTCATATAAAATGATGGATGTTGTGATTTAATGTCACTTACAGCAAATGATGGAATGTGTGTTGGCAGCTAGGCCTGGTCATTAATCTCAGGGAGCCATTGCCGTGCATGCTACAACTCCCCTTGTTTGGCAAGGTGACTAATTATAACTATGCCATTTGTGTTACAATAGAAGGATAAGCCATTTGTGTTACAGTAGAAGGATAAGCACATTGCTAATGTGCCTAGGCTGCTCACTAGGTTAACTCCCACACGTTGATTGTGCAGGTGATCCCTGCAGAGTGTAAATATGCCTCCTTGAAAACCAAGTTGGAGATCAAACTTGTCAAGGCTACAAACATTCATTGGATGCAACTTGGGTGCAACACAAAATGCGGGACTGACTGGGACAAGTTAGAGGCAATTGTTAAAGAAGAGGTGGGTGTTTTTCAGTCTTGATATTTTGTGACAAATATGCCATATGGGTAAAACTATATGCACATTTTGCCTTTAGTAGTAGACTTGTGATCTAACTCGGGCTGGTCTTGATAGGTAAACCACCCACTGCCTATACAATACACTACAATCCTAAACAAAGGTAGTGAAAATTGGGCAAAAAAGTACAACGCATTAAAGGCCCGAATATGTGAGCTTGAGGAGAAGATGAATGCAATGACCTTGGAGCTGAAAGAGGTATGCCAAACTGTACTACCGAGTTCATCAGTTCCCTTGCCTACACAACCCAACCGCCTTGGTGCAAATCCAAAGATAGTTGCAGAGGTTGCAAGGATATTTTTCCCATCATGGGAACCACTTGAACCATGATTTTTTTAACTCCCTAATTTTTGATACAAAGTTGTTTGACGAGTGTCCATATTAAACCTTAATGGACCCTAAAATTTTCTGTGATATTAGTCGTTGAAGGAACTAAACCGATTGAAGTCAAATGTACCCAAGATTATCACCTTAGAGGCATTACAAATTTGTGAAACCTTTTTGGACATCTCAGCTTGCAACATACAAGGTAGCTATTCCTTATAGCAGCGCAATCTAAAAGGATCTGAGTCCCTAGCTTGGGTGTCTATATCTTGTGGGCAGAATAGGACATTTTTCCTTTGAGCTTCATTCTCTTTCTAGGCTGCAAAAGCTCCTACCATTGTGGCTGTAGGGTAGAAATAGTGAGTAAGGAGTGATTTCCGTTCATGATCTCATACTTTGTGAGTAGCACCCAAAAGGTAATTACTAGACTCATCTTGTAATTGTGAATCATTCTTATGGAGTTTTCTTCAAATCTCAGAAAGATGAGTCGAGTGTGATGCCTTGTGACTTGATAGGATATTGCAAGTGATGCAAATGATGAGACTTTGTTGGCTTCAGTGGAATCATCCAGTTACCCATTTGATATTGGAAGCAAAGGGGCTCAGTGGGTAATTCATGGCCATGTACAGTGGGAGAACAACAGATGCTGCCAAAGTGGCTACGTTTAGAAAGACCTTGGCTGCTTCTGCTATCGACATTGGTGTGTTCTGTATGTGTACTGTGGCATTTTTGGTGGGTGCAACAAAGTTGGTGATCTTCACGACTTGTCCAACGTCCAGAGATGAGATTGGTTCTGGCCCTTGGACAAAAAAAAGGGTTCAGGTTTTTTGTCAAATCAGGAGTCACCTGCTTTGTTTCAAACATCTTTAGTGTGTTCATATTGTTCACTGCTTGTCTTTGTTTTCTTTGTTCTAGTTTTCTTTACAGCCAAAACGTGGTGATTTGGACATGAATCAACATGTCAACGATGTGAAATATGTTGGATGGGTGATGGAGGTAAGCTTCTCTTAGCCTGTTTTCTCAGAAGTCAAATAAAAGATACCTGTTTCTTTTATTGATTACTTACATACATACCTCAGTTTGTGATGACCAATGGTGTGTGCCAGCTCCTTTTGAGAGCACTTGGCTTCAAGAGTAATTATGTTTTTCTACCTGATGTTTGGGAGATTTGGTTTTATTTTTTGTTATCTAAGTGCCATGCTCATGCAGGATACTTGTTTCATTGTTTGGCTGGTCAATAGTGTTAACAAATAGGAAATCTACTCAAGTGCAAACATAAATCTTTATTGAAAGGAAACTACAACATAAAACTCACAACACAAAACACAACATCAAGAACTCTCCAAGGTTCTTGTCACATGAAATACACAAACTTGTGTAATGAAGAAAAGAGAACTAAACCATCAACACCAAGGTATTTAAACTAAAAAAGTAACGAAAGTAATTCAACCTTGTAAAAGTAACCTAGTTACTTTCCTACTCCAGTAACTAATGAAACCTAACTAGTTGAGCTTGAATTCTCAACACTCCCCCTCAAGCTCAAATCCACTTCTAGTACACCAAGCATTTTTCTAAACTTCTTTAGCTTGTCTGTACCTAAAGCCTTTGTGAAAATGTCAGCAACTTGATGTTCGGTACTGACATGAATGAGGTCAATTTCTTTTGCTAGAACTTTTTCTCTAATAAAGTGGTAGTGCACCTCAATGTGCTTTGTCCTAGCATGATAGACCGGGTTGTTAGCAAGTAGTATGCTACTAATGTTATCACAATAGATGACAACAGGAGCATCCACTGACTGTCCCAAATCTGAGAGTAGTTTTTATAACCAAACTACTTCACATGTAGCTATTGCTGCACCTCTGTATTCTGCTTCCATGCTTGATAATGCAACTGTTGGTTGTTTCTTACTGCTCCAACTAATAGCACCACTTCCAAAAGAAAACATGAAACCACTGGTTGATCTTCTATCAGAAACATTGCCAGCCCAATCAGCATCCGTGTATCCATGTACTTATAACTAGCTTTTGGCTTCATAAAAAATTCCACACTGCAAGGTTTGTTTTATGTACCTCAGTATGCGCCTCACTGCATCCAAATGTGGCTTTCGTGGTGTTTGCATGAATTGACTCACCACTCCAACTGCATAACTCAAATCTGGCCTTGTGATGGTCATGTAAATCAAACTCCCCACTATGCGTCTGTACATAGTGGTATCCTCCACGAGGTCTCCTTCATCTGCACTCAACTTCACATTTTGCTCCAATGGAATTGAAATGGGTTTACAACCCGTCATCCCATATTCAAACAATTTGTTTAGGGCATATTGCCTTTGTAGTAACCATATCCCTTTCGGAGAATGGATTACCTCAATGCCGAGGAAATAACGCAACTCTCCCAAATCCTTCATCTCAAACTTTTGCTTCAAAAGCTTCTTCAAATCAGAGATGTCTGCATCACTATCTCCTGTGATAATCAAGTCATCAACATAGATGACTATGACTGCAATCCCATGATCTGTCTTTTTCACATATAGTGAAAAATCTGCATTGGATGTTTGAAATCCACTTGTGACAAGATACTGACGTATTTTGTCTGACCAAGCTCTAGGTGCTTGCTTTAAGCCATACAAAGCTTTCTTCAACCTGCAAACCAAATTAGGATGTGTTTGGTCCACATAACCTGGTGGTTGTTCCATGTACACTTCTTCCTGTAAATCTCCATGAAGAAAAACATTCTTTACATCCATTTGATGTAAAGACCATCCTTTTGCTGCTGCCATAGCAATGATTGCTCTTACAGTTATCATTTTGGCAACTAGACTATAGGTCTCCTCATAGTCAATGCCATACGTTTGGGCATAACCTTTGGCAACCAATCTTGCTTTGTATCTGCTCACAGATCCATCTGCATTGTGTTTGACTTTGTACACCCATTTGCACCCAATTGCTTTCTTGTCTTTTGGTAAAGCTACCAATTCCCAAGTAGCATTCGCATCCAAAGCCGCCATCTCTTCATCCATGGCATTGTCCCACTTAGGATGTCCAGCCGCTTGTTCAAAGCAAGTGGGTTCAACCTCTTGTATAACTTTCACCATGTATGCGTAATGATGAGCTACAAAGCCATCATATGTGAGTATTTGTACAGGGTACTTGACTCGTGTGGATCTTCGTACTCCAATGTTGTTGTCAGGTGTTTTCAAAGCTTTCTTGACCATCCGAACTCCAGGAGTAGTAACTGAGGTGATTCTTGATTCTTCACCCTCACTCTTCTCTGACTCACTTAATTCACCATCTACATGAGAATTTCTAGATGATGTTTGTGAACTACCATGTACAATGTTTGAAGATCTTAATCTTCCTTTCCATGGAATGCTACTGGACCCATTAATTGAAGACTTTTGTGGTCCACTAATTAATTGTGATTCTTGTTCCACATTTGATGAAACATCACCATTTCTAGCTTCTCCATCTTCTGCCACCTTCAATGGTGAGTACCAACTAGCCATTTCATCAAACACAACATCTCTACTCACTTGCAACTTCCGAGTGGAAGGGCTGAAACATCTATATCCCTTTTGTTCTGAGGAGTATCCAATGAAGATACATTTCTCAGCTTTTGGGTCTAGTTTTGATCTCTTCTCATCAGGAACATGCACGTATGCAATGCAACCAAACACTTTGAGGTGTGAAACATCGGGTTTTTTGCCTGTGAATTTTTCTTCAGGTGTCATGCCATGAACTGCCGTTGTGGGTGTTCGATTCATGATGTAGACTGTAGTCGCTACCGCTTCAGCCCAAAAGTAATTTGGCAAATTCTTCTCATTCAACATGGCACGTGCTATTTCTGCAATGTGCCTGTTTTTCCTTTCAGCAACTCCATTCTGCTGTGGGGAATAATTACATGAGTATTTCCTTTGAATCCCATGCTCCTTCAAGTAATCACTGAATTCATTTGAAAAATACTCTCCCCCTCCATCAGACCGTAGGCATTTGATGCTCACACCCTTCTTTTTCTCCACCATTGCTTTGAAATTCAAAAAATGTTGAAACACTTCACCTTTGTGTTTCATGAAGTAGACCCACACCTTCCTTGTGTGGTCATCAATGAAACTCACGTAGTACTTGCATCCTCCGATGGATTCTGTCTTCGTGGTCCACACATTTGAGTGGATCATTTCCAAAGGTTTGGAACTTACATGAGTTGTTTGACCTGGGAAAGGATGCCTAGCTTGCTTCCCCAATTGGCATGCTTCACAAACCTTTGACATCACCTCTTCTACTCCAAATTTGGGAAGACCTCCAACAAGTTTTTGTTTCTCCATGAGCTTAAGACGTTGGAGATTAACATGGCCAACTCGCTTGTGCCAAATTCCAATGTCTCCAGTTCCTTTTCCATGTGTGAATAACATGGAATTCACCTCAGGCATGTTCACATCCAAGGTGAACATTCGTCCATTCCTTTCCCCTTTTGCAATCAATTTGCCTTGGTTTTTCATGTCTTCCACAAAACATCCATTTGGGTTGAATGTCACCTGTAAACCTTGTTCCACCATCTGGCCTACAGAGACCAAATTTTTTGTTATGGTTGGAACATGAAGTACATCTTTCAGGTACTTTGTTTGCCCATCTTGCATGGACAATGGCACCTTGCCAACTTGTGTGATGGGATGTGTAGTGTCATCACCAGTTTCCACAAATCCTGGTGTCTTCAAATCCTTTGTGTCTCTAAACCATTCTCCATGGCTAGTCATGTGGTTTGAAGCTCCAGAATCCACATACCAGACATTGTTGTCTGATACACCTCCTATCATTGAATTTGCCATGTGCTGCATCACAAACAGTTGCTCATCACCTTGATTGCTAGTTGATGCATAATTCCCTTGTTGCAACTTTCCATTTCGTGCATCATGCTCCCTTTGATAACAGTTCTTTGCCATGTGCCCAGGTTTCCCGCAGTAATAGTAATTTGAATCGCTATTTGGTTGTTGTCCTCGATGACTTCCACCACGACCTCCACGACTTCCTCGACTTCCTCTTCCTCCAAAGTTTCCTCGTCCACCTCCATGAGCTTGACCTTCATGTTGTTGATGTCCACCATGCGAGCCTCCGGGTCGACCTCAAAATGAGGTTTTACCACCTCTACCTCTACCTCTATTGGTATTTGAATAGAAGGCACTTTCTTGTGATCCTCCATTGGATGAAGTACCAACAATTCTCATCTCTTCACTTATAAGTAGTGTTATTAAGTCTTGGAAGTTGGGAAATGTTTTTCGAACTGCAATTGAGGTACGAAACTAACTATAGTCTTTTCCAAGTCCATTTAAGGTCACGGCCACTAAATCTTCATCATCTACAGGGGCTCCTATAGATGCAAGAGCATCTGCAAGGTTTTTCACCTTTGTAGAATAGTCATTGATGTTCATCTTGTTTTTTTGTAGATTATGCAACTCTTGCTTGAGTTGCATTTTGCGGGCTTGTGTATTGGTGTTGTACATCTTCACCAATGTATCCCAAGCTTGCTTGGGTGATTTTGCATCTTGAATATGCATAATCATGGAATCGGACACACTCATAGAAAGCCAATACAAGACTTTCCTTGCTTTTTCATGCCAAGTTTTATTGGCTTGAATTTGTTGTTGTGTGGGGTTTTCTGGGAGAGGAGGTTCTTTCTCATCACCAGTTATGAATTCCCAGAAGCCTTTCCCCATCAAGAAATTCATAATCCTAAATTTCCACACTTGGAAATTGTTCTTGTTTAGTTTCTCAATTGCAATTTGAGAAATACCGTCTGCCATCTCTCAAGGCACCACTCAATGTCTTCTTGGGGTTTCTAGGATTAGGGTTAGGGTTAGGGATGAACAAGATGAACCTTGCGTATGTATGTATGTCTTGAGTATTATACGAAAGTTTATACTATACATAGGTTTTATGTATAGGTACGTATCTCGTATAATATTTCGTATGGTATTAAGTACATGATTACATACCACACTTTTGTACGAAGGTCTTGATAAGGTATTTGCGCTTCCCAATCTTCAAACTCCTTCCTTCAAGCTCTCCCAAGTTGAATTTGCTCCACTTCAAAACTTTGCTTTGGTGTCTTCTCAAAACAACTTCTGTCACAACAACTTTGCAAAGCTACTCCACACACATACAACTTGGATCGTTCTAAAATTTTGGTGAAACATTGAACCCTATGTCTACTACCTTCTCTCAAAATTTCAGCTCATTTAACTTCATGAATTGAGAGATCTTGCTACTTCTTTGAAGTCACCTCAAACTGGGACCTGAACACAAAATGACTTACAACTCGCTCTCAGCAACTTCAAAAACCTTGAGATTTCGGGAGACACATAAGATATATGTCTTCTATATCTTCTCAAAATTTCAGCTCTATTGATGATGACCACAAGGAGATATCACTTTCAAAAGAAACTGACTTCAAAACTAAAACTGAAACTTCAAAGGCTTGGATCTGTCTCAATACATATCCAAACGACATGAAATTTCTCTCACACATATTTTCCTATATGATCTATAAGATCCCAAAGCTGCAGACCCAAAAAAGCTCAAACAAAAGATATATGACCAAAAAACCAGATCTGGCATAGAGTTTTCAAAAGCTCATAACTCTCACAAAACATATCCTTTTCTTTTGAAATTTTGAGAATAGAAGCGTCCTATAGTCTTCTACAACCTCTCCAAGTTTCACTCCAAGATCTTTTGACAGTAGCTCTAGATCTAGCTTTAAAGATCTGACCTCCACAACTTTGATATGTTGATCTCCTCTCACCTCTTTTCTTTTATTTTCTTTCTCTTCACATTCTTTCCTTTCCCCTTTTCTCTTTTGCACTTGACAAACTCCTATGATATTACTAGAGACTCTCAAGCTCTAGTTCTAGAGACTTTCTAGCTCTAGATCTCTTTCAACTTTCTCACCAAACAACCTAAGCTCTGATACCATGTTAACAAATAGGAGATCTACTCAAGTGCAAACATAAATCTTTATTGAAAGGAAACTACAACATAAAACTCACAACACAAAACACAACATCAAGAACTCTCCAAGGTTCTTGTCACACGAAATACACAAACTTGTGTAATGAAGAAAAGAGAACCAAACCATCAACACCAAGGTATTTAAACTAAAAAAGTAACGAAAGTAATTCAACCTTGTAAAAGTAACCTAGTTACTTTCCTACTCCAGTAACTAATGAAACCTAACTAGTTGAGCTTGAATTCTCAACAAATAAGAAATGTGGACACAAGGCTAATTCAGAATGTGGCTTTGGCTGCAGAGTGTTCCAGTTGCAGTTTTTGAAAACTATGAACTTTCAAGCATGACACTCAAGTACAGAAGGCAGTGCAGCCAATCTAATGTTTTACAGTCAATGTGCAGTCCTACATCTTGTATTGCAAAGCTAGAGAAGGAAGCCGAAGTAGAGGTGAATGGAACAGGTTGTTCATACACAGCTGGATCTCAAACATCAATTCCAGATGTTGCCAAGTGTGTACCTCCACACTTATAGTTTACACATTTGTTGCGGTTGCAAGTTGATGGTGCAAAAATCCTCCAGGGTAAAACACAGTGGAGATTAAAGAAGTCTAAACACTTGCATTGAAACTTGGTGCTTTTTGTAGGGTGTAGAAGAATATTATAGGACACTTAAATCTGTCATGATATGTTATGATAGGTGTGTTATGGAAGGGAAGGTAGGGGATTTAGTAACATTATCTGAAAGTTATGCAATCCAACACTTCATAGAGCCACCTCCTCGATACCCAAGGGTTACAAACCCTTTTACATTGTAAATTTTGGAATTTTGATATAAATATTTATTTTTGCCTTCCAAAGTGACTCCAAATGAATATAAACCCTGCTTCCAAAATAAGAATATAGTGTCATGCTCTTGCGATACACAGTGGATCTCAAAACCATTTGCGAATCATAATTCTTCGAAACACTGTAAAAGCCAAAAGACCAAATATACCATGTCACAGACATCGCTACATTTTTACGGGTAAAATCATTCCAAAATAGGTTTGCGAAATTATATATTTCGCAAACTTTTAGCGGCATTTTGAGAATCCCAAAATGTTTGCGTTAGATCTTACATCAGAAACATATACACTTTTGAGTTGATTCGCTAAATCGTTGCGGTGATGGGTTTGTTGCAAATAGTTTCCGATGTAGTGTCAATCGCAAATTTTTAACGGCATTTTGAGAATCTCGAAATGTTTGCGTTAGATCTTATATTGGAAACCAATAGAGTTTTGAGTCGATTCACTAAGTCGTTGTGGTGATGGGTTTGTTGCAAATAGTTTCCAATGTAATGTTAATTGCAAACTTTTAGCGGCATTTTGAGAATCTCGAAATGTTTGCGTTAGATCTTATATCGGAAACCGATAGACTTTTGAGTCAATTCGCTAAGTCGTTGCGGTGATGGGTTTGTTGCAAATAGTTTCCGATGTAATGTGAATCGCAAACTTTTAGCGGCATTGTGAGAATCGCAAAATCTTTGCATTAGATCTTATATCGGAAACCGATAGACTTTTGAGTCGATTCGCTAAGTCTTTATGGTGATGAGTTTGTTGTAAATAGTTTCCGATGTCATGTGTATCGCAAACGGGTAGTGGCATTTTGAAAAGCGGAAAATGTTTGCATTAGATCTTATATCGAAAACTGATAGAGTTTTGAGTCGATTCGGTAAGTCGTTGCGGTGATGGGTTTGTTGCAAATAATTTCCAATGTACTGGGAATCGCAAATGGTGTATAGAAGAAATTATAATCGGAAAAGTTTTGCGATTGTATCAATTTCGGGAGTTGCGAAGAACTTGCGATTGTACGGGTGCGAATGTTATGGTTTCGTAAGAGCTTAAGAGTTTGCGAAAAATTGTGGTTCGCAACTGCGGGTTTTCGGAAACTTTTTTCTTTGTTGTTTGCGATGATATTTGGATCGCAATATACCCCTCTTTTGTTGTAGTGATGGAACACCCAAACCATTGACAATAGAAAATCAAGAGTTTACAATACCCACATAGACAAATTGGTCTATGCACCAAAGGGTCATTTCATGAAGGCATGCAATATAATTATATAAAAATATTTAAATACATTTTTTCCTTAAGGTTATTGTGCGGGTATTTCATAAGGATAATGAGAGTATTGCATAATCAATAATTTTATAATGACCTTCAACTTGCATTCATGAAGGTTTTGTTTAAATGTTCTAGCATGGCCATATAATGTGTTAACTTTATTAGGTAAAGCTATTGCTCATTTGGTTTATGGTAAATGTAATCCATTTGTGGTGGATGGGGATATTGTGTGCTATTGAGAATTCAAGCTCAACTAGTTAGGTTTCATTTGTTACTGGAGTAGGAAAGTAACTAAGTTACTTTCACAAGGTTGAATTACTTTCGTTACTTTTTTAGTTTAAATACCTTGGTGTTGATGGTTTGGTTCTCTTTTCTTCATTACACAAGTTTGTGTATTTCGTGTGACAAGAACCTTGGAGAGTTCTTGATGTTGTGTTTTGTGTTGTGAGTTTTATGTTGTAGTTTCCTTTCAATAAAGATTTATGTTTGCACTTGAGTAGATTTCCTATTTGTTAACATGTGCAACATGGCATAAAATGATCACAAAATCTACAAATCCCAAAATTAGGTTTCAAAATTAAAACAAGTGGATTGATGCAAAAATGTTTAAATAACTACACACAATATAAAAATGATGGTGACAAAAAGATATCATGTTAAATTAAGTTACAATGGTTCAATACAAAAATGGTGGGTACATGACTAAAACCTCACTATAAGCTTGACTATGATGACATATCTATGATTATTCATTTGAAGAAGGTGAATTAAATACAATGCCCATGTTGGTGTGATAGTTTGTTGCAGCTATTATAACTTTTGCTGCATGATGGTGATGAGTGAACAATTGACAATGTTCAAGCACAAATCAAATCGCATCAACCATGAAAGCCTCTTTTGTTATGCTTCAAAGCCTAGCACAAAAAAAATCTTAAAAAAATTAGATTCTAACTCACAGATGCAAATAATGTTAATAGAAAAAATAGTTCAAATGTGCAAACATGCCATCCATGAATATTTTTGAATCATTATACTTTGATATTACATCCATTTATTTTGTTTAATTGCATTTATTGGATTATAATGTTTGATTCCAAGCACCCCATGTAGCTTTGAAAGGTTTTGCATAAGCAACTTTGCTTGTTCAAATTGCTTCAACAAGGTTGTCATTTTTCTCAAATCGCACCCATGCATTTTGTGGGATGAGCCCCACCCCCATGCTAGAATGCCATTGATGCTCAACAACATGTCAAAGGTTAAACATACCAACCATGGTTGTTATACCTCTTGCATTTGTTGTGCTTGGGTTTGAAACTCATCCCACTTAGATTATGTTTTCTTATTTACTTGATCAAAGGCCTTTTCTTCATTCCATTTTTACTTTGCATGCAGGTTGTTCAACATTCATAGAAGTGTGGTCTTGTCACTTAAAAGCCCTCGGACGATGGATGCCTAGATCTACCCAATTGCATTTGAAGGCCATGTGTTTGGTCCAAGTGTTTATGAAGCAACCACTTGGCCACATAAAAAATAGGGCTTGCATTCACCTTGCAAGACCTTCTTGAGCCTTCATGAACCCATTCATTCTCTTCCATTGCATCTCCATGCTCATCTTGCATAGGAAAAAAAACCTCTAAAGGTGCAAAATCTAGGTTTGGAGTTGAGTTTACAAAAACTCCAACAAAAAAATTAATAGGTTTAACATAAGCATGATGAGGGTATTGCACCCCACCATCTTTTTGAAATGATGAAAATATGACATATCAAAACCCTTTTAGCAACACAAAGGAGATAATGAGGAGTAGTGCAAGTATTCGCCATTGTTTTTTGTATTAAGGTAACATGAAGAGGAAGATGATGATGAACAATTGTTTGTCATCATCATCTACATCACAATGCAAAATAAAAGAAAATAAAAAAACTAAAAAAATGGGGTAAGGTGTAGAATGTACATGGAAACATACCGATGGCAATGGTGTGATAGAACTCACGTTAGAACAAGCGAAGGCAATGGCACAATGGAATTCACATTGGAACAAGCGATGGCACTGGAAATGGAATTGTGCACATTACTCCTAGAGACACAAGACACTAGAATGTTGGGGCCACCAAAAATGCAAGAAGGAGAAGAGGAAAAGGGGTTGTAGGCTTTAGAATGGGGTTGGTAGGTTTGTAAAATGGGTTTGAAAAAAAAAGGGATGTTTTTTTAAAACTCAGGAAAAATGAAATTGTTGTAGGTGGTTAGCCAACCCAAAGTCGGTGGAAGAATTGCCTTCCATCCAAAATGGAATTGGTGTAGTCATGGGGGGTTGGTCCACTCAAGCTATGCACTAGCGGGTGTTGGTTCACTATGGCCGAAATTATGTAGTTTCACTACAAGAAATCAAGGTTTTTAAAAGATTCAACTTGACTAAAGTGTCCACATTGACCTAAAGGATGTTCACTTTGACTAAAGGCATGGGGCATGAAAGACACACGGTTCTTTTGGTTGCTTTTTTTTACTAAAGTGATCATTTTGACCAAGTGTTAAGTCATACATCTAATCAAGAAAGACAAAAATTTTAAATGGTCCATCAAAATGCCTATGGCCTACTCAAATCGACCATACTAATTGGCCATGCTTAATCAAATCGGTCATATTAATTTGGTTAGCTAGCCTACTTGTTATGCCTACTAAATTACTTACCTATCTACCTATTTACCTAACACATATCTACCTACTTATCTACCATCTACCTATTTATGTCATACCTACATATGTCCTACTTACCTAGCTACCTATTTACTTACTATCTACCCACCTATGTCCTACTTACTTACCTACTTATTTACCATCTACTTACCTATGTCCTACTTGCTTATTACTATCTACCTACTATTTACCAAAGTTACGTATTTATCTACCTACCTACCTATATTCTATTTATCTATCTACCCACCTAGTATCCACTTATGTACCTACTTATAGTTTACATAAGTATGTATGAACATTTAAAAATATAGGTAGGTAGGCATGTTACCTACCTATCTACCTAGGTGGGTACCTACTAAATTACTTATGAAAACAATTGAAGTTCAAATGTTATTATACACATTGGCAAAAAAATTCATGGAAATTCAAAAATACATGTTAAATCCATTTAGTTTCATATGTGGTGGGGTGGTTTGATGGCCAAGACATTGGTATGGAACCAATGAGACCAAGGTTTAATTCCCTTTACCAACATATACTATGTGGAATATGTATATTTGTATATATACCTTGTACATGTGTGTAAATGTATTACCCATAGGTGGGTTGTGGATAGGTAGGTAGGTAGGAAGCCATGGTGGGTAGGTTGGTCATGGGTGGGTGGGTAGGTAGATCTTACTATTTATTTATTATTAAAAATTTTATATTTAAAAATTGAACTATTTTTTAATTAATTTTTTTGGGTTGCCCAATTGTTTGTTCGATTTGACTAGCTAAAAAGATCATTTTATGGTCAGTCAAAAAAATCATTAGTCAAGTTGGATGTGTTCAAATCAACTTGTCCAGTATGACTAAGTGGTCAAATTGATCAAATGTCAAAATGATTAGTTTTTGGTTTAGTTTTTCAATCAAATGAATCGTGATTTGTTGTAGTGTTTCAATTTGATGGTGCTTATGTGTAGACAGATTCTTAAATTTGTGATGGTAAAAGGATAACATGAAATTTAAGAGAATAATGAGTCATGAACTTGTCCAACTTTTTTTTTTGCAATGAGCCAATTTGATTGGCCGATCACAAAATAAAAATAAAAATATTGGAGGTTCCCCAAAATAGAAGATTTTAAAGATGGAATGCCTCTCCCCTTAGCCCACCTATATAGGTGAGAAGGGGAGGACTTTGGGCAAAACATATGGGATTAAAACGAGGTGTTATAGGGAACACCCTTGGGAACATATTGGGAACCTGTTGGGAACTTGAAAAGAACATGTTGGGAACAAAAGAAAAATGAAAATAGGGGGGAGATTGTTTTCATTTTTTTTTGGTTCCCAACCTGTTCATTTCAAGCTCACAATGGGTTTCCATCAGGCTCCCAATATATTCCTTAGCTTCCCAATGTGTTCCCCAAGGGTGTTCATAATAAAACCTCATTTTAATCCCATATGTTTCACCCAAAGTCCTCCCCTTCTCACCTATTTAGGTGGGCCAAAAAGGGAAGCGTTCCATCTTTCCATAAAATCTTTTGTCTTGGGGAGCCTCTATAATTTCAATTTTTTTTGCAATGGGCCAATTTGATTGGCCCATTGCAAAAAAAAGAAGTTGGACTTGTGACCCCCAACTAACTAATATGAAACAAAAAATGTACCCTTAGTTTATAATGACATAGATTTTGTGCCCTTGTTATTGGCTTAGGCCAAAATGGTGACAAACGATTTGGAAAAATAAAAGCTTGATGCAACCAATGAGAAGGTTTAACATGCATTCATGAGGCATCCAATTTTTTTCTCTTTTGGGGGTGGGCAGATGCGGGATATTTTGTTTCTTCCTTGTTCATAATTTGTTCCCATCATGCTTGAAAATGATTCCCTAAGTTCCCATGTTGTTCTCCAAGATGTTCCCAATATCACCTCATATTTATCCCATATGGTTTGCCCACAATTCAACTTTCATGTATATAAACTAAAAAGGTGAGCCACAAGGGAAATAACCAAACATCCTATAGAACTAAAGAGGTCACTTACATTTTCATAAAAATGAAGGGGGTTCAAACTAAGGTATATTTTTTTGTTACTTTCAAGGTGAAATTTATAAGCATTTTGAAATAAAGGCCCAAAAAAAACTTTAATGTATTTATTTCTCAAAAATCATCACAAAATATAGTTCAAAATGTTTTATATATGAATAGGCTTTACATCTGTTAATTGCCAAAATCTATTTACCATATTTGGCATTAAACAAATATAACATTGACATTCATCCCAATTATAATTATGTCATGAAATAATACCAAAATAAAATATAAGGGGTACCCAATCTACACAAAAAATGAACTCCTTGAGCTAATAAAAGACCCGACACACCCCATTTTGGCATGTTATATTCTTGAATCTAATGAAAAATATGGATGTTCTTTTGAAGCTTGTAGCTAACCACAATATGACCAACTTTATCTAACCAAAACAAGTTAGTTGAACTTGCCTCCAATCCTTGCATCATCATGTTGGCTTCATGGGAGATATTAGGTTGAAAAAATAAAGATATTTGACCAAAATACATTTGTTGTGAATACATCCCTTAATTTTTTTCACTTGTTAAAAAATGGGGCAAGAACCATTTTTACCATCCATCATGTGGGTGTAATCATAATCTAACAAACCAAAAAGGGTGTTGGACCACAAAGAAAAATAGTCAAAATTGAATAAATATTTATGTTTTATCATTTAAAGCCATGGCAATCATAGCAAGTTATTGCTTTTTCATTCATATGAATGTCAAGGAATTCCAACCAAAAATTCATTTGATGAAATTTTAAGGTTAAGTTTTAATTTGTGATCTCTAAAAGTGAACAACAATTGTTAAACATGAATCAATTTTACAAAGGACTATCAAAAGAACTCATATAATAAAACACATTTGATGGGGAAAAAAAAGAGGATAAAGACCTATTAACCATATTAAAAAACATTCATACCCTAAAATATGTGGAATTCTAAAACTTTAAAACTTAAAAAAAAAATCAAAATCGATTTGAAATTTTAGAATTTCAAAAGTCCTTTACCACACATAAATGGGGTGAAAGTACGTGATGTGTTAAAAAAAGTTGTAGTTTATTATATAAGATCACATAAAAATGTTAAAAAAAAATTGGTTATGATTTGAAATTATTATCATTTTAAAAGATGGAACATTGAATTTACAAAGAATCAAGACATTTTCAAAAAATTTTATCTATTAAAAAATAATGAAGAAAAAAATATGTTATGTACTTGGACAACTATAAACATTTATTATAACAAGTTGTAAAAAACATTGGTCTGAAATTCATTGATATGAAAAAGTTTTTTTGGAAAAAAAGGACATACAATCCTTTTCAAAAGTAATCATGTTAGCTCATTGTATCTCGTTTGCACCAATGTGTTACTAACTATGCATATCTATCTATGAAGCAAGGTAGTTTGTTTTGTTTTGTTTGTCATGTTGAAATCTCCTAAATTGTGACATTTTATGTCATGCTCTTCGTATCTTCAAAAAGTTATTGATGAGTAACTTAAGGGTGCGTCGACTTGGTCTGAGATTGTTTGGAGCTATAGTGTAGAAGCTATTGATTATTGAACCATTTTCTCAAGGATATCCAAATAAAATTGAAATTAAAAACCATCTTGGAAATTGAGGGCGTTCTTGGTGTTGATGGAAAGCCCTCAGTGAGTCAAATTTGATAAAGTTTATTTCACAATT
The DNA here is from genome assembly GCA_963920785.1 of Sphagnum contortum. Lineage (NCBI taxonomy): Eukaryota > Viridiplantae > Streptophyta > Sphagnopsida > Sphagnales > Sphagnaceae > Sphagnum > Sphagnum contortum. Next base: position 14,018,588 of record OY987292.1, on the reverse strand, counting down.
TTAGAACAAAGGTGTGGAAGATATTGATTTTTGAGTGGAATTTGTTGTTGGAAATTCAAAAAAATTGCAAAATTTGGTTTTGGAAGGAAAAAGTAGTTGAACCCTCAATGTGTTCGCATTGCCAAATTTTTAAAAATTTCAATTTGAGGGTGTGAAAAATAAAGAATGTGTTCACCGTAGGGCCAATGGCACATGCTACAGTAGTTCAACTCTAATTTCCCTTGAAGGACTCAAATCTTTTCACTAGTCATGTCTTTTGATTTAGCAACAATGTATTAGACATCGAGAAAATTTATGCCTTGAGGTGCTAGAGTCCGTACATCACTATATACGGTTTTGAAGGAATCAAGGTTTGAGTGAACTTGGCAACCTAGTTGAGATTTGCATGCAAATCTTACATGTTTTAATAACTTTCGAGAGGTTAAATGAGCAATATTTATAAACTATATCCATATATCACTATCACCAACACTTGTGGGATCAATGCATTGCATGTCAAACATTCAAGTATAGACTTACCCATTCAAAGGTTGGCAAGGACACATGGTTACAACAAACCATTGACACATTTTGTTTTCACCAATAACTTGCACAAAACCTTCATCATGTCAAAACATGTCATTTCTGATTGGTCTTTTTCAACGATATTAGTTGCTTCTAGCATTTTTAATCAAATACTTCAAGTAATCAATGCCAAATTTTGGAATTAGTGCTTGTTTTTGAAAACAAAAGCATTTACAACGTTATTTGACAATATGACATGAGCTTGTGACTAAAAATGTCATATTTTTGAACTGATTTGTGAAAAGAAGTTGAGATTTTTCAATTATCCAGGGATTGCTTGAATATTATAAATGTATATCAATCTTTCTTTAAGTTAGATTTGCAACTTAAATTCATGGAAAGCTAACCCTAACCTAAAGCAGAATCTAAATATTTTTGGGAAAAAAAAGGCTAGAACTGGGAGTTAACTGATGGTTTCAGACCAGGTTACCCTGAATCAAAACCTGGCCTCAATTCAAAAACTAGACCAGAACTGGAACCTGGGGTCTCAGTTTTTGCGGAACTGGAACCATTCTCATTTATAGAACCAAAACCAAAGGTCCTTCATAAAAGTCAAGAACTGCCCATGAACAGTGGTGAAAACTTTATCAGGTTTGCAACCCAAATGATTCAAGCTTAAGATCCCACCATTGATGTTCATAAAACTAGAGTTTCCGACCGTGTCTATAAGTTAGTTGGGCCTCCCCTTAATCATTCATGCATGTGGTGGTTAGTACATAGTTAACCACTGTTGTTAGCTAGCTATGGGACGAGAATGGAAGAAAAAAGTGTTTCCAATCCACACACACCATCCATCCTAGAGCAGGCCATGGCTTGACTATATGAAATTCACTTGAGAGAATTATTTAAATGTTCATGTTGATCACTCTTGAGCATTAGGAAGCTTGGATTAGTTAATGTAGAGGAAAATATGATGCCTTGGATGAAATAATGCAAAGCTGTCACACCTGCAATAAGTCTACTAATCAGTTATGTTGCGCAACGTACCTTCAGTCAAAACTTTTGATGCCTTGCAATACATTGCTTTCATATTTTTGCCATTGAAGAGAAAAATGATGTGAATATAAATTTCATGCAACATCCCATGGGTGATGGCTCGCTAGTATGGTGTCTTTGGGGTCCCTAGGATCACCAAAAAAGATCCAGGGTTCAAGCCTGGTGGGATGGGTGAAACTCATGCCAGCCCTCTGTGAATGAGCTTGACTTTGGTGTTGCCAATAGCTTGTCAAGATGTGTTCTGTAGAAGCAAGATGTGTTCTTTTTTCACTTCAAAAGGGAAAAAAAAAACTTCGTGCAACAAGGTCCATACACATCTCGAACTCCTCCACATCTTTAGCATGGCATTCATTTTCCTTAAGCTCTAGGAAATTTCTTGCTGGTTAAATCTTAGACTCCTGACAAACTTTGTCCATCCAAAGAACTTCATACATACGCCGTAACTGAACATGGCTAGCGGCCCATGGCTATAGGGAGTTTTCAACCATTATGCAATCATATTGCCCTTAACATGTAGCCTTCAGGCCTGTAAGGCCTCTGTTTGGGGGTAGCACATTCATAAGGTGCCTTGACAACAGGTGTTTACAGTTTGTTTTTTTTTTTGGGGTTGATTTCAACAAATTTTTACACATGGTAAGCTGTGCATTTCGGGTGTTATGGTTGTAAGTTGTAAGCTCTCCACACCCTTACTGACCCTCTGCACAGGAAGCTTACAAGAATGACACTCTATTCTGTAGTTAACTACCTCAGCAGAAATTCACTTTATTGTTTTGGGGACCTTCCCTACCAGAATTTGTATAACATCCCTTTGGAAGGAGGATGTTTTGTTTTGGTGGCAAAGAAACCTTGTAATGTTGATCTGAATCAATCTCAGCCACATAACTCACAAAAGGTCCTCATTTGTTAGGTCGAGGAATACTCTACTGCCAAGCCATTACATCCTAGACTTCAAGCTTCATGCTCAGCTTCCAGAGCATAATGCCCTAGTAGCAGGGCCTTCCCCTATTTGTAGTATACGAGTGGATGCCCCCATATTAAAAATTTGAACTCTTGAATGGCACTATTTTTGCACAAGGCTAACTCTGAGTAAGTACTGTAGTACCTTTACCATTCTTGCATCTTCTTTGATGATTGTTTTTTGTTTTTTTTCACTTTGGCAAAAAAGAATTTTAAATTCCTGATTTTCCTATAGTCGATATGGGAAAAAGAAATGCCATGTAATTTTGCACTACTTAGGCGCACTGCACCACCAAGCTTCAAGGCAGGTAATCAATATTCATGTCAAAGAAATTTCAAGAACTTTTGGCTGATTTTGAGAAAATCAGAATTTATTGAACATAATTAAATTATTGCTGGAATGGTAAAGGTACTACAATATTTGCAAGGTTTCAAGAACTCAAGAGTGTCGTAAGGTCTCAAGAATTTATAAGACTCTAACTTTTTTTTCTTTTTATTATCATCTCAGGTCATTGTTCCCTTGAAAACTTGGGAAAGCACTAAACCTTAAACCCCAAGTTCTAAAACCCCCAATTTTTAAGTGAATCTTGGAAAAGCCCACAAAAAATCATCTTCAACAGTGGGAGCTGAAAACCCGAGCCCACAAAATATGCAATGTAAGAACATGATAGGAATATCTATGACATCATTGCAGAGGAAACACCCACCACAATTCTTCAAAGGTGGCTGTTTCATGTCTGTTCCAGCAAAACCCAAAACTCACAGACAAGAAGATTGTGGTCATAATCTCTCCAAGATTTTGACCATAGTCAATCTCCTCATAGCTGATCTCTCTCTCTCTCAACAAATTCAGTTGCAAACATACCCAAATCAGTACAGAATGTTGTACTAGCATAAGTGTTTTTCTCAAGCTTTGAGAACAAATGGGTTTCAAGTTTTTCTTCACATTGATGTTTGCAGGATTAGGGCACTACAGAAGGTCTGGCTACTGAGGTTTAATATTGGAAGTAGGAGAGAACACAAAAAGAGGGTTTTCGGATAGATCTTAATACTCCAAATCGACAGTTGCTGGAGCACACTTGTGCACAGTCTTAGGCTCTACTTTTGCTTGAACACCGTCTTGTGTGCAATTGTGAATGTGACCCAAACAGATAGGTAAGAAACAATCAAGCAATTACAGCAAAATAGATAGCTGTAGTTCTCATGCACTATTTGTCATCATGAGTTCAAGATTAGGAGCCACCTAGTTTGGGTGAATTGCAGTAACTCTGATCCCTGTTTGTTTCTCCCTCTCTTGGCGTTCTTCTCCTAACATGCATAGGTCTCTCCATGTGGCTTTGAGATGCGTAGTAGGAGACTGGTTGCAGTGACCATATGTGCGTGCACCCTGCCAGCATTAAAATTACAGCCAAGGTGAGACCTTTTGTTGTTGGATTTGTATTCTAAATGCTCTTTGGCACTATTGTGGCCTCCACTGGGGACAGATAGCCCACTCTCATATGCTACTGAATCATGATGCCATAGTGATCCAAGTTAGATGCATGATATTGGGTACATTTCTCAAAAGAGTAAATGTGCCTAAGAGGCTATCTGTAAGCCCTAAGGCCTACAAGTGTCAAAATTTGAGCTACTTTCTGAAATTTGGTCCCTTCTCTCAATTTGCTAGATTTTTGGACCAGGTCAGTCAATAATCCTGGAAGCCTTCATCAGAAACCTATTCCTACCTAGTTTCTGAACAGTAATTTGGATACAGTCTGTTTTGGTGTAAGAATCAACCCTTCTGATGAATCAATTAGGCCTGTATTCCAAAATCCAAATAACTAGATGCAGCATTGCTCAATAGTGGGTTTCAAGGTTGCCAACACAACCCTTGTGGAGCTGCCATTGATTCACCTACTGACAGCCCAGGTGGAGGCTGCTAAGCTGTAGTTGATATGTCTTCCTTCTGCTCTGCAATGATAACTCCTGTATGTGTCTCAGACATGATCATATGCATCAAACTCCAAAACCAAACAACATAACTCAGCTGCATTACTCACCATGACTGCATCATCTGTGCAGACAGCAGGACACAAGCTGCGCAGCCATTTCATATAACAGCTTGGAGCCAAATTTCAAATAAATCCTTCTCATCTTCAAGGACAAATTCCCAAGCTTTTCTCAAGCTTTCAGAACGAACAGGTTTCCAGGTTTTTTTCAGATTGATGTTTGCAGGATAAGGGCACTGCAGAAGGTCAGGCTACCAAAGTTTGATATTGAAAGTATGAAAGAAGACAAAAAGAGGGTTTTCTGGATCATACAAGCCTTACTCCTAATCAACAGTTGCTGCAGCAAACTTGTGCAGAGTCTTAGGCTCTACTTGTGCACAAACACCATCTTGTGTGCAATTGTGAATGTGACCCAAACATCTAGATAGGTAAGAAACAATCAAGCAGTTGCAGCAAGAAAGATAGCTGTTATTCTCATGCAACAAAAGTTGCAGTATTACACATCTCATGATTAGCACAGCAAGAGCTGCACTGATGTGATTATACTCCAGACATGGTGTAATAATCCTAATCATAGTGCCTAGCATGCTAAGAGCACAAATGTTCTGAAGCTTTCTGAAATCTAAATGTCCTTCATGTCTGGAGCTTCACCTTTCAAATACAGCTTGTATGCAGATGGCAAACTTCCACTGCAATGTGCTATTAAGTTTTATCTATGATACCAAAATTGTATTAATCACATTTAGTGAATTGGTTTGTCATTTTCTGTCTCTTTCTCTATCTCTTTTTCTATGCTTTCTGAGGCCTCATCTTTCTTGTGCTGTTCCTTTTCTTGGTAGTAGAGCCGCTCAGCCTCAGGCATTGATTTCATCATCAAGCGGACTCTGGTGGAGATATCATCTATTTTGTCGTACAAAATTTCGTTGGTGAACATACCCGACAGAATGAATCGAATCGTTTCCCGGCTCTCGTACAGCGGCAATAGGATGATCACTAATGACCCAACTGTTCCCCAAATAATTGCAATCGAAGCCCAGAATGCAAAGTATCCCTCTGAGAATACCTTTGCTGGGAGTGCAAAGACGGGCCAAATAATTGCAATGAGGATTGTGAAAGCCACACCCCACCTGATGATCCAGGTCCTTGCATGCTTCAGCTTAGTCTCATTGAATTCCTCCTCTGGGACATCAATGTTTGCACGATCTACCATTGTGATGTGACGAGTGGATACCCAGTCATAATTTTGTGGTGATAGGTAGCTGATAATTGCATGAATGGCGCCACCAGATAGTATTGACACTAAGTTACCAGCAAGCATTGGTGCATTTCTGCCAGTGGTATCAAGGGTCACACGCCCATACTCAACCTTCGTGACAACAAGCCATGTTGTGATGCCCAGAAGCATGCCAGCAATGGCTCCAGTCATTGCACCTTTGGCATTTGCTTTGTTCCACAGAAGAAGAAACGCAACAGGCATGACCGCTGAGCCGATGAAGATTCCCATGGCCAAATACATCCAGCCAAGTGACACACCTGCTTTGTTGAGTAGAATGGCTAATACACCCATGAAACATCCAAACAGGAACACGACACTCCTTGACACAATCAAAATCTGTTTGCCATTGGCCTTCGGGTTGATGTAAGTGCGGTAGATGTCATACGTGCAGAGTGATGATACTGCAATCAGCTCAGATGATCCTGCAGAGGTCACAGCCCTGCCATCACATGTACAAACTCTTTAGCTTTTGTCCTTGCATGTTCCAGTGACTCAAACAAATAGGGTTTCTGCTTTCCCCCAAAGTGATAACCATCTATAGAACCCAAGAGAAAGAAATCCAAGAGACAGAGAGAGAGGTATGAGATTCTTACATAAAGAGCATTGTAAGGAGAAGGACGCCGCCAAACTTTCCCATGAGAGCTATGGCAGTCGCAGGAGGAACTAGGCCACGTGCAGCCTCAGCTGTTGTTAGGGGAAGATCAAGTGCCAATGATCCTAAACCCAATGATGTTGCAAGAGAGAAAGGCACAGCAAACCACACCAAACCACCAAGCAAGTACCCTTTGTGTGTTGATGATGGCCTGGCAGCTATGGCACTCACCCAATATCCCTGAAGTTTCAAAGAGAAAATCTGTGAGCTAAATTTGTTTCTGGGGAGCTTCAAAATTGAGCCAAACAGCCTAGGCAATGAAAAAAAATGAAGAAAAGGAAACCAGAAAAAAAGGCTCCCAAGCTCTTGCAGGATTCAGGGAAAAACTCACATTATCAACAAACACAGTTCCAAAGTTTCCAACAATGTTGATGATTCCAAAAACAAGGCCGCCAGTGCTCATCATGGTGAGGTAAGAGCCACCATTATTCCCACTCACAGGCCCACATGCCTGAGTAGGATGGTTAATAGGTGATGTGCAATCACGGGACTTGCTGGCCACCTCTGCAAGCTTGGCGTACACATCCTTGGGACTCCCAAGTTTTGGACTTGCCACATACACCAAATATACAAAGACAACGAGCACCACATGCACTGTTTTCCATACCAGCAACCCCCATGATCAACCCACCACAATTGAATCTCCCCATGTTACAACCAAACCCAGAAGCACAAAGAACAATACTTCTTTGTTGGTGCACATGCTCAGGGCAACGTTTGAAGAAGCTTGAGGTGAAGAAAAGCATACCAATAACAGAGTGAAGGTAGCTGGCCAGAAATGTGGCTTTGAGACCTCCATGCAGGGTGTAGACGATAACTCCCAGTGGAATTAAGAAGCTAGCCGCATACAGATTCATGCCTGTCAGAGCATTTACGACAGCAGAGCCACCCAGTAAAAGCATGGCAGTCACTATAATGTTTGTCAAGAAGCAGAAACACAAAAACACCATGTGTGCATGGAATCCCCATCTTGCTTTGACAATTTCACAGATTGTGTGCGCGCCAGGTGCCTTCCTCTTGATCTCAATGGCCAACACTCCAAACAATAAAACCTGCACAGCAGAAATCAACCACACAACAAATACTCAGTTACAGTTTTAGAAAACAGCAAACCCCAAAAGACTTCAACAGAAGTTCAATCAGATTTTCTTGAACGAAGGAGAAGATGTGAATTGTACTTGAATGGTTGCACCACTGGCATACCAAAAGGGCCCACTCACACCATACTGCCATGCCACATTTGAGCTTTGCAAGATTGTGGCAGCCCATGTCCACTGCAATTAAGATGCTCCCGCAGAGTCAGAATTGAATTTTTTAGGGTGATGTCAACAGATGTCAATCATCAAAAATCACAACATTTGGTGCTAAAAAAAAGAAATGGTCCCTGAGTTTCAGAGCCTCAGAGTTTGTGAACCCCAGCAACACACCTGAGAAACAATGACACTAGCAATAAGACCAGTCTTGATGTTCCGGCCAGCTGTGTTGAACCATTCAGAATTGTGTCTGGATCCCACATACTTCTTCTCCAACCACACCTGTTTGTTGTTGTAGTCACAAAACAAACATTTTACATTAGACTTTTGCAAAGAGTTTTCGAGGGGGTTCTCACAAACTAAGCTCTCTACAAGTCAAGACTCATGAATTTCTTCCAAAAGCTTCAAAACAAAAGGGAGAGTCTCTGAATTTTTCAGCTGCAACATTTTTTGTTCCTCCTTCAATTTCCTTCTCAAGTTTTCTAAGGTCTCTCTCAGTCTGACCGACACAAATTAAAGGTTGTCGTTAGCCGAGTTTCGCAGTTTTTCTGGAGAACAAGTTCAAGTGTTTCGGGCTTTCATTCTCACCAGGAAGGAAGTGGCGAAGGCGAAGATGGCACCGAAACCCAACACAACAGCATACCCAACTCCCTGGTTCAGTACTGGCTTCCCCCCAAAGAAACTTGTATCCCTCGTACACACCCCACCCACATCAGTGTAATACTTGGCTCCCCAGGGCAACCCCGGAGGACACACTGCAGCTGCCATTGCAGAGCTTTATTTAAACCCTAAACTCTTCTCTCCTCCCTCTCAAGGTTTCCTTAGAGAAAGCTGCAGATCTCACAGTAGTGACAGAAGACTGAAGCTGCAGACAGACAACGTGAGTCTGTCACTGACAAGACCAAGCTACAGGTCCACAGTGACAGAGGACTGACAAGACCTGGAGCTTGTCACCAGCAATATGAGAGAAATGGTGCACTCTCTGGGGGTTTTATTCTCGTGACCCAGCTCACCCATCAACCTTCCGCATGCAGTCCAGCTAGCAAAGATCACGGGAAAAAGAAAAAGAATGCCACCCAAAGATTTTCTCTGTCTTTGCACCGCTCATGGTATAGTAGCAGCAAAGCAAAGCAAAGATTCGTCTTCTTCTGCTGCTGCTGCTGCGTGATTACTGTAAAACGATTCTTCTTGGGCCTAATTCCACGAATCAAAACCCGACATCCCATTCACAATCTTTCCTCAGAACCTTTGCAAATCAAATGCCCACATAAGTAACAAACACGAGACTAGGTAATTAAGCATGATGAATGAGTTGCAAAAGAAAGGATTAATTCCCTACTTTTGCTTCTTTTGTCGGATGCATGCAGCTAAAATTAGGCCAAATAAAAGGAAATTCAGAGGCTCCTGAGTATTGGGCGACCAAGAATCTGGGGGAGAGGGGGAAGGGGACAAAAACAAAAGCAAAACAAAATTCCAAAAACTGGACCCCACAATCAACTTCTTTTTCAAAAAAACAATTTGGAGTTTGCTTCAAGAAGCTTTTTATACATAGCCACAATTATTAGGCATTCTGTCTCAATTAACTCGCAGCAGCGGCGCATAGCTTCTTGCTGGTTCGTGATCTCCAAGAGTGCAGGAGATTTTGCGCCTGGCGATTCTGCATCCCCGTCTGGTCCGGGCACTCGCTCGTTGGCCCTCCTCCCTCTCCCCTGTTTTCCTAATTTATCGATGAACCCATTTATCCCATATTCATAGCCAAGAGTTGGCGACTGCTATATATAAAGTAAACTACTCATCTCCTTGCAGCTTGAAAGTTTTCACTAGGTAACAATCAATTGCACACAAATCAATTCATACAGTATTTTTTCTTTCAAGTGTAAAATTTGAGAAAATTCATGTTGCATTTTCAATGTTGTTTTTGGGGAATTTTCACCATTTTTTTTTTTTGGGGCGGGGGCCACACATTTGGACTCAGATTTTATTTGGCAGCATTTTTCTTAACGATTTTTCTAAGATCCTGCCCTGATCTTCTTCACCTTCTACTGATTTTGCTTACTATTGCATGAGTTCAATTCGGTGTGTTTTTTTTATAAAAAGTGCAAGTTTTGCACTGTTGCAAACATTTGTAGAATTTCTTGCTGCATGTTCAATGTTTTCAGGGAAAAAAATTCACCAAAATTTTGATATATATTTTTTCTTTTCTTCTTTCCAACCACATTTGAACTCAGATTTTATTTGCTAGCATTTTTTAAAACAATTTTTCTAAGAACTTGCCTTGAGTCTTAAACATCCTAACCTAGAACCTATTGCCATTTATTGGTTCGGGATGCTCATTATTGACACAACATCAAAAATTTGGGGAAATAAAAACACTCATTGAAACTTGTTGGATCCCATGTCACAAATTATGGAAGAAAAGGGACCAAAATGGCTGGGGATGGTTTGAATGTGAGTCCCAAGCATTGAGCCTAAATTCAATAGAATATATATACATGGAAGAATGATTTCAATTGGATGAATGTTGTTGAATGGTGTGGATGAATTTTGAGGCTGAAAAACACATGGGGGAAAACTTGCCATATATATATATATATATATATATTTATTTAAATGTGTTTGTGGATCCATCCATAACCTTCCCTTTTTCGAAATCTGTACACAACCACAAAATTCTCTACCCACATACATGGACATGAGAAGGCAAATTAACACTATGTGCATCTTTTGATGTCCATGGTCCACATTACAATTTCAAGATGTGGGACAAATTGAAGGGCAAACGTTTTTTTTCTTAAGCAATGAAAGGGACATCTTTGAAATTTTGTCTTTAATGTATTTTTAAAAACCTTTTTGTTGGGAGAATGCACCGATTTTTTATAATAAAAACTAGGGGGAAACTTTAATTTGTTTTTTCAACTATGTTCACAAGGTCCTTATTCCAAGTCTTTAATATGTATAGATATGTATATTTTACACACACAAAGCACATTGCAATGCTAGGGGCCACGATTGTTGTCACATTATATTGTTTTGCAAGGATCCCATATTTAAATTTCAAGCATGTCAATATTATGAAAGATTTTCACTATGTTTTTTGCATATTATGGTAGGTCAAAACTTAAAGAAGTCAAATGCCAAAAAATTACATTTAAAAATTTCATATGATGTGATGTTAGAGTATATTTGTGCTAAAAAAATATACGTCACAACATATTAAAAAATGCAAATATAATTAAGGAAGGATTAAAGTTATTTTTAGTCTTTATGAAATTTGTACTATCTACTAAGCATTATGATTCCATATGATTGGAATAAGTATTGTGAATTATGTGAAGAGTTTGATAATTATCTTATCACAAATTGATGTTTTTCAAAATGATGACCATAAATATTGGTAAGTCAACATTTTGACAAATAATCACTTTCAAATGGAAGATGCAAAATATGTGAGTTGGGGCGTTTTTTAAATTTTCATTTCAAACATTTTTTAATTGACTAATTCAAACCCAAACCTAGTGTAGTCCAAAAAAGAAATGGGTTTTATTATACTACATATACCATAAATATGTATATTATTCTTTGAATTTAATCTTTTAAATTTAGATTATTTTTCAAATAATATTAGATTAACTTTTTGGAAATCAAAATATCAAGCCCAAACACTAAAAGTGAAACTCAAAATTAAATGTAACACATTTTGCAATGTATACTTTATGCACATGTTAGGAAATTCCCTAAGTTGGCCCCCCAATAATGTGCTTTCACCCACCAACTCACTAGTGCCAAGGATGCATGACCAAAAAATTAGACAAATTTGCATTTTTTAGTTATCAATGAAATAGTTGGAGATTCCATGCAATGTATTCCTTCCATCACCAACAAAAATGTTTATATCATGACCTAGTTTGTTGTAGATGGCACTAATGAAGGCCAAAATGTTTCACATTTGTGATTCAAAGTTCATCCAACTATGAGAGTAAAGTTCAATGATTAGCATGAATGTGAATGATTATCAATACAATTTTAAAATTTGGGAACATGCAATCAAGAAATGCCTCAAAGTACATCCCCAATGTTGCTTCATGAATTATGAAACCATCAAGAGATCCAAATTGATATGGGAAGAAGCCTTTACATGGCTACAAGTTCGACAAGAATGCCTATATGATGGCAACATACTATTGACTACATTATTCAATTACAATTTTCACTCCAACATTGTTGAAATCTTGATTGATTGAAAATCTTGATTGATTGATTTTCCAAATTGAAAAAAGTTGTGTGACAACAATTGAAAAACTTGAACTATTTGTTGGGCAAAGAAAACAAATATCTTTTTGACCTCTTGATGGAAAGTTAGAGATAAAATTCACCATCCCATGTGACACTAAAGAATCACATGTTTAGTTTCCCCAATCATCTAAACCAATACTAGAGGTAAAATCCAAGGTTTCATGGTCTATGGATTTGAAAACACCAACACCATGTCAAGGAGAAGTAACAAGGGAGGAGAAGGGTGAAGGTAAAACAACATAAGCAACAATAAGGGCCTCTACATAAATTGGAAGCAAAGGGTTACTAAAGGCATTTCAAAGAAAACCGTGATGATTATGAGAAGGTTGGATTTTTTTAGATGTGGTGTGTGAGGATTTATTGCACACCTTCACCATTAAGATATGCAATCACAATAAAAGACCAGTTGGAAGTGGAACTACTATGTAGTGTAGTCTAACAAGTAAGGTGGTTCGAAGTACGTAATGAAATTCACTAAAAGAAATCTAATGTGTTGTGTCCAAATCTCATGAGTTTTATTTTATTTTATTTTATGTCTTTGTCCAAAGTTAAGCCCGAAACTAAAACTACTTACTTTGATTGAGGAAAACAAAACAACATCTCAACCTCTTCTACTTCCAACACCTGCAATTCCCTCACAGCAAAACCGATCAAGCTGAAATTTGAAGAGAAGCTTCTACAGGTCTTAAACCAAAACTGATTTAATTTTGAAGCAAATTCAACGGTGGATTTGAGAGAAACAATTAATCAACCAAAAGTCCAGAGGCTTCATCATGGAAATCCTTCCATGAAACCCTCTTCAACACCCTCTACTTCCAACACCTGTAACTCTCTCACAGAAGGTCCGATCGAGCTGAGTTTTGGGGAGGGCCTTTTACACCTTCCAAACTAAGACTGATCTAATTTTGACACAAATCCAACGGTGGATTTGTGAGAAACAATTAATCAACCAAAAGTCCAGAGGCTTCACAACAAGTACTTGCTACACAAGTTCTTTTCATGCCTACTTCTTACACACACTCTTTCTATGCTTGATTCTTGCACACATAAGAACTAACAACCAATCTTCCTCACACTCCTTCTTGCTTTTCCACATACACACAATCCCCTCTTCCTTGGTGAGCCTCCATGACCCCTTGAGCTTGTTTCCCTTGTCCAATGAGATTTTCGAAATCCTTTTGCACCAATCAATGGCCTCCTCATCCTCCAAGGCCAATGAGATTTTGAGAAGGGATTGTCATCCAATTGAATTTAGGATGAGAATCTTTGGGCCCAATGAACCACAAGAGAGATTCCATCCTCCAATCAAGGAGGATGACAATCTTCATGACTAATGGGAGTCGAAGATCCATCCTCCCCCTTATCTTGGATATCTTGATGAGGCCTCTTGAGCTTGATCCATATATTTTCCGTCCATTGACCCTCACATCCCCCTTTTTCATCCTAATTACTTCAAGTAACTAACTACTAGGATCATTTATCAATAGTAACAAGGAAAAAATCCTTGAGTTCTTACTTGACTACTTCAATGGTTGAAGTAACATTTCCATGTACCATTTACTTCCTTGATATTCCCTACCTATTTACTTTACTATGCATTAATTAACTATGTAGTACATAGTAAATTGGAATTACAATTTGCATCACAAAAACTCTCACATACTTCTAAATCCACCGTTGAATTTAGGGTTTGATGAATCCACTTGATTTAGGGTGTTCGAGTTTTCATGAGGTTCCGTCGTCACTCCCACACCTTACGCCTACCCTAATTTGTTAAATAAAAAGGCTTTGACCCCTTCTAAACGCCAGTATCACCTTGTTCTTACTACCTTCTTGGTTTTTTGTTGATGCAGGCGCAACTAATCATGGCGGACGACGACGCTACGCCTTCAAATCCTCCGGTCGCACTCGTACAACAAGAAGAGCTTGGAGAAGCACCGCTCGACTTGGATGTTTTTCAACGGCCGCGCGAAGAAGAACTGCCCAAGAGAATGGTGCGCACTCAAGTTGCTCGTTCGGTATGGGATCGTCGACTTTCTCCTAACCCACACGCCTTAGCAATTTACCTAGAGTTTGTTCCTGCTCGTGGAGCCGCGCTAGAAAGGTTTGAAGAGTGCCAGTGCGAAGATGATGATGTCCGTCTCCATTGTCGAACGTGGGTTCCCGGTGACGGCCATTATCGTTGGCTACGAGGTTCGATCAACCCACTTCCCCTGGAGCATCGATGTCGCAACCCTATCTTGGCCAAGTGTGGGGGTGAAGCCCAACACTTGGAGAAGTTGGGGATTTGGAGTCCTCCGGGACTCCCGAATGTTCAGAGCTCGACAGAAAGGGGCAAAACACCTCGCATTGGGGTGTTCTTGATGTCGTTGGAAAGGTCTTGAAACGTAAATATCGAAAATGCCCTCGCATTGGCAATTCGGACATCTGCAGCCCAAGTTATGGGCAAAAGAAGGGCCGGGAGTCAAACTGACAGTTTGACTCCCGACCACTAAAAGTCGGGAATCGATGTCTTCCCGACGTCCGATTCGGGAGTGCGATACGCCGTTGGAAAGATCTCGACGAGGGCTACAACTTCGGTTCAGACCTCGTCGCGATTCAACTCTGCAGTCGGGAGTTATGGCGGTTCAAAGTTCCGGGAGTCCCGTCGGGACAAAATCGGGACTCCATTTCGGGAGTCCCGGGAATTTGTGCCATTTGGATGCCCCCTCCGTGGCGAGCTGCAGAGAATACTATAGGGAGTAAGGTGGTGGCTTACTCCCCAAGTCCGGGCCGTGGTGAGTCTTGTGGTCCAAGTGCCCGTGGCAAGTCCCAACACCAAAGGGTGTCCCGGAACGTGAACTAACCACTTGGGTGGTTTGTTTTGATGCAGAATCGTGTTTGATCTACTAGTCCCTTTTCCTAGTCTAATCCCGGGGCTCCCAACTCAACCCTCTACCCCTTTTTAGAGTTGGAAGCCGGGAGCGTGCCCTTCGGTCCCAACTTTCGCAACTTGACATTTGGTGAACCCTTAAGTGGGTTCACCCCGGGACCAAGGAGTGCGTCAATCGAGCCGAGTACCTCGCTCGCACCATTCGTCGCATCCTAGAATTTTTACAACTATGATCTATCCTTTTAGTTAGTTCTTCAGTTGTAATTCACTTGAGGCTATTCAGGCGGAACTGTTGCTACTTAAGTTTGATTTTGATTCTATCTCAAAGTCTGGTAGAAGTGAAACTAAATAAAGATGTATTAGGACTACATCCTAAAAATCCTACAAGTACATCATTAGTGCTTGAAGATCATTTTACATACTAACTCAACCTTGTCATGCGAAATATTGTTAATTATGGGCTTGTATTCCCTATATATCAATAAATCAAATCAAATTCTACATCCCCTTCCCTTTCTCTACAAACTAAAAAGGATAATGTACTTTAAAAGGTTTACTAGGTCCTATACTAATTAAGCGTTACATTCACTGAAATAAAGAATTACTCTATGCCTAGAAATATCACAAAAAACTAATTCAACTTTTAATAATCACTACTTGAAGGTCTATAAACATTCAAATCATTAGTACTAAAGAAATTTAAGGAACTAAAGCTTAATTAATTGTTGAGCTATAATCCATGGCTCACATGGTGTCACATTGCTACACATAAAAACCATGTAAATTAAATACATAATGTTAAATATTGATTATACATCAAGGTTCAAAATCCAAAATACATTTATTTACAAAAATGTTCTTGAAGACCTATTCTATTATCGGGCAAATGTCATCATCATCCATAAACATGTGATTTTGATCATAAGTTGTTCATTGGGGGCTTCATTAGGATGCTCATTGGCCAATGGCTTGATGACATTCTAAAAAATCTTTTTGTTTCATTCCAATGCAAGAACGTGTTTGTTCTCATTACGACATGTTCAAATAGATGTTCATGTCATGAATGGAAAACATTGTAAAACATGTAAAAGAATATTGCACTTGAAAAAAACAAGGAGAATTTCAACTAAACACATGGAAGCATGTACCCATGGTGAAATCCACCACAATATTTCCAAAAAGTCAACAAGCTCAAATGAGTGCACAAAATAGAACAAAGTCCTTCTTTCTTGTTCCACACCATGGAGCACCATCCTACAATCAAAGGATGTGAGTATCAAGTACTTATGTGGAGGGCCTTTTGTGAAGGTCATGAAAGCAAATGGAATTCATATGCCACAATTCAGCGGGTTCATGGTTGATAATGCTCAAGTGAATTGGAATGTTGTGTGAATTGTGTTTAGCCATCTGGAGATCCAACCCAACCATTGCCCAATAAAGAATGAACTTACTTTTTCCATTTGGTTCAATCAATGGAAATCCACACTAATAGACTTATTTGGGTGCCTCATTTGAAGGCAAAACACATGGAAATTTGCAACAACTATAGAAATTCCAAAACATTTGATGAACCAACTACAAAATTTGAGGTCTTGAGGTCTTGGTGGCATTCATTTAGTATAGTAATTGGGACTGACCTTGAAAATATCAACAATTGGTTGGCCTTTTGGCATTTTTTAATTCATTAGTGGGGGAATTTAATTCAATAAGTATTTGGGTTTGCAATCCATTCATTTCCCAATCTATTCATACTTGGTTGTTGAAATCACTAAGTTGCTAAGTTCAAAAATTTGGTAAATGTCACATCTTCAATGTCATGACAATTGCATGGCCTTGTAATTGTTGTGTTTAAGTTTTTCACTTGTTCATGTATAGGGCTTGACAATTGATGATAATGCCAACATGTTTCTTCCAACTTGTTTGAACAATTCACAATACTTAGCTACAACAATTTGATAAAAAAGGCAAGGATTTTTTTGATGCCACAACTAATGACTTGATCATAACTTTGGAGCAATAAATTCATTATAAATTGCATTTAATAAGTGAATTAAAAGGAACAAGACCAAATCAAACCCAATTGTGATCAAAAGTTGCACATAAATTTGGTGATCCAAAGAATATCGCATAAACAAATGCAAATATTCTGTTTAGTAGTCCAATGCATAATAAGACCTTTGACTTGGAAGGTGAAAAGCGGTTTGGGTTTTGCAAGAGAAAACTTCACGCCATGATAGGTTCTCCTTAGGCTTCACATCAGACTGACAAAGTGAATTTTTCAATGCCACAATAATCAAAATTTTGTTAAGTTGTAAGAAACTTCTACACATGGATCTTTGGAATCCCATTTCCAATGTGGATTTCAATCAAGGTTAAGTAGCCATGGTCAAGAGGCCTTGGATATTTTTTTAGCCACATGCAACCAAGAGGTTTTCCACATTATAAAGACAAATGCAAATTCAAATGTACATTGTTCAACCATCCAATTTAAAGGACATAAGTGTGAGGCCAAAATAACAAAATGTTCATCTTGCACCCTAGCCCTTATATTCTATGGGTGGTTCAGACTTGTAAGAAATGAAGAATAAAAGTATAATCCAATGTGGCTTTGCCATGATGACAGGGATCAATGTGTATTGGGAGATGCTCAAAACTTTGTGAAGGGGAAACTTCAAGTTCCAAATTTGTGGCTAATTTTCACATGAAAGTTGCATCTTTTGAAGAAGTTGGGTTTCATTTTCCTAGGTGTGCACATGGCACAAAACCTGGGATGATAGTCCAAATCTAGATGATGTAACAACTTCAAAACATGAGAAGAAAATTGTGCATCCTACTCCACATAAAAATGACCATGGTAGCAAGTGATTATTTGGGAAAAACTCTCATTTGCTATTTTGCAAGTGAAAGATGTTCCTACTCTTGGTTATGGGCATGTTTATTTTGTTAAGTCTAATGGTGGTGTCATGTCTATGACATATGAAGTGACAATTGGGGTGATCCCTAATTGCAATTGTTTTGACTTTCTGTCTATGTTGACAAGTTTGAATAAGAAAGGAAAATTTATCCCTTTCAAATATTTGTATTCCATTTATAAAACTAGGATGTTTTGCAATCACAAGACAAATGATTTCATTAACCAACCTATATTGAGTATCAATGAAATCAAAAAGTTGTTAGAGTGAGAGGTAAGCCTTGGATAAAATTGTTGTGGTGCTAGGGATAAATGTAATTTTATCATCTTTCATGTACCACATCAACATGTCATAAATACTACTTGGGCATTTGATTTCAATGGCATTTGGAAGCAAAATGTTCGTGTTCACAATTCCACATTGACTTGATAATCAAGGATTGAATTTCATTTTCATAAACATTAGAAATATTGTAATTTTTTCAAAAATGTATATTGCCAAATTACATGTTTGTGTTCATTTGGAATTCATGTTCTACCCATGCATTAAATTTTTTAATCCATACATAATATGAATGTATCAAATCTTTCATCCATAATCATTCATCCAACATTCATCCATTGGAATTGAAGAAAATATTTAAACTTTTTGTGTTATAAGGATAATGTTACTTTCAAGCTCCAAATTCTAGTTCTATGCTTTGTGCTAGGGCTCCATGCTCATGCCACAGCTTGGCGCAAAATGGTCGAACTCATTTCACAAATCGTTCAAAGCTAACTTGGGTTCATGCATAGCTCATCATGTGTGGTTTTCTAATATGCTCATTTTCATCTACACACCTTGTATGATTGCTATCATCTTGAAAAATATTGTATATGCCCTTTTGTGTTCATTGGCATGATGTTACTATGGCATGATGTTACTAGTAGAAAAACTCCATTTCGTGACTTGTTTTGTGTGATTAAAAATATTGTTTGCAATTATTGTGGTCTCCAACATAGTTACAAATGGCATTTTTAATTGCATAAAACAAGTTGCAAAAACATATTTTTCTCCTATGTGTGAAGCAACATCTATCCTTGTATGTTCGTTGCCATAACCGTACATTATATGTTTGTCAATGTCATCCAAAGCATCATGTATCCTTATATGTTTGTTGATGCCATGAGTGCATGAAAAAAGTTGGATTCTAATTTTATGAATGGGTTGACTGTACACCATTGAAGAATACCAAATCTTTAGTGGATGGCGGAAGCCTAGCTTGACCCATATTTGAGCAATAAAATGTTAATTAAAAAAAAAAAAGTGGATAATTAATTGGCTTTAGTAATTAGCTAAGTTCATGCTCTTCCATCTGAACAAACATGAAAGGATGACAACTCCATGAGCATTGTTAAATGATTCATTAGAGAGATTGGTAGATTATGTGTGATGGTGATGTTAATGTTCAAATGATTTTTCAAACACAAGGTAAAAGGTGGGAGAGGTCTTCAATTATCTGTAATGCCATTGGAAAGCAAATGTTTTTGCAACCCAATAACATGATAAATAGAAGTATATGGGTCAAACAAATATGTGCAAAAGTTTCTAAAAAGGGAAGGAAATATCACAATTGGAAAAAAAAGGCAATAGGCAAGTTGAGATTCCGAAACCACACGCATAATCTCTCAACTTAGGGAACAATTTTGTTTGGAAATTATTTATATATATTTAAGGATCCATGATGAATGATGATGGAATATGAAAAGGTGTTGTCATGACACTCCTTACCCAAATACCAAACATTAGGGGGAGACAAAATAAATAAGAAAGTTTGATGCAAACCATGAAACATTGTTATGAAGTGACATTTACAAGCTTGCCCCTTTGTTACCTAAGAAGGAAAATACTTAAATATGCTCAAAAAACTACATGAGGAAGAACTAGAATTTGGGTATCATTGTTGATATATGAGAATAGAAAATAAGAACCAAAATGAATTACCTTAATCATGAGATCAAACACACAAAGAAAACATCACTCAAAGAGTGGGATGTAGATAGATTTGGTAGCGTGATTCATATTAATTAGATCATGGATGTGCTTACAACTTTTTATTTAAAAAAAAGGGAGCCATATTGATTGGCCCATCAGCAATTTTTTGGAACATTGGGCATGCCCCCCAATAGAAGCACATCTTTGGACCCTCAATTGCAAAATAAAAACAGCCGTGCTCACCTAGATTTCACCTTTTCAGTTTATACACATGGGAGTTGAACTTTGGGAACAAACCACATGGGATAAAGCGCAGGTGCTATTGGGAACATATTGGGAACATGGGAACAAGATGAGAACACATTGGGAACAATGGAAAAACAAAAAATCCATCGCCCCATGCCCCCTTAAAAAGAAAAAAAACCTGGACCATTCATGAGTGCATACTGAGTTATCCCATTGACTGCATGAAATTTCTAGTTCCAAAGTTGTTCGCCATCATTTTTTGCCTAGGCTAATTAAGAAAAAAAAGTCCAATAATTTAATTTAATGGCAGGGGCGGAATTTTGAGGACTATGAACAAATGCCCAATCTCATTTGTTCTCGAGCAATTATAATGACTATAATAATATGTTGTAAATTTTACAGCATACAAGGCACAACAAAAAAAGGATGAATTCAATTATTTTATTTGCAATAACCCACAATGTTTTTCTTATAGGCTGTTCATTTTTTGCAAATTAATTTTCCATTTTGGATGTTGTTAGTCGAATTTGAATATTTGGTAGGTTTTTCAAAGTGTTGGGAATACCTCGGGTGGTACACTTTAGGTCTCCCTTGGGTGTTTTGGGGGTGGGCGGTGTAATGGGTGGTGGTGTGTACCAGGAGGCTCAGGAACGATAAGAATAAATCAAAGTAAAGAAGTAAATACGGGTTTGCAATTTTAGAATACATCAACACCAAAGTAGTGCGTGCATGTTTCCAACTTTATGTGAGAATGTATGAAATAATAATGACAATTGGGGTTTTTGGGTTCACTTTGTGCATCGATGTCGAACTACCACCACCCGGCCGGACATCACCTTGAATTTTTCCCTCGAGAAAAAGCAGCTTTCCACTTCGACGTGGTCGTCAACTCGTAAGAAAAGGTCATCTGATGACAAGAGGACAAAACTGCGTCAATGTGACGAAATTTTTGTATAAAAGATAGATTCTTCTACCATCTACCGCCATTGCACTCTTTTTTTTAATGGTCTGCCAATCAAATGCATTCTTCTTCTTTTTTCAAGAATCTTTTGACATACTTGATAGCCTTTGTGAACTTATAGGAACTGATGTCATGAGTCCTTTTTTTTTTGGGGGTTTTTTTTTTGTTTTTTTGATGAGAGATGCTAAACACCTCCTAACAAGGTGTGTTTATACACAATGGCACTCCCATTTATTTAATATCAACAATGGATATCGTATGATTGATCATAGCTAAGAGAAAAATAAAAATAAAAACCTATTTTAATGTGCATAATCATGATGTTGTTGTAAAAGAAATAAATTCATGATTTAAAAAAAAAAATTGTTTTAACATCACATTAGTCAAAAGGAACTCACAAGGGATCACATGTTAAATGATGAGAAGTTCTACGAACCTATTGGAATGGATTCCAATGCCACATTGAACATTACAATGAATAGGTGTGGTATAGGTCCCATGTACTAACTGGAACTTGGACACAAAATACACAAAACTAGTGTGTGCCCCGTGCATAATGCACAGGTGTGTTAATTCAAACAACTGTTGGTCCCCCCCCCCCCCCCCCCCCGCCCGATCTTTCGCATTTCCCACTCTGAGTCTTTAACCCGTCGACCTTTCACATTACCCACTCTGGGTCTTTAACCCGTCGAACCCTCCCCCATCTGGTCCTTCGCAAAGTTCTCATCTAGACTTGAAAAGCTCTTCTTCTTTTTTTTTTTCTCCTGGGCAGTTCTACAAATGAGTAGGGCTGTCCGTTCGTACAGGATGGCTTCATCTCTCCACGTGGCGGTTTTGGGGGGGGGGGCAGTCTGTATGAGATCGGAGGCTTCCGACGTCCGATCCTTCTTCGCCCGTCCCCCCTCTCGCTCGTGCTGGCCCCCCCTCACCCGGTCCTCCCCTGCCCGGTCCTCCCCCGCCCGTGCCCCCCTGTGCTGGCCCCCCCTGACTGGCCCGCCCCCTGGACGGATGGATAGAGGGACAGGCGGGTTCAGGGGACGCTTCATTTAACATCCCGATGTCTTTTACTATATACTAGTGTGTACTTGTTGTGTTCGTTGCCAGTGAGCTCCCCCTCGCCTGTGCCCCCCACCCCACCGGGCCCCCGCCCGTCCCCCCCCCCCCATACTTGACTCTTTTGCTCAGCTATTTCTCTATCAATATCAATTATATTTTGTACAATACAGGTAGTATTAGACTGTTCTCTCGTGCAGCTGCATATGTACTGTCTCATTACTACCTGTTCTAGTTTCTTCCACTTTGTGTTTGAAGCCCAAAGCATTGAGATGAGTGACAAAAATTGGCCTCTTTTCCACCTGCCACTTTGTGTTTGAAGCTCAAAAGCATTATGACGACTGACAAAAACTGGCCTCTTTTGCAACTGTATCAGTAGCAATTGCAATATTTTAAACCCAACATATTGTCTCACACCATCTGTAAGAGGCAACTTCCATGTGAAAACACAAACCAATTGATAATCAAATGACAATCTTTTTTTCATCTACAGAGGTGGTGGACATTCCCTTTTAAGTGTGCAAAAGCAGGGCACAAAGTTGAGTGCAATTATTTGCAGATGATGGACTTTTACAAAGAGAAACAAAATGCTCAAGAATATTCAGAACATTTTGTATGGTTCAGGAACACTTTAAAATGTTTGCTCAAAAATTCCAAGTTTCGTACCTCAACTTCTACACTGCAAATGAAGGAGAAAGCACTACCATCGAGAAAAAAGAAAAAGTTTGCAATACAGCACAACAATTGAACATAGCAATGAGTTTTTTCTGTCAAATATGATTGGCAATGTGTAACAACCAATTAACCAACATGCTACTGTCTTTGATTTCAGTAGAGAGAGTGGTTTCCCAACTTCTCTCTCGAAGTAACTCAGTCTCTTGTGTTGACAAAGCTCAGAAGTAGCAGCAGATAGAAGCTAGTTTTAAGAGCAGACGACATCCAATAACCTTCACATTGGCCTTTCTAAACCTTGGGCTTAGATGCTTGCATGTACATCACAGGCTAAAATGAAATGAAGCTTACCTCAATCGACTTGCAAGCACCTTAATATTATCCTCCGTCGTCTTCTACATGATCTTCGAATTTTTTTTCAGCAGCGCTCTCCAGCGAACAATTTGCTGCTCTTCATCATGCTCTGCAATCAGAAATCAACGGCTCCTACACGCCAATGATACTTACTTGACCTTTGTATCCACACAACAAATCTTTCAACCACATTTTAAAGTCCAGCGTATTGCAGCAAAGCACATCCTGGTGGTTATTCTTCACCTAATTTGCTCTCCACCAAATGAACAGAACCTTCAGAAAAAAATCAAGGAAATTTCAGAATCTAACCTCATGATTGTTTACTGTTACATCTCATCTCCAACAATAAATCTCCAGTAATTTTTCGCAGTTTCAACCTTGTGATCAGATTTTAGATTTCGGTTCTTCGTCCTCAGACGACGCCAACGAGTTCAAAACAAAGGAAGAGCCCAAATTTGGTCGGAAATGTCCTTCTGCGATCCCGACTATCAGACACAGCGATGTCAAGAACTATTCTTCACTCCTTGCAATTTGTTTTGGAATCGGTTACCGGCGGTTGCAATTTGTTTTGGAATCGGTTACCGGCGGCGGTTGAGTCAAGTGATTTCTTTCCAAGAATAACCAAGACTAACCTCTTTGTTTGGATGGATGACTGGATGGATGATGAGACGAATGACGGTTTGAGCGGAATTAAGGGTTGCTTCATTTCTCATCCCCAAGAGTTTTAATATATAAGATAATTAGGTTTATGGGGCCTGCCCTCACAGGGACAGGGACTATCACATTGAATCCAACTTTTGGAAGTTTTACCTTATTACAACTGGTTTCATATTAGGTGAACTGGTTTCTTTGATGAAAGTGTTTAGACTGTTTAAATTGGAATAAATGTTTTTTGGTGTTCAGAGTGTGGACACAGTAGGTAGATGTACAACATCTTATTTATTTGGCAGGGCCAGCGTGTTTGTCACACCTTGTTGGATGGGACTAAAGTGGCCAAACCCTAAACCCTAAAACCCAAAAACAAATTAGCACTAACAACTGTGCCTGAATCTGGTGACAATTTGTCTTTGGTTCAGAGTTCAGATGAAGAAGACATTCCTCTTTTTGAAAACCAACTTGTGAACATGAAACCTATAGTTACAAAAACTGTTTGGAGCATTCTTCATTCTTATCAAACTCAGGTTCCAATTAGAAGGTGGACCCATCTTTCACACCCATCTTCCAATTCGCTGTGCACCTTTTCACAAGCCTTCAAGATTGTCCACTATGAAGAGAAATCCCCCAAGGTGCAGTGCAGTGCAGCCTATCGTGAGCTGGATGATTTGTGACTGGACTCCGTGGATGCCCATAAAGCCCACATAAAATCATTCATCAACCCAAAATCAGTTTCATTTGACCTTCTGGTGTTAATGGCAACAAAAGGGTTATGATTTATTATTGTGTTTCAGAACTAAGTTTGAAGTAAGATTGCAAGTGAAAAAAAGACAGGATTAACAACACTTAGCTTCCACACCAGTGAAGAAAAATTAAATTACATACAAACATGGTTTCGGCCTTGTACATAGTTACTAGTTTGTTGGCAATTGGAGGTTATGGAAATCATGGAACATTCCAATCTCGAACTTTTCACCTGGTCAAACATGCTTCTCAACCTATGAAGGAAGGTAGTTTGTTTTGTTTTGTTTGTCATGCTGAGATCTCCCAAACCATGGTGCTTCATGCCACACTCTTGGTATCTTTGGAAAGCTCTCAATGAGTACGGATGCACTGACTTGGTTTTGGTTTGCGACTCTTTGGAGCTACAGTGTGGAAGCTATTGATTATTGAACCATTTTCTCGATGAAAACTAAATAAAACTGAGAACTGTATTGGAATTTAGGGGTCATCTTGGTGTCGATGGAAAGTCCTCAGCTAGTCAGATTTAATAGAGTTTATTTCACAATTTTCAAAGCTAAGGTGTGGAAGATATTGATTTTTGAGTGGATTTTTTTGCTGGAAATTCAAACAGATTACCAAATTTGGGTTTGGAAGCAAAAATCAGTTGAGCCCTCAACGTGTTCACACTTGGGCCAATGGCACAGGGTACACTATTTGGAATTGAAACAACTAGGTGCCACCTAAATTGAGGGCTCATCAATTGTTGAAGGGCCACTAAGTAATGGGGGTTTGTCTCTTTTAGTGACTTGCTGAAGTGAAGAGGCTAACTTTTATTTGGAACATTTTTATTGGCCAAATTTGGAAAATGAGTCCAATTGTAGGGTCCAATTTATGTGAAATTGGGCCCCCACATTTTGATTGTTATAGGTCTAGTGTCTAAACCGACCCTTACAAGTTACAACACTTAAAGCAAGTTTTCCCTTTTCCAAAAGCTTGAAGATAGAATATACTGCTCATGATATGCCGGGATATTTGCATTGGACCACTACCACCACCCAAACACAAGATATTTGCACCCGTTCACCACCACCCGGCAATCAAGGCTATATCTTATATATAAAGTCGCTTGTTTGTGCGTGTGTGCGTCTGTGACCACTGGACGCAGAGAAAAGTGACGGTGGACGCAGAGAAAAGTGACGGGAAAAAGATAAGACGACCGTAAGATGATGGAGAGCTTTCGGCGTCCTATATCTGTGCGTCTGTCGAGGTCCTGAAACCCAGGTCCTGAGAGCCAGGTCCTGAGAGCCAAATGCAGCAACACGGCAGCAACAGAAAAAGAGAGTCGCGGCTCCTAATAGGACTTGCATGGGCCCATAATAAGAGCCTAAAGTTTGTACAAGTGAACTCCCTATTTCTTCTTCCATGACTTTGTGTATGACATAACCACAACACTTTCACCACAAAGAAGAATAAAAATTGGTTGGGAAGTTTATTGGCCATGCTGGTAAACTTGATCTTCAAGTACATTGGATGCTAGATTCTTAGGAAATAGCACTGACAAAATTCCCTTGTTTTTTATGGCTCATCTTCATCCATTCTAGACTACATGGAATTTAAGGATTTACAAGATGTTGGTTTACTTTCATGATACTCAGGGAATTCATGTTCTCAATTCAAAATGTTTGATGACCAAGACATGAGTGACATCTATCGCTCCGTGTTTGATGGTGAACTTTTTTTCTTAAATTACTAAAAAATAATGTATTAAAAGCCCAAAATATTAGCCATTATGTGACAAATAGCCACAATTTTATTTTTGTTGTTTAGAGTTATTAGATATTTAAAATCAACGCATGCCTCAATTTAAAGAATTGATTGTTGCTCATACAATATCATTTATCAAAACAATTGGGTTGTCCAATTATCCTATAACAAAACAATTGTAGTGAAAGTTGCAAAGGATGCATGATTGCATCTCATCTATAGGGTATAATGAAAATCATATACCCTTGGTATTTCTGGAACTATCAATCCCTTGAATTCCTTAATTCCTTGCTTTCTATGTGTTTTTGTGGCGGTATTATGTTATAGAGGTCACCGTCCCTAGAGTATATTAGCTTTTTGTGTTGAACATCAATGTGTCCACTTTAGCTAAGCCACCTGATGATATATGAACACACATACTAATGTGGTAACACAACTTCCCTTTGCTTCAATATTATGTCTCCAAAAGTGAGGATGAATGTAATTGCCCAGATTAAGCTAAATTCAACTTTTGGTGTGGATATCTCAAGTTGAATATATTTTTTCCATAACAATTAAAACTGAATGATGCTTTTAGGATGGGCTTATCTATAGGCACTTTTTGTCGGAGGTGCAAATAATATAGATACTATGCAATACTAATACCCTCTTTTGCTAGTCATTTGAAGTATAGGATTTATATCGTTAAAAAATATATTAAGTAAGCAATTGTGATTGGAACTGTAGAGTATTTTGTAAACAAATTTTTGGGATGTTTCAAACAACTTGAATTAACAAGATCTTCATTATTGTAAGATTCAAGTGGAAGAATTCACATTTATAGCGAAATAAAGGAGTCTCTACTATTAATGAACACATATACTTTATTCTTTGTGATGATTTAGAAATACCTAAATCTATTGTATCAGAACAAAACTTCCATTTCCTTGAATCTTATAAAGGTGTCATATCAAATTAAGACAACATTCATTTGTTTACATGCACAAAATCTATTTAGAGTCTTTGCCTATGAGTTTATTGTTTAAGTGTGATGTAAACTGATAAAACATGTCCAAAAGTGTCATTTTAGTACCTAAATTTTGGAAAAGAAAAAAGAAAAAAAGGAGCACATTAATTATCACAAGAGTTAAAACCATGATGTCAACATTAGTAACTAGATGAGGACTTTACATCTTGGCAATTATGATATTAAATTTGTCCCTAATCCCATTGTTTGAAAACTTAGTCTAAGACGCCCACCCTTTAGAACTAATATGTAATTGTCTCCAATGTCTTACTCCTCCTCTGCACTTAAGATGCAAAGGGGTTTCCAATCCCCATAGTTTTAAACCATTTTTGTTGGGCATGTTTTATTATGACCCAAAACATACATTTTTAATAGATCATCTATGCTACATATATAATGCTTTCATACTTCAACCCCCAATGCAATCAAGAGTTTTACCATTATCAACTTGCAGGGTTGTATCATTAACACTTTAAATGAAAGTGTATGACACATAATTCACACATTCCTTTGTTGTGCCAACAAAATTAAGAATGAAATGAGCAAATTGAGTCACTTCCAAAAACAAGTCTTAGGGCCACTTTAGACGCGGGTCCAAGGTCCAGGGTCCAAGGTCCAGAGTCCAATGAAATAGAGCAATCCTATTAAATGAGAGCCATAAACTGGACCCATGGCCTTAGATGAGGGTTCAAAACCAAGAAGTGACAAATCTAGGCTAAACCTACATGGCACCATTTTCGTGGTAAAATCAATTGGTTTGAACCCAACAAAAAAAGGAGCTGAAACGGAGAGCTTGCGATTTGAAGAACCAAGATGTAAGCTACAGTCCAAGGCAGGGTCTAACTCAAGGATTCAATTTACTTCAAATGAGTCCAAATTGGGTTCCTCATAATTTGGACCTTTGCCCATCTAGAGTGGGCCTTAGCTTAAAAGCTTTAATTAGGGATGATTTCATGCCATGATTTCCATTCACATTCACACAATGAATGAGTTACCAAAAAAAAATGGGATGTAAAGAATGAAAAAAAAATGTTAACGATAATGCAACACAGAGAGTGTGTAAAACTCAAGAAGAAGAAATCATCATCAAGTGCATTATTGTTTCTGAAACCCTAAATGCAATAAGTCTTAATCAAGAAGGAAAAAATAAAGAAAAACTTTGACACTGTAAAAACTGGAAGGTGATAACAAACAATCATGTAGAAAGTATCGTTGATGATGAAAACTCGAAACCCTTGAACTGTTTATTTAAATGCCAGAAAATAAATTGTAGTGAATTTTTACATGGACAGGTTCCACCCCATGAATTGCCCACAATGGGTCAATTCCTAGGTTAGCCTTGGCTTTTTATTATTAACAAAGAATAAAATGTTTCATATTTTAGAAAATGCTTAAAACATGGGTCTCAGAAAAAATTGTTGTTCCTTCACTAAAATGAACTTTCAGTAAAGTTGTTTAAATTTGCATCTCAAGAATCACAACATTGAGATTCAATGCTTATGTCAAACTTAATTGTCAAATTTATATGGTATGACATGACAGAATCCTGACCTTGGACCACAAAAGTGAACTCTTCTTCACCCATCAAATTTACACAGATGACTATGTGCTGATGAGCTTGCTCACTGTTTGAATCCTCTGCAAGACCACCAACCCTTCAGAGATTCAGATTTTCTATTTTGTTCCTCTCTACTACACCTACAGATTCTTCACCAATCCTTACCTATCAAGCTCTATGTACAAAAAATAGGGGAGTGTAAACTTGCCTGATTTGGAGAGATCAAGAATGGAATCCTGATAAAGTGTGTTCAAGCCATCATAATCATTCACAAGAAACTCATCACGCATGGCAGAGGACAGAAGTTGCTGTTCCATGGGTATGCCTGTCAGTCCTTGTAATGCATGCTTGATGGCAGCTACTGGGGCGAGTGGAGCCACACCCAGAATGGTAGGACACTGTCTTTTGTCTCCACAAAGATGCGTCCTCCAATGTCAGGCAGCTGGTTAGGGAGCCTCTGCGATCAAGATTGTTCACACACCAATTGGTCACATCCTTCTTTCAAGATCTGTTCACTTGATAACATATTGTTGGTGGTTGTCCAGCTTGCAACCTTCAGGAGGTAATCTAGAGTTGCAGCAAAACAATGCAAGATGATGAAGAGGACAGAGAAGGCTCTTGCTTGTGCAAAAGAAAACCCCTAGAGAGAGAGAGAGAGGGAGCTGGAATTCATCACAGGGAGGATCATCCAACAACAAACTGACTGGAAGGAGACCCATGAAACATTTGGGTCTCAAACTCAGTTGCAAATCATCACATCTGGCTTTGCATGCAAACAAATGGGAGTGAGTGTGACTGACCAAACTTGAGATGAATTTGGAAAAAAACTCGCCTTCAGCTGCAAATGTGGATTTGTCCAAGATATGATAATCATCCAGCTGCTTCTCATCAACAAGATCAACAAATCAACCACCCTTGTGCCCATACATCATGAAAGTACCCTCATCCAAGTGCAGTTCTGAAACCTCCAACTCTCCCTGCAATAATATAATGCCACAAGAAACCAACACTGGGGAAACTCAAAACACCCAACATGATGATAATCCAGTTTCTGTTCTTTTTCCTTTTTTTTCCCCCATGCAATTTCAAACCTAATCTTTCAGAAGCGTCGGATGCACACACAATCGATGTATCAGTCAAGAAGCTCAAATCTGGTGTATACTTTGCCCTGGTCCTAAACCCGAAATCCCTACCTGGCAAGCACATCTGTTGTAGATATCCTCCAGTGTCCATCTCGCTCAATCTGGTGAAAACAACAGCTGCAATCGTTCAAGATGGCTTCCACTGTACCCTTATAGTCCACATTGGGCACCAGAATCGTGCGCAGCTTGTCAGAAGCCGGCGTGGGAATGGGAGCATTGTACGCAGTCGGGAGATGATCCACCTTCACTGCGACTGTGATCTCCATATGGTCGCCGCATACGTACTACTAGCACTAGCGATGAAGGAACTACACAACCAATGCTCTTTGTCTCTGTCTGTCTCTGTCTCTCCAACGCACCAAAACCCAACAATGAAGATCAGCCAAAACTTCGACAGGAAAACTGAGCGGAAGAAAGAAGATGAGATCTAGAAAGCTCTTTCCAAAAATGCACACAACAACAACAGATGCTGACAGAGGATCAAAACGATCAATCCATTAAAACCTTGCGACAAACGAAACAGAAAAAACCCCCTTCTGAACTGAAAACCTAAGCAAAACAAAGCAGAAAAGGGCAGCCTTTTGAGGAGCAACGCAAGGAAGCAAGAGAGTGGGTATTGACAACGGATGAGTATGGACAATGGGTGTCAATCAAAGACGACAAAAGGAATGCGCAATTGTGGAATTGCAGCAAAACCAAAGGGAAGAGGAAGGAGGGCCTCGGAAGAGCGTGGTAGCAACGGTACAATGTGCTCAACTGTGTTTTCTTTTTTCCACATTCTGCCCGGCTGAGCTGCCCGATAATTATTTTGGCGTTTTTTTAAATTAAAGAAAGACAACAAATCAGCTCTCCAAAATTGGGAAAACTTATCTCCTAATTTTAAAAAATTCCAATTTATTACATAAATTTTATTGTTAATTCTTCTTATTGTGGAATAATACAGATGTGGACAGTGGAAGTAACAGTATGAACAGGGATTTTTAAATTTTTTTTTGTATTTTTGCAATTTGGTGATATCGAAAATTTAGTGATTTTTTCCCCCAAAAATGGCAGTATTAGTCGAATTTACACAAAACCTTTACATTTTTTGGGGGTTGAAAAAATGACAAAAACTGTCAATTAAAAAAAATCAATGCGTGTGAAAGACTTGAAATGCAGGATGTCATATGAGGAATATGCAGAATAGATAAATGTAATATGAAATGTATGTGTTGGGTTATGAATGATTAGTGTAATGATTTTTTTTTTTTAAAGATATTATTTTATTAGGTAACTGGGCATTATAAATTAGTTAGATTCATTGATTTATTCTAGTGGGGAGAAATTTTGAAGAATTGATATATGAGAGAGTTTGCATAATCTGTTGTATGATCATTTTTCATTGGACAATTCCAAAAATAACTAACTCATTTTTAAGCCTAAATATCTCACTTCTTGCATAAAAATTACTTCACTCTTTTTATAAAAAAAACATTTTCTAATAACTATCTTCTATCCCTTATAATTATTTCACTTCTTTTCCCTACTCACCAACATAGATATGGAAAGACAAAATTAACATGTGCCTTTTAATATCAATGATATTTATATTAATTCAAATTAAATTTGACATTGACATAAATAATGATGATCTATTAAAAATCATATGAGAACACACCAAAAAAAAAATGGATGAAAAAAAAAGTTGATTGTCATGCAGTGCAAAGCCCAAGTTAAGTAAGTTGGGTATTATTAGATTAGTCAGCTCTCTAGCTAATGTTATGTGAATGAAGATATATTTCCTTCATTTGAAAATTGGCCCACATTTTAAGTTGTCACAGAGCGGGGGTCAATGTGGTTGCCCAATCTTCCCTCAAGGCTTGCTTGCTTGCTTGCTTGCTTGCTTACCATTGCATCAATGTTAATTGCTTGATATGTATGGGTAATGAGGAAACTTCACATTCTCTAGCTTCATGTTCTCGAGTAGATCTTCATGACTGGGTTTCATTAGTGAAAAGTTTTGGAGATAGGTATAAACAAAACATCACTTGAATAGAACCAACAGTGTTTTTCTTTTTGGAAATTCTTTTGGTAGTTTCTTTGAGAAAATTTGAGAAAATTTTGAGAAATTGTTTTGGTTTGTAGTTAGGGCAGGTCAGGTACTATGACTCAGTGTTGGGCAGTTCTTAGAATGAGACACAGATACTCACAGGTTATTAGCCCCAGTATATGTGTGTTCAGTTACCTGCTGCATCTTTAATTTTCAAATAACTGGTTTTGATATGTTAACCATGGTTATCAATTTTCTTTTAAAAAAAGAGTTCAAATTGAATGACAACATGTCGTCTAAAACACTGTGCAAATTGTGAAAAACTGGTGAAAATCTAAAAGAATTTGTGTTAAATTATTGTAGCAAAATGTTTTCCAAAACAACGTTTCTTGAAAATCTGGTAAAAAAAAAATCATTGAAATTAGGGAAGCAACAGAAATATAGTTTTTTTATTTTTTTATTTTTTCAAAAAACATTTTGGGGTGTCAAAATTTGGCGACACTGGTGGCCTAAAGGCAATCACTTCTTTTAAACATGGATTGATATTTTTAATCAGATTTTGAACATTTGAGACTTCAATCCAAACCCAGTTGGCCCAAAATTAAGTTACCAGCTATTTCACCCTCAATTTTTAAAGCCTAGAGTGTAAATTACCATTTGCAAATTTAAAAAAAAAGTTTGTAATGGAATGCATGCATGCATGCATGCATGATAATAAAAAGGCCTTAATTACTTAGTTGATAATACAAAATACCTCAAAGAAAATTCCATTTTGAAAACTAGATAGATAGATGAATAGCCCACCTAATTTGCAAAAAGGAAAAAATGAAAAGAAAAGAAAAGAAAAGAAAACCCTAAAAGCAACAAGACATCACCACCCGATGCATCTTAATTAACCTCATGATAAATTTGGTCTGAAAAATGAGGAAAAAAAAAGGTGTGTAGGTTAGATTTTTCCTTCATTCATCTACTTCTTCCAGATTGTATGAGAAACTAAAAATACATACCAACATAACACTCAGAAAATAAACAAAAAAATGCTGACTACGCATTTGCAATATTTGTTGCGTACACATTATCACTTTCCATTTTTCCAGGCTTCCTTTCCGAAGATACTGGACAACATCATCTAGGATCGTGGTGATTAACCAAACCTTTCTTTTACCGGTCCTCAAAATTGCAATTTGGAGCATGTGACATAGTGACTTGACTATACAGATTTGAGGCACAAATTGGAAAAGTCTATGTGCCAACCACCTGATTGTAGGCACATGAGGAAAGCACGTACCTAGAGCACATTCTTGCCCTAAGGTTCTTGGTACCTTGGTATTTGTAACACAGGTATGCCATTACATTGATAGCCTCGTTCAATGTTGGGGATTTGCTTGGTCGGCGTATTATATTGATCAAGAGATTACAGTTCAGCTCACGACCGGGGTTGGTGGTTGCAGCCCTATCTCGACTTGTGTTTATTCCAGCCTTCTACTTTACAGCAAAGTATGGGTCACAGGGCTGGATGATCATGCTATGTCTTTTATCGGGCCTCTCAAATGGCTACCTTACAGTGTCCATTTTTGTGGGTGCTCCAAAAGGCTACTTGGTATGGAATTTTGTCCTCATCATACTTTCTTTGCATGATGAAAGCGGATGGATTCGCTGTTTGCTCCAAAAAATGGATGTATGTTCTATGAAGCAGCTTTGAATTCTTCACCTTTGCATCAAATCTGTTGGGTGAAGTTGAAGCAGAAGACATATATATCAAAAAAATGGTAGACATCTATTCCTTTTGTGCTCAAAATCTATAGCACAGTTCTCACAGCTGATGAGGCAGCGCAAGGTCATGAAAATTACACTGACAGCTCAGTATGGTGTGGATCGTTTTACGGGGACCTGAACAAAATGCCCCGGGCAGCAATATACTGACATTATTTTTGTTGCTGGGTTCGTTCGCTGGAGTTACACTTGACTGGCTTTGGCTAATTGGTAAAGGCTGGTAGCTTCGAATCTGGTAATAAACTATCCATTCCTTGCATTTTGATCCCAGTCATGTTCCTAGTATGAAGCTACTCTGATAATATACCCATTCCTCGTAATTTGATCAAAGTCGTGTTGTTCCTAGTTTACAAAAGCTCTGAAGTGGGGGTACAACTACATACCCATGATGTTCACAGAGCACATGTCGGGCTCCCGTGATTTTAGGTACATCTAACTACAATACTGTTTAAGTAAAGAGCTGCATATTCAGAACGTGACAATGTCAGCAGAAAGTGCATTCCTTTTTGTTCTGTTGTGTACCGTGAAACGTAAAAAAACAAGTTGTTGCTTCAGAGATCAAAGGAATCTCCTTCGGAATTTCCCTTTGAATTTCCTGCCGAGTCACCCTTAAAGTATAGGGGAAACCGGTGGAAATCAATGACATTGCTGCTGACTACTTCAACTCAAGTTAAATCAATACATTTCAATAGTATCTCTCCAGAAAAATTAGCTCCACAATAGGGAGGGTCCACATGTATGGAATTTCTTTTGGATAATTCTAGGCTTACGTGTAAGTGTTTTTTGATCGTTGTTCCTATCTCTCCGCAATTTCGAACGCAGGCTTGCAGGATTCATGCAGGCCACAATGATCACAGCACATGATAAGAAGGTCGAGAAGAGGACCTGAAGCAGCCAGGGTTCCAGCTGTACTGAGCTAGGGGTTCGACGAGAACGAAGACGATAAGAGAGGAAAAACAGAACTTGATTGATCGAGCTGTATGTAAAGAGCTGCAGGAACTCGTGCACGATTTCGGTACCTGGCCGCTTCTTCTTCGGCATCGTACGAGCCCGAGAGTTCACCCACCGGACTGCCGAAACATACATCGACGGAGATCAGCAACAAGAAGTAGTTCGAGTCGATGCCAATCATATTCAGTTTGCTAGGAATGACTTGTGGTCGTTAGTTCGATCCTCTCTCCATCAGACACAGCCAGGTCACAGAGATTCAACTGTTCCAAGTTTCTCGCATGCAACCTTGAATCATTCCGGACACGACTGTATGTTTGTTTCTTTGACCAGTCATGCGTTCAGCTGCACTCGATCGATCACCGCCGCGCAATGCAGATTGCAGCTGTCTACCAACAAGAGTTCACGGCATTCATCAGGATCCACAGCAATGTCGACGGGGGAGATAAGGTGTGCGTAGCATGCGGCGAAAGATAGGTTCATCGATGCATATCGCATGGCATGTCTGCACCTCCTCCTGCTCCAGTTCTCCCTGCAGGCAGGCAGCCTTGAATTCGCCACCTTTGATCTTCCTCACACGAGGGTACGTGGAGACAGCATCAAGTCCCTTGCTGTCTCGGCGAGGGAAAAGAGCCATTCGGTCCTCGGTGATTGGATTCAACTGCACAATACAAATCCCACGCAACGAACGAATGAATTCAATATGTGCTTTCCAGACGGATCCCTCCACACAACATCATGTTATTCATGTTGTGGCTCAGACGTCACATCCCATGATCCAACAACGAAGGTATGAGCCGGTAATCAAATATCAAAGGATCGAGACTTCTAGCTAAGACCCCGCAAGCAGGACAGAAAGATATCAAGCCGGTTTGCAGGAGCACCGGGTTTTACTCGCAAGCCGCTGCTGATTACCTCCTCTCTCTACGCAACCTTACGAACTGCAGCTGCCTCTCCCTGCGCTCAAGATGCTGTTACCACTGCCTGCCGGTCGGTACAGAATCGGCAGATCTCGAGACAAAGGAATCCATCAGGGTGCCGAGACGTTAAAGGAATGCAAGGACGAGTGCCTCATCGCGCGCAAGAGTTTCTTCAGACGCGAGTCTGGACGGAGACGGAATTCAGGTAAAGATGTACTACATCATCATCAGACAAGAACGATCGCAGCAACTTCGGTGGATTGTCAGACGCAGAAAGTCCACAGAAGAAACCGACTTGAAGATCGCATGCAGAAAACAATGGGACAATGTCGACAGGAAAGAAGTCGGAAAGTGCATATTTATCAACTGCAGCAGCAGCAGGCATTCGCTCAGGAGGAATGCCTGCTGCTGCACGAGGAAAAAGAATTCATCGCCGACAAAAAAAGTTCCAATCGTTTACGTTTTTCCTAGAACTATCGCCTAGAAGTTACAACAGATGGTCCAAATATTACTCCAACGATCTCCCAAAGAAAACAAAAGAAGTCCGAAGGAGGTCGGAGGCCGGACGTGCGGGCACCTGCAATTCTTCTGCGGTGCTACAAATAACGAACACGAGCGTCCATCAAGATATCGTTCAAACATATGAACCTGAATAAGGGCAAAGCAGGGACTCTGGAAGAATATCCTCAAAAGGTGTGGGGGACCACGGTTCGACGCACCTCGAAGGGGCAGCAGGGTCCTAAGAAAAAAAACATGGTGCTAAATGAGGTTCAATTCGAAGAGCTCATCATGGGATTAAGCTTCCTCGCAGACGTCCACGATGTTCTCACGATAGGTGATGCGCAAGGCATCTTCGAGCGGACTCATTTTCCTTTTTTCTCATCTTCGAGTGGAATTTTGAGTTTGCATAGATTCATTCAGGGTTCGATTGATGTGAAACTGATTAACTTGTTGAGCCATGTATTAGGATAATGTCTGCTTCTGAAGGTACAATGCATAACCCAATTGTCGTCCCTCGCCTCGGATGGGCATGGTGCAATGTTGAAGCCATGCAGATTAGAAGAGTATTGACACGATCCAAAGCTAGGGTTGCGACACTTTCGGTATAGTAACACCATCCTCCGCTTCTGTTATCCGAAATCTCGAATGGTGTTGTTCGAGCACAGGTTCTGTTGTGGCGATCTCACTGTGGACACGTAGGTGCCTTTCCGTAGCTCGAATGGATGCTCATTCAAAAAATAAATTGTTCCCCTTCATTCATGACGTGTGATTTTCTTCCCTTTAGGTATCGACACACTAGGAAAAAGAAGGTCAGAAACAAAGGGACATGGTCGCAAGAAGAACTGGAACAGTCTGTAGATGCTTAGGCGACAGAATTCGTGTAGACAAATCTGCATCCGTAGCTCGCGTCATGGCTCTGAGAGTTGGACCGCCTCTTCCCCGAAGAGTTGACGTTCGGCATGTCTCGAGTTGGGAGAAGTTACTTTACGGCCATGGCGGTCACGGAAAACTATCAGTCCACATCGCATACTGAGAAAAATTTGTCGACTTCCGTGATCTTGTGGTTCTTAGAAAGTAAATGCTCATTGTCACATCTGTTTGTTTTAGACACTACAAGCTTTGTGAGGGGAAAAGAAACGATCGCATACATTCGTATTGACACCATAATCGTGAACCTAGTTGGAGCTGGATAGGAAAAGTAACGTCCGGAGGGGAATTTGTGTTTCCAATGCACGGAATGTGTTTTTAGCCCCGACAAGGGATCGTCATACTTGTCGCAACCCTAGCTTTGGGCTCGCGACCAAGGCAAGGGGTTGCAAGGTTGCGGGAGTCAAAAGGAAGGAAGCCCGAGGGCAAAGGCAAAAGCATTGGAAGGGTGCGAGCCAACAAGAGGAAGCCCGGGAGTCATCACATATTCCCGGGAATCTAAAGAAGTGCGAGGGAGTGTGAGGGAATGAGCACTCACACTCCCAAGGCAACTCCCATTTTGGGAAAGGGAGTCTCGGTGGACTCCCGAAACTTCAGAAGGCGCGTTGAGGGGTCAAATCTCAATGGTTTGTTGCGCTCTGTATACCGTTGAAAATCTCTTGAAACGTAGATGTCTAAAATGGGCTCGCATTGCACATTTGGACATCTGAAAGGCAAGTTATGGGCAAAAGAAGGGCCGGGAGTCAAACTGGGAATTTGACTCCCGACCACTAAAAGTCGGGAATCGAACTCTTTCCGACATCCGATTTGAGAGTGCAACACGGCGTTGGAAAGCTCTCGACGAGAGCTACAACTTTGCTTTAGACCGCGTCGCGATCGGACTCTGCAGTCGGGAGATATCGGCGTCCAAAGTCCCCGGGACTCCAACTCGGGACAATTTCGGGACTCCCACGTGGGAGTCCCGAGAAAAATAACCATTTGGATGCCACCTTCGCCGCGAGCTGCAAAGTATACTATAAGGGGGAAGGTGGTGGCTTCCCCCAAGTTCAGGCCGTGATGAGTCTTGTGTGTCTGTGTTGCCCGTGGTTCGTCCTAGCACCAAAGGTGTTCCAATTATGCACTAACCACTGTGTGTGGGTTGTGTGCAGGCCTGTGTGAATGAATAAGCTTGTCAATTCTTCCTAGTCCCATCCCGGAGCTCCAACACGCCCCTCTACCCTTCCAAGTGTTGTGAGCTAGGGAGCGACTCCAAGTTCCAACTCCTTCCGCATTACCGCATACTTAGACCTTCAAGTGGGTCTACAAGGAACTTGGGAGCGCGTCAGAAAGAGATTTCCCAACATTCGAACATGTTCTGAAGCTTTAGTCGACGGAACAAATTTGTGCAAAATGATGGCCATCATCTCCTCGTGATGGATCAACATGGAGTCTTCATGAGTCTCTTTAAAATCGTCAAGGATCGAATAACATCCCTTGTTTTGTTCCGCAGGTGAGGTTGCGACCCCCAGGCCTATTACCTTCCACATCGAATCGGGGACACTTTGCTTCGCGGCACGGAAATGTCGGATTATCCAAGCACTTTCGTCGACTCCCCAATGCTTGGTGAAGTGTTATTTCGTGTTCCTGCAAGCAATCTGCATCAGATCAGAGGGAACACGCTCGAGAATGAGTTAAAAAAACCTCAAGATCAAAATTGACCAGATAGCTACATAAAAAACGAGCATGAGATTATAAGGAGGCCTTTACCATTGCGGAGGTTCTTCCACCATCATGAGACTACAGAATGGCTCCTCGGGCATTTTGAGTGCATCCCACTCTCTCATCGCCAAGGGCTGAGGCTCTTCCCACAACGCAAGCGCCAAGGGTTGTAGATGTTGACCCAAGCAAAAAACATTGACACACACTGATGAGACATAAATGAGGCATCAAAACTTAAAATATCGATTAAGAAAAAAGGCTCACCTGCGATGTAGCCCCCCATAACTCCTACTTGAATCGTAATTTGCCTTTCTTACGACTGTTTAAAATCACTGCATCTCGAAATTCCTAAAACTTATCAGGCGTCAACTGTGCGAAAGCTTCCAAGAAAGTTCAATGGACAAATTATGTTGTTCAAGATGCGTGCCCAACCAAAGAGTCCAGGCACATATTTCACACTGAGGTCCTTAAGCAGCCACCAAATCCATGGTAACAATTGTCACCGGACACACACCCCTTCTGGGACCATCAACAACAACAGCACGTACGAGAAGGACCAGACCATCACAACTTCCCCGTTGACTTCATCAACTCCCTATAGCGGGTGAAGGCCAACGATGAGCACCATCCCACGGTCAAAGTTTCTGCTACAATTTCGAAAGCAACGAAAAAACTCAACCATTCCACCGGCCAACAATAGACCCCACAACAAAAACTAGACAAAGAAAGACAGAAACAAAAAAGAATGAGGAGAGACCAAGAACAAAAGGGCGTGCTCAAAGGGAACCCTTGACTCACAGGAAGCTTTCCCACCGACAGGACCTGAAGCAAAGTCATCCCGAACAGGGATTTTCCTTTGAAAACCAATCCTATGGTTCTCCTCAGAATAACTTCAAAAGGGTGGTTCGTTACCTTCGAAAACACGACGAGAGCGACCACCTAGAAGACTCTTATGACCGTGAAGTCTAGAAAATTCGTAAAATTGATTATAGACAAGCTAGCGACAACAATGCCTCCTTAGCCTCGATGTAGGGTTACAAACCATGCTGGTCAGCGGCCCAAGTGCATATATATTTTTATGCTCTCAAGGTCGACATATATAAAAATGAAAAGAAATAGGTACTCAATGAGACTTAACCTAGAGGTGGTCAAAACCTTGTCGATGCCAGCAACATACCTAACGCGCTCCTAAGTCCCTTGTTGAATCCACTTGAGGGTTCAACCTTACAGAGTTGCAGAAAGTTGGAACTTGGGGGCACGCTCCCGACTTCCAGCACTAGAAAGGGGTAGAGGGTTGTGCTAGAAGTCCCGGGAATTAGACTAGGAAGAGGTCAAACTATTCATTTACTCAAATATGCATCAAAACCAACCACAAGTTGGTTAGAACTCAATATGCACCCTTTTGGTGTTAGGACAAGGCACGGGCAACCTTGGACTCACTTGACTCACCATGGCCCGGACTCGGGGGAAGACACCACCTTCCCCCATATAGTATTCTTTGTAGCTTTCCACGCCACAGAGCGATGCTCAAACTTGCCAAAGACTTAATTCCGCCAGGTAAGAAACCTTCAATCTATTAGATTTTAAAGTTTGGCTTTATCACTGACCTCCCATGGGATCCCGGAGACTGCCACTGGCAGCCGTCGTGTAGTATGGGCGACGCCCCCTTCTTTGGTTACTCCTCCAAGAGAGGCTACCAGAACGCCAAGAGAACACAACACACACCCAACATCATCTCCTTCATCCAAAGCCTGAGTCTGCGCAACTCCACGGTCGCCCAGATCATTGCCAGGATGTGGCATAATGCCCGTCCCTGCAAAGTTGGAGCGCTCACTTGGCTAACCCTCAACAAAGGGCTGCCGGTGGGCACCTGGCTCCAAACCATGGGAATTCAGGCCCCCTGCAAAGGCTACGACCAAGGCCTCCCGGAGTCCGCCCAACATTGCTTCATGGAGTGCATTCCTGCTCAAAGAGCTTGGAATGCCTTTCTCAGAGTCTAGAGCGAATGGGAGGCACCTAATCGCCTCACCATTACCTGGCCCTTTGTCCTCCTTGGGGAGGCTGTGTTCAAAGAGGAAGACGACCCCCTGGACCTCCATCGCTACCACACGGGCGGTTTCTCCTATTGCAAACAACCCCTCAACATTCTCAGAAGTTTTCTTCTTTACTACCTCTGGTCCAAAAGATGCCGTCAGCACTTCGACACCCAATACTCTTTCAAAAGGGTCTTGCTCCAAGCGTGGGAGGCTACGGCCGAGGTTGGCATGGCCACCTGGAAGGCCATTAGATCCTCTAGTCAGAATAGGAACCATGACATTCAACTTAGCATTGAACAAGCCTTTAAGGCTGAATGGCTTCACGGCCACATCTTTGGGGAGGGCGAGGATGCCATCTCCTGGCACCTACTCCCCCCCTTGTATTTTCTTAATTTTTCTAATGATTGATGGGGCGGTTGCCTCCCTCCTCATAAGGGGTTCACTCTCTGCAGCTCTCCACCGAGGCCACATCTAAATGGCTCTTTTTCCCGGGACTCCCAAGTTGGAGTCCCGATCACGCACTCCTTGCTCTCGGGGTCAACCCACTTGAGGGTTCATTAATGTGAAGTTGCGGAAAGTTGGGATCGAAAGGCACGCTCCCGACTTCCAACTCTAGAAAGGGGTAGAGGGTCGAATTGAGAGCCCCGAGATTAGACTAGGAAGAGGGACTAGATTAGCTTGTGTGAATCTGCGTCCAAAAAACCAACCATGGGAGGTTAGTTTAACATTCGGGACACCCTTGGGTGTTGGGACAAGCCACGAGCACTTGGACACACAAGACTCACCACAATCCGGACTCGAGCGAAGCCATCACCTTCCTCCATATAATATTCTCTGCAGCTCACCGTGGAGGCTACATCCAAATGGCACAAATTCTTGGGACTCCCGAAATGGAGTCCCGAAATTGTCCCGGCGGGACTCCCGGAACTTTGAACGGCCATAAATCCCGACTGCAGAGTCCGATCACAACGAGGTCTAAACCGAAGTTGTGGCCTTCGTCAAGATCTTTCCAACACCATGTCGCACACTTGAATCAGATGTCGAGAGGAGGTCGATTCCCGACTTTTAGTGGTCGGGAGTCAAATTGCCAATTTGACTTCCGGCCCTTCTTTTGCCCATAACTTGGGCTGTAGATGTCCAAATGGCCAATGCGAGGGCATTTTCGATATCTACGTTTCAAGACCTTTCCAATGACACCAATAACAACCCAATGCAAGGTGTTTTTCCCCTTACTATCGAGCTCTGAACATTCGGCAGTCCCGGAGGACTCCAAATCCCCAACTTTAGGAGTGTTGGGCTTCACCCCCACACTTGGCCAAAGTGGGGTTGCGACACCCGAAATTGTCCCGATTGGAGTCTTGGGACTTTGGGAGCTCATAACTCCCGACTGCAAACTCCGATCACGACGAGGTCTCTACCAAAGATGTAGCCTTCGTCAAGATCTTTCCAAAGCCGTGTCACACTCTCAAATCAGATGTCAGGAAGAGGTCGATTCCCGACTTTAATGGTCAGGAGTCAAACTGTCAGTTTGACTCCCGGCCCTTCTTTTGCCCATAACTTGGGCTGTGGATGTTCAAATGACCAATGCGAGGCCATTTTGGACATCTACGCTTCAAGACCTTTCCAATGACACCAATAACACCTCAATTCAAGGTGTTTCCGGCTTTGTTGTCGAACTCTAAACAGTCGAGAGTCTTAGAGGACTCCAAATCCCCAACTTTGGGAGTGTTGGGCTTCACCCCCACACTTGGCCAAAGTGGGGTTGTGACAATATCATAAATAGGAAACCACAAACCTAATCAGGCTAACACACCCCCAAGTTCCTTGTTAGACCCAAAGAGGGTCCAACTATGTTAAAATGCAAAAGTATTTGGAACTTGGTGCCGCTCCTAGCTTCCAACAGTAAAGGGGTGAGAGGGCCGTGTTGAAAGTTCGGGGATTAGACTAGGAAGAAGGACAATTTAGTTAGCTACTCGGTCCTACATCAAACCAATCACAAGTTGGTTAGTCTTCATTCCGGATCAACCTTAGTGTTAGGACAAGCCACGAGCAACACGAACTCACTTGACTCACCATGGCCCGGATTCGAGGGAAGCCATCACCTTCCCCCATATAGTATTTTCTACATTTGCCCACGACACTTACATCCAAATGGCTTTTTGTCCCAGGACTCCCAAGGAGGAGTCCCGAAACTATCCTAGTTTGGACTCCCGGGACTTTGGGAACTCAAAACTCCTAGCTCAGACCTTTTATTGGGATGAGGTCTGAAGCAAACTTATAGCTCTCCTCAAGAGTTTTTCAATAGTGTGTCACATTGCACCTGCACACATCGGGATCGGATCGATTTTTGACTTTTAATGGTCGAGAATCAAATTGCCAATTTGACCCCCGGTGTCACAACCCTAGTTTTGGGCTTGCAACCAAGGCAAAGGGGTTGCAAGGTTACGGGCCAACTGGAAGCCTGGGAGCCAAGGCAAAGAAGTTACAAGGGTGCGGGCCAAAAAGAGGCCTGGGAGTCACATCACATACTCCCGGGAATGTGAGAAAGTGTGAGGGAGTGTGAGGGAGTGAACACTCACACTCCCAAGGTAACTCCCCCTTTGGGAGATGGAGTCCTGGTGGATTTCCGAAATTTCAGAGAGCGATTTCAGGGGTGAAAACTCAATGGCTTGTGGCGTTCTTTATATCATTAGAAAGCTCTTGGAACTTAGATGCTTAAAATGGGCTTGCATTGCTCATTTGGACATCTGAAACACAAGTAATGGCCAGAAGAAAGGCCGAGAGTCAAATTGGCAATTTGACTCCCGACCACTAAAAGTCGGGAATCGACCTCTTCCCGATGTCCGATTATAGAGTGCAACACGGCGTTGGGAAGCTCTCAACGAGGGCTACAACTTTGCTTTAGATCTCGTTGCGATCGAACTCTGAAGTCGGGAGATATGAGCGTCCAAAGTTTTGGGACTCCAACCCGAGATAGTTTCAAGACTCCAACTTGGGAGTCTCGGGAAAAATAGCCATTTGGATGTAACCTCCGCCGAGAGCTGTAGAGTATACTATAAGGGGGAAGGTGGTGGCTTCCCCCAAGTCCAGGCTGTGGTGAATCTTGTGTGTCCGTGTTGCCCGTGGCTCGTCCTAGCACCAAAAGTGCTCCAACTATGCATTAACCACTTTATGTGGGTTTTGTGCAAGCCCGTGTGAGTGAGTGAAGCTTTTCAATTCTTCTTAGTCTATCCCGAGACTTCTAACACGCCCCTCTCACCCCCTCTAATGTTGGAAGTCGGGAACGGCTCCAAGTTCCAACTCCTTCCGCATTGTCGCATACTTGGACTTTCAAGTGGGTCTAGAAGGAACTTGGGAATGCATCACCCGGACCTTCATTCGACCATAACTTCTGTTGCAAATGTCCAAATGGTTCATGCAAGGTCATTTTGGACATCTACACTTCAAAACCTTTTCAAAGGTATAAAAAACATTTCAATGCGAAGTGTTCTGACCCTTGCAATGAAGCTTTGAGTTTATGGTAGTATCGGAGGACTCCAAGTTCCCACTTTTGCGAGTGTGAGTTTCATCCTCACACTTGCCTCAAAGTGGGGTTGCGACACAGGCACATACAAGAACTACAAAAACAGAAAACGAAAGCACGGGAAGGCACATACGCTTTAATTATCGAAAGAATCCATCATATTTTTGCACTTTGTGTTTTTTACGTAGAAACATATTCTACATTTTTTAGGGCTACCCAAAAAAGGCGCTTACAACATTTTTTACAAAAACGGCCTCAAAGGTGGGCATAAATTCACCCATCGAGATCGGGACCAAAAGGAAAAGATGCTCAGGCAACGAACAGACCTCAAAAGTAAAATAATTTTTAGGTTCAAGGTCACGGTCATGGAGACCCAGACGCTCGTCCTCCAAACAATCAAGATTTTTAAATTATTGCATGGGAACGTTTACGAGAAGAAATTATAACACATCGGAAACTATAGTTGCATTAAACGTGATGCGCCCCTAAATCCCGGGGTGAACCCACTTGAGGGTTTCACCTTGGGAAGTCGTGGAAAGTTGGGACTTGGAGCACACTCCCGGCTTCCAACATTAAAAAGGCGTAGATGGTCGTGTTGGGAGCCCAGGGATTAGACTAGGAAGAGGGACTACCTTAACTT
This sequence comes from Sphagnum contortum, assembly GCA_963920785.1. NCBI lineage: Eukaryota > Viridiplantae > Streptophyta > Sphagnopsida > Sphagnales > Sphagnaceae > Sphagnum > Sphagnum contortum. Next base: position 13,973,723 of record OY987292.1, on the reverse strand, counting down.
GTGTGAATCTGCATCCAAAAACCAACCACAAGAGGTTAGTTTAGCATTCGGGACTAACGCGCTCCTTGGTCCTGGGGTGAACCCACTTGAGGGTTCACCAAATGTCAAGTTGCGGAAGTTGGACCAAAGGGCACGCTCCCGGCTTCCAACTCTAGAAACGGGAAGAGGGTCGAGTTGGGAGCCCCGGGATTAGACTACGAAGAGGGACTAGAAGATCAAGCTTGAATCTGCATCCAAAAAACCAACCACGGGAAGTTTATTTAGCATTCGGGACACCCTTTGGTGTTGGGACTTGCCACGGGCACTTGGACACACAAGACTCACCACGGCCTGGACTCGGGAGTAAGCCACCACCTTACTCCCTATAGTATTCTCTACAGCTTGCCGTAGAGACTACATCCAAATGGCACAAATTCTTGGGACTCCCGAAATGGAGTCCCGAAATTGTCCCGGCGGGACTCCCGGAACTTTGAACCGCCATAACTCCCGACTGCAGAGTTGTATCGCAACAAGGTCTGAACCAAAGTTGTAGCCCTCGTCGAGATCTTTTCAACTCCATGTCACACACTCAAATCGGACGTCGGGAAGAGGTCGATTCCCGACTTTTAGTGGTCGGGAGTCAAACTGCCAGTTTGACTCTCGGCCCATCTTTTGCCCATAACTTGGGCTGCAGATGTCCAAATGACCCATGCGAGGCCGTTTTCGATATCTAGGTTTCAAGAACTTTCCAATGACACTAAGAACACTTCAATGCGAGGTGTTTTGGGCCTTGCTGTCGAGCTCTGAACATTCGGGAGTCCCGGAGGACTCCAAGTCCCCAAATTTGGGAGTGTTGGGCTTCACCCCCACACTTGGCCAAAGTGGGGTTGCAACAGGGACAAACATCCACATAGATTTTTGTCGTGGAGGGACAACAAACAAACCCATCGCGCATCACCCCAATAGAGCCCCAAAGGAAAATTACCAATTCTTGAGGCACATTTCGATCAACGCAACAAAACAAACACAGAGCCAAAAAAACAAGAGGAATACATACCGAGCAAGTAGCTATAATAGTGGAGCTGGTTCAAGAGCGTAACATTTTGGTTTACAATGGTGCAAAAATCTTGCCTCCAACTTGATGGACCCTACAGAGACACCAGGTTAACTCTAACAGAACATGAACGACAACAAGTCAATCGAGCGATCCATTCGACGAAAGACTAGCAATGTTATAGGTTGCACGGGTCTGGGCAACAAATGGACACAAAAAAACAAAAGAGACGGGGGTCGCAGTCTCACATATAGCATATGTCTGGAACAGGAACATGCAAGCATTACACTCCATCGATGACGCACTCCCAAGTTCCTTGTAGACCCGCTTGAGGGTCCAAGTATGCGACAATGCGGAAGGAGTTGGAACTTGGAGCCGCTCCCTAACTCACAACACTTGGAAGGGTAAAGGGGCGTGTTGGAGCTCCGGGATGGGACTAGGAAGAATCGACAAACTTATTCACTCACACTAGCCTGCACACAACCCACACAAAGTGGTTAGTGCATACTTAGAGCACCTTTGGTGTTAGGACGAGCCACGGGCAACACGGACACACAAGACTCACCACGGCCCGGACTTGGGAGAAGCCACCACCTTCCCCCTTATAGTATACTCTGCAGCTCTCCACGGAGGTGGCATCCAAATGGCTATTTTTCCCGGAACTCCCGCGTGGGGGTCACGAAATTGTCCCGGGTTGGAGTCCCGGGACTTTGGACGCCGATATCTCCCGACTGCAGAGTCCGATCGCGACGCGGTCTCAAGCAAAGTTGTAGCCCTCGTCGAGAACTTTCCAACGCCGTGTCGCACTCTCAAATCGGATGTCGGGAAGAGGTCGATTCCCGACTTTTAGTGGTCAGGAGTCAAATTGTCAATTTGACTCCCGGCCCTTCTTTTGCCCATAACTTGCCTTTCAGATGTCCAAATGAGCAATACGAACCCATTTTAGATATCTACGTTTCAAGAGCTTTCCAACGGTACCAAGAGCGTAACAATCCATTGAGATTTGATCCTTCAACTCGCACTCTGAAATTTCGGGACTCCACTGGGACTCCCTCTCCCAAAAATGGGAGTTGCCTTGGGAGTGTGAGTGCTCACTCCCTCACATTCCCTCGCACTTCCTTAGACTCCCGGGAGTATGTGATGACTCCCGGGCTTTCTCCTCTTGGCCTGCACCCTTCCAATGCCTTTGCCTTTGCCTTTGCTCTTGGGCTTCCTTCCTTTTGACTCCCGGGCTTCTTTCCTCTTCACTCCTGCAACCTTGCAACCCCTTGCTATCCCAACCCTAGCTTTGGGCTCGCAACCAAGGCAAGGGGTTGCAAGGTTGCGGGAGTCCAGAGGAAAGAAGCCCAGGAATCAAAGGAAGGAAGCCCGAGAGCAAGGGCAAAGGCATTGGAAGGGTACGGGCCAAGAGGAGAAAGCCCAGGAGTCATCACATACTCCCGGGAGTCTAAGGAAGTGCGAGGGAGTGTGAGGGAATGAGCACTCACACTCCCAAGGCAACTCCCATGTTGGGAGAGGGAGTCCCGGTGGACTCCCGAAAGTTCAGAGTGCGAGTTGAAAGGTTAAATCTCAATGGATTGTTGCGCTCTTGGTACCATTGGAAATCTCTTGAAACGTAGATGTCTAAAATGGGCTCGCATTGCT